>OY856409.1:238698223-240034057 GCA_963693085.1 Alisma plantago-aquatica
TTACTTAGTTATATGGATCTTATGATGTGTTGGAATAAGGATGACTTCTTGAAAACCCTAGATGTTTAGTATTAAGACGATTATGAGTGATGAAGCTAGAACTTGTATATGATGTTAATGTTGAATGTAAGTATTAATACTTCAATTGAATATGATGAGTCTTATTAATATCATCTAAGTCTAATGAATATGTTTTAGTATAATAAATAATGATCACTGTTGATTATGGGAATGACATTAGTAGTCAATGACAAGGTACACTTATCTAAATATAAGGGATAATATGAACATGATGTACTTAATGGTGATTGCAAGATAAAGATGAAACTAATAAAGATAGTATCACTAGTAAAAATTGGGCCATTATTCACGAGTGAGTCCTGTCACAAATCCCTCTCTAGAGGCCCTCACAAATAGGGACGGTTGAGGGTCTGGCCCTCACAAATGGTCCGTGAAGAGAACTCACGTGACAAATACCAGTGGCCCTCACGAATACAATTGTCACGGACCAACGGACCCTCAAGAATGTTATATTGAGGGACTATTTAGCCTTCATAAATACATTTTTGAGGGACTATTTAGCCTTCATAAATACATTTTTGAGGGACTATTTAGCCTTCATAAATACATTTTTGAGGGACTATTTAGCCTTCATAAATACATTTTTGAGGGACTATTTAGCCTTCATGAATACATTTTTGAGGGACTTGATGGTCTTGGAGAATATATTTTTGAGGGGCTATGTGGTCGTCATGATTTGGTTATTTATTATTGAATGATTTATTAAATGTTAATTAATTGTTACTATAGTGAATATCAAATTTTACATGAAAACTTTGTATACATAACCTCCAGCAATATTTTTATACTAATTCACATGACATCATAAGAAGATTCAACACCAAAATGACACATAAAAATGTTAAATCACCTCAAACCAATTTTTGTTATTGAAGCAAAATATTATCCATACATTGCATGCTCAACGTTGATATAAATAAAGAGTACATATGGTTTTAAAATTTGAGATTGATGACAATCAACATATCATGCTAGAAAATCTTAAGATCTATAATGTCTCCATATTCCTTCAAATGGTGTTGTGTTCTTCATCAATGCCAGACCTCATACGGTTAGGTACTTGAATATTCTTCTCCTAAAAATGAAAAATCATTATATTAATAGAATTTAAAGTTAATACATAAATCATAGTACAACAAACAACTTACCCTTATATTTCGGTTTTGGTCTACTCCAAGGTGAATTGTCCGTCGAAATCCATCATTAAAAGTAATTCTACCCTATCAATATAAATACAAAAAGGAATCAGAGTGAGTGCGAAGTAGAGATAAATGTAAGTGAACCAACATAGCAGTAACATTTTGATAAACTATTCACTAATGGTAAGGCTTAATTTTTAATTGGAAAAAGTCCTTACAGATGAAGCTGCGTGAGTTAAAATAGAATCTAAAGATAGATTCCAGATCAACAGAACCACAACCTGTGGCGACATGCAAAAAGGACTTATTTCATTTCAAGGGCTTGTTGGTAAGTTCTAGAGTTTTAGTCACAAAGGTTGCAACAACCAAGGTTTTTAGTGGATTGCTATAAATACCAGCCTCAATGTATTTGTCCAGGCAGAGTTTTTATTATTGAATTGCTTTTTGGAAAGCAGTCCTTCTCCTACATTGGTCTGCAATATTTTACAAAGCATTGGTGAAAAATCTCGATCTAATGCAATAGTCCTGCACAAATATCCAGCAATACATGCATTCTATAGAAGATTATGGACCTAACAAAGGAAGTTGTAACATTACGTCATTCTACATTAATCAATATGGCAAAGTTTTGTCTTTCCCCAGCTTCCTGCTTATAGAATTATTCTTTTGGACATTTGCTTCGGGAAACAATTAGTAATACTAATTTCCCTTTTTGCATGTCGCCACAGGTTGGGGTGTGTCAACTCTTATTTCCAATCACACAGGCATAATACATACTAAAGTTAAATACAATTACAATGTTTATTTGATAAAACAGATGCAACATTTTACAAAATAAACATAAACTTTGATTCATATAATACATGAATCTAATCTTCCAATCTATATAAGTGAACATATTCCAGTAAAGAAATTCCAGTAAATATTATGTGTGCTATTATGCAGTTCAATACATTGTCTATTCAATTACATCCTCAGCAAAGCAATCCATTTTTTTATGATCCTGATTGCCCTTTCCCTCATTTCCCATTCAATATGATGATATGTAGCTATTAATAAACGTTTATACTCATAAAGAAATATACCTAGGCAAGGAGGCACATTTTCTATCAAGCAAACCCTACTGTTCAATATATACAGATATATACGTGCAGACATACATGTATAATATATATATGAACAGAAACGAATTCATAATTAGAGTTGAACTCAATAAGGAAAGGGCCACAAACCAATTCAGACCCATATTACAACGCAGAATAATAAGAATAACAAATATATGTTTTTGAACAATTCCCAACAATTTGGAGCAGCTTGGACAACCAAAAGTTAAAAACAAAGTAGATAGAGTTAGCCCATATAGAGAGTGGCCATTCCCAAGGTTATTAATATCAACAGCCCCTTAAGAAAATGACTCCAAAGAAGGGGACAAGCAGGGGACAAGGGCATCTGGAGCAGAAATAGTAGGCAATAACAGTATTCATCATCACAATTACTGCCATCTTTAAAGTTCATAGAGTGTTGGTGCACAAGCAGGTATAACCTAGAGAGTGTTGGTCCACTCAGAAGTAGGCAAAATATTCACTCTGTTCCTAAGCAAAATCTGGAACGACCACTCTATATTACTTACTCAACTATTAGTTATTTAGATAGTCTAGAAAATAGAGGTTTGATTCAAAGTTTAGACTAAACATGTGCAACTTCTTCAGCACTGACTAAAGAAAAGTCACTATAAACTTTGTATCTGAAATATTATGAATTGAGGCTTGACCAAGATATGGCTAAAATGTAGATAAGCTGAAATGAATTACTTACATGATTTAAACGCTGATTTCTTGGTGTGAAAGACACCGATGAAGATGTGGTTGGTGTGTTCTACATTTGAGGATAACTTTGTCGATTATTACCAGAAGAAGGGGACCAACTTTCAACTGCAGCCTTTAATAAAGTGTACATGTTAATATTCTTATGTGTATGACTATTGAAAATAATCTATAGCTGTAATGAGTTACCTGTGGCTGAAAGATCCATGGATGTCCATTCTCCCTTGAATTGCCTTGTATGGAAAGTCTGCCTACTCCATTCTCCCTTGAATTGCCTTGTATGGAAAGCATGCCTACTCCAGTCTCCCTTGAATTTCTTAAATTGCTTTGTCTAGAAAGTCTTCCTAAGCCATCCCCACTTGAATTATTTTGGCTGGGAAACATGCCTACATCTGCACCATTACTTGTATTGTCTTGTATGTGAAAAGAACCCACATCTGACCTATTTGTGCCACTTTTCATGTGTAAGACACCTGTAGTATTCTGATTGGGGTATTCAGCTGCACAATCAACATTAATACCGCCATCCTATAACAAATACATCAACAATGTCAAAAAAAATTATTTATTACATTGACATAGACAACTGAATCTGAGTTACCTGTGATTGATTGTACCAAGTCATTATTTGGGAGATGGAGTTCTTCAATCCATTTACTGTTTCTTCAAGTTCCTTAAGTTTATCCTGAAATAGAAAACAAATTACAAACATCGATCTAATAGACTAGTTGTAACTAATAGTTCAAGTTTATTTATAATCCAACATACATCCTTTGCATTGCTTTCCTCAAGAAGCATTTCATATCTTAAACGGGAAACTTTTCCCCTATGTCCTATCTCTTTGTGCCCAATTCCAATACCTCGGATCCTAGCCTTTTTGGAAGGATTTAAAACTTGCAAATAAGCATCACGTGTTAGATTATCAACACTTCTAGGATCTATTTCTTCTTGGTTTGCTACTTGGTTTTCCACAATTTGCGAGATTTCAAGATGTAATTAGAAAGCATCATAAAAGGAAAGCATAAATTGAGATATATAAGCATATGTAGCTTTGTAGACATCATAGGAAAGCAAATATCCATTTTCTAACCACTTGTGGGCTTTTGTCGTTAACTTTTTCCAAAAATTTGTTAAGAGGCACAACGGGTTGATCTTCACTGACCTACACATGATAGATAACATAAAGACAAGTGTCCATTATTATATGTTCAACTCATACTAAGAAAGACAAGTGTCCATTATTAATACCATTTCTGCCCGATAACAACTCCATGGCTTTGATCCTGTGGTATGATCCATCACTTTTTTTGCTCTGTTTGCCTTGTTGATCTCAGAAATTTTCTAAACCACAAGAAACATATAATTAGAAAAAGTAGATAGGTATACATGCAAGTTATATGAAACCATTGTACCTTAGACTTCTCGGTTCCCCATTCTTTAACAAGATTTTTAAACTGGTCCATATCTATGGAAGCATTTTTCTCAACTTTCTTCATCATCAATTCTGGTTCAATCTTGTACTTTTCGTAGTAATCTCTCTTTACACGTGCCCTCCACACTGTTATCCCTCTGCTAATGTGTTCATCAATGTGATTCCATGCATTAGGTTGACTGCCTAAATCGAAGTATTTCTACAAAAACATAGAAAAACATTTGTTGGTCTTTTTATGAAAAAGATTACTTAGATATAACAATCATACAATTTTTTGGTCTTTTATGAAAAAGATTACCTCAATAAATGATTTTCTATCTGCAAAAGCTTGTTCTGGTTGTTCGTTCCACTTCAAGTCTATATGCCATATGTGTGATTTCCTTGCTAGCATATGACAATAACGATTCAATTTGGCACCATTCTCCCCAATAGCATTTCCTTCATCATCCCATTGGACCTTGTGACGTGGCTGCCCTTGCTTAGGAAGTAGGCTTTGCTCACTTGCAGGCCCACATCCATACTTCCTATTCTCCTGTTCATCCTCAACATTTTCTTCAACTATTACATCATTTTCAATATTGTTGGACAGTAGAGTAGGTTCATCCTCACAATTTTCTTCAATTGTGGATGGAGGGACAGCAATAGGTTGACTGGGTGTGTTGTTACAACTAGATCTAGTGAATCTTCTTCCTGCCATCCTTCAATTGACAAGGGAAAAAATTAGATTATTAGTGCAGAAATGTCAGTAACAAAAGTAGTAGCTACATTTGAAAAACAAATAAATTGCGGAGAATATGAGACACCAACATATGAATATTCATCATTTGAAAAACATATAACTTGTAGAGTACCTTGGTTTCATATCCCAAAAAAGAATAATGATGTCCTACTTGCTGGTATATGAAACAAGACTAAATAAATTGCAAAGAATATGCCATATAGTAACAGTTTTCCAAAAAAATGCAATACAACATATTCCCCAAGTAAATTATTCTAGACTTGCAAAAAAAAACAGACATATTAATGAACTAAACATTATCCCCATCATTCTTTTTTTTAGTTCTATCAACAAAAGATCCCTCGGTGTCACTCCTCGTCCAAGACACATCACTAGTTACACCACCATCAGATTGTAAACCAGTCAAACAATTCTCAATAAGAGGTACTTCAGAATAATCTTTAGGAGGATGCTTTAGCACTGTGCACCAATCATCATCATTAGGATCCTTCACATAAAAGCATTGCAATGCTTGAGAAGCCAGGATAAACGGTTCCTCCTTTTTTTTTTATCCTTGAAGTGTTGATTTGTGTGAACCCATACTCATCAATTCGCAACCCGTTAGAAGTGCTTTCATCATACCAAGAACATCTGAATAATGGAACTTTGATTCCTGGACCATAAGTTAGCTCAATAACCTCCTCTAAGTAGCCATAGTACGTGACTTCAGCATTTATAGGATTTCAAGCTCTACCACTTGAATAACTTGAAGTGTCAACACACAAATACACTCCACTATTTTGTGTAGTACATGTACTTTCAATGTTCTTTGAACGGAAACGATATCCATTGACCGAAAATCCTTCATAAGACATTCCCTCAGCACAAGGGCCTTGGGATAACCATCTCAAATCATCGCTAATATTGTTCGGCCTAATCTCTTGCATTTGCATTACCTTCATAAAAAAGTAAAACATTAATGTAATCTACACTAACTTGAACATTAAGAGTGACAACAATATTTATGTTTGAGACTTACATGCTCTTTCAACCACTTAGAGAACTCCTTTGCATGCTTTGTTTCTAGGGTCCGTGGGGCAATGTTGGGTTCCATATCTTGAAGAATACACATGTGTTCACTGCTTTATAAGAAGTGTCTAAATTAATGTACAACATATATACAAATATCAGCAAGAATTTTAGGACGTAATTAAATCTTACCTTCTGTAAACATCCAATTCCTCTTTATTGAAAAGGACATAACGATGGGCTTGTTCCAAAGTGTGGATGTCGAAATTTCTTGACACTCCAACTCTAATTGGAGATCCGTCAACATTATGAGGAGTGCAGATCAGTTTTGTCTCAAAATTATGCAAGTACCTACCACAAAATGTCAAACTTTCTTCAGCTAAATAGCCACTAGAAATACAACCAGTCGGTTTAGCTTTGTTTCTTACATACTTCTTCAATTTCTTCAAGTATCTCTCTATTGGGTACATCCACCTAGTTCGGACAGATCCGGCTTGCCTGGCTTCATAAGCTAAATGAATGGGCAAATGCATCATGATGGTGAAGAAAGAAGGAGGGAAGATTCTCTCCAACTGGCAAAGAGTGAAAGCAATTTCTTGTTCCAATTCTTTGAATTCCTCCACATCAATAATGTTAGAGCAAAGCTTGTTGAAAAATGAGCACAAATTAGCAATAGGCTTGTACACATCTAAGCTTATGCAATGTCTCAAGGCAACAGGTAGAAGTTGATGCATAAGAAAATGACAATCATGACTTTTTAGCCCAACAAGTTTTCTATCAGATTTGCTAACACACCTAGATATGTTAGAAGAATAGCCATTAGGAACTTTCAACTTTTCTAACACAGATAGGAACTTATCTTTCTGCGCATTAGTCATGGTGTAAGATGCTGGAGGCAAGTAATAGCGGTCACCTGCATCTACTGGCCATAAATCTCTTCGAATGCGCATTTTCTTCATATCTTGACGAGCTTGTAAGTTGTCTTTACTTTTCTTAGAATCACCCAATAATGTGTTTAAAATATTCTCGCACACATTCTTTTCTATGTGCATCACATCCAAATTGTGTCTAACAGATAAATACTTCCAATAAGGTAGCTGAAAAAAGATGCTTATCTTATTCCAACCAGGAGGTAATGGTTGAATTTGATCTCCATGCCTCTTGCGCTTATTCATTTTTTCAAATGTGATATTTTCATATCCATCAAATTGCCTCAGTATATCTTCTCCAGATAGTGACTTAGGTGGAAGTCGAAAATCTTTTTCACCATCAAAATTTTTCCTATCATGTCTATACGGATGATTCATTGGAAGAAAACGTCGATGGAAACCATAGCATTGCTTTTTCCCATATTGTAACCATTTTGATACAGTCTCCACATTACAACAAGGACATCCCAAATCTTTCTTACCTTTAGTGCTCCAACCAGATAAGTCACCATATGCTGGGAAATCGTTAATGGTCCATAAAATCATTGCCCGTATAGTGAAGTTCCTTTTTCTATATGCATCATAAACTTTGACTCCAAGCTCCCAAAGTAGTTGCAACTCCTCAATTAATGGCTCCAAGTATACATCAAGGTCATTGCCAACCATATGTGGACCTGGGATTAATAGGGACATCATAATAAATTGTTCTTTCATAAGAAGCCAAGGCAGAAGATTGAGAGGTGTCACCAACACAGGCTAGATGCTATGTGATGCACTCATATTTCCAAATGCATTAAATCCATCTGTTGCTAATGCCAATCTAACATTGCGTGGTTCAGCAGCAAAGTCTGGATACCTGGCATCAATAGACAACCATTCTGGTGTGTCTGAAGGATGATGAATACGACCATCCTTGCCTTTTACTTCTGATGGCCAAATCATATCTTTAGCAATAGATGAAGACATATAGAGCCACTCTAACCGAGGTATCAAAGGGAAGTGATACATGAACTTAGCAGCTACCTTCTTTCCCTTTGTTTTGTATTGCTTTTCATTCCATCTTGAAGCACCACAAGTATCACAATTTTCTTTTGAAGCTGCATCTTTGCAAAAAAGCATGCAATTATTTGTACATACGTCTATAGTAGAATGATCAAGTCGTAAATCCTTCACGATCGCATTTGCTTCATAGTACGTCTCCGGGAATAGACAATTTTCTTCTGGAAATCCTGAAACAATCAACTGTAACAACTTTGTGAAAGAATCGTTGGACCATCCAGATTCCTCCTTCAGAAATAGAAAGGCAACCAAATACGATAGCTTAGAATGACTTGTGCAACCTCTATAGAGTGGTTGATCTGCCTCTTTTAGTAGCTTGTAAAATCTTTGTGCATCTACATTTGCAGGTTCCTCTGTAGCTTCAGTAGAGTGGTCATTTGTTGTGTCACCCATACCAAATAAATCATCCAACATCTGATGCATATTGTCGGTGCTAGGCATGTTTGGTGCCACAATAGGATTGCTCCTACCAATCACCTCCCCATGAAACGTCCAAACATCATAGCTATGCACAAATCCTTTTTGTAATACATGTGAGAATACCTCCTCCTCTATTTTAAGGTATATGTTTAAACATACCTTGCAAGGACATATTAATTTCCCCTGTCTAGTTGGTCTCTGATGGATAAGAGCAAACTCAATGAACTTTCATAACCCTGCCTTGAATACATCACTTCACACTCTGTTACCAATATACATCCAACTCCGATCTATTAGAAAATCCATCTACATGAAGGAAAATATATAATAAGTAGAGGAACAGCTGTTTGAGATGTAGTCATGTAGGAGATGTAGTCATGTAGGAGCAAGAATAAGTAAGAAAAAGTAGAAGAAAACTTGCAAATAGAAGTGATACTAGTAGTCTAGTAGACGTGCAAGCAGGAGATGCAAGTAAGAATCTGAATTTCTGATATGAGTAATAAGGAAATAGCAATAAGAGGGGACATAGAAGTAACAAAAATTTAGATGCAATAGCAGGAATAGGAAATGAAGGAGAAATTGCAAAAAAATAAAAGAAAAGAAGCTAGAATAGGAGACACAAGAGGAAATAGAAAAAAATCAAAGAAACAGTAGTATAAAAGGACTGATTTTTTTGCAACAATTGCAGCAAAAGGGGGTCGAATATACAACATGAAAAAGGAAAAAGAGAAAAGGAGAGGGAAGGGAGAAGACATACATGAAGTCTATCAATATACAAGAAGCAAAAAAAGAGGCAGAAGAAACATCCTTCAAGAAAAATCCTCGATTACAGGGGCTACTTATATTGTCAGACTAGCTACACAGCTTCTCTTCTCAAACTAGGCGATCTCTCTACTACAAAGGACTATTTTGACGCATGGCTATTTAGACTCTACCAAAGGAGATTCAAAGTTGTGTGTGGTCCTGATGCTATGGGTTATGTCCAACATATCCCATAGAATCTCAATATTGTAGCAGATCTCTATGCATAAAGGCACTGACAGTCTATTTCTTCTTAGATCTGATATCAACATATTGTTATTACTTATAACAAGCATTATGAGACAAATACCTAACTGTCCCTATAAGTCAGCTGAAATACTTAAACATATAAGTATATGATATCATGTACAACATCTCATAAAATTAAGAACTGAAATACTTAAAATAAGCCAGCTGCATAAGACTTAACACCAACCAAGATAGAACATATGACATGCAGACCAGGACAACAGGGACAATTTCATTGTTTGGTATCTTGTTAATAACACAACACTCAAATTATGATAGTAGGAGACTGTAAACCAGCAGAACAACAGACTAGCAGAAGAAAACAGTTCATATATACCAACCACTACAGAAGAAAAGAAGTTTCCTCCCAAGAGAAACATTGTAGAAGTGGCTATCCCATCTAAAAAGATTACTTTCATTGATAGCTGCTAGATATCAAAAGAGGAAAATACCCACTTCTGAAAAATGGCAATTTGGATACAGAGATGAGTAGCAATAGCCTCCAACCTGGGAGTACAATAAACACATTTAAAAATGTATATACTTTTGATTAACTTTGTAAATATACAGGGGAATCCTATCAATGATTTTACACTCAACAACCTTACCCCGATGAAATCAGCTACATGGCAATTAAAGAATAAATGAATGATAAATTCATTAGAACTTCTACACAGAAAACATATAGAAGTATAGAAAAACCCTCTTTTTTTAGGTTGTTCATCACTGAGATGTTGTTTCTAGCAATCTTTCGTAATAGGATTTTAAATTCATATGTATGATCATCTGAATTAAATACCAAGAAAGTTGACCATAGATATCAATATTTTAGATAGAATCCTTAAGAAGGTATTTCTCATGGATCAATTTGATCCATAGACTACCTTAAGAAGATGGTTACATCATCCCACTTAAGAAGATGGATATCATTCTTGCCTTCACACTGTCCCCACAAGAAATTTATAATAATTATTTTCACTTCATCACAGATAGAAGTAGGAAGTGAAAAGGAAGAGGACCAGAATTTTTGATTGGCAGACATAGTAGAATTACAAAGTTCTAGTCTCCAATGGAAATTGAAATGATATGTAAATAAGTTTGGTATCTTTAAAAATCAAATGATGGGCATAGAAGCACTAAAGCATGGGCGTAAAATGAATGTAACTTCTGGTTCACTTGTATGATATGTATCATTATAAGTTAGTAGCATACCATCTTTGTGCACACTTAGCATCAATAGAATGTCTGTCATGACCATGGAAAGCTTCAGACATGCATTCAACAAAAGGTCTGCTCTGGTTGAGAAGTCTAGGCAGAAGCCTCAAGAACGAATGGGTGTTCTTAGTAATGTGGGTTCCTCCTTGATCCCTTTGTTGTTAAAACAACATTTGTATATTTGTCTTTTTTTGTTTTCCCCCTCCATCTAAAATAATTCCCTTTCTTTAACATGTGGTTGTGATGCAGGCCCTAAAAGCCAATAAATATGATAATGATCCTATGCTAAGTGCAGCTCTGTACCTAGAGATTAATTAAAGGCCGACTGCCCAGGGCTCCCATGGGACACATCCATTCCTAATATAATAGTTGGCTCTTAGGAGATCTTTGACATGGATGGAAGATGCAGAGAAGTTCACCACAGCTGAGCATCCTCCATCCATGCCAAAGATCTCCAAAGTGCCAACTATTATATTAGGAATGGATGTGTCACATGGGATCCCTGGGCAGTCGGCCTTTAATTAATCTCTAAGTACAGAGCTGCACTTAGCATAGGATCATTACCATAGTTATTGGCTTTTAGGTCATACATCACAACCACATGTTACAGAAAGGGTATTATTTTAGATGGAGGGGGTAAAGGAAAAAAGACATATAATATATCCAATTGTTGTTTTAGGAGGAACCCACATTACTAAGAACACCCATTCGTTCTTGAGGCTTCTGCCTAGACTTCTCAACCACAGCAGACCTTTGAGATGTTGACAATGACTTAGTGTGCCTCTGCAAAATGCAAAAACACCAGGCTATATTATACTTACAACCAAAAACAAAACATTCAAAAACAACGCAGTGAGAAAACAGAACAGCACTCGTACAAGTGACCATAAATAGCAGTAAGAAGAAATCTTTTATCCCCGAGCAATTCAAATAGTATATTGATTATATTCCTTTCAGTCTATCTAGGTATTTATATTCCTTGATTATATATATATAAATAATCAAGTAACCTGATATAGGTCTGGAGCAGTAAACCAAAGTCAATCTATTCTTGGATTTGGAGGAATCCGCTGTCTATACGGGATAGGCATATTGATAATTTTAAAATTAGAGTTGGTGAAGGTTGTAACAATATGATTTGGATTGATCCTTGGTGTTCAGGAGGTAAAACTCTTTCTAATATTCTAGGTAGACATTTCTTAGCTAGATTTGGTGATCCCTCAAAGAAAAGGAGGCAACCAGAAACATGAATACCAGATCCGAGCTTAAAAACAGCTTAAAAAACCTTTGAGCTCATAGAGAACACAACCATAGGGCCAAAGTCCCAAAGTAGATATTCAACCTCCCAAACTTATCCGCAAGCACCATAAAAGTATGCTACCTGTACTTGAAGCCCAGAAAAGACACCATCTCTTAACAATATATATGAGGAAAAACATATTTATCACAATAAACCATATGTTCTACCCTTCTATGCTCCCGTAATTGCAAGATCTTCCTGTCTATTAAATTCTTATCTATGTGCATACATCCTTCCACTCAAACAGTTTCTAAAATCTCTTAGCATAGCTACTCATTCAAGCAGCAACACCTAGCCAGGAGGTCTAACACTAGGCAATATATACTACGGAAGCTATCAAGTGAGGAAGGAACAATAAATTAAAATTATATTTATCTAATATTCTATGCAAAGTCAACAACAAAGACTCAGGAAAAACAAAATCTAGTCCTGGCTATAGAGTTGATATAAGGTAGTGACTGTTTTTCCCATAAATGATGAAGAACACTAGTGTCATCCATTGACTGAGAAAACTAGGTCATCCATCGATGAAGAACATATAATTCATAGAATGATCTAATATAATAAGATGAGTTTAAATCATTACTATTTTTTCCCGTAAATTTCTAATTGCCAAAATAGATAGTGTGGAGTCAGGATTCTGGGCACTATGTTAGTGAAGAAAAGGGGTAAGAGGAGAGTGGCTTTGTCAACTAGATTATATATGATCAAATTTTCTATATATCAATTAAGTGGTGACTAGACTCTTACATATTCCATTTGACCCATATAATTTTAATAAATCATTACACTTAGCTTACTACATGTCTATTTTTAAACATCAACTCATTCTCAGTCCATAGTAATATTACCCATTTATCAAACATCACAATGTGAGTTCCGAATGAAGGCTATAAGGTTTGAGATTTAATTTATATGGCTATTTTATGTAAAGAGGAGATACATTATAGGAAACTCAAAATTTAGATACGCAAATGAAGAAAGAAGCAAACACTGGCAGTAATTAACAGATTACAGTAAACTATTGGGATACACATATGAAGAAATAAGCAAGCATTGGCAGTGAACAATACATTACAGTGAACTCAAATCTGGGATACACATGAAGAAGGATGCACATTGGAATCGTTACCTAAAACTAAATGACCAACACATGATTGAATCAAACAACATAACAACAAGCAAGCACAACTGTTACAAGAGAATAATAAAATAAGTAGCACAGAAAAAAGATGCAGTTTTAGTAGCAGTACCTTTTCCCACACTTCCGGTAAATGGACAGAAGCAACGAGATTAAAACTAAAGAAGAAGAACAATGGACGTTGCAAGAGAAGAACTGGAGCAGAGGCGGTTGGGCAGCTTATGGGCGTCAGATCAAGGAAAAGAGACCAGTAGCTTGATCCAAGGTTGAAGTAGGTTCAGAGCTCCTGCTGGGAGCCGCCTGAGTCGGGTGCCGCTGGTTTCGCTGGGATCCGGCACGATATGGCTACTCCTGGCCGTGGAATTGGAAGCCGGCCAGACGGCCGACGATTGGAGTTACGACCTGCTGCAGTTGGGGTGGCAGGAGCAGTTGGGGCGCCGTCCGGGAGGTAGTTGGGGCGCCGTCCGGGAGGTAGGCGCGGTTGCAGCTGGGTGCGACCGGTGGGATTTGGGAAATGCTAAGCGACTGGGGTCGTGGGGTTGCTGAGGCTGGGCGGCATTAAGCTGGAGAAGACCCTGGCCGTGGAGTGATGGAGGCCTGGTCGACGGACTGAAGGCGTGGTCGATGGAATCAAGGAGGTGCCGAGGACGAGTGGCTAGTCGTGGCGGCTGATCAGTGCTTCCCTAGTTCGTCATTGTGCAGAGGGACGAGTGGGGAGGGTTTTTCTTTTCCTTTTAAATTTTGATATCCAAATGTTGTATTTTAGAATGGAGGGAAGGGAAATGAGATGGAGGGAAGGGATATGAGATGGAGGGAAACATTTGTCATGGTATTTTTCAAGGGATGATTAGTGAGTAATGTATTTGTGAGGGATTAGTATTTGTAAAGATGTTAAAAAAACGGTTGAGGGATTTGGTCCCATATTTGAAGGATGAGCCCTCACAAATAGCCATCATTATTCACAATCTATGGTTCCTCACAAATGTTCTTCAACAAAGGCCAAATTTTTTTTAGTGTATGATGAAGTATTTTATCTTTTATTTTAATTACATGTGGCTTAACCCAAATTAAATGAAATATACTAAGAACTGGACTTTGATAAATGTTAAGTAAAAGAGAAGCATTGTATGTAAAGTGAATCAAGAAAGATTGGTCTGAATAATGTAATGAACATGAAATGAAAGAAGTTGAGACTACTGAATATAAAATGAAGGTAAAAGATGGGAATTATTAGAAGATTCTAAGAATGTAACTCTTACCCTAAAATGATGAGTTTGATGATCTAGTGAATGACAATCTCAAATGAGGGATTAAGGGATGCACATAATTGTAGTTGAATTTAACTAAAATATGAAATTAAAGTATTTGAATTGATTTACCAGAATGTGTTCTTGAATTGTGACTTGTACTCTGAGAATGGACTAATAGTACAAACTTCAAATGATAGTCAACATGTATTGATTAGTAACCCCATCTGAAGAATGTGAAATAAAAGAAGAAGAGAACTAAGTTTGTTATGCATGTATATGCATAAAATTTATTTCCATCTATTCAGATTGGATGGAACAAGCATATGTTTTATGATAAACATATTCTGAGTATGATGAATGATACATGATATCTATATGCTTTTATTGTTGCTAGTTCTAATGCCTTTGCTAATATTTGTTAAGAACTGTGATATACAATGAACTGATAAGATTTATATTGAAATTGAATTTAATATGCACTCCTTACATTTGAGAAACCCTGATAAGGGTAAATGTAGACATAATGAGATTATGTCTAGGGTTGAAAGCCCAATGATGATGATAAAACCCTGATGAGATAAATACTGGACAGTAAGATTATGTCTCGGGCTGAAAGCCCACTGTTGATGATTTCTATGAGATGATGTAGAAGATAGAAATAATCACATGTGTTGTAATCTACAGATTTATTGTGCTTCTTGCTTTGATCATTGTCCTTATTGATAAACTTAATTTGTTTCATGTTATTCTAATCACGCAAGAATATACAGATATGATATATGATATTTTAAATCCTCTAAGATGGGTAACATAGATTAATAACAAGTGAAATGGTGGAACATCTAGTTAGGTTCCCTGAACACCGTGAGTTTCCCTCGAGGACCACATTGGGGAAACAAAATGGATCTCCTTGTAGTAATCGATAAATTATGAGAAGGATTCTGGAGTGTGGATCGAGACCTTAAAGGTTAGACCATCAGGATTTAGGAGTGAGTCATCTGGAGTGGCTCTGGCCCTAAATCCTTGCTGTGAAAGTCTATGTCCAGATGGAATATACTATGATGAAATGAAATATGTAAAATATGAAAATATGTGAAATATTGTGCTATGTGATATACTATTTTGTTGGTTCCTATCTCGTGTACCCGGGATGAAGATGTTAGCCTCTTTAGGCAATCTTGAGGTGGCCAGGGTCTGTTCTTGATATCTTAGGGTGGTCAGATAAATCCTAAGATAGTGACAGTGAGTCAATGACACGAGAATCAGGCGTGGTAACTTCTACTTGGTGAGGTACAAGCTAAGTAGTTTCAGAGAAAATGAATAAAAGATGATAAGACGTGTAGAACATGATTTGAATGGTTGTCACATTCCTTATACTGCTACTTGATGATTTGCCATTGTTCATTATGCTTCTTGTTGTGGAAAGTAATCATGTTGCTATGGAAATTTTCTATTTTATATTATGATATGTCATGTTGATAAGTTATAAATGATGGGATTTATATCCATTCTGAATATGAGTTGGATTTCTTGCTATTTGATAGTATTGTTTGGTAGATATGTATTATGTGTACTTCAGCTTCAAGACTGCAGGATGGGTTCCTGATCCGACTGGTGGAGTGTCACAAATATAATGTTATTGTTATGTATTGATTCAAAATGCTTAGAACTTGACTTATTACTCATGCAGTAGGATTTTTAATCTGAACTAAGAAGTATATGTTGATTTTTTAATAGACATGCTTTAAAAGATGTTTCAAAGTTATAATTGATTTAAGTGATTACCTTATCTATTGGATTAGATTATCATTGTAAGATAGATTTGACTTATGATAGAACTATCTTCTAGAGTTTTTAATATCTGCATATTTCCGTTAAGTTTATTATACTTAATATGATGTTGATACATGTACCTAGCTTGAATGGGAGGTATCCACTCACTGGGGCTCTATATGAGTCCCATGAGGTTGTTTCAAATGTGATTAGGTATAATGTTATCCAACGGAGAGGTCATGACCAAGAAGATATAAATAGTATAATCTAGATAGATTAGAATGTCCTTGTACTCTCTCTTTCTCGGGATGGGTTGTAGACTAAGTTTGTTCATCAATGTACATGTATCTGATGTAAACTGAACCACATATGAGAACAAGATTTGATTCTAGTTTTAATAGAGTTGAATAAGAATTGTGATATCTAAATGTGATGTCCTTGATGTGACATTGATTTATGAATTTGTGAAGAAAGAAAAAGGAAAAATTTATCTATGTTTTTCCTAGATTGTTTAATTGTCTTTGTCGAAAATTCATTATTTTATTTCATAATCTGGGTTTAGGTTTTGGGATTGTCTCTAATGGTTGGTATTTATTCTGATCAAAAGAGTGGGTCCCGACACTTATCTCAATATATATATGGGTTATAAAAATGTCAGCTTCAATTAAAAGCGCATGCCTAGAATTCGACTGCTTCATATAGAATATTCCCCAAGAAAAATGTTTCCAACCTAAGAGTCTATTTAATTTTATTTGTCGTCGTCACTTGACTTTTAAATTCATTCTTTTATTTTATCTTTTTCATTTTTCGTCCTAGTGTTCACCTCAATGTTGTGTTCATTTTGTCATACACTTATCTCAATATATAAATGGGTTATAAAAGTGTCAACTTCAATTAAAAGTGCATGCCTAGAATTCGACCGCTTCATATAGAATATTCCCCAAGAAAAATGTTTCCAACCTAAGAATCTATTTAATTTGATTTGTTGTTGTCACCTTGACTTTTAAATTCATTCTTTTATTTTATCTTTTTCATCTTCATCCTATTGTTCACCTCAATGTTGTGTTCATTTTGTCATACACTTATCTCAATATATAAAAGGGTTATAAAAATGCCAGCTTCATTTAAAAGCACATGCCTAGAATTCGACCGCTTCATATAGAATATTTCCCAAGAGAAATGTTTCCAACCTAAGAGTCTACATAATTTGGTTTGTCGTTGTCACTTGATTTTTAACTTCATTCTTTTATTTTATCTTTTTCATTTTCGATGCAAAGTATGCAATTGGATGACTTAAAACTCCTAAGGTTGTGTTTGGTTCGTGTCATTGGGTTAGAAGAGAAGATTCCCCCCTCCTCTCCCAAACCGGCAGTAGAGGTCAGACGTCCGGAGGGTGATAAATCGCGGTGGTAATTGTGAATCGAACTTGGGTCTCTTTGTGAAGTGAAAGGACGTCGTGCTTGACCACTTGAACCACTGCTCGCCGACTTAATTTGTGTCATTGGAAAAGAATGATATCCGATTAGGGATTCAATTGAATTAGAATTTAGAAATGAAAAGAAAAAGATCGGAAAACAAATATCTGAGCTTGGATGCACACAAGATGGGATTGTTCACCGTTGTTCCAGCCATCCGTGCTCCCAACGACATGGTCTATTGGAGCGGAGTGCAGTCATCCTCCATCTTGAGCTCCATCTTAGGCACTCGCTTGGGTCACCATCGCCACAACCTGCACGAACTTGAGCATAATGAACAAAATTACAAGCCGGTGAATATTAAACATGAGATAGATACGAAATTTGAATCTACAAAAATAGAACGGGGGATGAAAGTGGGCAAATGGAAAACCAGAGAACACAGAATCCTCCTCTATCGTGAGTTGGATGAACAACCGAACATGCTCTCGATCTTTCCATCCACAACTATCGGATCTGAAAGTAAAAGCCAGTGGATAGTTGCAAGTAGGAAGCTGATCACAAAAGAAAATTCTACTACTTGAACGGGGTAATCAGGCAAGCATTTTGAGAGACAGAAGGCATGAGAGATCACAGGAACCGGTCTCTCATCAACCAACAGTGGCTCATCTAAAGCTCGATGCCCGATCTTGTTTTTCTCTACGACAGCGGCGCTGCGGTTCAACACTGAACACAGGCATGCGGAAAAGAGTGCCTCCGGCTGCAAAGGATTCCCAAAACCCGGAGGGGGCCGTGTCTTTTTCGAATCCACTATATTCCGGATATGTTTCCCTTGGAAAAAAAATTCACATCCCAGATGTCGTTAACCAAACAACGGAAGCAGTCTCAGCTGAGATATAATATAGATCCTATCCTCGTTATATATCACATCATCCAAACACGGCCTATATAGTTCATCGACAAGATATCCCGTGCCTAAACCGGATGCGGTCAGATGTAGTCAGAGATAGTTTCCAGCTTTCCGCCTCATGCACGCTGTACGCCTGCACCAAGGGGTTCTCTCTCTCTCTCTCTCTCTCTCTCTCTCTCTCTCTAAAGATCACAATAGATTAGCTAGCATTGACATGTTTTCGTTTACAAATATTCAATACATTAATAATTATAATTTTGTTTTTAAAAAACAGATTACAGAAATTGCATCAAACAGTATCTTAGTAGTTTAAAATTCCATATGTTACATTTCTACCTTCCAAGTCACTCTTTTTACTTTAACTATATCCTGCCAAACAGGTTCGAATCAAAAATTTCACCAACAGACCATAAGTTTTGGGGAATATGAGCCTCTTAATGTAACAGCGGGGACGAGAAGGGAAACAAGTGAGGACAAAGTAGGCTACCGAATGCTTCAAAATGTACCATCCTATATATTTAACAACTCTGATTACATCTGAGTTTGCTTAGCAATTTCCAAAACATTGTGGACCCATCTTTCAATGGTTTAACAACATGTGTACGTGTCACAGGAGCAAGCACCAATCAGAAAGATAGGAGAAGAGAGAGATAACCCTAACTTGCGTAGGAAGGCGGCGGAAAGAAGACGCAACGGGAAGAGAGTGAAGAGAGCAAGGGAAGCGAGAAAGGCGTGAATCAAAGAAGCGAAGAGAGGGAAAAACTATGTGGGTACTGTAACCCTCGATTTCCCATTAGTTTGAAAGTCCGAATTACAGTCCTTTTTATACAGAGTGACTAGGCCGAACTGGGCTTTGTCTAACTGAGGCCCATATGCCTCGTTGGTTATTTGCAAACAGAAAACAAGAGAGAAAACAGAGAAGGCCTTTATCCAATACCCCCCCCCCCGCAAACTTGGGGTGGGAGTAGTCAGCCCAAGTTTGGTCCGTAGAGCAGTATGGGAAGGAGCAGGCAGAGCCTTCGTTAAGATATCAGCTGGTTGTTGATCAGAAGCAATGTGGGCAGTGACTATGTGACCAAGAGCTACTTTTTCCCGAATGAAGTGATAGTCTATCTCGATATGTTTGGTCCTCGCATGAAAAACTGGATTCACAGTCAGATGTAGGGCACTGGTGTTATCACAGAAGAGAACTGCCGGTTGTTGTAAATGAACACCAAGATCACGTAGAAGATAAGCGAGCCAGGTCATCTCTGCAGCTGTTGTGGCTAGGGCTCTGTATTCCGCTTCACAACTGGACCGAGCAACAGTGCTCTGTTTCTTTGCGCTCCAAGAGACACATGTATCTCCAAGAAAAATGCAGTAACCAGTAGTGGATCGCCGTGTTGATGGACAACCAGCCCAGTCAGAGTCACTGAAGGCACGAATAGCTAATGAAGATGAAGGTCGAATATGTAATCCAGTGTGAAGCGTACCCTTGAGATACCGTAGAATGCGTTTGACAAGAATATAGTGTGCTGCTGTAGGTGATGCTAGAAATTGACATGCAGTATTTACAACATATGATATATCAGGTCGAGTAATGGTAGCATATTGTAGACAGCCAACAATATGTCTGTATAGATGACTATCAGCTAAAGGTTTAGCATACTCTGTTGATGAAAGCATCTTATTAAAGTTTGTGGCAATGGGGGTGGACGCTGGCTTGCAGTCCTGGAGACCAGCTTCCATAAGGATGTCAGTAATATAGCGAGTCTGGCTAAGAAGAATACCCGATTGATTGGGAAGCACTTGGATGCCAAGAAAGTAACTAAGAGGTCCAAGAATACGAAGATTGAATTCTGCACTGAGCTTTTCTTGAAAATCCACAACAATGGAAGCATTATTCCCAGTAAGTATGATGTCATCCACATATAAAAGTAAATAAATCACCACACCATTATGTTGATATACAAATAAAGATGAGTCAGCTGTACTGCAGGTAAATCTAGAGCATGCCAGGAATTCACTGAGTCTATTGAACCATGCTCGTGGAGCTTGTTTCAAACCATAGAGTGCTTTGTGTAGTTTGCAAACAAGCTGAGGACCAAATTTAGAAATGAACCCTGGCGACTGTTCCATATAGACAGGCTCATTGAGTTCCCCATTTAGGAAAGCATTGCAGATATCAACCTGAATAAGCTTCCAGCCACAAGATACAGCCAGAGTAAGAACAACACGAACTGTGGCAGATTTAACTATAGGACTGAAAGTCTCAAAATAGTCAACCCCTTCCTCCTGGATAAAACCTTTGGCCACTAATTGAGCTTTCAACCTGTCCAGTGATCCATCAGCTTTGATTTTAGTTTTGTACACCCATTTACAGCCAATCACATTTACATTTGTGGGTTTTGGAACCAATGTCCATGTATTGTTGGAGTGTAGAGCCTGAAGCTCATGTGTCATGGCCTCAAACCAACCTGGATGCTGTAGAGCAGTTCTGATAGTTTTAGGTGGCTGAGGTATAGCATAAGTGGCTAGAGCATACTTGGGATTAGGCTTCATAATCCCAGTCTTGGATCTGGTAAGCATGGGGTGAACATTAGTATTGAGTTCTTCTGTCATATCCCTGGTAAAGGAGGAAGAGGAGGAGATTCCTGAAGGAAGAGAGGCAGTAATATCATGTTGCTCATCCATGTGAGAATCACTGTTAGCATATGTAGAGGCGGGAGTATCCTCAGTTATATCAGAGAGATCAACATTTGCAGAAATGGATTCATGACTGTCATCACAGGGTGAATCAGTAGTGCTGGTTTCAGAACTGTGAGCACTATTAGCTGGAGGTGGTTGATCAGAGTGAGAAACAATAAGAGTGTCAAGAAATGAATGTTCAGTAACAAGTTCAGAAGAAAAATCAGAATTAGTAGAGGCATATGTAGGAAAGGTGATGGTGGTGCAAGATTCAGATACGTCATCAGCAAGTTTTGGATTTAAAAATTCATTGAAATGAACAACATCCCCTGTGGGAACCTGAGATACCACTTTGTCTTTATAGGGAAAGACATCTTCGTTAAAAATAACATGCCTGGAAAAGTAAACTCTACCAGAGGACACATGTAAACATCGATATCCTTTATACTGATCATTGTATCCCAAGAAGACACAAGGAAGTGACCTTGGTTCAAGCTTGTGTTTATTGTAGTCACGCATACAGGGAAAGCATAAGCATCCAAAGGTTCTAAGGGAATTATAGTCTGGATCTTTGATGTATAGTTGAGACAAAGGAGATTGAAGATCATGTGTCCTGGAAGGGAGCCTATTGATAATATGAACAGCAGAAGAGAAAGCTTCAACCCAATACGAAGTTGGAACATAGGAATCAAACAACATCGTGAGCCCTATTTCAACATGTCTATGTTTACGTTCAACAAGACCAACTTGTTCATGTGTATGAGGACATGCAAGCTGATGAACAATTCCTTCTGCTAACATGTATTGTTTCATTGCCTGATTCACAAATTCACCACCACCATCTGTCATAAGAACTTGAACTTTCTTATCAAACTGGTTATGCACCATTTTACAAAAGAAAACAAACTGATTGAAGAAATCAGACTTATGTTTTAGAGGGTAGAGCCAAGTAAAGCCTGTGTACTCATCCACAAAAAGGGCATAATAAAGAAATCCATGTCTAGACACAACAGGGGACTTACCCCACAAATCACAGAAAACTTGTCCAAAAGGAACAGTGCTTTTAATATGTGTATTAGCAAATGGTAATCGATGACTTTTACCAAGAGCACAACTATTACATATATCTAAATTTCTATTAGAAGAAACAATTAGCTTTCTATTTTCCATGAGTTTCTGGATGCTGTGATTGACATGTCCAAGCCTTCTATGCCAGACCACAGAGGTGGCTTTATTCTTTGCTATAGCTATGAACACTTGATGAGCTGAGGACTGCAGCACGTACATCCCCTGTTTCAGCACTCCCTTAGCCAGGATTTTGTGGCTCTGTAAATGTATAATTAGAAAAGTATCTTTGAAAAATAGAAAATAACAGGGAAAGTCATGTGTTAGTTGAGCTACAGATAACAAGTTCCTCTTGATGTCAGGAGCAATTAGGACCCTCTCTAGGGTAATAGATTTGTCATTGACAAGAAAAGCACTTCCCACATGTGTTATAGGGATAGATGATCCATCTCCAATCATAATATTGTCAATGCCAGTGTAAGGAGTTACATTATGAAGAATACCTGGTGCCTGAGCAACATGATTTGTGGCACCAGAGTCCACATGCCACTCATTTAGATTGAAGGTTTGTTGATCACCAACGTGCATAGCAGCGAGAGCTTTGGCCTGATCTGTCACTTGATCTTCAGTCAGCTTCTTCGGAATCTCAGTGACCTAATTATTGTTATTAAATCGATGCCAGCATCTCAGAGCATCGTGCCCTCTTTTCCCACAAATTTGACAGAACAATGGTGGTCGAGCTTGAAACTGTAACCCTGAGGATCGGATACTAGGATTGAATCCTCTGCCTTGAGATGTGAAAAGGGGTTCAGGTCTTGCACCAAGAACTCCAGGGTCCTGCTGAGGCGTGAAATGTATTTGTTGTTGCTGGTAGTTTGAACTAGGATACTGATGCTGAGACTGATATCCAGATCCAGGGAACTGAGATTGTTGTGAAGGATAACTATTTGGTCTGTAACCTCCTCTACCATAATTTCTGTTGTTAGTCTTCTGACTTAAGAAAGCTAGATTAGGTGAACTCAGAGATTCAGACGATGCTCTTCTCATGTCATGATCACGCAGAAGAGAGACGACCTCATCATAAGGTGGGATTGGGGGACGCATCATAGATATCGTGAAGTTTTCAAACTCAGTTCCTAGACCGCTCAGAAGGTAGTAAACCTTATCATCATCAAAAATCGACTTCCCTATCGCATGGAGTTGATCACACACTTGTTTGAATTCACGCAGGTAGTCACTAACAGATCTACTGCCTTTGCTCATTCGTCGCAACTTAGTAGTCAATTCGAAGGTTCTCGATTGAGTCGATTGACAGAAATTTCTAGCAAGAGCGGACCAGATCTGAGAAGATGATGACAGTCCTACTACTACTCCCAGAACTTCCTCAGTAAGAGTTCCCATTATCCATCCCTTTACAAGTCTATCAGTACGCATCCAGGCAGCATAGTTTGGATTAGCAGAGATATTACCTTCTTCGTCTACCAGAATCCTATCTGGCACAGCTTCCTTCCCGTCGATGAATGACTCTAGCGAGTTGCTCTCGATTAGGGCTCGCACTTGCACTTCCCAATACAAGTAGTTGACGTTCGTCAGCTTCAGAGACACGAAGTTGGATACATTCACTCCAGAAGGATACGGGTACTTCTTCGCTTCCAGATCCTTGCTATCTGAGCTTTCTCCCTTGTTTGCTGTTGATGTCGACATGCTTTGGATCGGGATTGCTCTGATACCAAATCAGAAAGATAGGAGAAGAGAGAGATAACCCTAACTTGCGTAGGAAGGCGGCGGAAAGAAGACGCAGCGGGAAGAGAGTGAAGAGAGCAAGGGAAGCGAGAAAGGTGTGAATCAAAGAAGCGAAGAGAGGGAAAAACTATGTGGGTACTGTAACCCTCGATTTCCCATTAGTTTGAAAGTCCGAATTACAGTCCTTTTTATACAGAGTGACTAGGCCGAACTGGGCTTTGTCTAACTGAGGCCCATATGCCTCGTTGGTTATTTGCAAACAGAAAACAAGAGAGAAAACAGAGAAGGCCTTTATCCAATAGCACCGTCTTAGAGAAGAACTTGTTTTCGCTATTGTTTTGACCGCAAGTCAGATGCTTAACCCTATTTGTTCGTATGGAAGTCCAAAAGTTGTTTTTAGAAATTACGGAAAATCAATAACTAAAAACTTGTCATGAAACTGAAGTTGCTAATTTTTGGAGCCTTAGAGAATGCATATATTTAGTCATGGTATCTTCCAAACAGCATCGCATAATGCCTCAATCTTACAAACGAGCAAGGACCATCAATACTCAATTCGTACCATAGTTTTCCTTGACATGGCGAGGTGGGGGGATGTAATCAACTATATTTCCTTTTTCACTGTATCATTTATTGGAAAAGAAACTTATATCATATTACACTTGCAAGTTGCTTTCAGTAACAAACAAAAAATCAAAAGAGACCGGGCTATCAAAGGCCACCGCTGTTGCTGTGCCATCAGACTAGCATTTGTTAACAAGGGCACGTCCGATATATATCGCCACTCCTATCTGTAGAAAGCTCCGTTCGTCACTTGTAGTAAACCCTTTCTCATTGTAATGTGTCGATTACAATGAAAGAATGTCGAACTCATGAGGCATGAAATCTTCACTTGGTCTGTAATATTTGTCAGGGGAGTAGAGGCTCAGGTTTGTGACCTGACTAGAATACAGGCAAGCGAACCTCTCAACCTGGGAAGCAATTCGAGAGAATACAGGTAAGCAACATTAGGAAACTTATACACATGAATATATTAATACCAAAAAGTTCTCCGTTTGATCTTCAGAAATCCCAGAAAATTTTGGATTTTATGTGTAGTATCAATGTGACTTTATGATAACAGATCCTAGAAATTTCGGCTTCATGTATAGTATCAACATCATCTTAGAAATCCCAGAAATTTCGAATTTATGTGTGGTTACAATGTGATCTTACTTATGAGAACAGATTGAACATACCTGATGAGCAAAGCGCGAGTTTTGGTAGCCAGTCTTCATGAGTTGTCCCCAGACTTCGTGAAACTATAAAAAAAAAAATAGAAATCGTCAACCACCGAAGTTGGTGAGAGTGAGAGTGTGCGTGTGTGTTGGGTGGGCACAGGTCAGTTGGTCATATTCTTTGTATTTTTATACATAAAGAACACCGGAATAAAAAAAACTTATTTCCCAATAATACTTATTGATGCCATATTATTATCAACAGAGTGGCATTGACTGTCATAAGCTCCAAAAGAATTTTCATGGCTTCGTCGCTTGCACCTGCCACCTGTATCAATAGACGTCCTTGGCATGACATAGATCTCAGCTGCCTGGGCCAATGGAAGTCTTCTTAGACCTTTTTTAGAGATAATCTGATCGTTGATTTAAAGCTGTCATATTCTTAAAGGTTTGCTTTTAGTTTGTAGACTGTCATTGTCTGTCTACAAAATGCAGAGAAGAGACAAGGTTTTAATTTATGTTTTTAGCATATCACTTATATGTGGCTGCAAGTTGTAAATCAACAGGAACAGAGGAAGATCATCAAATGTTGTAAATCAACTTACAACTTAGAATGCACAACCAAGGCCCATTAATGAGATCCCCAACATGAGTGGGGGTTTTACTGTGTAGAAAAATTAACAAAATCCATGTGGACTCATCCTGATTTTCTAAGTACAGGTAATGGCCAGAGTCACAGACATGGTTAGGAAACAGCAACAAGGTGATCTGCACATCTGGTCAGCGCCTCATGGATTCCTGATTGACGGACGCCTATATAAAATCTTAGAGGCGCCATCAACAAGACGGCCCAACTATTTGCCAATAATAAATGACAAGACCCTTTCAAGATTTTTTTACCCGGGATACTTCCTACTGAAACACCAACATCCAATGTTGCATTAACCTTAAGAGACCGTTTGGCCGCCATCCTTGTAAGCACTGGCATTCTTATACATATCTTGATCATTCATTTAGAAGCTACTGGGTTTTCCGGAAAGAAATTCAGTTCTCATCCAGAAAATGCGAGCACGGAAAAAGTGGCCTGGGTGAAAATCGGGAGTCTAAATACAGTCGGACATAGGGTGACTAAAGAAGCTCACATATATAGTGGGTGAAAATCGGGAGTCTAAATACATCCGTACATCGCGTGACTAATGAAGCTCACATATATAATGGTACAAATACCAGATACCAGAAGTGAGCTTGTCCACTGATCTGTACCGACTCTTTACACAGGAATACTAGAATTTTCAAAGCGCCACACAAACGTTCCCTAAAAGAATGAGGTAATTAGTTTAATTGTTCTCTCTTCTACTGCAAGTGATATAAATATCTCTCCTCTCTCTTCCTCTGTCTCAGGATTCTCTGCTTACAATTTATATGCTTTGCACTAAAAGTTATCCAGGAAACGGTAATGGACAACAAAATAGGTAAAGATATAAACTTCCTCTAACTTAAATTTCATAACGTAGTCAAATACTTTATAATGTAGGGACAGTCAAAGATAATAGTCCCTAGGGGCCGTTTGGGAGGTGCATTTCAAGGCAGTATTGTAATTGATTTCTGTATTTTAAAAGCAATACTTGCAAATACTTTGTTCGGATACCTAAGTATGTAATTGTCAAATGTCGGCAGTCTAAGGCCTGGTATTTCCACTTTATATCCACGGTCTAATCAAAGTCCGCCAAAATTGGCGGGTTTTGGAATACCACGGGTCGACATCCGTTTCCGACTCCCCGACGCCCCCTTTTCCTCATTCACCCATCGCCTCGCCTCCTCCGCCTCTTGTACGCCCTCCCTGACTCCTCACTCATCCTCTTCTGTGTCTCCTCGTTTCCAGATCGATGAGTTTTTGCTACCGATGTCGTTGGTTCCTTTATGAAGTCGTGCCACCTCTCTGAAAAAATCTAAAATCTACACTGCTGTGAATGTTCTTGTTGTAGCTGCTCATCGTCCAACAATTGAGAACACAGCTCGACGCTTGCTCTGCACCTGCCACCTCCACCATCTCTGCGGCAAGGAATGGACGATGCAGAACCTCCTCGCAGCTCTACCTTTGCACAGGATCCACCTTCAGGCACTAGTTGAGGAATTCCTTCTTGGCCTGCCGGGACTCCGGACCGGAACACAATCCGGAACAGGACGGCTTGTGTTGGTGCTACTCCACAGAGCAGTCGTGGCCGAGGTATGATACGACGTGCTCATATCGGATTGACTTTTTGTATGGCGATATCGTTCTCCAAGGAAGCAAGGACCGGATGAATGCTAAAGGGGAGGCGTCGAGGTCCATTGACTTGCCAGTGAAGACGCTCTGCTCGAGCAGTGCACAGCGAGGCTGATGACTCGGAAGGACCCTTTGTCAATTCATCCAGACGATGCGATTTGCAGTTCAGGCATTTTCTAATTGCTCCACTTGAAATACCGGAAGTGAAAACTACTGTTGTGTTTAGAAAATTGTCACCCAAACGGCCCCCTAGAGTTCTTATAAATGTCAAATTTTTAGTTATAAACAGGCAGTTATGAACTCGGACGTAGCAACAGTTATTTCGGTGCCCAAGCATTGGCCATAGTACGGATATTTCAAACATCAGATTGTATTACTGCAAGAAATGAAGGGTAGCTTTGAAGGAAAGGGATGCACAAAATATGCACATCACTTTGAAACAATTCCTCTAGCAGCCGCTTGAACCACGTGCTAACAATTTGCTAAAGTATATAGTATGTAAATTTAAACGGACAACTTACAGAAACAATTACTTTGGCTAACTGCAGGAAGAAGTGGACAATAACCTTGATTATCTTTGCAATGGGTATGGTAAGAAAAACCTTATCATCAATGAATTAGTAAAGTTTTTAAGTGTGGCTTCATTAGTTCACCTGTAACTAATATTGGTTCTCAATGCCATTTTTGTGCTTTGTTATATGAAGATACTACTTTGCAAACAGCCAAGAATCCTAGTAATATTACCCAGCAGTCTTGCAAAGTTGACGTGTTTACCTGAGATTAATGTTGATGTAGCATGAAAAGAACATCCTTAGTCTTGAGAACAAAAGTTGATGGCCAGCTAGTTCATCTCTTACCGATCAGCACACATAATTCTAGGAGAATCCCTGGTCCAGCCTAGACAGTCCATTTGGGGACGGTCCAAAGTAATGGACACGCTTTGAATGTCCAATACATAAACCAGAATGGACTGGGCATGCATGAGCAGGTGACATTCAATCATCGCTTATACAAAGGCTGACCTCTAAACTCAACAGTCCCAGACTAGTTGAATCCCAACAACCCAAGCATACCTAGAGACCCATAATACATTTTAGAATGTCCTCAAAAACTAAAAATGCAACTAGGTGGATCATGAGACTCCGGCCAATGAGACAGGGTGTTATGGGCATCCGCACCTCAACAGCTACATAATTTCCTTATGGTGATGAGTAAATCAAGCTCCTACAACAATAGTGATGCTTGAACTTTTATTACTTGAAGAAATTAATCGTTCAAATAATTCCTCTAGCAAATCTGATATATCGTTGTTATAAGGTAATTTAATTGTGCGATACATAATAAGCATAGCATCATTGAGCTCCTAATGCACATACCTAGAGCTGTTTAGATCCTCTACGCTTAGATTAAAATTGTATGCAAGTCTTTTGCAAAAAATACATATACATGGTAAACCTTCTTTGCTGTATTTTTTTCTATTTGAAAAAAAAAATGATACATTCTTTCACATCCATTACATGAAAGTACTTCCTAGATAGAAATGATTTTTAATGCCAAATAATGGAAGGATGGAAGGAGAGTTCCAACTTGAAAAGCAATGTAGTATACTGACTAGCAAGAGAAGTTTTCTTGAGGTGTTATGTGGTATTAATCCGGTATCATGCGGCTCCTAGTCATTTAAGGAACTACTCTTTGAAAAGCAAACATATAACATGGTTTAGATTTAGTCAAAATGCCCAATACTTTTTCAAATTTGTCTATTTTTAGGCTAGGCAACATGTAAAACAAGTGGGTTGTTCTAGGTTAGAATTCCAACAAAATTTCTTCCTTCTTGATGTCATTTTGACAATCTCGGTATAAAACATGCCGGCATGTCTAACAAGTGAAAATTTCCACCAAAAGAATCCACAAAGGGACATTTCCGCCAAAAGATTTGATAGGGGGTCGGGTTAGGGTTTTGGGTTTTATGGTAGAGTGGCCTGGGCAATGTGGATGTGGAGATGACATGTGCGCACAAAGAAACTTCTAATTTGAAACCAATCAACCATTAACATGTTTGGATCGCCCTAATCGCTAACATACAATGTTAAAACAAGGTAGGTGTAAGTCTGAGGTGAAATCACTCCAGGGCATTCTAAATGAATTTTGAATATTTTTGTAGTTTTAGTGCAATACCGGCACGTTTCATGTATAGTTTTAGTGCAATACCAGCATGTTTCATGTATAGTTGCTCTCAATCCTACCTAAATCTACCTAGATCTATACCTAATGAGCTCATTAATAACCAAAATGAACTTCCCTCAAATTTCTAAAGATTTTCAATGCTTTATAAAGATCAAAATGTGTTTTGTCAATAATGTTTGAAAAGCAGCCACGAGTCTGCTATAGAACATGGCTGCTAACAGTAACACCTCAAATCTACCTAGACATATGCCTAATAAGCTTATTTATAAAATGAATTCTCCGCCAGATTTGAACACATCATTAACATCCAGAATTATTTGGTACTACTCTAGTTCTCATTTTCTAAGCTATATACTGGTAATTTACCCCCACCCCCAACAAACATATGATTTAACACTAGTATGGAAGACTTGTGTTGATGTAGGACATATTAGACTTTTTCTATTTGTTTTGCTTTATTTTTATATTTAGGGACCTAAGTGCAAATTATCTAGTTAATGTACTTAGTCATAAATATTTTATGCTTTTCTTTAGGTTTCTTATTTAAATCCGAATTTTGTTAAATAGGAGTTTATTCCCATTACTTGTAGGTCAAGTCATTTAATCTTATAAAAGCCAGCTTGGGGACCTTTGTTCAGGCAGTTGAATATGAATTGAATTTTGAGAATTTGTCGTTTATCTTCTTTGTATTTCTTCTTCAAGATATATTCCACATCATGTGTAGGCCTAAAAACAATATGTTGGCATTAGTGACATAGTAGATGGGAAGGGGAACAACACCAATGAAGTGACCCAGGTTCAATCCATGGTTAAGCAAAAACACTCAAATTTGAGCCCACATCCAACTTCTGCACCAGTAGTATGGTCCATCAATGAGCCCCCGTTGGTGGTCCTTGGGGTTTAGCGTACTAGGGTGGGTCACTAAGTGGCCCCACCTATGAGAGAATTCTTGTTATCGATATTATGTATTTGGCACTACAATTCCCTCATGGCTCCCCAAATCCAAATGTTTTGGAGTCCCAAACACTCTTTTGTTAATTTAATATATCGCTTCTCATAATTTATAGACCTGCACAATCTAGGTGAGTAATATAGTTTATGGATCTACTTAACAATAAATGACAAAATGCATTCATGGAATTCTATTAAAACTTAAGTGAACTTGTAGGCTTTGAAAGATAATGTTTAATACGTCATTTACATTCAGTTTTCAAGCTCTTCCCTACATTTAAAAAAGCAATTTTTTTATAACAAAAGTAATAGTTATTTTCGAGCACTACGCATGAGAATGCTTTCAAGGTTTTCTTTCTTGTGTGCCATGCTTGTTGAAGTTGTGGTGTCATGCTTGTTGAAAACAATTGGACAAACTATATAATTATTAATTCATATATGCTGTAAAATTTTCTCAAGAGCTTGATTGCCTATTCAATGTCAAACATCTACTCATTTTCTATTTCGAAAATCAGAAACTTGTGTCTTCAGGTTTGAAGTGTTTGGTGATGATCATCTAAGCCTCAGTCCCAACTATGTTGGGGTCGGCTACATGGATCCTTCGTTTCCATTCAGCTCTATCATGGGTCCTATTCTAGTCGAGGTGTAGAAATTCAGAGTCTTTTATAAGCTCTTCCCATGTTAATTTAGGCCTCCCTCTTATTCTATTAATTGTTCTTGACTCAATAGCATTGTCAGTCTGCACTGCACATGTCCATAAGTTGACCCTCGCGCAACTTGTCCTCAATGCTCGCCACCCTGACTCACTCTTGATATAGTCATTTCTCAAGCAATCTTTTCTAGTCTTCCCACACATCCATCTCAGCATACGCATTTCAGTCATGTTCACCTTGTTGAGACCTTGTTTCTTCACCGCCCAACATTCACTCCCATAGAGCATGGCTGGCCGTATAGTTGTTCTATAAAACTTTCTTTTTTATTTGAGAGGATCTTTTGATCACATAACACTCCCATTGCACTTCTCCATTTCAACCATTCTACAGTGATCCTATGACAAACGACATTTTGAACATTCCCGTCTATTTGAATAATAGAACCCAAGTAGTGAAATTTATCACATTTTGGTATATCTACTCCATCCAACTTGGCTCCACTATTCGCACTGCGAGATTGGCTGAAATTGTTATGTATATACCCAGTTTTGGTCCTAGTAATCATCAATCCATTTGATTCCAAAGCCTTTCTCCGAAGTTCAACTTTATCATTCAATCCATCTTAGTTTCATCAATCAAAATACAATATCATCAGCAAATAACATACACCAAGGAATATCATCCTGAACATTCTTTGTCAAATCATCCATAACAAGAACGAACAAATATGGGCTGAGTGTAGATCCTTGGTGTACCCGACTGTGATAAGAAAAATTGGTCTCTCCTCCAGGAGTCTTGACATTTGCAGTAGAGCAAGTGTTTGTGTGTTTGGCAATACCACAAAAGTTAATTTCATAACTACTTCGTCAAAGGTTGATTAATTTTCCATTGTTGCCTCAAGTTACTATTCTTCAAATTTGTTATGAGCTGACTGTAAACAGTATGTGCATTCTTCTGAAATGCCAATATTGAGTTTCATTTTCAACATAGAAACAACTACTGGTTTATCGAAGGTAAATTAGGATAGGAAACAAAAGACACCGTGATGAATTCAATATACCATTTGGTGGGCTGCCTTTTGTGCAAGCTGGTGCTTTTTGCGAACTTCATCCCTTTGTGTCTATATAATGAAAAAGAGCTAGTCAGCCCATAATATATCTTAAGGGGTAGCAACTTGAGGTAACCACTGCAAATAAACTAACCTCCAATTGTAAAAGCTCTGAAGATAGTTTTTGCTTTTCATCATCGCCTAGAGCCTCAAACCTGACAATATGAGACTCTTATTAGGGATTAAAAAATACGAATATTGACGCTGATGAAACAGCCACAGTTTCAGAGGAAATGACATGATAAGAAGTATATATACTTACTTGAGAGACCAAATTAGATGGTGAATTCTATCTTCTACTATATCCCTCTCTTTCCTCATCTCTCTCAATTCCTGTATGCAAAATCAATTAAGACAAGCGTAATAGAATTAGAATAGATCTAATATGGATATTCATCAAGAATTTTTTTCCCTGTATATTTTCTTGTACTATGATTCAACTCATTGTAATTAGATAGTCAGCCTACAGAAAATTAAATACATTACGCATGAAAATCATTACATGCAACGATGATCATTGACTTGTAACTAAACATTCCTTCTTGAAACAAGCTATCATGTTCTTCCACACTATATATTTTGACTCCTCACCAAAGGAAGGCTTAAACCAAGTCATTATAATGGATTGACTAGATGAAATTGACCAGGGTAGTTCAGTTTACAGAGCTAGAATGGTATGTTCAGATTCAAAATATTTTCAGATGAAATAGCAATTTTGTTCAATATGACACCAAGCTATTTCATTACTGCATGGAAGATAAGGTATTATTAACATCAGTGTCTAATTTGCTAGACTGCTACTAAGATTAACTTGCTGAGTGTACTGGTTACAGGATGTAGGTTTAGTATAACAAAGTGTTGTAGGTGATTATTAGTAACTTGTATGCACTTGAGCTTTGGATATGTAATAAGTGAGCTGTATTTTCTGTCCAGCATTTGACAGATACCAATCTCACATTTAAAAGCTTTGAACAAAGATATGACAGCATCAATGGATATATATATATATATATATATATATATATATATGGTCCGGTAGTGTAGATCAAAAGCAGATATAAAAATAGATTACTAGATATCAAAAGCAGATATAAAAATAGATTACTAGATCTTTAACCACATGCAGTGGTGGCTCCTGGCAGGTGATGCCTCCATAGACATGTTAAGATCATGCAGAACCCACAAAGATAACAGGAAACACACACGAACTGTTTTTCTAAAAAATTAGATATCAAGAAAAAATATATAGTTGTCTCTGCTCTGAATCTTATTTCTCAACTATGTTAAAGAAATATAAAACATTGTTAGTCTGAACACCTTGCGCATGTCTTTTTTTTCCAAAAGAAGCTCAACCTCTCTCTCGAGCTCTGGAACAACAAGCATAGTCCTCCAGCCTGAGCAAGACAAACTTTTAGTAAAGGAAGTTTTAGTTCAAAGAGACAAATATAACATTTTCATGTAGATTTCCTACAGAAAACCAAGTAATTTAGCCAGTAAACTATTCAGTGACAACAAAACAAAGATATCAGCATGTTTAGCCTAAAAACAAAAACAGGCTGTTTAAAGCGATACAAAACCTAAAACACACGCCTATATTCTGTTTTGGCTAATATAATAATGAAGCTACAGTTCTGATATGATACCTAGTACTTTTTTACTCCGCAGGATGTCTCCATAGATATGATCTCCAACATAAAGAACCTGAAAGATTTTGATAACCATCTGGTTTTAGGATCGATACAGGTTATCTAATAGCAAATTACCAGATCATCACGATTAAGGATTGAGCATTGAATATATACTAAAGAGTCAATTGGAAAGAGGTATATAAATACTTTTGAGAAGATTTGTCATATCACGACTGGCATTGGTTATAGTACATAACTTTAATAAACTTACAAATAGATAGGCCTTGACAGCAAGGATCTGGTTCTGTCATCTCTCTACTCCCCCTTATCCCCACCCCCCGAGAAAAGCACTCCTAGCACTATTTCTTAACATTTAATTGAACTCCTGGCAAGGGTGTGCTGCAGAGGTGAATAGTGATCAGACTGTGGTGACTGGAAGGCCTTAGGTTCAGCTCCTTCTATGGTTGAATAACCATCCAATTTTCTGGCCGGTATCGTTCATTCGTGTGTATGTGCGCGCGCGCGTGTGCGTGTGCTTGTTCAGAATAACGTCATTTTGGCAGGGATAAGATAGGACAATAGAAACATTGGTATGACATATTATTAAAGTAAGCTATAATAATTGCTTAATTTATGTCCACAGGTTTAAACGGGTTTATGATCTAATAATTGCATTGCTAAGACCACTAAACTCTGAACTAAATTGATGACAGTTAACCTTTATACTAGAGTTTAGAAGGAGAAAAGTAAAAGAATCATGTTATTTAAAAATGACATCAGCTGATCAACTCCACAATGTCTTAAAATATAGATGATGGCAAGAAGGCAAACTGTTGTTGATGAGTATTCACATCAAGGCTTTCAAAAATGATGCTTGTTTTGATTTTGCACATTCCAATTCAGCGCGATATACAATTTTACCTTTAGCGAGTGTATGTTGTACCTGAGAGCTTGCTTCAATTGAAAGTAGCTTATGCAGATGAGAAACACTTCCTCCCTGAAAGTGCACCATAAACTACTTAAAGGAAATATAAATAAAACAGAAACAAGACTTAAAAATGTCCAGAGTGTCAAAAATATAGTAGTCCGGGACAATGTTGTAAGCATGCTCCATGTCCAAAGTGAGGATTCTGTTCCATTGACTCAAAAAACATGCAAAGAAAGACCATAGATTCTCGTACAGTTTGATAATACCTGGAAAACTCTGCAAGCTTTTCTCTTCTCTTTTGATGGAAGTCTTGGTGAAGTACTTCCAATCTTTAAAAAACAGAAAAACAGACAAGAGAGAGATTATATACTTTTAGGCACTTATAAACTGAATAACAGATTCGGTATACCTGAGGAAGGAGAGTCCCATTGTCAGTATTAAGAAGCATCCCGGACTCAGGTTCAACTTCAAATATGTTAGCACGGTTTTCTTCATGGAAGAAACTTGGTTTTGAACTGCAAGGAGCTCCAACTTGATAAGTTATTACCAAAGTTAAAGGTTTAAATTGAAATTCAGAAATCCAAATTGTTTGTAATCATAACATAGTAAGTGACATTAAATTTTTGAAGATTGAAATGAGACTCAAACGGTTAAATCATGATCATCATAGCAAACAGTCACAAAGATGTCATAAGTCATAACCCGTGACCACTTCGGAAAGTAAACTACAAATATATGAGTATGACTGAGTTTTGCTCCTAGTCTGCCAGAACTATGGCATTGGGGTTTCCAACATTCTAAAAAACACACAGTTGAGTCCGTAGTTGATCAAGAGTTAAATTGGTGGAGAGATCACGAAGTCTGTTGGAAGGGTACTCACTCTCCGTTCTCATTCCGGTGGTATATTAGAAAGATGATTAACTAATCCTTTTTGAAGAGTGTATGTTTTGTTGGTAAAAGTATTGAGATTTTTATGGATATCTTTGAGGCAGTCAAGTTAAGAGATGGGCCATAGTCTCCTGGCAAAGCAAATACTGCCAGTTAAGTTAATTGCAAGTTTATTTACTCAAATTAAGTACTTAATTAGTACTCCAATGAGCAGCTACTTTCTATACGAGAGAAAAAGTTATGATGGTCCAAAAAGAAATTCTATAACTAGATCATGTATTAAGGTAAGAAGGCTGGCCATCAAAGTAAATAAAGTATATAGGAATGCCGAAGACAGTTGTGTGTGAGAGTACCAGGTGCTTTAAACTATTAAGTGGGATGATAAGAAACATAGTGTGAGTAGCAAACATATAAGACAATTGGAGATTTTTGTTATAACCCGACATTCCTTAATGCATGATAAGCCACATTCTTTGCCAAAAAAGGGTCGTCAAAATATGAAGTATACTTTACACATTAGACTAATTGAAATTTTGTGATCACTAAATCCTTGCCCACACATTTCAGCCCTCCTGTTCTCATACCATGAGATACATCCAAACTAACCTTGATTTATTTACTCCCAGGTTTTAAAATATTATGGCATTGAATTTCAATTTCATATAACCTGATACTTGAATTGTTCTGACCCACATGCATATCAAACAAGATGTTCTCCAAGAATCTCAAATTAAATGGCCAACCTGCCAGTGATGACAACATCAAAGTTTTCAAGCCAATCAAAATTGCAGTTAGAACCACCAGCAGTATCACGATTGCCACAAAGGAAATTCATCACAATATGTGTGTAGTCCCACAAACTGCAACAGCATGTAGAACAATAAAAATAATTTAGTAGAGCTGAAAATGAAATGCATCATTATATATTGTTATTGTGAAATGATAAGGTAATAAAAGATATATTAATGTAAAGCGAGTTTTTAAGAAAATTTGAATGGTGCCTACTACTAAAAGACGTACCTGTTAGTAACTAGAAAAGTGGCGCGCCCAGAATCACGGAGCATCTTAAACATAGGTACAATTTGTGCGTCCTCATTTATATACCTAAGGAATATAACAATCACTTGTCAGTTTTCAATGCAGACACTAACTCCTTGCTCACAGTTCTATTGTTTAATGTTAGTACAATACATTCCAAGCCTTGAAACATGCATGAAGATAACAACATGATTCTTAATTCCACCTAGATGTTTCTTATTGGGGCTACTAAATCCAACCACCACACTAAGCACATGCAGAAAGATTCGGCTACATCCTGAATATTCAAGTGACAGAGTCCTTGAAAAGCATCATTAATTCCAAAAAATGCAAGACCACAAAGGTAATATGGTGTGTAAACGGATCACCTCCAGCAGGCTATCAATAGAGATAGAGGTCAAGGTGGCAATACCAGAACTTTCTAATTTGATGCTATACGAAAGCCTACTGCTCTTCTACCAGCCAAAATTAGGTCATCGTAATTAGCTGTCTATGTCATACACTCATACTTGAATTAGCAAGTTCACCCAGAAATAATATTCTCCCTTGAATAAATTTGATTGCCAAAAACTCTGGCATGAGCATTACAGGAATGTAAAGTTTCTAAGAGATTACCCAAAATTAGGCTATTATGTGAGTTATTATCTCGGAAAAAGAAAATATGCTATTATTTTATATGTTTATATAATAAGATATCACATTAATTATTATAAATTCATAAACATTATAAAAGTTTATAATAAGACGACAATAATAATTGTGCATTCTCCTGAATTAGTAGGTAAGAAAAGTCAGGACAAAGTTTGCAAACTCAAAAGTACACCATGTATCAATAAGAGAAAGTGATATGAAGAAAATAAGAGGAAATAGAGAGAAGAACAAAAATAGAGAAAAAAGCCATTTGAATCAAACCTTCCGGGGTCATTAGCCACCATTTTCTTCAAAGTTCCATCACGATGACACAAGTCAACCGCAGCACGAACATCTTTGTATATTCGACTATAGCTGCAATGAAGATATGTTAACACTTACGTACAAAATATGGAAGAGCAACAATAAGAGGCAGTATCAAATATAGGAAAATAACAGGCAAAGACAATTATACACAGGTAAAGGAAACAATCGTGAATGATACTGGAACAAAACTATAATTCTGCCTAGAATATTGCCTAGAGACCATTGATTCTCGAATTAACAGATGGTCAAAGCATATACCATTTTAGTCGCTGTGGGCTAATTCTGTCCTTAGGATGGCATACTCTTGATGATTTTGTATGGGTAAGTCTATAATGCAAATAACTGAAGGCATATGTTTAATAGCAAGACAACCCTTAACCCAGAGTGAGAAATGTTCATTTTATGATAACAAGGTGGATATGCAAACTTTGTCATTGTTAAACATATACGACATAGTATTGCCCACTAATAGCTGGGAAAAAATGGTATTGCCTTTCAATCACCTTTCTAGCCGCTAACTGCCAGATAAATTACAAAATCGACTAAAAGGATAACAACTGCAGAGAATATGTTTTGCAGCACGAATGACTCACTTTTATATTATTTAGCTTGACATTGCTAGTTAAGGACCTAAGTACAGTTTATTAATTATGTGCACTTAGTTACAAGTTTAATCATTTTTTTAAATCTATATTTTGTTTGGTATTAGAGTGTCTATTTACTTAAGTGTTTAGACTTTTACTTAAGTTGCTTTTAGTCAATTTGTAATATGGGCCCATTAGGGTTTGGTCTATGTATGTATGCTTCCTCCCTTCTCCTATTTATAGGAAAGGGTGGCTGCCTCCTTTCTATCAAGCAATAACAAAAACCTACACGTAAGGGGATCTTCCCCATCATATCTCATATTCCACAACTGCTAGATAAATTACAAAATCGACTAAAAGGGTAACAACTGCAGAGTATGTTTTGCAGCACGAATGACTCACTTTTATATTATTTAGGTTGACATTGCTAGTTAAGGACCTAAGTGCAGTTTATTAATTATGTGCAATTAGTTACAAGTTTAATCATTTTTTTAGATCTATATTTTGCCTGGCTATTTCCGCAATTGCTACGTCTAAGATTTTGTGCCTTCTATTACAGATATCTGCCTCGGGGGCTTGTCCTAGCCAGTTGAATATGAATTGAGAAAGAGCTTATATTTTCCTCGGATCTCCCTCTTCGCATTGCCATTCTGCATTAACTGATATTAAAGCTTAACCCTAAACAAGTAGGGTACAACCTTGTACCTTTCTCCTTCCACCCATACGTCGTTTTTCAATCTTTCCTCTCGTTTTGTTCTTTTCTTCTTCTTTGTATACACACGAATTGCCTACACCCCCTTAAGACTCTCATTATATTGGCTCGTCATAGCAGCTACTAGCCATTACGGCTATGATCCAGTCCAACAAGGGTCATCATCCCTCAGGATGGTCGTGACTGCAACTACCGCCTAGTCACGTGTTACCAACCTCTTTTCTTCATTTTCCCTCCTGTTATCTCATCCTTTTTTTTCCTTTCCCTGACCCCCACTAACTCACCCTCTGAGCATGACCGCCACTCTCTCTCAAAACCTGACTTCACCCAAGACCACAACCCCAACCACAGACCCCCTCCATGTTCAACCATACCTCACTCCCCCAACTAGCCTCCACTCCCCTCCACCCCCTCTCTTACCCCGAGTCCTACTAGCAAACCACTAGCATAGCCCTAGGGAGACACAGCCAAAAGGCCAATGCCCAAAATAGCTAATACAACACCCACAGAACAGAACCTACCCAAGGGACCTCCCTCGCTCCTCTCCTACCAGATTGCACCCACCCACCATGTTTCCCTCTTTATCCATGGTCGAAATCCCTCATCACCGTCTAACCCATAGCTTTGTTCTTTTCCCCCTAAACCACAACAAACAACAACCAACAGCCAACCATGTTTCACCGTACTGTCATATTGTGTGTACGCTCGTTTCAACACCACGTGTAACCCTATCTACGATGATAATTAATAAGGAAGAGTTCAACAATTCCTAGACAAAATAAAGGTACATTTGATGGTGGTCCTCCAATGCCTTGATTTGTTGGTGCAAAATTAGGCAACCCTTGACATGCGTCTATAGACTATGGAGCAACAACATGACCAGGATGTGTTGGGCCCAAACGATGTCGCCACTGTGAGTGATCGCCAAACCCAACAACATGGGTACTACCAAAGCGTGTCATCAAGTTGCCAATTCAGGAGTGTTTACTCCACTTCAGAGGGGTGTTTACTCTCCAATTCAGAGGAGTGTTTACACCAATTCAGAGGTATACACTGAGCGTGTCATCAAGTTGCCAATTCAGGAGTGTTTACTCCACTTCGAAGGAGTGTTTACTCCATTTCAGAGGTACTTCGGTACACTAGGGATTGTCATCCGGAGGTACTTCCTGATTGACTCCACAACATCAAGAAGTATTTCCAATAATAGGGGTGTAAAAGTTGCTTTTTGCGACGACTAAACTCAAAGGCGGTGCCCTAGAATGGTGGGAATCCATGCCTCGCCCTCTAGATTCGTGGGTCGTGCTCCGATACACTATCAGGGAGCACTTCTTGTCGTGTGAATATCGTTAGTGTTTTGATGGTCAGTTCAGAGAACTGAAGCAAGGCACTAACTCCATCTCTGAGTACACAGAATTTTTCGGAGCTCTCCCAACATTCTAGTTTGCATGACGATTAAGCACTCATGATCACCAACTCCCGTATAGGACTTCATCACAAGATTGCAAAGATGTTAGCATCGTCTATCTTTCTCACGCTTTAGGCTGCAGTGCAGGTGGTGATGCAGATCGAGGTCAAGCCACAATGACAATTCCCAAAGACTACTACATCAGCTCATCGTCCTCTTTTACCAGCAGTACCATCAGATTCCACAAGTTTGATCTTTGTCATGCTCTTTTACCACCACCACAATAAAATTCCACAAGTTCCACTATGACAGTGGCATCCTCATCCAAGTAACTCATGGTACCGAAGACGGTCTAGTGCTTCACATGCCAATTTTATGTCACCATGCCTCACAATGCCCTAGCTACATCATGACGACTACTGTAGGGAAAATTCCACAAGTTGGCATCCTCATCCTAGTAACTCATGGTACCGAAGACGGTCTAGTGCTTCACACGCCAGTTTTATGTCACCATGCCTCACAATGCCCTAGCTGCATCATGACGACTACTGTAGGGACCAAGTAGGTCGACATTGAGTACGAGGATGTTCCCCAACCAATAAGCACAGTGATGATGAGGATGAACATTAGCAAACCTCTTGCTCCTAGCAAATGGCGGTCTTAATAATGATTTGTGTTTCCCTTCAATGTTCAACTCTTCTATCGAGTGCCAAGACCATATCTATGCTCTCACTGTTGACGGTGGTTGCACCACCAACTTGGTCTCAACGATGTTGATGAACATAACGAACCTAAAGACAAGGCCACTACCTCAAACCTACTGACTGTGATGGTTTGACAATATCACATGCTAGGTCACATTTGACTATGTTATGGAGTCCGTTTAATTATGTTTAGTGTCTTTTTTATATGGGCCCAAGTACGTCTTGGACCCATTAGGGTTTAGTTTGAGTTTGTAGACTTCACTGTTCTCCTATATATAGGAGCAGGGTTTTCTCTTCTTGATATAATTTTTAGCCGTCTCTTATTCTTCCACAGACTACAATACATTCCAAGTCATAGGGCAAACTCTAGTTCACTTCTCATTTCATAGTGTCTATAAAGGATTATTTATATCGTGACGTTGTCTCCCCTACATGTGGCTCATATCATGTTCGAATGCCCATGGCACGGTGGCAGTACAACCTCATGTCATCATGACAGATTCTACAACACTTACACCTTCAACGGGCCATGTCACTCCTTCCATTTATTCCATGCATGTTGTGTCCAACTCCAGCAAGTGTTCAACAACATCCTTCCAGTGCCATTTAGCGAGGTCTCTTAGGGCCTTGTACTAACTCGTAGGTGGCTCATCTTTCGAGCCTCAGGGGAGTTGATGCAGCATGAATGCCACACATTTATATTCATTTGGCTTTACAGTACTAGGTAAGGACCTGGGTGCAATCTATTTAGTTATAGGCGCTTGGTTGCAAGATTTAAGCAGTTTTTGGCAATTTACGCAATTGCCTCATGTCTAAGGTTTTGTGCCTCCTATTACGGGCTTGTCTGGGGAAGTTGAATATGAATTAAGAAAGAGAATTTTCTATTTTCCATGTATCTCCCCTCTTCTCAACGGAGTTCCGCATCAATATATTATGCAAAAATGAAAAATATTAGAATTAGCTCAAAAGGGCTTAGAATGGATTTTTTCCCTGATATTTTGATTTAAAAAAATTACAGCTTATATTACTTAAAAGCATGTGATTGTTGGCCATAGGGACATTGACTTGTTTGGTAGATAGATCCATTCCTCCATTCCACCATATATATAAAGATGAAACTGGGCATAGAGAGTAAAAAAAATTATGTAAAAACAAGCGTACTCAAGACCAGGTGGAACTTTCTCTGGATAAGTATCTTTGAAATCAACAAGTTGAGCAAACAAGTATGCCTCAGCAAGGGAGAATAGTGTATCAATAAGAGCATAGTCAGGCTCATCAAATGAATCCCTTATTAAAGAGGATCCATAAGTTGCTATCTTATCCTCCTTAGACATCTCCTTAAAGCCATGGTAGGCTACCTTGACATATTTGTGTCGATCCATCTGTAAGAATAAAAGCAAAGACTTGCTTAGTTGATCAAGAAGCAGTTGAGATATTAGAAATTAGGAGCATGTATCAATGGCATCAACAAAAAAATGTATCTATATTGCCGATCATGGGTCGAAGAATTAGTTTCTATTAGTGAGCAATCAATGGCACTTTTGAACCAAAGTCATCAGTAAAAAGCCGAGTTCTAAAAGGTATTGACAGACTTTTAGCCTTCAGGAGAAAACATGTAGCAAAAAAAAAAAAAACAAAGCTATTCTATTTCAAAGGAATACATCATCATTCAAACATTTATGACTATCAACACAAGTCAGCAGAGTTAATGTTATACTTACATAGCCTAACGTGGATATTAAGAGAACAGATTTAGGTTTGTGACAAAGAAATGAAAAATGAACAATTCAAACCTTTAATATATTTCCTCTCTTTTTATCCAGGACAAGGCCTCGAACCATGTATTTCCAATCAAAAGTCCATTCCAGAAGCTGCATGTTAAAGAGATCAATTGTTGAAAAAAGATTAAGTGTCATACAAAGAAAAACACTCCGAAATAACATCCATGCATATAAAATATTGGTCGGACTTCAAAAGGCAATTTAAATGCAGCATGAGACTTATGCACGCTGGTGCCCTGTCCAATAGGGGAACAATATATTAACAAACAACCATTGCATGAGTACACATATGCTTACCTCTGGATGGTATCCCAAATTATAGACCAACTTTCTGATGGTCCCATTGTACGCCAAGGACTCGAATGTCTCGGGCTTGTATTGCGCCAGAGTGTAATCCATATCAAACCCAACAGCAACGATATTCCTCATGTTTAAAGATCTATTACAGAAAATCTGCTTCCCAATCGGTATGGTCCGACCCTGTCTAGAAGAGGACCATATGTGGCTCTCTTGAATCTCAGCATCATGTGTATGTTCCGGAACATTCAGAACCTGGTCGGCTTTGTCCATTATTTTGTCAGAAAGAGGGCTGTTATTTCCTACAATGAAAAATGACGAACCAGTACAGATTCAGAACAACCTCAAGCTAAACTCTCAATCATTCTAGATATCAATATACCGGTAGAAAGACCAGTGAACTAAAAAAAAAAAAGACATGGGCCAATATATTGGAAATCTACTGAAATGCAACGAGAAGGCTGAGACCAGGTGATTTGAACTTTAAACTTTACAGTTGAAAAAATAAAAGAAACCAGGAAGAACAAGCCATCCTCCCTTACAATAGATAAGAAAGAATTAGTTTGTAACACCTTTGCAAGGCCTGAGCTTTAAAACTTAAAAGCCAAAATCACCTGACAAGTATTTTCTTTTAAGAACGGCACAGAGGTTATGTTGTCGCCTTAGTAACAATGAGACTCAGGTGTGGAGCTATGATCCCTGCTGTTTATATATAGAGCGTATTCAAGTTCACCCCTAAGTCAACAGGGCCTAGAGCTCAGTCACGTAAGTTGTAGTGGTGTATAGATAGGTGACTGTTGCGTGAGAAAGCTGGGTACCTGGTCATTTTTATAACTAAGCAAGCCATGGCAGAAAGAAAGGTTTTGGTAGGGTGCCTCCTACTTTAAACTGTGTTGTTACATGAGGAAATGCCAGCCGCAATACACCACACATTCTGGGAGGAAATTGATTCCTACACGGTAACAAGAGGAGTCGGGGGTATGTGCGTGTAGTGTGGAAATATTCTTGTTAGGTCAGTTGTTATTGACCAAGTGTTTAAGTTGAACGTACCACCGTCGTTGTGCATGTAAGCAGCTGAAAGCGCCTTCTGTAAAAGGCGGTAGGAATGGGCGACAAGCTTTAACATGGACGGTGGTAAATTCAAAGGATGAGTATGAAACTGGGCGATAGATTAAAAAAAAAAAAAAAACATATACGTATGCTAATCTGGCAGCTATACCAGTACTAGGTCGGTAATTCCCTCTTTGGGTGTATTGCTAAGAAAGTCCTTAGAAGCGGTGTTGACTCCGAATATAGGACGTAAAAGGGACTTTTGAAGTGGCGGGGACCGGACGACCGCGCTCCTTTTTTGTGAATGAAAAGAAAAATTAGAGCGATAATGGCTCCGACTAGTGTATTGACACATTATCCGGTTAAGCAAGCCAGTGCGGGGATTCCGCCTCGGGGCACATCAATCCAGAAGCTATCCTTATAAAATTGAAGGAACATACAGACATGTTCCCGGACATGGCATCTTCTATAAGAGACAGCGCCAGCTAAATGAGCCGCTCATATGGCATCCTGACCGCATGATCGATCCCAAATGGGCAAAAGACCGTCCCAATTCCCAAATGCGGCCGGGGGAGGGGCGTCGGAGCCAAGGCAAACAGCGAGGAATAGGGAAGAGAAAGAGGGCGCCTACCTGCTTCGGGGTCGCTTGACGCGCGGCGGTTGGCTACGGAGCAGAGGCGTGCGAAATTGGCAGCGGCGCGGCCTAGCCTGACCGAAGCCGCCGGCAGGAAGGATGAGGAGGAGGAGCTGCAGGCGGATGAGGAGGAGCACGACGAGGGTCCTGTGGACGAGAATTTCTCGAGCAGCAGTGGCCTGGGTATGTCTGGGGCGACGGCGGAGCAGAGGGCGGTGACGGGCCTCCTAGGGATGCGCATCCTTGGACGATGGGGCTTAAATAGGCGTCATCGCGGTCCTCGTGAGTGGGAGGTGACGGGACGAGGAGGATGAGGAGGATGATGACAGGGAGAGGAACCGGTTCCCGCGCGAGCGATTCGATTCTGCAGGGTGGGGAGAATCCGAAGGATTTTAAAGCGGACCGGTGCGGAGTGCTAGTTGGTAGTACTACTGGTAAACGGTGTGGTGGGCGTGGGATTGGCTTCGCGGCCGTCGCGGTGGTGGTGGCAGTGACACCGTGCTCTCTGCCATTGACACCGGGGCCTGGAATCGAGAGGAGAGAGAGAGGGAGGGAGAGCGCGAAGATGGGAGGTGAGAGGTGAGAGAGGACGCCTTTTTTGGTGTGGTGTTACTTTTGGGTTTGGATGGACGAATATGCGGTACGTTGGTCCCCTGGTGCTGGTGGCGCAAGTGTCTTGGGAAGGAATGAGAGCCGGATGCGCATCGGATGCGAAACGTGATGAGGCGAATGATGCCACGAGGGCCGCGAGGTGCGACACCTGGGAAAGGTGCACGGGAGGCAATCTGATTTTAACTTGCGCCGCCGGTACAACTCCGCACCAGTCACGCTGGCGAAGCCAAAAAAAAGTACCTGCTTCTCGTTCGGACGTTGTAATGACTGGTTTATTGGAGGGATAGCGGATGGGATCGAATCGAATCACTACTGGGCGCTAACGCTGGGATGGACAATTTCCATAGTTAACCCACTCCAGCAATCATCTGCGTGATGTATTAGCAGACATCTTCCGTCTACCGTCCGTCTCTTTGAGAGATCTGAGATCGGATCCGTTACAACACCGGATGGGTTGTTAACCGTAATTTAGAACCAACTTGTACCAAGTTTGGATAAACTCGTGTATGTCATACCCCCTCTCACGTTTTCACCGACACAAACAACCAAACGAACCCAACTCCAATAGACCTAAAGCTGCTGTCTGAACCTTTATAGTCAGCATTCCAGAATTTCTATATAAGAAGGCCGTGTCTGAACCTGGATAGTCAGCATGCAGAAATCTATATAAGAAGGCCATAGAAAGGATAAGATGCAGTATATAGTACCTTTTTTTAAAATCAATTCCTAGAGAAGGGAGGATACAATTTATGGTGATGTCTTCAATAATTATGGGTAGATCCTTGTATTCTATATTATGTATGAAAACTTTTGAAGGAGACAAAATGTAATCATCATCATCATCATCAACTAAGCCTCAATCCCAACTATGGTGGGGTCGGCTACATGGATTCTTCTTTTCCTTTCAGCTCTATCATGGGTCATATTCTGGTTGAGGTGTAGAGATTTAAAATCTCTCTTTATAAGCTCTTCCCATGTTAATTTAGGCCTTCCTCTTCTTCTTTTAATTGTGCTTGCCTCAATAGTATCGTTTCGTATAGGCGTGCATTAGTCGGTCTGCATTGCACATGTCCAGACCATCTGAGTCGGTCCTCCCGCAACCTGTCATCAATGCTCGCCACCCCCACTTTATTCCTGATATAGTCATTTCTCAAGCAATCTTTTCTTGTCATCCCACACATCGATCTCAACATACGCATTTCAACCACGTTCATCTTGTTGAGATTTTGTTTCTTCACCGCCAACATTCACTCCCATAGAGCATGGCTGGTCATATAGCAGTTTTATAAAACTTATTTTTTAGTCTGAGAGGGGTCTTCTTATCACATAATACTCCAATTGCACTCCTCCATTTCAACCATCCTGTAGTGATCCTATGATAAACGTCATTTTGGACATCCCCATCTGTTTGAATGATAGAGCTCAAGTAACAAAATTTATCACATTTTGGTATATCTACTCCGTCCAACTTGGCTCCACCATTCACACTGTGAGATTGGCTGAAATTACAATGCATATGCTCATTTTTGCTCCTACTAATCATCAATCCATTTGATTTCAATGTCTTTGTTTATCATTTAAACCATCTTTAGTTTCGCCAATCAATACAATATCATCAGCAAATAACATACACCAAGGAACATCATCCAACTCATCCATAACAAGAACGAACGGATATGGAATGAAATTTTATAGTATAATAAAATTTCAAACATTATCTTTATAATTGTGGATGGGTACTTTAATTATTTAACTAAATATGTAGAGTTGTGGAGGATATTATATATATATATATATGTGTGTGTGTGTGTGTGTGTGTGTGTGTGTTATCCATAATCTTTGAACCAACATGCACAAGATCGGATAAACTTGTGTGCCATGCATGCGCTCACTCATTTTTTCACCTACACAACCACGAGACATGGATGGTAATTTATAAACCTATAGAGGTAGATTGGTAGCAAAAGATTTCAAGCAAGTTCAAGATGTTGACTATGATGAAACTTTTTCACCAGTTGTCATGTTTAAATCTCTTGAGATCATGCTTGCCATTACACCTTATCATGACTATGACATTTGGCAAATGGATGCTTAAACGACTTTCTATGATGGGTGACACGCTTGAGCCATGCGTTAAACGCAAGTGCACGTGTCGAAGTAATATAGGCCTTGTGAGGCCCGAGTCAAACTCAGGGAAACGTAAATTTAAGTAGACTACTACTAACTGGTCGTGATCAACTAGACTGATTGGAAAAGTTGATTGTTGGTTTTTGACACAAGAAAAATAAAATAAAGAGAAAACCAAAGCGAGCGATGATTAAATGTTTGGTTTAATCAAATGGAATAGGAATCCTTAGGATTACGATTTCACCGCGAGGTCTCACTGCATGCAATTCTACACAACTAACATAACTCATCTCTTATCCTGGATAGAGGCATGTAGTCATAATAGCTCGCTTCCACAATACAATCCACTACCTAGTTCTAGGTCAGTTCCACGCCAGTAGTAACTTATACCCTAGATCTAAGTGCATTAATTAATACTTTGGGTATCCACCATTAACCGTACATTATCTTGTCTAAGGAATTTATAGGCTAATGTGTTAATCGTGCCTTTTTAACCACTAATTCTCCGTCAAGAGCAATTAACAATATTAAAAATCAACTATGGTGATCAAGCATAGAAAATTGCGATAGAAACACGATAACATATCCAGGAAAAATGAGAAGGATTATGATAATCAATGGAAAATTGTCATACAGGGATTCCCCGAGCTACTCCCGGTCCTAAGGACAATGGGGATTAGCCCTGCATGTTCATCTCAATAATACACATGGAGAAGAAAAAGGAAAACATGGGGAAACGAATGAGAATATGATGTAACCCCTAAAACGGAGAAGATCTGGATGATCCTCGGTGCGAGACGTGTGTTCTGCAACCTTCCGGTGGTAGAATCGTCCATCTGTGGCTCTGGAATCCTCTGGGGCGTAGCTCTCGGCTCTGTTCTTTGCTCTCCTCTCCTTCGGTACTCGTACGGCAGAAAGTGATGTGATACCCTCGTCTGGGCCGTCTTTCTTTAGGTATAGGTATGACTTACGACCGCCGATCTATCCCAGTCGTTAGATTGTGCGGTTCTAAATCTAACTCTGATCCGACGACGTCGATACTATCGACAATTATGTTGATGGTATCGACACCTTAGGGCACTCGTGCTTCCTGTGTTCGGTTGATACCATCGATAGATGGTCGATGGTAGCGACATCTGCTTGCTCCAAAATGGGGTTCCCCTGTTGACATCTCGATACTATCGACAGACCTGTCGATAGTATCGACGGGGTGTGATCTCTCCACATCGGCTTCCGATGGGTTGTCGATAGCAGCGATGAAGTGTCGATGGTATCGACACTTCCTGGAACAGTAGGTACTTGAAAAAGAGAGAAAAACACAAGCTATGGGATTTAGTAATTCATTCAAAATAGGATAAAATAAGATAAATTTGATGCACAAAGTGTTTATATGCTAAAAAAAGTGAATCATGTTATTATAGTCACAAAAGATGACAAATAACCACACAAAACAAGTATGAACTTAGCCTATAAATACGACCCAAAACCCCTGCATCAAACTCCCCTAAGCTTGAATCTTGCTCGTCCTCAAGCAACAAAACTATAAAAACTGATTGAAAGGGTCAACTAAAGAACATAATCACATAAATGATATCTCAGTATGATTCCTGCCTGCAAAACACATACCGACCCTCACCAACCACGGAACGATAACTATCCTTTAGGTGATAATAATCGTTCATGAAAGATGTCCACCCCAAAATTACAGAACACTATCAAGTAATTAAAGCAGTTAATATAAGAAAATCTTCCGGTTCAGGCTTGGTGCATCTTGTGATCTCCTATCTACGTTGCTCATTTTTCTAACTACCATCTAAATGGAAGCAAATCTCCTGATACACATGAATGAGGAGAAAATCATAGGTGGCCTACCACTTAGAGCAACGGGTGGATGGAATAGGTGGTTGTGGAAGAAATGGAAGCACATTACAGTCAATAATGTAATACAAGAATGATAACCTATGATGATGCAAATGCAGATGATAATGATCCCAATGCTAACATTTTTGGTGAAATGATGCATGCACTATCATTCCGTCTCAGAGTGAGATGGAATATCTAAGAAAAGTGCATCATGTGCCCATTCTTCTTAATGTACATGTGAAAACATGTTCCTTTCTCCCTCTTCTTGGTTACTACTTCTCCATCTTTTTTTTTCAATCCCTCTTTTCATAAATGATATGGATTGTTTTTCGGGCTTCCTTCTTTTTACATAACTTGTACACTTGATGCATTCTCTTCTAAACTTTTCTGAGGGTATGGAACAAATTCACCACCTTTAATGTTTTTAGAAGAACATATAGACACATGATGTAACACATGCTTAAAAGATGCCAATGCAACTAGATGGTAACAGTTATGCAATTAAATGACATGCACCTGAGGATAATGTGCATGTATAACTACTCTATAATTTTTTTCATTTTCATGTGAATAAATGCAAAAGAACTATAATGCAAGATCTATATATATGGAATGCAATCAAAGATAGAAAGACGGTTATGTGCTCTCAATTCTTATGGTGGAATGTGAATGAAAATGTGGTGGAAAGATCACAACACTAATTGATAGAACCTTCAGAAAGAATTATATGTCCCTCCTTACTGACTTGTGTACCAGTTAATCAAGGGATTTCTCTCTCTCACTTCAAAATAAAGTCACGTTAACGTTTGGTCGGTTTAGGTTCAAACATCCATGTCTACCTCTTCCCGTGAACCATAAGGATACACAATCATGTTCATATATTTTAAAGTTAACCTACCCAATCAGATTCACAAGTGTTGTCCTCAAGTTATCACAAGACAAGCTTACAATTTCTTAAAGAATTTCATTTAAAATCATTCTCTCACAAACCCCCAAATGAAAACATCGAGATGACATGCAATTACATTAAACTCAACTGATTACACTAGATAGATAGTGGATCCTAGAAAATATTAAATCCTAGAAACAAAGACTACTAAATATTCAAAAGTAAAAGCAACATAAATAAGAAAATAAAACTAAGATATAGGGTTGTTCCAACACCCCCCTAAGCTTGAATATGACTATGGCCTCATAGTCAACATTCCCACTTAAGAGGTGGAACAATGGTACCATTCATTTTGAAGTGTGGTGAAGATGGATGGTTGGATGCTCAAGTGGACCAAGTGATGCTTGCTATCTCCCTCTTTTTGGTGGCCCACTTTTGTGTCTTATTGGTTCTAAGACATGACTCGCTTCATCCTTCTTTTCTTTACAAAAAAACGGTGCGAAAAAATCTCATTTTGACACCTTTTACGACATGTTTTATGTAGCTGTCCTGCAGGTGTCGATACTATCGACAGGGGTGTCGATAGTATCGAGGGTTACTGATAAAAACATGTCTGGTTTCTCCAAATAACTTGATACTATCGACACTAGGGTCGATAGTATCGACTCTTGCTCAGCGTTTACTGATCCAAACTCGATACTATCGACAAGGGTGTCGATAGTATCGACCGTAAAAGTTCTGCACACTTCAAAACATGAGTTAGGGTACCATTTTTACAAAAGTTATCAAAACCTAAGCAAAAACTAAGTCCATAAACATAAAAAAACATAACCAAACATAAAATAAACCTAAAGTTGGGTTGCCTCCCAACAAGCGCCCTTGTTTAATGTCCTAGGCTTGACATAAGGATACCTTTAACCTGGGTTGTCAAGGGATGTCTCTAATGATTCATTTGGCAATTTGAATTCAACTCTATCATCACCAATCCCAAGTGTCAAGTAACCTCGCCCAATGGAAGTGATTACATCAGCCGTAGCTTAGAATGACCATCCCAATAGCATCTCACATCCTTCCATCTCATGCATGTCCATGACCACAAAGTCAACATGGAAGATGAATTTGTCAAATTTGACTAGCACGTCCTCGCATATACCTTGTGGTTTCACAATGGATCCATCCGCCAACTCAATTTTCATGGAAGTTTGTGTTGGCTTCTTCAATCCCAGCTTTTGAAAAGTAGCAAGTGGCATAAGATTTATGCCTGCTCCTGAGTCACACTGTGCTTGTGGAAAATGTTGGCCACCTATGGAACATGGGATGTAAAAACATACTGGATCTTTCCTCTTCTTTGGCAACCTTCCTTGGATTATAGAACTCACTGCTTCATCAACACACACAACATCTGTATTGCTGATCCGCCATTTCTTGTTGATGATGTCTTTCATGAATCTTCCATATGAAGGAATTTGCTCTATAGCCTCCACCAATTGAATGTTAATGTGGAGCTTCCGGAAGATCTCAAAAAATTTATTGAAGTATCTTTGCACTTTCCTCGGCTTCAGACTATCCGGGAATGACACGCTTGGCTCCTTTATGCACTTTTACGGTGGAATATATGGAACTTTAGGGGTCTCCTCCCCTAAGCTTGCTTCAATGCCACCTTCTAAGATAGGATTTGGCACATCATCCGTGGATGGCATGACTTGTGGTTGCTTCTCCTTATTGATAGTGGTTGCTCTACTATGAAGTAAAGCTTTCACCTGCTCTGTCGGTATAGGAGTTTCTTCAGAAATCTGCGATGTGGGTACAACAGTGGTGGAATCTTGGAGTGATTTGACTGGCGTGCTACATCCTCCTGGAAATCCATATAAACTGTGAGGGTATGGAACTTTGGGTTTATCCTCCAAGTCTATATGCATAATACTCCGCTCCTGTATCTTCTCAACAGGAAGCTCTGGCCCCTTTTTGACTGATATATATTTAACCTGCTGATATGGTTGAGTGGGATCTGCATTCCCAGTTGGTTTTTGTTGAATGATTTGCTTCATGGCAGCCACCGCAGTTGCAATTTGGGTTATGGACGTCTCTAGCATCCTCAGTTGTGTTCCATGGCTCTGTATCTACTGCCCAAACTGGTTCATGAACTCTCCTTGTGACTTAATTTGCTTGTCGAATGTGCTCATCAACTCTTGGTTTTTCTTTATTACTTGGTTGAGCAACTCATTACTTTTTCCCTCCACACTAGGTTGTGGCTTCTGATCCGGATCCTGCAAAAAGTTGTTTGGATCCTTCCAAGAAAATTTCTTATCCTTCCTCCATGAATAATCATTGTTCTCATAGTCTTGTTGGCGCATGAACTTTGCCTATGCTACATCATTAGACCCATTGTCATCTCTTACTAGAAGTCTCTTTGCTATCAAGTCCATCTTCTCATTTAATTCTGTAATGACCTTGGCATCCCCTACAACTTTGACATGTTCTGGTGCGTCTCTTTCACTCCAAGATTGCTTCTTAGCCATATTCTTTAAAATCTCTCGACACTTGGAACATTTATTATTTAGAAAGAAACTTTTTCCCACTGAGTCTAGATTACTCCTATCATGTTCGTTAAGAGCAAAATAAAAGATCTTCGCTTGGGTTTCTAAATCCAGCCCATGATGTGGGCATTTTCACAGCATGATATTGAAGCGTTCCCATGTCTCTGAGTATGTCTCACCGGCCTACTGTTTGAAGTTGTGGATCTTCCTCACAAGATCATTTGTCTTTTCGTGTGGAAAATACCTTTCAAAGAACGCCTCAATCATCATATCCCAAGATTCGACATATTCATCATCTAGATTATAAAGCCACTCCCTTGTGTTGCATGCTAAAGAGGATGGGAATAATTTCAGGTAAATGGCCTCCTGTGGGAACCTATCTACCTTCACCATATCACATTTTTCCACAAAGGTGCTGATGTGGGATACCGGGTCTTCATTTTTGAGTCCATGGAATGCCTGCGACTTGACTGATTCAATAAGCCCTGGATCAATCTTGTAATTGGGTATGTTGATAGCTTGTTTCTTGATTGGCCCCTTCTGCACCGACGAAGAAGAAGTTTTGATCTTCTCTCAAATGGTCTGCTCCTCTGGGTCTCCATTTTTATCACCCATTATAGAAGCTTCATGTATTGGTTCAACGTTCTTTGGTGGTGTATTGATCAACTCATCTTCGTCACTTGATTGCGGAGTATCAGATGTTGATTTGTCGTAGTTCGTACTCTGCATCCTCACCATGCACTAGTACCTAAAATATGAAAAATCAAGTAAGTACAGTGCTAGAATAAATGAAAGTCTGAAAGATATGAAATTAAGTTCAAAAATTAAAATTGCAGTAAAAAGTGGCCTAGAGTGGCCGCTAGCAACACTCATAGTGCTGAAATTCGTCGTTTCCCCGACAACAGTGCCAAAAACTTGACACGCTTGAGTCATGCTTTAAATGCAAGTGCACGTATCAAAGTAATATAGGCCTTGTGAGACCCGAGTCAAACTCAGGGAAACGTAAATTTCAGTAGACTATTACTAACGGGTCGCGATCAACTAGACCGATTGGAAAAATTGATTGTTGGTTTTTGACACAAGAAAAATGAAACAAAGATAAAACCAAAGCGAGCAATGATTAAATGTTTGGTTTAATCAAATGGAATAGGAATCCTTAGGATTACAGTTTCACCGCGAGGTCCCACTGCATGCAATTCTACACAACTAACATAACTCATCTCTTATCCTGGATAGAGGCCTGTAGTTAAAATTGCTCACTTCCGCAATGCAATCCACTACCTAGTTCTAGGTCAGTTCCACGCCAGTTGTAACTTATACCCTAGATCTAAGTGCATTAATTAATACTCTGGGTATCCACCATTAATTGTACATTACCTTGTCTAAGGAATTTATAGGCTAATGTGTTAATCGTGCCTTTGCAACCACTAATTCTCCATCAAGAGCAATTAACAATATTAAAAATAAACTATGGTGATCAAGCATAACAAATTGCGATAGAAACACGATAACATATCCAGGAAAAATGAGAAGGATTATGATAATCAATGGAAAATTGTCATATAGTGATTCCCCAAGCTACTCCCAGTCCTAAGGACAATGGGGATTAGCCTCACATGTTCATCTCAATGATACACATGAAGAAGAAAAAGGAAAACATGGGGAAACAAATGAGAAAATGATGCAACCCCTGAAACGGAGAAGATCAAGATGATCCTCAGTGCGAGACGTGTGTTATGCAACCTTCCAGCGATAGAATCGTTCGTCTGTGGCTCTGGAATCCTCCAGGGCATAGCTCTCGGCTCCGTTCTTTGCTCTCCTCTCCTTTGGGACTCATACGGCGGAAAGTGACGTGATACCCTCGGTTGGGCCATCTTTCTTTAGGTATAGGTACGACTTACGGCCGTCGATCTATCCCAACCATTAAATTTGAGCGGTTATGAATCCAGCTCTGATCCGACGACGTCAATTGTAACATCCCTGACCTGGGTTATGAACTAACCCTAGGTGTTTTGCCTAAATATGTAATTAAATCCTTTTGATTAACTTTGGGCATGTAATTAAGTTCCTCATAAACATATATTTCAATTTTGCTCCTTTATATATAAAGTTGTAGCATTGTTTTGTAATACAGGGATCTATGTGCAAATTACCCAGTTAAGGGATTAACTTGCAAATTGCACATGTTGAGATGTTCCTCTGATGTTGATACATCATGAGGATGTTTATGATGAAGTTTGAGGGATTTCCCAAGCTTGAGCACCAAGGTGCAGCTGTGGAAGCAACCCCTGTACTTGAAAACCCTAAATTGGTGTAAAGTGCAATTTACCCAATTTGAGGGGTGCAACTTGTAAAATAAATAATCTAAAATATCTTTTATGACTCTTGGCATCATTTAGAAGAGAAATTATGAAAAGGTCACTTCATTTGAATAATCATATAATAAAGAACACCTTTGTGATTGAATAATCAAGGTGTATGTATAATAGCCCTTTTATGTGTATGCTTTAGTGATGGGTTGATCCTCTTTGCCTTCAATTCTTGACCTTAGAAGGAGTTTGTCCTTAGAAATAAGATGTGGGGACGTGCAAAGAAGAAAGGAAGGACTTAGATGATAAATGAGGAAAGCATATGTTCTTATGTTGAAATTTCACCTAAGTATATATACTACCTTCCCCACTTAGCAAGGGAACGATCCTCTTCTTTTCATTTCTTTTCCCCTTGATCAAAACCGACTAAGGATAAGCTCTGGAACAGAGAAGGACGACCAAGGGTCCTAGGTAAGTTTGGATCATCCCTTTTGCTTGAATTCATGGAGGAAACTCATTTTCAAGGTTGAATTCATGGCTAGCTCACCTAGCTTTATCTTTCTAGCCATTCCTTTTCAACTTTCCTTGGAGAATACACCTTGGCCGACCTGTGGAGCTCAAAGATGCCATTAAAGGCTTGGAGCTTGAAAGTTTGGAGCTCAAGGAACAATCTTTAGGCGGGTTTTATAACTCTAAACCTTATGCTTTGATTATACATCTTTTTCTATGCATATAGTTGCTAGTTCTACTTCTTCCCTATTTTTCCCTTGCATCCTTGCAGAAAAATCGTGAAGAACTGCTACTGTTCTTGAGGTAGAAGATAAGGGCGTTAATTCCTATGCTTATCCACGGATTTCCACTTTACCAAACGACCTCCACCAATTGCCCATACGGTTTACACAACTGTTTGGTGGGCAAACGGTTTCAGGGTCGTATGAAGGCAAACGGCCTTCAAGACCGTTTGATCGCGTTGACCAAACGACGACCATATGGGAATCTTGTTTATAATTATGTAGGTTAATCACCCACAAAATTTGAGGGGTTAACTCCAAAGGAATCGTGAGATATAAGCAAACCAATTAGCAAATCCAATTGAATTAAGTTCTGATTTTCAATCTGTTTAATTTGCTTTTTTTTTGGCAAACGGTCTCAAGATCGTTTAAGATGGTTGACCAAGTGTTGACCTTTTGGGATTACTGTTCATAATGATGTTGATTAATGACTCACCAAATTTGATGGATTAATTCCAAACGAGTTATGAGTTGAAGGTCCAAAGGTACCAAATCATATTGCAATTAAGTATTGATGTGATGATCAACTCAATAGATCAAACCTTGATGAATTTTCACTAGAGTCCAAAGGATGGATGGGAAAACGGTCTCAAGACCGTTTGGTGTCAACCCAAGACCATTTGGAGGTCTAGGGTTAAGGTAATTTGATCAATTGAGGGCCCAATTACAGTGGGTTATTGAAATAATCAAACTGCTGATTTGTGACTTAATTAAGGTTCAACCCCTATCAAATCAACTTAGATTTTGATGAATTCTTGGGCAAACGGTCTCAAGACCGTTTGGAGGTTATCCAAATGATCCCAAGACCGTTTGGGCCAAGTTTGAGCCCGATTGGAGGTCAATTGATGGGATCAACTTCGATTTGATTCACATTGTTGAGTGTTGATGGTTGAATGTTTATAGACCTTAATTGAACCAACTCCAACCCTATTTGGATATCAATTGAGGATCAATTGAGTGACCAATTGGTTAAGGCTAACCCTAATTGTCTCGATTGATAAGTGGTTAGCAAGCTTGATACCAATTGAAGGCTTCAACATAGGAAACCCTAATCGAGTTTACCCTTTGAATCACCTTGGAGGTCCATGCGATCTTGAGCTTTTAGGACCATACGACTTCAGGACCGAATGAGTTCATATGACTTCAGGACCGAATGAGTTCATATGACTTCAGGACCGAATGAGTTCATATGACTTCAGGACCGAATGAGTTCATACGACTTCAGGACCGAATGAGTTCATACGAGTTCAGGACCGAATGAGTTCATACGACTTCAGGACCGAATGAGTTCATACGACTTCAGGACCGAATGAGTTCATACGAGTTCAGGACCGAATGAGTTCATACGAATTCGGGACCGAATGAGTTCAAATGACTTCAGGTTTGAATGAGCTCAAACGACTTCAGAAGTCAAACTATGACTAAACGGTCTTCACCCCATCTTGGGCAAATGACCTCAAGATCGTTTAAAGGTAAACGGTCTTGAGTGTCATGCAGTCTTGAAGTCAACCAAAGCTAAACGGTCTACAACCTTAAACGATCTCAGGATCGTTTGAAGGTTGAAGGTGTGAAACCTATTGGGGACTTTTAAGGATAAGTCTGCCTAATGCCTTGAAGGCTTAGATGGTTAGATGGTTGTTCAACCTAAACCCTAATGATACCTAGGAAAATTAAGGGTCAAGTGGTTAGCATATTAACCCATGTTATGATCAATGGTGAACTTTACCAAAATACCCTTTATGGATTCAAGTAAGTAACCCCTTTTTATCATGCAAACCCCAATGGTTACAATGGTGATGACTTGGCTAGGCTTATCAATGTTGATTAGACCTAACCCAATCTAGAGGGATGTAATCATCACCTATGAGCAAGAGGAGAGAGAAAATCCCAATTATGGTTGAAATCCAAGTAAAATACCTTCAATATATATGAATGTACATGATTAGGGTATGATCCACCTATGTGAGATCATGAAAACCCTATTTATGATAATTGATGAATCTTAATCTTATCTGAGAGCATCATTGATGATGTTCCTCATACATGATGATGTTATGAGTTCATTTTACCATAATGTGAATAATAAACCCTAATTCTAGGGTGATGGCATGTAATGTGAATAGTAAACCCTAATTGATGAGAATCAGGAAACTTAGCTCTTATGGCAAGAGTGGAAAGTATAATTCTTGATTTGAATTGCTTTTATCAGTTGAATTAACCTTGCAGGTTCTGATATGAAGATGATCATATCCAGGTATGGATGATGATGCTATATTCATTGAAAGCATGTTGTTAGCTTTATGAATAGTAAAATATCTTGATGCCTTGTCAATGGCAACCTATGAATTAAATGGGCTGTGAGAGCCATAAATACCATCAAGGTCATGCTTTAGATATGACTTGTGATGAATGTATTGAGAAATGATGATTGATGAGAGTTAGGCTTGTTACATTTAGTATTCTCATTTCATAGCTGTTATGCTAATGTTATTGTTTGAAGAACAATGTATGATGTTAATAGAATACTGAATGTACCTAACTAATCAAGTGTAATGTAGAGCCCTGATCATAGATCCATCATTGTCAGAGATCAAATGATGGTGAAACATGTTTTCCTAAGGGAACTCCTAGATCACATACTTTTGAGTATGTGGGGTATATGGATGTGTAGAACCTTACATCCTAGTGTAGGTGTTTGATGTAGATGTGTAATTCGTCAATCCTTCACTACAATCCCATACCGTATCAGTGGATGGTAAACATGAAACCTCCTGATGATGAAGAAAGCACAGATATCTGTATCAGTGGAAGATAAACATGAAATCTCCTGATGACGAAGAGAGTACAGAACGCCACCGTAACTCTACAATAGTGAATGACCAGATTACCCTGGTAAGCTATTATAGTAGAGGCACGAGATGTCCTACAAGTAATCCTCTTACTGACTGAGGAAGGTGAAGGTCATGAGAATCCGGCTCTTTCGATGACCTAGTATGATACCGAGGCACTTAGCAGTGATTGGTTGGAGTATGAGTGGTAAACCTCATCTCCACAGGGCATAAAAGTAATGTTTGAAAAACATAATCCACAGTGTAGCATACCTGTTAGAGATAACTACGAGTTGATTGATTGATGTTACACTGTATAGTGCAAATGTCTTCATGTTTCATAACTGTTGAACTCATGCTTACTATTATATCCGATGTTGAATACTTTGAAGCTTTTACTGCTTAAGTTATTCTTTGAGGTGCTATAATAAAGCTTCTGGCGGAGAGTTATAACTCTCGCTGGGACAATTATGTAAAATTGTCTCACCCCGTAGACTTCAACTTTTTAGGTGGACGTCGAGGACGGAGGAACAGGTCTACAGGTGACTAGTCCCAGCAGCAGCACCAGGGGGAGCAGTAAAATCTTAGGTGGAGATTTAGCCTGCCATGTAGTGTAGTTAGAGTCAATCCTATGTGTCCTCTGTACTCTCAGGTCTTGGAGTCTTTTGGTCTGAGATTTTGGTTATGAGTTCTTGAGATTTTGTATCATGTTGTATATAATTACTCAAGAAGTAATTATCTGAGATGTAAAAGTTTATCTCCTTTTATGAAGGAAGTTTTATGGTTTCAATGCTTTATCTCAAAAAGATTTAATTTCCGCTGATTTTTGGTATTCCGTTGCTAATCGAATCGCTTCCGCTAAGTTTAAATTGTATTTATATCGTGGTTTGGAGATCAGAGCCCACAATTAAGTGGTATTAGAGCTCTAGGTTCGCTGAGTCTACAGAGGCATAGGACTTAGGATGTCGAGCCTATCCTTAGTATCTCTTCCTTATCTAATAGAATCTTCTGCTCCTCAGGAGAAGAAGATACATAAGGATGGCAGAGCCACATGATGAGTACGTGGCAGAGAGTACTGCTAGTACACCTCGAGGCGGTGCAAGGGTTCCAGAAATAGAACAGCCTGCACCTGAACCACCCCAGTTTGACCCAGCTGATATGGGTAACCCAGCAGTTCAGACGATGTTTGGGCAGTTTATGACTGCCATGACACACATAACTGACCAGATGCCCATGCCTGCACCTAGGGCACCTGCCCAGCCTGAAGGACAAGGTATCAGTAAGACGTTCGAGCGACTTCGTCGTGTCGGAGCTACCGAGTACTTTGGGACTGCCGACCCCGCAAATGCTGATCTGTGGTTAACAGAGTTGGAGAAGGCTTTCAGGATTCTTAATATCCCGGAGGCTGAGAAGGTTAGACATGCTGTCTATCTTCTCAAAGGCAGTGCTGGTCACTGGTGGAACATGGAAGAGCAGAAGAGACCTGGGATAGAGTTCTCGTGGGAAGAGTTTCGGCGGGAATTTATCAATAGATATTTTCCAAAGACCTTCCTAGATGATAAGATCTCTCAGTTTGAGAGATTGAGGCAGGGCATGATGAACATTAGCGAGTATGAAGCTAAGTTCATGGAGTTTCTGCGGTTCTGTCCGCACATGGCTGCCACAGAAGAGGAAAGAATCAGGAGATTCGAGAAGGGTTTGAATGCTGATATATCAACCCCTGTGTCTGCCTTAGAAAACTGAGAGAGATTCTCTACCTTCGTTGAGTCAGTCCGAAGGATAGAGAGTTCTGTGGTTGAGAAGAGGCAAACCCAGAAAAGATATCCACAGTTCCAGGGTTCTTCATCTAGGGATTCCAAGAAACCGAGATTCTCTGCACCTAACCCTCCACCACCCAGATCAAGTTCCCAAACTCAGTGGTCACCAAGTAGAGGCAGGGGACGAAGCCTACCTCAACAAGAGACTCTCAATTCTACATCAATGTCAGATACTGGACCACCAAGACCACAACAACTGGAAAGAAGTTGCTACAACTGTGGGAAGGTGGGACACTTGATGAAGGATTGCCGATCTAGACCTGTCAGTATGACACAACCTCATAGACAGAGTCAACAGGGATCACAGAGAAGACAACCTCAAGGAGCAACTCGAGGACGCGGGCAAGCATCTCAAGCTGGATCATCAGCACCACCTCAACCCTAGGCGACAGTGAGGTTTTATGCTATGAACCCACCTGAAGCAGTGGTCAATCCACGGGTAGTGGCAGGTCAGATGGAACTTTTATATTCTGATATGTCTACATCTTGTGTTGTATCTGTTCTGATTGACCCGGGTGGTACACACTCTTTTATCACTCGGAGAGTGATTCGTAACTGCAATATGACGGTTAGTCATAGGGCAGATAGTTTGTTGTTGGAGACTCCATTGAGTGGGTCTACCGTTTTACAGGAGGTATGTTCTCCCTGCATCCTCTTCTTTTCTGATCATCGCATTCAAGTGGACCTTATACCACTTGATATGCAAGGATTTGATATAATCCTCGGGATGGATACCTTAGAAAGGTATAGAGTTGTCTTGGATTGTGAATCCAAGTTGGCTGTGTTTGCTGATGAAAGCAACACATGGATCTTTCAAGGTGAAAGAAAGATTCTTCCCACCTGTCTTGTATCAGCTATGGTTGCTGATAAGCTGTTGAGGCAAGGATGTTATGCATTCTTGGCCCATATGGTAGATGTTACCAAGGAAAGTTCCAATCCTGCTGAAGTTCCCATAGTCACGGAATTCAAGGATGTGTTTCCTGAAGAACTTCCTGGTATACCACCACCTCGGGAGATTGATTTTGAGATCAATTTGGTCCCAGATACGAAACCCATAGCCCAGACACCGTATAGGATGGCGCCTGCCGAGATGGCAGAACTCAAGAAACAACTTCAAGAGTTACTTGAGAAGGGTTTTATCCAACTGAGCACTTCACCTTGGGGGCGCTCCGATCTTGTTTGTTAAAAAGAAAGATGGGTCAATGCGGTTGTGCATTGACTACAGACAACTTAATAAAGTAACAATAAAGAACAAGTACCCTTTGTCGAGGATTGATGATCTTTTTGACCAGTTGCGTGGTGCAACAGTCTTCTCAAAGATAGATTTGAGATCTGGATATCATCAACTCCGCATTAAGGATAGTGACATATCCAAGTCTACTTTTAGGACAAGATATGGTCACTATGAGTTCACGGTTATGTCGTTTGGACTAACCAATGCACCAGCTGCATTTATGGAACTCACAAATAGAGTTTTTCGACCCTTCCTTGATCAGTGTGTTGTCGTCTTCATAGATGACATTCTGATCTATAGTAAGGATGCTCAGCAACATGAGCAACATCTTCGCCAAGCTTTGACCTTGCTAAGAGAACATAAGTTGTATGCTAAGTTTAGCAAGTGTGAGTTCTGGCTGCCGGAGGTATCTTTTCTTGGACATGTGATATCTGCCTCGGGAATTCGTGTTGACCCTGCAAAGGTAGAATATGTTCTACAATGGGAACAACCGAAGACACCGACGGAGATTCGAAGCTTCTTGGGGTTAGCTGGTTACTATCGAAGGTTTATTAAAAACTTTAGCTCTATAGCCTTACCTTTGACCAAGTTAACCCGGAAAGATGCTCCTTTTTCTTGGAGTGATAAGTGTCAACAGTCCTTTCAGTTGTTGAAGGAGAGGTTGACAAGTGCACCTGTGCTTGTGCTACATGAGCAAGAAAAAGGATATGTAGTCTTTTGTGATGCCTCCAAGAATGGACTTGGATGTGTGTTGACGCAGGATAAACAAGTGATTTCTTTTGCTTCCCGACAGCTTAAGAAGCACGAGGAGAATTATCCAACACACGATCTAGAGTTAGCTGCCGTGGTTCAGGCATTGAAAACCTGGAGGCATTATCTCTACGGAGAGACATTCCAAATTTTCACAGATCACAAGAACCTTAAGTATATCTTCTCTCAACATGAGCTTAACATGAGGCAACATCGCTGGATAGAGTTAATCAAGGACTACGATTGTACAATTGATTACCATCTAGGGAAGGCCAATGTTGTTGCAGATGCCTTGAGTAGGAAATCAGCAACATCAACCATGGATAGAGCACAACTAAACTCTTTAGTATGCTCTAAGAGAGATATGCTTATCTCTTTAAGGCAAGACAATGTACAGTTGAAGGTGTCATTGTTAGCCGTGTTGATGGCTGAGATGCATATTAAACCTACCCTAAGAGAGCAGATTAAGGAGGCACAACATGTTGATGTTGTAGTTCAGTAGATTAGATCAGAGTATGGAAATGAGAAGCGAGATAGTTTCCATGATTCAGATGATCATGTAGCATGTTATCATGGGAGGATGATAGTGCCGGATGTGGATAACTTGAGGAAGTTAGTCCTGGAAGAAGCTCATTCTTCAATGTATGCTATGCATCCAGGGAGCACCAAGATGTATCGTAATTTAAAAGATCTGTATTGGTGGCCTGGGATGAAGAAGGATGTTGCAGAATTTGTTCTGAGGTGTCCTGTGTGTCAGCAAGTTAAAGCTAAACACCAGAAGCCTGCATGAACAATGCAACCTTTACCCATACCACAGTGGAAGTGGGACCATGTGATCATGGACTTTGTTGTTAGCCTACCCAGGACAAGCAAAGGACATGATTCCATTTGGGTAGTTGTAGATAGGTTGACTAAGACAACACATTTCTTACCTGTCAAAACAACCTATTCTGCTGAAAGGTTGTCACAGTTGTATGTTCAAGAGATAGTGTGTTTGCACGGAGTTCCTGTCACTATAGTTTCTGACAGAGGTCCCCAGTTTACAAGTCATTTTTGGGAACGACTTCATAATGCTTTAGGCACCCAGTTAAGGTTTAGTACAGCCTTTCATCCACAGACTGATGGACAGTCGGAAAGGACCATACAGACCTTGGAAGACCTGTTGAGAACATGTGTTCTCCAGTTTACCGGAAGTTGGGATCTACACCTAAGCTTGATAGAGTTTGCCTATAACAATATCTATCAGCATAGTATTGATATGGCACCTTATGAAGCCTTGTATGGTAGACGTTGTAGATCACCCTTGTGTTGGTATGGGACTGGTGAGCATCAGTTGTTAGGACCTGATCTTGTGCAGCAAACTACAGAAAAGATTAAGGTAATACAACAGCAGATTTAGACTACACAAGATAGGCAGAAATCTTATGCTGACAAGCATCGTAGACCCTTAGAGTTCGAGGCTGGAGATAAAGTGTATCTCAAGGTCTCGCCTTGGAAAGGAGTCCTTCGTTTTGGAAAGAAAGGGAAGTTAGCTCCTAGATTTATGGGGCCTTATCCAATCATTGAACGGATTGGAAAAGTAGCCTATAAACTAGAGCTGCCACCAGAGTCACAGAGGTTAAATCCTATGTTTCACATTTCTATGCTAAAGAAATGTCACCCAGACACTGAGTCAGTTCTACAACCTATGGAGGTAGAATTGAATGATGATATATCTTATGAGGAAGGACCAGTGTCAATCCTTGATAACAGAATTAAAAAGTTAAAGAAGAAAGATTTCAGCCTTGTGAAAGTCCTTTGGAACCACCGTGGTGTTGAAGAAGCCACTTGGGAACTAGAGGATGAGATGAGAAGGAAATACCAGGCCCTTTTCTCTTAATACATTTTATCGATTTCGGGGACGAAATCATTGTAAGGGGTGGATAATTTGTAACATCCCTGACCTGGGTTATGAACTAACCCTAGGTGTTTTGCCTAAATATGTAATTAAATCCTTGTGATTAACTTTGGGCATGTAATTAAGTTCCTCATAAACATATATTTCAATTTTTCTCATTTATATATAAAGTTGTAGCATTGTTTTGTAATACAGGGATCTATGTGCAAATTACCCAGTTAAGGGATTAACTTGCAAATTGCACATGTTGAGATGTTACTCTGATGTTGAGACATCATGAGGATGTTTATGATGAAGTTTGAGGGATTTCCCAAGCTTGAGCACCAAGGTGCAGCTGTGGAAGCAACCCCTGTACTTGAAAACCCTAAATTGGTGTAAAGTGCAATTTACCCAATTTGAGGGGTGCAACTTGTAAAATACATCATCTAAAATATCTTTTATGACTCTTGGCATCATTTAGAAGAGAAATGATGAAAAGGTCACTTCATTTGAATAATCATATAATAAAGAACACCTTTGTGATTGAATAATCAAGGTGTATGTATAATAGCCCTTTTATGTGTATGCTTTAGTGATGGGTTGATCCTCTTTGCCTTCAATTCTTGACCTTAGAAGGAGTTTGTCCTTAGAAATAAGATGTGGGGACGTGCAAAGAAGAAAGGAAGGACTTAGATGAGAAATGAGGAAAGCATATGTTCTTATGTTGAAATTTCACCTAAGTATATATACTACCTTCCCCACTTAGCAAGGGAACGATCCTCTTCTTTTCATTTCTTTTCCCCTTGCTCAAAACCAACTAAGGCTAAGCTCTGGAACAGAGAAGGACGACCAAGGGTCCTAGGTAAGTTTGGATCATCCCTTTTGCTTGAATTCATGGAGGAAACTCGTTTTCAAGGTTGAATTCATGGCTAGCTCACCTAGCTTTATCTTTCTAGCCATTCCTTTTCAACTTTCCTTGGAGAATACACCTTGGCCGACTTGTGGAGCTCAAAGACTCCATTAAAGGCTTGGATCTTGAAAGTTTGTATCTCAAGGAACAATATTTAGGCGGGTTTTATAACTCTAAACCTTATGCTTTGATTATACATCTTTTTCTATGCATATAGTTGCTAGTTCTTCTTCTTCCCTATTTTTCCCTTGCATCCTTGCAAGCAAAATCGTGAATAACTGCTACTGTTCTTGAGGTAGAAGATAAGGGCGTTAATTCCTATGCTTATCCACGGATTTCCACTTTACCAAACGACCTCCACCAATTGCCCATACGGTTTACACAACCGTTTGGTGGGCAAACGGTTTCAGGGTCGTATGAAGGCAAACGGCCTTCAAGACCATTTGATCGCGTTGACCAAACGATGACCGTATGGTAATCTTGTTTATAATTATGTAGGTTAATCACCCACAAAATTTGAGGGGTTAACTCCAAAGGAATCGTGAGATATAAGCAAACCAATTAGCAAATCCAATTGAATTAAGTTCTGATTTTCAATCTGTTTAATTTGCTCTTTTTGGGAAAACGGTCTCAAGACCGTTTAAGATGGTTGACCAAGCATTGACCGTTTGGGATTACTGTTCATAATGATGTTGATTAATGACTCACCAAATTTTATGGATTAATTCCAAACGAGTTATGAGTTGAAGGTCCAAAGGTACCAAATCATATTGCAATTAAGTATTGATGTGATGATCAACTCAATAGATCAAACCTTGATGAAATTTCACTAGAGTCCAAAGTATGGATGGGAAAACGGTCTCAAGACCGTTTGGAACTCATCCAAACGGTCTCAAGACCGTTTGGTGTCAACCCAAGACCGTTTGGAGGTCTAGGGTTAAGGTAATTTGATCAATTGAGGGCCCAATTACAGTGGGTTATTGAAATAATCAAACTGCTGATTTGTGACTTAATTAAGGTTCAACCCCTATCAAATCAACTTATATTTTGATGAATCTTGGGAAAACGGTCTCAAGACCGTTTGGAGGTTATCCAAACGATCCCAAGACCGTTTGGGCCAAGTTTGAGCCCGATTGGAGGTCAATTGATGGGATCAACTTCGATTTGATTCACATTGTTGAGTGTTAATGGTTGAATGTTTATAGACCTTAATTGAACCAACTCCAACCCTATTTGGATATCAATTGAGGATCAATTGAGTGACAAATTGGTTAAGGCTAACCCTAATTGTCTCAATTGATAAGTGGTTAGAAAGCTTGAGACCAATTGAAGGCATCAACATAGGAAATCCTAATCGAGTTTACCCTTTGAATCACCTTGGAGGTCCATGCGATCTTGAGCTTTTAGGACCATACGACTTCAGGACCGAATGAGTTCATACGACTTCAGGACCGAATGAGTTCATACGACTTCAGGACCGAATGAGTTCATACGACTTCAGGACCGAATGAGTTCATACGACTTCAGGACCGAATGAGTTCATACGACTTCGGGACTGAATGAGTTCAAACGACTTCAGGTCCGAATGAGCTCAAACGACTTCAGAAGTCAAACTATGACTAAACGGTCTTCACCCCATCTTGGGCAAATGACCTCAAGACCGTTTAAAGGTAAACGGTCTTGAGTGTCATGCAGTCTTGAAGTCAACCAAAGCTAAACGGTCTACAACCTTAAACGATCTCAGGATCGTTTGAAGGTTGAAGGTGTGAAACCTATTGGGGACTTTTAAGGATAAGTCTTCCTAATGCCTTGAAGTCTTAGATGGTTTGATGGTTGTTCAACCTAAACCCTAATGATACCTAGGGACATTAAGGGTCAAGTGGTTAGCATATTAACCCATGTTATGATCAATGGTGAACTTTACCAAAATACCCTTTATGGATTCAAGTAGGTAACCCCTTTTTATCATGCAAACCCCAATGGTTACAATGGTGATGACTTGGCTAGGCTTATCAATGTTGATTAGACCTAACCCAATCTAGAGGGATGTAATCATCACCTATGAGCAAGAGGAGAGAGAAAATCCCAATTATGGTTGAAATCCAAGTAAAATACCTTCAATATATATGAATGTACATGATTAGGGTATGATCCACCTATGTGAGATAATAAAAACCCTATTTATGATAATTGATGAATCTTAATCTTATCTGAGAGCATCATTGATGATGTTACTCATACATGATGATGTTATGAGTTCATTTTACCATAATGTGAATAATAAACCCTAATTCTAGGGTGATGGCATGTAATGTGAATAATAAACCCTAATTGATGAGAATCAGGGAACTTAGCTCTTATGGCAAGAGTGGAAAGTATAATTCTTGATTTGAATTGCTTTTATCAGTTGAATTAACCTTGCAGGTTCTGATATGAAGATGATCATATCCAGGTATGGATGATGATGCTATATTCATTGAAAGCATGTTGTTAGCTTTATGAATAGTAAAATATCTTGATGCCTTGTCAATGGCAACCTATGAATTAAATGGGCTGTGAGAGCCATAAATACCATCAAGGTCATGCTTTAGAGATGACTTGTGATGAATGTATTGATAAATGATGATTGATGAGAGTTAGGCTTGTTACATTTAGTATTCTCATTTCATAGCTGTTATGCTAATGTTATTGTTTGAAGAACAATGTATGATGTTAATAGAATATTGAATGTACCTAACTAATCAAGTGTAATGTAGAGCCCTGATCATAGATCCATCATTGTCAGAGATCAAATGATGGTGAAACAGGTTTTCCTAAGGGAACTCCTGGATCACATACTTTTGAGTATGTGGGGTATATGGATGTGTAGAACCTTACATCCTAGTGTAGGTGTTTGATGTAGATGTGTAATCCATCAATCCTTCACTACAATCCCATACCGTATCAGTGGATGGTAAACATGAAACCTCCTGATGATGAAGAAAGCACAGATATCTGTATCAGTGGAAGATAAACATGAAATATCCTGATGACGAAGAGAGTACAGAACGCCACTGTAACTCTAAAATAGTGAAGGACCAGATTACCCTGGTAAGCTATTATAGTAGAGGCACGAGATGTCCTACAATCAATCCTCTTACTGACTGAGGAAGGTGAAGGTCATGAGAATCCGGCTCTTTCGATGACCTAGTATGATACTGAGGCACTTAGCAGTGATTGGTTGGAGTATGAGTGGTAAACCTCATCTCCACAGGGCATAAAAGTAATGTTTGAAAAACATAATCCACAGTGTCGCATACCTGTTAGAGATAACTACGAGTTGATTGATTGATGTTACACTGTATAGTGCAAATGTCTTCATGTTTCATAACTGTTGAACTCGTGCTTACTATTATATCTGATGTTGAATACTTTGAAGCTTTTACTGCTTAAGTTATTCTTTGAGGTGCTATAATAAAGCTTCTGGCAGAGAGTTATAACTCTCGCTGGGACAATTATGTAAAATTGTCTCACCCCGTAGACTTCAACTTTTTAGGTGGACGTCGAGGATGGAGGAACAGGTCTACAGGTGACCAGTCCCAGCAGCAGTAGCACCAGGGGCAGTAGTAAAATCTCAGGTGGAGATTTAGCATGCCATGTGGTGTAGTTAGAGTCAGTCCTATGTGTCCTCTGTACTCTCAGGTCTTGGAGTCTTTTGGTCTGAGATTTTGGTTATGAGTTCTTGAGATTTTGTATCATGTTGTATATAATTACTCAAGAAGTAATTATCTGAGATGTAAACAGTTTATCTCCTTTTATGAAGGGAAGTTTTATGGTTTCAATGCTTTATCTCAAAAAGTTTTAATTTCCGCTGATTTTTGGTATTCCGCTGCTAATCAAATCGCTTCCGCTAAGTTTAAATCATGTTTATATCGTGGTTTGGAGATCAGAGCCCACATCAATACTATTGACAACTATGTCGATGGTATCGACACTGTGACGATCTGACAACAAATCAGACCGTCACTATGTAATTAATTGTAGAATTAACCATAATCAGCAGAATAACAAAAAAAATCACTAAAAATTAAAACCTTTTTGCAAAGAGATCTAATTCTAGGAAACTCTTATAAAGAGAACCAAAGTACTACATACATTATAGTTCACATTGTACATACCATGTACCATCTCTTCTCAAGAAATATATTTACAACAGTTGCTTTACCAAAACTATACATAAGCAACATAAAACCTCAAGGCATTCAAGATTAAATCTCAAATCGATCATGAAAACACTGAGTAGTGACTCCAAGGACCAGAGAGTACAGATAAGGCACATAGGACTCATATCTACAAGACACAACAATCAATATCTCCACCTGAGATGTTACTGTTGTCCCTGATGCTGCTGTCTTTCCCATGTTGTATGGTCCCTACCTGCTCGTCCGCGTCCACCTAAAAATGTTGGTGACCAATGGGGTGAGACCCATGTCCCAGCGAGAGATATAACTCTCTGCCAGTAATATTATCATTGCAGATAATAGTAATAAATTGAGAAGAGGATTCTTTATTATTAATAAGTAGGATAACTCACTGTTTAAGCAGAATAGAGTAATATCATCTTTTAAAAGCATTACAACTATTTATGATAAAGCAGTAAATCATCTATTTAATAAGGAATATGAAGAGCATGTATAACATTTATACATTTTAAAATACATTAAACAATGTAACATCAGCCAATGATTTTCGTATTTCATCCTTAAGCAAATACGCTACACGGATGATTACATTTTACAATCACACTTATGCCCTGAGGAGATGAGGTATACCGCTCATACTCCAACTGACCACGACGACGTAAAGCATAAGTTCCATACCTAGGTCAATGGAAGAGCCAGACTCCATGACCTCATCTATCTCGGTCAGTGCGAGACCACATGCAGGACATCTAGTGTCACTGCTACGTGCTAAATAGCTTTCCAGGGTATACTGGCAACTTCGCTATAGAGCTACATCGGCATATGCACTCTCTTCGCAATCGAGAGATTTCATGTTTACCTCACATCATTTCGGCATTTAAACATCATCGGGAGATTCATGATACATCCATCACGGCACATATAATGAAGGATTGAGAGATCTCGTGTTTATCTCACGTCAATCCCACATTAGGGCGTAAGGATATTCGCGCCTATTACCCCCACATATTCAAAAATATGCCCTCCAGGAGATCCCGTGGGAAAACCTATTTCACCATCACTAGCTACTGACGATGATGGATCTATGGCCAGGGCTCTACATGATAAGATTTCACTTGATTAATTAAGTGCATTACCATATTCTTTTAGCATCAGCCAAGTTTTCAAACATGAATTATTATGACAAATGCTACAAAGAAAAGTATAATACATCCATCAAGTACTTTTCAAAACATTATAAAACATTGGGATCTCAATCCCTTATCTCATTACCGAGAATTCTCATCCCTCAACAGTATCATCATCATATTTACCGGATCTGGGTATTCAAACCCTTAGTTCATCACTGAACATTGTTATCACTTATCAGGTAACTATTACCTCCATGTCATCTGACCAAGGTATACATGATACTTGTTACACAAGCATCTCACATAGTTCACAAGGTCCATTAACATCTTGTCACCTCTCACTAGGCAATAAATAATATAATGGCTCACAAGGCCCATTAAGCATTTTAATCAAATAAACATCATAACTCATACCTGACAATGCTCATCATCTCATAATACCTACATAGTTAGTATACTTGATAACAACCATATCAATTACATATCAACACCATGCAATACAAGGGTAACACCACTATTCCCTCATTAGGGTTAGGGTTTCCCATTCTTTATCAATTAGGGTTTCTCATACCATTACCCGAAATTAGGGTTAGGGTTTCCCATTCTTTATCAATTAGGGTTTCTCATACCATTACCCGAAATTAGGGTTAGGGTTTCCCATTCTTTATCAATTTAGGGTTTCATGATCACATTATCAAAGATCAAACCCTAATTCATACTCTACACTTATTAAAAGTATCGATATATGCACATTTCATGTTTATTGCATGAGTATGAGTTTCTCTCTCATCCTCTCTAGGATGTTGATTACTCTATACTCTATTAAGTTGGCTCATCCTTTCACTAAGGTACATGAACCTATGCTTATCACAGTGTATTGATTTTATTACTTTCATAAGCATCAAATGACAATCACTCTAAGTGTACTATTCACCTAAGTTCTTTAGAGGTACTTCCATTGTAATCAACCTTGAGATAACAAACACTCATAGGGTTGTTTGACCTTACATGGTTTTTGTAACATCCCTGACCTGGGCTATGCTTAAACCCTAGATGTTTTGGTTTATAAAGTTAATCATATGCTTGCTCTTATCTTTTGAAAAAATTAAGGCCCAAGAGGAACTTATGTTTCAATTTTAGTCCTTTTTGAATAATGTTGAAACAATGTTTTGAATAAAGTGTAAATTACCCAAGTTGAGGGGTTAACTTGTAAATGTTACATGATAAAATGTTTCTCAAGTGTTGAAGCACCATAAGAATGAGAATGATGCAAAGGTGTGGCTTTTGGAAGCCTGAATATCAAGAAAGAGCTTATTAAGCAATGTTTGTGCATTAAAACCTAGTTTTGGTGTAATGTGCAAATTACCCAAAACCTAGGGTTCAATATGAAAAATACCACTTCCAGAGAGTCTCTAATGTTTCTTGGTATCATTTAGAGATAATAAAATGAGAGGGGCATCTCATTTGAATCTCTTTGGAAGAGAGAGAATCTTAATATTAAAATAATCAAGATTTAAGCATAATTGAAACCCTAATTCGATTTAATGCAAAAATAAATATATTAATTGAATTGCCTTTCAACCAAAAATGAGAGGGTTGAAATTGTACAAGAGTGGACGTCCTTGTGCCTTGAAAAGGCCACGAAATATCTAAGTGAGTGGAGAGCCCACTCACATTAGTAAAAGGAAAAGTAATAGCCACTCAATTTTGGATATTATTATTATAATGGTTAAGGTGCTTAGTTGTTTTTCCTTTAATTCATGGATAATGAAGAGGAATTCGAAAGTGTGGAAGATGGCTTTGCATTCAAGGATTTGAGGGGGAGACTTGGCACAAATTTTGGGAGTTGAAGGAATTAATTATCACTTTCTCTCTCATTGAAATTCCCTTATAAACATCTCCTTTCCAACTCAAAGGAAAGGCTTTTTCGATCCCTTTTTATTTCCTTGCTTTGGCCATGCACAAGGGATCTTAGGAGCAATAGTAGGACGTGCCCCAACCTGTAGGTAAGCTCCATAGTCATTTTCAACCTTGATTTCATGGTGGAAATCGAAAATCAATGCTTGATTTCTTCTTTTCTCCATTCAATCTTCAATCCTAGCCAATTCTTTTCACTTAAAAGCTTGAGCATGAGCCTTGTGAAGTTGAGGAAGCTTCATTAACCATTAAGGACATGAAGTTTTAAGCTTGGATTCAATTTTGAATGTGGGTTATATAACTTAAACCCTCAAATGTTATTATTACATTCAATTCTTCATCATTTGTTGATCATTTTGTTCTTCTTGAAATTCCTTTGAATAATAGATGAAATTTCCATAAGAATGGTAGTAGATTTTAAAGGATCGAAGCTTGATGATGATTACATCATAATAAGTACACACCTCAATGCATATCTTGTGCAAATGGTTTTGCTCTTTGGTGATCAAATGGTCTCCAGACCGTTTGACACCAAACGGTCTCAAGACCATTTGAGGTCAAGAGGACTCAAGACCGTTTGAGGTTAGGTGATGACATAAGTTGGATGATGATCCAATGGTCTCAATTTGATGGTTTCAATATTGGAGGGACCATCGATTGCAAGCCTTAATCAATTGAGTTGAGTGAAACCCTAGTTGAGGGAATCAGTTTTGAGGTGGTTTGACTCAAATGGTCTCAAGACCGTTTGGAGTTCAATGGTTGATTGTGGTGGATGGTTGGAGATCCAAGGGATACAATCTGATGTACCTTCAATAGTTCAATCACTTGATGATTCAATAAGTATAAACCCTAATTCAATTTTATGGGAGGAACCTTATTTGGTCCATTCGGTTTCAAGGTAGTTTGGACCAAACGGTCTTCAGACCATTTGGAGAGCAAACGATCTCAAACCATTTGATGTTCATTCGGTTTCAATGTTAAGTTGCTCATTCGGTTTCAAACCCTTTGGAGTTAATATTATTTTAATTCAAACGGTCTCAAACCATTCAAGGACTTGAGGTCAAGACCGTTTGAGGGTCTAACGGTCTTAAGACCGATTGAAGGTTTGTGACCAAGATCATTTAAGGTCTAACGGTCTTCAAGACCGTTTGAAGGTCAAGATATTTCAAGGCCATTTGAAGGTTGAAGTACTTCAAAACCGTTTGAAGGTTAAAGTACATCAAGACCGTTTGAAGGTTAAGGTACTTCAAGACCCTTTGAAGGTCTAATTGACTCAAACCATGTAAGTACAATTAACCCCATGATTGTTGATGATGTTTATCAAAGGTAATTACAATGGTTGTACCTTCAAGGTACTTAAGTGATTAGTACCTTTTGAGTGGTTAACCTTTGATGCTTATGAAAGCAATGACTTAATACACTATGCTAACCCTAAATGTATGCATTTGAATAAAGGGTTAACCTAATCTAATCAAGTCTGATGTAATTGACCTCCTAAAGAGGATGAGAGAGAGGAACTTATACATGAGTGATAATCATGCAGTGATTAATCCTCAACACTTTCAATATGGATTAAATATGTAATTAGGGTATGATCCTTAATAAAGAGATCATGAATCCATAATTAAGAAGGTCGATGAACCCTAACCCTAATTAAGGGTGAAGTCATGTGAAACCCTAATCAAGGTTGATATCAAGTGAAACCCTAATACAGGGATATGATGTGAACTCTAATCCCAGGGTGATGATATATAATGCTATATGAAACCCTAATATGAAATCCTAACCCTGATATAGGGTAAAGGTATGTGAAGCCCTAATTTTGGGTTATAGAACATGAAACCCTAATCTTGGGCAATATGATGATAAACCATAACCCTAACTTTGGGTTGAATTGAGAAACCCTAATTTCAGGCAATGCTATGTGAAACCTATATATGGGGAGATGTTATGTGAAATCTAATTTATAAAGATGGAAACCCCTATTCCTAATAATGGAATAGTGACTAATATATTGATAAGTGAAACACCTAAAGAGGTTGATAATGGATATCTTTATATCAATAATTCCTTAACTTGAGATGAGTCCATATCATTGATAATGGTTGCATATTTCAAATAAGTGACTCATGACCAATATATTACATGATAAATGTGACGGACTGGTGAATGGAGTATTAGGATGGGAGATACCCTAATACAAGGTAAGTTGATGAACTTAAGATAAAGGTGATGAGGGAAGTGATACATCAAGGCATGATAGATATCACTTCCAGCACCTCAGGATTAATACACCTTGATGTATTCTAAATCCAATATACTTGGATGAGTAACACATGAAGTGTGTCATGTCAATTGTTATGAGATGAAATGCACTTGATAAGAGTAGGCTAACATACCTTATGAAAAGGTTAAGCTAAATTAATAAAGTATGATGTAATCATATTCTGGTAAAGTTGAGAAAGGGACTCATACCTTGTGTTGATAATCATTTAATGATAAATGATGAGAATAGTTTTTGCCTAGTGAGAGGTGACAAGATGTTTAATGGCCTTGTGAGCCATGAGAGTAGTTGTTGCCTAGTGAGAGGTGACAAGATGTGTAATGGGCCTTGTGATCCATGAAGAGTAATTGTTGCCTAGTGAGAGGTAACATGATGTGTAATGGCCTTGTGAGCCATGAGAATAGTTGTTTCCTAGTGAGAGGTAACAAGATGTTTATAAAGTTTCATGAAAGAAATGATTATGTTCAAAATAAACAATGGAAACTTAGTAACATAATAATAATAAATGGATACAACAATAATAATGAAATCTTAATCATGCATGATTTATGCTTATAGCCAAATAAGGGCTATAGTGTTTTGGAATAAGCATAAAGGAGATAAGATGAACACTTGAATTACATAAAGGATGTGAATAAGTATGATGGCTTGGCCAAGGTTTAATACCTAGTAAAGGTGATGTGGTATTCAGTGATGATGCATAGGATTGACATAGTTCAATACCTGGAATAATTGCACAGGATCGGTCATAACCCAATACCTAGAATAATTGCACATGATTGGTAATAACCCAATACCTGAAATAATTGCACATGATTGGTAATAACCCAATACCTAGAATAATTGCATAGGATTTGTCATAACCCAATACCTGGAATAATTGCACATGATTGGTAATAACCCAATACCTGGAATAATTGTACATGATTGGTCATAACCCAATACCTGGAATAATTGTACAAGATTGGTCATAACCCAATACCTAGAATAATTGCACAGGATTGGTCATAACCCAATACCTTGAATAATTGCACATGATTGGTCATAACCCAATACCTAGAATAATTGCATATGATTGGTCATAACCCAATACCTGGAATAATTGCACAGGATTGGTCATAACCCAATACCTGGAATAATTGCACAAGATTGGTAATAACCTAATACCTGGAATAATTGCAGAGGATTGGTAATAAACCAATACCTGGAATAATTGCACATGATTGGTCATAACCCAATACCTGGAATAATTGCACAGGATTGGTCATAGCCCAATACTTGGAATAATTGCACAAGATTGGTCATAACCCAATACCTGGAATAATTGCACATGATTGGTCATAACCCAATACCTGGAATAATTGCACATGATTGGTCATAACCCAATACCTGGAATAATGGCACAGGATTGGCATAGTCCAATACCTGGAATAATGGCACATGATTGGCATAGTCCAATACCTGGAATAATGGCACAAGATTGGCATAGTCCAATACCTAGAATGGTTGCACAGGATTGGTATAGTCCAATACCTGGAATAATGGCACATGATTGGCATAGCCCAATACCTAGAATAATGGCACAAGATTGGCATAGTCTAATACCTAGAATTGTTGCACATGATTAGTATCGTCCAATACCTGGAATGTTTGCACATGATTGGCATAGTCCAATGCCTGGAATGGTTGTACAGGATTGGCATAGTCCAATGCCTGGAATGGTTGTACAAGATTGGTATATTCCAATGCTTGAACGGAATATGATGATGTATACTCACATGATTGATACAATTCAATATGTGGTTAGCAGATTGGGTGAGGCCAACAGATAGAAATGAGAATGATTCAGGGATGACATACCATGATAATGAGTATCACAAGATAAGCTTGAGATGTTGATATAGTAAGATGGATAAATGATATACATGTTCTTCATATTCATTATAAAGTGAATAAATGATTTACTGCTCTATCATAGATAGTTGTAATGCTTTAAAAGATGAGAATGTTATAAACTGCTTATCCTCTGCTCAGTTTCATAATGTTTATCTGCAATAATAATGTTTGTGGCGGAGAGTTATATCTCTCGTTGGAATGATTTTCAATTGTCTCACCCCCGTGGGATCCAACATTTTTAGGTGGATGCAGACAAAGAGGTAGAAATCATACAATAGGAAAAAGGACAACAGCATCAGGGACAACAGTAATATATCAGGTGGAGATACTGACTGTCATGTCTTGTAGATATGATTCATATGTGTCATCTATGTACTCTCAAGTCCTAGGAGTTAGTACTTAGTATTTTTATAATCAATTTGAAATCTTGGCTTGAATGCCTTGAGGTTTTGTGTTGCTCATGAGTAAACATAACATAGCAGTTGATGTATGTAATCCTCGAGAGGATATGGTACACGACATGTACTTGTGGACCAAAATGTATATGTAATACTTTGGTTCTTGTTGATAAGAGTTTCCTAGAATTAGATCTCTTTGCAAAAAGTTTTTAAGTTTTAGTGATTTTTGATAATCTGCTGCTAACGAATACTTCCGCTTAAGTAAATCATGTTTTTGTGATTTGTATGCCACAGTTCAGTGGTATCAGAGCTCTAGGTTCACTGAGTCTATAGAGACATATGACTAAGGTGTTGAGTCTATTCTAGTGTCCTCCAATATATCTTATAGTGACTTCTGCCTATGCAGAAGAAGGAAGATAGCTTAAAGATGTCTGGAGAACACGAGGATCACATTGTTGAAAGCAATGTTGTTGCACCAGTAGAAGGTGTAAGGGATCAGGCTAGAGAGGGACCAATGCCTGAGAATCCCCATTTTGATGAAGTTATGATATAAAACCCAAATATTCATGCTCTATTTAGGGAATTCATGACCACAATGAGGTATATGGCAGACCGGATGCCAGCACCAGCTCCTAGGGCAACAACTCCCTATGAGGGACATGGGTCTGGTAAGACTTTTGAACAACTACATCGTGTAGGAGCTATATAATATGCTGGGACAACTGACCCAGCAGATGCTGATCTATGGCTCACTGAGTTAGAAAAGGCTTTTAAGATCCTTAGTATTCCAGATGTTGACAAAGTCAAACATGTTGTATATCTTTTGAAGGGTAGTGATGGATATTGGTGGGCCACAGAGGAAGTAAAAAGGAATGACGAAGAGGTTGGTTGGGAGGAATTTCATCAAGAATTTGTCAATAAGTATTTTCCAAGAACATATTTAGACGAAAAGATCTCACAGTTTGAGAAGGTTCAGCAAGGAACCATGTCAATAAATGAATATGAGGCTAGGTTTATGGAACTATTATGGTTTTGTCCTCATATGGCTGCTACTGAGCAGGAGAAGATTCGACGTTTTGAGAAAGGACTGAATGATGAGGTGTCTATCTCGACAGCTGCATTAGAAAGTAGAGAGAAATTTGCCACATTTGTGGAGTCTATTCAGAGGATAGAAAGGTCTGTGACAAAGAAACATGAGGCAAACCTCAAAAGGAAGTCTACACAGTCCCAGGAATAGTGGATTGGTGGTACTAAACAACCAAAGTTTTCAGTAACACCAGTTCAACCACAATATAGTACATCAATGCAGTGGTCATCAAGTGAGGGCCGAACTTGCCATAAATGTGGACAGATAGGACATTTTAGGCAGCAATGTCCAATAAGAAATAATGTGGTGACTCAACAGTCAAGGCATAATCTACAAAATCCACAAGGACCCCAGGTTAGTGAAGTAGAAGGCCGAGGATGAAGACAAGTGTCACAGTTTGGTCCATCTACCTCTGGTAGTAGAGGACAAAGGCAATAGCAGATTACAACTGACTCCATGTATTGAGTTAGATAAGATACTAGATAACTCATAAGAGGTATTATGTCAAGATAGAACTTTTCATTCTGAATCATCTTTCTTTTTCTACTCTCTGCCTACTAATTATAGGAAATGTAGTTGTTGTTGAGATTCCTTTAATTAATCTTATGAGGACATGAGGAAGAGATAAGAAGGATGAGAACTTATATTCAGTCCAATATTCTCTTATATGTTTTGAAATTTCTTTTTTCACGATGAAAGGAAGAGATGTAATAGAAACACCCCTAGAAATTTCAAGATAAGAAGTAGTAAAACTTAAAGAAATGAAACATAATATAAAAACCAATACATACTACCTAACTTCAGTTCTTAAATCCCCTGGCCAGGTATTCATCTATTGAAGATAAGGTAAGTATGTCACTCTTAGATTGCTATCTTTCTAATTACTCTGATCAAGTAGTCATTTTGAGGCAATCTAAAGAGCATAATGAAGTCATAGATGTGGCATGGATAATTCTACCACATCCTAATTGATATATGGAGTGAGTTAATCATAGATCAACTTATAAACAAAAGAGGATGTTTAGTATAATGTATACCCTGGTCCTCAGACCTAGAGGTAACAATTACCTCATGAGAGGTAACAATGTTCAATGATGGACTGAGGGTTTGAATACCCAAAATTAGTAATCATGATGATGATGTGATGTGTTTTTGGCACATATAATGGATAACAAGGTAAATAATCCTAGTATCCAAGAACTTTCAATGATATGGTAAAATGGGAACATGACTCCTCACAAGAAGTAATGTTCGGTTACCTAGAAGGGCCAACTTTGAAAATTGTTCAGTTACATATTGTAGTATGAATACCATATGTTAGGGGTTTATGCCCCGCATAAACATGACATCAGCAAAGATATATGATTCAAAGGAACAATTGTAAAATCATTATGGGAAAAGTGTTACCTGACACAGAGTTGACTCTACAGTCAATAATGAAAAGAAACAGTAGAGTATGTGTCCAGTGTGACAAGTTATATGATAACCATGTATGGAAGGACTTTGTGTTGATCAAAGTTCTATGGCATCTCCATGACATTAAGATGTTATGTGTAGAGTTGATGATATGATGAATGAAAAATATATGTCTTCCTTTACCTGGGATTTCGGGGACGAAATCCTTGTTAGGGGTTTATAACTTGTAACATCCCTGACCTGGGTTATGCTTAAACCCTAGATGTTTTTCTTAATAAATTTAATCATATGCTTTCTCTTATCTTTTGAAAAGTAATAAAGGCCCAAAAGGAACTTATGTTTCAATTTTAGTCCTTTTTGAATAATGTTGAAACAATGTTTTGTCTGTTTTGGACTAAAGTGCAAATTACCCAAGTTCAGGGGTTAACTTGCAAATGTTACATGATAAAATATTCCTCAAGTGTTGAAGCATCATAAGAATGAGAATGATGCATAGGTATGGCTTGTGGAAGCCCGAATACCAAGAAAGAGCTTATTAAGCAATGTTTGTGCATTAAAACCTAGTTTTGGTGTAATGTGCAAATAACCCATAACCTAGGGTTCAATATGCAAAATACCACTTCCAGAGAGTCCCTAATTTTTCTTGGTATCATTTAGAGACAATAAAATGAGAGGGGAATCTCATTTGAATCTCTTTGTAAGAGAGAGAATCTTGATATTAAAATAATCAAAATTTAAGCATAATTGAAACCCTAATTTGATTTAATGCAAAAATAAATATATTAATTGAATTGCCTTTCAACCAAAAATGAGAGGGTTGAAATTGTACAAGAGTGGACGTCCTTGTGCCTTGCAAAGGCCACGAAATATCTAAGTGAGTGGAGAGCCCACTCACATTAGTAAAAGGAAAAGTAATATCCACTCAATTTTGGATATTATTATTATAATGGTTAAGGTGCTTAATTGTTTCCTTTAATTCATGGATAATGAAGAGGAATTCGAAAATGGGGAAGATGGATTTGAATTCAAGGATTTTAGGGGGATATGTACCACCAATTTTGGGAGTTGAAGGAATTAATTATCACTTTCTCTCTCATTGAAATTCCCTTATAAACATCTCCTTTCCAACTCAAAGGAAAGGCTTTTTCGATCCCTTTTTCTTTCCTTTCTTTGGCCATGCACAAGGGAGATTAGGAGCAACAGGAGGACGTGCCTCAACCTGTAGGTAAGCTCCATATTCATTTTCAACCTTGATTTCATGGTGGAAATCGAAAATCAATGCTTGATTTCTTCTTTTCTCCATTCAATCTTCAATCCTAGCCAATTCTTTTCACTCAAAAGCTTGAGGACGAGCCTTGTGAAGTTGAGAAGCTTCATTCACCATTAAGTACGTGAAGGTTGAAGCTTGGATTCAATTTTGAAAGCGGGTTATATAACTTAAACCCTCAAATGTTATTATTACATTCAATTCTTCATAATTTGTTGATCATTTTGTTCTTCTTGAAATTCCTTTTAATAATAGATGAAATTTCCATAAGAATGGCAGTAGATTTTAAAGGATCGAATCTTGATGATGATGACATCATCATAAGCACACACATCAATGTATATCTTGTGCAAACAGTTTTGCTCTTTGGTGATCAAACGGTCTCCAGACCGTTTGACACCAAACAGTCTCAAGACCGTTTGAGGTCAAGAGGACTCAAGACCGTTTGAGGTCTGACATAAGTTGTATGATGATCCAATGGTCTCAATTTGATGGTTTAAATATTGGAGGGACCATCGATTGCAAGCCTTAATCAATTGAGTTGAGTGAAACCCTAGTTGAGGGAATCTGTTTTGAGGTGGTTTGACTCAAACGGTCTCAAGACCGTTTGGAGGTCAATGGTTGATTGTGGTGGATGGTTGGATATCCAAGGGTTACAATATGGTGTACCTTCAATAGTTCAATCGATTGATGATTCAATAAGTATAAACCCTAATTCAATTTGATGGGAGGAACCCTATTTGGTCCATTCGGTTTCAAGGTAGTTTGGACCAAACGGTCTTGAGACCATTTGGGATCAAATGGTCTTCAGACCATTTAGAGAGAAAACAATCTCAAACCATTTGATGTTCATTCGGTTTCAATGTTAAGTTGCTCATTCGGTTTCAAACCGTTTGGAATTAATATTATTTTAATTCAAACGGTCTCAAACTGTTCAAGGACTTGAGGTCAAGACCGTTTGAGGGTCTAATGGTCTTAAGACCGATTGAAGGTTTGTGACCAAGACTGTTTAAGGTCTAATGGTCTTCAAGACCATTTGAAGGTCAAGATATTTCAAGACCGTTTGAAGGTTGCAGTACTTCAAAACTGTTTGAAGGTTAAAGTACATCAAGACCATTTGAAGGTCAAGGTACTTCAAGACCCTTTGAAGGTCTAATTGACTCAAACCATGTAAGTACAATTAACCCCATGATTGTTGATGATGTTTATCAAATATAATTACAATGGTTGTACCTTCAAGGTACTTAAGTGATTAGTACCTTTTGAGTGGTTAACCTTTGATGCTTATGAAAGCAATAATTTAATACACTATGCTAACCCTAAATGTATGCATTTGAATAAATGGTTAACCTAATCTAATCAAGTCTGATGTAATTGACCTCCTAGAGAGGATGAGAGAGAGGAACTTATACATGAGTGATAATCATGTAGTGATTAATCCTCAACACTTTCAACATGGATTAAATATGTAATTAGGGTATGATCCTTAATAAAGAGATCATGAATCCCTAATTAAGAAGGTCGATGAACCCTAACCCTAATTAAGGGTGAAGTCATGTGAAACCCTTATCAAGGTTGATGTCAAGTGAAACCCTAATACAGGGATATGATGTGAACTCTAATCCCAGGGTGATGCTATATGATGCTATATGAAACCCTAATATGAAATCCTAACACTGATATAGGGTAAAGGTATGTGAAGCCCTAATTTTGGGTTATAGAACATGAAACCCTAATCTTGAGCAATATGATGATAAACCATAACCCTAACTTTGGGTTGAATTGAGAAACCCTAATTTCAGGCAATGCTATGTGAAACCCATTTATGGGGAGATGTTATGTGAAATATAATTTATAAATATGGAAAACCCTATTCCTAATAATGGAATAGTGACTAATATATTGATAAGTGAAACGCCTAAAGAGGTTGATAATGGATATCTTTATATCAATAATTCCTTAACTCGAGATGAATCCATATCATTGATAATGGTTGCATATTTCAAATAAGTGACTCATGACCAATACATTACATGATAAATGTGATGAACTGGTGCATGGAGTATTAAGATGGGAGATACCCTAATACAAGGTAAGTTGATGAACTTAAGATAAAGGTGATGAGGGAAGTGATACATCAAGGCATGATAGATATCACTTCCAGCACCTCAGGATTGATACACCTTGATGTATTCTAAATCCAATATACTTGGATGAGTAACACATGAAGTGTGTCATGTCAATTGTTATGCGATGAAATGCACTTGATAAGCGTAGGCTAACATACCTTATGAAAAGGTTAAGCTAAATTAATAAAGTATGATGTAATCATATTCTGGTAAAGTTGAGAAAGGGACTCATACCTTGTGTTGATAATCATTTAATGATAAATGATGATAATAGTTGTTTCCTAGTGAGAGGTGACAAGATGTTTAATGGCCTTGTGAGCCATGAGAGTAGTTGTTGCCTAGTGAGAGGTGACAAGATGTGTAATGGGCCTTGTGAGCCACGAAGAGTAATTGTTGCGTAGTGAGAGGTAACATGATGTGTAATGGCCTTGTGAGCCATGAGAATAGTTGTTGCCTAGTGAGAGATAACAAGATGTTTATAAAGTCTCGTGAAAGAAATGATAATGTTCAAAATAAACAATGGAAACTTAGTAACATAATAATAATAAATGGATACAATAATAACAATGAAATTTGAATCATGCATGCTTTATGCTTATAGACAAATAAGGGCTATAGTGTTTTGGAATAAGCATAAAGGAGATAAGATGAACACTTGAATTACATAAAGGATGTGAATAAGTATGATGGATTGTCCAAGGTTTAATACCTAGTAAAGGTGATGTGGTATTCAGTGATGATGCACATGATTGACATAGTTCAATACCTGGAATAATTGCACAAGATTGGTCATAACCCAATACCTGGAATAATTCCAAAGGATTGGTCATAACCCAATACCTAGAATAATTGCACATGATTGGTAATAACCCAATACCTGGAATAATTGCACATGATTGGTCATAACCCAATACCTGGAATAATTACATAGGATTGGTAATAACCCAATACCTGGAATAATTGCACATGATTGGTCATAACCCAATACCTGGAATAATTGAATAGGATTGGTCATAACCCAATACCTGGAATAATTACACAGGATTGGTCATAACCCAATACCTAGAATAATTGCACAAGATTGGTTATAACCCAATACCTGGAATAATTGCACAGGATTGGTCATAACCCAATACCTGGAATAATTGCCCAAGATTGGTCATAACCTAATACCTGGAGTAATTACACAAGATTGGTAATAACCCAATACTTGGAATAATGACACAGGATTGGTCATAACCCAATATCTGGAATAATTGCACAGGATTGGTCATAACCCAATACCTAGAATAATTGCACATGATTGGTCATAACCTAATATCTGGAATAATTGCATATGATTGGTCATAACCCAATACCTAGAATAATTACACAAGATTGGTCATAACCCAATACCTAGAATAATGGCACATGATTGGCATAGTCCAATACCTGGAATAATGGCACATGATTGGCATAGTCCAATACCTGGAATAATGGCACATGATTGGCATAGTCCAATACCTGGAATGGTTGCACAAGATTGGTATAGTCCAATACCTAGAATAATGACACAGGATTGACATAGTCCAATACCTGGAATAATGGCACAAGATTGGCATAGTCCAATACCTGGAATGGTTGCACATGATTGGTATAGTCCAATACCTGGAATGTTTGCATAGGATTGGCGTAGTCCAATGCCTGGAATGGTTGCACAGGATTGGCATAGTCCAATGCCTGGAATGGTTGTATAGGATTGGCATATTCCAATGCTTGAACGGAATATGATGATGTATACTCACATGATTGATACAATTCAATATCTGGTTAGCAGATTGGCTGAGGCCAACAGATAGAAATGAGAATGATTCAGGGATGACATATAATGATAATGAGTATCACATGATAAGCTTAAGATATTGATATAGTAAGATGGATAAATGATATACATGTTCTTCATATTCCTTATAAAGTGAATAAATGATTTACTGCTCTATCATATATAGTTGCAATGCTTTAAAATATGAGAATGTTCTAAACTTCTTATCCTCTGCTCAGTTTCATAATGTTTATCTGCAATAATAATGTTTCTGGCAGAGAGTTATATCTCTCGCTGGGACAATTTTCAATTGTCTCATCCCCGCGGGATCCAACATTTTTAGGTGGATGCGGACAAAGAGGTAGAAATCATACAACAGGAAAAAGGACAGCAACATCAGGGACAACAATAACATCTCAGGTGGAGATACTGACTGTCATGTCTTATAGATATGCGTCCTATGTGTCATCTCTGTACTCTCAGGTCCTAGGAGTCAGTACTTGGTGTTTTTATAATCGATTTGAAATCTTGGCTTGAATGCATCGAGGTTTTGTGTTGCTCATGAGTAGACATAACAGAGCAATTGATGTATGTAGTCCTCAAGAGGATATGGTACATGGCATGTACTTGTGGACCACAATGTATATGTAATACTTTGGTTCTTGTTGATAAGAGTTTCCCAGAATTGGATCTCTTTGCAAAAAGGTTTTAATTTTTAGTGATTTTTGATAATCTGCTGCTAACGAACGCTTTCACTTAAGTAAATCATATTTTTGTGATTTGTATGCCCGAGTTTTGAGACTATTTGGTCTCTAAACAGTTTGATATTATTTAATCTTCAAACGATATTGAAAACCCCTTTAACCTTCAAACGATCTTGAGACCCCTTTTGACCTTCAAACGGTATTGAGACCCCTTTGACCTTCAAACGATCTTGAGATCCTTTTGACCTTCAAACGGTCTTGATATCCTTTTGACCTTCAAACGGTCTGGAGATCCTTTTGACCTTCAAACAGTCTTAAGATCCTTTTGACCTTCAAATGGTCTTGAGATCCTTTTGACCTTCAAACGGTCTTGAGATCCTTTTGACCTTCAAACGGTCTTGAAACCCCTTTGACCTTCAAACGGTCTTGAGATCCTTTTGACCTTCAAACGGTCTTGGACCGTTTTATAACATCCCTGACCTGGGTTATGCTTTAACCCTAGGTGTTTTGTTTAAGAAAGATAATTATATAATTGATATTATCTTTTGAAAAGTAATTAAGGCTCAAGAGGAACTTATATTTCAATTTTAGTCCATTTTGAATAATGTTGGAAATGATGTTTTGCTTGTGTTGGACTAAAGTGCAAATTACCCAAGTTGAGGGGTTAATTTGCAAATGTTACATGATAAGATATTCCTCATGTGTTGAAGCATCATGAGAATGAAGATGATTCAAAGGTATGACTTGTGGTAGCCTGAGTGCCAAGAAAGAGCTAATAAAGCAATGTTCGTGCATTAAAACCTAGTTTTGGTGTAATGTGCAATTTACCCAAAACCCAGGGTTCAATATGCAAATTACCACTTCAAAATATTCCCTAATGTTTCTTGGTATCATGTAAAGAAAATAAAATGAGAGGGGCATCTCATTTGTACCTCTTTGAAGAAGAGAGAATCTTGATATTAAAATAATCAAGATTTAAGCATAATTGAAACCCTAATTAAATTTAATGCAAAAATAATTATATTAAATGGATTGCCCTTCAACCAAAATTGTAGAGGTTTAAATCCACATATATGGAAGTCCTTGTGTCTTGCAAAGGCAATGGAAATATCTACGTGAGTGGAGAACCCACTCACATTAAGAAAATAAAAAGAAATATCCACTAACTTATGGATATTATTATTATAAGGGTTAAGGTGCTTAATTTGCTTTTCTTTAAATCATGGATAATTGAGAGGAATAATAGGCAAAGGATATAGCCTCATAACCAAGGAAGGGAAGGGGGAAAGTGGCAAGGAAATGGAGGAGATAATCCCTACTTTCTCTCTCTTAAATGAATTTTCAATAAAATTCATATATATGCTCATTTATCCACGAGTGAAAGGGTAATTTCGAAACCACTTTCACTTCTTGCTTGCAAAAACAATCAAGGGAGCTCGGAGAATCTGTAGGACGACCCCCAACCTATTGGTAAGCTTCTTGACCTTCTTTCACCTTGATTTCATGGTGGAAATCACAAACCAGGCCAATGCTTGATTTCTTCTTATCTTCACACAATCTATAACTCTAGCTAATCCTTTTCACTCAAAAGCTTGAGGAACGAACCTTGTGGTTTGAGAAAGCTTATTCCACCATTTTTGACATGAAGCTCCAAGCTTTGAAGCTCAATTGAAGGCGGGTTATATAACTTGAACCCTTATTCATTGTTATTGAATTCAATTCTTTAATTCAATATGTTCAATTGTTCTTCTTGAAATTTCTTTGATTAATTGATGAAACTACCATGGAAATGGCAGTAGAATTAGAGGGGTTGAAGCTTGATGATGATGACATCATCATAAGAACATATCTCAACATATTTTAGTTTCAAACGGTTTCATGAATCTTGGTCCAATCAGTTCATGTTTGGGTTCCAAACCGTTTGGAGTGGTTGACCAAATGGAGGGGGTTGACCATTTGAGGAGGGTTGTTGATGTGTTGAATAATGATATAATAGATTTAATTGATTGGCTTCTAAAGGTTCCATGATTGGATAAACTACCAATTGCAAATACTAATCGGATTGAAGCACTTAAACCCTAATTGATTTGATTCAATTCCATGTTGGTTGAGTAAACGGTTTCCTCAAACCATTTGGTGCTCAAATGGTTTTCAAACCATTTGAGGATCAAGGGTTGACCATTTGTAGGAAATGGTTTCAAAACCATTTGATAGGGTTGACCGTTTGAGATGAAACAGTTTCAAACCGTTTGAGAAGGAAAAGGTCTTCAAGACCGTTTGAAAGGAAACAATTTCAAAACCGTTTAAGGGGTTGAGAACCCAAGATCGTTTGAAGGTTTTAAGATCCAATGGTGTTGATTGATGAACATTCAATAGCACGATTGAAGGTCAGTTCAATATATCAAACCATGATCAATTGATTGATGAATCTATCAAATGAACCCTTTCGATTTTGAGGTTGATTTGGCCCAAAAGGTCTTGAGACCGTTTGGAATCAAACGGTTTCAAAACCGTTTGGTGTTGAAACCCCAAAACTGAAGGAGGTCCAATTTGATCAAATCATTTGGATATTTAAGATGATAATTGACCCATTAATGATTATTAATGTTAGGTACAAAGGTTGAAACCCTAAAGTACCTAGATGATCAGTACCTTTAGATTAATTAACCCTAAAAGGTTATGAAAGCAATGTCTTAGTACACTATGTCAATCATAGTTGTATGTACTTGATTGAAGGATTGATGTAACCTAATTAAGTTGAGAGGACGATAGAAAGGAATTCATACATGATTATTAATCATGTGGTGATTAGGGTATGATCCTTAGTTAAGAGATCATGAAAACCACAATCAAGAAGGTTAATGAACCCTAACCCTAAATTAGGGTAATTCTGAGTGAAACCCTAATCTAGGATAATAGTGAAACCCTAATTGAGGGTGATGACATGAGTAATCCTAAGTTAGGGTTATGAAATGTAAAACACTAATTTAGATGAATAGTAAACCCTAATTATGGGTAATTAAATATGAAACCCTAATTGGGATGAATAGTAAACCCTAATTTTGGGGTATTGAGTGTAAACTCTAATCTAGGGTGATATTATGTGGAATCCTAACTTAGGATAATGTTATGTAAAACCCTGGTATATTAATGTGATGTGGAACTCAAATCCAGGGTGATGCTATGTAATGTTATATGAAACCCTAATCTTGGGCAATATGGTGATAAACCATGACCCTGATCTGGGTAATGGGATGAGTATCCCCAATTGACCTGAAATGGGAAACCCTAAACCCTAGTGAGGGAATAGTGGTGTTACCCTTGAATAGTAATGCTATATTTGTTTTGCATGGTGCTGATATGAAATGGATGTAACTGTTATCATCTGTACTAACCATGTAGGTATCATGAGATGATGAACATAGCCAGGTATGAGCTATGATGTTTTATTCATTAAAATTGTTATTGGGCCTTATGTGCCATAATATGCCTTGTTGCCTAGTAAGAGGTAATAAGACAATTAATGGGACTTAAGTGCCATGAGAGATGCTTGTGTAACAAGTATCATGTTTACCTTGGTCAGATGACCTGAAGGTGATAATTACCTGAAAAAGTGGTAACAATGCTCAGTGATGAGTTAAAGGTTTGAATACCCAGAACCTTATGATTATGGCATTGAGTTTGTGAAGGGATGGGTATTTCCAATTTTGAAATGAGGGACTGAGATCCCAATGTATTATAAAGACTAAGAAGTAACTGATGAAAATAGTACATGTTTAGTTGTAGAATTTATCCTAATAAGTTATGTTTGAAAACTTGGCCGATGCTAAAAGAATATAATAATGTACTTAATTAATCAAGTGAAATCTTTTCATGTAGTGCTCTGACCATAGATCCATCATCTTCAGTAGCTGGTGATGGTGAAATAGGTTTTCCTACGGGATCTCCTGGAGTTCACATATTTTTAAATATGTGGGGGTCAATGGGCAAAAATATATGTACGTCCTAATGGGGAAATTGATGGAAGGTAAACATTAAACCTCTCAATTCTTCATTATATGTGTCGGGATGGATGTATCATGAATCTCCCGATGATGTTAATGCCAGATCGATGGAGGTAAACATGAAATCTCTTGATCACGAAGAGAGTACATCCGCCACTGTAACTCTATAGAGAAGATGCCACTATACCCTGGCAAGCTATTTAGCAGAGACACTAGATGTCCTGCATGTGATCTCGCACTGATCGAGATGTGGGAGGTCATGGAAGCCGACTCTTCCATTGTCTTTATATGGTACCGATTTCGACTTCACAATGGTCGGTTGGAGTATGAGTGGTATACCTCATCTCCTCAGAGCTTAAGTATGTTTGTAAAATGTAATCAGCCGTGTAGCGTATTTGCATAAGATTGACATACGAGAACCACTGGTTGATGTTATCTTGCTTAGCATGTCCTTGATACATAAATGTTACTTATTGTGGGCTCTGATCTCCAAACCATGATATAATCACGATTTAAACTTAGCGGAAGCGATTCGATAAACAGCGGAAGACAAAAATCACGAGAAATTAAAACTTTTCGAGACAAGAGCTTGAATCCTTAAAAGCTTCTTTTATAACAAGAGATAAACTGTTTACATCTCATGATAATTACTTCTTGAGTAATTATATACATCAAGATACAAAATCTCGAGAACTCATAACAAAAGACTCCAAGACCTGAGAGTACAGAGGACACATAGGACTGACTCTAACTGCACCACATGGCAGGCTAAATCTCCACCTGAGATTTATTGCTGTACCTGGTGCTGCTGCTGCTGGGACTGGTCACCTGTAGACCTGTTCCTCCGTCCTCGACGTCCACCTAAAAAGTTGAAGTCTACGGGGTGAGACAATTGTACATAATTGTCCCAGCGAGAGTTATAACTCTCCGCCAGAAGCTTTATTATAATATCAAAGAATAACTTAAGCAGTAAAAGCTTACAAGGCATTCAATAGCAGATACAGTTGTAAACAAGAGTTCAACATTTATCAAACATGAAGAACATATGCACTATACAGTGTAACATCAATCAACTAACTCGTAGTTATCTCTAACAGGTATACTACGCTGTAGAGTATGTTTTTCAAACATTACTTTTATTCCCTGTGGAGATGAGGTTTACCACTCATACTCCAACCAATCACTGCTAAGTGCCTCGGTATCATACTAGGTCATCGAAAGAGCCGGATTCTCATGAACTTCTCCTTCCTCAGTCAGTAAGAGGATCACTCGTAGGACATCTTGTGTCTCTACTATTATAGCTTACCAGGGTAATCTGGTCCTTCGCTAATTTAGAGTTACAGTGGCGTTCTGTACTCTCTTCGTCATCAGGAGATTTCATGTTTATCTTCCACTAATACGGATATCTGTGCTTTCTTCGTCATCAGGAGGTTTCATGTTTACCATCCACTGATACGGTATGGGATTATAGTGAAGGATTGATGGATTATACATCTACATCAAATTCCTACACTAGGATGTAAGGTTCTACACATCCATATACCCCACATACTCAACAGTATGTGATCCAGGAATTCTCGTAGGAAAACCTGTTTCACCATCATTTGATCTCTGACAATGATGGATCTATGATCAGGGCTCTACATTTCACTTGATTAGTTAGGTACATTTAGTATTCTTTTACATCATACATTGTTCTTCAAATAATAACAGTAGCATAACAGCTTATGAAAGTAGAATACTAAATGCAACAAACCTAACTCACATCAATCATCATTTCTCATTATACTCATCACAAGTCATCTCTAAAGCATGACCTTGATGGTATTCATGGCTCTCACATCCCATTATTATCATAGAATGCACTGACAAGGCATCAAGATACTTTACTTATTCATAAGGCTATCAATATGCCTTTAATGAATATAGTATCATCATCCATACCTGGATATGATCACCTCCATATCAGATGCTGCATGGTTAATTCAACTAATAAAGGTAATTCAAAGCAATGATTATACTTTCCATTCTTGTCATAAGAGCTAAGTTCTTTGATTTTTATCAAATAGAGTTTAATACTCATAAAACATGTCATCACCTTTGAATTAGGGTTTACTATTCACATCACATGTCATTACCCTTGAATTAGGGTTTACTATTCACATCACATGTCATTACCCTTGAATTAGGGTTTACTATTCACATCACATGTCATTACCCTTGAATTAGGGTTTACTATTCACATCACATGGTGAATTGAACTCATAACATCATCATATATGAAGAACATCATTATTGATGCTCTCATATTGGCTTAAGATTCATCATATATCATAATTAGGGTTTCCATGATCTCACATAGGTGGATCATACCCTAATCATGCACATTCATGTGTATTGAAGGTTCTTTACTTGAGTGTCCACCCAAAAAGGGTACTTTCTCTCTCTTAAGGTACTTTCTCTCTCTTAAGATACTTTCTCTCTCCTCATACTAGTAGATGGTGGTAACACCACTCTAGATCAGGTTGGGTTAAGTCCTCATGGGCTAACACAAGCCAAAACATCACTATCATGTGATTAGGGTTTGATTTGAACAAGGTATTACTCAATTGAACCCCTCAAGGGTATTTTGGTAATTCACCCCATTGATCACCATCATGGGTTAATTCATTAGTCACTTAGTCCCTTAATATCCTAGGTTATCATTAGGGTTTAGATTAGAGCATCATTGAACCATTTACACCTTCAATTGATTAAGTGAAATCAACCTTTGAAAACCTCAAACGGTTTCAACCTTCAACCTCCAAATGGTTTGAGACCGTTTGGATGAGTTGACCGTTTGCTAGGGTTGACTCCAAGACCGTGTGACCTTCAAGGTCGATTTCCCAAACCGTGTGAGGGTGTAGACCGTTTAACAAGTTTGACTTCAAGACCGAGAGGGCTTACACGGTTTGAGACCGTTTGATGTCTCTCGATCTTGAGATCGTTTGAGTCCAAACGGTCTTGAGACCGTTTGGCCCCAAACGGTCTTGAGACCGTGAGGCCTCACACGGTCTTGAGACCGTGTGACCTCAAACGGTCTTGAGACCGTTTGGTCCACTTGGTCTCAAACCGTTTGGACCTCCAACATGGTTCGATGGTTTCAATCGTTTATGATTATCAATGTTGAAGCCTCCAAACGGTCAAAGCCATAGTAACCACTTATAGATTGAGTTAATTAGGGCTATGCTTAACCAATTGGTCACTCAATTGACCCTCAATTTCTATCCAATTAGGGTTGAAGTTGGTTCAATCAAGGTCCATCAACGTTCAACCATCAACACTCATCAATGTGAATCAACACAAGGTTGAACCCTTCAATTGAGCTCCAATTGGGCCCAAACTTGGACCAAACGGTCTTGAGATCGTGTGGATGAACTCCACACGGTCTTGAGACCGTTTGCCCAAGATTTCATCAAAATATAATGTGATTTGATAGGAGTTGAACCTTGATTGAGCCTCAAATCAGAATTTTGATTAATTCAATAACCCATTGCAATTGGACCCTCAATTGATCAAATTACCTTAACCCTAGACCTCCAAACGGTCTTGAGTTGTCACCACACGGTCTTGAGACCGTTTGGTTGATCCCCAAACGGTCTTGAGACCGTTTGGGTCAATCAACCCAAAAACACTAAGTTATTCATTGAGATTTCAGTACTGATTTCAATTAGGGTTTACCCTAGTAATCATACTTCAACTCTTAGCTCGTTTGGAATTAGTCCATCAAATTTGGTGAGTTGTTAATCAACATTATTTTGAACAGTAATCTCATACGGTCAATGCTTGGTCAACGTACTTACACGGTCTTGAGACCGTTTTCCCAAAGAGGGCGATTTCAACAGATTGGAAATCAGGAGTAAATTCAATTAAAGTTGTTGATTAAAAAGGCCATATCTCACGATTCTTTTGAAGTTATCATCTCAAATTTTGTGGGTGATTAGCCTACATAAATGTGAACAGAAACCTTATACGGTCCATGCTCGGTCAACGCGGCTAAATGGTCTTGAAGACCGTTTTCCCTTACACGGTCCTGAGACCGTTTGCTCACTACACGGTTTTGCAAACCGAGAGAGCAATTTGTGGAGACCGTTTAGTAAAGTGAAAAGTAGTGGATTAACTTTGGAAATAACGTCCTCATCTCCTAACTCAGGAACAGAAAGGATTTCTCACGGATTTGCTTGCAAGGTAGCAAAGGAAGGTAGAGAAGAAGAAGAACTATCATCTAAAAGCATAAACGAGATGTATATAACAAAGCATAGGTTTAGAGTTATAAAACCCGCCTAAAGCTTGATCCTTGAGCTCCAAGCTTTCGAGCTCCAAGATTTTAATGGCGTCCTTGAGTTTCCACAGGTCGGCCAAGGTGAAACCTCCAGGGAATGTCGAGAAGAGATGGCTAGAAAGGTAGAGCTATGTGAGCTAGCCATCAATTTGACCTTGAATTCGAGTTCTAACCATGAACTTAAGCAAAAGGGAGGATTCAAACCTACCTTGCACTCCTTGGTCATCCTCCTGAGCTCCACAGCTCTTCTTTAGTCGGTTTGGTTGAATAGAACAGTGAAGGAAACGAAGGGAAAGTTTCCTTGCTAAGTGAAGTGGAGAGTATATATACTTGGGGTGAGATTCTCAACATAAGCTCATAAGTTCTCCATATTTTCAACTAAGTCCCTCCATACTTATATGCTCGTCCCTTCATATTAATTATAAGGACAAACCTTCTTCTAAGGTCAAGAAATGAGGGCAAAGAAGATCAACCTATTAGTTAAGCATATACCTAAAAGGCTATTGTACATACACCTTGATTATTCAATCACAGAGGTGTTTTTCATTATATGATTATTCAATTGAAGTGACCTTTCATCATTTCTTCTCTAAATGATGACAAGAGTCTTAAAAGATATTTTAGATGATGTATTTTACAAGTTGCACCCCTCAAATTGGGTAAATTGCACTTTTCTCCAATTTAGGGTTTTCAAGCACCGGGATTGCTTCCACAGCTGCACCTTGGTGCCCAAGCTTGGGAAATCCCTCAAACCTTACCATCATCATTCTCATGATGTCTCAACATCAGAGGAACATCTCAACATGTGCAATTTGCAAGTTAACCCTTCTAACTGGGTAATTTGCACATAGGTCCCTGTATTACAAAATAATGCTACAACTTTATATAAAAAGGAGCAAAAACTGAAATATATGTCTCTGAGAAACTTAATTACATGCCCAAAGTTAATCACAAGGATTTAATTACATATTTAGGCAAAACATCTAGGGTTAACTCATAACCCAGGTCAGGGATGTTACACTTATGTTCTTTAATTTCGTATTGAATAAGAGACCTGCTACCTTATCAAGTTATAGCTGAAATACTTGAAGAGGAATGTTGCTCTAATATGCATAAATGTTGATTTATCTGCTATTGAAATATATGATTCCACTGTTCAGTTTATTTCTATTAAACTACAATAATAATGATTTCGGCGGAGAGTTATATCTCTCGCTGGGGCAATTTACAAATTGTCTCACCCCCGTGGGATCCAAAATTTTTAGTTAGACGCAGACAAAGAGGTAGAAACTCTGTAGCAGGAGAAGAACAATAGAAACAGCAACAATAGGGACAACAGTGATATTCCAGGTGGGGATACTGGCTGTCAAGCTTTGTATAGAAAGTCCTATGTGTCATCTTTGTACTCTCAGGTCCTAGGAGTCAGTAGATAGTGTTTTTTTATAATCGATTTGAGATTTTTGGTTTGAATGCCTCAAGGATTTTGTTACTTGTGCTTTTAGAAAAGCAATGATGTATATATATTCCTCAAGAAGAGATAGTACAGTGAATGTACTTTGTGAATCCGTATGTAAATATAATACTGTGGTTCTTGTTTAAAGAGTCTTTCTGAGAATGGATCTCTTTGTAAACGGTTTTAATTTTTAGTGATTTTCAGTAATCTGCTGCTAACAAACGCTTCCTCTTAGTTAATGATGTTTTTTTCAAACGGTGTATCACAAATTAGTGGCATCAGAGCTCTAGGTTCACTGAGTCTATAGAGACATAGGATTAAGGTTGTTGGGTCTGTTCTAGTGTCTTCCAGTTATGTGATAGTGTCTTCTACTCATATAGGAGGAGAAGAACTTGAAGATGTCTGGATCACATGATGAACAAGTTGCTGAGACCAGTGTTGCTGCACCAGGAGGAGGTATAAGGGATCAAGCTAGGGAGGAACCCATACATGAGATTCCTCATCTTGATCAAGCTGCATTAGAGAACCCAACTTTCCATACTCTGTTTGGACAGTTTATGGAGACTATGACACATATGGCGGATAGAATGCCACCACCTGCACTGAGGGCACCAGCCCACAATGAAGGACAAGGACCTGGCATGTTTGGACTAAATTAGGTTGAAACTATTTGCACTCTAAATGGTTTGAAACCGTTTGGCCTATCCAAAGTTGAAATCGTTTGAACTCTAAACGGTTTGAAACCGTTTGACCTAGATTAGGTTGAAACCATTTGCACTCTAAACGGTTTGAAACTGTTTGACCTAGATTGTGTTGAAAATTTTTTCTCACTAAATGGTTTGAAACTGTTTGGCCTCTAAACGGTTTGAAACCATTTGTCCCTAACGGTTTTGAAACCGTTTGGCCATCCAAGGTTGAAACTGTTTGGCCAAACAAATTTGAAACCGTTTGATATTATTGATCTATATGTGTGTGCTAAGATGATGCCATCATCATCAAGCTTCATACCTCCATTTATACTATCCATACAACTTATGGATTCATTAATTCATGAACTACTCAAGAAAAATTCGAGAAGAATGAAAGATCAACATATATTGTAAGATTGAAATCAAATAATAATATCAATGGGTTCAAGTTATATAACCCTCCTTCAAAGCAACTTCAAAGCTCCAAGCTTTTCATCTTTAATGGTGAAGATAGCTCCTCCAATTATCCAAGGAATGTTCTCAACCCTTTTGATGTAAAAGATTGCCAAAGTTGAGCATTGGATGGAAGAGAGAAGAAAAGAAGAGTTATAATTTGATTTTAGCCTTCAACCCAAGGTTGAAGATGACCATGGATCTTACCTTAAGCTTGGGAAATGATCTCCTCCTTCTCCTTTGATTCCTTGGTCATCGGCCTACGTGGGGAGTGAATGTGTATTGCGAAAATAGCCTTTCAAGTAGTGGATAATTGAGTATATATAATTGAATTCGCAAGAGAGAGAAAGTAGGAGGGAAGTTATCAACTTTCCTTGCCACGTGCCCCCTCCACTTCCTTGTCTCCAAAACTATCCTTCTTATCTTCACATTCCTTTGAATTATCCTTGAATTATAGTCGACCATTAAGCTCCTTAATGAATATAATACTATTATCCATTAGCACCTTTACTTTAGTGGTCATTACTTTTCAATTAAAAATGTAGGTAGATATTTTTCACCTACTTAGGATTATTTCGGAACCTCTCAAGGTATTTTGGCTGCCATTCCATTATAGGATTTCTCCCATAGCTTTTTAGTTGATGGACACTTCATTTAATATATATATTTTTGCTACAAATAAACTTAGGGTTTCAATTATGCTTATTTCTTGATTATTTTATTATCAAGAGTATCACTTCTCAAATATGGTTCAAACAAGACGCCCCTTTCTTTTTATTTTCTATAAATGATACCAAGAGACAGTAGGGACACTCTTGAGGTGGTATTTTACATATTCAACCCTAGGTTTTGGGTAAATTACAAATTACACAAAAACTAGTATTCAATGTACAAGTATTATTCAAACAAGCCCCTTCTTGGAATTTAGGCTTCCACAAACCATCACTTAGCATCCTTCTCATTATTATGATGCTAACATACTTGAGGAACATTTATCATGTAACATTTTGCAAGGTAACCCCTTATATTGGGTAAATTACACTTTAGTCCAAAATAAGCAAATATTGTTTCAACATTATTCAAATAGGATCAAAATTGAAACATAAGCTCTCCTTTAGTCTTAATTACTTTTCAAAAGATAAAGACAAGAATATAAATGACTTACTTAAGAAAAACTCCTAGGGTTAAGGTGTAACCCAGGTCAGGGATGTTACAATTATCCACCCCTAATAGGGATTTCGTCCCCAAAATCATCAAGAGAAAAGAGAAGGGTACTTCCTCCTCATCTCTTCCTCCAGTTCCCACGTAACCTCTTCAATGCCATGATGATGCCAGAGAACTTTCACAAGAAATATGTCTTTCTTTTTCAACTTTTTGATTCTCCTGTCAAGAATCATCATTGGTCCTTCTTCATAGGATATATCTTCATTTAAATCTACCTCTATAGGTTGCAATACTAACTCCGTATCAGGGTGACACTTTCTCAGCATGGATATATGGAATACTGGGTGCAATCTATGTAGTTTAGGTGGTAACTCTAACTTATAGGCTACCTTTCCAATCCATTCAGTGATAGGATAAGGCCCCATAAATTTAGGAGCTAACTTATCCCTCTTCCCAAATCTAAGAACACCTTTCCAAGGTGACACTTTGAGATATACTCTGTCTCCAACTTGGAATTCTAAAGGTCTTCACCGTTTATTAACGTATGACTTCTACCTATCATGTGCAACCTTTAACTGTTGTTGTATTACTTTAATCTTCTCAATTGTTTGTTGCACTAATTCAGGACCCAAAAGTTGGTATTCTCCTATTTCATACCAGCACAATGGAGATCTACAATGTCTACCATATAATGCTTCATATGGAACTATATCAATACTGTGCTGATAACTATTGTTGTAAGCGAATTCTATTAAGCTCAAGCATAGATCCCAACTTCCTACAAACTGAAGGACACATGCCCTAAGAAAATCCTCTAAGGTTTGTATAGTCCTCTCAAATTGTCCATCTGTCTGTGGGTGAAAGGCGGTACTGAATCTTAACTGCGTACCCAATGCTTTATGTAGTCGTTCCCAAAAACAACTCATGAACTGGGGACCTCTATCAGAAACAATTATGGCTGGAACTCTGTGCAACCACACTATCTCATCTATATAGATCTGTGCAAGTTTCTCAACAGTATAGGTTGTTTTGACAGGAAGAAAATGTGCTGAATTAGTCAACCTATCAACTATCACCCAAATGGAATCATGACTTTTGGCTGTTCTGGGTAAACCAACCACAAAGTCTATGGTCACATGATCCCATTTCCATTGTGGTATAGGTAAGGGTTGCATTGTTCCTGCGGGCTTTTGATGTTCAGCTTTAACCTGCTAACACACTGGACACCACATAACAAACTCAGCTACATCTTTCTTCAAACCAAGCCACCAATACATATATTTCAAGCTATGATACATTTTGGTGCTCCCTGGATGCATTGCATACATAGATGAATGAGCTTCCTCCATGAATAACTTCCTTAAGTCATTGGCATCAGGTACTACCATCCTACCATGGTAACAGACTACCTCATCATCTAACTCGTGAAAACCATCCCATTTCTCACTACCATACTCTGACCTGATCTGCTGAATCATAGTATCAGCCCGTTGTGCCTCTTTGATCTATTGTTTTAGAGTAGGTTTCACTTGCATTTTAGCTAACAATCCAACTAACAAGGATACTTTAAGATGTACATTGTTTTGCCTCAAAGAGACAAGCATGTCTTGTTTAAAGCACATTAAAGAGTTCAACTGTGCTTTGTCTATGATTGGTGACGATGATTTTCAACTTAGTGCATCAGCCACTACATTAGCCTTTCCCGGATGATAATCAATTATACAATCGTAGTCCTTGATTAACTCCATCCAGTAGTGTTATCTAATGTTCAAGTCATGTTGTGAAAAGATGTATTTTAGGTTCTTATAGTATGTATAAATTTGGAATGTCTCTCCATAGAGATAATGTCTCCAGATCTTCAACGCATGAACCACTGCATCTAATTCTAGATCATGTGTCGGATAATTTTTCTTATGTTTCTTAAGCTGTCGAGAAGCAAAAGAAACCACTTATTTATCCTGCATCAACACACATCCTAGACCGTTCTTAGAAGCATCACAGAATACACTATACCCCTTTCCTTGCTCATGTAACACTAACACAGGCGCACTTGTTAATCTTTCTTTCAACAATTAGAAAGAATGTTGACACTTGTCATTCTAGACAAAAGGAACATCCTTCCTGGTTAATCTAGTTAGGGGTAATGCTACAAAACTAAAGTTCTTAATGAACCTCCTATAGTAGTCTACCAGTCCTAGAAAACTGCGTATCTCCGTTGGTGTCTTTGGCTGTTCCCACTCCAAGACATATTCTACCTTTTTAGGATCAACACAGATACATGAGGCAGATATTACGTGTCCTAGGAAAGACACTTCTGATAACCAGAATTCACACTTTCTAAACTTGGCGTATAGCTTGTGCTTTCTCAGTAAAGTCAAGGCCTGATGGAGGTGTTTCTCATGTTGTCGAGCATCTCTATTGTAAATCAGGATGTCATCTATAAAGACTACTATGAATTGATCAAGGAATGGCCGGAAGATTCTGTTCATGAGTTCCATTAATGCAGTTGGTGCATTAGTTAGTCCAAACAAAATAACTATGAACTCATAGTGACCATACCTTATTCTGAAGGATGATTTAGGTATGTTACTCTCCTTGATACGTAACTGATGGTATCCTGACCTCAGATCTATTTTATAGAATATAGTTTCACCACACAACTGGTCAAACAGGTCATCTATCCTTGGCAGAGGATATTTGTTCTTTATGGTTACTTTGTTTAGCTGTCTATAGTCGATGCATAATCACATAGACCCATCTTTCTTTTTAACAAAAAGAACCGTATCACCCCAAGGTGAAGTACTCGGTCGAATAAAACCCTTTTCAAGCAACTCCTATAACTATTTCTTGAGTTCTGCCATCTCAGCAGGTGCCATTCTATATGGTGTTTGAGCTATAGGTTGCGTACCCGGGATTAGATTAATCTAGAAATCAATCTCTCGGGGTGGAGGAACACCTGGAAGTTCCTCAGGAAACACATCCTCAAACTCCCTAACAATCAAAACTTCAGAAAGACTAGGACTCTCTGCTCTGGTATCTACCACATGTGCCAAGAATGCTTCACACCCTTGTCGCAACAGTTTCTCAGCTATCATTGGTGACACTAGACAGGTTGAAAGAATCTTTCTGTCCCCCTGAAAGACCCATGTATCACCATTGTCTGAGAACATAGCCTACTTGGAATTGCAATCCAAGACAACCTTATACTTTTCTAGGGTGTCCATCCCAAGGATTATGCCAAACCCATGCATCTCAAGTGGTATAAGATCCACCTGAATGCTATGTTCTAAAAAATAAAGAACACAAGGAGAACATACCTCCCGCAACACTATAGATCCAACTAACGGAGTTTCTAATAACAAGTTATTTGCTCTATGACTGACAGTCATATTGCAGTCATGAATCACTTCTAGAGTGATAAAGGAATGTGTAGCACCCGTATCAATCAAAATAGATACAAAGCAGGATGAAGACATATCGTAATGAAATAATTTCATCTGACCTATCATGACTCGTGGGCTGACCACTACTTCTGGCTGATTCATATCATAGAATCTTGCTGTTGCTGGTTGTCGACCACTCGCCCTGTTGTTGGGTGCAGATGAACCAGCTTGGGATGCTTGTCCACGTCCTCATGTGACACTACTAAAATATCACTTCTGAGAGTCTTGTTGACTCTACCTCGGTGGTTGGGTTACACTCACATCTCTAGCTAGACAATCTTTCATCAGATGTCCCATCTTCCCACATTTATATCAGCTTTTGTTCTCCCACTGTGACCTAGATGGTCCTATTATTGACATTGATGTTGAGCTTTGGGCTCCTTCTAGTGGTAAAATACGACCTCTACCCTTGCTAGATGTCCACTACATCTGAGTATTGAACCACGGTGGTATTGTTGGTGTAGAAAACCTTGGTTTCTTAAAACTTTCAGACCTATGTCCTTGGAACTATGTATACACTTTCTTACTGTTGGCTTGACGTTTCTCAGTTACAGACCTTTCTATTCGCCTAACTGACTCCACAAAGGTGGCAAACCTCTCTCTATTCTCTAGAGCAGATGCGGGTGTGGTCAAATCAGCGTTCAAACCCTTCTCAAAATGCTGAATCCTCTCCTCATCTGTAGTAGCCATGTGCGGACAAAACCATAGAAGCTCTATGAACTTAGCTTCATACTCACTAATGTTCATTGGTCCTTGCCTTATTTGTTCAAACTGAGAGATTTTCTCGTCCAGGTAAGTCTTGGGAAAATATCTACTAACAAACTCTCATCGAAACTCTCTCCATTTGACCTCAACTCCTGGTCGTTTCTCTTCCTCAATGGCCCACCAGTGGCCAACACTCCCTTTCAATTGATACACCGCATGCCTAACCTTCCCAGCTTCTGGGATATTAAGAATTCTGAAGGCCTTCTCCAGCTCAGTGATCCACAAGTCTGCATCTGCTGGGTCAACTGTACCAGTATAATCAGTGGCTCCTACCCGTCGAAGCTATTCAAAAGTCATGCCAACTCCATGTCCCTCATTGGGAGCTGGTGCCCTAGGTACAGGTGATGGCATCCTATCCGCCATATGTGTCATTGTCGCCATGAATTGTCCAAATAGAGCATGGAAAGCTGGGTTTTCTATCGAAGCTTGGTCAAGCTGGGGATTTTTAGGTACTAGTTCCTCTCTAGCCTAATCCCTTACACCTCCTCCTGGTGCAGCAACACTGCTTTCAGCAGCATGTTCTTCGTGTGATCCAACCATCTTCAAGCTTTACTTCTTCTCCTGAGAGCAGAAGTCACTATCAGATAAACTAGAAGACACTAGAATAGACTCAATGACCTTAATCCTATGTCTCTGTAGACTCAACAAACCTTAAGCTCTGATACCAAAACTTTGTGATGATCTGACAACAAATCAAACTGTCACTGTGTAATTAATTGCAGAATTAACCATAATCAGTAGAATAACAAAAAAATCACTAAAAATTAAAACCTTTTTGCAAAGAGATCTAATTCCAAGAAACTCTTATAAAGAGAACCAAAGTAATGCATACATTATAGTTCACATTGTACATACCATGTACCATCTCTTCTCGAGAAATATATTTACAACAATTGCTTTGCCAAAACTATACATAAGCAACATAAAACCTCAAGGCATTCAAGCTAAAATCTCAGATCGATCATGAAAACACAGAGTACTGACTCCAAGGACCTAGGAGTATAGAGACGACACATAGGACTCATATCTACAAGACACGATAGTCAATATCTCCACCTGAGATGTTACTGTTGTCCCTAATGCTGCTGTCCTTCCCCTACTGTATGGTCCCTACCTGCTCATCCGCGTCCACCTAAAAATGTTGATGACCAACGGGGTGAAACCCATGTCCCAATGAGAGATATAACTCTAGGATAACTCACTGTTTAAGCAGAATAGAGCAATATCATCTTTTAAAGCATTACAACTATTTATGATAAAGCAGTAAATCATCTATTTAATAAGGAATATGAAGAACATGTATAACATTTATACATTTTAAGATACATTAAACAATGCAACATCAACCAATGATTTCCATATTTCATCCTTAAGAAAATACGCTACACGACTGATTACATTTTACAATCACACTTATACCCTAAGGAGATGAGGTATACCACTCATACTCCAACCGACCACGGTGGCATAAAGCATCAGTTCCATACCTAGGTCAATGGAAGAGCTGGATTCCATGACCTCATCCGTCTCGGTCAGTGCGAGACCACATGCAGGACATCTAATGTCACTGCTAAATAGCTTTCCAGGGTATACTGGAAACTTCACTATAGAGCTATAGCGGCGGCGACACTCTCTTTGCAATCAAGAGATTTCATGTTTACCTCACATCGATCTGACATTTAAACATCATCGGGAGATTCGTGATACATCCATTCCAACACATATAATGAAGGATTGAGAGATCTCGTGTTTATCTCACGTCAATCCCACATTAGGGCATAAGGATATTCGCGCCCATTACCCCCACATATTCAAAAATATGCCCTCCAGGAGATCCCGTGGGAAAACTTGTTTCACCATCACCAGCTACTGACGATGATGGATCTATGGCCATGGCTCTACATGATAAGATTTCACTTGATTAATTAAGTGCATTACCATATTCTTTTAGCATCAACCTAGTTTTCAAACATGAATTATTATGACAAATGCTACAAAGAAAAGTATAATACATCCATCAAGTACTTTTCAAAACTTTATAAAACATTGGGATCTCAATCCCTTATCTCATTACCGGGAATTCTCATCCCTCAAAAATATCATCATCATATTTACTGGATCTGGGTATTCAAACCCTTAGTTCATCACTGAACATTATTATCACTTATCAGGTAACTATTACCTCCAGGTCATCTGACCAAGGTATGCATGATACTTGTTACACAAGCATCTCACATAGTTCACAAGGTCCATTAACATCTTGTCACCTCTCACTAGGCAACAAATAATATAATGGCTCACAAGGCCCATTAAGCATTTTTATCAAATAAACATCACAACTCATACCTGACAATGCTCATCATCTCATAATACCTGCATAGTTAGTATACTTGATAACAACCATATCAATTACATATCAACACCATGCAATACAAGGGTAACACCACTATTCCCTCATTAGGGTTAGGGTTTCCCATTCTTTATCAATTAGGGTTACTCATACCATTACCCAAAATTAGGGTTAGGGTGTCCCATTCTTTATCAATTTAGGATTTCATGATCACATTATCAAAGATCAAACCCTAATTCATACTCTACACTTATTAAAAGTATCAATGCATGCACATTACATGTTTATTGCACGAGTATGAGTTTCTCTCTCATCCTCTCTAGGATGTTGATTACTCCATACTCTATTAAGTTGGCTCATCCTTTCACTAAGGTACATGCACCTATGCTTATCATAGTGTATTGAGTTTATTACTTTCATAAGCATCAAATGAGAATCACTAAGTGTACTATTCACCTAAGTTCTTTAGAGGTACTTCCATTGTAATCAACCTTGAGATAACAAACACTCATAGGGTTGTTTGACCTTACATGGTTTTGAGACTATTTGGTCTCTAAACGGTTTGAGATTATTTAATCTTCAAACGGTCTTGAAAACCCCTTTAACCTTCAAACAGTCTTGAGACCCCTTTTGACCTTCAAACGGTGTTGAGACCCCTTTGACCTTCAAATAGTCTTGATATCCTTTTGACCTTCAAACGGTATTGAGATCCTGTTGACCTTCAAACGGTATGGAGTTCTTTTTGACCTTCAAATGGTCTTGAGATCCTTTTGACCTTCAAACGGTCTTGAGATCCTTTTGACCTTCAAACGGTCTTGAGACCCCCTTGACCTTCAAACGGTCTTGAGATCCTTTTGACCTTCAAATGGTCTTGGACCATTTGTGTGGCAACACATCCCATTATCACACAGATAACGAGGTGTTACGCGAAAACGTGCGGAAAACATCATAACCACAGATTAGGAAAACATGGGTTAATTAAAACCAATTGCGAAAAATAGATAAACTGTGAAACTATTACTTTCCGGTCCTCATTCTGCAAGGAAACATGTCATATATATATACACAAGATCTGATATGTGCCTACAGCTTACAGAAACAGCTGCTCATCCATCACATGAGTTCACCACCTGTTCACATACATAAAGGCCCACATCCGGCCAACAACACGATATACAAACGTCATCGATCGTTCATCGTAAAAGATCGTCAAAACACTGCCAAGGACCTGAGAGTACACGGATGACTCTAGACTCTACTACAAAACATCCAAAACAGCAACATGTCCATCGCTTGCCTTCTACTGCTCCTCAAGCTGCTCGGCCGCAACACCACGACCACGACCACGTCTACCTCGACCACCTAAAAAGGGGTTGAACCAGCGGGGTGAGACAATTGAAAAATTGTCCCAGCGGGAAACATAACTTCCCACCGCAACTACAGAACCTCATCAAGATATACTATAACAGCAGATATCTAATAACAGGTATAACAAGAGCAGTCTATATAAAACAGATTATTCTTACCGACAAGCTTACCCGCTATACAAAGCATATAACCAGATATATCTCAAGGAATATGATTAGCAAGATAATATGTATCCCTATGTAACATGATTATCAGAACAAGATATAATGTCACATAACCTGCTTATCAAGATAAGACATATTGTCACATAACCTGCAAGATATAACAAAGATATTACACAAACAAGGCCTCAACCAATGTTACATGTTTATCTTAAGCAGTAAATACTAAACGGCTGTGTTACATATTATTATGCCCTGAGGATTTGAATCGTACCATTCAAATCCAACCTTCGGTTGCGAAACCCAAGCCGGTGCCATACAAGGTCAATGGAAGAGCCGGACTCCACGACCTCCCACCTCGTGGTCAGTACACAAGTACAACACAAGCATGACCGCAGTCACATGATGAAGTGGTCTAAGACACAGGGTCAGCTCCATAGGCTACCCTCACTCTAGCCCGCCTTGGTACAGGTCTCGGCGCTAGTAAAACAGAGCCACGTGCCTGTTCACCGTGCTCTGAGCCATGAACGCATTCATGCTCCTCACATCACATATCCTGAGCCATGGGCCTATTCACCATGCTCTTTACACGTATCTGAGTCTGCAACCGGAGTTACACTCTTACCTCCTCATTTTCAGGCTAGGAGCAACCTACACATATTCAACAATATGCGCTTCCAGGTTAACCCGTAGGAGAACCTATTTCACCATCACCAAGTCCTAACGATGATGGATCCATGGCCAGGGCAAACTATGTGATATATTTCACTGTGATTAATCAATATCTTTTAGATGGATTGCAAGATTCAACCAAGTTGTATAACATGCAAGATATAACAGAAAGTAAATGACATTATATTATTATTTAATCACATCAACCTGATCCATCACAAAGATCCAACATCACATGTTACCACTTGGCCTCTTGCCAACCATCCAGATCCATATCGAGGATCATCACATACCATGGGATCTCAATCCCTCATCATGTACAGTCAATGCCTCTCAAGGCTCACATCATCATCATGGAACTTAACACATTATACATATCATTTTATTAACCAGAGTAATTACCAAGTGATGTTACTCATCACATGTGTCTCATACCCCTTTTCAAGGCTAATCATCACCTGCATGGTTAGAGTACACAATAATCGTAGATTCAATCATAAGGAATATGCTACCATCATGAAATGCTATTCAAGATACTTCTACTTATCATTCTTACACTATTTGCTGATCAAGTCACATCATCAACAAGCTATACCTATACTTATCCTTATCTCAGAACTATATGAATAATCAAGATGTTCAAACATACAAAACAAGTACTATTGTTACCACTACCATTATGTCACCATCCATTATCATCATTATAATCATTATTATCATTATGCAAGCTACTAGTGTAACTATCACCATTCTCATATAACAATTAAGTACAAGGATTAATATATCATTACTATCATTATTGTCATCATTATTATGATCAACATTATTACTATCATCTTCTTTATTATTAATAAATAAATATAAGGATCACATCAAGCATCTTATTACCATGACCTTCCTCATTATCATCCCTACTACCATTATCATCATTATGATCAACATTATTACTATCATTATCATCATGCAACTACCATTATCATCATTGTTACTATCATTAGCATTATTATTGTTTGCAAGGCATCATATTCATCGTTGTTATCACTAACAAGACACCACCATCGTTTATTGGTGCATAACTAATCACTTTCATAACACCAAGGACCGTTACTATATGATTACAAGACTCTCGCCATAACTCATCACCGCCCTCACTAAAACCTATCAAGGCCTGTCGGCCGACACATACCCAACCCTAGGCTGTCGCCCACCATGGCTATCGGCCATCATGGGCGTCGGTCAGCATGGTTATCGGCCACCATGGCATGCATAGCCTATCGGTCAACATGCATGGTCTATCGTTCAAGACAAGGAAACAAGCCACACATGGCCATGTCGTCCGACACCAACAACCATCAAGCTTGACAAGGCTATATCGGCCAACACCTCAAGATGTATCGCCCAACAACATCCAACGACCAACTCAACCATATCGGCCAACTCAACCATATCGGCCAACTCCTCACTAGCTTGACCTATCGCCCAACACAAGAGCACTCACCATGTCGCCGAACACCAAGAACAAAGGGATTGCTTATCACAAGGACCATGTCGTTCAACAAGGGTCACCATCATATCAGCCAACATGACCCTAGCTCACCCTATCGCCCAACACGTGGGAAAGGGTATCGGTCAACCTCAAGAACACATCATGTCATCCACCAAAGGCTTACATATCGTCCAACTCAAAGACAAAGGTGCCATGCCGTTCAACTCAAAAAGATATCGTCCAACCCACCAACAAAGAAGGGATATCGCCCAACCCTAGGTCACCATCAACCTCCAACTCAAAGGAGCACAAACCCTAGGTCACAAGGTATACTAGAAACCCTAAACCTTAAGGAGATATCGGCCACCAAAGGAAACTCAAGAAAGGTACAATTCTAAGCTACTAATCTATGAACAAGAACAAGAACAAGAGGTAAAGAAGTTAGGGTTAGAAGTTATGCAACCCGCCTTAAGCTCCAAGCTCCAAGGAAGAAGATGCACTTCAAGCTCCAAGGGATGTCGTCCACCAAAGCTGATCCAAGAGAGGGTATCGGCCACCATTGAAACTCCAGGAGAGTGTCTCGGCCGACACAAGCAAGAGAGGGAGGAGTGTCGTGCACTCAAGGTGGAGGAGAGACCAAAAGAGCAAAGGAAGCTAAGGCAAGGGAAAGAGCCACCTATATAGAAAGAAGGGGAGGAGAAACCAAGGTAGATCTATGCTAAGTGTCTTCCACCCAAGGGACACTTGTCCTAGGGTTCAAGCCAACACTCTAGCACACCAAGAGACACTTGTCAAAGATACACACCAAGTGTCCACCAAACATGGTCAAGGTTGGACCAAGCAACATGGGCGACACAACTAGCAGCTCTGCTGGGCGTCACACCACCTTATCGACCGACACAAACCAACCTAGGGCGACACAAGCTGGTCTTGGCCGACACATGGCTCAAGCAAGCCCAAACAAAGCACCTCAAGGCCCAAACAAGCTCAAGAAAGGCCCAAGAAACTCAAACAACAAGCCCAATCCTTCCTCTCAACCCTAGAGGAAGCAAAGAGGGGAAAACATCTCACAAGATGGCAAACTTGCACACAAAACCCTAGACTTGGGTTATTTGCAAGTAGCCCCTCGAACTCTCAACAAAGCACAACAAAAACCCTAATCACCACTCAAAGGTGATTAGCAAGCATCAAACCACCAAGGTTAAGCAAAACAAACATGGTAAACCCTAAACGCAGGTCAGGGTCCTTACAATCTAACCCCCTTTAAGGGATTTCGTCCCCGAAATCCAAAGAGAAAAACGAGGGATACTTCCTCCTCATCTCTTCCTCAAGCTCCCACGTGGCTTCCTCAACGCCATGATGCTGCCAAAGAACCTTCACAAGAACCAGGTCCTTCCTCTTCAGCTTCTTGATCCTTCTGTCAAGGATCGCCACAGGACCTTGCTTGTAGGTCACATCTGCATCAAGCTCAACCTCAACTGGCTGTATCATTGTACCTGAATCTGGATGACTTTTCTTCAGCATACTGACATGAAACACTGGATGCAACATGTGCAACTCTAGAGGCAACTCTAACTCGTAGGCTACCTTGCCAACACGCGCTACGACTGAGTAAGGCCCCATATACCTGGGTGCTAACTTACCCTTCCGTCCAAACCTTAGCACACCTTTCCACGGAGAGACTTTAAGGTACACTTTGTCTCCTACTTGGAACTCCAAAGGTCGTCGGCGATTATCTGCATAAGACTTCTGCCTGTCCTGTGCCACTTTCAACTGTTGCTGTATCACTTTGATCTTATCTGTCGTCTGCTGAACTAACTTAGGACCCAAAAGCTGATACTCACCTGATTCATACTAACACAAAGGAGATCTGCACTTCCTTCCATACAAAGCCTCATAAGGAGCCATGTCGATGCTCCGCTGATAACTGTTGTTGTAGGCAAACTCTACCAAACTCAGATGTACATCCCAGTTGCCTAGAAACTGTAAAACACAAGCTCGAAGAAGATCCTCCAAAATCTGAATAGTCCTTTCAGACTGTCCATCTGTCTGCGGGTGTGTACTGAACCTTAACTGCGTTCCCAACGCCTTGTGCAACTGTTCCCAAAAATGACTCGTAAACTGAGGACCTCTGTCAGAAACTATCGTTGCTGGCACACCATGCAAACGTACTATCTCATCCACATATACTCGAGCTAGCTTCTCAGCTGTATATGTCATCTTCACTGGTAGGAAATGGGCAGACTTAGTCAATCTGTCCACTACCACCCAAATGGAATTAGGATTCCTAGTTGTCCAGGGTAGACCAACTATGAAATCCATGCTTATATGATCCCATTTCCACTGCGGTATCAGTAAAGGTTGCAATGTACCTGTCGTCTTCTGATGTTCAGCCTTCACTTGCTGACACACCACACATCTCGCCATGAACTCAACTACATCCTTCTTCAAACCGGGCCACCAATACAAGTCCTTCAGACTATGATACATCTTGGTGACACCTGGATGCATCGCATACATCGACGTATGTGCTTCCTCAAGCACCAACTTCCTCAGATCATCAGCATCTGGAACCACCATCCTATCACGATAGCAAACTAGTCCATCCTCAGACTCATGAAACCCATCACGCTTGTCGCTGCCGAACTCTGATCTGATCAACTATACCGCATCATCTGTCTACTGTGCATTCTTGATCTGCTGTCTCAACATAGGCTTAACTTGCATCTGTGCGAAAAGACCAGTCAACAAAGAAACTTCTATCTGCACATTCATCTGCCGCAAAGAAACAAACATATCTCACCTATGGCATACCAGAGAACTCAACTGTGCCTTCTTTAAAGAAAGAGAGGAAGACTTTCTGCTAAGCGCATCAGCTACCACATTCGCCTTACCAGGATGATACTCGATAGTGCAGTCATAATCATTGATCAACTCCATCCATCGTCGTTGTCGCATGTTCAACTCTTGCTGCGTAAAGATGTACTTCAGATTCTTATGATCCGTAAAGATATGACACACTTCCCCATATAGATAGTGTCTCCAAATCTTTAACGCATGAACCACTGCTGCCAACTCCAAGTCATGAGTTGGGTAGTTCTCCTCATGTTTCTTGAGCTATCGCGAGGCAAAAGAAACCACATGATTGTCCTGCATCAACACACAACCTAAACCTTTCTTGGAAGCATCATAGAAAACAACATAGCCTTTCCCAGGCTCTGGCAAGATCAACACTGGGGAACTGGTCAGCTTCTCCTTCAAACTCTGGAAATCTTGCTGACATCGATCATCCCAAACAAAAGGTACATCCTTCCTGGTCAACTTCGTCATCGGCAACGCGATCACACTGAAGTCCTTGATAAACCTCCGGTAGTATCCTGCCAAACCAAGGAAACTACGAACTTCTGTCGGCGTCTTTGGTTGTTCCCAATCTGCAACAGATTCCACCTTCTTCGGATCTACTTTGACGCCTTCAGCAGATATCACATGACCCAAGAAAGTCACTTCTTCCAACCAGAACTCGCACTTACTAAACTTGGCATACAACTGATGTTGACGAAGAAGAGTCAACGCTCGACGAAGATGTTGCTCATGCTCTAGCCTGTCCCAACTATAGATCAAGATTTTATCTATAAAGACTACAACAAACTGATATAAGAACGGACGAAACACTCTATTCATCAAATCCATGAAAGCTGCTGGTGCATTGGTTAACCCAAACGGCATAACCACGAACTCGAAATGACCATACCTCGTCCTGAAAGTTGACTTTGGTATGTCATCCGCCTTTATCCTCAACTGATGATATCTAGACCGTAGATCGATCTTCGAAAACACTGTAGCACCACACAACTGATCAAACAGATCATCTATCCTCGGCAACGGGTACTTATTCTTGATCGTGACCTTGTTCAACTGCCGGTAATCTATACACAACCGCATCGAGCCATCCTTCTTCTTAACGAACAACACGAGAGCACCCCACGACGACGTACTCGGTCGGATAAAACCTTTCTCCAACAACTCTTGCAACTACTTCTTCAACTCTGCCATCTCTGCTGGAGCCATCCTATACGCTGACTGTGCAACTGGCTGTGTCTCTGGAACCGGATTGATCTCGAAATCAATCTCTCGGGGTGGAGGAACACCAGGAAACTCCTCAGGAAACACGTCTGCAAACTCTCGAACCACGGACACCTCCTTAAGACTAGGACCTTTCACCTTGGTAACCACAACGGTATCTACCACGTGAGCTAGGAATGCCTCACATCCTTGTCGTAACAACTTATCTGCCACCAAAGCTGATACTAGACACGTCGGAAGAATCTTCCTATCTCCCTAGAAGATCCACTTCTCTCCAGCGACATCAAACACTTCCTGCTTGGAACCACAGTCCAAGACAACCTTATACTTCTCTAAGGTATCCATCCCAAGGATAACATCGAAACCATGCATATCAAGTGGTATAAGATCCACTTGAATACGATGTCCCGAGAAAGACAAAACACAAGATGGACACTCTTCTCAAAGCAAAGAGGAACCATCAAGAGGGGTTTCTAACAACAAACTATTCTTCTTACAGCTAACAGGTAAACGACAGGTTTCAAGCATACCATGGGCGATAAAAGAGTGTGTAGCACCCGGGTCAACCAGAACAGATATAAAGCAAGAAGAAGACACATCAGAATGAAATAACTCCATCTGACCTGTCACCACTCGCGGGTTGACTATCACCTCCGGCTGATTCATGGCATAGAATCGAGCCGTTGCTTGCTGTCCACGACCTCTGCTTCCTTGAGCAGACGATCCAGCCTGAGACGCTTGACCATGTCCTCTTCCTCTGCTACCACTGGGCTGTGGCCTCTCTGACCTCTGAAAACTCTGCCTCGGCTGCTGCGTTTCTTCAACGTCTCTATTCGAGCAATTGAACTTCCAATGCCTGACCTGTCCACAAAGATGACATGACTTGTCCTCAAACCGTGGCCTAGCTGGCCCTTTTATTGCCACTGAAGCTGAACTATGCGCCTTAGACGGTGAAGAAACATAACCTTTCCCTTTACTCGGAGACCACTGAGATGGTACACCAACACTTCTCATTGCTGACGGTGCTGAAAACCTAGGCTTCTTAAAGCCACCGAACCTCCGTCCTTGAAACTGAACAGGTCTTTTAAGGGACATAGACTCTCTTTTCTCCCGTACTGTCCTCTCGATTCGTCGAACTGATTCCACGAACGTAGCAAACTGCTCTCGGTTTTCCAACACAGACACAGGGGTCTTCAACTCAGCACTCAAACCCTTCTCGAAACGTCTGATCCATTCCTCATATGTTGCCGCCATGTGAGGACAGAACCTCAACAGATCCATAAACTTGGCTTCATACTCGGTGATGTTCATCGTTCCTTGCCTTAAATTCTCGAACTGACTCACCTTCTCATCCAGATACGTCTTTGGAAAGTATCTGGTGACGAACTCGCGTCAGAACACTTCCCAACAGATCACCTCACCAGGTCGCTTCTCTTCCTCGATGGTCCACCAGTGACCAACACTACCTTTCAGAAGGTAGACAACATGCTTTACCTTGTCTGCTTCGGGGATGTCAATGATCCGAAAAGCCTTCTCGAGACTTGTCAGCCACAGATCTGCATCCGCTGGATCAGCCGTTCTAGCATAATCTGAAGCTCCGACTCAGCGAAGCCGCTCGAAGGTCTTCCCAATACCCGATGCTTCTCCATGAGGAACCTGTGCTCGTGGAGGAGGCACTGGTAATCACTCAACCATGAGATTCATCATAGCCATTAACTACCCCATAAGCTGTTGGTAAGCAGGATGTTCAAGTATGGATGGGTTAAATTGGGGAACCTCAGGCACCCGATCTTCATGTGCCTGTCCATCTGCTCCATCAACTGATGCAGCATCACTGTACTCAGCAGAGTGTTCTTCATGGTTTCCAGACATCTTGACTTTTCTTCCACTGAGGGCAGAAGATATTGTAAGAAAACCTAGACACTCATAAGAACAACTCAACCTAGTCCTAAATCCCTATAGACTCAGCGAACCTAAAGCTCTGATACCAAAACTTGTGGAAACACATCCCATTATCACACAGATAACGAGGTGTTACGCAAAAACGTGCGGAAAACACCATAACCACAGATTAGGAAAACACGGGTTAATTAAAACCGATTGTGAAAAACAGATAAACTGGAAAACTATTACTTTCCAGTCCTCATTCTGCAAGGAAACATGTCATATATATACATGAGATCTGATACGTGCCTACAGCTTACAGAAATAGCTGCTCATCCATCACATGAGTTCACCACCTGTTCACATACATAAAGGCCCACATACGACCAACAACAGGATATACAAACATCATCGATCGTTCATCGTAAAACATCGTCAAAACACTGCCAAGGACCTGAGAGTACAGGGATGACTCTAGACTCTACTACAAAACATCCAAAACAGCAGCATGTCCATCGCTTGCCTTCTACTGCTCCTCAAGCTGCTCGGCCGCAACACCACGACCACGACCACGTCTACCTCGACCACCTAAAAAGGGGTTGAACCAGCGGGGTGAGACAATTGAAAAATTGTCCCAGTGGGAAACATAACTTCCCACCGCAACTACAGAACCTCAGCAAGATATACTATAATAGCAGATTCTAATAACATGTATAACAAGAGCAGTCTATATAAAAAAGATTATTCTTACCGACAAGCTTACCCGCTATACAAAGCATATAACCAGATATATCTCAAGGAATATGATTAGCAAGATAATATGTATCCCTATGTAACATGATTATCAGAACAAGATATAATATCACATAACCTGCTTATCAAGATAAGACATATTGTCACATAACCTGCAAGATATAACAAATATATTACACAAACAAGGCCTCAACCAATGTTACATGTTTATCTTAAGTAGTAAATACTAAACGGCTGTGTTACATATTATTATGCCCTGAGGATTTGAATCGTACCATTCAAATCCAACCTTCGGTTGCGAAACCTAAGCCGGTGCCATACAAGGTCAATGGAAGAGCCGGACTCCACGACCTCCCACCTCGTGGTCAGTACACGAGTACAACACAAGCATGACCGCAGTCACATGCTGAAGTGGTCTAAGCCACAGGGTCAGCTCCATAGGCTACCCTCACTCTAGCCCGCCTTGGTACAGGTCTCGACGCTAGTAAAACTGAGCCACAGGCCTGTTCACCGTGCTCTGAGCCATGAACGCATTCATGCTCCTCACATCACATATCCTGAGCCATGGGCCTATTCACCATGCTCTTTATACGTATCTGAGTCTGCAACCGGAGTTACACTCTTACCCCCTCATTTTCAGGCTAGGAGCAACCTACACATATTCAACAATATGCGCTTCCAGGTTAACCCGTAGGAGAACCTGTTTCACCATCACCAAGTCCTGACGATGATGGATCTATGGCCAGGGTAAACTATGTGATATATTTCACTGTGATTAATCAGTATCTTTTAGATGGATTGCAAGATTCAACCAAGTTGTATAACATGCAAGATATAACAGAAAGTAAACAACATTATATTATTATTTAATCACATCAACCTGATCCATCACAAGGATCCAACATCACATGTTACCACTTGGCCTCTTGCCAACCATCCAGATCCATCTCGAGGATCATCACATACCATGGGATCTCAATCCCTCATCATGTACTGTCAATGCCTCTCAAGGCTAACATCATCATCATGGAACTTAACACATTATACATATCATTTTATTAACCAGAGTAATTACCAAGTGATGTTACTCATCACATGTGTCTCATACCCCCTTTCAAGGATAATCATCACCTGCATGGTTAGAGTACACAATAATCGTAGATTCAATCATAAGGAATATGCTACCATCATGAAATGCTATTCAAGATACTTCTACTTATCATTCTTACACTATTTGCTGATCAAGTCACATCATCAACAAGCCATATCTATACTTATCCTTATCTCAGAACTATATGAATAATCAAGATGTTCAAACAAACAGAACAAGTACTATTGTTACCACTACCATTATGTCACCATCCATTATCATCATTATTATCATTATTATCATTATGCAAGCTACTAGTGTAACTATCACCATTCTCATTTAACAATTAAGTACAAGGATTACTATATCATTACTATCATTATTGTCATCATTATTATGATCAACATTATTACTATCATCTTCTTTATTATTAATAAATAAACATAAGGATCACGTCATGCATCTTATTACCATGACCTTCCTCATTATCAATTCTACTACCATTATCATCATTATGATCAGCATTATTACTATCATTATCATCATGCAACTACCATTATCATCATTGTTACTATCATTAGCATTATTATTGTTTGCAAGGCATCATATTCATTGTTGTTATCACTAACAACACACCACCATCGTTTATTGGTGCATAACTAATCACTTTCATAACACCAAGGACCATTGTTACTATATGATTACAAGACTCTCACCATAACTCATCACCGCCCTCACTAAAACCTATCAAGGCCTGTCGGCCGACACATACCCAACCCTAGGCTGTCGCCCACCATGGCTATCGGCCATCATGGGTGTCGGTCAGCATGGTTATCGGCCACCATGGCATGCATGGCCTATCGGTCAACATGCATGGTCTATCGTTCAAGACAAGGAAACAAGCCATACATGGCCATGTCGTCTGACACCAACAACCATCAAGCTTGACAAGGCTATATCGGCCAACACCTCAAGATGTATCGCCCAACAACATCCAACGACCAACTCAACCATATCGGCCAACTCAACCATATCGGCCAACTCCTCACTAGCTTGACCTATCGCCCAACACAAGAGCACTCACCATGTCGCCCAACACCAAGAACAAAGGGATTTCTTATCACAAGGACCATGTCGTTCAACAAGGGTCACCATCATATCGTCCAACATGACCCTAGCTCACCCTATCGCCCAACACATGGGCAAGGGTATCGACCAACCTCAAGAACACATCATGTCGTCCACCAAAGGCTTACATATCGTCCAACTCAAAGACAAAGGTGCCATGTCATTCAACTCAAAAAGATATTGTCCAACCCACCAACAAAGAAGGGATATCACCCAACCCTAGGTCACCATCAACCTCCAACTCAAAGGAGCACAAACCCTAGGTCACAAGGTACACTAGAAACCCTAAACCTTAAGGAGATATCGGCCACCAAAGGAAACTCAAGCAAGGTACAATTCTAAGATACTAATCTATGAACAAGAATAAGAACAAGAGGTAAAGAAGTTAGGGTTAGAAGTTATGCAACCCACCTTAAGCTCCAAGCTCCAAGGAAGAAGATGCACTTCAAGCTCCAAGGGATGTCGTCCACCAAAGCTGATCCAAGAGAGGGTATCGGCCACCACTGCAACTCCAGGAGAGTGTCTCGGCTGACACAAGCAAGAGAGGGAGGAGTGTCGTGCACTCAAGGTGGAGGAGAGACCAAAAGAGCAAAGGAAGCTAAGGCAAGGGAAAGAGCCACCTATATAGAAAGAAGGGGAGGAGAAACCAAGGTAGATCTATGCTAAGTGTCCTCCACCCAAGGGACACTTGTCCTAGGGTTCAAGCCAACACTCTAATACACCAAGAGACACTTGTCAAAGATATACACCAAGTGTCCACCAAACATGGTCAAGGTTGGACCAAGCAACATGGGCGACACAACTAGCAGCTCTGCTGGGTGACACACCACCTTGTTGGCCGACACAAACCAACCTAGGGCGACACAAGCTGGTCTTGGCTGACACAAGGCTCAAGCAAGCCCAAACAAAGCACCTCAAGGCCCAAACAAGCTCAAGCAAGGCCCAAGAAACTCAAACAACAAGCCCAATCCTTCCTCTCAACCCTAGAGGAAGAAAAGAGGGGAAAACATCTGACAAGATGGCAAACTTGCACACAAAACCCTAGACTTGGGTTATTTGCAAGTAGCCCCTCGAACTCTCAACAAAGCACAACAAAAACCCTAATCACCACTCAAAGGTGATTAGCAAGCATCAAACCACCAAGGTTAAGCAAAACAAACAGGGTAAACCCTAAACGCAGGTCAGGGTCCTTACAGTTTGGACTAAATTAGGTTGAAACTGTTTGCACTCTAAACTATTTGAAATTGTTTGGCCTATCCAAAGGTGAAACCGTTTGAACTCTAAACGGTTTGAAATCGTTTGACCTAGATTAGGTTGAAACTGTTTGCACTCTAAACGGTTTGAAACCATTTGACCTAGATTGTGTTGAAACTGTTTGCTCACTAAACGGTTTGAAACCGTTTGGCCTCTTAACGGTTTGAAACTGTTTGGTCTCTAACAGTTTTGAAGCCGTTTGGCCATCTAAGGTTGAAACCGTTTGGCCATACAAATTTGAAACTGTTTGATATTGTTGATCTAGAGGTGTGTGCTAAGATGATGTCATCATCATCAAGCTTCAGACCTCCATTTCTACTGTCCATACAACTGATGGATTCATTAATTCATCAACTACTCAAGAAAAGTTCGAGAAGAATGAAAGATCAACATATATTGCAAGATTGAAATCAAATAATAATATCAATGGGTTCAAGTTATATAACCCGCCTTCAAAGAAACTTCAAAGCTCCAAGATTTTTGTCTTTAATGGTGAAGATAGCTCCTCCAATTATTCAAGGCACATTCTCAACACTTTTGATGTAAAAGATTGGCAAAGTTGAGCATTGGATGGAAGAGAGAAGAATAGAAGAGTTATAATTCGATTTTAGCCTTCAACCCAAGGTTGAAGATGACCATGGATCTTACCTTAAGCTTGGGAAACGATCTCCTCTTTCTCCTTTACTTCTTTGGTCATCGGCCTAAGTGGGGAGTGAATGTGTATTGCGAAAATAACCTTTCAAGTAGTGGATAATTGAGTGTATACAATTGAATTCGTAAGAGAGAGAAAGTAGGAGGGAAGTCATCAACTTTCCTTTCCACGTGCCCCATCCACTTCATTGTCTCTGAATATATCCTTATTATCTTTACATTCCTTTTAATTATCCTTGAATTATAGTCGACCATTAAGCTCCTTAATGAATATAATACTATTATCCATTAGCACCTTTACTTTAGTGGTCATTACTTTTCAATTAAAAATGTAGGTAGATATTTTTCACCTACATAGGATTATTTCGGTGCCTCTCAAGGTATTTTGGCTGCCATTCCATTATAGGATTTCGCCCATAGATTTTTAGTTGATGGGCACTTCATTTAATATATATATTTTTGCTACAAAATAACTTAGGGTTCCAATTATGCTTATTTCTTATTTTTTATTATTATCAAGAGTATCACTTCTCAAATATGGTTCAAACAAGAAGCCCCTTTCTTTTTATTTTCTCTAAATGATACCAAGAGACAGTAGGGACACTCTTGAGATGGTATTTTACATATTCAACCCTAGGTTTTGGGTAAATTACAAATGACACCAAAACTAGTATTCAATGTACAAGTATTATTCAAACAAGCCCTTTCTTGGAATTTAGGCTTCCACAAACCATCCCTTAGCATCCTTCTCATTCTTATGATGATAAAGTACTTGAGTAACATTTATCATGTAACATTTTGCAAGGTAACCACTTATATTGGGTAAATTACACTTTAGTCCAAAATAAGCAAATATTGCTTCAACATTATTCAAATAGGATCAAAATTGAAACATAAGCTCTCCTTTAGTCTTAATTACTTTTCAAAAGATAAAGACAAGAATATAAATGACTTACTTAAGAAAAACTCCTAGGGTTAAGGCGTAACCCAGGTCAGGGATGTTACAGACACCTTAGGGAACTCGCGCTTCCTGTGTTCGGTCGATACCATCGACAGATGGTCGATGGTAGCGACATCTGCTTGCTCCAAAACGGGGTTCCCCTGTTGACATATCAATACTATCGATAGACCTGTCGATAGTATCAACGGGGTGTGATCTTTCCATGTCGGCTGTTGATGGGTTGTCGATAGAAACGACAAAGTGTCGATGGTATCGACACTTCCTAGAACAGTAGGTACCTGAAAAAGAGAGAAAAACACAAGTTAGTCTATGAGATTTAGTAATTCATTCAAAATAGAATAAAATAAGATAAATTTGATGCATAAAGTGTTTATAGGATAAAGAAAGTGAATCATGCTATTATAGTCATAAAAGATGACAAATAACCACACAAAACAAGTATAAACTCAGCCTATAAATATGACCCAAAATCCCTGCATTAATGGGAATCTCCTAGAGGATGTGCATATGCCACAGTCTGAAGGCTTTATCACTCCAAATGAAGACAATAAAGTATGTAAGCTAAAAAAGTCAATCTATAGATTGAAGTAGGCATCTTAGAGCTAAAATCTTTGTTTTGATGTGACAACCAAATAGTTTGGCTTTATCCAAAATGAAGATGAACCTTCTGTATACAAGAAGGTTAGTAAGAGCATAATTATATTTCTCATATTGTATATAGATGAAAAAAGTATTGATGAAAAATGACATCCCTACTCTACGATTGGTTAAAATCATGTTGTCACGTGTGATTTGACCACCAACCCAACATAGAGAACAAGATTTATAAAAAATGTAGTGGTTGGGTGCTTTGTGACACATGAGAATGATTGTGAGTGGTGTAGATGGAATTTGTCCCTCCTTTAGAGTGATATCTCAGTCACTTGATAAGCAAAACTATGAAATGCATGCCCAATACTACTACAGATATGACATATCGTGTTGGATGTTTTTTTCAAGAAACGACAACAATGTTATATTTAGCATCGATTCTTAGTAGAAAACCATCGTGGTTTGACCAACAGAGAAAACTTGGGTTGCACTTTGCTTTTGTTATCATTTCCTCATAAATCAACCGATGACATATATGCCTACGGAAATAGAATTATATGCAAAAGAATTTCAAGAATTTTATTTGCCTCCAAAAAACCTATTTCGTCAGTTCTTTTATAAATAACAGACGGGATAAAGAGGTACACTCACCATCTATCCTGTCAGAAAACAATTAATGTTTTTCATCGGTTGTACCTACAATGACTGATGACAAAGATGTTGGCATCATGTGTCAAGTAAAAAAAATTCCACCCCCACTTGATGTTTCTCGTCAGTTGTTCTAACTATGACCGACGACCTAGGTATCACTGGGTTGCGAGGTTTAGCGATGGTTTGTCATAGTCAACCAACAAAAAGGTTTTGTTTTTGTTAGCAGTTGTTTATCTACAACTGACAACCTAAATCATATGTCATTGCTTTTATTAATAACCAACGAAATAGGTCTTACTAAACCCCTGTGATAAACCCATTCTCCCTCTTTCTCCCTACTCGTGTTTCTCTAGATTTCTACCTTTGGTAATTTTTTGGCTATTTCCCTCCTCTTCCACCTCCACTGTTGTTCTTTCCAATGCATCCACCGGCGATTGCTTCTCCGTCAGTGACTGCGCATCCACCGATGTGTCCAGCCACTGCTCCAAACATGCTTTGTTACTCCTCCAGCCATGCTTCTCACCGACGGTGCCACTATTTCCTCCTCCATTCGTGCTCCTTCTCTAACGCCGCTTCCTCCTCCTCCTCCAGCCATGCTCCTCTGATGCTAGCCACAAGTGGCCTCCTTCTTCCTACCTTTATTTCTCCTCTCTCCTGCCTCAGTTCTCCATATCTCTTTCCCCTCTCCTCCTTCCTCCTCTCTCCTCCTTCCCCTACCCTATGATTTCTTCTCAATATTGAGAAAGAGTTGTGAAGGGCAGGGGAAGAAGGAGAGAGGAGGAAGGAGGAGAGGGGGAGGGAGATGGAGATTGCTATAAAATGATGTTAATTGTTATCAATTATGTTAGTATGGTGGAAATTTTAGCTTATTTTAGTATGGATAAATCACCTTCAAGTGGACATCATCTATGTTCTAATAATTACGCTTGCATGAAAATGACTATAAATTAGCTTGAATTGATAATATGGATGTTTATGTTGACTATCTTGCTCGAATCATATGATTTCCCATTTTTATGTAGATATCCTAATAATTAGATCCTTGATTCAACTGTGACGTGTCACACTAATTCTAAATGAATTCATATTGTATGATGTAACATGGTAATGAACATGCATGACCTAGTTTGAGATATTGAAAGTAATATGAAAATAAACCCCAATTTGTGAATTTGAATATGTGAATAAACCCTAATTTGTGAATTTGAATATGTAAATAAACCCAAATTTGTGAATTCTTTATCTCTAAAGTCTAATATGTAAACCCTATACTCAAAGCCCTAATTTATAAACCGTGTCATTGGACTGGAAACCCGTCTGAGATTTACTCATAAGAGTAAACATTAGATAGTCCCCAATTTGGTATTGTTCTTGAGCACTTCATCTCACTTAGGATGTAAGTGTATAATGCGTGTTAAATTTCAATAAATTTAAAAAACAATCCCCCTTTTGTTCTCTGGGTACATATGTAGGTGGGTATTTTCCCATCTGCAACGGAGTACTTGGAGAATAACAAGGTAATGATGTCAAAATTTATTGAAATCAAACACACATCATACACTTACTAGTGAGATGAAGTGCTCAAGAATGGGATAGACGGTACACATTCATGAATGTGAATGCTACTAGATTGTTAGGGCTCAATTATTCAAACATATCCCCCCCTAAAATTAACTTACTAGCTAGAACTTGTTGAGCTACTTGTCAGCCATTTGATCATATAGAAATAGATAGATCATGGATGTTTAAAACAAATCGATGCACTCTGGAGTTTATTAATGGTCTTAATAAGTTTGTAAGATTTGTAGAGGAACATAGACAACAACCTGGAGATAGGTTCTATTGCCCCTATAGGAATTGTAGCAACAACCTAAAAATTGAAACTATTGACACGATCAAAGATCATGTCATGTGTAATGGGATTATATAGGACTATACATAATGGTACTAGCATGGAGAGATTCCTAGTATGAGATCAACATATTTTGGTAGAGGTAGTTGTGACCAAGAAGAAATGGTTGACGATGTTGATGGAAACGAACCAATTCCAACAAACATGGTTGATGTAATGTTAGATAGTTGTAGGGTAAATGTTACAGACCCACCTCCCTTATTTAGAAACATTGTGCATGACGCTGAGAAATCATTATACTTGGGTTGTATTAAGTTCACAAAGTTGAGTGTTGTGTTGATATTTTATACTCTGAAGGCGAACAATAGATGGAGCGATAAAGGCTTCACTTCTCTATTGTCTTTGTTGAAAGAAATTCTCCCTGAAGGCAATAAGCTTCCAATCTCAACATACAAAATGAAAAAGATGTTGTACACTATGGGAATGGGGGCTAAGAAGATACATGCATGCTCGAATGACTATGTTTTGTTTCAAAAGGACTATATCGATCTAAAAATATGTCTGAAATGTGGGGTGTCTAGGTACAAAAGGACAACTTCAAGTAAGACCAAAACTGAGTCTCCTGCCAAGGTGATGTGGTGTCTGCCTATAATACCCCAATTTCAATGCTTATTTTCTAATGTCATATATGCACACAATTTATCTTGGCACACATAAGTAAAGAAAAACAACAATGGTATACTACAACATGCGTTTGATTGCCCGCATTGGAAGAATATTGATTAATTATATCCTGAATCTAGCGAAGAAGCCATGAATTTAAGACTTGGACTTTGTACTAATAGGATGAATCCATATGAAACATTAAGAAGATAACATAGTACTTGGCCTATTATGATTGTTGTATACAATCTTCGTCCATGGTTGTGTATGAAGAATAAGTATGTCATGTTGTCGTTGCTGATATCGGGCCCCAAACAACCTGACCATGATATTGATGTTTACTTTGAACCTCTGATTGATGTTCTAAAGAAACTATGGGGAGAAGGTGTGATGACTTATGTTGCTTTGTGCATAGAGATGTTCAGTTTATGTGTTATGCTGTTTTGCACTACTAATGACTTTCATGCTTATCGAAACTTGTCTGGATACAATGTCAAAGGAACCAATGCATGTCCTATATGTGAGAAAAATATAGATTCTATAGACTAAAACATGGTGGTAAGACTATATATATTGGTCATCGACAGTTTCTGCCAAAGGTGCATCCTTACCAAAAGTTGTACAAAACATTCAATGACTCAACTAAGGAACAGAGTGCCCCTAAACCTATGTTATGGGAGGATGTTTATGCAAGAGTAAACAACATTGTAAATCATTTTGGTAAGAGACCATGTAATACTCCCACAGGTGAAGAGTCTTTATTCAAAAAGAGGTCGATATTCTAGGATCTCCCTTATTGGAGTTATTTGACAATTTGACATTGTATTAATGTCATGCATGTTGAGAAAAATGTTTGTGATATCATTATTGGCACTCTGTTGAATATACCCGATAAGACTAAATATGGCATCAAATCTAGAATGGACCTAAGTGAAATGGGTATAAGGAAAGAATTAAAAAAAAGTTACCAAAGGTTGCCATACATATCTATCTCCTTCTTGTTACACCTTGTCTAGAAAGGAGAAGAGAAATTTTTGTGAGTGCTTGCGTGATGTTAAGGTACCACAGGGATACTCGGCCAATATCTGTAAATTAATATCAATGAAGGATTTGAAGCTGATAGGTCTTAAATATCATGATTGTCACACTCTAATGCAACATATATTGTATGTGTCTATTCAGTCTATCCTTCCTAAGCATATAAGGTTTGCAATCACTAGGCTTTGATTCTTCTTCAACAATCTATGCATAAAAGTAATTGATTTTGAGATTCTAGATAAGTTGCAAAGAGAAGTGATCGTTACCCAATGTCAACTTGATCCATATTTTCCCCCTTTATCCTTTGATGTCATGGTACATCTAGTTGTCCATTTAACTAGGGAAGTGAAAATGTTAGGTCCAATTTTTTTGCATTTGATGTATCCTTTTGAGCGGTACATGAGTGTTTTTAAAGGTGATGTTCAGAACCATTGTTGCCCCAAAGGGAGTATCATTGAGGGCTATATTTCTAGGAAGTTTATGGACTTTTGCAAATGACTTTTTGAGTTGTAATAAAACTCTTGCTAATGATGTGAGCTCTGATGTTTATTCCTACAAAGGTATTTTGGGAGAACGACAGATAAATATTAGTTGTGAGCATTGGGAACAAGCACAATTGTATATTTTACACAACATTGGTGATGTAGGTATTTATATCACTGAAAAAACCAATGAGCTCAAGAGAAGTTATCCCCAAACCAGTTTAAAGTGGCTTGCTAGAGAGCATAATCAGACATTTATTAGGTGATTTGAAAAGAAAATATTCAATCAACTATCTCAAACACCAAATAATGTTATAGAAACTTTCAAATGGATTGCGTATAAGCCAAAGACCCACGTTACATCTCACAAAGGGTTTTACATAAATGGTTTTGCATACTACACAAAACTTCAAGATGATAAAAGTGTCATCCAAAATAGTAGGGTCACCATTCAGGTGTCTTCAATGTATTTTATGTTCCAAGGATAAGAGTCCACATGAAGGAAAGATGTCTTATTATAGTGTCATTAAAGACATATGGGAAATTGACTACATGAGGTTTGGAGTTCCATTATTTAGGTGTAAATGGGTTGATAACTAGAAAGGAGTTGTAGTTGACGAACTCGATTTCAAAATAGTGAATTTTGAGTGGACAGTCGAGAAGGATGAACCCTTCATCATGGCATCACAGGAAAAACAAGTATTTTGTATTGACGATCCTGCAAAAGAAATTTGGTCTGTCGTTCTCATGGGAAAAGACAGTTCATTTCAGATCCTATCGATGATGAAGAGTACTATGACAAGTATGATGACTCTAGTCCTTTTTTTGTTGTCTTAGCAAGTGCAAATGTTGAATCTAACACTGATGGTTATAAATGTGAAGATCACTCAAAGGGATATTAGTTTAAGGTATACTTCTCATATGTGATCTGGATTTTTTTTGCATTACATAACATGTCTATTTGTTCATATGTGATTTGACTCTTTACATGTGATGATATGACTTTTTATATGTGATCTAACTTTTTATATGTAATCTAATTCTTTTCATGTGTTTACTTTTTATTTTATAGATGGTATCTGACTAGGAGAAAAGTGATTATGAGTGTGAGGATGCTAAGCATCCTGACTAGGGTTTTAATGGTGTTGATAAACCAAAATGTAAGGGAGTTAGAAGGATAACTATAATGAGAGATGCCACAAATGGGAAAGGGAAGAAGGGTGTCGTTGAATTCAATGAAGTAGGCATACCACTTACTAAAGAGTTTGTCAGCTACTGTGGGGTCCTTGGTCAAAGAAAAGTGCCTCTCCTTATTGAGGATCAGAGACAAGTGAGTATGGTCCACAAAGACCTCATCTGGAGGGAGTTAGAGGTGAAATAAATGCAGTTACATTTTTATATTTTTTCCTATTATTTCTTTTAGCATTTCTAAATAGTTATTGAATGTCAAACCTTTTTAGGGTCAGTATGAACTTGATGAAAAGTTGCATCATAAGTCTTTTATGCACCTTGTCAGGAGAAGACATAGAGATTAGCAGACAATCCTCACAAGTGACTATGTCTTTGGAGACAAGAATATCACGATCCCTCTCTTAAATGAAACTACATTGATAAAGATGAGTGGAAGGAATTTGTTCATTAGAGAAAAATAGATGCGTTCAAGGTATTGAATTAATTACATTTTCATGATTTGTTATGGTTACTTAACAATATCACTTGTATGAATTAATCAGGCCCTTCACGACACTAAAAAAGACAAGCATGACAAGAATGTGTACAACCACTGATTGGGTTTAGGTGGTTATTAGAAACGCCGCCTGATGAGAGAGCTACAATGAGAGAAAGAACAAGGGGGAGACAAAGAGCAAGAGAAAGGGAAAGGGCAAGGGAAAGAACAAGGGCCTTCTACTTACTCCTTCTATTGTTGAGTCTTCTAGTTCTTCTGGACGGTTGCCTCACTATATTGAGTGGATAGATGTGAGGAAAAATAAAGCCTGAGAAATCCCCATCAAAGAAACACATGACATAACTTCAAAAATGATAAATTTCTTGATCTCATAATAATGTCTTTGTTTTTTTCATTGGATTGTTAAGTTTTATTGATTAGTCAATTTTTATGATAGTTGTAGCTAGATGTCTAAGCAAAGGAAGGTAAGTTCACCCCTTAGAACACACACGATGAATTGATGGTTGCTCTAGGGACAGAAGAGCATCCATGACTTGTAAGGGGCACTGGAGTTGGGTATGGGATAAAATCTATTTTTTGTCTTATCCCAACAAAAGTGCAAACAAGACAAGAAAGGAGAAGTGGACCTGATGCATGGGTTTTAAGTCACTTTTATAGGCTTATTTTATATCTGTTTTATACATGTATTTGTCATTTTCTTGATTATATTTGCATAATTCACTATAGTTGGCCCTTAAACTCTTTTTGCATCAAATTATACTTCTTTTATAATATTTATATGATTTTATATAATCCCCGGACTTATACACATGTTTCGGCACTTTTTCAGGCACTTTTACATTGTCCGGAGTCGATACTATCGACCCCCAGGTCGATAGTATCGACATTTCATCAAAAAGCAACCCCAAAACGTGATCTTGGAAGGAATAACCTGTGCCATGGTCGATACCATCGACCTTGGGGTCAATACCATCGACAGCGTCGGGATCTGGCGATTTTCAGCACTAAAACGGAGCGTTTTAATCCGACGGTTGAGCTTTTTCGGAGCCGTAAAGTGGTCCTATGACCTAAGAAGAGCACGGACGGCCCGAGGGGGAGAGAATATTGTGTTGCACAACATCCAAGAAGGAGAGAGAGAGATAGAAGACGACCGATCCGGGCACCTCCGACGGGCAATTTTGCTGCCGGAAGACTGCAAAACACACGTTTCTCGAGGAGGATCTCCAGGAACACCTTTGTATCAGGGGTTACACGAGTTTGCTCCATGTTTCCCATGTTTTTCTTCTCTACTCCTCTGTCTTTCATTGAGATGACCATGCAGGGCTAATCCCCTTTGTCTTTAGGACCGGGAGTATCCCGGGGAATTCATTGTATGACAGTTTTATAATAGTAATTCATATTTTCTCTCTTAAATCCGTGGTATAGTTTCGTTTTCTCCATATATTGTTATGCTTGATCACCATAATAATAACCTAATGCCCTTAATCACTTTGAAAGAAGGATTAACGGTTGAAAAGAGATGAAATCTACATTAATCGACAAATCCCTTAATCGACAAAAACTTGACGCAATTTTACCAATGCGCTAAAACGCAAGTGAAAGTGTCGAGTAGTATAGGCCTTTGTGAGGCCCGAGTCAAACACAGGGTACTCGGAATTGTTGGAGACTCCTACTAACTATTTGTGATCAGCTAAGCTGAATAACAAAGTGGGGTTGTTGAACAAAATTAAAAGAAAATAAAAATAAAACAAGACAAACAATCGATTAAAGGTTAATTTAATCAATTCAAAAGGATATCTTTAGGATTGCGGTTTCACCGCGGGTTTTCATTGTATTAGGTTTTATATAATGCCTCACTCTTCTCTCTCTATACGGGTAGTGGCCTGAAAACAGAATTGCCCACTGTCGTGGTGCAATCCACTACTTAGGTTTAGGTCGGTTCCACCGTCGTAGTAACCTATCCCCTAAACTAAGTGCATTATGAACGATCTCTCAGTATCCACCATTAATTTTACACCACCTTGGTCAAGGGATTTGTCGATTAATGTAGATTTCGTCTTTTTTCAACTGTTAATCCTTCTTTCAAAGTGATTAAGGGCATTAGGTTATTATTATGGTGATCAAGCATAACAATATATGGAGAAAACGAAACTATACCACGGATTTAAGAGAGAAAATATGAATTACTATTATAAAACTGTCATACAATAAATTCCCCGGGATACTCCCGGTCCTAAAGACAAAGGGGATTAGCCCTGCATGGTCATCTCAATGAAAGACAGAGGAGTAGAGAAGAAAAACATGGGAAACATGGAGCAAACTCGTGTAACCCCTGATACAAAGGTGTTCCTGGAGATCCTCCTCGAGAAACGTGCATTTTGCAGTCTTCCGGCATCAAAATCGCCCGTCGGAGGTGCCCGGATCGCTCGTCTTCTATCTCTCTCTCTCCTTCTTGGATGTTGTGCAACACAATATTCTCTCCCTCTCGGGCTGTCCGTGCTCTTCTTAGGTCATAGGACCACTTTACGGCTCCAAAAAAGCTCAACCGTCGGATTAAAACGCTCCGTTTTAGTGCTGAAAATCGCCAGATCCCGACGCTGTCGATAGTATCGACCCCAAGGTCGATGGTATCGACCATGGAACAGGTTATTCCTTCCAAGATCGCGTTTTGGGGTTGCTTTTTGATGAAATGTCGATACTATCGACCTGGGGGTCGATAGTATCGACTCCGGACAATGCAAAAGTGCCTGAAAAAGTGCCGAAACATGTGTATAAGTTCGGGGATTATATAAAATCATATAAATATTATAAAAGAAGTATAATTTGATGCAAAAAGAGTTTAAGGGCCAACTATAGTGAATTATGCAAATATAATCAAGAAAATGACAAATACATGCATAAAACAGATATAAAATAAGCCTATAAAAGTGACTTAAAACCCATACATCAAACTCCCCTAAGCTTAAACCTTGCTCGTCCTCGAGCAACAAAACTTTGGATCTGGTTGAGATAAGTCAGCAACAGGACATAAATACATGAAATGAATCTACATCATCCCCACTTTCTTTCCACAAACCGCCCCTCATTGACCACTAAACACTAACTGCCATCCACGCGACCAAAGACCTATGTAAAAGATGTCTATCCCCCAATCAGTGAAACACTATCAATTAAAGTAGTTAATATGATAAACTCATCCGGTCCATACTTGATGCATCTTATGATCTCCTATCTACGTTGCTCATTTCCTAACTACCATCTAAATGGAAGCAGATCTCCTGATATTAATGAATGAGGAGAATATCATGGGTGGCCTACCGATTAGAGCAACGGGTGGATGGGATAGGTGGTTGTGGAAGAGATGGAAGCACATAATATTCAATCATGCAATAAAAAAATTAATGACCTATCATGATGCAAAATGCAAGTGAAAATGTCCTAATGTTACATTTTTGGTGGAATGATGCATGCACTATCATTCCGTCTCAAGGTGAGATGGAATATCTAAGAAAACTACACCATGTGCTTATTATTCTTAGTATGTAAGTGAGAACATGTTCCTTTCTCCCTTTTCTTCTTTATTACTTCTCAATTCTTTTTTTTTTCTTGTTTTTTTTTCTCTTTTTTTTCAAATTTTCTTCAATTTTTTTCCAAGCCCTTATTTTCATAGATGACAATGAATTATTTGTCGGGCTCACTTCTTGTTACATGTGCATATGAAGCATTCTATTTGGAGGGTATGGAACAAGTTCATCACCTTTAATGCTTTCAGAGTAACATAAGATACATGGTGTACAATATGCTCAAAAGATGTAAATGCAACTACATAATGACAGTTATGCAACTACTATGACATGCACCTAGGGATAATGTGCATGTATAACTACTCTATCTTTTTTTTCATTCTCATGCAAAAAATGTGAAAATAGTTGTAATGCAAGACCTATCTACATGGTATGCAATCAAAGAGTGAAAGACAGTAATGTGCTCCCATTTCTTATGGTGGAGTGTGAATGAAATTGCGGTGGATCATATCACAAGACTAATTGACAGAACCTTTCGAAAATATCATATGTCCCTCTCTAAAGACTTGTGTACAGGGTAACTGAAGGATTTCTCTCTTAAACTTTAGTCTAAGGTCACGTTAGCGTTTGGTCGGTTTGGGCTCAAACATCCTTGTCAATCACTTTTCCTTAGACAATAAAGATGGTCATTCATGTCCCCGTGTCCTGAAGCTGACTCACCCAAGCACTTCCTCAGTTATGCAACTCAATTACTCACAAGAATAAGCTCAAAAAGTTTTCAATATGCTCATATTTTCATGTGCCCACAACCCAAGAGTAAAACTCCCAATTGAAACCATGCATTTATTACTCCACAAATTACACTAGATAGATGCGGATCCTACAAAAGTGGTAAACCTAGAAATAAAAACAACTAATAATTCAAAAATAAAATCAACATGAATAAGTAAGTAAAAACTAAGATAGAGGGTTGTTCCAACACCCCCCCTAAGCTTGAATATGACTATGGCCTCATAGTCAACATTCTCACTTAAGAGGTGGAACAACGGTACCGTTCGCTTTGAAGTGTGGCGAAGAAGGATGGTTATATGCTCAAGTAGACCAAGTGATGCTTGCTATCTCCCTCCTTTTTGTGGCCCATTTTTGTATCTTAGTGGTTCTAAGACGTGACTTGCTTCATCCATCTTTCCTCTGTAAAAAACGGTTCGAAAAAATCTCGTTTCGATACCTTTTACGGCCTATTTTATGTAGTTGTCCTGCAGGTGTCAATACCATCGACCAAGGTCGATGGTATCGACCCAGACTCAGCGATTTTGTTGAATCGACGCATCTAAAAGAATGGGAACTCAAAAGTGTCGATACTATCGACCCTAGGGTCGATGGTATCGACTTTATTGGCACCAATTTTTCTGTAAATCTTCAGGAATCTCGATACTATCGACCCTAGGGTCGTTGGTATCGACTTTTCTTCAGCGTTTACTGATCCAAACTCGATACTATCGACATGGGTGTCAATAGTATCGACCTTAACATTATGCACACTTCAAAACACGAGTTAGGGTACCATTTTTACAAAAATTATCAAAACCTAAGCAAAAACTAAGTACATAAACATAAAAGAACATAACCAAACATAAAATTGAACCTAAAGTTGGGTTGCCTCCCAACAAGCACCCTTGTTTAATGTCCTAGGCTTGACATAAAGATATCTTTAACCTGGGTTGTCAAGAGATGTCTCCAATGAGTCATGTGGCAATTTGAATTGAACTCGATCCTGTCCAATCCCCAAGGTCAATGTACCTCTCCCAATGGCAGCGATGACATCAGCCGTAGCTTGGAACGACCTTCCCAATAGCATCTCGCAACTTTGGAGCTGTGGCATGTCCATGACAACAAAATCTACCGGGAAGATGAACCTGTCTACCTTGACGAGTACATCCTCACACACTCCATATGGCCTTACAATGGACCCATCCGCCAACTCAATCGTTGCCGCCGATTTCTTTATCTCCTTCAACCCAAGCTTTTGAAATGTGGACAGAGGCATAAGATTAATGCTGGCACCCGAATCACACTGTGCTTGTGGAAAATGTTGGTCGCCTATTGAACATGGGATATAAAAACTCCCCGGGTCTTTCTTCTTCTCTGGTAAGCTCCCAAGAATGATTGAGCTCACCATTTCATTCATCCTGCATACATCAGTATCTTTGATCCGCCTCTTTTTGTTGATTATATCTTTAATGAACCTCCCATAGACGGGAACCTTCTCAATCATTTCCACCAGCGAAATGTTGATATGCAGCTTGCGGAATATTTCCAAGAATTTCCTATAGTGTCGGTGCTCCTTCTTTGGCCCTGGATTTCCTGGACTTGACACAACTGCTGCACTCACACGCCTGTGAGGTGGCTCATATGAGCTTTTCGGGGTCAAATCCCCTAAGCTTGCTTCAATCACTCCCTCTGACGTGGGCTTGGGCGAGACATCATCAACAACAATAGCTTGTTGTGGTTTCTCTCTCGCATTCGATGTTTCCACACGTGCACAAACAGCCTTCAATTGTTCTTCCTGCCTAGATGGAGATGCAATATTCATAACTCGCTGTGATTTTCTGAAGAACGGGTTTCCGCCCGGCAGTCCATAGTAAGTGCGTGGATATGGTATCGCCGGTGATGCATGCGTATTAAAAGTCATTTTTCTTTCTTCTTTAGCTTCTTGCACCTGAGATTCCTCCTCATTGCTTACCACAGACATATACTTGACCTGATGGTGTGCTTGGGCCACGTTTGCATTCTCGGCCGGTTTCTGTTGATTGGCATGCTTGATGGCCGCCACTTCACTAGAAATCTGTGCCACGGTGGTTTCTAATGCCCGCATTTGTGCTCCATGGCTTTGCAGCATCTGTCCAAACTTGGTTAGAATATCACCTTGAGATTGCAATTGCTTACCAAACATGGCCATCATCTCCTGGTTCTGCTGTACCATTTGACTTAGTAGTTCAGTATTCTTATCCTCTGCTCTAGGCTGTGTCTTGGCATCCGGATCCTGCAGAAAATTATTCGGATCCTTCCATGAAAACTTTTTATCCTTCCTCCATGCATAGTCATTGTTTCTATAGCCCTGTTGTTGCATGAATTTCACTTGGGCTTCCTCATCCTCAGATGCATCTTCCTTAGATAGCAGCTTCTTGGCTAGAAGATCTAACTTATCGTTCAGCTCCTTAACTACTCTGGATTCGCCAGCAGCTCTGACCTGCTCCACAGCACCTCTGTCACCCCATGTCTGTTTCCTAGCCATGTTCTTTAATATCTCCCAACATCGGGTATCTGTATTATTCAAAAAGAATCCGGATCCAGCTGAATCAAGGTTACTTCTATCGTGCTCGGAGAGAGCAAAATAGAAGATCTTTACCTGCGTCTCTTTATCCAACCCATGATGTGGGCACCTCCTCAGCATAACCTGAAATCTCTCCCAGGTCTCAGAATATGTCTCACCAGCATGTTGGGTAAAGTTGTGAATCTTCCAGATCATGTCGTTAGTCTTCTAAGGAGGGAAGAACCTCTCAAAGAAAACCTCTACCATATGGTTCCAGGACTCCACAAACTCATCATCCAAATTATATAACCATTCTCGCGCGGCTCCCGCCAAAGAACTCGGGAAAAACTTGAGATACAATGCCTCCTGTGGAAACCTATCGATTTTTACCATGTCACAGTTCTCAACAAACTGCCTGATGTGCGCGACGGGGTCCTCATTCTTGAGCCCATGGAAAGCATTTGATTTCACGAGATTTATCAATGCCGGATCAATCTTATAAGTAGGTATGTTGATTGCCTGCTTCTTTATAGGCCCTTTTGAAGCTGATGAGGAAGAAGCCTTGATCTTATCCCATATAGTATGTGGCTCGGCCATCTCTTCCTGTTCAAGTTCGGAATCTACCTCTTCTGGTTGCTCTTGCTCGTGATAATCCTCGTCCTCAGGTCCCGGCAACAGAACCTCGGGTGCGCGACCTGCGTAGTCAGTACTACGTGTCTGCACCATGCACAGTACCTGAAATGAGAAAATTCAAGTTCAATACAGTGCTATGATGAGTATAAAAATTATCGAACAATTTAAAAATATGTGAAGTTGTTTCAATCTAAATTAAAAAAAATTGGCCTAGAGTGGCTGCTCGTAGCACTCAAAGTGCAAACAATTCGTCGTATCCCCGGCAACGGCGCCAAAAACTTGACGAAATTTTACTATGCGCTAAAACACAAGTGAACACGTCGAGTAGTATAGGCCTTTGTGAGGCCCGAGTCGAACACAGGGATACTTGGAATTGTTGGAGAGTCCTACTAACTATTTGTGATCAGCTAAGCCGAATAACAAAGTGGGGTTGTTGAACAAAATTAAAAGAAAATAAAAATAAAACAAGGCAAACAACCGATTAAAGGTTAATTTAATCAATTCAAAAGGATATCTTTAGGATTGCGGTTTCACCGCGGATTTTCATTGTATTAGGTTTTATATAATGCCTCACTCTTCTCTCTCTATCCGGGTAGTGGCCTGAAAACAGAATTGCCCACTGTCGTGGTGCAATCCACTATTTAGGTTTAGGTCGGTTCCACCGTCATAGTAACCTATCCACTAAACTAAGTGCATTATGAACGATCTCTCAGTATCCACCATTAATTTTACACCACCTTGGTCAAGGGATTTGTTGATTAATGTAGATTTCGTCTCTTTTCAACCGTTAATCCTTCTTTCAAAGTGATTAAGGGCATTAGGTTATTATTATAGTGATCAAGCATAACAATATATGGAGAAAACGAAACTATACCACGGATTTAAGAGAGAAAATATGAATTACTATTATAAAACTGTCATACAATGAATTCCCCGGGATACTCCCGGTCCTAAAGACAAAAGGGATTAGCCCTGCATGGTCATCTCAATGAAAGACAGAGGAGTAGAGAAGAAAAACATGGGAAACATGGAGCAAACTCGTGTAACCCCTGATACAAAGGTGTTCCTGGAGATCCTCCTCGAGAAACGTGCGTTTTGCAGTCTTCCGGCAGCAAAATCGCCCATCGGAGGTGCCCGGATCGCTCGTCTTCTATCTCTCTCTCTCCTTCTTGGATGTTGTGCAACACAATATTCTCTCCCCCTCGGGCCGTCTGTGCTCTTCTTAGGTCATAGGACCACTTTACGGCTCTGAAAAAGCTCAACCGTCAGATTAAAACGCTCCGTTTTAGTGCTGAAAATCGCCATATCCCGACGCTGTCGATAGTATCGACCCCAAGGTCGATGGTATCGACCATGGAACAGGTTATTCCTTCCAAGATCGCGTTTTGGGGTTGATTTTTGATGAAATGTCGATACTATCGACCTGGGGGTCGATAGTATCGACTCCGGATAATGCAAAAGTGCCTGAAAAAGTGCCGAAACATGTGTATAAGTCCGGGGATTATATAAAATCATATAAATATTATAAAAGAAGTATAATTTGATGCAAAAAGAGTTTAAGGGCCAACTATAGTGAATTATGAAAATATAATCAAGAAAATGACAAATACATGCATAAAATAGATATAAAATAAGCCTATAAAAGTGACTTAAAACCCATGCATCAGGACCATAAGTATGTGTCGAGATTGGTAGATGCAACCTTAGAGAAATATATAGCTTCTCAGGCGGTGCAAGCTTCTCCAATAGTCGGAGAACCTATTCATCACTCACCCACGAAGTGTATTGGGAGTAGTCTTTCAGACCTGCATGGCATGGTCGGGGTAAGATTCAAGTCTATATATATATATATATATAGTGATAAAATAATCCTCCAAGTCAATATTTATGTTTTTCAAATTAAATTGTGTGTTTTATAGAATTGTGGGTGGTCATAAAATGTCATCTTGTCATCGATATTCCAACAGGAAATGCCGTGGTAGATGCCAAGGCTTCTATCGCCAATGTGGTTCATGGTATTTCCCTTCCCGCTGATCACTATCATGTGAGAGTCATACATGTCTTTCTAGGAATGAGAGACACACCTCTCCCATATGAGCACCCATATACCACCACAGTCAGAGAGGTAGAAGACGACCTTATTGGGTGGCCCAAACGACTCGTTATATTTCTTCAGGTATGACAAATGTACATTGAAAGTTATATAAAATAATCGAAAGCTAATATTACAATACATACATGCATCCTACAACAACTAAGAAGTCCCCTAGGATTCCAAAGCCCCCCCCCCCTCATTTTATTCCATAGGAGTTGTTCGACTCCTTAGGCCCTAACATAAGACATTGACCAGATGGTTATACACTATAGACTAAACAAATACCATTGTGATCAGTCTTGGGGAGGATATCATAGGTATACAATGGGACAATTTTATGTTGACATATGTTTCTCATCTATTTAAGTATGATTGACTGAACACATCACTGATATAACTTTAGATGCAGTGAGTGTGAATATCCCTCCATATGTGAAAAATTGTTTAATTTTTCCTACATATAAATTGGGTGATATATATATTGATATAGATATTCCGGTCATTTGTATTACGTGACTCGTGACTTCAAAATAGTAAATGTAGGATTTCTAATGCCATCATTTATTAGCGATGTACTTAGAGATATGAGTGGCGGCAAAGAATATGTGAAAACTACAATGCAATTTTTTGATACTTCTAAGACCGTGATCTTAGCTCCCTTCAATGTGAGGTAAGTTTTTGACTTGTTGTTTATATGTCTAACCTATTAATACAATTTGTTGTGGAATTTAATTTTTATTTATTTTCCTTCTATTCACTCAGAAATAGGTGTTGGTAGTTGTTAGTTATTGTTCCCAAGACTTGGACTGTGTATTTCTTCTACCACCAAATGAGGGACGCCCAATGAAATTGCTGATTCATGCGTAAGTATATTTTTTATGCCCAAAATATTTGTTAATATTTTCATCATATGACAGTTTAATAATGCAACATATATGTTAATTTAACTTATAGGGGTATGAAAGAATTATGTACTGGTGGAGGGAATATGTACTGGTGGAGGGAAGGTAGATAAGAAAAAGAAACCATTAACTTGGATGAGTGTTGATGTATAATCTTCTCATTCCAATTGCATAATATATGACCAACTCTGTTTAATTACATTTATTAACATAATTGTAAATCTACATGCCCTTATACACGACAATGGTTGGGCATGCACATATTACATGATGATGTATATGTAGATGATTGTCACTCACGCGAAATAGATCAAATGTATAGAGAATGTAAGTTATTAGTCTTGGGACATATTAATGAAGTAGTCTCATTTGTTAATACAAGTAATTAAATCTAATTAGAAGTCCCATTCTTTTTGTAGTTTTTTTAGAATACTAAACCCTATTATTGGAGCAACTGAATAACCTACACGAACAGTGGGCAACCTACTTCATTAGAGATGCAGACTTGAATGAAAAATTTGACCATTGATTGATATTTTTTGGTACTTTGAACTTTGATGTCAGATTTTTGATATGTATTTGTGAGTGTGAATTGAATGTTGATATGTATTTTTTATATAAATATTATACATTGTGACTTAACATCATAGATGACAACTGATATTGATAAGTATTTGTGAGTGTGAATTGAATGTTAAGTGCACATGTGTGTGTGAATTTGAATGGGAAGGCATGGGGAAGAGAATGATGTTTATTTGTGCATATATGTATGAAATTGAAGTGTGGCTGAGAAATGAAACAATTGAAATGTGAGTCCATGGATTTGTGTGCAATTTGAAGTAAAAAAATGATAGAATGTGGCATGTTTGTGCCTCCTTTATATAATTTATCTTTTTTTTGTAGGTGTGCCGACCAGTTGCTAAGTTGTGATCCTTGCTGAGCTTGCTGTTCTTCAGAACTTTCAGTTCTGAAGAATAACATGCTCCCTACAGGCTAGCAGGCTGGACAACAGGGCTGCAGACATGCTATATAAAAAAAATATACGCATTTCTCATCAGTTATTTGTAAATAACTGACTATGTATCAATTCTAAATTGATTATTTATAATAAAACGATGGGATATAAAAAAAATCACTATTCAAACAATGATAAAATCGATATCAAGGTATTTGACATTGATTATTTGTCATTAACTAACCAATGAGGAAAGGTCAAAGAAATACCCACTGTGAGTTAGGTCGTCAGTTTTTCTATAACAAAGAGCCAATGACAAAAAACAATCATTGGATGTTTTAACCGATGAAGAATGATTCAGTTTTAGGTCCCCACTTGGTTGTCAATTTAAAACCGACGTTGAATGCCTAAAATAACTGACTCTGTATCCCCTTTTTGTAGTAGTGCATGCTCATGTGAGTCAATATATGATATCAAACTCATAATATCTTGAATGGTCCGCTCTATTTCAAGGAACACATACAGTCATGACAATGTTAAAAGGATCACAATTCCAATTTCAGTATGGATATCTATGACAAAGGGATTATACAGTCATGAAAGCATCAGTCATTTTGCAAGTTGCAGTTGTTCAACAACTCATTCCTCAAACCACCCAAATCAAGGTATAAGTAATCATCTCTGGCCATACACAAGGTTCAACATATTAATTGTTGCAGCAACAAGGCCCTACATATCAATCACAATCATAACAAGGCCCAACACATCAATCTCAGACATAGCAAGACCCAACATAATAAATAATGGCACATCAACATTAACTACAAAAGAACATTGATATACTTCTCCTTCCACTATTTTATTTTCAATATGGAAATAGAATCATGGTGCGTCCAAAGTACACCCAATCAATTGACTTGACCAGATGTTTCTTAGGAACACGACATGATCTTTCAATATTTATAGAACTTGATGGACACACTCTTATAGAATTTCCCAAGCACACAGGTTCGGGAGTAGCATAAGAGTGGTAAGTCAGGCTAGAACTCAAGGGAGAAAGGAGGCACTAGATCTATGTTCATTTTGGGTTAGGTTCCTACTACGAGTCTAGGGTTAAAGGTTTTACTTGGATTTGTTTGATTACACTAGTGGTTCAAACAAACAATTAAAATAAAGCAAGAACAAAGCCTACTTTAACCTTAGACAAATTAGTTCTAATAAAAAAAGGCAATCTAAAAAAGAAAAGAACAATTTAGACCAAGGGAAGAGATAACACTAACACTAGACCAGCTAAGCAATTCTAATTAACAACCTAGATATGTCAACTAGTTAAATTAAGAAAAGTATCATATTAAATTAACAATTAGCAACTAGGGCTAGCAAAGGACTAAACTAGAAACTAATTAGACAAGATTAGCACAAGAAATCACAAAGGAACACTAACTAACTATAAAGGCATAGTTATCAAGAATAAGACAATTAAGCAAGGAAGCAAGTAAAGAAACTAACTAATCATGCATTTACTAGCAAGGAAGCAATTGGGATTTTAAGCAATTTATGCGAAGTGTGGGTCATTTGGGGTAATTTGACTAGAGCCTATATTGGGGGGTCATAAAATGCAATTACTACTCATTCATTTAGATTGTTAAACCAAACAATAAGGTATATGTTATAACCTCAAATTTCTGAAAATATAATGTAAAAGGCTTTTCTCTTATAATGACTAAATGAGATCTTTTTCTTTAAATTGTGACAAATTTCGTGAATGAAAGCCTTGCATGTTGTTTGATGGGCCTTGTTGGCCATTAAGCCCATTTGAAAGAATAATAAAAAAGAAAATGAAGAAGGAGTTCCTTTTTAATAAAGAATTACAATGGGAAAATAGAATATATAAGAAAAGAGGAAAGAATGATTAAAAGGCTAAAAGATAATGTCCAAAAGTATATTTGCGTTTTATAGAGAGTCCTTGGGGTTCAAGGAACTCAGGATAATTAGATAATGGCCAAGGAAATAAAGAAAACGTGGAAAATACCATTAATTAAGAGATAACTTGAAATTGGAGTAAAGAACTCATTTCCTTGGGATAATAATTCCAAATTTTGCACAATGAGAGATAACGTGTGAATGACTTTCCTTTAAAATTTGAGGCCAAAAGGACTTATGGATTGAGAGTTATTAAATTTCCAAGTTATCTTTAAAATAAGGATTTTCCTTATTTTATTGGGAATTCATTTCCTTTCCTGATTAAGCGCGGGTAATGACGACCGTTGGATATTAATCCATCCAGTCTGGGATCATCATCAAAGTCCCAAGAGTCGGGAACTGTAGCGCAGGTTACAGGTGGATTTTCTCCACCTCTTTCCTCGTCATCTGATGGATGGGCCATCCTGGAAATCTTTCCATTGTGATCAGGAGAGGATTCCGAGCCACCCATACCCCGGTTTGGTAATCTTTGGGTGCTTCTAGATGAAACGCCCAATTGGGCTATGGACCATGGCGGCAGTAGGGTTGGGGAAACCCTAGAGGGGTCTCGACACCCTATAAATAGGGTCCCTGCTAGTTCCTAACATCCTAACGAACCCGAGCGGCTATCTTTTAAGACCCTGGTCTTGCCCTAACCCTCGATTCCATCATCTCCGGCGAGAGCTCCGCCTTGATCTACCGCAGCGCGAGCAGTAGGGTAGAGGGGAAGATGACATACAGACGTCGTTGGATTCGAGACCAACGTGATCTGAGGCAGGGATCTAACGGCTCGAGGAAGCGACCGGTTAAGTTAAGACGCTCGCGACTCCGAGCGTTCGATCGAGATCCAGCGGCTGAGGGCGAGCAGCGAGACACGCCACTCGGCTAGTGGAGGGCTTCGACGCGGAGTGTCAGATCAACGCGGGGCGCATCGGCACACTGATCTAACGGCCGAGGTTTTTTCGGTAAAATCTATCTCTGACCAAAAATTACAGAAAATGGCTTTTTCTTGCTAAAACCCTAGTAATTGCTAGGAAACTCGTATAGGGAAACTTTATATATGAAAGTTGGGTAGAAAATTACAAGGAATCTGTTAAAAATGATTGTAGCATCTAATTCCAGTTCGTTTTGCAAAAGTACTTGAATGGTTAGTAAAATGCATTTCAAATTAATTGAAAACCCTAATTACATGGAAAAGATGTTTCTTTGCAACCTAATGGGTTGAATAGAGGGATATTAACCTATTTATTAATAGTATGAAGTTTTAATCCGTTTTAATTGCAAATGTGCCTAAATTAGGGTTTATGTCCAAAAAGGAGAGATAATGTACATGAAAACCCTAATTTAGGGTTAAAGAAAAAGGGAACCTTGTTATTTTAATATTTTTCTAAATAATGACCCTAAAAACTGTTAGGAATGTTAAAAAGAGATAATTTAGAGGTTTTTAGTGATTTTGATAAATTAGGGTTCATAATACTCAGGAATGAAAGTAAAACCCTAATTTTCAGGAAAACCCTAAAATTGAGATAGAAACCCTAAGGGGCATAATGATATTGGATAAATATTAATAAAAGTAAAATTGTACTTTTATTTCAGGGTTTCTTTGCCTTGCTTGCTTAATTGGATATTCTCTTTCATCATTCTTGATTATGTATCTGAAACTGCAATAAGAGGTATGTGGTTACGCTTATGACTAACCGATGTAGTTTTCGGGGATTTTGTCGATGTTTTCATCATGAATTGAATTAAACGGTTGGATGTTTTAATTCAAGCAAATTATAAAGTGAATATGATTATCACATAAGAAGTTATGCCGACTAGCTCAGATCTCAGTCCCTCCTGTAGTTTGATGGGTGACCTAGTAAAAGGCTACCAATGGGGTAGGCCATCAGGTCCGTAAATGACTTAGTAAATGGCTACCAAGGAGATAGGTCCATCAAGTCATATCAAGTTAGAGATTGGACTTCCTACGGGGAGTGCCATGCAACTCAACCCTAGGTATTGGTCTACCTTCCAGGTAGGATCATGCAGGGTATAATGAAGATCCACCAAGTGAGAATGGTGGTATCCATGTCCACTGTAGGGACACTACAAGGATAAGGGATAGGAAGGGATTGAGTAGTACTGCTTAAAATGTAAATTGAATGTTAAATGATAATTGGTTGTTTACATTATTAATATAGTTGCACAACTTTTTGTAATCCCCTACATACCAACAATTGCTAATCGATGTTTTGTTTGTCGGCGTTTTAGGTATAATCCTGAAAGCACAAACAGTAAAGTGACACATCTGGAAAGTAAGAAATAAGTACAAGGAGGATTAGATAGAGGAATTCCAGTAAGGGATAGATAGTTTCCAAAGTTTCAAAAAGGTAAATAAAGTTTTAATTTTTCCTGCCAATATTCAGTTTAGTAGTAGAATTTTATAATTATAATTGATTATTTGCTGAACATTTGATCCTGTAAATTGGTTAATGGCTTTGACCTTCGGGTCTCCCTTAATTGGGGGTTACCGGGAGGCAGGTTCGTTACAGTAGATGCTAGAGAATTTCCATAAACTACTAACTGACCATGGATGGAATAGGGTGTGTAAAGGGGAACTACTTCCTAGAACCCCCTATCCAACATCGTGAGGCTCATGTAGATTAGGGTTTAGGTGGAAATATACTAGGATCCAATCAAGTATAGTTTCTAGGAGAGAAGCTCTTAGTATAATAGGGGGCCAAGGGTAGTAATGAAGGATGAAATGAGGGTATTTCACCATACATCACCTACCAGCTAGCCTTTAGATATCTCCAAGACAATTACACTAAGTTCTTAAAAAATAACTACTTAAATCTCACACATAGGAGTAGAATAAGGGATATATATGTAGGAATATGGCATGATATCTAGGGATCTACTAGTTGGACCCAGGAGCAATTCAAAAAATAGTTATATATATGCCATTTTCTCCTAGACCAAGGTAGTTTCAAGCACAAATCACTTGATAATCCATGTATTCAAGCACAAACCACCAAATAATTTTTGATAAATGAGATAAAGGTAGAAGAAAATCATTCCCAAATTAAATTATTGAGTTTACATATCATTTCCCCCAACATGGTATCAACGTCACATTTTGGCCCCGAATAGCCCGCCTAAGGGGCTTAGCTACTCATAGCAAAACAAAAGAAGAAAGAAGAAGGGGTAGAATAGTGAATAACCATGGAAGCTTGGTGAAGACTCCTCCCTATTCACCTCCTAGCAACAACATGTTGTCCTTCTCCCTCATTAGTGGTTGGATGACATTGAATGGTGGATGGAAGTAGCCAAATTCTAGAAAACTAGGGTTTTGATGTAGGGGGTGATGGAAATGGAGCGGGAGTAGGTGGAAACTCAATTAAGTGGCAATAAGTTCTAGGATGATATCCTCCATCTCCGAGACACCATTAATGTATATATAGTGGTTTAGGAAGCCTAGTTTTAAGTGGGGGAAGAATAGATATATCAGTGTAGAAATGAACTAGGGTTTGTTGGCCACCATGACCATTTCAGGCACCACGGTTGTGGTGGAGTGGATTATGATGTCTGTGGTCGAGTGGAACAGGAGAGATGAAAAATGGGAAAAATGTCAGGTTACATTTGGGTTTTGGGAGCTAGTAATACGGCTATGGTGGGTAGGTGGTAGAACAACTATTGTGTCTAGAAAGCTTGGTGTGTCCACAATACACCCAATCAATTGACTTGGCCAAATGCACCTTAGGCACATGATAGGGTCTTTCAATATTTATAAAACCAGATGTACACACTCTTATATAACTCCATAAGTGCACATGATCCGGAGTGGTATAGAAGCGGTAAGTCAAGGTTGAACCCAAGGGAGATAGGGAGAACTAGAGCTTCACTTCAAGGTAGGTTCCTACTATAGAGTCTAGGGTTAAGGTTTGATTTGGATTTTTTATTACAATAATGGTTCAAACAAACAATTAAAGGATAGTAAGAACAAAAGATACTTTAACCCTATACAATTTAGTTCTAATCAACATAAAAATCAAGCTAAGCAAGAAAAGAGAAATTTATACTAAGGCAAACAAGGCAAAATCTAACACTAACACTAGACTAGCAAAGAAATTCTAATTAACAATATAGTTATGGAAACTAGCTAAACTAATCAATAAACTACACTAGACTAGCAATTAGCAACTAGGGATAGCAAAAGACTAAAATAGCAACTAACTAGCTAAGATAAGAACAAGAAAGCACAAAGGAATACTAACTACACTAGCAAGGCCGATATATCAAGAACAAGACAATTAACTAAGGGAGCAAGTAAAGCAATTAACTAAGCAAGCATTAATTAGCAAGGCCTAGATATCAGACATAAGAGTAGTAGAAGGGATATATATGTTGGAAGATGGGGTGCTAGATAAGGATCCACTAGTTGGACCTAGGAGTAAATTCCAAAATAGCTACATATAGGCCATATTCTCCTAGACCTAGATGGTTTCAAGAAAAATCACATTATAATACATGTATTTAGACACAAACCATAACATAGTTTATGGGAAATGAGATAAAAGTAGAATACAATCATTCAAAAACCAAAAGAGTTTACATACCATTTTCCACTAACATGGTATCAAAGACACATTTAACTCCAAACAGTCCACATGAGGGGATTAGCTACTCATATTAAGACAATGAAGAAGGAGTATAGGAATGAATAACCATGGAAGATTGGGGAAGAGTCCTCCTTCTTCACATTCTAATAGTAGTAGATCTTTTGTCTCCCTCCTTGGTGGTTGGATGACATGGAATGGTGTATGGAAGTAGCCAAAACCCTAGAAAACTAGTGTTTTTAGGTAGGGGATGGTGTAAATAGATTGGGATTAAGTAAGAGCTCAATGAATGCTCAAGTGGGTGGAAACAAGTGCTAGGGTGACTATCCTCCAGCTCCCCACCCCCACTAATGTATATGTAGTGGTTTGGGAAGCCTAGGGTTAAGTGGGGTAAAATAAAAAAAAATAGTGCAAAAGTCTAGGGTTTGCTGGCCACCACTGCCGTTTTAGGCACCACAACTAGGTAGAGTGGACGATGATGGCCGTGGTGGAGTGGAACAAGTGAGGTGGAAAATTGGAAAAATGTCAGGTTACATTTGGGTTTTGGGGGATAGTATCACGCTCGTGGTCGGTAGGTGGTAGAATAAGCATGGTGGCCAGAAAGCTTAGTACATCCACAATACACCCAAATAATTGACTTGACCGGATGGACCTTAGGCACACAACATGGTCTTTAAATATATATAAAACCCAATGGACACACTCTTACAGAATTCTGTAAGCGCACAAGATTGGGAGTAGTATAGAAGTGGTAACTCAGGGATGAACCCAAGGGAGAGGGGGGCACTAGATCTATGCTCTTTTTAGGCTAGGTTCCAACTACAAAGAACAAAACCTACTTCAACCCTAGATAATTTAGTCCTACTTAACAAAAAAACAAGTGAAGAAAGAAAAAAACAATTCAGACTAAGGCAAAAAAGGAAAGAGCTACCACTAACACTAGACCAGCAAAATAATTCTAAACAACAACGTAGATATGGCAACTAGTCAAGCTAAGCTAGAAACTACACTAGACTAGCAATTAGCAACCCGGGCTAGCAAAAGACTAAACATAGAAACTAACTAGCTATGACTAGCACAAGAAAGCACAAAGGAATGCTAACTATAGTATAGAGGCCTATCTATCAAGAACAAGACAATTAACTAAAGAAGTAAGTTAAGAAACTAACTAAGCAAGCATTAATTAGTGAGGAAACAATTGGGGTTGTACGCAATTAATGACAAGTGTGGGATGTTTAGGGTAATGTGACTAGAACCTAGGTTGGGGACTCATATCATGCAATCACTACTCATTCACTTAAATTGTTAAACCAAACCACAAGATATATGATAAAGAACTGCTCATGGATTGAATAAGGTGTCTAAAGGGGTCCTACTCCCTAGCACCCCCTATCCAACCTTGAGGCACTCAATTGGATTAGGGTTTAGGTGTAATTTTACTAGGATCTAATCAAGCCTTGTTTTCTAGGGTAGAATCTTTTTAGGATAATTGGAGGCCAAGGGTAGTAATGGAGGTGGAAATGAGGGCAATTCACCTCATGTCACCTGCCATATAGCCTTTAGATAGCTCCAATACAAATACACAAAGTGCTTCTAGACTTACATAGATCTCACACATAGGAGTAGGAGAAGGGATATATATAGGAATATGGGGTGCTATATAGGGATCCACTAGTTGGATCTAGGAGCAAATCCTAAAATAGCTACACATAGGCCATTTTCTCCTAGACCTAGATGGTTTCAAGCACAAATCACACCATAATCCATGTTTTCAAGCACAACTACAAGATAATTTATGGGAAATGAGATAGAAGTATAAGACAATCATTCACAAATGAAATCATAGAGTTACATATTATTTCCCCCCAACATGGTATCAAAGTCACATGTTAACCCCAAACAACCCATCTAAGGGGCTTAGCTACTCATAATAAAATAAAAGAAGAAAGAAGGAGTACATGAGTGAATATCCATGGAAGCTTGGTGAAGGCTCCTACTTCTTCACCCCCTAGCAACAACAACTCATCCTTCTCTCTCCTTGGTGGTTGGATGACATGTCATGATGGATGGAAGTAGCCAAAACCCTAAAATACTATGGTTTTGAGGTAGGGAATGGTGCAAATGGAGTGGGAGTAGATGGGAGCTCAATGAATGCTCAAGTGGATGGCTATAAGTGCTTGTGTAACTAACCTTCAGCTCCCAACTGCCACTAATGTATATATAGTGGTTTGGGAAGCCTAGGGGCAAAATAGGAAAATTATTATAGAAATGAACTAGGGTTTGTTGGTCACCACGGTCGTTTTAGGCTCCACAACCATGGTGGAGTGGATGATGATGGGCTTGGTGGGGTGGAACACGTGAGGTGGAAAATGGGAAAAATTTTAGGTTACATTTGGTTCTGGGGGCTAGTAGCACGGTCATGTTGGGTAGGTGGTAAAATGGTCATGGTGGCCACCATGATTGTTTTGAAGAAAGGAAGGACTTGGCCATTTTGCAATCTGGTCATATTGGAAACTCCTCACCACAACTGTCACTCCTAGATACCACAATCACTGATAAATTATGAATTTATGGCATATCTCAAGTTCTAAGAAAACCTTAACACCACTTTTATTATTATTTTTTCTTATCTGAAAACTGAATGGTATATGAAACCCAACCAAAAGAAACAACCTGTATAAGAAACAAAACATTTATCCTTTGATCTAATTGCAAACATAAAAGAATAAATTAATATACCCATTCTATCTTTCAACATTACATGATTTTTGCTTGACTAATAAATACAAACACTATCATGATCAAAATTATTACAACTTCATATATATGCAACTCTTTGTACTTCTAAACAAGGACCTAGATTGACAGGGACCTACTATCTGGACCTCTTTAACATATGAATTGTGAAATGACTTATAATATACATTTAGATCTCCATAATCTCAATGTGTACCTAAAATTTTTTGTAAGTAGAGTGACGACCTACTCACCCAGTGCATGAGTACTTCTAAAAATAGTTTAAAGAACTTAGATAGTCAAAGGATATAATATTGAGCTATTGGATTTTTAAGTAGAACAATAAAGAACTATAAATAAACTAGTCATTCACAAAAATATAAATGAAAGGTTACTCAAGATATCTACAAAGAGTAAAACCAATATTTGAACATACTTTATTAATAACAAAAGAAACTAGTAATTCAGAAAACTTACAAATGACAAGTTACTCTAGATAACTTTAAGAAATAAATCAATAATTGAACGTACTTGATTAATATCTCGCTCACTTATTATGCCCTAAACCCAAATGAGGTGTACCATGACATGTGAAAGCATCACAACAAGATATGATATCATTGTACAAGACTTAGAAGAAGCCCATGATCTTAAGTTTGAACTCAAACTACCACAATTGCAGCAGGCATCACCACGTCTGGCTCTAGGCAGCTAATGGGAGTGGCTGGATATCTGAACTCCTCCTCAAAATTTGGATGCCCGTGTGGAGAATCAAAACACTTGCTATCTTTGAATCGGTGGTTTCAGGGCCAACCAACTGACCAACATTACATGTACCCCCAATATCTCTGGTTATTGTTGGATACCACACTATTATATAGAGTTTTCCCTCAAGTCCTAGACACCCACACCCTTGTCTGGTACGATCAAACTATCTTGATATGGACTTATCCTCTAGTCAGAAGCATGTTTCCTTCTCACAGTGCATGCCTCCTGTAAAGGATTCTACAATGTTCAAGGCATCTAATGTCTAATTCACTCTTTACATGGTCAACCATCTAATCAACATCTCTTAACTTAGCCTTGTAATAAGTTCTTTTTATAGCTTATATATAACATATACTGTAGACTGATCTACTCCATATATCATACTGAAAACACTGAAATGAAAATACTTGATTTACTGAATGCACTATTCTTAGGGTGTAACATACTAGATCTTGGACCCTACCCTGGAAGTTGACATTTTGTACTTAACCAAATAAGGTTGAAGGTTAGACCTAAACAAATGTTTAGTATAACCCCAATGAGCTAATTCATGTATAGATCACCTTAATGTAACCTAACGTTCTAACATTAATCTTAGTTTTATAATGGATACATAAAATATGCCACATAACTCATTTTGGTGGTAATATGAAGATAAGAAACTTAATTGGATGAATAATTTAGATAATGGGCCATATGACATATATCTTAAAAAGAAGTCTCAAAAGTGGAAAAAACTTCAAATTCCAAATCTACATATCAAAATTAGCCTACACGTCAAATTTCATCTAATTTGGACCCCTTGAAATATTAGGATACGTTTAGGATAAAGAAAATGAGTAAAAGTCATAAGTAATGAATAGTGTGATTATATAGCTTCAAAATATGTAAATAATGGCAAATTCATATTCAACACATCAAATATAACTTGTGGATGAAGTTTGGTCCAATTTGGATGTTGTTTGCGCAAGTTATACAATTTTAGGTACATTCTGGACTTTTCTGCAATTTACCCAATTGGGAGGTTTTTCTTTGCAAATTGTCACATGAATTATAATACTTATATATTCCCTTACCATTATCGAGTTTTTTAACCATAGGGTGCCTAGTTGCACCTTGGTTTGAAGGTGTTTCTTTCAAAGGGCATTTTAGGGATTACTCTCTTTATAAATGAACTTATCTTTAGAAGCTATCAACCAATGGGGTTATTTCTTTGATTGGAGGTTGGTTGGGATGGCCTATAAGTGTCCATAAACCGAAATTTGATATTCAATAAGCCTCTATGAGCTATCCTCTTGCATGACCATGAAATCCCTAGGCTAAGGACACATGGAAAGCTCCATGGACACCTCATGCTTAACTTCTTCCTTATCCATAAAGGTTTGCATGTCCATAGGCACCCTTAGCATTGGACACATGGAAAGTAACTTGACACCTTGTTCTTGACTTCTTCCTTATCCATAAAGTCTTGCATGTCCATGGACACCCTTATACATGACACATGGAAAGTCTCATAGACACCTCATACTTGACCTCTTTCTTTATATAGCCATATCTACCCCTTCCCAACTCGCAATTCGAAAATTCTTGCTCTCCTTTATTTACTCTAGCTTAGAGCATCATTCCTACTCTGTTTTTCCATGAAGGTGCTGTCCCAAGGTAAAAATATGTGCCTACCTTGGTGAAGAAGGCTCCTAGGATTCCAAATTTTTCTATTTAGGATTTCTTAAGCTCCTCCTTGGTGATTTCGACCAAAACTAGTAAGTATCCTCCTTTACTTTCATATTTTCATGTTGTTAGTCTTCCTTCCACCTTCCTCCAGGTCATAACCACGGCCTTCCATGGTGAAACCCCACCTAGAACCCATAAACACCTCATCTCCATGTTCTTTTGTTAGGGTTTTTCACCTCTAAAGTGGAGAAGATGCTTCTTGCTCGAGATAGGAGCTTTGTTGGAGAAACTAGCCTCTCTAAGCTTGGGAACCTTACTTATTGGACCTGTCCACCTTCCCTAGAGGTTCTTTGGAGGCCTAGGTTTGGATCTAGGACTGACTTGGACTATTTAGACTCTGAAGTTGAGGTATGTTATATCCCCTATTCTTCTATGTTGAGCAATTCACCTATGCTTATTCATTCTCTTTGTCCTATGGAAACTAGCCTATACGCAATGTCTTTTCTTTTGAAAATCATGGTTCATGTGAACTACCTTATTTGATATTGATCATGGATATTCTTTTGAACTCTTATCTTATGCTTTGTTCATGATGGAACTCTAAAAGATGATATGTGATGTCTTTTGCCAACTTATGAGGTGGATGTATATGTTGGTCACTTATGTCACTAGTACAGAACCGACCTTTAGTGTTGGTTATTTAAGACCTTTGGCGTCGGTTTCAAAGAGACACCCAAGTGGGCATCGCTAAAAGTCGAACCCTTTAGCGTCGGTTTTAACACCGACGCCATAACCCTTCCCGCCACCAAAAACGCGCCAGCAAGGGCACTATAGGTGTCGGTTATTAAATAAAACTGACAATATATCCAGCTCAAAGATGTCGAAATTTCACAAAAACTGACACCATATAACCCTTCCCGCCACCAATAAAACACACCAACAAGGGCACCATCGGCTTCGGTTGTTATATATAACCGACACCCATAGCCACATAGACGTCAGTTTTTTGCTAATAACCAACACCATATGTATTTGGTGTCAGTTTGATACAAATAACCGACACTGATGTTCTGATTTTTTTTCTTATCAGTTTGCATGCATGTTGTATGGCTGGTCAGCAAGATGTAGAACCTACAGTTCAGTTCTGAACTGCAGGTTTACAACATCCATTGATATCAGCCAACAACATGCCACAAACCTGCAAAGTCATTCACATTCAGACACATGTATTGATCAGATACATGTAGAAACCTGCAAAGTCATTTACATTCACATTTAGTTCCATTCATTTCATCTCTTTTCACATTCAAACATTAATGTATTGATCAGAAAAAGTCATTCACATTCATACATGACAATTCAGAAAAAGTCATTCACATTCACACAAAAATAAGTATGAGAACAAAGTTTAGAAATATCATTCTTTATTCATCATCGTCATCATTGTCATCCCAATTATATTTAAAAATTCCCACTTCTTATAGGGCTTTTGCCCATTCTTCTCTTACAACATATAATTCCTCCCTCGTATAGGGAGTATGTACATCTAATAACTTTCCACCTGTACTGAAGTCAGTTTTAAACACCTGCAAAGAGAATGATGTATATATATAATTAATAATATTAAGATTGATATATCTCATATTATCTAATGAGCCTATATATAATACCTTATGTATAGTATCGATTTCCATTGTGGCATGTTTGATGATTAGGTCCATAAATCACATCACATAGTAGGCACATGCCCATCCGTTGTCTTGTATAGCACACTATAAATTGAAACATACAAAATATTCAAAAATACAAATAAGCACAGTTCACATAAATAATATATGCATTGGAGTCAAGAAATTACTTTCACATTCTCCCAAATTAGTGGCTGATTCTTTTTCCTGGGGACCTTTCCTCCAGCTTTTTTGAACTCTTGTCAAGCCCTACATGTTAATGTAACAAATTAAATTACATAATTAAATAGTAATGTAGTAATAGATGTTAACGGATATAAAAATATGAAATATTTCTTACGAGAATAATGGCCTTTTCATTGCGTGTCCATATAATGTATTCAATTCATTCCCCACATGATCTAGATAATAGACAGTGAACATCTTGGGGATAATAACTAGTAACTCCCAATGCCTACCACTACAGGTAAGAAAGTTAAAAATTAATAACTCAAAATCCACAATAAAAATATAATTTTCTTAAGTCCAAATTATAAGCAAAGTAAACTTACTCGGCATTGAATGGAGCTATTATCACCGTCTTCTTATTTTTACCAAAATATTCAAAAGCATCACAATAGTATGAAGTAACTGAAGAAGGGTATGTGTCTACAAGACTAATCAAAGATGGAACCAAAAATCCAACATGGGAAAATGCAAAATCTGTACATATCGTGTGTAAGTGGCTGCAAAACATGTATCACGTATGTATTAATATATAAGAAACTAGATCACCGTATATAAAACAAGGTATACAGATGTATAAATAAGATCTTACCATATCCACACCTCTATCATAGATGTGTTCAACCAATCATAACGAAACAACTCCAAAATATCTTGTATAAATAGCTTGTTTTTGTACGATTGACCTGCATTAATACCTATGCATTAATACGTATGCAAAACTTGTATAAATAGATTGTTATCATATGATTGACATGCAACATCCTCCGGAATTGTAACATTTATAGGGCAATTTTGATCATGTTTATCAATCCATACTACCATACCCCTACAATTAGGACCTAACGAGGCGTGTAGGTCCCTTGGAAGCCAACTTGGTTGTTGAGGAGGTGGACGTGGAGGCCGAGATGTAGCGGGTGTCATATTTTTGACCTGTATATATAATTTCAGATCAATTGACTCATATATACACACACTAACAAATTAACGTAGTGTAAATTTACCATAAAATATTAGTATAGATGACATCCACTTTGGGCCACATTATCACTCCTCCTTCTGCGTCACCAAGCATTTCAGAATCTGGGTGGGCATATGGCAGTTGAAGATCCTTCTAATCATGGAGTATATGTATCGGGCTCACACGAACCGCACCAGCTGGTACTGGAGTCCCATGAAATATCTCCCCTGGAAGGGCTGGGTAAGCCTGTGCCTCTGCAATGATATATTCTTGATTTTTTAGATGTCATGGCTTCAACCCCTACAAATTTACATAAAGAATGTTATATACATATATACATAAACATATCATCTTGAAAAGACTAGATACTATATATGTCATAAAAATACTTACAACATACATGCTAGGTGGTGGGTCAAAAGGATTACTCCCAACCTCTACAGTAGGAGAAGAGCGGCCCACCACAAGTAGTGTCTGAGTGGCAGTCTGAGATGCCTGCCACTTGCTAATTACTTCATTGAGTCTCTTATCAAGTGTTTCCTTGACTCTCCTATCAAGTGCTTCCTTGACTCTCCTATCAAGTGCTTCCTCGACTCTCCTATCAATTAACTGATCTACCTATACATGGACAAAATAAACACTAGCTTCTGATTATTGAATTCTCTTTCGCAATAACATTCTAAAAAAAGAATTAAGTTACCTCAGCTTGTGAAAGTCCCGCTTTTGGGACTGGTTTGCACTGTGATGGCCCAAAGAATTGTTTGATGCCCACACCAGTGCCTGCACCCCTAACACATCCAGGATGCTCTGGGTTATCCAGAGAAACTATCAATTCATCCCTTGTGCCCTCAGGGATGAACTTGCCTTCCTTCCTCTGCTCGTGCAGCTCCCGCTAATCACCATCAACAGAAATTGGTAAGTAAACATAACAATAATCAATATCGATCGATTGCTCTAAGAGTTGAATTTTACCATTTTTACAGCCACCTCAACAGTTGCGGGCTTTGTTATATCTCCCTTCTTGTTTTGCCTCCCTACTATCCATAGAGCATGGCGAGGTAGAGGTGTGGGACCAATAGTAGAGGACTCTACAGTCTCTTGAGTAGCAGCAGACTGAGTAGTAGACTCAGCATGTAGTCTTTGGTGAACGCCTACATAGCCTCTTGGACCCATTGTGTGGTCATACACATTCAGTGCACACCTTGCTCTTTGAGCATCACTGATAACCTTGTTAGTAAGCACATTGATTTGGTTAGTAACACTAAAGGTTAATCATGAATAGGTGAATACATAAGAACATATATTAATTAAATTGGGAGTGGTGCTTAATACCTTGAATTCATCCATTTTTTTGGGTAACAAACTCCTCCCAAGATTTGGGGTCCAGGTAGTTCTATTGCTCAGTGGCTGCCTTCTTCCTAAATTTATTTTTTAAAGAGAATACAAACAAAAATTATTAGTGTAGAGTTAGTCAAAAAGTGATCAATGTCTAGAATTGGAAATCAATCAATAACCTCTTCTCAGCATCACGTATGTAATCTCGGGTGAGATTTGTCCTATAGCTCCTTAGGACCCTCCCACAGCGTTGCATCACACATTTACAATGCAACTTTTCATCCAGATCAAATATACTCTGCAAAATAGAATTGCTATTAACTAGTATCCTAAAAATTAGTAATCTACAAAAATAGAATTGCAAATAATAATAACTCACGCATAGTTCCTTCCATACTAAGTCTTTCTTCCCCTTAGGAACTTTATGCCAGGATTCTAAGTGAGGACTACAATGGCTGTGAGTAAGAACCCCAAGATATGAAACAAATGAGTTGCGGTTCACCTCAAATTTTTCTTAACATCTGCATGCCACCTCAAATTCTTCACATCTATCGGATTGGCAAACACGCATTGAAAATTTGGTATTATAGGTAGATACCACATCACCTTGGCAGGAGAACCAATTTTGGACTCCCCTTAAGTCGTCAATTTATACCTTGACGCACCACATTTGGGACAATCTTTCAAATGCACATAATCCTTTTGAAATAATACACAATCATTCGGGCATGCATGTATCTTCTTGGCCTCCATTCCCATTGGGCACAACAATTTCTTTAACCGGTATGTTGAGATTGGCAGCTCATTTCCTTTAGGAAGAATTTCTTTCAACAAAGACAACAATGACGTGAAGCTTTTGTCACTCCATCTATTGTTAGCTTTCAACTTATACAATCTCAACACAACACTAAGCTTTGTCAACTTACAACCTATGTATAATGGTATCTTAGAATCATGCACACTGTTTCTAAACATGGGAGGTGGATCGATGTTCTCTACCTCACAACTATCCAACATCGCATAAACGATGTCTACTGGAACTGGTTCGTTCACATCTACGTCATCGGAGGCAATTTCTTCTTCCACACAAGCACTGCTATCGACATCCACTGATTTTAGGTTTGAAATCTCTCCTTGCCAGTACCATTCTGTATAGCCTTGTATAATCCCGTTGTCATTACATGACTTTTTATTTCGTCACCAGTGCCGACTTTCAAGTTGTTACCGCAATGCCTACATGGACAATAGAACCTATCTCCAAGTAGTTTGCTATGTTCCTCGACAAATCTAATAAAATGATTAAGACCAGAAATAAACTTTGGGGTGCAATGATTTGGAATGGACATCCATGATATATCCATTCTATGATCAAAGAGAAAATAAGTATATATTAGAACAAGATTAGGGTCTAGGGTTAAAAGATTAGGGTTTATGGTTAAAACTTTAGGGTTTAAGGTCTTATATATAATAAATGTGTACCACCTATCCCATTCTTGAACACCTAATCTCACTAGTAAGTGTATAATGTGTATTGGGTTTTCAAGAAAATTTCGGCAAAATTTCCCCGCTGTTCTCCAAGTACATACTTAGAGAACAAATGGGGAAATGCTACCGAAATTTTCTTGAAAACCAAATACACATTATACACTTACATCCTAAGTGAGATTAGGTGTTCAAGAACAGTCCCAAACTGGGGACTATCCAAGATTTACTCCTAATGAGTAAATCTTGGATGGGTTTCTAGGCCAACAAATACATGTATGTTGTCATTCTTATACCTACAATCCTAGTTTCATCATCCATATCCTAGTTCTTTAAGTTAGGGTGATTATTGATGTCTTTAGAAGCATGACTGGCAATCTAGGGCAAAGTTTCATCATTTACATTCCAAACATGTCACGTGAGTGCATTAGAGTTCATCATTAAGTAAGAAGGGTGATTAGGATTCTCAATATACTGAACAAGGAAACAAGTTAATTACCAATTTCATAGTTAGGACGGTAGAAATACCCTAAGATCTAGATCTAATGCTTCATAATGAGCCTGTGATAAAGGTACATCACTAGATACGATTATATAATTTCAAAAGCAGTACACAATTAAATTCAAATGACTAGATAACTAAATAAAAATTAGTAGACAAAAAATACAAATGAGTAGATGAATAAATACAAATCTGTTGATAAACTAATATAAATCAGTAGATGATCAATTAATTCCTAAATCAGTACATAAATAAATACAAATAGTAGATGAATACATACAAATCAATTAAAAAATAAAGTTAAATCAGTTGATAAATAAAGTTAATTTAGTAGATGATTAAATCATAATAAAATCAGTATATAAATAAACACAAATAAGTAAATAACTTAATAAAAAAAACGTCCAACAGCAGCCTAAGCATGCCTTGGCGCCGCCCAAGCATCCGACCAGTCTGCCCATGCCACCCATAGGCCTAACTAGGTCGGGCACCTAGGCTTGGGACCCTAGGTGAATGCCTGGGCCGCTTGGGCGAGGTCTAAGTCAGCGGCGGAGGAGGAAAGGACAACAGCGATGGAGGAGGAAAGGTCAATAGCGGTGGAGGAGGGTATACCTTGATTAGGTCGGAGACGGAGGAGCAAAGGACACCAGTGGCGGGCAGCAGTAGGCTAGAGTCGGAGGAGCAGAGGTAGAGCAGTAGCAACGGCGGAGGTTGCAGCAGTGGTGGAGCAGAATCGCCAGAGCAGATGATATCGGGAATGAAACAGAGAAAGGGGAAGAGTCTGGCTCGCACGGGTGCTATTAAGTCAACCATAGGTGTTAGTTATTAAAGGCAACTGACACTTAAAACAATAGGCATCGGTTCCCACCAAAAAATCAACACCTATGTCCAATGATAGTCTTCGGTTCCAACTAGAAAAACCGACGTCTATCTACATATGCCAACAAAAAATGTTCTCGAATTATGACCATAGTCGTCGGTTTCCGTAGAAAAACCGATGCCAAAGGGGGGTGAACATTTTCGCGGGGACAACGCATGCAAATACATCAGCGTCAGTTATTGTAAGATAACAGACGATCAAAATGGGCCAAATTTCTATCTCACGAAAAACCTTTAGGCGTCGGTTTCTTTGTTAACAACCGACACCGTATGTTAAATTTTAGAGGTAATTTTTTTCACTAGAAAAATTGGATTTGGCGGTCAATTTTAGGCTTCAGTTGCTTATTAAGGAACCAACGCTAAATAAAAAGTGATACCCGTGTCTGGCCGCTCTTCAAAAATAGATGTCGGTTTTTGTATTCAACTGATGCTGTAGGGTTTAGGCGTACGTTTCTTGTATATAACTGACGCCTATAAATGTGACGTTATAAGCCATTTCTATAGTAGTGTGTGGTGACAAGTTTATATATTCTGACTATACTTTATACTTGCCTCTACATTTAACATGCTATGCGATTCAATAGCACTAGAGTAGTATAATTGTATTAGTTTTTATGGCAGATGTGTTATTTCCTGCCGAGCAGATGTGATATTTCCTACTCTTTTGGGATGGAAAGGAACCTCATACCCATGTCAAGATGTGTGATTCTTGGCCCATGTTTTATATATTTGGGAGATTGGAAATATTCCTTTCTCTATCAGGTTTCAAGTTTATGAGACTTGGTCGCCTTTGTGTTTATATTATTCTAGAGCTATGTTTATCTCACATGCATGCATGTTGATGATATGGGGCGTGCCCTAATTCTTTACATGTGCTTGTGTGGCACAATCTTTACGTTTTATTAGTGGAAATTATTCTTTTGCTATCATATGATTTCAGTTCCTTTTCTCTTGATACCCATTTGAGTGGTCCTTATCCTTTCTATGGGAAGCCTTTTATATTTGTTGTCCTTTATTCCATATATAGCTCCATTTTCCTAGTTAGTATGCACATACCAACCTTTGTTGATGTCATCTATTTTCTCTTCTTGCTGGGGTATGCTTCCAACCCTAGGTGAATGACTTGGATGATAAGGCATGAAGTTTTGGACTAGCTTAAGGAGTTAAACCTTGGAGACAAAGTTGTTATGGTTTATATTTCCCTTTACTTAGATCCTTATGTTGTATCATAAATGTAAACCCTTACGGGATATTATGATGTACTTTTGTAATAGCCTTGTGATAAATTGAATATAGTCAACATTTTTATTCCGCTGCTATACTTTGGTTATTTTGAATACCATTTATTGAAATTTGAAAATGATACACCTATTCCAACATACCTTTGAGTGTGTTTGGAATGATTATTTTATTCTTCAATTTTTCTTTAGTAAGGGGGTGATCCCGCCTCCTTACATAGAGTTTCATTTTCCTCATTCACATATAACATGACTCACATATTCATTTACTGCATTATAAACTTCAACTAGTAAAAAGATTATTCCTACTAGTTCACATACAACTAAATATGTATATGAAACCATGATATCAAACTAAACTAGGGTTTCCACACCATTCAATAAACTATCATGCATCTGAAATGAACTTGAATAAATAAAACTATAATGTTTAAAAAGAAGCATGTATATTGAATTTCATGATGTTTATTCTCAAAATCCCAACTATTCACTCATCTAGGGTTTCACACCCGTTAAAGAGATATCAAGCAAACATCGATAACTTCAGTGAAATCCAAAGATAATATCTAACATATATTTACTAAATATTCAAATAACATAATTAGTTAATAAATAAGAAGATTTACATATGCAAAGTTCTTATTTAGTTATATAACAGTTTTAGACATAACTGAAAACCCTAGCTTTTGGTTTATTCTTCTAACTTCTAAAATAACTTTAGGAGTTCTGTTTATATGTTTTGTATCCACTTCTAATATGATTTCATCATCTCAAATTCATCACATCTGGACATGATTCATTTTCATATCATCTTGTAAAATCTAGGACTGAAAGGCAGAGCATATAGAAAGAACTAAAATTTTTGTCAATTCAATCAATTTTAATGTAATCTAATGTAAAAAAGAAGTACCCACTCAACTAAAGTTTAGAAAACCTTAAATTCCATAGCCTAACATATGCATTCCTGAATCTATATCAATCTTCAAGCAATCCATCATTTTCTTCTTCCTTCTAACTCAGAAACCCTAGGAATGGAGAACTGTAGAGAAAGAACAAGAAAATATGGTGATTTGATACAATTTTGAATCAAATCAGAGGAGGAAAATATCTATACATTTGAGAGAATAATCCCCAAGAAAAACTATCTAGAGATGACCAAATTACTTGATTTCATCAACTTTAGGAAGATAGAACCCTAGACTGTGATCTTCGTCACTTTCTCCATCCAAACCCTATATCTCCCTCTCCCCCATGAATTTAATTTCAATGGAATAAATCATGAAATATTAGAGCTACTAGTGTGTTAGGTTACTCATATAAAGAGATTAATGTGCTTGGGACAACTAAACTTGACCGTACCTTACATTTTCTTATATTTTAGTGAAAATTTCGGTCATAAAATGTTACTAAAATCTTATCTGAACATGTGAAGACTCCTATAAAAATTATAAAAATTTGTATCTTATCTGAAATAAAGTTTCAGAGTTCTAACAGAAATCTCAAGTCATTTAGTATTATCAATAAATAACTAAAAATAAAACACTAAACTTATATATTGTAGTATGCAGTATGGTTGGTCAAGTTGTAATTTGACTGACTAGCACATTCTAGTAACATCAAAATATTATGAAAATATACACTAACACACATAATTGAGTTATCCAAATTATATCCAAGATTTAAATAAATCCAAGTTACCAATGAAATGCTAAAAATAATTTACTACACCATTCTATTTATCAAATTCTGTATTCATATACTATCAAAATCCTAATTTTGACTGACTACAGTTTACACTCCTAAAATTCTAATTCTTCAAAATAAAAGAATGATTAAAGTTCCTCCTTAGATTTAAAATATTATAATTAGACATGTCATTACTAATTAAGGTTAAATAATGATCACTATATAATAGGAGTGATAGTTGGGGAGTAAAGAAACAAGGTCCCAACAAGATGAATGTGGCCAGAATGCATATGCTGAGATGGATATGAAGGAAGACTTTAAAATATTGTTTGTGGGATTATACCAAAAACAAAGCGGGGGTGGTGAGCATTGATGACAAGTTGCATGAAGGCCATTTAAGATGATATTGACATGTGCAACACAGGCTGACAAACACACCTATTCAAAGCAAGGTTATTGAACCAATCACAACTTAAAGAAGCACATGCAAACCTAAATTATCTTGAGAAGATCTTATAAAGAGAGAATTTGGATTTTTACATCTTGATCAGAGTATGACCCATAACATAGATGATTGGAAAAGAAGGATCCATGTAGTCAACCCTGACATGGTTGGGATTGAGGCTTAGATGATGATGATGATGATGGATGATCATTACACTTAAGCATGTAACTATCCATGTAAACCCTAATTAAATGGTAAAATGTAAATGGGTCATAACAATCTTTGCCCCTAATAAAGATTTCTTCCTCGTAACATAAATATGTAGGAAAATGCATTCAAGGTTTCTTCTTAAATTCTAAGATCTTTTCTTTGACTTGCTCTTGTTTTTCTGATATGAATTTTGAATTCAGCACTGAGCCATTTGTTTATATTCTAATAACAATAGATACAACAAAGGGATTTTGAATGATAGAAAATTAGTTTCTATGTCACAACCAAATGTGGGGAAAGAGAAAGAAAAATGAACCATCTTCAAGGTAGTCATACTCTCTTGAGGTGTTACCTTAGTACTGGTAGTCCATTAAAACCATGTCAATTTGTACATTTAAATCTGTACTATTGTTCTATATGACATCTGAGTTACTAAAGAGAGTTCATTTTGTTGCTTTGAAGTTTACTGTTGTTCTACTCCAATATTGAAGCACTCATAAGATCTAAGACTAGAATTAATGGCAATTGTACAATACTGAGATGGAATACTAGTATGAATGAATAGAATCATAACTAACTACCTTTTCAATTTAATATCTTACTTGCACGATACAATAGAAATCATATGTAATACAAATTACATCTGTTGGTATGCCTTGAACAATTTAGCTTCTAGAAGCAAATTCATGTATTACTAAAACCACTTATTTTCTCTTGCTTCTTTCTTGTTGATTATTACTTACTTCTTCTTATTTATCCTTCTCATTTTTATCATATAAAGTAAACATTTCTAAGATCATAATATTTGAGGTCAAAATGGATTACCCATCATTCTTTCTATTACTATAAGAATTTATTTCAGATCATACTTTTCTCATATCACACTTCACCTTAAAACTCAAACTTTAGATATCTTGAAGTTTACTAAAGTCTTTCTTATCTTTATCGCTTGGATTTTTTTTCTCTTATTTGACATTTCTAATAGGTTACTTTCTTTATTACCCCATTGGTGTTCATCATCATTCCATAATGTGTCATCATTACATTCAATAGATGCATCTATCATAGTGGTTATTTATGATTTAAAATTCATTTTTCTACTCACTTCATTCTCACATATCCTCATTAAGGGAGATACAAAAGATAATATGGTTTTGAAATTTAGAATTCTAATTTTCAAGTATTCACTTAACACAGTTGTCGTGTCTAGTTTTAATTAGTCATAATCAATAAGACTTGATTAATTGTCATTTTCCTACATCTCACAATCTCTTTTTTTATCTATATTACTTTCTCATGTTTCAAACCTTTCTTTATCTTCTATCATTCTCTTCTAGTATGTTACTCTTTCATCTTTCATCATTAAATTTTATTTATTTTTTGTAATCATGTTTCTCATTCTTGTGTCTAATTCCATATTCCATGCCATATATATATATATATATATATATATATATTATCCTTTTAGTATTATCGTCATTTTTTAAATCAATATTTCCCCTACTAGATTTGTTTTATGCCTAATACATTACATGTTCTTCATTTCAACTCAAACCACTAATGCATGGGTCAAACATATTTTTCTTATCAATCTTTTATATTCTACATATAATTCACATTTATATGACTTATCCATTTGTTTATCTTCATCTTTATTCTCCTTTGATGATTAGTTTCATCCATCACAAGGAACTTAATGAGTATATATGATGAAAATTAAGTTGTTACTCTATAGAGACTTTGGATCAAAAGTTAGTAAAAATGAATGCATTAGAGTTCATAATATAATGACACATTTCATGTTCTCAATTATATAATGTAACCCTCTTTCCCTAACCAGGTTCATAATTTCCTTCCATCTCATTTGTGTTTCTTATCATAATCTTATAATTTACATGTTCGTCTAGTTTTGTTTACTTTAATTCTTCTGAAAATTCTCCACTTCTATGTACTTATTGTTTACTTTGACTTTTTTCTTCTATTTTTTCTTTGTTTTGGAGTGCATAAATGCATTTTACTCAATTATATGATCAATTCCTCATATTTGATTCTTTATATCTTGGCCTTCTATATACTTTTCTATTATTTTTCCCACAATACATATTTAGATACTCCATGTAATACTAGTCATTAAGCCTTAATCCCAACCTTATATCATTTACTTTTGATTTCTTCTATTATGTCTTCTTATTTGACATACTTTTCTATCATGAGGCTTTTCACAGTTTATCCATCTCTTGAGTGTATTTTCATATTCTTTAACTATTTTCTTCTTTACTTTATTTTGTTTCAAAATGAATAAAATGCCTCCGTTTATTATATGATTCAATTCTCTTTATCCATTTTTTCTTCTTCATTTCATATGATATACACTAATCTATGTCTAGAATATGTATTCCTACTTCCTTTATTCTCAATTAGGGTTGCTTGTGTGATCCTTGAACATAGTTTCCAACCTATTCTTACATATTCTAGTCTTTCTCTTATAATTCAATATCTTAGTTTGTGTACATTCTACTTACAATCTAGGTTTACCTCTTCATAGTTTACTCTTATTAGATTATTGATCGGAATTATTTGATCACAATATCTCATCCTGTCAACTGGACCAGGTTGAACCCTATTTGTCTAAAACATATGAAAATAATAGCCACTTAGGATAAACTCATTTTAAGATGATTTCTGATTTACTTCATGCAAAATATAACTATAACGGAAGTAACTTCATAGTTTAAAACAATCTTGAAGAACCATTTATATATTTTGGAAATTGTATATTTGAATTCATACATATAAGCGCATTTACATTAATCTCAAAATTAATGCAGTAGTATAAAATGAAAGTTATATCATATTCTATCCTTATGATCTTATTCTTCTCTTACTTTCTAGTTTTCTAACCCAAATACTTCTGGGTCTCTCTCTAGCCCATCCTCCCTTTACATACCTTGCTGAGGCATATAGAGTGTGATAGACATAGTAGCTTGATACTGGCCAATGTAAGTATTCAGATACTGGGCCAGGGTATCGAAATACTCAGACTTCCAGAGCTATAGCCACATAACCTCCAAATGCCACACTTATGGCCTTGACTTACTAACTTAATGATACCTGACAGCACAACCTAAGCTTTGATATCAAGATGTCACACCTAGATTCCACAATCACTGATAGATTATGAAATTAGGACATAATGTGAGTTCTAAGGAAACCTTAACAACACTTTTAACAATTTCCTTTTCTTTTCTAAAACTGAACCATATTTGAAACACAACCAAAAAAAACAACTTGTATAAGAAACAAAACAAAAGAATAATTAAGATACCCATATTATCTTTCAACATTACATGATTTTTGCTTGACTAATAAATACAAACACTATCATGATCAACATTATTACAACTTCACTCATATACAACGTTTTGTACTTCTAATACGGGACATAGAGTGTTAGGGACCGAGTATCTAGACCTGGACCGACTATCTAGGCCTCTCCAACATATGACTCGTGATAGGACTTCTAATATACATTTAGATCTTCATCATCTCAGGGTGTGCCTAAAATTTTATAAGTAGAGTGATGAGGTACTCAATCAATGAATGACTACTTCTAAAAAATAGTTTAAAACACTTAAATAGTCAAAGGACATAATCTTAAGCTACTGAATTTTAAGTAAAATAGTAAAGAACTACAAAGAAACTAGTCTTTCACAAAAGTATACATGGCTGGTTACTCTAGATATCTATAAAGAGTAAATCAATATCTAGACATACTTGATTAATCATAAAGGGAACTAGTAAATCTGAAAACATACAAAATGACATGTTACTCTATATAACTTCAAGATATAAATCAATAACTGAACATACTTGATTAATCTCACACTCATCTTATTATGCCTTGAACCTACATTAAGTGTACCACGACATGTGAAAGCATAACAACAAGCTGTGATCTCACTATACAAGACTTATAAGAAAGACTAAGATTCTAAGTCCAAACTCAAACTACCCCATATGTAATGGGAATCACCATGTTTGGCTCTCAATGGCTAATGGGAATAGACGAATATTTGGACTCCTCCTCTAAACTCAAGTACTTAGGTGGAGAGTCAAAACACTTGCTATCTCTGCATTAGTGGTTCCACTAGGGCCAATCACGCGACCAACATCATGAATACCACTGACATCTTTGGCTATTATTTGTTATCACACTATTATAAGGAGTTTGACCTCACTAGCCTACACCGCACACCCTTATTTGGTACAAACCAAATATCTCGATCTGGACTTATCCTCCAGTCAGAAGCATGTTTACTCCTCATAGTGCATGCCTCATGTAAATGATTCTACAATGTTTAGGGCACGTTGAATTCACTGCTCAATCATCTCATCAACATTTCTTATCTAACCTTGTGATAAGTTCTTTTCATATCTGATTTGTAATCTATATTGTAAACTGAGCTACTGAGCTACTCCACTTATCATACTGAGAAACACTATAATAAAAATGATTGATTTACTAAATGGCCTATCCTTAGGGTTCCATTTGCCTCATTCACATATAACATGACTCACATAAGAATTTCCTCACCATTCATTGAACTATCATGCATCTAGGACAAACTTGAATTAATAAAACTATAATGTTTAAAACAATCACTTCTAATGGATTTCATAGTATTTATTCTTAAACTCCCAACTTTTCACTTGTTTAGGGTTTCTCCCTCTTTCCTAAGATATCAAGAAAACACGAATAACTTCAATCAAATGCATAGATAATATCTGATATATCTATACCAAACATTCAAATAAAACAATATAGTGATAAATAAGAAGATTTAAATAGGCAAAGTTCTTTATTTAGTTATACCACAATTTTAGACATAACAAAAAACCCTAGGGTCTGGTTTATTCTTCTAATTTCTACAATAACTTTAGGAATTCTATTCTAGTTAATCCATTTCAAATATGATTTCATCATATGAAATTATTCACATTAGGAAATAATTCATTTCTAGCTCATCTTGTAAAAGCTAGGACTGAAGGCATATTTAAGGTTTATTGTCTCATATATAAAGAACTAAAGATTTTATCTAATTCGATCCATTTTAGTGCAATATAATGTTTAATGGAAGTATTCACTCATCTAAGGTTTGAAACACCTTAAATTCTATAGTCCAACATATGAAATTATTGAATCCACATCAATCTTCAAGCAATCCATAGTTTTCTTCTTCATTCCAACTCAAAAACCGTAGGAATGGAGGATTGTAGAGAAATAATAAGAAAAGATGTGATTTTGATACCATATTGAATAAAATTATAGGGGGGAGAAAATCTATACATGTGAGAGAATAATCACCGTGAAAATCTATCTAGAGATGACCAACATACTAGATTTATCAACTCTAGGAAGATAAAACCCTAGATCACGATCTTTTCCACTTTCTCCATCCATATCCTAACTCTCCCTATTCCCCAAGAATATCATTTCTATGGAATGAATCACAAAATATGAGAGCTACTAGTGTGTTAGGCTACTCATATAGAACAGTTAAAGTGCTTGGGATAATCCTACCTTACATTTTCTTTTATTTCATCCCATCATAAAAATTTATTGAAAACATTATCTGAATAAGTGAAACTCTTCCAAAAATTTTAAAAAATTGCATGCTATTTGGAATATGATTTGGGAGCTCCAAAAAATTTTTAGGTCATTAATTTTTTTGAATAAATAACTAAAAATGAAACACTACACTGCTCTATTGTAGTCTACAACATGGTTGGTCGAGTTGTAATTCGACCAGCCAACACATTCAAATAACATCCAAAGATTTCAAAATTTACACTAACACACATAGCTGACTTTTCCAAATTATATACTAAATTAAAATAAATCCAGATATCTATAAAATACTAAAAATAATTTACTACACTATTGTATTTATTGACTTCTGCATTCATATCTATCAAAATCCTAATTTTGACCGACTAAGGTTTACACTCCTAAAATCCAAAATCTTAAAAATCAAAGTTTTATTAGAGTTCCTCATCAGGTTTAAAATATAGTAACAATACATCTTATTATTAATCAAGGTTAAATAAAGATCACTAGAATCAAGCGTGTAACTATCCATATAAACTCGAATTAGATGCTAAGATGAAGCTGAGTCCTAACAACAACCGTGGTGAGAGGAACGACCATGGTGGATCTTGCACACCACATCCATTTTTCCTGCCACAAATGTGGTGGTTGAATATTTGTATCATCTTTGGTCTTAGATTTTAACTGTGTATCAGGACATTTGTGCCATGGTCGTGGCCATGTACCACTGCTTGTTTTGGCAAACTAGTTGTGCATTTTATCTCTAAAGTCCTTTTTCAAGCAGTTCTTTGCTTTAAATCAATATTTGACCACATGCAGAAGGTTGGGGGATGGTCTATGGCCCATCCAAGGATGTAGAAACTCTAGGGTCCTCCTCTTTGTACATCTCTCCCTTCCATCCAGTGCATGTTTCTAGTACCTAAAAACACACAAAAGCACAATAGTAAGTGCATTTGATAGTAATATACGTATCGAGAGAAGTAATTGTATTGTAAAATGTTTAGACGTGATTAAGGTACAAAAATACACAAGATGAATTCCTAAATAGTAGTGCATGACCACCCCAAAAAATAAGACATACTTGTCCTCAAGTATGCTCCAACTCAATCTCATTTTCACTTTATTTAAGAGAAACATGGGAGAATGTAATCATCATGATGTTCATTGGATAAAGTAAGTTCACATGTGGAATTAGGAATGCAATCAACTACTCTATATCATTTTTCTATTATTGATGTGATTAAAGCATGGAGCATAAGAATTTTAAATATGAAACCAATCACACATGTAAGTGATGCAATTTTTGTAACACTCTAGGTAGACCATATAATCCATGGCATACATCAAAATGGTTAGAGTTGCTATTTCACTTGGTAAAACTCTATTATAAACTTCACTCCATCTCTCCTGACCACTTGGCTTGTGTAGGGGTGTGAGGGTTAGAGTTGATTAACACTAGCCCTACTAACCAAAAAAGAGAAGAAAGTGATATGGAAGGAAGTGGAGTGCTATTACATAGGAGCACTCATCTTTTTTATCTTTTGAGAGGCTATTACTATTGGGAAATAAGGCAACAGAGCAGGCATTAGAAACAAAAATTTTATCTATCTTATTCCCCTTAATCAACAGATTGTATCAATAACTATAATGCGGGAAGTATGGTTTCAAGGATATACCTGGTCCTGGAGAAAGTCCAGTGACATCTCCTCATTTTTGTTGATGTGCAACTCTCTTGGACGGTGTCTATGCAACTCCTTATTGCACTGGGACTCGTATGACTGCTGCACCCTATGATCTACATGTCAGGCAGTAGGACTACAACAAGTCCTCCTAGTTGCACCAAAGACTACAATCAAGAACATCGTCCCCTTCAACAGTTCCTCTTGTTACATACTATTGGCTGACGTTGTCCTCCGAACGACAAACAAAAACCTATCGCCTCTATGGTAGTCCACACAAACCTCCTAGAACTCGTCTCTTCCTGCTAGAACGATTAAGAAGGAGTCATCCCTCTCCATCGGTGTACTAGTCACCAACGTGGTCTCCCACGACAATGATCTCAATTACTCTTTCCCTTGTTGTTCCTCCATAATTGGGTAGAATGTGCTCGGACTCTTGTGGTTACTACAACCAGAGTGGACAATGTTTTTCAGAGCAACTATTTCTCAATTATCTATGAGCAACTGTTTCTCAATTGTCTATGTTGTGCTCTGGGAAGCCCCCAATACCCCTCTATTTATAGGTGGGGTTTGGGTCCAGGTTCCCAGTCTATGTGGGAGTGGAAGGGATTGGAAGATCTCGAATTTCCACAACAATTCTGGAAACTTTGCAACATGTGGGAGCCAAAATAGTTGTCTCATAAGAGAGATGGTCATCTCATACTACAAGACGGTCATCTCACACTGTTAGATGGTCGTTTCATAGTTTTCCAGTTGTACACAAATTTGGCAAATTAATTCCCATCAATGTTAGACATTGATTTCCTTGTGCAACAAATATTGCTCAAGTGAAATGAATAGGAAAACATCTAGAACCTTCCCCAACTGAATTGGACCATCTTTCCCATGTGATACGGCTGTCTCAGTCACCCAGACAATTGTTTGGTGACCCGAGTCAAGCCAGTTTGGTTGGGTCGATATGTTCCTTGCCAATTTCAACTCAAAACCATGTCTGACATCTAGACGTCTATCTCAACACTTGAGACTACCGTTTGGATCTTCCAGACGACCGTCTCAACACTTAAGATTGTAATTTGGTAGTGTTGTCATCCTATTTGTTGCATGAATCAAATGCCTAAACACTTCAACACTTAATTCAAATGTCATTCAAGATCTGAACTCCTCTTCTAGGTCGAGACCTATGTGTGTGACCCTATAGGTCCCATATCACGTTGGTAGTGAATGTCCATGACATCAAGAGTGGTACCTAGTTTCACATTAGTGCTACCCAAGTGAATGGAAAGTTTGAGAACAACTTCAACCTACAATATGTGTATGGTGTTACAATGTTTGTATAGTTCCTTTGTCACTGATGTCCAGATTGAACTAGAGGCATGAAGCAGTCACCCTCATTATTATTCAATCTTGTTTCTTGAACCAAGAGTATACTGTCTGAGATATATGTAAGCTCAATATCACATTATGACTCACATGCGCATGGTCGTGCTTTTTCTTGGTCTCACTTATTAAGAGGCCTAGGACATCATACTCCATTAGGAGGGACAAATCCCATATCTATCACTCACAATCAATCCCCATGTGTCAAAGCCACCCAATCATCACTGTTATAACAACCCATGTTTCAGGAGTGGGTTTGATGATGTCAAAGTGTACCCAATGACATGTGTTGAGTGTTGTGATTTAAGGTCTAAGAACTATAATCACCACCATCATTGTGAGACCTGACTTTGACTTTCATTATGATGAATTCCATGTGTCAGTATCACGATGGGTCTATCTGATACACTGTTCTCTAACATGTATCTATGTGATTGGTTTGATATCACCATATCATGAACAATGATACTCAATCATCAACCAACTCACACTCTGATATTATGTGTTATTGATGTCTATCAACCTTCCATAATAACATCTGATCAAGGACATAATGAGAGTATGTATATGTACTCTTAACATCTATATGATCTCATTTCTCAGGTCCTCAACTTGAAGACATACGTCATTGAGTAATATTACTATCTAGAGATTTATTATGTTATTTCATTATCTCATAACTGAACAAACATAATAAATTGGAAGCTTGTCTTTTATTAATAATCAAATTGTTTACATTTATGACATTACAATCATTACATGATTGGTTCTATGAGCATACATGCCAAAAGACTCCCACTTACACTTAGAGCCAATCACCTACAAATCATATTCCAAGTGATCTAACATGTTCATCATGCTTTTGCTATGAAAGTGTATTTGTTAAGGGATCAATAACATTGTTGTCAGTTGGTACTTTGCAAATCTTTACATCTCCTCGTTGTAAAATCTCTCGTATGAGATGATATTGCCTTTGTATATGCTTTGAGCGCTGATGTGATATGGGTTCCTTGGCTTTTGCAATTGCTCCATTGTTGTCACAATATATCTCCATTGCCTCGCTGATGCTTGGAATGACCCCAAGTTCTGTGATGAACTTCTTGATCCATACAACCTCCTTTGCAACATTTGATGCAGCAATATCTCAGTCTCTGTTGTAGAATCAACAACTATTTCTTACTTGGAACACTTCCAGCTCATAGCTCCATTATTGAGGTAGAACACAAATCTTGATTGCGATTTGTAATCATCTTGATCAGTCTGGAAGATTGCATCGGTGTAACCTTTTGCCACCAACTCTTCCTCTCCACCATAGACCAAGAACTAATCCATAGTCCTTCTCAAGTACTTGAGGATGTTCTTCATATATATCCAATGAGCATCACCTAGATATGACTGACATCTTCTCATCATACTCAAGGCATACAAAACGTCTGTATGGGTACATAAAATTTCATTCACGATTGATCCAGTTGCTGAGGCATATGGAATCACACTCATGCATTCCCTTTCTTCACAATAATTGGGACATTGAGCTCTAGAGATGGGGACACCATAGTGTGTAGGTAGGTTTCATCTCTTTGAGTTCTCCATGTTGAACTCCTTCAACACTTTATCAATGTATGTGCTCTAACTTAGTCCAAGAAGCCTTCTGGATCTATCTATATAGATCTTTATCTCCAAGATGTAGGATTCTTCTCCTAAGTCTTTTATAAAGAATGTATTTCCAAGCCATGTCTTTACCTTTTGTAAAGTAGGAATGTCATTCTGCATCAATAATATGTCATCTACATACAATATGAGGAATGACACTATGGTCCCACTAACCTCTTTGTACACACAAGGTTCATCTTCATTTTAAGCAAATCCAAACCCTTTGATTGTCTCATCAAAACAAAGATTCCAACTCCGAGATGCTTACTTCAATCCATGGATTGACCTTTGTAGCTTATAGACTTTATTTGCAAATTTTGGATCTGTAAACCCCTCAGGATGTGTCATATACACATCCTCAACAAGGTTCCCATTAAGAAATATAGTTTTAACATCCATTTACCAAATCTCATAGTCATGATAAGCTGTAATAGCAAGCATGATCCTGATGGATTTAACCATGGACACTGCAGAAAAGGTTTCATCATTGTCAACACCTTGAACTTGTATGAAACCCTTTGCAACTAATATTCCCTTATAGGTTTGGACCTTTCCATCCATGTTAGTCTTCTTCTTGAAGACCCACTTGCACCCTATGGGTTTTACCCCTTTAGGTGGATCCACCAAAGTCCATACTTTGTTGGTATACATGGATTCCATCTTAGATCTCACAACCTCAAGCCATTTCTCAGACTCTGGTCCCTCAATAACATCTTTGTAGAATATTGGCGCATCATCTATGACCAATTCACTGCCTTCCCGAGTCACAAAATATCCATATCTCGCATGTTCGAGGCTTGTCCTATTAGATCTACGAGGTTCCTATGTTACCTGAGGAATTTGAGTCTCCAAAATACTTTGTACTTATCTTTTTTCCTCTGGTTCATCTATCAGTTCTATGTTTTCTTGTTTGTCTCGAACTTCTTTGAGTTCTACTTTCCTCCCACTGATTCCTTTCGAAATAAATTGCCTTTCAAGGAATACAACTGTCCTGTAAACAAACAATTTGTCATCAGATGGAGTATAAAAGTAGTATCCCTTTATTTCTTTGGGATATCCAACAAAATAACATTTATCAGACTTAGGGCCAAGCTTTTTAAGAAACATTTTCCTAACATAAGCTTCACATCCACAAATCTTCATAAAAGACACATCAGGACATTTTCCATGTCATATCTCATATGTTGTCTTTTGAACCGATTTAGATGGTACACGGTTAAGTGTAAATGTGGTAGTTTCAAGAGCATAACCCCAAAAGGAAGTTGGAAGATCAGAAAAACTCATCATAGATCACACCATATATAACAATGTGTGATTCCTTCTTTCTGATACACCATTATGTTTTGGTGTTCCAGGTGGAGTCCTTTGGGATACAATCCCATGGGCTCTCAGAAGGTCCTCAAACTCTTAGTTTAAGTATTCTCCACCTCGATCAGATCGAAGTTCCTTAATACCTTTTCCAAGCTGGTTTTGTACTTTATTCATAAACTCTCTAAACTTTAAAAGAGTTTTTGACTTATGTCTCATCAGGTTGACATAGCCATACCTACTGAAATCATCAATGAAGGTAATGAAGTACTTGCACCCACCTCTAGCATTTGTTCTAAAAGGACCACAAACATCAGTATCTATGCATCCTAATAGATCACTAGCCCTTTCACTATTTCCTGTAAAGGGAGTCTTTGTCATCTTGACCAACAAACAAGATTCACATGTCTCTATTGATTCAAGATCAAAAGAGTCCAAATAACATTGTTATGGAGTCTAGATATGCATTTCTCATTTATGTGCCCTAGACAACAATGCCAAATGTATGTTTGGTTTGATTCATTGAGTTTTGGTCTTTTGGTATTTACATTATATACACTTGTCTCTAGATCTATCAAGTATAGACCATAATACATTAGGGAACTGCCATAAAAGATCCCAACTTTACTAATAGACCATCTTGCATGCTTTATAAGAAATTTGAATATGTTCTTGTCTAAACAAGATACATATATGATGTTCCTATTAATGGCAAGTACATAATAATAATTATCTAACTCTATCACAAGCCCACTTGGCAGAGATAACTCATAGGTTCTAACTACGCCGGCCGCAACTCTTGCGCTATTTGCAACACGTAGTTCAACCTCACCTTTCTCTAAAGGCCTACTTCTTTTAAGATCCTTCACATTTGATAAAATGTGTGATCCACATCCAATATCTATTACCCATTATGAGGAAGTAGTAAAGCTAACATCAATAACGTATACACCAAAAGTAGAGATCTCAATCCCTTTATTGCTAGGTTCCCTTATCCTTCTCCTAACTTTGAGTGTTGAAGACTTGGACCTTAGCTTATCCATAGAACGCTTCTTCGCCTTGCCTTTGTCCTTGGACTCAACTCCATTGATCATCATCACAAATTTTTCCTTCTTCATTTATGCTTATGCACCTATCAAGATGTCAAGCAACTTTGACAATGGTCTAGCCATGTTACTCAAGTGATAACACTCGATAAACTGGCTATATGATTTAGGCAAAGATTGCAAAATCATATTTAAGGCCAACTAATGACCTAAAGGAAATCCCAATCTCTCAAGACGATTCATATGCCTAATCATATTGAGCACATGAGGCTCTACTAGATATCCTTCTGTCAGTTTGCACTCAAATAGAGCCTTAGAGACATCACACCTTTCATGCTTATCATGTTGTTTATGCAACTCATAGTTCATACCGTCCAACGTAAGGTTCTTGATGTTCACAACATCATTGGCGTGATTCAAAGAAGCACCCATGTCACTCTTAGGTGAATATGGAGTGGATACTAGTACTGGTGTTTTAAGATCACGTAGAACACTTCTCAAGATCCGGAACCAGTTACAAAAACAATTCTCATTTAATTTATCCAATCGTAACACAGATTTGTTGCTCATTTTATTCTACAAGAGAAAATTTGCATTTTTCAAAAATCCTTTTTGATTTGATTTGAAAAGTTGATATTAATTATGTATTTAATTAATTATCGCTCCCACTATTTTAATTCAAATTGATACCCCCACATATCAATTTGGAATATTACAACGTACGATATTCTAGTGGTCCAAGATCCAAAATTGTTCAACTATTACCCGGCCTACACCAACGTCCATAGTAAATTATCAAGGTAGGAAATCATGACAATTGCATCATATGTAACTCTTAGATAGATGATATGTGACTCCTTGTCATAATCATCTACATGCTTATGGGCTTAGACTCTCTAAGAATCACCAGCTACGCCTGACCCAAAAGCTGACATGATAATAAAGACCCCTCTAGGGTGGAAACTATAGTATTACCATCACACTTCCACAATATAGACGTCAAACCACACTAGGGCGCAAACTACGCTTGGTCAATCAAGATTTTCATGTGTGCCGCTTTTGGAAAGCATGTAAGACTTAATATTTTAATTGAGGGAGTTTGTATAAATACATATATTTATCCAATCACCACTTGTGTAATATGTATCATATACATGCATATCTCACAAAAAAAACATGCAATAAACGTAAGTGATGGTTATGTCTAGTCCTAATGTAATCCCTTAGAGCCACAAGGAATTACATCATCTAGGTCTACATCACATGCAGAAACCTATTGTTGATGAAGATCTGTGCTTTCCAATCTGGGTTGATCGGTTTAACCCTTGAACTAATGGGATTTCCTCTTGGCCGATTGTTAGGTCATCTCACCGGTCATATAGTCCTTATGTTCACCATGGCTGGCACCTCCAGCTGAGCGGTCGGGTCCACTAGGCGATCGGTTCGGCTTGTCCATCTACTTCAGTCAGTCGACTCATCTTCAGGATGTCTTCATCTTCATCATAATAAAAAGTAAACTATCCTACTTTTACATGATTATAGGGAAACCTTGAGTTACATTCGAGGAAATTAAAGGTAGGAGAGAATTAACTTTACATTAAGAAGATAAGATAGAGTCTCAGTATGCAGATCGAGATAAACGGATAAACCAACCACACACAACCATGCACAAATAGGGGTTATTGGCCATAACCATGCTACACATCCACCATCAAAACTGCTTTTAAGGTGATTCGTGTGAATTACACGCACACACACACACACACACACATATATATATCATATATATTAGTTTAGGATTATCGTGGTATTGGATTTGATAAGATGTTATTTGCATCACATGCAATAATAGAATGACAAAACCAAAATCCGATCATATCAATTACTCGTAATATAGTAAATTGATGTTGGATATGATACCACTGTTGGGAAATAAGGCTACAGAGCAGGCAGCAGAAACAAAATTTTTATCTACCTTATTCCCTTTAATCAACAAATTGTGTTAATAACTATAATACAGGAAGGATATTTTGAGGATATACCTAATCCTGGAGAAAGTCCAATGACATCTCCTTGTTGTGGTTGATGCACAACTATCTTGGACAGTGTCCGTACTGCTCCTTGTTGCACTGGGACTCGTCTAACTGTTGTTCCCTCTGATATGCACCTCAGGTAGTAGGACTGTTGTAACTCCTCTTGTTCGCACCAGAGACTACAACCACGAACATCGTCTCCTTCAGTAGTTCCTCTTGTCACGGACTGCCGGCCGACGTTGTCCTCCAAGCGACAGACAACAACCTCTCACCTCTATGGTAGTCCACAATGACCGCCTAAAACTCCTATCATCCTGCTAGAGTGATCATGAAGGAGTCGTCCCTCTCTATTAGTGTACTAGTCATTGACTTTCTCTCCCACGACAATGATCTCAATTGCTCTTTCCCTTGTTGTTCCTCCCTAATCAGGTTGATCTTTCTTAGACTCTTGGGGTTACTACAACTAGAGAGGACAACGTTTGTTAGATAAATTGTTTCTCAATTTTCTATGTTGTGCTATGGAAAACCACCAGTACCCCTCTATTTATAGGCTGGGTTTGGGTCCAGGTTCCCATTCTATGCGGGAGTGGAAGAAACCAGAAGATCTCGAATTTCTGCAACAATTTTGGAAACTTCACAATTTGTGGTAGTTGAAATGGTCATCTCACAAGAGAGACGGTCGTCTCACACTGCGATACAGTCATTTTGCAGTTTTCTAGTTGTACACAAATTTGGCAAATCAATTCCCATCAATCTTAGACATTGATTTCCTTGTACAAAAACTATTGCTCAAGCAAAACAAATAGCAAAGCATCTAGAACCTTCCCCGACCAAACTGTACCTTCTCACCCATGTGAGACACTCATCTCAATCACCCATATGGTCGTCTGGTGACCCGAGTTGAGCCAGTTTGGTTGGGTCAGTTTGTTCCTTGCAAATTTCAACTCAAAATCATGCTCGACACCTAGACGCCGGTCTCAACACTAGAGACAACCGTTTGGCACTCCTAGACAGCCATCTCAACACTTGAGATGGGCGTTTGGCAGTGTTGTCATCCTGTTTGTTGTGTGAATCAAATGCCTAAACACTTTAGCAATTACATAGAGGCATCCCTTATTTCTTTTTATTTTATTTTTTTCCTTCTCTGTGCCCCATATGTAGGGAGGGCATGTGGTGATTGGAAGAAGCGAGGTGGTATGGTATGGCTACCCCATTATTTTGGAGGGTGACCAAGGCTAATTGTGCACTTTTACAATCCTTTCATGAGGAAAATATCATGTTACATGATTGATAATCAAGGAATAGATTGACACATCCCTATAACAAGCATCCAACAAATTTTAGAAGGCCAAGGTTTTTAGTTCCAAAATTGCAAAAACTATTTCAATAATAGTCACATAATAGGCAGGGATCATTGGATCCAATGAAAAAGTCACAACAGTGATCGAGTAAGGGCAAATGAAGAGCTTTATCACCATCTAAGGTGACAAGTTCAAGAAATATGTTAGTTATAGGGGTGTCTAGGACATAGTTTGATAGGTATTATAAAGTCTATAACATACATCATCTGAGATTTTCCATTTTAAGAATAGATAGTGTTACCAGTGAGGTATGTACCAACACGTTTGATTGTCCACATATTCTAGTGGTAGGGAAAACACAACAGAGGTCGAGTTCCTAATCAAGAAACCAACATTGATCTTCTATGAGAGGGAAGGACACTCATCACAAGTAGGTTCATCTAGACCAACCGTTAGAAGTTAAGAACGTGGCCTCCCATGGGAAATTGTATGAGTCTACACCATCATCCAATATGAAGGAGTCATCTACTTGAGGGTTATAACTATTCAGATAGACTCTCTCATTTTTTACTCAACTACGTCATCTTTCATTTTGGTTTTAGCTGACTTAGATGTGATACACTCACTTATTACTAGAGGGGTGATATCTCTATATAAATCACATGTTAGTGGTATGTCTAATGAACTTTTACTAGATACTCCATTGGTGGGTTCAATGGTGTTGATGGAGGTGTGTCCTTCATTTCTCAAGACACAACATTCAAGTAGATCTTTTACAACTTGAGATACATGGGTTTGATGTTATCTTAAGGATGGATAATCTAGAGAGGTATAAGGTGGTTTTGGATTGTGGGTACAAGGTTGCATATTTACATGGTTTATATATGTGTTGGTATTTACTAAGAGATCAAGTGTTCCTTACTACATGTTTGGTGTATGCAACAATAGTAGAAAATATGTTAATAGGGATGTGTACTATCATAACCTAGATTTCTCTCTATTCATGTATGTACAACCTACTTTGTCTTTGTATGATTTCTCACTCATGCCATTAATTCTATGACCGAATTGTTCTAATAATTTTTGAGTTTATCTTGTGTCCATTTCTCTCTATCCATTTTGTGCCTCCTAGCTCTTAGTCCAATCTTCTTCTTCTTCTGTCCATGGCTGCCGCCATGGATGGTTGCCGCTTTAGGGCTTTGGTCCTGGCACACCATTGGCCTCACTTCCACCACTAATAGACTCATCAACCAAAGATGAATGTTCCCAACACTATCATGGGGCTTGTGGATCTGGGTCGAGCTCACACCATCCTATCTTCCCTGGAGCTGGGTGTGTCGCATAGGCAGGAGAACAGTGGTTCAGGTTGGACTAGCCATGAACCTGATCATCCCATTGTCCTTTTGAACTCCATTGTCCGGTTATAAGGGGTAAGATGATGACCTACATCCTGATGGCACCTACATGGCCTAGATTGACCAATATTGGCATGCCACATTGCCCATTTAGGTGCTTGTCCTCTCTCACCCTTTTTTTGTAAGCCTAACCTTGCAAAAATCATTAAAAATCATTCTTTTGGCGAAACTGGATGTATAATATTTGATTTTTGATCAAGATAATAGAATCTATCAATTGGGACTAGTGTCATGACGTGATGTAGTTACATTGATAATCTAAAGCTAATTATTTTTAGTCCCTTTTACTTATTTAATGCTATCACATACTCAACCATGCATTCCCATGTTCCTAAATATGGTTAATTGTCTTTGATCAATAACTTCTAATGGTTAACAAGGTGAGGTCCCAACTTTTATCTCTATTGTACCCAAGGATATGATCATTGCCACTTAAATAGCTTAATATGTACTTCTATGTTAAAATGATTACCTTAATGCTCAAAGTTGATTCTATGTACCCTAAACCTTTAGATTGGATCCAAATTAGTAATTTCGATGCATGTCATACCAAGATGTGAACTTATTCATGTTTTTACCTTAATTTGACCTTGTGATATGAAATGAACTAAGACATGTGTTTTATGTAGTCTTTTGATAGCAAATCTTGATTCTTTCTCAAATATTGATTTAATGCTACTCAAATACTCTATGTGACCTCAAAATCATTAACTTTCTATGCTTTGTGCACTTAAATGACTAATGGTCCACTCTTGTTCCCTAATGTGATATAGTGCCCTAATCTTGCCTTGAGATGTGACCTAATGCATGTTGTCAATGTAGGTCTCTAATCTTGTATGAATCTTGCTCTAATGGTGAACCATGCTACATTTTGCTTTTAAATTAGAAACTTATAAATGGTTATGACAGCTCACCCAAGTAGAACTCATACACATTCTAATGATGACCAACCTGCATGAAAATAACCTTATATGACTGGATTTTACTATGTTGATGCTTGTAGTAACTATCTTGTTGAAATATTGTGATATCTCCATCTAAGATCTTGAGATCCTAGCATTAGTTCCCTAGTATCAGTTGTTATGTGTCACCCTAAGTTCTAGATGAACCCATGACATACTATTAATAATGTACTTGCACAACCTAGTCGAGATCTTGAAATCAGAAGTGAAGGTATAATACAAAGATCCAAGGTGACACATCCAACAACCATGGTAATGATTTAGGAGACCAAATATTTCTATTATTTATTCAAACACTTATTTGTAATACCAAGATCTCTATGATGACCTATTTGCCAAAACCTAGACAAATTTTCTATTTATGGTTTTCTAATTAATAATTAATCTTGTGCTCTAACTCTGCCTATGTTTTCGTACATTTTGTGCAAATGTAGCTGGTTACAAGCCTGGGTAAAGGAGGAGGGTTGGTGGTAGGTTGACAGCCAGCCATGAAAACTTTGTCACTCTTTCTATGACATGGATCCTTATAAAATTTTTGTTGGAGTGTCCCTACCTAGCGACGCACTGCATCGACACCCAGGCGCAGTGATAAATATGCAAGGGGTTTTGACACAGTGATGCTCGGTTGTGTTGAAGGACAGACAAGGGTTCCCACATCTTGGATGGGTGTGGGTAAAGAAGCTAGTCCCACTGCATCATCACCTAGATGTAGTGAAAAATGGGTAAGGGCTTCCACATCTTGGATGGGTGTGGGTAAAGAAGCTAGTCACGCCGCATCATTGCCCAGATGTAGTGAACAATGTGCAAGGGCAACATTTTCGATGAAGGCAGGTAAAGAAGCAAGTTCAACAAAAAAGGATTAGAGTTGGATCTTGGAATATTGACTCTTTGACTGGGAAATCTTTGGGCATAGTGGATACCATGACGAGAAGAAAAGTCAATATAGACTGTTTGTAGGAAACCAAGTGGACAGGGGAACGTTGTAGAGAGATTGGAGATACAAGATATAAAATCTAGTATACAAGTATTGATAAATATAGAAATGGCATAGGTATTATTGTTGATAAGATGTTGAAGGATGATGTTGTCAAGATCACAAGGATGGGTGATAGAATCATAGCTATCAAGGTTGTTCTTGGGGAAACATTTTTTGCCCCCCAAGTTGGCCTTAGCGAGGATGCTAAGAAGAATTTTTTGGATGACATGGCTGAATTGATGCAGGGAATACTGACAAAGGAGAAGATTATTATTGGGAGTGATTTAAATGGCCATGTGGGGAGTGACAATGTTGGATATGAGAGAGTTCATGGTGGTTTTGGTTATGGTAGTAGAAATGGAGAAGGAGAGAGGATATTACATTTTACAGTTGCAGTTGCATATGATATGATTTTGGAAAACACCCATTTCAAGAAAAGAGAATCTCATAAGACTACTTTCAAGAGTGGGCACAATTGTAGCCAAATTGCTTACCTCCTAATGAGGTAGGTGGATTGTAATATATGCAAGGATTGTAAAGTGATTCCTGGCGAAGAACTCACGACCCAACATAGGTTGGTGGTTTTGGATATTAACATGATGATCAATAAAGGAAAGCATTACAGAAACCATGATAGTAGGATCAAGTGGTGGAATCTTAGAGGAGAAAAGAAATTGATTTTCATGATAAACTCATCAAGGAGGGAACTTGGAACTTGGAGTTTGATGTTAAAACTATGTGGCATAGCATGAGCTCCTGCATAATAAAAATTTTCAAAGAGGTTTTTGGGGAGACCAAAGGTTGCGGGCGTCCACAAAAAGAGACTTGGTGGTGGAATGATGAAGTACATAAGGCTATTAAACTGAAAAGGGAGATATGTAGGAGCTTTCTAAAATCTTGAGATGATGTAACATTCCAAAGATACAAGCAAGCAATGAAAGAAGCTAAAAAGGTTGTTTAGGAGGCAAGGTCTAGATACTTTGATGATATTTATAAGAAGCTGGACACAAGAGAAGGGGAAAAAGATATATATAAAATGGATCATATAAGAGAAAGGAAAGAGAGAGACTTGAGTCAAGTAAAATGCATCAAGAATGAATAGGACAAAGTGTTGGTGAAGGACGATGATATCAAGAACCAATGGAGAAATTACTTCCATAAGCTTTTTAATGGAGATACTGCGAACAATGTTAGAGACTCGTGTGACATGAATACAAGATATATCATTTACACACGATGAGTTTCACCATTTGAGGTCAAGAATGCTATGAAAAAGATGAAAATGAGAAAGGCACGTAGACCATACGACATTCCCATTGATGTATTGAAGAGTATGGGGGATGAAGGAGTTATGTGGTTAACAAAGTTCTTTAACAAAATCATGAAGACTAAGAAGATGCCAGATGAGTGGAGAAATAGTACTATAGTCCCCATCTACAAGAAAAAAGGTGATGTTCAGAGCTGCACAAACTATTGAGGTATCAAGTTGATGAGTCACATGATGAAGTTTTGGGAGAGGATTATTGAGAAGAGGCTCAGATCTATAACGTAGATATCAAACAACCAATTTGGTTTCATGTTTGGAAGATCAACAATAGATGCTCTTTTCTGATTAGGAGGCTTATGGAGAAGTATAGAGAAAGAAAAATAGATCTTCATATGCTGTTTATTGATTTGGAAAAGGCTTATGATCGAGTTCCTAGGGAAGTGTTGTGGATGGTTTTGAAGAAAAAAGGTGTGCCAATTCAATACATTGAATTGATCAAAGACATGTATGATAGTTCTAATGCTAGTGTGAAGACTCCTGGAGGAGAGACACCAACTTTTCCTATCATAGTTGGGGTACACCAAAGATCCACTTTTAGCCCATATATGTTCGTTCTTGTTATGGATGAGTTGACTAGGAATGTTCAGGATGATATTCCTTGGCGTATGATATTTGATGATGATATTGTTTTGATTGAAAAAACTAAGGATGGATTGAATGATAAAGTTGAATGTTGGAGAAATGAATTGGAATCAAATGAATTGATGACTAGCAAGAGCAAGACTGAGTATATGCATTGCAATTTCAGCCAATCTTGCAGTGTTAATGATGGAGCTAAGTTGGACAGAGTAGATATACCAAAATGTGATAAATTCTATTAATTGAGTTCTATTATTCAAATAGATGGGGATGTTCAAAATGACGTTTGTCACATGATAACTGCAGGATGGTTGAAATGGAGGAGTGCAACTTGAGTTTTATGTGATCAGAAGATCTGTCTCAGGTTAAAAAGTAAGTTTTATAGAACAACTATATGGCCAGCCATGCTCTACGGGAGTGAATGTTGGGCGGTGAAGAAACAAGGTCTCAACAATACAAACGTGTTTGAAATGTGTATACTGAGATGGATGTGTGGGAAGACAAGAAAAGATTGCCTAAGAAATGACTATATTAGGAATAAAGTGGGGGTGGCGAGCATTGAGGACAAGTTATACAAAGGCCGATTCAAATGGTGCAGACACATGCAACACAGACTGACTAATGCACCTATATGAAGCAATGCTATTGAGTCAAGCATAATAAACAGAAAAAGAGGAAGGCCTAAATTAACATGGGACGAGCTTATAAAGAGAGATTTTGAATCTTTACATATCAACCAGAATATGGACCATGATAGAGTTGAATGGAGACAAAGGATCCATGTAGCTGACCCCAACATAGTTGGGACTGAGGCTTAGATGATGATGATGATGATGAATTAATCTTGTGCTCTACTCAAGGTACATTTTATCCTCCTATGACCAGACTAGTGGTATTGCATATATGTATGCTTAACTTTTTGTCTTTATATTCTTGTTTGAGATGCTTTTTTCATATGATTAGTAATTTTGTTTTTCTATGGATATGTTGAACAAACCTTGAAACATCATTAAACTTGTCCAATATAACCTTGTGTACCTACCTAAATTCTCGGGGTAATGACACGAGGCATGATTGAAACAAGGTTAGCTCATTGAACTTGTTGTTGAGTCCCCTCACGTAGAAAGAGGGTGACATGTAGGTGTTGAGCCTCAATTTCCCCTCATGGACCCATCCTTTAGGAAGTTGGTCAATGGCCATATGGTGTTGTTTAATATAATGGAAATGCACCTAAAATATGCTTGTATGTTAAAAAGAAAGCCTTTTAATGTTGTTGTTTTCCTTTTTATTATTAATTTAATTTCTTTTGAGAAATATATGTACTCTTAAACCAATGAATTTATGTATTTTGTAGTGTAATCAGAAAATTCATGTTGATGTGTACCCATTGTATAATTTTAGGTAATAGGTACACATGACACTATTACAATGATCATTGATTTGCTCTTACTCTTATAATATCTAATGACATGCAAGCAAAACTCATATGGGTTGACATATGTTGTGCCAAGTGCTTGTATAGCAATCTTTTGCTTTGTCATTTTGTTCATACCCTAGTTATCTATATTGTTGATTGTGGTTTTATTCATGCATATATTATGTGATACATTCTAGGGACAGACATTTGGGTACCCTACCTTTGGTTTTCTGGTCATTAGGGTTAATATTTTGGTATAAACGGTCCTATGAAAAATGATGCCAGAGCAATCACATAACCTCTATGCATATTTAATAACCCAATTCCATATACCTTAGAGTCTCTTCTAACATCTCATATCTTTTTAAATCTCTACCTTAAGCCATCCATCAGATGCAAATTAGTTAGTTCTTACCTCCTCATGTGATTTCTCTTGTGATAATTAATCACATGATCTCTCCATTATGGGAAGATTGTAGGGCTGGCAAAACAAGACCTGACTAGAACCCAAAGTTTTTAAGTAGGTTAGGGTCTAAGGTGTTTTGACCCAAATGGAAATTTTCCCAAACCCGAAGAACCCAAAATTAATTTATGGCCGGGTCCGGGTTTGTATTTTAGATGCAAATTGACCCGATTGACCCAAAGTTCATGATAATGTTCAAGTAAAATTACATATACTAAAGTTTAAGACACCTAATGACCAATTAAATGGCTAAATCCAACACTCATGAAGTTTATGTTGACAATTTTACATACTTTCATATTGTTTTGTATGATTTATTATGTTAATTGTTATATGAATTTGTGTTTAAAACTGTCAAACAAACTACAATAAGCTTTGTGTGTGTTTCCCAACCACAATGTAAGTTTTTTTATATGAAATTTGTTGATTACACTCGACAATCTTCAATGATTAGACGAACCATAGACTTTTCTTGAAATTGTTGTTTTAGTATTTGAATTTATGGGTTAGACCCGATATAACTAAAAATATATGCGGGTCGGGTTAGGGTCAAGGATTTTGACCAAGAAATCCATCTTTTGCAATTTTAGGGTCTAGAAAAAAAAGTGTTGACCCAAAATGACCTGAACTAAAACCTGACTAACCAGAACTCAATTGCCAGCCCTGGTATATTATGTATGGGGGAATCTAATATTTGAATGAATTGGTAAAAAATTATGTAAAATGATGATGATGTCTTGATCTAAATTGATTCCTTTGTTTCTAATTTATGGGATATGTCCAGTTTGTCATAAGGCATGTTTGTACACTTTTGGGGAGCATGTGGTTCATTGTAGGGAGCTTTCAAGTTTTAAATACATGCATGATCCTGATGTTCTGTTTGATGTACTCAACCATGAATGTGTTGCTACTAAGAAAGAGGCACTTATGAACTTTTTGACAAATCCACAAGAGGGGAGATCGACAATTAGACATGTCGATTTAATTTTTTGATGGGTCAGAGGGAAACATACATGTGTAGACATGATAGGATTTTCTCCAGTTGTGGGATTGAGGAGTGGTGCTTTTACAACATGACAGGCTGCCTTTAAAGCCACCTCAACCAAAGTGGTCAAGCATGATAAAGCATGTATTGACAATCAACACGCCTTTATCCCTTTTAGATTTGATACTTTTGGATTCTTAGCACCATAGGTTGTAGAGATTTTGAAAAGGGTTCAAAAAGGGATGAATAATAATGTTATGACTCCCAAGTGTATGGATGTATTGTTTCAAAGGATTGGCTTTGCAATTCAGAAAGGACTAGCGACACATGTTGTTGCTCTCTTGTCTTCTACTTTGATGTAAATCTCTATTTTAAATTAGTCTTAGTTCGGTCTAATTAGTAAAAATTATGACTAATGAAAAGTACTTTGGAAGATAAGGACTCATGTTTAATCCTTCAGGTCATGCAAACTCAAGTTCACTAAATTCAAACTATATGCTTCCTATGTTTGAGGTAAATGATCCATAAGATAATCTCTCCAAATGTGTAACTGATGTAACCTTTATAAATTTGGTTATCAATGTGACTATGCTTTGACCTTGATGCTTGATTTCTCACATTTAAAATAGTGTTAAGGTTGAATGAATACCAAGATGATTACAATATGGAATATGAGAACCAATTTCTAACAAAGGATTCATTTAACTTTGGGGACAAAATTCTTTTTACAGTTGGAGAGAATGTGATGACTTGGACTTTCTCTCTCCTTATGTATATACAACATACTTTGTCAATACACTAATTTATCACTCTTACCATTAATTCTATGATTTGAATTTTTCTAATACTTTTGGAGTTTATATTGTGTCTGCATGGTGAGTGGTGACACTAAATTTGATATGAAACCAAGATTGCACCTACAAGATACATCATCCTCTATCATCCCCTTTCTAGAACCATTTAGCGGACTCTTCTTACTCTAAACACATGACACTTGTGTATCTAGCACTCTCACATTTCCAAAGCATCAAACTTCACTCAATTCTGAGCTATGATGAGAGAGATATGCCCTTTTGAAAGTTCCTTATTTGATCATTGTTTTAGACCTTTTAAATCGGGTTTTGATCCCACTAGGCAGACCGACGACATGATAATAACATCACAACATAATAATAACATCATCTTTATGACACTCCACCAACGGAACCAACAACATAATAATAAAATCATGTTTATGACACTCCACCAGCCAGTCCAACAAGATATTCTACAGTCGTGAAGTGGATGTGCACATAAGACATGTCTACCAAACATGACTATTCAAACGAAAAGTAAATCCAAATCATAATCTTAGTGGATATCAATTGTAACATCCACTAGTTGTCAACATTTAAGATCAGACTACATACTAGACAAATAAGAAGAAGGCAACATATTAAATTTCTAAAAGAATGACCAATTTCCACAACAAGAGATGTATTAAAAAATACTAGATTTATCAACTAGAAATAAAAGGAAAGTAACAAACATTCAACTCATGTTCTACATGGCTTGTCATCTTTTTTTCATTTACCCTAAAACTACTTGGTTTGTACCTCACGAAGTAGAAGTCACCACACATGATTGTCGTGTCAACAACTCACCATCACTATCTTAGCTTTAGCCGACCACCCTAAGATATCAACAACAAACCCTAGTCCATTTTAGGGTTTCCTAAAGAGGATCACTTCCTCATATAGGGTACACAAGATATGAACCACCATAACAGAATATCACATGTCATCATTGAATATCACATACATCATATATCACATGTTTCACAATTTTTCATTTCATTAGTTTGTTCCTCATGGACATAAACTTTCATATCATAGGATTTAGGGCTAGAATCTAGTAGTGTGACTCACCCCTAATTTTTACTTTGCAACATATATGTTTTTTTTTCATTTCCACATCATCTCATATCAATATATATCAATGGGCTATCAACCTGAGATATAATTCATTATCTAGCATTTACCCTCATTAGGGTTACTCAAATATAATCAATGCATGATAATTCAATCTCAACATATTTCTAATCACTTCATGACATATGATAGCTCTCATCATATTATTCATAGACTCATTATAACTAGCTACAATATAATTATATAGATATATTGTGCATTCATCATTCTTAGAACAAGTTTATCAACAATATACACTTATTCCATCTGATTTCTATAGATATGAATAAAACTCAAAGCATATATGTTCATAACACACACAATACTTCTCCTTACTATTTACCACTTTTCAATTAAGGTTACTATCCAAAACACAAGTAATCTCATTTAAAATCTAACATGTTAGACCATTCTCACAATACAAGTGTTTTATAGACAATAAAAAACAAAAATGTATCCTTATGAATCAATTTGCATCCTTGAACTTCATCTTAAAATTGAATCCGACTATACTTATGTACATGCCTTAATCAATTATTTCAGATCATTATTTATTATTATCACATAGTTCATCATATTTGAGTTTCAGTTAGGTTGTTGTTACGTCCCAAAATCTTAGATCTTATCCTATTCCCATGATTAGGAGTTTAGAATGTTTGGTTCCTTAGATTTGACCAAATCATGATAAAAATGTGTACCTTAATAAACATTAAATATACATGTAATGATGTAACTCCTATATGACCTCAACTAACGTCATATGTAACACCAATCATACCTAAGAGCTATGACCCACATATGATGATATGGTGTTTAATATAATGACATATCCTAGTACATATGGTATAAACCTTATAATTTAAACATGGGTTTATATGTCAATAAGTTCATTAAATATGTACCTCGTGTCACACCATACATTAATATGAAACTAATGACTTAAAGGGGCATAGTTGGTAATTAGGAGTGAGTAAGTATAAATAAACAACCCATGTGAACAACATATGACTAATAGATATAATTTAACAATAGATGGATGTTCATATCAGTGAAAATGTTTAATGTGCTATTATTTAGGGTAATGTTGAAATTCATGAACTTAATTGATAATTGAGTAAAATAACCTAATTCGTGCAAAATAATATAAGATAAACCTTCTTATAATAATGATAAGTTAAAAGGACCCTAATTAATGAATATTGATGATAATGATGTGAAATAATAATGAATATTGAGATAATAGGGTTAAACCCTAATTGTATTGGAACTTATAAAAGGAAATTTCAAAACCATCTAATTTGAAAATTGTGATCCTAGAGTCCCAATTATCTTGGGTGACAAGTTTCACATTAGCTGAACTCTCCTAGATACCTAAATGAAAGGAAAGAGTATAGTAATGCCCTAAAGAGTGGAATTTTAATTATTTACCTTGATTTTATATAGCTTTGATTTTTATTTCACTGTCACACTGTATACATGGATTTATATGCGGTCACACTATGGTTTTTCACTTTCCATAATTTGAGTGCATGTGTAGCAATCTCATCCTTCACTTATAGATCTGACAACAAAGGAGTCATGCTCATTTTGGAAAACAGCCACATATAACACATTGATTTTGTTTTACCATTTCTTCATCTACACATTGTCTCTCTTTGAGACTTCTCCACCTTCTGTTTCCTCAGAAGATTCCACATCTATTATGACTATTCGTACCTAATAGATCTCCTAACTAAAAACCTTAATTCATCCCTCGATACATTGTTTCCTTTGGGGTCATGTCTGTGAGACATACCTATATATAAGTACCCCTCTAGTCTCATTGGATTGAGAGGGATTGTTTCCCATGCTCAATTTGATCATGAAATGATCTCGAACCTTACAACCAACTCTGCATTCTATCCCTAACCCTGGTTAATGTTGTTACTACTACACATCAAAAGATTTAAATGCCTTGCTTCATAATTTCCATGGCAACTCCTTGTTGGCATCCGAGAGCCTCGTATTCCCTAGTCTCCCATGAGATGCCCTATTCAACTTCAGGAGCAATGCCTCACTAGAGCTTCATTTGTTATTTTCTCTAGACCTATGCAAGATGCAAAAAACATGTGCCTAGTCTTGCAGAGGGGTGTTACAACCCCTTGCTCATCATGGGTTGTGATAAATATCAATACCCTACTTTTCCTCCTCTTTTTCTCTATTTATGGTGTCGACTAGGTCATTGGACTTGCTGGTTTTGATCTGACTTGATTCCCCTCCATTTGACTTATCCAAAGGCTCTTGAAGTTGTCAGGTATAGCATGTACTCATAGTGTTTCCTTCTAATTTGTTAGGTCCCTGACTCGTCTTTGATACCTCCTCCTAGCTGGTCTGGCGGTAGCTATTCTTGGGGCTTATAACCTCCTTAAGACCTCCTTGAAGGGTCACTAAGTTCAGCTAGTTGAAGCTGGTGTGTGGATGTTTCTCTATGTCAAAACTCTATAAGGAATTGATGACTTCATTGAGGAAATGTCCATCAAGTTCGTGTTGCAACATGCTCGGAGAAGTTGCAATCATCCTTGTGGTTTCTCCATTTTGCCCTTCCTCTCACCTCATTCTCTCCCAAATTTTTATGGGCATTTTTTCCCTTTCACCTCAGTTAAAGTGAAAGCCCCTTGGACTCAGTCTCAGGCTTACCTGGCTAGGCCACTTCCACCTTGGCGGTTGGCCATTAAGCCACATGGGCTCGGGTCCCTCCAAATTCTTGTTTTAAGATTTATCAGTACATATGAAATTTTGTGATTGTCTAAAGAATGTAAATTCATAACTAAACATTGGTAGGTCAAAAAAATTAAATTAAATATATTTCTAAATCATGGCATTTTCCTCTATCCAATGGTACTAGTTTAATGCTTAATTCCAATATAATGAATAAGTGATTTTTATCATTTTATCTAATTAGTTATATTTTCTAAAATTCATAACTAATAATCTATAAGTCGAAAGAATAAAATAAAATATTTTATGAACTCAGAAAAATAGAATCTATAAGGTCAGATGGTTTTCATAACTTACTCTAACAACAATAATTAGACAAAATTTTAGGATTTATATAATTAAAGTAAACCTAATCCTAGTCTCTTATATGCCTTTAATAGGTTGCTTGTGAACTGATATGGAATTAGGGTTTTGAACTTGGACTAATCTAGACTCTATCTGAGATATGTTGCATCCCAATTTTTCATATTGAGCAATTGACCAAATATTACCCTCTCTCTTGATCTTGTGGACAATTGAGCCTACACAATTTCTATCTCTTCTAAGGATTTATTATTGGGTTTTTTTGGAGGCGACAAACACACAAAAAGTAATAAAAATTTCTCAACATACCCTACTAATGTGGAATATTATCACATTGCAAATTCACTAGGAATATAATTCCTAGAGTTTACCAAAACCAAAGTGAAATAATGCCACCTGTTTACAGATGGATCTTAGGGCCTGTCTGGTTGGGAGCAGTTCCAGCGGGCACCATGTGTTCCAAAACACGAAAAAAAATAGGATCTGGAATGCAACATCATTAGTTTGGTTTTGTGTAATTAGAGTTGACAACATTCATTCAAATTTCGTTTGGTTGGAAGTAGAATTTGCATTGAGGGCACGTTTGGTTTGCTGGAGTCAGCGGGATTGGATTGGACTTTTGACTCCAGCAAGGCAAAACTTAAGTTTGGTTTGCGAGAGCGGTAAAAGTGGCAAACTCCAGGACTTTTAGGGAATAAAGAGACTGCGGGATTAGGTCTTCCATCTCAAAATGTTCGGACGCCGCAATCCAGAGCCGCCCGACTCTCGCCCAGGACTCCCTCGACTTATCGCAACTCTTGCTCTCACCCCTTCTTCCTCCCGACTCTCCTTCCCCGATCTCCTTCCCGCATCATTTCTACCTCTCGTCGGCACGATCAACTACAGATCTAGATCATGCGGTGAACAGCGACGGCATCAATCGGTCACTGGCACCGCTTCCAGTGACTTTCCTCCCCACGTTCTTCCTGCCGCTCACTGACGTGGCTTCCAGTGAGATATACAACCCGCGGCGACCATCATCGCTTGAAAAGGAGGAGCTGTATCCCACATCTACAGGACCGCCGTCAATGGCTCCACCCTAGAACCCAACTCTCTCCTGACCTTCCTCACCCACTTTCGTCACCATATCTACACACAGTTGCGACCAACATTACTTCAAGAGGGAGGATCTGTGACTGACGTCCTCTCCTAATCGACTCCTTCCTCCAAGCTCGGTGTGCCCAGCGTAGAGACAGCAAGGTGGAGTGCTTCTGTCAAGGGAGATACGCAACGTGCTGGCCGTCGGAGGGCCGGCGAGGACGGGACAGCCAGCCATGTTCGCCAGCTGGAGGGAGAGGCTGGGAAAGTCCGGGTTCAGGCCAATTTCTCTGGCCAGGAACGCCGCCACACAGGCCACGCTGCGGCTGGGGATGTTCCCATGTGATGGGTACACCCTCGTTGAGGAGAATGGGGCGCTCAAGTTGGGGTGGAAGGACCTGTGCTTGCTTACGGCGTCGGCGTGGAGGCCACTGTCGGGGAATACTTTGGGTGCAGTGGGTCCTGGACCGACTGTGCAGCCACTGAATGTTGTCACTGCTGGTGTTCCGCCCATTGCGGCTGCTGGGACTGGCCATGCTGGTTTGGGTTCCGCTCCGTTGGCGCCTCTCCCTGCAACTGCCACAGCGGCTTCCAGGTAGCAGGTGCCATCACCACATAGGCGACCTTCTTTTGCGGTGGTGGAAACAGTTGATAGCTAGACAGATAGCTGGCTGGCTATAGAGGATCATTAGAGGTTCACATTTTTACAAACACAAGATCTACTACGATGCTTCCATGACACATCATTTGAAATTAAAGTTGAATGTGCTTGTATGAATTTGGTTTAAATTTTGGATAAATAAGTCCTCATCATTTGGACTTTTGTAAAAAAATTGTATTTGAATTTTTGAAGTAGCCATTACGCAAATGGTGCATTATAATTTGTCTATTTGTGTGCATTTGCATGTAATTTTGAGTTTTTGTAATCAAAATCCGAATTTGAATATTTTAATTGAAGTCCCAAATATTTCAAATCGTGTGCTTGTAATGAAATAACATAATAGTTACAAATTTCGTGTATAATTAACCCAATATTTACACACATGCAATCGTGGAGTCTAAATCCTGTAACAAAATCCAGCAAAACAAACATAAAATTTTCTAATACAGGTTTTCAATATCCAGCAAACCAAACCTAAGAAAAATAATCTGTAGGATTCCAACAATCCAGCAATCCATTTTCCTGTACTTTGATAATCCTGGATTAATGCAAATCCAGGCTAATCCACCAAACCAAACGTGCCCTGAGTGACCACGGTAACGTTACCACCACAATACGGCCCAGTTAATATAGAGAAGCTACTTGCTATTCAGGTTGTACCCGGTATTATTGCTTGAGAGGTAAAGATACACAGCAATAACAGCTGGCATGGAAAAGAAACTGCGCCCAAAATAAGCGCGGTTCGAGTTCCTCCTTTTTGCATGTCTCAAAGAGCAGTTGTGTGGTTCATTTTCCCAGTTCGGGTAGGAACATCATGCAACCAAACACAACCAGTTGGAAAATCCATTCAGTTCCAATTTGTGTGTTCAAACACGACCCAACCAAACTGGCCCTTATTGTAGTATAGTTGAGGATCGAATCCCAATGGACAACCTTTTTAAAAATTAACTAATCAAAGTAACCTATCAAGAATTAGTATTTATCACAAAAGTTGAGTTTGAGTTGATTAATCTAATATTGCAAGAAATAAAATAGCTAGATTAAGGTTCTAGTTATCAATGGATCAAAATACTAGGGTGGAACTAGGTTTCATCGCCACTACTCGTATCTGTGTAATCATTCAAATGCAAACTTGTATGAAGATATAATTAGAGTTATGCAAGTTTCCCCTTTCGGCGTTAGAAACTTGCATGAGTAGATATCTCTGTAAGATCGACGTCTCGTTACTTGTGGATCCTCTATCCACTACTTCGGAGACTTTCTGTCAGAATTTCTCGTCAGGGTGTCAACCAAAGATAATCAGTATTCAAATCTTATACGTTGAAGTTCTTATAGTAAAAGATTATAATAAATCACGTAAAGCGGGTAATCAATCCACAAAACATGTAATAAACGATTGTCTATGAATTATATGAGTTCATACAAGAATTGGAACATGAATGAAATTGTAAGAAATGGGTAGTTGGCTAGTCCCCACACCCTAGTGAAAAGATTACTCCCTCAACATGGAAAGATTAATATCATAAGAAAAGGAAGAGGACACCATCACGGTCATGATGGTGGAAGAAGCGACTCGGCGTGGTGTGGGATGACATACTTCCTTCCCTCTTTCTCCTTCAAGAATTAACCCTGACTTACAGTGGGAGTAGGTGGATGAATATCTGCTCGGGGAAGAGATCGATCATCTTGGAGAAGGAGGACTGACGGCTTTGGAGTTGCGAATGAAGGAGATATGCCAATCTATGCTTGGGTTCGATAGGTGTCGATCAACTAGGTCGATAGGACTAGCTAGGTCAACATGCATCGTTCTTGCTTTGATCTCAGTGATAACGTTTCAATGTTTATATTTCTAGAAAATCTGAGATGATTTGTGCGACTGTGCTGGGGGCCTATTTATAGGGTCGAGGTTGTCAACCTCTTTCCATCAGTGTCAACCTTGTTGTCGGTCGACAAGTATGTCGACCTTGGGGGTCGTCGAATTTTAGACTTCCTATTGTCGGTCTGTCAATCGACGAGATTGTCAACCTTGGTGTTTGACAAGTCTGTTAGTTGAAGTTGTGGCTGTCGACAAGAGCGTCGACAACTTTATGTCAATGATTCGATTTCTTGTCAGTTGCTTGGTTAATGATGATGTCGAGTAGGAGGGTCGACAATGTTGTCAACCTTGCTTTTTAATGAGTCTGATTGTCGTTATGCATGGATGTTGACCAAGGGGGCCAATACTACTGTCGACCATTGAGTGTGTTGAGCAGGGAGGTCGACAAGGCCGTCAACCTCATGATTTCTAATCGATTTTGATGTCAATTGGCATGTCGATCAACAAGTTGACTTGGATCTTGGACACAATTTTTTTTGTATCGATTTGCCTTATGAAAGTGCTCAGTGGGACCCCCTAAGAAAACTTGTTGCAGAGTGATAAAATTCTAAACCTACAAAGGGAGTTAAGAGAAGTATCAAATTACTAAAAATTAGCATAAAAACACAAGTAGATCAAAACAAATCTATTCTAATGAAAACTAATCTATATGAATGCTAAACTAGACTAATAATGCAACTTAAAATGGGATGAATATGCATTCATCACCTACTTGAGGATCTCATTGACAACAACAAATTTAGAATGAGGGGTAGGGATAGACCTCATCACAGAGAAGGACTGACAATGTCCCTTATCTCAGTGATGTGTGTCACTCCTAGCGTGCACAAACAGTCCTTAGCCATCCTTCGAATGTAGGAAACTCAATGTCTATGTCTCTACTTCATCCACACAAATGGACTGAGACTCCACGTCGAGCTTATCAAGCCAACTGGAAGGAACAACCTTCTTATTAATAACTTGTTAGCATCATTTTCTCTCCTTCTCTCTCTTGCTTGGGGATAATAATGACTAGGGTTCACGTACAAGAGAGTACCCTCAACATGATCATATTACCATTAACCAAAAACCGACCGCCATGCCCCTATAAATAGCAGAGAAAAGGAAGTAGGGTTTTCCTAAAACCCTTGGGAAACAAAAGGGCTACGACTGCGTTTAAACAGAGCCTCTCAAGGACCAATAAAAGAATATTCTGGAAATAATCAATTAATTCAATTAATCATATTAATTGATTAATTAATTTCCATTATCCATCTCTAGTTAATCGCTCTAGAACAACTAGTCAACTTAATAATTGAATCTAATTAATTTGCTTAAACATTTTAACCAATGAACTCAAAATTTAGTCCAATATTATAACAGATTAGCTAAGCATTTTAGTAATCAATTCGATTTAGAATATTTCCAATCACGTCACAATTGTACTCCTATTCCAATCACATCCTATGTGTTTGACCCAGTAGGCTCCACATTACGTTGGCAGTGATATTTGTAATCATATTATGATTTCACAAGAAATGATTGGTATCTAGCAAGACTTCATTGCTACCCAAGTAATTGGAGAAGTTGGAGAACAGCTTAACCTATCATTTGTCACTGGTGTTACAATGATTATATAGTTCCTTTGCCTCTGATATCCGGATTGAACTCAAGCCATGGAATCATCATACTCTTCAACATTCAACCCATGTTCCTTGAACTAGAGAAGACTTCCTGAGATACATATAAGCTCAATATCACATATTGACTCACATCAACATGACCACACATTTCTCAGTCTCACTTATCAAATGGCCAAGATATCAAACTCCTATAGGAGGGACAAATCCCATCAACAACACTCATAGTCATCCCCATGTGTCACAGTGCACCAAAGCACCACCTTTATGGAAACCCTTATTTAGGATCATGGTGGATGATGTCAAAGCACACCGAGCGAAATGTGATGAGTGTAGTGATTTTAGGTCTAAGAACCACAATAACCACCATCACTATGAGAGATGACTCTGGCTACCAATCATGGTTCCATGTGTCACTCTCAAGGTGGGTCATCTGATACACTGTTATCTAACAAGTATCTATGTGCTTGGTTTGATATCATATATCACAACTAATGAGATTCTATCATAAACTAACACACACTATTCTTATGTGCTATTGTTGTCTATTAGCCTTCCACAATAACATCTGACTAGGGACATAACAAAAATCCATAACTCTTGACATCCGTATGATCTCATCGTTCAGGTCCTCAACCCGAAGATATATGACATTGAGTAATATCATTCTTTAGACATTTATTATATTTATCATTATCTCATAACCAAATAACATAATAAATTAGAAGATTGCCTTTATTATTAACAAAATTGTTTACAAGATATGCCATTACAATCATCATATGATTACCTCTCTGGGCATATATACCAACATTAATTCATGTGAAAATTTCTATGTTGATTATGATCTTGTGACCATTTTCCTTTGTTGGATATTCTTAATGGACTCTTGTTTATATCTTGATCGTTTTATTCCATGATGAAACCCTGAAATCACAACTTGAGATATTTGATGTATCTTAATTATGGTAATTGTTACATTCTAGTTTATGGGTCCTCAGAACCTACATGATATCAGTTGGATGTTTTTGTCCCTTATTTAAGCATGTCTATACTTTATCTTTCCTATACTATTTGCATTGGTGATTGACTAGTCATAACTATAAGTAGGACACTATACAGGGATTGGGTTTTATTCCCCTTCCATGACTGATATTTAGGAACCAGGTTCTATTCCACTATTAGGCACTAGGTTCTATTCCCCTTCCACATATGATATTGGGCACTAGGTTTCGTTCCCCTGCCATGCACTTGATTTTATTCCCCCTATAAAATACTATGTTTGTTTGGGACTGAGGTTTTAATCCTCGTTCCCTTTTGTATGGAATATATATGGGTTCCTACCATGCTTTTTAGTATATGCTGGTCTACTTACTACCCACCATGCAACTTTTTTATGTTTTGCAATATTATTATTGTGACATTGTTTCAAGGCAAGAAGTCTCTTATTATTGTTTATCATTTTCTTGGAAATTATTATTCTTTTGATACCCAGTGGGGTGGTACTTCCCTTTTCTATGGGAATATTTGTTATATTTTATGTACTCATTTCATGGTAATTCTTAATTATTGATTTAATATACACATACCAATATTTTTGTTGATAATTTTCATTTTTATCTTCTCTTTGGGATATGCTTCCAACCCCAGGTGTAGGACTTGAACCACTGGACATGGTGACATGAAACTGGTTGTTGGAGCACTTGGGGAGATAGAGTTGAGATAGCTTAATATCCCTCTACTTAGATCCTCATGTTTAACTTTCATGTTAAACCTTTATGAGAGATGATAATATACTTTTGTAAAGTTGAATATAGTCATGAAATATTATTCTAATGCTATACTTTGGCTATTTTGTACATCATCATTTATGAAAATGACTTTTTTTATGTTTATTCCATCATGCCTATTGTTATATTTGGAATTGATGGATTCATTACTAAAATTAAGTAGATAGTAGATCCCCTCTTGGGTCCCACTCCTTACAAGATGGTACCAGATTCATGGTTGGATTCCTGACTATTTTAATTTTATCTCCCTAATAATAACCCTTTCCTCACATACTCACCCTCTAAGTGAGATGTTTACCCTAGAATTGACCTATGTTATTCATGATATAATGTAAAGTCAATTTAGGATCATAGGCAATATACATAAGAATCACAATGAGTAAACCCTAATGTGATGAGAAGATAGGTAATCTTATCCTACTATATAGTTTGGTGGTGACGTATCTCCTTGGATGTTAAGATCTAACTTTATGGTGGATTTTGGCATGAGAATGAGAAAATAGTTGGTAAGATCAACTTAAATGGAAAAATTATGACTTGGTTCTCTCTTTGATTTTGGTCCCTATCTTCAGTTTTGTATCGCCAAGTTTTGTCATCAAATTATTGTTCTTTATAATACTATATGTACAAAAAGAGTTTTTTAGAATTCTATCAAAGTTTTCGTGAACTAAGACACAACGAAGATAGGTGTGAAGTCTTTGTAGAGAAACCCTAGAACACGTTAGAATATAAATCTCAACCCTAGTTACTATGAAGTGGTGACTAGGAATATTTGGCATTATTAAAAGGTTTAGTTGGGCTATCCTTTTGTACCCTAATGACTTTTGGGTGCTGATGTGAACGTTAGGGTTGGTAGGTTAGTAACACAAGGAACTAAAGCTCAACACTAGTTGGATAAGACATGTTAGTTGGGTGTATGTTCTATGAACAACACAAAAACATAAAAGGTTCACAACTAAAAGATGCATAGGTAACCCTAATACATGATGTTTCTCAGCTTGGATTACTAGGTTAAACATTTTAAGAGGTGGAGATTATTGGCGGGTAAGATATGGATGTTGTGATTTTGAGGACGAAATCCCTTTAAAGGGTGGAGTGTTGTAACATCCCAAAATTTTGGATCTTATCCTATTCCCATGATTAGGAGTTTAGAATGTTTGGTTCCTTAGATTTGACCAAACTAGGATAAAAATGTGTACCTTAATGAACATTAAATATGCATGTAATGATGGATCTCCTATATAGCCTCAACTAAGGTCATATGTAACCCTAACCATACCCTAGAGCTATGACCCTCATATGATGATATGGGGAACCTAAACCCTAAGTAGGAGTTGGCTAACCTTAATCCATACATCTTTGGTAACATTTACGAATACATTAATAAAATCGGTGTTTAATTAAATGACACAACCCAATACATATGGTAAAAACCTTATAATCTAAACATGGATTAATATGTAAATAAGTTCATTAAATATGTATCTCTTGTCACACCATACATTAATATACAACTAATGACTTAAAGGGGCATAGTTGGTAATGAAGAGTGAGTAAATATAAACGAATAACCCATGTGAACAAAATATGACTAATAGATATAATGTAACAATAAATGAATGTTCATATAAGTGAAAATGTTTCATGTGCCATTATTTAGATTAATGTTGAAATTCATGGACTTAATTGATAATTGAGTAAAATAACTTAATTTGTGTCAAATAATATAACTCTTCCTAAAACAATGATTAGTTAAATGGACCCTAATTAATGAATATTAATGATAATGATGTGAAATAATAATGAATATTGAGATAATAGGGTTAAACCCTAATTGTATTAGAACCTATAAAAGGAAATTCCAAAACGAAAATATAATCTGAAAATCATGACCCTTGACTCCCAATTATCTTTGGTGACAAGTTTCACATTAATTGAACACTCCTAGATACCTAAATGAAAGGAAAATGTATATGAATACCCTAAAAGCGTGAAATTTGATTTATTTACCTTGATTTCATATAGTTTTTATTTTTATTTCACTATCATGCTACATACACAAATTTATATCTGGTTACGCTATGTTTTTGCACTTTTCAAAATTTGAGTGCATACGTGGCCCATCTCGATCGTCACTTCTGGATCGGATGACAAAGGAGTCGTCAACTACCTCACGTTCATTTTGGAAAACAACCACATATACACATTGATTTCATTTTGCGATTTCACCATCTACACACCATCTCTCTTTGAGATTTCTCCACCATCTGTTTCCTCAAAAGATTCCACACCTGCCCATTATGACTTTCCATACCTAATACCTCTCTTAACGAAAAACCCTATTTCATTCCTTAATACCCTGTTTCCTTCATAGCCATATTTGTGTCATACCTAGATATGAATGCCCCTCTAGTATCGTCAGATCGAGAAGGATCATTTCCCATGCTCAAATTGATCAGAAAATGATCTCTGCCCTTACAACCAACTCCACATTCTATCCTTGATCCTAGTTTATGTCATTTCCTCTACATGTTGAAAGAGTTAAATTCCTTGCTTCATAATGTCTATGACAACTCCTTGTTGGCGTCTGAGACTGTTACACCCCGATCTCACAATTACCACTCATCATGAGATTAGGGCATAAATTGAGGATTCAACGTAATACAAAGATCACCCTTAACTTTTTCTTCTTTTTCAAACTCTTTGTTTTCTCACATTGAACCACATAAACTAACTTTACAAGGGAGTCTGAGCATTGATTTATCTAATCTGATTTCAACAGTAAAAATGCATGTATGAACATTCATTATGTTTCTCATACTTTTAAGCACATAAGACTTGTTGATTCACATATATTGCTAAAAGAGGAATAATGTTATACATAATCATTTACAACTCTCTCTTAATTTTTACAAGGACCTAGAGTGATAAGGACCGACTGAACTTAACTATACTCAGACTTAACTCTTGTGGCAGATCTACTCTGATGCAATGATATCTTCAATCCCCACTGTTTCCCTAAAAAAATTAAGTAGAGGGGTGAGCCTACTCGCTCAGTGAATGAGTAAAGCAATAATGCAGTCTAAAGTACTGAATCAGACACTTATCATTCTTGGATAATTGAAATAAAATAAGATAGTAATTTCAAACTAAAAGACTAGATATTCAAAACTTACTAATAACATTGAAGCCTACATCATTAGAAATAAACAAGTATGGAAATATAATCCTTACTATATTCAATATTACATTTAAAGAACAACTGCAGCGAAACTAAAATCAAGCCTTTCTTAACTCTTCTTACTTATAAGAAACTCTTTAAACCTATATGAACATATTTTAGCTTATGCCCTGATCATACACAATGTACTCTACATATGAAGACTCATAGCGAACTACCATCTCACTGTATAAGACTTAGCTGACAAACCCGGGAATGCTAAGCCTGACTATGTCACTAGTCTGTAATAGGAAAATGGCTCTCTGGCCTCGGCACACCTATTATTCTATAAAACTAGACTCCTCCTCTAACTTGAGCACACAGACAGAGAGTCAAGCCACCTATTGGCTTTTCTGTACTCTAGTGCCACCAGGATCTCTGGTTGATGTTGGACACTACTTACTATATTTTAAGGAGACTTCCACTAGGGCTTCGTCCCCTGTACCACTTGTTAGTACGTTCTGACCCCCGTATACTTGACACTTCTAGGGTTAGGTCGTTTCATCCCTACGACGCATACCTCTCATATGGAATCTACGGTGTTCAGGGCTCTTAAGTCTATTATTTTATTATTCTTGGAAAGCTCTTACTATATTGTATCTTTTCCCTTACTTATACTTGACTCTGGTATCTCTATGGTACTGTGTCTATTTATTTGAAGTTTATAACAGAACATGTATATCATTCTAAACTTGGCAGAGCAATATACTCAAAACACTATAATATACTGAGAAATCAACATACTATTCATGCAGGCAGGCTGAAATACTTAAATAAACAGAATACATGTCCACTTGGCACTTATATAGTGTTCAGACTATGACTTTGATTATATTTTTCTCTTAGACTGATCTCTTTTTTAACTCTATATATTAATGACTACTCAGACTATTGAATTGAAATCACTGATGATATTGAACTGAATGCTTAACATATTGTTTACCCCTTTCTTAGGGTTTCTCCTTACTCATGCACATATAACACTTCTCATGTATTCAAACATATATCATGTCTACTAATATAAATATTCTCATTCAACATTTCTCACATTTATGCATGGCATCGATAACATACCTATCTAGGGCATGTCATATCTCCACTTACAATAGCTTAACAACATATGCATTTCATGACAAGTATTTGAGTTAGAAAATACAAATCTCATAAACAAAGAATATATGCATATAAGATACTATTCAGCTAAAATCCCACAATATCACATGAATCATTTTAATCAGCCATTTACTACTAAATTAGATATGTATACTTATAAAGCATACTAGATTGGGTATCCATCCTCAATTACTTGATATTCACATGATATGTATTATGAAAATCAGAAACTCTGTTTGTCCATATATCAAATCAAATAGATCAAACATGTAGAATTATATGCACTAGGAACACAAGTAAGATCATATAAGCATAAATCCAAATTTCAACTATAATGTTGTTCAAGCACCCGAATAACTTGAAAATTCAGATCTTAAGAATATTCTCAATAAACTTCTTAATTATGTAGTATTCAAGATACATGGATATCTCTATCCATGTCATCATATAAACATTTTTAGATCATAGTTGGAACATGAATTGAAGTATTTTATAAACTAAATTCAAGAACAGTTCTTTTCATTTATTGTCATCTAGGGAGAAATCAAGAATATAAATTAAAATCATCTAATTGAGTACAATTGACTGAAATATTCCTTTACCCACTCACCCTAACCTGTAAAATATCTTAAAAATGTATCCCATATATGAAAATCTCGAATCCATATTAAAACCCTAGCAATAGCCACTTTCTTCTTCCTTTCAACTCGGAAACCCTAGAATTGAAGATTAGGAGAGAAAGAGTGAGAAAAGGACTTGATTTGATATGATTTCGAATCCAATCAGGGGAGGGATAGAATCTTAACATCTGAGAGAAGATTCACCATGAAACTATATCCAAAGAAGCTAAACTTACATGATTTCATCATTCCTCGGACCGCAAAACCCTAGGTCAGCATCTCCATCAATTTCTCCTCTCAAACCCTAACTCTCCCTCTCTCTATAGGATTTCATTTCTCTTGTTTGAATCATGAATTATGAGATCTCCTTGTGTGTTAGGTTGACCATATAGAGAAATTGAGCTGCTTGGGTCAATTGCACATTGACCCCTCATTATACTTTCTCTTGTTTCAGCTGAATTTTCTATCATAAAAATATTATTGTAATTCGTCTACTGATAAGGTCTAAACACATTCAAAAATTATGAAAATTTTACATTTGTTTATGATTGAGGTTTAGATCTCTAGTTAAAATTTCAGATCATTTGGAGTTACCAATAAATAATTAAAAATAAAACAGTACAGTGCTGAAAAGCACTCTGTCAGTATTTTGGTCGAAGTATAGTTTGACCGAGAACCACATTCAAAGAACACTCAAATATTCTAAAAATTTTCTCCAATATGCATGATTGAGTTATCCATATCATATCCAAAATTCAATTAAATAAAAATTTGTAGAAAATATGAAAAATCATTTACCATACTGCTATCCTGGTCAAATTCCATATTCCTGTACTGTCAAAACCCTAATTTTTTCTGATTAGGGTTTATATTTCTCAAACCCTAATTCTTCAAACTAAAATCATAGTTAGAGTTTCTTCTTAGGTTTGAAACATCACAATTGATCTACTATCATTAATCAAGTCTAAACGATGTTCAATCTAATCAAGTATGTAATCATTCAGGTAAATGCTAGTTTACCAATTAAGCACAAATGTGGTCATTACAATTTCTCACCCCCTTAAAAAGTTTCATCCCCAAAATATAGATACGCAAACAAAGTATATTCAAAGTTTATTTTAAGCTTCTAAAATCTTACATGTCATTACATTCTTGTATTTTATACTTGAATGTAGTTTTCAATGTTAAGTCATTTATTTCTTTTCTAAGCACAACATGTTAAAATAGTTCTCAATAATAACAAACAAATTCTCTATGCCACATTCAATCATAGAGTAGATAGAGAAGCAACCATTTCAATATTTTCATACTCTTGAGGTGTTACCTCAACATTAATAATATGATCCAACCATCTCAATTCATACGACTCAATCTGTACTATTGTTTTATATTACCTCTGAGTCACAAAAGAGAGTTCACCATGTTGTTTTGAATATTACTATTGTGCTACTCAAATAGCAAAATAGTCTTGAGTTGGAAGACTAGATTCAACAACAATTGTACAATACTACTCACGACATCCCCATTGCATCATGGATGCATAAGGTGAAGCATTACCATCACATTCCATATTATTCTCAAGTATGAACCCACACATAATTCAAGGTGTAACCATCAGGTTATAACATACTAGGGTTTCAACAAAGTAACAAAGTACTCCATGATTGTATTAGTCATTCATTGACTATTCATACCCAATTACCATCACTTAGTTATATTAAAGCTAAGTATAACAAGCTATACCTCATTAGGGTTACATATCAATACAATATGGTTATCATCCCTTCTATACATATGAGTGAATAGGTAAGACTACCTTATTCAGGGTAACCCTTCATTTGTTCCATCATTATTCAACCCATATCATCATACCACAATTGTAAAATACTAAGATGGATTACTGTTATGAATGACTACAACTATCAGACACCTTTAATTAACATATTTCTTGCACATGTACACTGAAATCATACGTAGAACCAATTTACATCCCTTAATATACCTTCAACAATTTATACTTCTAAAAACAAATTCACATATTACTAAAAGCCATTGTTTTCTTTTATCTCTCTCCTCATTCACTACTACTTACTTTTTTCTACTTATCCTTTTCATTTTAATCATGTAGATTAAACATTCCTAAAATTGAAACATACAAGGTACAAATAGATCATTCATCATTCTTGCTATCACTGCAAGAATTTATCTCATATCACACTTCACTCATATTGTATTTCTCCTTTTATTCAAAACACACTTGTTACATTTTAAATTTATATCTTACTCTTTGCTCCAAATCATTTCCACATTGTTTATCTACCTTTTAGATTATTACTATCAATGCTAGTTTACTTCACATAGTGCAAATCTCATGATCTTATTTTATAGAGATGCTAGTATTCAAGGGCAAATCACTAGTGACATCCCTAGAACTACTACAACTCTAAACATTCTAGGGTTTGGTCCTTATCAGTAGCATGAAATTATTATGATGTGACTTTGCTCCCTTAATTTGAAATTCAAACTTTGGATCTCACAAGTTTTACTAAAGTCTTCTTTATCTTATCGATTGAATTTCCTTTCTCTTACTTGGCCATTCAGATAGATTACATTCTCAATTACCCTGCTAGGGCTTCATCATCATATTGTGTGCCATTATTACAATCACTAGATGTCTCTAGCATGGTGGTTATGCATCATATATGATTCATTTTCTTATCACTTCATTCCCACATTGCTTTCATTAAGGAAGATATAAAAGAGGAGATGATTCTAAGACTTATAATTCTTATCTTCAAACATTCCCTTAATACATTTCTTGTATGTAGGTTTAGTTAGTTATCAATAAGGATACTTGACTAATTAGCACTTGATTGAATCTCCTAACCTCTTTCTTTTATAATATATATTACTCCACCATGTTTCAAACCCTTCCTTACTTTCCATAATCCCCTTACCATATACTACTATTCCTCATGTCATCTTTAACTTCTAGCTTTTCTCTTATGATCATGTTGCTTCTTTTATGTGTATGATCATGTATACCATGTTGCATATATTTCTTTTTATCCTTCTACTAATGTGAAGTTGAAATTCTAAATCAATAATCTCTCTACTAGTTTCAACTCATGTTTAATACATTACATATCCTTCATTTTAAATCAAACGGTTCATGCATGGGTCAAACTTAGTTTCTCTTTCAATCAAGTTTTTCCTTTTTGAATATAGTCTACCTTTGTATGACTTATTCATTTATTTAGCTACACTTCTTGTTTTTCTTTTAGAAACTAGTTTGTCGTTCTATAGAGACTTAGAATCCAAAGGCAGTAAGGATGAATGTATTAAACTTATTAATAAAGGTATGCATTCCATGCTCTCAATTATATCATAACCCTCCTTCCTTAATCAAGCTCATTATTTCCAACATTTCTCTTTGTTTCAACTAAGTTTCTTATCCTAGTTTTATGACTTACATGCTCATGTAGTTCTCTTCACTTTAACTCTTCTGAAGACTCTTCACTTCTATGTACTTATTGTATACTTAACTCTTTTCTTCTATTTTCCTTTTGCTTTGGAGTACATAAAAACATTGTACTCAGTTATATAATCCATTCCTCATGATTGATTCTTACTATCCTGACCCCTTACATACTTTTCTCATATCTTTTCCATATTTCATATTTAGAGTTCATATAATACTAATAATTAAACTTAATCTGAACCTTATGTTGTGTTCCTTTACTCCCAATTAAGGGTTTCTCATATGAGGCCCCAAAGTTGGATCTCAGATATCAGTTCCAACTGATTCTTAGTTATCCCAGTCTTTCCCTTATACTTCAAAATCTTAGAGTATATACATTCATACTAGATTTTGGATCTAATCTATCCAGAATTTACTCTTGTTATGTTACTAATAGGAGTAATTAGATCCCAGTAATGCATCCTGCCAGCCGGACCAGGCCGAACCTACAGTCCTGAAGCCAAGTGCTACTCAGGATTACTCAACTCCTATTCATCTCAAATGTGTGGAAGAAAACTTAACCACTTAGGAAAGCACATTCAAAGATCATTTCTAGTCTACTTGATACAAAAATGTAATCAATAAATGCTACAACTGCATAGTGTATAACAAATCTTAAAGACCCATATATATTTCAAAATACTGAATATCTGAATTCAAACATATAAGAGCTTTTCTATTCATCTCCAATAAAACAACAATATGAAATGAAAGTTCTATCTCATTTTATATGTATGCTCTTAATTCATGTTACTTATCTTGTTTCTAACCCTAATATTTCTAGGGTTCCTCTCTAGACCATCCTTCCACTGTATACCTGGCCAGGGTATACATGAAAGAATAGATAGAGTAGCTTGATACTGGTTGATCCAAGTACTCAGATACCGGGCCAGGATATCCAAATACTCAAATCCCCAGATCTAACATCATAACATCTCCTGTCTGCGACACTTATGACTCTAACATACTAACTTAATGGTCCCTAACAACTCAGCCTAAGCTCTGATACCAAGTTGTTACACCCCGATCTCACAATTACCACTAATCATGAGATTAGGGCATAAATTGAGGATTTAACGTAATACAAAGATCACCCTTAACTTTTCCTTCTTGTGCAAACTCTTTGTTTTCTCAGATTGAACCACATAAACTAACTTTACAAGGGAGTCTGAGCATTTATTTCTCTAATCTGATTTCAACAGTAAAAATGCATGTATGAACATTCATTATGTTTATCATACTTTTAAGCACATAAGACTTGCTGATTCGCATATATTGCTAAAAGAGGATTAATGTTATACATCATCATTTACAACTCTCTCTTATTTCTTTACAAGGACCTAGAGTGACAAGGACCGACTGAACTTAACTATACTTAGACTTAACTCTTGTGGAAGATCTACTCTGATGCAATGATATCTTCAATCCCCATGGTTTCCCTAAAAATTTTGAGTATAGGGGTGAGCCTACTCGCTTAGTGAATGAGTAAAGAAATAATGCAGTCTAAAGTATTGAATCAGACACTTATCATTCTTGGATAATTGAAATAAAATAAGATAGTAATTTCAAATTAATAGACTAGATATTCAAAACTTACTAATAACATTGAAGCCTACATCATTAGAAATAAACAAGTACGGAAATATAATCCTCACTATATTCAATATTACATTTAAAGAACAACTGCTACGAAACTGAAATCAAACCTTTCTTAACTCTTCTTACTTATAAGAAACTCTTTAAACCTATATGAACATATTTTAGCTTATGCCCTGATCATATGCAGTGTACTCTACATATGAAGACTCATAGTGAACTACAATCTCACCATACAAGACTTAGCTGACACAACCGGGAATGCTAATCCTGACTACGTTGTTGGTCTGCAATAGGAAAATGGCTCTCTGGCCTCGGCTCACCTATTATGCCGTAAAACTAGACTCCTCCTCTAACCTGAGCACACAGGCGGAGAGTCAAGCCACCTATTGGCTTTTCTGTACTTAGTGTGACCAGGATCTCTCGTTGATGTTGGACACTACTTATTGTATTTTAAGGAGACTTCCACTAGGGCGTTGTCCCCCGTACCACCTGTTAGTACGTTCCGACCCCCATATACTGGACACTACCAGGGTTAGGTCATTTCATCCCTACGACGTAGACCTCTCATAGGGAATCTACGATGTTCATGGCTCCTAAGTCTATTATTTTATTATTCTTGGAAAGCTCTTACTATATTGTATATTTTCCCTTACTTATACCTGACTCTGATATCTCTATGGTACCGTGTCTATTTATTTGAAGTTTATAACACAACATGTATATTATTCTAAACTTGGCAGAGTAATATACTCAAAACATTGTAATATACTGAGAAATCAACATACTATTCATGCACGCAGACTGAAATACTTAAATAAACAGAATACGTGTCCACTTGACACTTATACGATGTTCATGGCTACTATTATTACTGTAACTTTGATTATATCTTTCTCTTAGACTGTTCTTTTTTTAACTCTGTATATTAATGACTACTCAGACTATTGAATTGAAACCACTGATTATATTGAACTGAATGCTTAACATATTGTTTACCCCTTTCTTAGGGTTTCTCCTTACTCATGCACATATATCACTTCTCATGTATTCAAACATATATCATGTCTACTAATATAAATATTCTCATTCAACATTTCTCACATTTATGCATGACATCGATAACATACCTATCTAGGGCATGTCATATCTCCACTTGAAATAGCATAATATCATATGTATTTCATGACAAGTATTTGAGTTTGAAAATCCTAATCTCATAAACAAAGCATATATGCATATAAGATACTATTCAGCTAAAATCCCACAATATCACATGAATCATCTCAATCAACCATTTACTACTAAATTAGATATGTATACTTGTAAAGCATACTAGATTGGGTTTCCATCCTCGATTACTTGCTATTCGCAGGATATGTATTATGAAAATCAGAAACTCTATTTGTCCATATATCAAATCAAAGAGATCAAACATGTAGAATTATATGCACTAGGAACATAAGTAAGATCATGTAAGCATAAATCCAAATTTCATCTATAATATTGTTCAAGCACCCGAATAACTTGAAAATTCATATCTTCAAAAAATCCTCAATAAACTTCTTAATTATGTAGTATTCAAGAGACATGGATATCTATATCCATGTCATCATATAAAAATTTCCAGATCATAGTTGGAACATGAATTGAAGTATTCTATAAACTGAATTCAAGAATAGTTCTTTTCATTTATTGTCATCTAGGGAGAAATCAAGAATATAAATTAAAATCTTCTAATTGAGTACAATTGACTAAAATATTCTTTTACCCACTCACCCTAAGCTGTAAAACATCTTATAAACATATCCCATATCTAAAAATCCCGAATCCATATTAAAACCCTAGCAATCGCCACTTTCTTCTTCCTTTCAACTCAAAAACCCTTGAATTGAAGATCAGGAGAGAAAGAGTGAGAAAATGACTTGATTTGATATGATTTAGAATCCAATCAGGGGAGGTATGGACTCTTAACATATGAGAGAGGATTCACCATGAAACTATATCCAAAGAAGCTAAACTTACATGATTTCATCATTCCTCAGACCGCAAAACCCTAGGTCAGCATCTCCAACAATTTCTCCTATCAAACCCTAACTCTCCCTCTCTCTCTAGAATTTCGTTTCTCTATTTTGAATCACGAATTATGAGAGCTCCTTGTGTGTTAGGTTGACCATATAGAGCAATTGAGCTGCTTGGGTCAATTACACATTGACCCCTCACTATACTTTCTCTTATTTTAGCTGAATTTTCTGTCATAAAAATATTACTGTAATTCGTCTACTGATAAGGTCTAAATGAATCCAAAAACTATGAAAATTTTACATATTGTTTATGATTGAGTTTATATCTCCATGTAAAATTTCAGATCATTTGGTGTTACCAATAAATAACTAAAAATAAAATACTACACTGCTGAAAAAGCACTCTGTCAGCATTTGGTCAAAGTACAGTTAGACCGAGAATCACATTCAAACAACACTCAAATATTCTGAAATTTTTCTCCAATATGTATGATTGAGTTATCCATATCATATCCAAAATTCAATTAAATGCAAAATTTGTAGAAAATATGAAAAATTATTTACCACACTACTATCCTGATCAAATTCCATATTCATGTACTATCAAAACCTAATTTTTGCCGATTAGGGTTTACATTTCTCAAACCCTATTTCTTCAAACTAAAATCATAGTTAGAGTTTCTTCTTAGGTTTGAAACATCACAATTGATCTACTATCATTAATCAAGTCTAAACGATATTCAATCTAATCAAGCATGTAATCATTCAGGTAAACCCTAGTTTACCATTTAAGCACAAATGTGGTCATTACAATTTCTCACCCCCTTAAAAAGTTTCATCCCCAAAACATAGATACGCAAACAAAGTATATTCAAAGTTTATTTTAAGCTTTTGAAATTTTACATGTCATTTCATTCTTGTATTTTATACTTGAATGTAGTTTTCAACGTTAAGTCTTTTATTTCTTTTCTAATCACAACATGTTAAAACAGTTCTCAATGATAACAAAATAAATCTCTATGCCACAATCAATCATAGAGTAGATAGAGAAGCAACCATTTCAATATTTTCATACTCTTGAGGTGTTACCTCAACATTGATACTCCGATCCAACCATCTCAATTCATACAACTCAATATGTACTATTGTTTTATATTACCTCTGAGTCACAAAAGAGAGTTCACCGTGTTGTTTTGAATATTACTATTGTGCTACTCAAATAGCAAAATAGTCTTGAGTTGGAAGACTAGATTCAACAACAAATGTAAAATACTACTCACGGCATCCCCATTGCATCATGGATGCATAAGGTGAATCATTACCATCACATTCCATATTATTCTCAAGTATGAACCCACACATAATTCAAGGTGTAACCATCGGGTTATAACATACTAGGGTTTCAACAATAGTAACAAAGTACTCCATGATTGTATTAGTCATTCAAGGACTATTCATACCCAATTACCATCACTTAGTTATATTAAATCTAGGTATAACAAGCTATACCTCATTAGGGTTACATATCAATACAATATGGTTATCATCCCTTCTATTCATATGAGTGAATAGGAAAGACTACCTTATTTAGGGTAACCCTTCATTTGTTCCATCATTATTCAATCCATATCACCATACCACAATTGTACAATACTAAGATGGATTACTAGTATGAATGACTACAACTATCAAACACCTTTAATTAACATATTTCTTGCACATGTACACTGAAATCATACGTAGAACCAATTTACATCCCTTAATATACCTTCAACAAATTATACTTATAAAAACAAATTCACATATTACTAAAAGCCACTATTTTCTATTATCTCTCTCCTTATTCACTACTACTTACTTTTTTCTACTTATCCTTCTCATTTTAATCATGTTGATTAAACATTCCTAAAATTGAAACATACAAGGTACAAATAGATTATTCATCATTCTTTCTATCACTGTAAGAATTTATCTCATACCGCACTTCACTCATATTGTATTTCTCCTTTTGTTCAAAAAACACTTGTTAATCTTACTCTTTGCTCCAAATCATTTCCATATTGTTTATCTACCTTTTAAATTATTACTACCAGTGCTAGTTTACTTCTCATAGTGCAAATGTCATGATCTTGTTTTATAGAGATGCTAGTATTCAAGGCCAAATCACTAGTGACATCCCTAGAACGAATACAACTCTAAACATTCTAGGGTTTGGTCCTTATCAGTAGCATGACGTTATTGTGATGTGACTTTTCTCCCTTAATTTGAAATTCAAACTTTGGATCTCACAAGTTTTACTAAAGTCTTCTTTATCTTATCGATTGAATTTCCTTTCTCTTACTTGGCCATTCAGATAGATTACATTCTCAATTACCCTGCTAGGGTTTCATCATCATATTGTGTGTCATTATTACATTCACTAGATGTCTCTACCATGGTGGTTATGCATCATATATGATTCATTTTCTTATCACTTCATTCCCACATTGCTTTCATTAAGGAAGATATAAAAGAGAAGATGATTCTAAGACTTATAATTCTTATCTTCAAACATTCCCTTAATACATTTCTTGTATGTTGGTTTAGTTAGTTATCAACAAGGATACTTGACTAATTAGCACTTGATTGAATCTCCTAACCTCTTTCTTTTATAATCTATATTACTCTACCATGTTTCAAACCCTTCCTTACTTTCCATAACCCCCTTACCATATACTACTATTCCTCATGTCATCTTTAACTTCTAGTTTTTTTCTTATGATCATGTTGCTTCTTTTATGTGTATGATCATGTATACCATGTTGCATATATTTCTTTTTATCCTTCTACTAATGTGAAGTTGAAATTCTAAATCAATAATCTCTCTACTAGTTTCAACTCATGTTTAATACATTACATATCCTTCATTTTAAATTAAACCTCTCATGCATGGGTAAAACTTAGTTTCTCTTTCAATCAAGTTTTTCCTTTCTGAATATAGTCTACCTTTGTATGACTTATTCATTTATTTAGCTACACTTTTGTTCTTCTTTTAGTAACTAGTTTGTTGTTCTATAGAGACTTAGAATCCAAAGGAAGTAAGGATGAATGTATTAAACTTATTAATAAAGGTATACATTCCATGCTCTCAATTATATCATAACCCTCATTCCTTAAACAAGCTCATTATTTCCAACATTTCTCTTTGTTTCAACTAAGTTTCTTATCCTAGTTTTATGACTTACATGCTCATCTAGTTCTCTTCCCTTTAACTCTTCTGAAGACTCTTCACTTCTATGTACTTATCGTATACTTAACTCTTTTCTTCTATTTTCCTTTTTCTTTGGAGTACATAAAACATTGTACTCAGTTATATAATCCTTTCCTCATGATTGATTCTTACTATCTTGGCCCCTTACATACTTTTCTCATATCTTTTCCATATTTCATATTTAGAGTTCATATAATACTAATAATTAAACTTAATCAGAACCTTATGTCGTGTTCCTTTATTCCTAATTAAGGGTTTCTCATATGAGGCCCCAAAGTTGGATCTCAGATATCAGTTCCAACTTATTCTTAGTTATCCCAGTCTTTCCCTTATACTTCAAAATCTTAGAGTATATACATTCATACTAGATTTTGGATCTAATCTATCCATAATTTACTCTTGTTATGTTACTAATAGGAGTCATTAGATCCCAGTAATGCATCATGCTAGCCAGACCATGACGAACCTGCAGTCCTGAAGACAAGAGCTACTTAGGATTACTCAACTCCTATTCATCTCAAATGTGTGGAAGAAAACTTATCCACATAGGAAAGCTCATTCAAAGATCATTTCTAGTCTACTTGATACAAGAAATGTAATCAATAAATGCTACAACTGCATAGTGTATAACAAATCTTAAAGACCCATATATATTTCAAAATACTGAATATCTGAATTCAAACATATAAGAGCTTTTCTATTCATCTCCAATAAAACAAAAATATGAAATGAAAGTTCTATCTCATTTTATATTTATGCTCTTAATTCATGTTACTTATCTTGTTTCTAACCCTAATATTTCTAGGGTTCCTCTCTAGACCATCCTTCCATTGTATACCTGGCCAGAGTATACATTAAAGAATAGATAGAGTAGCTTGATACTGGTTGATCCAAGTACTCAAATACCAGGCCAGGATATCCAAATACTCAAAGCCCTAGAGCTAACATCATAACATCTCCTATCTACCACACTTATGACTCTAACTTACTAACTTAATGGTCCCTGACAACTCAGCCTAAGCTCTGATACCAAGTTGTTACACCCCGATCTCACAATTATCACTAATCATGAGATTAGGGCTTAAATTGAGGATTTAACGTAATACAAAGATCACCCTTAACATTTTCTTCTTTTTCAAACTCTTTGTTTTCTTGCATTGAACCACATAAACTAACTTTACAAGGGAGCTGAGCATTGATTTCTCTAATCTGATTTCAATAGTAAAAATGCATGTATGAACATTCATTATGTTTCTCATACTTTTAAGCACATAAGACTTGTTGATTCACATATATTGCTAAAAGAGGAATAATGTTAAACATCATCATTTACAACTCTCTCTTATTTCTTTACAAGGACCGACTGAACTTAACTATACTCAGACTTAACTCTTGTGGCAGATCTACTTTGATGCAATGATATCTTCAATCCCCATGGTTTCCCTAAAAATTTTGAGTATAGGGGTGAGCCTACTCGCTCAGTGAATGAGTAAAGCAATAATGCAGTCTAAAGTACTGAATCAGACATTTATCATTCTTGGATAATTGAAATAAAACAAGATAGTAATTTCAAATTAAAAGACGAAATATTCAAAACTTACTAATAACATCGAAGTCTACATCATTAGAAATAAACAAGTATGGAAATATAATCCTCACTATATTCAATATTACATTTAAAGAACAAATGTTGCGAAACTGAAATCAAACATTTCTTAATTCTTCTTACTTATAAGAAACTCTTTAAACCTATATGAACATATTTTAGCTTATGCCCTGATCATATGCAATGTACTCTACATATGAAGACTCATAGCAAACTACAATCTCACCGTACAAGACTTAGTTGACACACCCGTGAATGCTAAGCCTGAATACGTCGCTAGTCTACAACAGGAAAATGGATCTCTAGCCTCGGCACACTTATTATATTGTAAAATTGGACTCCTCCTCGAATCTGAATACACAGGCGGAGAGTCAAGCCCCCTATTGGCTTTTCTGTACTCTAGTGCGATCAGGATCTCTGGTTGATGTTGGACACTACTTACTGTATTTTAAGGAGACTTCCACTAGGGCTTAGTCCCCCATACCACCTGTTAGTACGTTCCGACCCCCATATACTGGACACTACCAGGGTTAGGTCATTTCATCCCTACGACGTAGACCTCTCATAGGGAATCTACGGTGTTCAAGGCTCTTAAGTCTATTATTTTATTATTCTTGGAAAGCTCTTACTATATTGTATCTTTTCCCTTACTTATACTTGACTCTGGTATCTCTATGGTACTGTGTCTATTTATTTGAAGTTTATAACACAACATGTATATCATTCTAAACTTGGCAGAGCAATATACTCAAAACACTATATTATATGGAGAAATCAACATATTGTTCATGTAGGCAGAATGAAATACTTAGATAAACAGAATACATGTCCACTTGGCACTTATACGGTGTTCATTGCTACTATTATTACTATAACTTTTATTATATCTTTCTCTTAGACTGGTCTCTTTTTTAACTCTGTATATTAATGACTACTCGGACTATTGAATTGAAATCACTGATGATACTGAACTGAATGCTTAACATACTATTTACCCCTTTCTTAAGGTTTCTCCTTACTCATGCACATATAGCACTTCTCATGTATTCAAACATATATATTGTCTACTAATATAAATATTCTCATTCAACATTTCTCACATTTATGCATGGCATCGATAACATACCTATCTAGGGCATGTCATATCTCCACTTACAATAGCATAACAACATATGCATTTCATGACAAGTATTTGAGTTAGAAAATCTAAATCTCATAAACAAAGCATATATGCATATAAGATACTATTCAGCTAAAATCCCACAATATCACATGAATCATTTCAATCAGTTGTTTACTACTAAATTAGATATGTATACTTGTAAAGCATACTAGATTGGGTTTCCATCCTCGATTACTTGCTATTCACATGATATGTATTATGAAAATTAAAAAATATGTTTATCCATATATCAAATCAAAGAGATCAAACATGTAGAATTATATGCACTAGGAACATAAGTAAGATCATATAAGCATAAATCCAAATTTCAGCTATAATGTTGTTCAAGCACCTGAATAACTTGAAAATTCAGATCTTCAGAAAATTCTCAATAAACTTCTTAATTTTGTATTATTAAAGATACATGGATATATATATCCATGTCATCATATAAACATTTTCAGATAATAGTTGGAACATGAATTGAAGTATTCTATAAACTAAATTCAAGAATAGTTCTTTTCATTTATTGCCATCTAGGGAGAAATCAAGAATATAAATTAAAATCATATAATTGAGTACACTTGACTAAAATATTCTTTTACCCACTCACCGTAAGCTGTAAAATAGCTTTAAAATGTATCCCATATATGAAAATCTTGAATCCATATAAAACTCTAGCAATCGCCACTTTCTTCTTCCTTTCAACTCAGAAATCCTAGAATTGAAGATTAGGAGAGAAAGTGTGAGAAAATGACTTGATTTGATATAATTTCGAATCCAATCAGGGGAGGGACGGAATCTAGACATTTTAGAGAAGATTCACCATGAAACTATATCCAAAGAAGCTAAACTTACATGATTTCATCATTCCTCGGACCGCAAAACCCTAGGTCAGCATCTCCATCAATTTCTCCTCTCAAACCCTAACTCTCCCTCTCTCTCTCTAGGATTTCATTTATCTAATTTGAATCACGAATTATGAGAGCTCCTTGTGTGTTAGGTTGACCATATAGAGCAATTGAGCTGCTTGGGTCAATTACACATTGACCCCTCACTATACTTTCTCTTATTTCAGCTGAATTTTTTGTCATAAAAATATTACTGTAATTCATCTACTGATAAGGTCTAAATGCATCCAAAAATTATGAAATTTTAAGTTGTTTATGATTGAGTTTCAGATCTCCAATTAAAATTTTAGATCATTTGGAGTTACCAATAAATAATTAAAAATAAAACACTACACTATTGAAAAGCACTTTGTCAACATTTTGGTTGAAGTATAGTTCGATCGAGAACCACATTCAAAGAACACTCAAATATTTTGAAATTTTTCTCCAATATGCATGATTGAGTTATGAATATCATATCCAAAATTCAATTAAATACAAAATTGTTTGAAAATATGAAAAATCATTTACCACACTTCTATCCTGATCAAATTCCATATTCATGTACTATCAAAACCCTAATTTTTTCCGATTAGGGTTTACATTTCTCAAACCCTAATTCTTCAAACTAAAATCATAGTTAGAGTTTCTTATTAGGTTTGAAACATTACAATTTATGTACTATCATTAATCAAGTCTAAATGATGTTCAATCTAATAAAGCATGTAATCATTCAGGTAAACCCTAGTTTACCAATTAAGCACAAATGTGGTCATTACAGAGACCCTCATGTCCCCTAGTCTCATACGGGATTCTCTACTCAACTTTAGGAGCAATGTCTCACCAAAGCTTCATTTTTGGTTTGCTCTAGACCTCTATGAGATGCAACAAGTGTGTGCCTAGTCTTGTAGAGGGCTTTAGAAGGTGTTAAACCCTTCCTCAAAATGGGTTGTGGCAAATACAATACCCTGATTTTCCTCCTCTTTTACTATGGGGTTCCATTGTGGACTGGATTGTTTGAATTGCTGGTTTTGATTTTGCTTGATTCCCCTCCATTCGACTTATCTGAACGCTGTTAAAGTTGCTAGGTGTTGTCTCTACTCATAGTGTTTCCTTCCAGTTTATTTGGTCCCTTAGTTGTCTTGGATACCTCCTCCTGGCCAGTCATGGCGGGAGTCATTCTGGGGGCTTCCAATCACCTCAAGACCTCCTTTAAGGGTCTTTGAGTTTGGCTAGTTGAAGCTGGTGTGTGGGTGTTTCTCTATGTCACAACTCTGCACGGAATTGATTACTTCATCAGAGGATTTGACTGCCAAGTTCGTGTTGCAGCCTGCTAGAAGAAGTAGAAATCATTCTTGTGGTTTCTCCATTTTCCCTTCCTCTCTCCTCATCCTCTCACACATTTTCATGGGAAATTTCTCCCTTTTGCCTCAGTTTAGGTGAAAGTGCCTCATGCTTGGTCTCAATACCACCTAGACAAGCCACTTTCGTCTTGGCGGTTGGACATTGAGCCACATAGGCTTAATGTCCCACTAAATTCTTATTTTAAGATTTATCTATTTATATGGAAATTTTCCATTGGCTAAATAATGTAAAATCCATAACTAAATATTGGAAGGTCAAAAAAATTAAATTAAATACATTTTTGAATCATGGAGTTTTCCTATATGCAATGGTACTAGTTTCAATGCCTAATTCCAATCCAATAAATAATTGCTTTGTATGGTTTTATGTAATTTGTTATATTTTCTAAGATTCATAATTAGCCATCTATAAGTCACAAATACAAAATAAAATATGTTATGAACTCAGAAAAATATAATTAATAAGGTCAGATGGTTTTCATAACTTACAATAATAATAATTAGGCAACTTTTTAGGATTTATACAATTAATGTAAACCTAACCTTAATCTCTTATATGCCTTTAATAGGTTGCTTGTGGACTAAGTTGGAATTAAGGTTTTTACCTTGGACACATGTAGACTCTATCTGAGGTATGTTGCATCCCTATTTTTCATATTGAGAAATTGACCAAATTTCAGTCTCTCTCTTGGTCTTATGGACAATTTATCTTACACAATTTCTATCTCTTCTGAGGATTTATTTCATGTGACAAATTCTATGTTGATTCTGATCTTGTTACCATTTTCCTTTGTTGGATATTCTTAATGGGCTCTTATTTATATCTAGATAGTTTTATTCCATGTTGAAACCCTGATATCACAAATTGCAATCTTTGATTTATATTAATTATGGAAATTGTTACATTCTGGTTTATGGATCCTCCGACCCCACATGATATCAGTTGGATGTTTTTGTCCCTTATTGAGCATGACTATATCTTGCATGTCATATTTGCATGGGTGATTGACTAGTCATAACTAGAAGTAGGACATGATATAGGCACTGAGTTTTATTCCCCTACCATGATTGTTATTTAAGAAATGGGTTCTATTCCCCAGCCAAGTAGTGGGTTCTATTCCCCTACCACATATGATATTGGGCACTGGGTTTTGTTCACCCACCATGCACTGGGTTTTATGACCTGCAAAATACTATATATATTTGGCACTAAGGATTTAGTCCTCCTACCTTTTGGTATGTAATACATATGGGTTCCTATCCTACTTTTTAGTATCTTCTAGTCTAATTATTACTAACCATGCAACTTTTTATATGTTTTGTGCTATTATAATTGTGACACTGTTTCAAGGCAAGAAACTCTCTTATTATTGTTTATGATATTCTTGGAAATTCATTTTTTTATGCCCACTTGGGTGGTACTTCCCTCTTCTATGGGAAGCCCTATTATGTTTGATGTACTCATTTCTTAGTATTTCTCAATTCTTGATTTAATATGCACATACCATCATTTTTGTTGATAATTTTCATTTTTATCTTCTTTGATGTATGCTTCCAACCCCATGTGTAGGACTTGAAAGATAGGACATGGTGACATGGACCTCCTTGGTCGAGCTCTTGGGGAGATAGAGTTGATATGGATGGATATACCTCAACTTAGATCCTCATGATGTAACTTTCATGTAAACCCTTTATGGGAGACTATAAAAACTTTTGTGAAGTTGAATATAGTCATGAAATATTATTCCACTTCTATAATTTGTCTATTTTATATATCATCATTTATGAAATGAATTTTTTTACGTCTATTCCAACATACCTTTTGTGTGTGTTTGAAATACATGGATTCATTCCTCAAATTAAGTAGGGAGTGGATCCCCTCATGGGTCCCACTCCTTACAGTTCTCATATCCAACTATCAATTTTCCTTATTTTCCTTTATTTCATAAGCATCAATCATAACTTCTTTCTTATCATGTTCACTACTATTCTTGCAATCAATCATTTCAAATTTAATTAATGCATAAAGGTTTTGTCTTATTCAAATTCTTCAAAGTCTAATTTTAAGTGTAGATTAATTCAATTTAGGTCAACACAAATATATTTTAAGTAAAAGATAAAAGGCTTCCTCATACTCATTTTTTTCAGTTTGCCGGGGGAAACCCACCCCCCTAGGTGGAGGCCTAGATAGTAGGGATGGTAAACATAATTCATTTCACCCTTGTCCATTTCTTCTATTACATCTAGCTGTATGTACCATGTCATTTGACTTCTAATGGAATTTTAATATTTAAAATAAATCCCCCATTCCTTATAAAATCTTAATTTAGGAAGTACTATAGATTACTGTTACTTCTCTTACTCTTTAACCTTTTGTCATCTTCCCAATTCATTATTATGTGATTTGTATGAATATCTTGTTCACTCTGATCCAAAAATATCTTGTTCACTCATTATTCCATAAATTACAATGACGTATTAGGCTTAGATCATCATAATAAGACTTATCAACTTCAATTGAAGTATAATACCTACAATTGAGCATTTCACCACATTTACAAGATTATATACACATTTTAGCTTTATCACTCGTAGTCATATTAATATTGTATTTCTATGATTTTTAAGAAGTTGGCTCAAGTCAATACATTTTAAGAACATTATCATCCACTAACCTAATTAGGGTGTACATGATCATTAAGGCTATTCACACACATGGAAATCTAGTTTCCATTCAACACAACTCATACATCTATTATAGGTATGCATTGATTCATTGATCCATTTGAGTAAATTCGGAAAAACTAACTCTAGATATGGAATACTCCATTTACAAAGATCATAATTGTGAGAACCCATTACACTAAACGAGATTACTCAAAACATAAAGCACAATCAATCACTAATTAATCACATACCCAAAAATATGGGTAAATTAAAACTGATTTCACATCAGCACTCGCTCTAAAACATTTGCATAAGAGCCCAACATCTTTCTTATATCCATACTATGCCAAGAATTTGATACAATTGTTCTATTGCCTTAGCCACAACATATATACACAGGAGAACCATATTCATATATGCCAAAAAAACAAGCATTAACATGCTAACAAAAGTTCAATTTGTTTTAAACATCATATACAAACTATTATTGCCCGGACCTGAGAGTACAGGGACAACTCTAGGAAACACTAGACATCTAATCAACTTTCTCAAATTCATTACTGTAGCTCCTCTTTGCTGCCACATGTTTGTTTTCGTCTTTTATGATTACCTAAAAAAATGCGGTGAACCACAAGGGTGAGACCCATGTCCCAGTAAGAGATATAACATCCAACAATGCTTATTGATTACAACATTTTAAATAGTAGACAACTAAGCAGTTGGAGTATTTAATAATCAATTGAATAGATTGAATAATTCAAGTATACTAAATAGATTAAGCAAATCATCTTAGCAACAAGTATGATCATCAATGCATATATAGATAACAAATAAATCCATTTCTCTGGATAGATATCTACTCAAATGTCATCAAATTGCATCTAATAGCAATCATTATCATTAATCTGACTATCATCTTATTCCTTGCTAACAACACAAGCAGTCTAATAGCATAAGCATCCCAGACATCATGAATATATCTAGTAACATAACATGGCTATCAATATTGGCATCTCAAATAAAGGGAGCATATCTATATCATAAGTATAACTAACATCATAGCACAATTATCTACATAGGCATGATTACAACTTTAAGCATCTATAATTACATAGGAATGGCTAGCAACATTAAACATAGTTAGAAGCAACATCTTAACCATCAGTGTTAGTATATTTGACAACATAAGCATGTTTACAACATGAGCATAACTACAACATAAGCATATCTATTATATCTTATTGTACTAAACATGATCTCAATGAAAAGAAAGCAAACGAGGGTTATCATCCAATATGAAGTGTTGTGTATAACTCTAAACAGATATGCTACACGGTTGTCTTATATCTTTTATTATGCCCTGAGCAATTTGAGGATACCACTCAAAATTCAACTGACCACTGCTAAGTCAAAATCAGTTCCATACAAGATCTAGGAAGAGCCAGACTCCTAAGTTCTTCTCCGCCCCCAGTCAATACGAGTCCTCCACATCGACACAAAAGGTCAAGCTACTAACAGCCTAGTCCATCATTGGTACAGGTCACGACACTAGTGAAAGGAGGTAGGTATGCATACCCTACCATCCGAGGTACAACCGCAGTTGTCCTCCAATCTCATCACATATATAATCACTGAGACACGACCGCAACCATTCTCATACTGAGGGCTAGGTATGACCGCAGTCATCTTCCCTAAGCACTTGAATTCAAGATGACAAGCATCTCGCATACTCATCAGTATGCGCTCTGAGTTTCCCTTAGGAATACTTGTTTCACCATCTGGTAAGTTCTGACACTCAGATGGATCTATGGCACAGGGCACTACATGATTAGAGTTTCACTTGATTAGTTATGACAATTGGGTGAATTAAGGCTCAATCAAACAAGTGGACATACAAACCCTAATTCACTTCTAACAAGCATATAAATATCACAACTTCAAAAGATATAAAATGTGTGAAACATAATTTCTCATCTCATCATCACATGGTACTATTCACTTTCCATTCATGAGGCTACACTAGTCATCATACTATCACAATATATAAATCCTTTTCACAATATCACACGGTATCAACCAATATCAACACAAGAGGATTACACCTCATTCAGGGCTCAACCATGCCCAAAGGTCATTAAGACCATCATACTATTCCCTGCAAGATCATCATTATCATTCCATGCCTTATAACAAAGCTCAACAACATCACTTATATATAATACACCAGATCAACACAATATTGCATTAATGAGCTAGTAGATATTCATAAATAATCATAGTAGGGTTATAATAACATTAAGAACATTCCTTTATTACATCAACATGCAAGGAATCTAGACATGATTAACCCTCATCATATTCATAATGCACATGTTTAGTATAATAAAGTATCAACCATGTGGCTATGTTAACCACCAATTAACATATTAAGGTTATGATCATATTAAGGAGGTTATTTGACCATCATGCCATCATACAATAATGTTAAACATGAATACTGATCTTTATCTATTTACATTAGAGTTAGGTTCAACATGATAAATTATATCAATGTTACTAATCAGCACTTATACCCAAACCCTAACTCACGACACCCTCATTGGATCATAGATGCATAAGGTGAAGCATCACCACCAAATTCCATACTATTCTCAAGTATGAACCCACACATAAATCAAGGTGCAACCATCACGTTATAGCATACTAGGGTTTCAACAACAATAAGAGAGTACTCCATGATTGTATTAATCATTCAAGGAGTATTCATTCCCAATTACCATCATTTAGTTATATTAAAGCTAGGTATAACAAGCTATACCTCATAAGGGTTACATATCAACACAATATGGTTATCTTCCCTTCTATTCATATGAGTGAATAGGTAAGACTACCTTATTATGGGTAACACTCCATTTGTTCCATCATCATTCAACCCATATCACCATACCACAATGTCACCCAGAACCATTGGATGTTTAAAAGGTAAGACCATTGGTTGTTTACATAAGTAAACACCGTGGATGAACCACCAATGAATTCCTTGATTTGTGCTCTAGAAAGAGTCACCATATAACCCTAGACATCCCTTGATTAACAACAAATAAAGTTCCATTGAGAGTAGGGTAAAACCCAAAATTGACTATTCATTTAAAACAAGCCATCCATTGTCAACAAGTAAGCTCATTAAGTTGATCATATAAAGGAAACATATAAATCACATTATTAGGACCAACATATTACATTAGACATCATTCCACTTTATTTGAGGAATAAATAGTAGATCTTGACCATTGGGTCAAGTTCATATGTTAAAAGCATCAATTACAGTATAGGTCCGACCATTGCATCAAATGACCCAAGAAACCATTGGTCTAAGGCTTAATTGATGCTACAACTACAATTCTTAACTCATCATACGTTGTAGAGACCTTATCCATCATCATTAGTGACCATTAAGTCACCATAGGTTGTTAGATGAACATTGTATTCATTACTTAGCATCACATATTAAGCTAATGTCATCATTGATTGATGACATCAGTAGGGTACTTAATGGTTGATCATTAAACTTCTAATTGATCCAAAACCTTACCTAAGGGGGTTACCATAGGTTTTCACCATCATCTGAGACCTTTGATCCCGACCATCAGTTGTCATGAAGACAACACCATAGGGTTGTTGCAATGATACCATCATCGGGTCATGGGTTTATAGAAGAAATCAACTTAAAACCCTAAAATTGACCATTGGTTGATAGGTGCTTAGAACCATATGTTGTCAAACCAACCTGATACAAGTCATATTATACCTTAGGAATAACGTACACATGATCACAGGCTCATTTAGAGTGGAGTCATTTCTCCAGGTTAGAGAAAAGATAAATCAAGCAAAGTTTCGTACTTGGGCAAGGAAGAGGTAAATATAGCCCATGGATAAGGATGGAAGCAAGCATGAGGTGTAAAAGTAGCTTCCCCATGTGTCTATGGCCTTAAACTATTAAGAATATACAATCACACACACAAGAAGCTCCCCCACCATCCATATAGACCTGATTATATTTCCTTTTCCGAATTTCCAAGCCAATCAAATAATTCATTAGTTGATAGTTGTTAAAGGTCACTCATTCGTGAAGGGGTAAACCCTAAAATACCCTTGAGCAAAACACCTTCAAAACAAGGTTTAAATAGGTTCCCCATGGCTAAAAAAGCTCAATAGTGATGAGAGAATATCCAAGGAACATAGTAAAATTGATAAATTGTAAATAAAACCTCTCAATTGGGTAAATTGTAGAAAAGTCCAAAATGTGCATAAAATTGCTTAACTTGCTCAAACAATGTCCAAATTGGACCAAATTTGAAACTTAAGCTTGTCTTATGATTTCAAAGCATATAACAAGGTTATATTAGGGTTATAAGAATTAAATTATGATAATTAAGCTTATTCAACTCATTAATCAAGTTTAGGGGCCTTACAACTATAAACCCTTAACAGGGATTTCGCCCCCAAAATCCAAGGTAAACAAAGATGGGTACCTCCTTTGCACCTCATAATATTACCTTCACATGGTAATTTCATATCATGGTGATGTCACATCATTCATACATATCTCATCTTGGGTCAACAGAAAAACCCCCACATAAGAAGACATTTGTAAATATGGAACATAGAAACTTGTTGTGCCACCTGTTCAAATCTAATAGTAACTTTCAACTTTAAATTCTATATATCATCCTGAAAGCATATCTATTATATCAACACATTACTCAAAATTCATACTTTCTAGCTTTTTTACCAATCATGGCATGTGTCCCATACCATTCCTTGAAGCATAAAAAAAGGCGATGTATCCATCCTTTTTTTTTCTAGATACACTGACACAGGAACACTTGTCAGTTCTTTTTCAGCATCAAAAGAAATGCTGACACTGGCATCTATTATTCCATACACAGAAACAGCATTCCTAGTCAACCTTGTTAGGGGTGAAACAACAACACTATCTTCACCATACTAGGATTTACACAACCTACTTAGAAGACATATCATGATCCCATAAAGACATTTAATCAACCCCATCTCACTCTTATTCAACTTGTCTCATAAATATTACTACTTTGGCAACCCTAAGGTTTTTGAAAAAATATTGATAATATTTTTTACCATATTTGAAATATTTTGACATGTCATCATTCAAAGCTTGATATAACTTGTATGACATGACTGGAACACTCTATTCCTCCTATTCATAAATTCTATTTATACATTGGTTAGTCTAAAGGACATAACTCTAAAATCATCATGGTCATGTGAATTGTGTCATCCAATATAACTCTTATGCATTGATATTTGATCATAGGTTTATCTTAAAGGAACACAGTATCACATATCTAGTGACCAACAAACCATATATCCTTGATAGTGGTCTTACCCAGCTATCACTGAACCATACACAACATTATAGAATCACATTTTATTTTTCCTTCCAAACAACATTTATAGGATCATCATCAACTCTCTCTCTATGAAAGAATAATACTTGGAATGTTCATTTAATAAACATCTCCAACCTTCACATATTTCTCATACTGTTGATACATCTTGGATACTAGGATTCATTACCTTGGTATCCACCTCATGTTCTATAAGGAACTCGCATCATTATCTCATCCATTTTTACCAACATAACAAATATCAAGAAATATAAGAGGAGTCTTCCTAATTATTGGAAGGCTCAAAAGAAAACTCATCACAAACTTTATGATCTTGGAACCATAGTCCAAGCAACCTTATGCTATAATAAACTATCCACCCTCATGTTTGCAGTGAATCCACACATACCAAGTGACAATGATTCACTTCAAAGTTTTTCCCTAGAAAGAAAAGACACAAAGGGAAACACACTTCCCACATCATAGCAACATTGTTCAAGGGTCACTAGCAAAAAGGTAACCAATTCTATTTTCATTATGCAAGTTACAACTTCTTATGTATCATTTTACCCTTTTCATTTTGGGTTCCTTGCCATTAGCATAGGAATCATAATGATTAACATATCTCATTACTCCTTCCTTGATAACTATTTATCACACTTGGGTATGTTCTCTTATTTATTATGTTTTTCAACCACTTATCAACAGGTAAATCATCATATTCCACATTTTCTTCATTAAACATGGATCATCTTCCTTAATTTCTTTCAAACTCCATGCTTATTTTTCATTAACACTTTATTACACACATAGGTTGGTTTGATATTTACTTAGGTGGATTCTTACACACATAGGTTGGTCTGAGATTAACGTAGGTTCCACCTTATTCTTTTGTCATTGTTCTCATTTATCTTCTCATTTTATACTTATCATTGGAGTTCTCTCCATCTTTTGTGGATTTCATATCTTAATTCACTTTATAAGCATAGTCTTATCTGTCTTTTACTTTATTATCTTCTTGAATCACATCTTCAAGAACTCCTCTTTTTCTAATTTGTATTCAGATTTAGATTTCATGGTGTTGTGTCTTTCTCTTTAGCTACCAAACATTCAAGTTTTGATAGATTATGATGCAATTCTCATCTTCTTTAAGGTAGGATTGAGATATTCACACCATGATTTCTTATTCATTATGCTCTTTAGATTGTCTCAAAATGACTACTTGATCAGAGTAATCAGAAAGATAACAATCTAAGAGTTCCATACTTACCTTTTCTTTAATAATTGAATACCTAGAAAGGGCACCCAAATACTGAGATTAGGCAGTATGCACCATATTTTTGTCATATTCCTAATTTTGACATCATCCTAGTCCTAAGTCCTAGTGTCCCTGTAGACTCGATGAACCTAAAACTCTGATACCAACTTGTGAGAACCTGTTACACTAAACGAGATTAATCAAAACATAAAGCACAATCAATCACTAATTAATCACATACCCAAAAATATGGGTAAATTAAAACTGATTTCAACGTCAACACTCACTCTGAAACATTTTCATAAGAGCCCAACATCTTTCTTATATCCATACTATGCCAAGAATTTGATACAATTGTTCTATTGCCTTAGCCACAACATATATACATAGGAGAACCATATTCATATATGCCACACAAACAAGCATTAACATGCTATCAAAAGTTCAATTTGTTTGAAGCATCATATACAAACTATTCCTGCCCAGACCTGAGAGTATAGGGATGACTCTAGGACACACTAGACATCTGATCAACTTTCTCAAAGATTCATTACTATAGCTCCTCTTTGTTGCCACATGTTTGTTTTTGTCACTTCCGATTACCTTAAAAAATGTGGCGAACCACAAGGGTGAGACCCATGTCCCAGCAAGAGATATAACCTCCAACAATGCTTATTGATTACAACATTTTAAATAGTAGATAACTAAGCAATTGGAGTATTTAATAATCAATTGAACATATTGAACAGTTCAAGTACACTAAACAGATTAAGTAAATCATCTTAGCAACAAGTATGATCATCAATGCATATATAGAGAACAAATAAATACATTTCTCTAGATAAATATCTACTCGAATATCATCAAATTGCATCTAATAACAATCATTATCATTAATCTGACTAGCATCTTATTCCTTGCTAACAACACAAGCAATCTAGTAGCATAAGCATCCCTGACATCATGAATATATCTAGTAACATAACATGGCTATCAATATTGGCATCTCAAATAAAGGGAACATATCTATATCATAAGTAGAAATAACATCATAGCACAATTATCTGCATAGGCATGATTAGCACTTTAAGCATCTATAATTACATAGGCATGGCTAGAAACATTAAACATAGCTAGAAACATCATCTTAACCATCAGTGTCAGTATATTTGACAACATAAGCATATTTACAACATGAGCATAACTACAACATAAGAATATCTATTATCTCTTATTATACTAAACATGATCTCAATGAAAAGAAAGAAAACAAGGGCTATCATCCAATATGAAGTGTTGTGTATAACTCTAAACATATATGCTACACAACTATCTTACATCTTTTATTATGCCCTGAGGAATTTGAGGATACCACTCAAAATCCAACTGACCACTACTAAGTCGAAATCAGTGCCATACAAGTTCTAGGAAGAGTCAGATCTTATCTACCCCCAGTCAGTATGGGTCTTCCACAGCAACACATAAGGTCAAGCTGCTAATAGCCTAGTCCGTCCTTGGTACAGGTCATGACACTAGTGAAAGGAGGTGGGTACGCATACCCTACCATCTGAGGTACAACCGTAGTTGTCCTCCAATCTCATCACATATATAATCACCAAGACATGACCGCATCTGTTCTCAAACTGAGGGCTAGGTATGATCGCAGTCATCCTCCCTAAACACTTGAATTTAGGATGACAAGCACCCCACATACTCATCAGTATGTGCTCTGAGTTTCCCTTAAGAATACTCATTTCACCATCTGGCAAGTTCTGACACTCAGATGGATCTATGGCACATGGCACTACATGATTAGAGTTTCACTTGATTAGTTATACCAATTGGGTGAATTAAGGCTACATCAAACAAGTGGACATACAAACCCTAATTCACTTTTAACAAGCATATAAAATCACAACTTCAAAAGATATAAAATGTGTGAAACATAATTTCTCATCTCATCATCACATGGTACTATTCACTTGCCATTCATGAGGCTACACTAGTCATCATACTATCATAAGATATAAATCCTTTTCACAATATCATAAGGTATCAACCCTTATCAACACAAGAAGATTACACCTCATTCAGGTCTAAACCATGCCCAAAGGTCATTAAGACCATCATACTATTCCCTGCAAGATCATCATTATCTTTCCATGCCTTATAACTAGGCTCAACAACATCACTTACATATAATACAACATATCAGCACCATATTGCATTAATGAGCTAGGAAATATTCATAAATAATCATAGCAGGGTTATAATAACATTAAGAACATTCCTTTATTACATCAACATGCAAGGAATCTATATATGATTAACCCTCATCATATTCATAATGCACATGTTTAATATAAGAAAATATCAACCATGTGGCTATGTTAACCACCAATTAACACATTAAGGTTATGATCATATTAACGAGGTTATTTCACCACCATGCCATCATATAAGAATGTTAAACATGAATACTCATCTTTATCTATTTACATTAGAGTTAGGTTCAATATGATAAATTATATCAATGTTACTAATCAACACTTATACCCAAACCATAACTCATGACACCCCCATTGGGTCATGGATGCATAAGGTGAAGCATCACGCTCACATTCCATAATATTATAAAGTATGAACACACACATAAATCAAGGTGTAACCATCGGGTTATAGCATACTGGGGTTTCAACAACAATAAGAGAACTCCATGATTGTATTAATCATTCAAGGACTATTCATTCCCAATTACCATCATTTAGTTATATTAAAGCTAGGTATAACAAGCTATACCTCATTAGGGTTACATATAAACACAATATGGTTATATTCCCTTCTATTCATATGAGTGAATAGGTAAGACTACCTTATTAATGGTAACCCTCCATTTATTCCATCATCATTCAACCCATATCACCATACCACAATGTCACCCAGAACCATTGGATGTTTAAAAGGTAAGATCATTGGTTGTTTACATAAGTAAACACCTTGGATGAACCACCAATGAAATCCTTATGTTTGCTCTAAAAAGAGTCACCATATAACCCCAGACATTCCTTGATTATCAACACAAAAAGTTCCATTGAGAGTAGGGTAAAATCCAAAATCATTTGTTCATTTAAAACAAGCCATCCATTGTCAACAAGTAAGCTCCTTAAGTTGATCATATAAAGGAAACCATATAAATCACATTATTAGGACCAACATATTACATTAGACATCATTCCACTTTATTAGAGGAATAAATAGTAGATCTTGACCATTGGGTCAAGTTCATATGTTAAAACCATCAATTACAGTATAGGTCTGACCATTGCATCAAGTGATCCAAGAAACCATTGGTCTAAGGCTTAATTGATGCTACAACTACAATACTTAACTCACCATACATTTTAGAGACCTGATCCACAATTATTAGTGAAAATTCAGTCACCATAGGTTGTTAGATCAACACTATATTTATTAATTATTATCAAATATTAAGCTAATGTCATCATTGATTGATAACATCAGTAGGGTACTTACTGGTTGATCATTAAACTTCTAATTGATCAAAAACCTTGCCTAAGGGGGTTACCATAGGTTGTCACCATCATATGAAACCTTTGATCCTGACCATCAGTTGTCATGAAGACAACACCATAGGGTTGTTGCAATGGTACCATCATCGGGTCATGGGTTTATAGAAGAAATCAGCTTAAAACCTTTAAATTGACCATTGGTTGATAGGTTCTTAGCACCATAGGTTGTCAAACCAACATGATACAAGTCATATTGTACCTTAGGAATAACGTAAAAATGATCACAGGTTCATCTAGAACTGAAATCAGAATAGGGAACATTATAAAAATTGAAATCCAAGTCAACCATAGCTTTTTAGTGCATGAATCATCATTTTCAAGCAAGAACATGAGCTAGAAAGCTTATGGTAAGAAATAAACGTGGAGCAAGTTATAAAACTTGCCTATAATGAGAAGATGAAATCCCAAATAGAATAAAACTCGAGCAGGTAGGGTATAAAATCCAAGAATAAGTTGTGAACTCGTCCATCTAGCACCTTTCTTCATCAAATGAGCAAACCCTAAGCATAAGGAGCAAGAAAGGTAGGGTTTTAGTGCTTTAGAGAAATTTCTACCATGTAATAGAAAGGTTACGACCTGTAGGAAGGTATAAGGAGAAGAAGAGCAAGAGAAATGGAAAATAAAGAAAGAAAAAAACTTGCCTTGGTCGAAATCCCTAGAAGATGACCTTGAAAACCCTAGGTAGGGCTAGATGGAGCTCTAGGAGACCTTCTTCTCCAAAAAGAGGTTGTCTTCTACCTTAGAGCACTTGGTTCCACAGTAAAATAGAGTGGAGTCATTGCTACAAGTTATAGAAAATATAAAGCAAGAAAATTTTCATACTTGGGCAAGGAAGAGGTAAATATAGCCCATGGATAAGGATGGAAGCAAGCATTAGGTGTAAAAGTAGCTTCCCCATGTGTCTATGGCCTTAAACTATTAAGAATATACAAGAACACACACAAGAAGATCCCCCACCGTCCATATAGACCTGCTTATCTTTCCTTTGTCGAGTTTCCAAGCCAATCAAATAATTCATTAGTTGATAGCTACTAAAGGTAGCTCATTTGTGAAGGGGTAAACCCTAAAATACCCTTGAGCAAAACACCTTCAAACCAAGGTTTAAATAGGCTCCCCATTGCTAAAAAAAGATCAGGAATGATGACATAATATCCAAGGAACATATTTTAAGTGATAAATTGTAAATAAAACCTCTCAATTGTGTAAATTGTAGAAAAGTCCAAAATATGCATAAAATTACATAACTTGCTCAAACAGTGTCCAAATTGGACCAAATTTGAAACTTAAGCTTGTATTATGATTTCAAAGCATATAACAAGGTTATATTAGGGTTATAAGAATTTAATTATGATAATTAAGCTTATTCAACTCATTAAGCAAGTTTAAGGGGCTTATAATAATGATTCTTATGTTCATGTCATACATAATTCTAGTAAATATATAAAAATACATTTGACAACTATTTTTATTAAATTCATATATTATTATATACTTTTTACCTAAATTTCCAAGCTTAACATTCATCAGGCCAATTTTAGGTAATATATATAAAATAACAAGTTTGTTCTACCTATAAGTTTTTTTTTCTTATTTTAAATATAAATTAGGAACTAGAAAAACACAACTCAATGGAAAATAATCTAAATAATTAGAAACAATGTTCCAATAATCTTCCCAATTGATCATTCCATCACATACAAAAGAAAGCAAGGATGTTGATTACATTAGTTGGATAAAATTAGGCTTTCCTCATGATTGTAGAGATCAAGAGAGAGAGAGATAAACACTCACCTTAGGTACCAAGTACCTTAAAACCATTGTCCATACTCTAAATTTCTATAACTCCAACCAAATCCTATTGATTCAAATCAATTCTTGCTCTTTCCAACTCAAGAACCCTAGAAAAGGGTATTAGGGGGGAAGAAAGAGAAAAGAGGGTGATTTGAATATTATTTTGATCCAAATTAGAGGAGTGATGGAATTCAAACATGAAAGATAAGATTCACCATGAAAACATATCTAAAGAAAGTATACTTACTTGCCTTCACCAATCCTCAGAAGATAAAATTCTAGACCACCATCTCCGCCTCTTTCCTCGCTCAAATTCTAATTCTCCATCTCTCTCTAGGATTTTTTTTCTTCTCTAGATTGGATCATGAAATATAGAATATACCAACAGTTTAGGTTATTCATATAGAGACATCAAGGTGCTTGGGACATCTGCAAATAAATCCAACATTACATTTATTTATTTTTTTCCAGCAAAATTTCATGTCATAAAAGTTTACTGGTAAATCTATCTTTTGTCAATTAAATCTCCTCTTAAAATTATGAAAAAATAGTATGTTGTTTGAAATTAAGTTTCGGGGATCCACTTAAAATTCCATATCATTTACAGTTACCAGTAGATAACTAAAATTCAAACACCACATTTCTAATCTATAGTTTGCAGCATGGTCGGTCAAAATATAATTTGACCGACCAATAGTTCAAATATGATCTAAAATTCTAATTGTTTATTTATACATATTTTTACTTATACAAACTAAATCCATTTTTTATAAAAAAAAATATAATATATAAATACTACATATAATTTACTACACCACTATATGTATCAAATTACGTATTCACATATTTTTAAAAGTCTAAATTTCAACCAATTAGGATTTTCACTTAGAAACCATAATTATTCAAACCAAAGTATGTTTTACAGTAAATAATGAAGTTCAACACATCATAAAAAAATCATTATTAATCAATATAAAACTAGGATCAATCAAGTAAAGTATGTAATCATCCAAGTAAACCCTAATTAGATGTCTAAGTTGGAACCGGGTCATTACAAATAGAATTTCATTTTGAAATCAAAGAAAATGTGACATCTAATCATGCATATATCTCTATATATTATCAGTATGAACCTCATATTATATTTATTCATTATCAAATCATTTTCTTGCTTCTTAGATCTTTCACATTGAAACTCCAAATTTTCTCATTTTGGAATGATATTTCATCGCCAATCATCAAAATATCTCATATTTGAATATCAAACAATTTACTCTACTAATATTATTGATAAATCATTTAGGGTGTATTTCACATCTTCCTTCATATTCCTTATCATATATATATATCTATATATATATATATATATATATATACACACACACACATATAGAGAGAGAGAGAGAGTTAGGCTAGGATACACTTAAGTGTATTGGGGCCTGGATACAATCAAGTTTTAAGCCCTTGGATGTTCCCTGATTTTGATCAGTGGTTGGGAATTATCCTGCCCACTGATACAACCACAGACGTGTGTTGGGTCCACACACTGTCACCCAGCCACTCTCTCTCCCTTCTCTCTCTCTCTCCCCTACACTCTCTCTCTCCACGCTCTCTCCCCTCCACTTTCCGGTGACCTCCCTGCCAACTGAGTCTCAACGGCCGAACGTCGGCGGCCGGCGACCTTTTTACTTGCATGGCGGCGCCTAGATCTGCCTGAATGCACTGTTGTTGCCGGTGAGCTGCTGCTGCTACATGCGAGTTGCCCTTCTGCCGGCGAGATGCGCCTAGATCTCTCCCTGAAATGTTGTTGCTGCCCTTGTACCGGTGAGCTACTGCTACTACCCTTCTGCCGAGGAGCTGCTACTTGTCGGATGTGGGGATTTTAAAATCGGTAAGCACTTGTCTCGACAGACACCTTAATTTATGGGTGCGGGATCAGGATTCAGGGCTACAAATACATACAACAACATACTGATTCTTATCTGTCGTGGTCCTGTTCATTGCATGTCAATGTCGAAGCAGCCTGTGGTCCTACTAAACTCTTTTTCAACAAAAAACTAAGTCAGCCTATGGTTTCAACAAAAAACTAAGTCAAATTGCATATTTTATTAATTATGATGGCTTTTAGTTCAGGGCTACTAACTAGACATTGAACTATGTACGTATTGATGAACTAAGTCAAATTGCATATTTTCTTAATTATGATGGCTTTTAGTTCCAGGTTGGTTTTTAAGATCAATTTTCTTTATATATATCAATGAATCAGAAACATATCCTGTGTGATTTGATAAATAAGGTTGCACAAACTTGATTACATACTATAAATTTAAGCCATGGATAGTTAGAATGTAGCATTCATATTACTAATTGGTGATTGCAGAGTCTCCTAACTCATTGTAGAAGGTCTTAGTATTATCTGGTCTTTATACTCTGCATATCTCGATTGAAGTGAGAATATAAGTAGGAGATCATCAACCAAACATACGACGATAGTAGGTACTGTGGTCATGAAACTTGTGATATATCATGGTGGTTTTTCCATAAAGTTTTTTGTATTTCTAATAAATTAAAAAGGAATTAGCTTTTGTAATGTTGTGTATACCTATGTGTACTGTCATGTGGACCTATGTGTATTGTTGTGTACACCAATGTGTATTATTATGTTCAATGTGGTAATTTAATCATATTGGGTTTCTCATGATATTCAATTTTTTTTAAGATATGGAAGGTTACATTCCAATTTGGTCTGATATGGAAGGCACTAGTGCCACACAACCACCCCTGCATGGTTAGACTTCCTTTGAACTTATAAATGTACTATAACTTTCTATTGTTTGATAATATGAAAAAAAGGAATGATTATGTCTTTTTTGGTAGATATGGATTTTTCTCATGATGTAGACGGCATGACGAGAATAGATTGGTTACACGAAGAAGTGGCAGTGGATGCAAATGATCAGTTTGGAGAAAAAAATGAGACCCCTATGGAGGATGAAAGGTTAGAAGTACAATCTGATCTGGAGCCTTTCATAGGTTTGCAATTTGATAACCTTGATAAGGCTGAGGAGTTTTATAATCAATATGCATATCGCATGGGATTTAGCATAAGGAAAGGGAATCATTATGTCTCAGCTAAAACAAAAAAGTGACAAGTAGGGTATTCATGTGCTTTAAGGAAGGGTTATATAAACCAAAAAAGAAGGAAGGCAATGGTCATAAGGGAACCCCACAAAAGGACATCATTTCTAATCGAACAGGTTGCAAGGCTCAAATGCGAGTCAAGCTAGAAGAGGATACAAAGTGGGTGGTTATGAGCTTTAAGAAAGAGCACAATCATGATCTCAACAATAGTCCATCTAAAAAGAGGTTTCATCGCTCACACTGTCGCATGTCTTCTGAGGTGCAGGATTTGATCCAGGCAATGCATGACCAAAATATTTCAAGTGCACAGATAATGTCACATATTGCTAGCCAACAAGGTGGAATTCGTAACGTCACATTCACAAGAAAATATCTAAGCAACACACTTGTTTCTTTGAGAAGGAGATACATAGGTGTTGATGTAGCATCCACATTAGAGCATTTTAGAAAGCAGCAAGCAATTAATCCTACATTCTTGTACTCTGTACTATTTGATGATGAGGGTTGTGCACGCAATATCTTCTGGGTAGATGCGAGATCAAGACTAGCATATCAAACATTTGGGGATGTGATTACATTTGACACAACTTACATGACTAATAGATACAATATGCCATTTGCACCTTTTATAGGGGTGAATCATCATAAGCAATCTACTTTGTTTGGTTGTGCTTTATTAAGAGATGAGACTATTGAGTCGTTTGTTTGGGTTTTCCAAATATTTCTAGAAGCAATGTATCAAAAGCACCCAAAGGCAATTTTAACTGATCAAGATCCATCAATGAAAAAGGAAATTTGTATTGTGTTTCCCAATATAGTTCATCATTGTTTAATGGCATGTAATGGGAAAAGCACGTGAACATCTCGGTGTGATCTATGGGACTGTTGTTGGGTTCATTGAAGAGTTTCAATGTTGCATCAATCACCCCATCACTATTGATGAGTTTGAGAAAAGATGGAATAAGATGATAACCGATTTCAATTTTAGTGACAACGCACATCTAACCTTGTTTTAGAATATCAGAGAGAAATGGATTCATGTATACTTTAGAGACACATTTTTTGCCAATATGTCGACAACACAACGGAGTGAGACCATGAATGCAATATTTAAAGATCATGTAAATAATCATTTGCCTTTGTTTAAATTTGTCCAAGCATTTTAGAAGGTGGTCGATAACCGATATGACAAAGAAGATGAAGAAGACTACAGATCTAAGGATGGACAACCAACACTATGGTCTTATGCTCCCATTGAGAAACATGCAAGGGATATCTACACTAGATCAGTTTTTAAGATTTTCAAAGAGCAAATGAAGTTGACCTCATGCTATTATTTAGAGGAGGTTAGTAAAGATTCTATATATCAAATTTCATGTGTTGGCGGTGAGTCACTTGCATTTATATCAAAGAATAGCTACCAAGTACATGTTAATCTAAATAATGAAGAATTCTTTTGTGAATGCAAGCTATTTCAATTTTCTGGCATCTTATGTGGGCATATAGTAAAAGTGATGCTTTATCTTAAAGTTCATAAGATACCACCTCTATATGTGCTGAATGGATGGACTAGGAAAGCAAAAACTACAAGTACAGATCATTATGCCAAAGAGACTTGTGAAGAAGTTGATGGTAGTACCCCTTTGGGTAGGTACAACTCACTTTGTAGATCGGCAATGAAGTTAGTTGGTATAGCTTCTAAACATAAAGATAGTAACATTGATGTGCACAAGTTGTTTGAAAAAACTTATGACAACATCATGTCTTCGCAAAAAGATATGGGAAGGGCTTCTTGTGAAGAAGGCATGCCATCGTCTCAAACTCACATTCCAACACAAGGTAGTCAATGTGTGCTCCAGATTCAAGATGTGGAAGATGGAATGGAAGCAAGAGATCCACCTCCATCACATTGTAAAGGAAACAGGAAGCCACAATAGTTTAAGACACAAGCCGAGTTAAAGGCAAAAAGACAAAGGACATGCAGTACATGTAATGGAAAAGGGCACAACATTCGTACATGCAAATCCGGGGTTAGTTTACTTAGTTGATTTTTGTTATAGTTAATTTACTTGATTTTCATTTTCCTGGTCACTCATGATGCAAAAATTTATTCAGGTTGTCAAAGAAACATCTGATGCTCATGGTCTTCACCAAATTTATGAGTCTGAAGAAGAATAAGATGCGGGTGGATGCTCATGATCTTCACCAAATTTATGAGTCTGAAGAAGAATAAGCTGAAACTATGTATTAATGTATGCATGTTCACTGCAATGTATTCATGTATGCACATCCAGTGCTGATGATGTATTAATGTATGCACGCTTAGTGCTGAAATGGAAAATTCTGTTCTTACTGGATCTTTTCTATAATGCTTATCCAAAATTCTGAAATGAAAATGGAAAATTCTGTTCTTACTGGATCTTTTCTATAATGATTATCCAAAATTCTGAAATGAATGGACTTGTTGTTGGATTAAGTTCAGTTCATGTTTGGCTCAATTGTTGATCTGAGTGTGTAGTTTATTTAGTGTAATTGTTTTGTGGATAAATTTGGAGCAAAACCAGATAATACCCTGGACATATCCCCAACTATTGCAATAGGTAAATGATCTCCAACCATGGGACCCAAGACAGGTGACTGCCCTGTGGAAACACTTGTCCCATGGATAGATTTCTTATCTTCGCCTTCCAAAGATCTGTTAGAAGGTTCTAAAGTATCATCTTCTAAATCTTCTATAGAGAGATCCACTATATCAGGAGAGGAACTCAACAATACCTCAGATGGAATCATTGTATTGGAACTCTGATGACCCATAGGTGACATGGCCTGTGAATGAGTGGTTGTAACCTACTGCATTTTAATTTTTTTTCTATTCTCCTTGACTATATTCTCTCAAAGGGTGTGCTGAATATGTAGCTGTGATAAACTGAGGTACATACAGTACGGTTTTGGTATGTTTATTGTATCTTGGTATCCTTTATGCTACATGTTTACTGAAAGTACCTCACCATATGAATATAATGTGATTTGGTTGCTAAAACATGGAGACTTAGATGTCTTCCCATGTTTGCAACTTCCATTTCAGATATCATACATGTTGGTGACAAAAATGGAAGCATTGGACTTGTGTCATAGTCATTTATCAACTGTTCTCTTGTTTATTTTTATGTAATCCCAGCCACTATCATAGCCAATTTTGCCTCACATTACTCCTCTCAATTATGGGCGCATGAAGGAGGTGATCCTTGTTTGCCAGTTCCATGGTCATGGGTGCAATGCAATTTGGACACACAACCAAGGATAACTTCAATGTACTGGATTGGTTGAACTGTAATTTGTCTAGGAGAAACTTGAGCGGGAACATCCAGTCTGATCTCACAATGTTAACTGGATTGGTTGAACTGTAAGTTTACCAAATAGAGCTCCCTCTCATACACCCTCCACTTTTTTTGCAATCACTGAATCATTTCTTCTAGATGGCTGGATGGGAATTCACTGACAGGAGGGATTCCAGATTTCAGTGGTTGTGTTAATTTGAAGAATAATAAACTGAGTGGTGGTATACCAATCTTTATTGGATTTTCATTTGAGTACAATACAGTAATGTGATATGTTCAGTACAACAATCTTTAAATGGGGTGTGGTTACTTGTTCTTGGTCCTATTCAGTAATACAATCGTTGCTGCTTCAAATGCACAGATGAATGCAAATCTGCATTCAATTAACCCTTAGTTAAGTTCATTATTTAGCAATTTTAAATTGGGGCGTGATTACTTGTTCTTGGTCCTACTGATGTACTGAAACTCAATGTCCTCTTGAATTTTCATTTTGTTGTTGCTTACTGTAACTCAACGTCCTCATATGGCAGATGGTATTCATTCAGATGCAAGAATAGGATCGACAGAGCTTCATAAGGTGGATCATATCAATTTTTACATTCAGTCTAACTCATTGAGTGTCAATGGAATGCACAAGTAATGTCAATGGTGGGTAACATTCATTCATTCAGAAACCAGTACAGATATTCAGAGATTACAACTCCAAACCACAACTACAATTCACTTACTAAACCATAATACATACTCGTTCTTTGTTAATACCCACAACTTACTAACATGGTCCTGCATACACAACAAGAAAAAAGACCCAAGAAGCCACCAATACAGCTATACAACACCTATATTTGGTAACTGCTCTTTCTTCCCTCATCTTAGACATCTTCATTCCTTCTTCAAGTCGTTTCATATTGATAACATATTCCCTAGGAATGTCCACGGGTTCATCAACCCATTGGAAGAATCGGCAGTGATCAGTTCCCTGCATACAAAAATGAAAATCAATACCATTGATACTGAACTCAAAATTCCTAATTGAAGATACCATTAATTGGTTGAAAATAACATGTTTGTTGAAGTTGGGACAACCAAGAAATTTCTGCCCATAATTCTTATCAGTCCAGGTTGTCTTAGCTTGAAGTACCAGACCACAGTAGCAATGTTGGCTAATGCTTCCACTCTCGTAAAATGTTGTTGAACAAATAGAACCAGGATTGCTTCTAACTCCCGTCATAGTAATGGAAGAGTAGATCCAACTAAAAATAGGGGGAATTAGGATGAAATGGAGGATGAAAGGAGGAAAGGGGGGAGACGAATTACAACTAGCACATATGAGAAAATCACATCAGCAGCACATACAAAAGGGGGGAGACGAATTACAGCAACACCACATATAAGAAAATCACAGCAACAACGCATAGGAAAGGGGGAGACGAAAGGAGGAAAGGGAGAAGATCTAAAGGGGGGAAGATGACCTAAAGGGGGAGAAGATCTAAAGGGGGAAGACGACCTAAATAGCACTGGCACATAGATGCCAAAATCACAGTAGGAACACATATGAGAAAATCACAACGAACTGTCACCTTGTCACCTGGGAAGCCGGAGGTGGCGGACGGAACTTGCAGACAAACAACGAGTAGGGAGAGGGAGAGAGAGAGTCAGGGAGAGATCTAGGCGCAGCTCGCCGGCATAAGGGCAGCTCACCTGCATCAGCAGCAGCTCACCGGCAGCAGTAGTGCGTTCGGGCAGATCTAGGTGTCGTCGTGCAAGAAAAAAGGTCACCGGCCGCCGACGTTCGTCTGTTGAGCCTCAGTCGGCAAGGAGGTCGCCGGAAAGCGGAGGGGAGAGAGCGCGGAGAGAGAGAGAGAGCGGGGAGAGAGAGCACAGGGGAGAGAGAGAGTGGGGAGAGAGAGCGGCTGGGTGACAGTGTGTGGACCCAACACGCGTATGTGGTTGTATCAGTGGGAGGGATAATTCCCAGCCACTGATCAAAATCAGGGAACATCCAAGGGCTTAAAACTTGATTGTATCTAGGCCCCAATACACTTAAGTGTATCCTAGCCTAAGTCTATATATATATATATATCTGTGTGTGTGTGTGTGTGTGTATCATGAATTAATATTATAATTCATCATATATTAATATTGGTTCCTTTCATAAAGGAGATTATTTTATCAAGGCATCATTCTTTGTTCTCAACTTCTCTACAACGTTTAGATTCATACCTAGATTCAAATCTATTAATAATTGTCTTTCATGATCCTTTAGCTTCAGTCATTTTTTGATATGTAATTTTCAAGTTGTCTTAGGTTTCATATTTAATTATATATTCTTTTCTTTTTCTTAAATTTATACATTTTATTACCATTAAGTATCTTATTATACTCCCATCTATCTTTGTATAGAAGCTTTGTCAAGGAATCTAGTAGAAGTACAGCCGACATCTTCATACCAACTTATCCCAACTTGGATACTTGACCAGATTAACTGAATACTATGTATAGTCAGTATGCATATCATTCAAGTTTTATTCAACATCCATATTATCATGTAACCCTAGATCCTATTGTACCTATAGACTCATCTAACCTAGTATTCGATATAAAGTTGTCGACTGACCTTCACCATCTTGCCTTGTGCACTTAAATGACTAATGGGTCACTCTTGTGCCCTTATGTGTCAAAGTGCCCTAATCTTGCCTTGAGTTGTGACCTAATGGATGTTGTCACTCTAGGGATATAATATTGTATAAATATTTCTCTAATGATGAACCATGCTACATTATACTTTCAAATAAGTAACTTATTAATGGTTATAACACCTAACTCAAGTACAACTATCCATAATCTAATGATGACTAACTTGCATGAAAATGACCCTATATGACTGGATTTGACTATGTTGATGACTGTAGTAACTATTTTGCTCAAATACTATAATTGCTTCATTCATGGTCTTGAGAACCTAATGTTAGATCGCTAATCTTAGTTGATATGTGTCGCCTAAGTTTTAGATGAACCTATGATGTACTATGTAACTCGATAATGAATTTGCATGACCTAGTCGATATCTTGAAATCAAAAGTGAAGTTTTGGTACCTAGATCTAAGATGACACACTCAACCACAAAAATTATGATTTATGACACTAAATATTTATTATGTTAATCAAATTAAACTTATTTGTAATGTCAGAATATGTATGATGACTTACTCACCAAGATCTAGCCAAAGTTTCTATTTATGATTTTCTAATCAATGGTTAATCTTATTCTCTAATCAAGGTACGCTTTATCCCCCTATTGTACTAGTGGTATTTAACTTGCTTGTATATGTGCTTATTTTTTTGTATTCATATAGTTGTTTGAGTTACTTATTCCATATGATTAGTACTTTAGTTTTTCTTGGGATATGTTGAACAAACCTTGAAACATTATTAAACTTACCCATTATACCCTTGTGTACCTACCATTATTCTCGGGGTAAGGGCACCGGACATGATTGAAACATGATTAGCTCATTGACCTTGTTCTTGAGGCCCATCACATTAAAACAATGTGACATTTAGGGTTTGAGCCTCAAATGTCCCTCATGGACCCTTCTTTTGGGAAGCTAGTCAATGTCCATATAGTGTTTTTTGATATAACAAAAATGCACCTAAAGTATGCTTGAATGTTAAAAGGAAAGTCTTTAAATGTTGTTGTTTTCCTTCTTGTTATTACTTTTTTCCAAGAAATATATATTATCTTAAACCTACAAATTTATGACTTTTATAGTGCACTCAACATAGTTGCATTGATGTGTACCAATTTTATGATTATAGGTCGACGTACACCTAACACTATTAGAATGATAATTTCTTCTACACTTTTATGATAATCTATATCTCTTACAATATCGATCGACATGCAAAGAGAACTCATATGGGTTGAAATACGAGACCAAGATCTTGTGTCAGGTACTAGTTTAGCAATCTTCTGGTATGCCATGTTGTTCATACCTTAGTTATCTATGTTGTTGACTGTAGTTTTATTCTTGTAATATCATGTGATCCATTATATATATAGACACAAGAGTCCTCTATCCTATAGCTTTCTAGACATTAGGGGTTTTGATTTGGATAATAAATGGTTTCGTGACATGCAGCCTATCAACACATGTTGTGGTTACCAAGATATAGAGTCCTAGGATAAAGGATATTCATGTGGTGTAAGAGTTTAAGGATATGTTTCATGAGGAGTTTTCAAGTCTACTACCACCTAGAGACTTTAATTTTGAGATTAATCCAATACCTGGTGCTCAACCTATATCTCATAGTAAGGTTGAAGATGCTATTTTGTCCTTCCGTAAAGGAACTTCTTGTGCACATGACCACCTTCATACAAAACAACTACTTCATTCTATATAGGGAGCCACAAATGCAATCAAGGATGATTATTGGATTCTATATCTAATTTTGTCAATTTGTGGCTGGCTAGTAATGTCCTATATCTTTGTCTCAATATGTCTATAAAGCCCCACTGACTCCCTTACTCAAGCATGACAATGAAATTACACTGATTTTAGTTGGTACCATTTGGCATTGACTTGTTTTAAAGATTGGGAGTCATGTCAAATGTTTTCTCATACATTTAAGATCACCAATTTGGATTCAAATTCCTAGGAATGGTGAAGCCCTTTTGCTGCTATGATACACCTTCTCCATGACTAATGCAATGTACATACCAATACATTGGATCTTGTTGACTTCTCGAATGCTTTCAATATGATTGACATGTCTAGAATTTTTTGAGAAATTCATTTTTGGTGCCTGATGATTGCTAGATGGGTTGATTTGTTTTTCTATTGTTTGTCTACTAATCTATAATTGGATCATGGTGATCCTATCAGTTATGTTGTTAAAGTTCAACAAGGGGATCCACTTGGACCCAAAAAAAAAATTTGGCTCTTCATCCTCTTATTTTGCTGGTAAAAGTGAATTTCACCTTGACTTACTAGATCTCTACCTAGATGATAATAAAAGTGATACTATGGAAGTGTCTAAGGCCTCATCTCTTATGTATTTGAGACTAAGTCTTTGTTTTCATCTCAATATTACCAAGACATAAATATTTAAGTTTTTGATGATCCTAGAAGAGCCCCATGCTCTAGAATTCCCCCTCTTGACATATCACCTACTACCCAGGGAGTGAAGCTTCTTGATGGTGCAATTTCCTTTGATCCAAGTTTTTCCCTAGATTTGTTGAGGAAATGTATGGTCAAATCTATAGCTATTATGGATATCCTTACTTCTCTCAATGATCCATAGTATGAACTTCTCCTCCTCAGGTCATATGTTGGGATGCCAAAGTTGTTGTGTTTGCTCTGAACAATGCCTCTAGATTATATTTTTTATCCTTAGATGAGTTTGCTTGTGGACTCCAGCATTGTATGACAAGCATCATAGTTGGAAAATGACCTAGGATTTGGTTATCAATAGTGGAACCTAGCCATCCTACCTATGTGAGTTGGAGGGTTGGGTGTGGCCACAACTCAAAACATTGACAACTACTCTTATGTTGCCTCTCAACTTGACACTAGAATATTCATGACCATATTCTATGTGAGGTTCATTGATAGAGTTTTTTCTACGTTATGTGATATACTACCATCCTTTTTTTGGTCCAAGTTGTCAAGTACTTCTTCTGCCACCCCTAAGACAATTTCTTTTGGCAGATGCCTACAACAACATGCTCTTCCATTGCTTTACAACCTTTGAGTTGTCCCAATGGCAATGAGTTGTTCTCGCTTCTTTATAAGTAGACCATGAAAACAATTTTCTTCTTGTTATTCCTATTGATGATCTTGGATTATCCATCTCTTCTATTGAATCTCAATCTATTATATGTTACCGCCTCACAGTCCCATTATATCATGGAAACAAGTATAGTCCCATTTATCAATATGCAAAGTATGATTCCTTTAGTTACCATGTTGTGCATTGTCGTACTCACCCATGTTTCAAATCCTCCATGATGTTTTTCAGGAAACCTCTTTGGCATTATTTCTTGTGACATGATTAAAGTCTTACAGAATCTCTAATTTTTGTCCTTGGTATCGAAAATTATGATATCCATTGCCAACAACCTATAGAATTTTTGTTATTTAATTGGAATAATGGAAAGCTGACATGTGTTGATCTACTAGGGTATCTCCTTTATTTGGAAACATTTTTAATATATTTACAACAAAGAACTCCTCATCTACTATATCCAATAAAAAATTCATAAGCATGGTGCAACCTGTGAGGTCAACCATCACCAATTTCTTCCCTTTGCTTTTGATATCTTCAGGGTGATAGCTAATGACTCAATCCCACTCCTATGAAATCTTCAACATATTGACAATACGAATATGATGTTACCATCAACATTTTCTTTTGATTTTTTTATTAAGATTAGTTATAATTTCCATATAAAAATATTTGTATCTTGCACCTCTGCAAAGGCATTTTAGTAGATGATGGTTTATCTTTCCTTTTGTTTTGAGTTTAGTTTCACATACTTAAACAATTATAGAATGTCATCAACATGGATGGGGGAGCTGATGACATAGCTTTAGGAGTGGTTCAGATATGGGTTTATACAATCAGGTATGCCACTGTTTCGTGTACCTATTCATTTGTTAAGAAGAAAGATAGATCTATAAGGTTGTGCATAGACTATCATAATTTACTAGAGTGATAGTAAAGAATCAATACCCTTTGTCAAGGATATATGATTTGTTTGATTAATTTAAGTGATCGATAATGTTTTCTAATATAAACCTAAGATGAGGATATCATTTTTCGTTGGTCAAGGTGGATTACATTCCTAAGAAAACCTTGAGGACTAAGTATAGGAACTAAAAATTTAATTACGCCATTTGGGCCAACCACTGTGCCTAGAGTTCTCTCATACTTGATGAATTGGGTATTCAAATAGTATCTAGATCTATTCATAGTGGTGTCCATAGATGATTTTTTGATCTACTCTAGAGATACATATCAACACAAGCAAGATCTTATATAGATTTACGACGGTTGAGGCCTATAAGTTGTATGTAAGTGTGATTCTTGGTTGTTAAGTAGCTTTCTTGGTCATTCCATATATGGGAAGGGGATTTGTGTAGAACTCGAGAATATAAAGGTGGTATTGCACTCAAATCATACGAATATGCAAACAAAAGTTGAAGTTGTCTTGTTTTAGCTATTATTGTAGACATTTATCATTAAATATAGCTATATATGTTATTGACCAAGATAACCAAGATGGAAATATGTTTTGTTTGGAATGAGTGGTATGAACTTTATTTATAGTTTTTGAAGGAGAATTTGGCCTCGACAAATATGTTACTTTTTTTAGAGACTACAAAAGGATACAACATATTTTGTGATGCTTCAAGGAGATGTTTTAGGTTGTGTTTTGATGTAGCTTATAACTTAATCTTACTTTCTAGACACCTCAAGATAATGAGGAGAAATGTCCAACATATGATCTAGAGTTAGAATTTGTTTCTTGATTTACATGTGATGACATTATCTATATGAAGAGAAGTGCCAAATAATTCACATATCATAAGGGCCTCAGTTACATCTCTATGCAGCAGGAGTTCAACATAAGGCAGAGGAGATGGTTAGAGTTGACTAGGGAATATGATTGTATTAGAAATTATCATACTAGAAAGGATAAAGCCATGGTTGATGCTTTGAACATGAAGTCATAACCATATTCTTTAGCAGACACTGTATATTTCACACCCCATGGCTAATGGTAAGAGAGACATGCTAGTATCACTTTGTCATATGAATGAACATATGGAAGTTTCTTTATTTAGTGGTTTCTAGTACATGTTCATAGCAAGTCATCTCTAGTAGAGTCAATTAGAAATTTTATGTAGGCATATACAACGATACATGATGGTTTTTCCAAGTCAGAGGATGGTTCAATTTGTTTCCATGGTAGGCTTGTTTCCCTGCTGCAATAAGTTTGAGAGTTATTCTGTTGGAAGAGGCACATTCCTAAATTTAAATTATACATCCTCGTATATCAGGATGTACAATACTTGAAGGATCATATTAATGGCCATTGATGAAATGAGTAGTAGTTGATTTTTTAGCCAAGTGCCTTATTTGTTTGCAAGTGAAGGGAGAGCATCAGATACTTGTAAGGTTTTTGTAGTCATTGCATATCCTTAAGTGGAAATGGGATTGTGTCACTATGGATGTATTAGTTAGTCTGCCAAACGTAAGTAGATGATATGTTTCCATTTGGGTAGTTATTGATCATCTAACTAAGTCTTTCCACTTTATATTGGTCAAATAATACCTACTCAGATGAGTGGTTATCATAGACCTGTGATGAGATATTATGTGTAGATGTAGTACCATCAATGATAGTGTTTAATAGAGAACTTGAGTTCACTAGTAGGTTTTGAAAACATATACATGAAGCTTTGGGAACACAATTAAAGTTCAACACAAATTTTCACCAACATATAGATGGATAGTCAGAGAGAGCCATCTAAACTCTTGATGATATTTTGAGATCTTGTGTACTGCAGTTCCTTGGTAGCTGGGATATACATCTGAGTTTGATATAGTTTACCTACAATAACATCTATCAATAGAGTACTGACGTGGAACCATATGAAGCTCTATAACATAGTCGTTGAGACACAATTTATGGGTTTCACAAATGTATTTGCATTTGTAATAGGTATTCAAAGAAATGGATTTTTTATGATTAACATGATAATAATTAGCCAAATGTAATAGCAAATTGAATTAAAATTTTCAGGACATGTTCCATTCAAGATCGAATCAACTTTGAGATATGGGTGTAATATTAGCTACCTAAATCAGGGCTCAGGGCACTAGATTGAGAGAAAGCAACGAGAACAACTTGAGTTTGTGAGTTATATCCTAAGGTATGTACACAACAAGATAATTATATGCAATGCTAAAAAATTGCATAGACCACAAGACTCTTGAAACAACATAAGTTTGATACCTAAAATGATTCCAAGTCTTGACGGTTGATGGTAACCCCTTTTTTGGTGTACCTAGGTTTGTAGTTGAATGCATGAAAAATGTCCATTAATTTGATAGTAGCTTAACTTAAGATATGCAAACATATTAAAAATAAAAAAAAATATTTAGCAATAGACTATGGGTGTAATCATAGTTACCCAAATCTGGTAGTAAGACACTAAAGGTCGTAGAGTGAGAGAAAGCAATCAAGTCAGTGAGTTACATCTAGAGGGAACTCAAAACACAAATAGATGATTCCATGTAATTCTCAGTAAATCCAACAGAGGACATGACTTCAGATGAGAGACATGATCAAGTAGTACATACAGTTTAATCATCATGGTGATTGGCAATATATAGATGAATTGGTTAAAGAAGAACCCCAATATTTCGTGTAGAGGTTTAGTTTATAGCTATAGATTAAGCTTATTATTAGCTTGATTCGATTGTATTAACTTTTCTTGATTTGCTTAAAGCTTCAAAGCAATGTCCTACTATTAAAATCAGTTGTGATAATTGATCAACTGTACACGGAAACAAATAGTATAATGCAAACTGAGATAAGAGCTTTATAAATTAAGGCATGAATAGGTGAGAGACTTCATTTATAAATATGTGATATCTCTTTAGTTTGTGAGATCTCCAGAGAATATTGTTCACCTTCTCACAAAGAATTCAGCTAGAAAGCTAGTACTCAATGTCTAAAAGAGGGTGGGAATTTTAACCACTGGTTTAACACTACAATGATAATCTTACCATTCTAAAATTAAAGATACCATGATGATTGGTTGATAAGGATAACTAAGTTGTATTTTTATTTAGACAGAAACACTATTTAGGATTTGCTACTCCGAACCCTTTCCAAGGACACTCATGATCTGGTGCCATATTAATAGAGGTAGAACTTTAGTTAGAATGGACTCGAGCCATATATAGTGAGAGAAGTATCAAATGCATGCCTTGGGGGTTCCTATTATATGAGTATAACTCGAGCTTAGAGTTTATGTGAGTTGAGGATTCTCACTAGAGTATTTAAAAAATATTCTTGATAAGGTCATAATGCACACAGTAAATATGAAAATGATGTTGTGCCTTTTCTATGGTAACATGTTTCATTGAATCAATAAGACTAGCTCAAGACCTAATTCACCATGTCTCTCTAGATTTAGAGTAATAATTACTAAATAAGGTTTGGCCCACAATCTATCTATGCAAAAAGATATAATTTATTCATCTATTTGTGTTATTTAGGATATACCTTATTCATCCTTTTTGTCTTAGATACATTTCATCCTGAGTGACATACTTAGTCATCATTTTATGAGGCTTTTGAAATATATGAGAGAATTTCAATTTCTAATCATATATTTAAGGTACTTTTTAAACTTCTCTCTAACCACTTTAGTCCAATATTTCTTGCCTCTAAAATAAGAGATGTCTACTTAAATTTGAGTATAAGGCAAAGGCCACATGGATCTAAAAATTCAGGGGAGTTTAAGGCTTATTGGACAATGTGGATTAATTGGGTTTATCAAAATAAAACACACACATGTGTGACGTCCACATGTCTCCACTCCACAGGTGGTCTGCTCGGTTTATTTGGTGTTATTCATTTTAAAAACATTTTTTTTGAAAGACCAAAAATTATATATTACTCTTACAATAACAAGATTCCTTACAAAGAGAAGGAAAATCCACAAAGCAGATTACATCCCCCACATACCCCATCCTCTCTTTTGCTAACTCATGTGCACAACAATTTACCTCCCTTGCTGCATATGATATCTCACCGTAGTTAAAAGACTCCTTCAGTTCCTGAATGGTTTTGTATATCTACGATAAAGGTCCTCAACCCATTTCCTCTTTCTCAGTCTCTATACTACACCCAACACATTTGTTTTGACCCATATTCTCTGGATACCTATCTTAACAATGATTTCTAGGATGAAATGGATAGTGTAAGCTTCCACAGTCATCACATTCCAACAACCATCCCTTGACTATGCTACTGTGAGTAAGCATTTCCCGGTGTAGTCCCTATAAATGGCACCACTGCTAATCCACACCCCTCCAAGCATAGCCACATCAATATTAACCTTGGTGATGCCTTCAGTAGGAGGAATCCAACGGATCTCAGTTCTATTTTTGGATGACTGCGGCTTCTGAATATTTCCCCCAAGGTTGCCTTTGTGAGATCCGGACAACTTTGAAAAATGATGTTTAGCATGTGTATATTAGGTTATTTTCCGATAAATAACAAATCATTCCAAGCCGCCCAGATAGCCATACATGACACAACAAAGGAGTTGAAGTCCTCAAATGTTAGACTCTCATTTTGAAAGAAAATTACCTTTAATATCTTATTTTTTTTGCTTCAAGTGAACAACATACTCAAACTCTACCTGAGTAGCCTCTTTCTTATTTCATCGCTAGCGACAAGTGGTTTTCTGAAAACATATTTCTTTCACGATATATATTGATGGCCATAAATAGTTCAACTCCGATCTCTTTTTAGCATCAGGAGGAGACATGACATGTAACATACCAGATCTTAGACCCTACCCTGGAAGTTTGACCTTTTGGGTTTGACCAAACAAGGTTGAGGTTAGAGTGACCCTAATAATTTAATGTATGAAAAATTTAATCTAATATGTCACACAACTCATTTGGTGATAATAAGATGATAAATAACTCATTTGGTGCATAATGTGGTTAATGGGCCATTGGTGGGCTGAGTGATATAACTCATATAAGAAAACCTCAAAATAAAGAATATACTTCAAATTCGTAATCTACACATCAAAATAAGGCTACATGCCAATTTTCATCTAATTTGGACAACCTTGATGTAATAAGGTAAGTTTAGGAGAGAGAAAGTTGATAAAATGCATTAATGCTCAATAAATGTAATTCATGACACCACAAGTTGGAAATAATGCCAAATTCATATTCAACACTTTTAAGTTAACTTGTGGATGAAGTTTCACTTAATTTGGATAATTCATGTGTCATTAATGCATGCAGAAAGAGAAACTAAGTTTTGAATAATAAATGCATTGACAGTTCTCAAAAGGCAAATCTAATTTCAAAATCGGAATCTACATGTCCTAAATAGCCGTGCAAAGTTTCACCTCAATTGAATAACATTTGATACCCCAATTTAACTATAGAAACAAATAACTAAATTATATTCCCTATGCAACTCGAACTTTAGTTTATTCAGTTGTTTATCTGATTTAAATGTCACACTTTCATTTTTTTAGGGAGCCCAAGTCGGGTCAGACTCATACTTGGAGCCATCCCCTTCACCGAATCTTTTTGTCTTCGCGGTCGATGAAACATGAAAGTTTTCCCCGATCTCCTTCTTTGATTCCTCTCTTCCCTCTTCACCTTCCTTCCCTATTTCTTCGCCCTCACCTTCCCCTTATCATCCCGCACCTGATGACCCTATAAAAGTAGGGTTTTGGGTCACCAATCCCCACAACCATTGGGTGCCCTTTTCTCCTCTATTTTGCACCCAGTTCCTCCCTCTTCTTCTTCTCCTCACATCTTGGCTTCATCAGACCTTAACCCAATGGTCCCAAAACCTCTGTTGAGTTTCATGAAGTCATTTTCCCCTGATGCAATTGCTTCGCACGGTCCCAAACATGATACCCCTACTCTATCGCTGCCATGCCGCTAGGTTCCGACAAGTACCGACCTGCTGTTGTGCAGGTTGCCTCCGCGGATCCAGTTTGAGGTTGGGAATCTCTCTGTGATGCTTGGGGAGACTCTTGTTCAAGACAAATCTACTCATCTCAATGAGTCCTCATTTTGCTTCTTTCCATCTTTAGTCGTCGTCTGCCTGTGGGGTGTTGTTCCCTTATGAACTCGGGAGCAGAAGCTCGTTGGGGAGATGACTTATCTACCCTCGTCCTTTCCTGTATCTCTTTGTTTTCGAACCACAGGCATAATGGTCTTTTCATGGTGTTTTACTTTGTTTTGCGATGAGCCAACCTGGCCGCTAACCTACGACATGCCCTCCTCTGTTTGGGCCAGGTCATGCGTGGCCCCCTTCTCTCTCTTTTTGCTTTCTCGCTGATGTGTCTTTTCCCTGGATTTTCATTGGTCAGAAATTTTAAAATTAATAACTAATTATTCAATGCTCGGAAAAATATAAAAAAATATGTTTCAGAATCAGAAAATTATAAGCTATTCAATGGTCCTAATATTATTGCCTAAATCTGATGTTAAAAATATGTGGTTTTAATCATTCTTCTTTAATGGATATTAACTTGGAAAATTTTATAACTAAATATATATAAGTCAAAAAAATGTAATAAAATATGTTTTGGACTCCTCATAACATAAACTAAAATATGGCATGGTTTGAAAAACCTAATTCACCAATAATGAAAAGGTGATTTTTAGGGTTTGAATAATGAATGTGAAATTGATCAAAAATCTACCTATGTGCTTAATAGGTTCTTTGGATGCCTAGGCTTGGATCTAGAAGTGACTTTGGATGAGTTTGACTCTGATGTTGAGGTATGTTTGCAGACCCGATTATTCATGTTGAGCAATTAACCTATGTCTCTTCTTTCTCTTGGTCCTATGGACAATAGCCTACACATATATCTTTTCTTTTAATGTCATGGTTCTTGTGAACTACCTTCGTTGTTACTGATATTGTGATCATGGATATTCTCTTAGACTCTTATCTTGATGCCTTGGTGCATGTTGGACTTTTGATATTATATGCCCACTGTGATGTGGAAGTTTGGTTGTTGATATATGCCCATTGTGATGTGGATGTTTTCATATCTTTTCCCACTTACATGTGGATGTATGTGTTGTCCATTATGTGATGGAAACATTGTTTATTCTGACTATACTTTCTACTTGCCTCTACATTATACATGCTATGTGATTTAGTAGCACTAGAGTAGTGTAAATTGCATTGGTTTTTGTTTATGGCAGATGTGTTATTTCCTGCCGAGCAGATGTGATATTTCCTACTCTTTTTAGGACGGCAAGGAGCCTCATACCCTGGGAAAGATGTGTGTCTTGACCCATTTTATATATATTTGGGAGTTTGGCGACGAGTCATTCTCTATCAGGTTTGCAAGGATGTGAAGCCTTGGCCGCTAATTGTGTTTATATTGTTCTAGGGTTATGTTAACCCACATGCATGCAGGTTATCGATGATGATTTTGGGGTGTGTTCCCTACTCTCTTTATGTGCAAGTATTGCACATTATTTATGGTTTTGTTTTATGGAAAGTATCCTCTTTTATCATGTTATGATGATTCTTTACTTTTATGCCCGTGTGGGTAATCCTTATCTCTTGTATGGGAAGCACTTTATTTTGATGTCCCTTATTCTTTATAAATTGCTCAATTTCCTATTTAGTATGCACATACCAGCCTTTGTTGATGCCTTCTATTTTTCTCTTCTTGCTGGGGTATGCTTCCAACCCTAGGTGGAGGACTGGATGACAAGGCATGATGACTTGGACATAGATTGAGAATTTAAAGCTTGGAGACAATCTTGAGGTGGTTTATATTCCCTCTGCTTGGATCCTTATGATGCAAGTTTGTACCCTTGTTAAATTGAATATAGTCATGTTTATAATCCACTTCTCTTTTGATTACCATTATATAAAGATTTGAAAATTTTACACCCACTCCATCATACCTTCTTAGTGTGTTTGGACTGGAAGTTCTATTGTTCAAATTTTTAGTAGAGAAGTGGTTTTTCTTCTTTACAACATGGTATCAGAGCCCATGGTAGTCGGAATCTGACTATTTCAATTTTGTCTCCCTATATAACCCTTGACTTAGTTAGTTACCTCTAAGTGAGATGTTGACCCTAGAGTTGATCAATGAAGATCTTTTATGCAACAAGGTTTGTTTTGAGGATGAGAATATGTTAGGAGATATTGTTAAGGAAATATTGTGACTTGGTTTCTCATTTTGATTTTTGGGCCCTAATTTTAGTTTTCAATAGCAAAAGTTTTTCACAACAAATTATTTTCCATATAATCCTATATGTACAAAACAAAATGTTTTCTCTGGTTTTTCCTGAAGTTTTCTTGAACTATGTCTCAATGAAGAGAAACTCTAGTTTGAGTAGAATCTAACCCTAGTTTTGACTTTGGAGTTCTGACTAGGACTGATACAAAGGTGTAGTGACATACCCTATGACTTTTGGATGTTCATGTTGGGTTGATAGGTTAGAGACACAAGGACTTAAAACTCAACCCTAGATGGTGACTTGATAGTTGGATACATGAGAAACATAAAACTCTAAAAAAATTTCACAACTAAGAGATGTGGATAGCTCTAAAAAGTTGATTAGTGTGACTTGTTAGGTTGAACCTTTTTAAGGTGTGGAGAGTAGTTGGATGTTTGATGTTTGGATCAATAGATTTCGAGGACGAAATCCTTTTAAGGGGTGGAGTGTTGTAACATACCAGATCTTGGACCCTACCCAGGAAGTTTGACCTTTTGGGTTTGACCAAACAAGGTTGAGGTTAGAGTGACCCTACTAATCTAATGTATGAAAAATATAATCTAATATGTCACACAACTCATTTGGTGATAATAAGATGATAAATAACTCATTTGGTGCATAATGTGGTTAATGGGCCATTGGTGGGCCGAGTGATATAACTCAAATAAGAAAGCCTCAAAATAAATAATAGACTTCAAATTCGTAATCTACACATCAAAATAAGGTTACACGTCAATTTTCATCTAATTTGGTCAGCCTTGATGTAATAAGGTAAGTTTAGGAGAGAGAAAGTTGATAAAATGCATTAATGCTCAATAAATGTAATTCATGACACCAAAAGTTGGAAATAATGCCAAATTTGTATTCAACACACTTAAGTTAACTTGTGGATGGATTTTTACCTAATTTGGATAATCCATGTGTCATTAATGCATGAAGAAAGAGAAGCTAAGTTTTGAATAATAAATGCATTGAAAGTTCTCAAAAGGCAAATCTATTTCCAAAATCGGAATCTACATGTCCTAAATAGTCGTGCAAAGTTTCACCTCAATTGAATAATGTTTGCTATCCTAATTTAACTATAGAAGCAAATAACTAAATTATATTCCCTATGCAACTCGAACTTTAGTTTATTCAGTTGTTTATCTGATTTAAATGTCACACTATCATTTTTTTAAGGAGCCCGAGTCGGGTCGGACTCGGACTCAGAGCCGTCCCCTTCACCTGCTCTTTTTGTCTTCGCAGTCGATGAAATAGGAAAGGTTTCCCCGATCTCCTTCTTCGATTCCTCTCTTCCCTCTTCACCTTCCTTCCCTGTTTCTTCGCCCTCACCTTCCCCTTATCATCCCACACCTGATGACCCTATAAAAGTAGGGTTTTGGGTCACCAATCCCCACAACCATTGGGTTCCCTTTTCTCCTCTGTTTTGCGCCCTGTTCCTCCCTCTTCTGCTTCTCCTCACCTCTTGGCTTCATCAGACCTTAACCCAACAGTCCCAAAACCTCTACTGAGTTCCATGGAGTCATTTTCCCCGATGCAATTGCTTTGTGCGATCTCGATCATGATCTCCCTACTCTATCACCACCCTGCCGCTAGGTTCCAACAAGTACCGACCTGCTGCTGTACAAGTTGCCTCTGCGGATCCAGTTTGAGGTTGGGAATCTCTCTGTGATGCTTGGGGAGACTCTTGTTCAAGCCGAATCTGCTCATCTCAATGAGTCCTCATTTTGCTTCTTTCCATCTTTGGTCATCGTCTGCCTGTGGGATCTTGTTCCCTTATGAACTCGGGAGTAGAAGCTCACTGGCGAGATGACTTATCTACCCTCGTCCTTTCCTGTTTTTCTTTGTTTTTGAACCACGGGCATAATAGTCTTTTCATGGTGTTTTACTTTATTTTGCGACGAGCCAACCTGGCCGCTGACTTACGACATGCCCTCCTCTGTATGAGCCAGGTCATGCGCAACCCCCTTCTCTATCTTTTTGCTTTCTCACTGACGTGTCTTTTCCCTGGATTTTCATTATTCAGAAATTGTAAAATTAATAACTAATTATTCAACGCTTGGAAAAATAAAAAAATATGTTTCAAAATCAGAAAAGTATAAGTTATTCAATGGCCCTAATCTTATTGGCTAGGTCTGATGTTAATAATATGTGGTTTTAATCATTCTTCTTTAATGGATATTAACTTGGAAAAATTTATAACTAAATATATATAAGTCAGAAAAATGTAATAAAATATGTTTTGGACTCCTTATAACATAAACTAAAATATAACATGGTTTTGAAAACCTAATTCACCAATAATGAAAAAGGTAGTTTTTAGGGTTTGAATAATGAATGTAAAATTGATCAAAAATCTACCTATGTGCTTAATAGGTTCTTTGGATTCCTAGTCTTGGACCTAGAAGTGACTTTGGATCAGTTTGACTCTGATGTTGAGGTATGTTTGCAGACCTGATTATTATTTTTGAGCAATTAACATATGTTTCTTCTTTCTCTTGGTCTTATGGATAATAGCCTACACATATATCTTTTCTTTTAATGTCATGGTTCTTGTGAACTACCTTCTTTGTTACTGATCTTGTGATCATGGATATTCTCTTGGACTCTTATCTTGATGCCTTGGTGCATGTTGGACTTTTGATATTATATGCCCACTGTGATGTGGAAGTTTTCTTGTTGATATATGCCCACTGTGATGTGGATGTTTTGATATCTTTTTCCCACTTACATATGGATGTATGTGTTGTCCAATGTGTGATGGCAACATTGTTTATTCTGACTATACTTTCTACTTGCCTCTACATTATACATGCTATGCGATTCAGTAGCACTAGAGTAGTGTAAATTGCATTGGTTTTTGTTTATGGCAGATGTGTTATTTCCTACCGAGCAGATGTGATATTTCCTGCTCATTTTGGGACGACAAGGAACCTCATACCCTGGGCAAGATGTGTGTCTTGACCCATTTTATATATATATGGGAGTTTGGCAATGAGTCATTCTCTATAAAGTTTGCAAAGATGTGAAGCCTTGGCCGCCAATTGTGTTTATGTTGTTCTAGGGTTATGTTTATCTCACATGTATGCAGGTTATTGATGATGATTATGGGGTGTGTGCCCTACTCTCTTTATGTGTCAGTATTGTACATTCTTTATGGTTTTGTTTTATGGCAAGTATCCTCTTTTATCATGTTATGATGATTCTTTCCTTTTATGCTCGTGTGGATAGTCCTTATCTCTTGTATGGGAAGCACTTTATTTTGATGTCCCTTATTCTTTATAAATTTCTCAATTTCCTATTTAGTATGCCCATACCAGCCTTTGTTGATGCCTTCTATTTTTCTCTTCTTGTTGGGATATGCTTCCAACCCTAGCTAGGTGGAGGACTGGATGACAATGCATGATGACTTGGACATAGATTGAGAAGTTAAAGCTTGGAAACAATCTTGAGGTGGTTTAGATTCCCTCTACTTGGATCCTTATGATGTAAGTTTGTACCCTTGTTAAATTGAATATAGTCATGTTTATATTCTGCTTCTCTTTTGATTACCATTATATAAAGATTTGAAAATTTTACACCCACTCCATCATACCTTCTGAGTGTGTTTAGACTGGAGGTTCTATTGTTCAAATTTTCAGTAGAGAAGTGGTTTTGCTTCTTTACATGACGTGAATTCTGGATATGGAGGAGACATGATGTGAGCTCTGAAAGGTGACTAAATATGAGATGTAAGCTATTTAGAAGCTCGTGCATATTATGGTATTACTGTTTGAATTCACATTAATAAATTTTCCTAAACAAACTATTTTATGCTAATATCTTCAACACCTACATGTTCTCAGTTTTTTTTATTCTGTGTGGATCGTATAAGAGGATCCCACTCCCTTTGTTTGACAAATAAGAAACTATATCATTTTGTGGACCTGTTTGGCACAATATATCAACCACAACATTTTTTGTTGATGTTATGGTTACTTCTTGCACCTCTATCTTCAAATATGTTTTACAGTTGTGATTAGTGTTTTTTTATATTAAGCTACTTTTGTTAGATTGGTAACAAAATGAAAGAAAATGCTATGTATAGTAAGTTCTGGAAATCAAAATTAAACCTCATTTTCATTTTCACACAAAACAAACTATAACATTGAAAACACATGTTGATTTTTCAGTCATATTGTTTGTTTTGTGTGTAAATGACAAAAATGTTTTAGTTTTGGATCACAAACTCACTATATATGGCAAAGAAAAATGCTACAAGGTCGAAGCTGGACTTCTTTTGTCTTTATGCATACATAAAGACAAAATAAGGAAAGTAACAAAGAATCTCTCCTCCTTTTGTTTTTATGCATGCATAAAAATAAGGTCTAATGTTGTTAAGAAAGGTCTAACTTCATGTTTGATTTTGTGTTCATATAGCACATCCCTATAACAAATCCTAAAATGAACCTGCAGGCTTGTGCGCCAACAAGAAAAAGACCGCGCTTATTCTCTTAGCTTAGAGGCGGCGGCGGACTTCTAGGCTAGCGGTGTGATGTTTAATCCCCACACACTTGGTGGACTAAAGACGCTCTTGTTTAAGCAGGAACAATCGTCGGGTCCACATCTGCAAAGAGCCATGCAAGTGGTCGATGTGGCCAAAGCAACAATATTATCGATTCCTAGATGGATGCGACAGCTATAGATATATAGTGACATGTGCTTGGGACATCAAACTTGTCCATTCGAATTGATTTCGCATTGCTACGTCGGAGGGGAATTTCTTGTGGTGGAGCGAGGACAACGGGATTTTTCCAACTTGAATGATTGGCTATTGGTTGAACGTCCATCATCTCCGAAGTTGTTCTTGGAGGAATAAAGGGAGTGGATAGGGCGGCACAGCCATGTGAGTTTATGTTATTTGATTAGCGCTCGATGCTGCGAACCGTGTTCTCCTTGGCTTCAAGGACAAACTAACAATGAAGTATATGTTCACCGTAGATTCTAATCACTTTCGTAATGGTACTTTCCTTTTGGTGGGTGGGGGACGGATGGGCGGCATATGTATGGTACATATATTTTATTGGATGATTGCTTTGTTGGAGTTTGTTGGATGGTATTGGTAATGCTTCAATCAAAATGGATTTTACACTTGGTTTATCGGGAAAATGGTTGATGCTGAGTTTTTCTTTTTCAACTACGAATGTTGGATTGCCGTTTTCCTGCGAATATTGAAGTAGAAAAGCATAAACCTTTCACGGTTGTGATTAGCTGGATCCCTACTTCAAAAACAAAGTGGGTTTGAAATTCCAGCTGTAAAAGAAAATTACAATCAAGTCACATATCCTCCACATGGACAATAAACTGATGATATATGATATAATATATCAATTAAACCAAAACATGAAATACGAATTCATGGACTCTTAAGAAACACGAATTTTTATAAATGGACTAGTTATGCATAATCCGATAGTATTCATTCAAAAGCATCTAATCATAACACTGTAGGAATTGCATTATAGATTACACAAATAGATCATTGACTTTTTAAATGAGACACGCGGAAAATGTAAATGATCGGTTGGCAACTAACTAATATAGAAAATTTGATGTAACGTACGGTAGATGATAAAAAAATCGTGTTAGGTTTATAACCTTAAACAAAAAGGTTTATAACCTTTACCTTCAAACATAAGTTTCAAAATGGGAAACGATACCTTTACCTTCAAACTTAAGTTTCAAAATGGGAAACGATAAGCATCACCTATCACCCACCCACTCGAACGTATATCCAACTCCATGTGAAGGAGGAATGTGCACTCAGTCGTTACGTGTTTCTAGGGTGTGAGAGAGTGCCATGGAAGTTTACGGTACTTTTGAGAGTCAAAGGGAGAGAGAAGCTTAGCACCTAGGGAGTTGGATGGGGCTTTAAATGGACATGGGTATATCCGCATACCCTGAAACCTATACCCTCTATACCTAATACGGGTATAAATGTTTATAAACATGTAACCACTTATCCTTATATTCGCATGTCCGCCTCTCATTGGATACGATTATTGTTATGTATGTACCCATACCCTGTATATCCATATACCCATTTATTACATTTTAATATAAATAAATAATTTTAGAATGTAATGGTGTATATTATAACACTCACAAATGGAAAGTTTAGGAACCTTGGATAAGTAAACATTTATATTAGGATGTAATCATCCATATTTTAGCACTCAAACCTAGTCAATATAAGTATCTTAAATAGTAAAATAAACAAATCTATTGATTAAGCACTCTCATTGCCACACATGTAAATTTCGTCAAATTAAGGACATAAATTCATTCTTTCATGTTGTTCCTCTTTCCTCACTGTCTTGAAGATATTTCTCCATAATAGGTTCTAGAGACATGTTATATATTGTTGGTTGTACCTTTCTCCCGATCTGAAGGTAAACTAACATAATTCTCAAGGTCAACGTTGAGTATCTAATTCAATTAATAATATAGTCAAACTATGTAATATTCACCAACAGAGACAACAATTATTATTCCTTTTTATATTTTGATTTATTTGTGTCAACATGCTAGTTGTGGTTGTCCTTTTAGGTGACATATTATTTATTTATCAAATACTATATTTGCACAAAAAAGAATGTACTTGACACCATAGTAATACCAATATCACCCAATTAATGTGGTAGTTTGTTGTATACCTAAGTTTGTATGGTGTTATTTTAGCATGTCTATCCCTAACCGTATACCCACTCTTATGTCTATATATCCTGCGGTTATGCGAAGATGATATGATGCGGGTATAACTTTTAAAAAAGTAGGTATATACCCATACCCATGCCCTCTTAACTAAATAATTACGGTTATAGATATGACCATAACCACACCATAACCTACCCATTTACAACTCAAGAGTTGCATCGTTCAAAGGAATAAAATATAATAACTTAGAAGAATTATTTTTTTAACTGAGAGATATAAATCATTGACTTGAGATAATTATGACAAAAGTAAATGAGGAGGGAGGAGGAATGGAACTATGTGTCTTGTGTATTTAATTATATAAATGTGTATCATTTTACTATGTATTACTTTTATATATTTTATACGGCTTTTGCAAAATACTGTGGTTGTTTCAAGTACTAACTTAATATTTTGCATCGTCTACTTAGCAATGTGAATTGTTTTATGTATATTGCATTCGCTAATTAAGAATGTGAATTGTTTTATGTAGTTATGTGTATTGTGTTATTTATCATGGGATTTGTAGATATCTACGTGTATTGTATTATAGATTTATATTTACTATAATATATATCCTTTTACATCAATATGAAGGAACAATATATTTTTTGCAGTGTGTTAGTTATATGTATCATGTCAATGTTTATCTGTACTCTATACACAATTGTTGTTAAGTATTGTATATTCTTTAAAATACTCTGTGTAAAAATACATTTTGTATGTGTAGTTAAATATACTGGTATATCTATATATGTGTACTACATAATTTGTTTAGTAAATCTTTATGATTATTGTACTATTAAGTTATGTGTACTATAAACTATATTTCTATTTACTCTGAGAAATAATATATTTTTTCTACTATAATATTTTTATATTTACAATTATATGTTTATTTATACAATTAATTTTATATAACATATTTCTAAATAGTTGAGTGTTGTTTTAAATACTAATGTATGAAGACGTATTAGGTACCGTGAGGTTAAGAATGCAAATTGTTATTTGAATTTATGTGTCTTGTTATACTTATTTATGTTTTTTGTAGACATTGAGGAGTATTTTACTATAAATTTATTGATATTGTAAAAATATATTTCACTCTAAATAGATTGTGTATAGTATATTTTATGTTTATACCATTATTATGTAATTTATACAAGTGTTGTTGAACATTGCACATTGTTTCAAGTACTCAAGTATTAGTATGTGTTGTGTATTGCGTGTCTAGTAATGCACATTATATTATGTATTTGTGTATTTTATGTTAATCTAAGTGTATTATAAAACTATGTATCGTGTTGCTAAAGATGCACATTGTTCTATAAATTTTATGCATTGAATGGTTAAGAATGCATATCTTTTTAATATGTATACATATTTTATTATTTATTTATGTATTTATAAATATTTATGTGTATTATATTGTTATTTTTATACTATAAGTATTTTTTTGTATATCATTCTCTTTTATAATTTCTTTTTGTCAAAAGATGTGCTACCCATCTTTATTGATTTTTAAAGAGGAATTACAAAGTATTGAATTACGAGAATATTGAGCTCCAAAGAATAACTCGTAAAAACAGAGTAAGGTCCAATCCCATCTCAAGTGATTGGAAACAACTGTGACATAGTTTAGGTGATAGAATATGCATCTCCTTTGATAATCTTTCACAAAGTTGCTGAATATATTGACTTCTCTTAGAATGTATGATTATTTACTTCCATCCATATGTAATTGAGAAAGAACATGGATACTAATCTCTCCCTCAGGTTGCTAAGGGAGAGTATATCTGATGATCGTTTGTGGTGGGGAGGATAAAACCTTGGTCTCTATCCTTCTCTCGAGATCGACATAGAATTTAAGGTGGTAATTAGTTTTAGAATCTCTATCACATAACACACATTTTGACCGGAGACTTCTTGATCTTTTTTGTAGAATGTCATGTGTAACCAAGCAGCTTCTATAGACCCTCTGCAAATGTATTCGGATGCATTTTGGAGTGTGTGAGCACCAAATCTACATAGAAGTTAAGGTGGTGATTAGTTTTAGAATCTCTATTGTATAGCACACATTTTGACTAGAAACTTCTTGATATTTGTTGTAGAATATCATGTTTAACCAAGTAGCTTCTACAGACCCTCCGCAAAGGTAGTTGGATGTATTTTGAAGTGTGAGTATCAAATCTAACTAGCCCGTGCAAATTGTTGGCCATGTGGCCGAGTGTTGTTTATGTTGTCCTTAAGGATACATTTGGGTTACCTACAAATAAGATTTTATCTGCACCATCACATGACTATTTTGTACTTTGAGTTGCAAGCTTCAGTTTGTCAATGCCACGAGTGTTGGTTATTGCCCATTTATCTTTGTCTACAATAGTTGATTCTTTGTAGTAGTTTCTTACAACAATCCAAGCTAGCAACTTGTGGCTTTAGAAATAACTTTTTCATCAACATGATAAAATACAAGGAGAATGTTTCCTTTGTGGTAGGCAATGGATCCAAGATTTTACTTTGTCTTGACCCCTGACTAGATGGTCCACCTCTTCACCTATAGTGTGGGGAAAGCACTCTCTTTTATAATTGGTTACTTTTCACTTTAACTCTCATTTTTTCTTAAATTTCTATTTCTGTTAAATATTCATTTATTTATTTTATCTTTCCTTCCTTTTCTCTTTCCTACTACTTTTTTCCTTAAACACTGCTTTCTCTTTCCAAGAGCACTCTATTTGCTCTCATGGAACACTCTTGTTCTCTCTCTCCTGGATGCCTTTTTCTCTCTTTTAAAATTAGAATCTTGTAAACATTGACCCTTTCATTAAAACACACCTTCCCGTGAATGAGTGTATGTCCAATTCAATGGGGGTGTATGTATCACTACTCCTTTTAAATAGGGGAAGCAATAGTGACACACCTAGGGTTTTAGATGAGATCTTATGGAGGGTTGAGGAAAAATAAGATTAGTGGACGTCTTGATGTTTTCCGTATAGGGAGAATTACATCAGCGTGAAAGACATAGTGTCCAATTATAGTTTTGCAATGATGTTATATTGGGGTTTCCATGACTTTAAAACATATTAAGTGTTGAATGTATAATAGTAAACATTGGTGATAGAATCTCAAGAGTTCCATCATTACACCTCTCTCTTAAGGCTCGTCACAACCATTATGATCTCATTATAACATATGCAAAATAATGTTGAGTGAGGGCCACAAATAATTTGATACATACAAGTAATGGAAGTTTAACATGCTTTTTCACTATTAAAGTTTTTAGATAATATGTTCATGGTAGACAATCAACAAACAATATTTTTAGGTTAAGACTTCCTCCTAAAAGGTGGATTTTAGAGCATGGGAGGTACTAGATCCATTCTTAGGTTGCTTAATAAATATCAATGGGTGTGTGGAAAATAAAATATTGGAAAAAAATGATGATCTTTTAGTTGGTGGACAAACTATAACCAAAGGACAAATTGTCAAAGAGTAGTTCATTCAAGGATATTGTCTTTGGGTTATGATCATATGGGAAAACACAATGTTGAATTTGGTGGAAGGATGTCAACAATTAATAGAGCTCAATAGTAATACCACTAGAACTCTGCTATAAGGCATGTTGTGACAATCATGAGGCCTAAAGGCAATCAATGGCTGATACAATTCAAGGTGGGAATATCACATACATTGTTGTTATTAGATGAATACATATCTTTAGAAGGTGAACATAATGACATAATTTCTGCTTAATTGGTAATCTTAGGGTTAAAGAAGCCTAAATCTCATTTTTTAGCTTAATTAGATAATTTTAGGAATCTGTCTGATAAGTGATTATAATTATGAGTAAATATCCTTTTATGTGAGTATAGAGTTTCAATCTTATAATTTGAAGTTTAATATTTGTACGATTTTACAAAAATGTATCTTGCTAAAATTGAAATCTCATTAATTTAACTTTATATTTGAAGTTATCTTGTGATTGTATCAATCCTTATCATATCAAAAATTGTCTAAGGCGATGAAGAGTAGAACCCAAGTCAATTCTAGGGCGACAACCAATCTAGACCTGGAATCCAGGATGTAAGGAATGATGGAGACCCTCTAGGATGTACGAGCTCCATACCCCCGAGATCCACATGAGTACACTTAACCTATGCTGATAAAAGAACTGCCCACCAGTGTACAAACACCAACAAAGGACGTAACCAACTGATGGAAGTAGACCAAGGAGATCCTTCACAGTTATTGAATCTTCATAGATCTTTACAGATCCATAACTTTCAAGGAGATCAGCCATCAAGAGACAAAGAAGGTGGGAGGCAGGATGATAGACATGGATACATCAAAATTGACGTAGAAGATTGTAATATATTAATGAAACCAAAGGACACAGTCATCTCTAATGAGAAATATTTCCCAGTGTTCAACCTTAAGAAGGATGCAATGGAAGAACTACTCAAACCCTAGCAGTACACAATGGTCGTAAACTTCTATCTAGGGAAATCAATTTAATTATCTCTTAGAGATATGATCCACTTGATATGGAAACCTATCGACAATTTCTACCTGATTGACGTAGCAAATGACTATTTCATCGTCCAACTTCAAAGAGAAGATGATTACATCAATGACTTAATAGGAGGTCCATGTCCTATCTTCGAATCATACCTTATAGTCCAGCGATAGAACCCAAGTTTTGAAGGAGCCACGCCACTGAAACTAGTCGCCTGGATGAGAATTCAAAACCTCCCTATTCACCTCTACCAGGAAGTCCTTTGGAGGAGATGGGAGACCATCTGGAAAGATAATTAAAGTATATCTCAATACAAAACTTAAATGAAGAGGCATGTTTGCCCACAACGTAGTGGAGGTAGACATGGCTAAATCTCTAATACCAATCATCTTGATCTCAGGAACAAGAATAGAGTCAAATATGAAAACATCGCCTTTATCAGTATGCACTATGGTAGGAAAGGTCACCTTGAAAATTATTGTGAAAAAATATTGGATGAAGCCAACACTGCACAACCAATTCCAGGAAGGCTGGATTATCATACAATAACTCCTAAGGAAGGAGGGATTCTTAGAGCATATCCACGCTCAACCAATTCCAAGGAAACAAAGGAAGAACAAACAAGACACAACTGCTAAGAAACTTGCCAACCAAATAAATTCATTTCATGAACTTGCTGAGTACGATGAGGAAGAAACACAACACAACCATTGAAGTTGAAGAAGTAGCTGGCAGGGTTACAAGTGGTATTCACCAGAGTCAGTAAATTTTCTTCTTCTTCAAGAACTTAGTAACAAGAAGCAAAAAACAACAACAACAAATAACAACAACATTCAACAGAGAAGGCACCCCAATCAATTGCTCAACTAATAGCCAATCTATTGCAGTACTTGAAGGTTCAAAACAAAACCAAGTGCACAGTGACCTAACCAAAATGAAACATAATAGTGTTTGGGAGAACCACACCTGACATTCCTTTCAGGATCCCCACCTTCAACCTAGGATTTAAGGGAGCAAGAGAAGGGCATTTGCCTCAATCAAATACAAGAAATACCTCAATGGGCATCCATCTTTGCAATAGGAAAATACTTCATTTAGCCGAAGGCAACAAATCCTCAAACAGGAAAAGAGGAAAAACCTCAAATCTTCAAGCTTTAGAGGTCGAAGTGCAGGCCATGGGATCCTCCACTCTGCTTGAATATGATAAATGACCACCATGATCTGGAATATTAATGGTCTGCAAAAAAGACATCCAACTTATTGTCAAAGAACTCATACAAAAGTATAGTATTCAAGTACTCAACATCTACGAACCAAGGTGTAGTGACACAAAATTTATGAGCATCATCAAGAAGCTTGGGTTCAGATAGTAACACCATATTGAAGTAGTAGGTTTCTCATATGAATCTAGGTGTTGTGGAAAGACAACACCAAAGTTGACATCTTGGTCTCTCATAAACAATTCATTCATTGTAAAATTAATGATAATGAATTTTGTACCTTTGTCTACACTAGTACCATAAAATATAGGAGACGGATCCTCTGGGAACTTTTACAAGACCTCACCACCACCATTTTGGAAATCTAAATAGTGATAGGTGATTTCAACATGGTGATATTTCTGAGAGGTAGCCACAATTTTGATGCATCAAAAAATAGATAATTCATGAAGTCCCTATAGAGGTGCGGTCTGGTGGACCTGGACACAAATGATTCAAAAATGAAACTCCAAAGAGGAATTCTTCTTGAGAGGCTCAATGGAGCATTGCGTAATCAACTTTTCATAGATAATTCCTTGTAAAAATCTAGCCAAGTACTAGAACACATGCTCTCTGATCACACACCCAAACTAGTCACTAACACAACACTCTGCTCGTCACCTAATAGAAGAGCATCAACATTGGAGACATGGGATGCTTCCCATCTTTCAAACATTTTCTCAATAATAATTGGGACACAAACCTGAACTTTAACCAAGTCGTTGTTAACTTCTTACACAAAATGATAGTCTGGGACACAAGGATGAGGAAACATGTAATGTCTATCTGACAAATAGAATCAAATGGTTTCAACTTCAACTTGTAATCTCTTACAACACTTCCCCATAAGAATCACTAACTCCTACACAATGCCAACTAGATGCAATCCTAAGGGAAGAAGAAGCTATGTGGCAGCAATGCACTCACTGTGACTTGTTAAACTTGGGGAATCAAATGCTAAATCCTTCCATTCCCTCATCAAGAACAAAAGATGGAGGAATAATAACATAAGAATAAAAGACATAAATGACACCTAGATTAAAGATGAGGCCCATATCAAATCCATTGTGCTTACTTTCTTCTCTAACTTGTATCAGGATGCAGATACCTCCATCAGACACAATGCTTTCCACTCTTTCACTGGTGTCTTACCGAGCATGGACCCATGAATGATCTTAGCATTGTCAACTGTACCTAAGTAACTAGAGATGTGGGACTCGCTCAACTCGATGGCCCCAAGTCTAGATGGAGTAGATGCATAATTCCTTAAAAAAACTGAAAACTTATTAAGAACTAGCTCTACGACTACATATCTTCTCCCTTCAAAGGTTAATGTCTTGACTCATCTATAAAAATTCCACTCTTATACTAATTCCAAAGACACATATTCTAGAATCATGTTCACATATATGCCCAATCTCTCTTAACAAAGACTGCATAAATCTTCTTTCCAAGACTATTACAAATCAAATCAAACCTTTCTTAAAATATTGGATCTCGCCTCTTCAATCTAGTATCATCCTAGGTCGCAAAATCAGTGACAATATCACATTGGTATAAGAGATCATCCATTCTATGGAAAGGAAGTCGCACAAAGAACATTATATGGCTACTAACTTGATCTTGTTGTAGCTTTTGATAAGACGAACTGGTGTTTCATTCACAACACATTGATAACACCAAATCTATGTATATTATCTATACATTTCATCTATGGTTTCATGCCACTTTGGTCTTAATATGCACTCTTTTGCTCATGTTTTAGTTCTTTTCTTATTTACTTAGATAAAGTAACTAGCTAGCCAATAAAGTAGCCAATCTAGCCAGTTTTGGGACAAGCTGGCACCGAACTTATGATGACATCTTTTCCCATGTTTTCTCTCTCTCTGAGGCCCTTATAAATTGTATATCTTGATATATCTTCTAATGATGAATGACTAATCATCTAGGTTTTATTTGCTATCTTGGTCCCATTTTAGCTTTGATTAATTTCTTTCATTGCCTAATTTCCCTTATACATCCATAATAAACCTAATTGATTATATATCCTTTTTTTACGAGGTTTATTCTGGTTTTGTAGGTCATTTTGGGCCTAAAGCTAGTGGGGCCGACCCCTTTATTTCATCTAAGTTGCTGGTTATCGGCTCCTCTCAACCTACATCGCGACTTGTAGATCACATAACCGTGACATGCGTCACCATATATCGCGGTCGCAATCCCTCAAACACCGTGACCTATCCCTCAACAAATTGCGACCCCCGTGATCTCCCTCCTTGCCATTCATGCCTGCGGCTCCCAATGGACTCAACATCACCAAACACCATCTCTTCCACAGCGCATTCTCCACATCTTCCATCATCACAGCAACGACAGTAGCAATCCTTTCATCACGACCAGGGATACATCCTCCCTTCTCCGGTTGTGGTGACCCCTACAATCTCTCTTTCGCGACCTCACAACATCCACCTCCATCAGCACCTCTCTCCACCGTTCTCAACTACGGATAGCTTGCCTCTGTGATGCCTACAAGACACCGCCGCTAACCACGACTACACCAACACCGCGACCCTTGTTCCTCTTCACCACCGTTGTCATGGCAACATCTTGATGGATAAAAAATATGTTGAGATAGAATTTACATTCTTTTGTTACTTTTAAAAAATCACAATGAGGATAGATGTTAGACAATGAGATTATGCCCTAGGCTGGAAGCCCATTGATGATGATAAAACCTTGATGGAGGTAAATGTTGGACAATGAGATCATGTCATTGATGATGATTGTTATGAGATGATGTGGAAATGTAAAGAATTATATGTGTTGCAAATTATATATTGTTGTGCTTCTTATTTTGGTCATTGTCTTTCTTGACAAGCCTAATTTATTTTAGGTTATTATAGTTACACGAGAATACACACATGTGATACATGATGTTTTGAATTATTCTAATATGATTAAAATATATTAATAACAAGAAAAATGATAACACATCTACTTAGGTGCCTTGAACACCATGAGTTCCCCCTGAGGTGCACACTGGGGAAACAAAACATATCATCTTGTAGTAATTGATGAATTATGAGAAGGATTTTCAGAGTGTGGATTGAGACCATAAAGGTTAGACCACTAGTATTTAGGAGTTAGTCATCTGGAGTGGCACAACTGGTCCTAAATCCTTGCTATGAAAGTCTATGTCCATGAGGAATAGGCCCTAATGAAATGAAATATGTGGAATATGAAAATATGAGAAACGTTGTGATATGTGATATATTGTTTTGTTGGTTCCTATCTTGTGTACCCGAGATGAGGACGTTAGCCTCTTTAGGAAATCTTGAGGTGGCTAGAGTCTATTGTTGATACCTTAGGGTGGCCAATTAAACCCTAACATAGTGACAGTGAGTCATTAACATGAGAATCAGACGTAGCGACTTACACTTGGTGAGGTACAAGACAAGTAGTTTCAAGGAAAATGAATAAAAGATGACAAGATGTGTAGAATATGATTTAAATGTTTGTTAAATTCCTTGTACTATTAGCTGATAATTTACCATTATTGATTGTATTTCTTATTGTGGTAAATAATCATTTTGTTAAAGTGAATATATGTTTCATATTCTGATATGTCATGTTGACAAGTAGTAAATGTTGGGATTTATATCCACATTAAATACAATTTAAACTGCTTGTCATTTGATAGTATTGTTTGGTAGACAAGTCTTATGTGTACTTCAACTTTAGGACTACAAGATGTGTTTCTGGTTCGAATGGTAGAGTTTTATAAGGATGATGTTATTGTTATGTATTGATTCAAAATGTTTACACCTTGACTTGTTAATCATGCTAAAGGATTGTTAGTCTGAACTAAGAAGTATCTATTGGTTTGTTTATAGGCATATTCTAAAATATGTTTTTAAGTTTACCTTATTTGTTTGATCAGACTACCATTGTAAACTAGATTTTACTAGATTCTAGAACTATCTGCTAAACTTTTCAATATATGCAAGGTTCTTTTAAGTTCATTATACTTAATCTGATGTTGATGCATGTACTCAGCTTGAGTGGGAGGTATCCACTCACTGGGCTCTATATGTGCCTCGTGAGGTTGTTTCAAATGCTTTTAGGTATAATGATATCCAACAAAGAGTATGTGACTAAGAAGATGTAATTAGAAGAATAACCTAGATAGATTAGATTGTCCTTGTACTCTCTCTTACCCGGATGGGTAGTGCATCAAATTGTTCATTAATGTACTTATATATGTCATAAATTGAACTGCATATGAGCAATAAGATTCGATTCTGGTTTTAATGAAGTTGAATAAATATTGTGATATCTTAATGTGATGTCTTGATGTGACATTGGTTCATGAAAATTGGGAAGAAAGGAAAAGGAAAAATTTATATGTGATTTTTGTATACTATTTTAGTTGCCTTTGTTGAGAATTTGTTATCTTGTTTCATAATCGGGATTAGGTTTAGGGTTTATCTCTAATGGTTGGTAGTTATGCTAATCAATAGAGAGGTCCCAACACTAAGTAGAGGGAAGGTTGAGCTAAGTACCTAGATTTGGGTATGTTATAGTAGGAGTGTAAAGTGAAAGTGTGCATATATTATGTTTTTAAGTGGAATTCCATGACCAAAAGATAAGCACACAATGAGCAAGTGGAAATCCCCAAGTGAACATGTAATGTGATCCACCTTCCTAGAATCAAACAATCTTGTAATAAATCAATCATGGATGTGTAAGAAAATGATTTTTTTTACTAAAGAGGAAAGACTTCTCTTTTGCTTCATATTTTTTAAAATTTTACTTATTTGTTTTGGAAACAAACTAGGAAACAAAGTGGAAAAAAGGAAATCATAAACAAGAACCAACTCATAAAAGGAAACTCATGAAGGTAAAAATAGCTCAAGTTGTCTGAAGTCCCTAGAGGAGTCGCTAGCCTATTTTACTTGTAGAGAAAACTCTACAAAATAGCTAATCTTGATGGTCACTGAAAAACTTCAAAATGGAATATAAGGAAATCATAATCACCACTTTATTTTTATGAGGAAAATAAGGAAAACTATAGATGGGCGTTCAAATCAACATGAAAATATGAAAAAAGAAAGAAAAAAATTATGACTCTGCTTGAGGGTAAATAAGACATGATGTCATGGCCATGAGACTAGGAACAACAATCATATTACAGCCGCGGAAGGTGCTAAGAACCCCTACATCACCCAAAAATCAGTATTGTGTATGACTTTTTTTATTTTCATGAACAACATTTGATTTGGTTGATTAAGAAACAAAACAAGGAAAAACATGATGAAAGTGTGGGAGTCTTAGGGGACTTAAGATGATGGTTAAACTTTTTATAGTCGTCTCCAAAGTTTGGTTTGTTAAAGGGGTCCCAATCACCTCAGGTCCCACAATAGAGATGCATCCTAAGAAATTAGGAAGGGGTGTCGGAAATAGAGAGAGGAATGATTAGAGAAGAAATCAATTATGAGAAAGACATACTTTCTTTAAAAAAAATCAAGCAAATATCTAGAAGTGACAAGTAGACTAACATGGAAATGGTATAGTTATGCAATTGAAATTGTACAATTAAACATGCAAATTTTATTGTTGCATGATGAAAAACTACATAGATGAACAATTGATATGACAATTATCCTAACTCACATAGTTGAACAAATAAAGATGTAGTTCTCATGATATGAACCAGAAGATGTTACGGTGTAAGCAAGTAGTTGTTAATCTTGATCTAACACTTAGAATGAACAAATATTGAAAGGCCCTTAGTGAACCTCCTTACTATTTCCACATCCTCCTGTCATAACAAAATCATTGTTCTAGAAGAAGGATCTTCTAGACAATCATTCATAGAGTCTAAACAAGGTAAAGTTGTTTTGTCTCCTGATCTAGGAGAGTTGAAAGCAACATTGACTGTGGTGGACATGGGTGGGTATTTTTTTCTCTCCGGAAGAGTAAAAAGTGGCTTTGGTTGTTGTGGACTGGGGATTATTTGTACCTTTTTGGGAGACTCCGGGTTCAACTTTGTGATAAAACTCCACAAGCAAATTTCAATAAAATCAGAAATATGAAATCAAAATTGAGATTTTACCTTGAGGGGACTCTATAGATTGCCATGTTCAGTGGGGTGCACAATTGAAGGAATGCCATGTTCCACCATGTGTATCCTAGTGGAAACAAACATTCTTCCACAATGTCCTTGGGTAAGAAACAAATGCTTTTCCTTATTTGAAATTCTGACTTTCTAGAAGTTTCTAAGTGTATTGTGAATAGGAAGTTCATTTTTATTATGAGGTTGTGTCTTTGAACAACAAATATTCAATTAGAAAAGAGAAGAAGAGGAGAGATTAAGGAACGAGACTTCTCTTTTCTCTTTCTTTGTTTAAATGAATTGAATTGAATATCTTCTCCACTAAATAATAGCTTTGTTTTTTTAAGAAAGACATAAAGGCAATTGAATTTCCAACTATGATTGGAATTGAATATCTTATTCATGGATAATTCAATTCGTAATTTAATGGAAGATGCTTATAAGAATCTTTATTAATGAAGAAATAGTACCAAAATCTAGAGAAAGGATTTTTATATTTGTGAGCCCTCAAAAGGAGGAAAATGGATAATGAGTGGATTGAAATAGATAAAAAAGATGTGGTATAAAGTTGATAAACTTCATCTTTAGTAGAGAGTAGAATTTATTGTGATTGACAATTGAATGAACAAAAATGGGGTGTCAATATAGACAAACTCAGTTTCTCACACTACTAAAAATACAACACATCATACATTTGAGTACATGGGAGCACTATGTGCATACAACAACATACATGAAATATTTGACTATACGCACACACAACTATGTATCATGGTTGAGAGGGCATTCTGTGTGTTGAAGAGGAGGTTTGCCAAACTTAGACAATAGCCAACATTTGACATAACCTGTCATCATATAACGAACAATGGTTGTGCACTACATAATTTTATAAAGAGAAACTAGATACTAAATGAAAATGTCAATAAAGAACATGTACACAACAAAAGAAGTTGGTTGAAAAGCATATCATAATCTACTATATGGGACATAACTTTAAGGAAGTCTCAAAGTCGGGGACATTCTAAGGGATGACATAGCCACCTAACTTTAGTATATACTAAGATGCTTCAATTAGTGTTTTAACTACAAATGACACTAGTATAGATACCACCTCTAGTGTCTGTTAAATAGCCCTATAATGTCAGTTTTATGCCGACACCTAAGTGGATGACACTAAAGTTAATGACCTTTTGTGTCAATTTTTGGGCATGGACAAAATGAGGACATAGAGTCAGCGTTGGTTGCTATGAAAACAGAAATCAATTACTCAACTGAAAAATCGGTGTGATACCAATTCACCACATCTCTATGTATCATCAGTTCTAAGCATCAAAACTGACTCTATAGTCCTACTGTGTCATTGGTTGTATTCGTAAAAACTAACAATGTACTTCCTTATTAGGTAAAATTTTAGCTGATAAGGGTAGGTGTGATGTCAGTTTCTTATAAACACCGACACTATAGGCCAGATGGTAACACGATTGTGTTGTCTAGCATGGTCGTTTTAGAATAGCTATGTTACAATATAATAAAAAAATTGAGGACACAACTGGTCTATAGCATTGTTTTTTATAACCAATTCCACATTTATGTTTTTTTAATAGTTGGTCTGCAGACCTATTTTCCGGCTATTCAGCTAGCACATTTATGTTTTTTTGAATAGTTGGTCTGCAAACCTGTTGTCCGGCTATTCAACAGGTTGTAAAACCTACAGTTCATTAGAATTGAAGGTTCCATCATGTGTTCAGCTTAACAACATGCCAGCTTACTTATAAAACCTACAATAACAAACACATACACATAATTCATCCACCCAGATACATTTCCATTCTTCAATTCCATTCTCTTCAACCCTCAATTCCATTCTCATGCACATACACAATTCAGAAAATACACATACAAGATATTCTCTAATTACATTCTCATGACATGTACAAATGTATTTCTCATTGTATTCATTGATCTTCACATTCATTCACACACATGCACATATACACACATCATTCACATATGCACGAACAATTAATCACATCAAATTTTAATTTGCATAAAGTCATAACTACCACGTGGATATAGAAATAATGACATCAAGTTTTAGAAAACTCATATTTTATCCCGATCAAATTTAAAATTGACTTCCCTAACAACAGTGTGTGCACATTCTTCTCATATCCCATCTATCTCTTCTTTGTATTGGGATTTGTTGTGTCAAATAGCTACAAAAATAAGACATAATTCAAGAGTTTGATTTGATATTTTTTATATTATCAAATGGGACTATTTACTTATGATGATCAACACTATATAGATTACCGTTTGTATACATCGGATGTCTAGTATTGTATGTATGACAATCAGATCCATATACCACATCACATAGTATCCCATACCCAACCACTATCTTGTATAGGGCAGTATAAATTTACGACTATACAAAATGTTAACAAATAAAAGTAAGCATAGTTGGAATATATGTGCATTGGAGTCAGAAAACTACCTCAATATTCTTCCAACTTAATAATTTCTTTTTCTTATCTACCTTTCCTCTAGCCTTCTTGAATTCCTTTATATCCCAATTAGTTAAAGTAAAATATTTAATTGAATTAGTAAATAGTCATGTAACTAATGATGCAAACATTAATATATGTTGATGGATATAAAAATTTACTCACGTAAATAATGAATTTTTCATTGCATGTCCCCCACTATCTACTTTATCACATAAAGGATCCAGATAACACACATTTAACATCTCAGGTACAATTACCAATGACATCTAATTATTATTACTGAGTGAAAACAAGGCAAACAAAGGAAAATTCGGGATCCACAATGAAATGTAATTTATAAGTCTAAATTATAAGCAAAGCGCCTAAAACATAACCAATATTGAAAGGAGATATAAGCACGTTGTTTCTTGTATTACCAAAATATTTAAATGTGATAGAGCAGTAATCACTAATGAATTTTAAGTCTTATACATACGAATAATCAATGATGGAACTAGAAATGCCACATTACTTAGTGTGAACTCTCCACACACCCTATATAAGTAGTTGCAAAGCATGTTTGTATGTATTAATATATAAGAAAACATATCAACATATATAGAATGAGGTATTTAGCCATAAGATCTTACCACTATAGAGTTCTATCACAGTTCTATTCAATCAAGTATAAGTAAACAACTCCACAACATCTCGCAAGAATACATTAGTATAATGAACTTGACCTGCAACGTCCTTCTCAATATGGACCATCATATTCGACCCTTCTTCTAAGTCACTTAGCCATGGTGTCAACCCCCTGCACTTAGGACCTAGCGAGTCGAATATGTCCTTTACAATATAAGTAGGTAATTGAATATTTGGAGGAGGAAGTGGAGTACAATCTGTAGGGGGTTTATTAGGTGCTATGACCTACATATATATATATATATATATATATATATATATATATATATATATATTATCATATCAATCGACAATTATATACACAAGTAGAAAAAAATCACAGCAATAAAAAATTAGCATACATCTATATAGATAACTCCTACTTTAGGAAACACAACCATGTTGCCTTCTACATCACCTATTGTCTCATTGTTGGGGTGGGCATGTTGTTGTGGTCTCTGTTTCCAAGAGCATTAGACAAGCTTGATAGACACACGAACCGCATTGGCGAGCATTAAAACACCATGAATCATGTCACCTAGAAGGGACAGGTAATCCTCCCCCAGTGTAATGACATATTCTTCTGGTAAAAGATGACATTACCTCAACTCCTATAAATTTGTATATAGTGTTATATACACCTAAGCATAAACATATTAAAAATTCAAATGAAAGACTATTATATAACAAGAAGATTTACACCAAGTGTTCTAACTAGTGGGTCCATGGGATTACTTCCAACCACCTTTGTCATAGGAGGGTCCACCTTGTATGAAGAGTGGGGCAACATAGGTACTATCTGAGGAGGTTGAGACTGAGAAGCCTAAATATTTTCTTATTACATCCTCTATTCCCTTTCCAATCATGTCTTGCACCTTCTCTTGTGACAATCCTCCTTTCTTGACCAAACTGTGCTTCTCTAATGATCTAAAAAGAATCTTATACCGACACCAACTCCAATGTCCCTAACACGGCCATGATGTTCTAGAGTACCCAGATCAAGAATCAAATCATCCCTTTGACCCTCAGGGATGGACTTGCCTTTTTTATTTTCTTGTAGAGCTTGTTCTGATAATCATCAATAGTAATTGGGCAATAAAACATAAGAATTAAGGTAAAAAATGAACATGCACTCTGAGAGTTGAATTTTACCATTTCTATAGCCACCTTAGCAGTTACGGGGCTGGGTATTTCTCTAGATCAGTTTTTCCTCACAGCTATCCACTCCTCATGGTGAAGTAAAGTTGTAGGAGTACTAGAAGATTCCAAAGACCCAAAAGTAGGCTGCTTAGAAGAAGATGCTTCCAATCTCATTTTCCTTTGCATTATGTAGCCATGTGGACCCAAGTTGTGGTCGTGCATATTCTTTGCATGCATTCCTTTCTGAGAAAAATGTAAAGCATGGTTAATACAAACCATATATTAAGTACGTAATACATTAAAATCATAGGAAGATATTTTAAATATGTAATACCTTACGAATACATTGAATTCATATGATTAGTCATAAGAATATATGTACAAATAAAGGAGACTTATTACCTTCAATTCATCTGTTTGTCATTAAGCAACAAACACCTCCCACACATGCGGGTCAAGATAGGCCCATTTCTTAGTGGCAGACTTCTTCTTCTTCTTGCTCATCATGTATTCTATTTTCAAATTTTTCCTATAATTCCTTAATAACCTCCCACAATGTTGCATTACCGCTTTATGATGTAGTTCTTCATCAAGGTCCAAGATGCTCTGTAAGATTTCATATACTTAATGCCATATTTACGAAAATAGAATGGTGAATATCTTTAAAAATTAGAATATCTCACACATAAGTCCTTCCATATGTAGTCTTTTATGGAAGGATCAACTTTATGATAAGATTCTATTACTATCAAAAAAAATTCCAGTTTCTTTGGGGCCCGATATAAATAAGGACAGCATCATATACTTATTTTTCATACACAACTAGGGGGAACGATTGTATATAACAATCATAACATGCCAAGTGCTATGTTGGCTTTTTAATGTGTTGTATGGATTCATCCCAACGGTACAAAGTCCAAGTCATAGATTCCTGACTTCTTCACCAAATTTAGGATATAATAAATCAATTTTCTTCCATTGTGAGAGATTAGACACGTATTGTAGGATCCCATTATTGTTTATCATTGCCTCTGCATACCAAGATAAATTTTGTGCATCCATGGTATTTACAAATAAGCATTGAAACCGTGGTGTTATAGGTAGATACCACATCACCTTGGCAGGAGAGCCAATTTTGGACTTACCCGAAGTCGTCATTTTGTACCTTGACACCCTACATTTTGGACAATCTTTCAAATCAATAGTTCTTTTGAAATAAATCACAGTAATTTAGGCATGCATGTATCTTCTTAGCCTCCATTTCCATTGGGCACAACATTTTCTTTAATTATTATGTTGAGATTCAAAGGTTGTTGCCTTCAGGAAGAATTTCTTTCAACAAAGACAACTGAAACATGAAGCTTTTGTCTCTCCATATATTTTTAGCCTTCAAGGTATACAATCTCGACACAACACTTAGCTTTGTAAACTTAGTTCAAGCTAAGTATAATGATCTCTCAACACCATGCACAATGTTTCTAAATAAAGAAGGTGGATCAGTAAGATTTGCCCCACAACTATCTAGCATTTCATCAACCATGTCTATCAGAATCGGCTCGTTCACATCTACATCATCATCAGCAATTTCTTCTTCAAAAAAAGTGTGGCTATCGATATCAACTGATTTCATACTAGGAATTTCTCCATGCGAGTACCATTCTATATAGCCCTATACAATCATGTTTCACATGACATGACTTTTGATTTCATCAACGATATCGACTTTCTAGTTGTTACTGCAATTCCTACATGGACTATAGAACTTGTATCCAGGTTGTTTCTTATGTTCCTTTGCAAATCTTATAAACTAATCAAGACCATTATAAACTATGGAGTGCAACAATTTGAAATGGACATCCATGATCGATCCATTCTATGATTAAAGTTAAAATGAGTATTAAATCAGTTATTTGGATATTACAATTTAGAGATTACGGTTTAGAGATCATGGTTTAAATATTAGGGTTTATCATTTAAGGTTTTGGGCTTAAGGTTTACAAATTTAAGGACTAGGGTTTACAAATTAGGGTTTAGGGTTTAGTAATGGATGTGTGCCACCTATCCCATTCTTGAACACCTAATTTACCATTAAAAATATAATGTGTATTCGATTTTCAAGAATATTTTGGAAAAAAATTCCCATAGTTCTCCAAGTACATCGATGTATATGGGAAAATACCCATCTACATATGTACTTGGAGAACAAATGGGGAAGTGTTGACGAAACATCTTGAAAACTGAATACACATTATACATTTACATCTTAAGTGAGAATTAAGTGTTCAACAACGGTTCAAAACTGGGGACTCTCCAAGATTTACTCCAAATGAGTAAATTTCAGATGGGTTTCTAGGCCAACGCCATGATTTAGAACATTCATATAGGGTATAATTCACTAACAACAAAGTCAACATTTGTGTAGGGTACAAGTCACTAACATCATATTCAACATTGTCCATGGTGCTAGAGAAATTAAGATACTATTCAACATATTCATTAGCAACATATTCAACTTATTCAACAAATGTCATTAGCAACATATTCAACATATTCAACTTGGAAATTAAAACAATTAAGCAACTAGGCATTAACAATTAAATTCTCTAGGCATGGAGAAATGGGTGATCTACCTAACCTAAACCCTAGTAATGAGAAGGGAGGGAGAGGCTCACCTTACTAGAAGTGGCAGTGACAGTGGTAGTGGAAAAGCATCAGTGGCAATGGCGACCGACATAATAGTGGTTGTGGCAGACGACACAACAGTGGCAATGACAGTCATCATAACAATGTCCACTAGTGGAGGTGGAGGAGGTAGAGTAAAAGAGAGATCTGGGGGAGTGGCAGAGAGTAGGCAGAGTGGCAACGGAGATCCGATGGATGCAGAGAGCAGGCTGAGCAGTACAGGAGCTTCGAGGGAGGAGAAGTAGTAGAGAGTAAAAGAGCAAAGGTGGAGGAGGCAGAAGTGGAGGCTAGAAGTGGCAGAGCAAGCAAGAGGTCATCATCTCTAGAGCTATAAGCTAGGTATCGCAATGAAGCATATAATGGGGGAAAGAAAAATTTCATGGGTGCTATTAAGTGAACGTAATCATCAGTTGCTAGAAAAAATCAATGACTAAGTAGACAGTAGTCAGTTGGCTAAGCCATACCGATGACAAATTGAGGGTGATGTTGTTAGTTTCACAAAACAAACCAACAATAGAGGCCCTTATCCTAATAAAAATGTCATCATCACTAAGGATTTTAATTGTTAGTTGTAGTTAAAAACCAATGCAATAGGTCAATCTCTATCGTAGGTTGCCGACCAAAAAATTAAAGCCACATGTACTTATCTCTAATAAAAAATACCAACTTCGCTTAGACTTTAGTCATCAATTTCAAGAAAAAAACCAACGACTTAACCCAATTTGAGGAGAAAACTTTTTTGTGGGGCAAGTGGTGGGAACCCTTTGTCAACAGTTCTTTTAGTAAAAACTAACAACACGAAGTGACCTAGGGTGTCAGTTTCTTTAGTAAAAATCAATGATAGAGTATTTTTGGAGGTAAAATTTATTTTGAGAAAAGGGTTTTCTTGTTGCTTTTTGTACAACTGAAGCGACAAGCCTATATTGAATTTTCCCACTGTAACATTGAATTTTACAGGCTATCTTAGACATTGATTCTTCAAAAAGAAATTAATGTTATAATAATTTGTTTTTTTTCTTAATTGACGAGATTTGACCAAGAGTGACACTGATGTTATACCAACTGACACTATAGGTATGTGGCACCAGTATCCTGTAAAAACTGATGTTAAGGAAAGTGACACCAGAGGTCAAAAATGTACTAGTGTGATAATAGTCTTTTCCTTTTTTAGTTGATGCATTTTTTAGTGTGTTCGTAGACACAATTTCATTTTGATTTTTCTATATCATGAACTTTTCAAAATTCTAGTACTTACAATTTTTTTCTCATAATTAATCTTAGCTAATGAAAATTGGAATGTCATAATGTGAATGTGGACTCTCATGCATTGTTAAAGTGTACACATCCTAGGAAGATTCAAACGACATGTATGTAGACAAAAACCCTCATTTGTTAATTTATACATGTTATAGAGAATTGGTTCAAAATACATGTACAATGAGGAACTAATGCATCAATACAAACACAACAATACAACATTGAAGTCATTAAGGGAGGCGATGATGAATCATCTACTATTTCACACAGACTTCATATGGTCAATTGTGCAACTATAGAATATTTTATGCACTCAGGTTTAACACAAAAGATGCAAATAATTTGTAGTTCAACATGTTAAGTGAGAGGTATGGTTAACTATATTATATGTGTGGGGTAAAACATGCTCATAAGTCAACCTAAAAGCTAAAGCATCTTTCATACCAATAGTAAAAAATGTGACCTACATAGGGATCCTATAGATGTTCTTATTTCCAACTAGAAAATCGGCATTACACCTACAGAATAATCACAATACTCTTCCATGTTGACAAGAAGATCAATGTAGAAAGAGTACAATCAATACATGAACATTATTCTATCTAATGAAGTTACCAAAGTAGAAGAGGTAAATCACAATACTCTTCCACCAACTCCATCACCAAGTTCATGATAACGGTTATCTTGTTACTCAATGTATATACTTACTAATAACATCTAGTTTTGGTTGTTAGCACGACTATAAATAGTTTTATTTTGCCTTGGAATGAAGAGAAATATCTATGAGAGTTCCCTAAATCTTGATATTCTCTACTTTGTGTAGATTGTATATGGAAACTATTTTTTTTGCGTGAGTTGGAATGCAACTCTTGACTCATTTGACTAGTCCATTGTAATTGTCCCAAGTGTGTGGTTCTACATGTGAAAATCACATGATGACGATAGATGAGGTTCCACCAATATCAAAGAATCTACCATCATTTATATTCTTTATTTGATTAGGTGGCAGATAGCCAACAAACATACTCAAACACACCAAGATAAGAGGACCTCGAGTAACTAAAAACATAGCTACAAGCTCCAAGTCTTGACAGATGATATGAATAATTTAACTCCATTTGACTGAATACAAGGATTGACTTCAAAATCCATCAACTATTTGATAGAATATCTTTTCATTCAACTGGATCCAAGATTTGTACCATAGACATCAGACCAAAGACAAGGTGAAGTGCTTGAATACCAATGATTGACAATCTTAGATTTGACTTCCTTTTGACCAAAATCCACTCATATGTTTATTAAAGATCTCTTATACCCTTCATCTAGGTCCCACACCTATAAATAGATCCCCTTCACCACTATTATCTGAGTTTTAAACTTGGACCTCATTCACACCGGTCCACCACACAATACAATTGCCATCCACCCTTCCACCTAGTCTACCAAGGACTACCACTCCACTCCATTCTACTCCCCAATTGTCATTTACCACTCTAGAGATAGACTATTGTACAAACTTAAAATCATTCTATAGTGTCACATAATTGTGTGTGCTTGCCATCGGCTCCACCCTAGCAGCCCATGAATTTGATCTACCTAATAACTTGTAACCAGAGATGCACCATTGAGATGACTCACAAATGAGAGGCTAGTTTCTGTCTCTGGGTTAGAATTCATGCTTCTCACATTTCATTACGTTCATATGTAACTATCATTTAACATAGATTTCAGCTGCTTTCTCCTTCCAATCGCATTTTTATATGGAAAGTCCCTCTAGGTTTTTGTGATGGCACTATCCATTAGTAAACCCAAGTTTAGAGAAAACCGGTCCTAACTTCAAAAGGGGAGGGACATGTTGAGCATTTTAATTGTCGTGCCATAACACGTAGGTACCAAATTTAGCCCTAATAGGGGGCAGTGTCCATGAAATCTACATGTTATGCTCGAAATTTGAGAGAAAGTTGAGTAGAGAGATATTGATAACTAACATGATAGATGTAATTTCTTTGTTTCTGATAGCTGGCATCGTATAAGGAGCTGGTCAAAAATCATAAGTCACCTATATGGGTGTTTATATTTGAATCATCACTATGCACATTTGATTCCAAACAAACTTATCAAGTTTAGTTGAACTACTTGCTTTATCTTATATCTAGTTAGAAAACTATCAGTTTCATTTTATCTTATGATCAAAGTAGTTGATACAAATATGGTAGCATTTTATAGTTCTTACCAATATCTTGTGAGTGACCCCAACTCCACTAGAACTAAACCTTGTACACTTGCAACTATCAAACATTGTGTGATCAGTTTATAATTCAAAGCTTTCTTACTACAACTGAGAGCAACAAATCACATTTCATGAGAGCATAAGCTCATACTGGATGAGATACCGACTGTGCTTTCTGATCCATTTCATAGACGTGTCACTTACTCCCACCTTTTGTTAGCATTTACATCTACTATACATGTTAGTGGATTAATAACCACCTAAACAACTGCATTGTTTGAAATACATGTTTCATATTCCAACTTTTAATTATATTGTCATATAATTCTATGTTTGATTGTATTTGAATCTTAGTCATTGATGACACAACAACATTATGATGGTTTTTGCAACCATAATAAATATGCATCTTTTATTATTTAATAATAGAATTGATTGTTTGAATGTAGTTAGAAGGTGTGACATGGACGTACAAAATGACCAAAGAACTCATTTAATCAGTCTCGACATCAAAATTACATGGACAAATGCTATATCATGTCCATTTCAACAACAATTGTGTAGATTTTGTACAACATCTCGTGAGATTGTTCTGTATAACAATCAATGTCCAAACAAGTGATTTTGAATTGTGGCCTCAAGTTTGTCCTGTATGATACAATTCTAGAGATCGATGGATGGCATGGTAAGACAATTGCTATAGATAAATACATGAATCTCTATAAGAGAGACATGATTTACTTGGAATCAATCCTAAACTAGAGTTTATTACATAGAGTAAGTAGCCATATTTTGTAGTGACACACTCAGTGATATATGGAGCTTGAAAAGTTACTATGAATGCACCTAATTGTAACATGATTAATGTAAGTATCAATTATTTCAGTAAGGCTTGTATTGGTATACAAAAAGTGGTCTCCCTTATAAGTATAATTTCATTATGTCTTAGTTATGCTATTAGCTGATATCATTATGTCTTAGTTATTCTAGTTGGGTAGCTATATTAATCAACTATGTTAATCACAGTTAGAACAAGTTGCATAAACATTGTCATGCATAATGATAAAATAAGTTAGCACCAACACTTTTACAAACTAAAATAGTCCTTAAAAAATCATAACATAATGAGAGTGGAGCTAGAATGAACCTTGTGAAATTTCATAACCAATCAAAATTTGTCCATATCTATGCCACACAAAGTGAAGTATGTAGTTAAGACTAACATCCAAATGAAATTCATTTAGATTCAGGTTGCTCGCAAATAGAATTATGTAGTTCATATTGACATCCAAACAAAATCAGACCAAAATCAAACTACACCCAGACTAAACATCTTGATTGAAACTACTTTCCAAATAAAATTAGACTAGAAACAAACTGAATCTATAATGAACTACAATTTTGACTGCTATCCAAAATAGAAGCATATTGGAATCGCCAAATTGGGTTTCCAGACATACATTATGTTCAATGCAGACTAGATCATCTCAATCTCCTGAGAGACTTAATCTAGCTCCGATGATCCCAATTATTTTCCAAAGCCATCTATTATTATTAATTGAATGCGATGAGGAGTCGGTTTGAAAATACGACAAGAACCTCATTTGTCTTTAACATAGAATACAACATGCTAATGGCCAATGACTATCTGACTAGATTGTTGTTGTTGTAATGTGTTTCTAATACTTCAATTATACTATGAGAGAAAATATAAGGTGGGAGGAGGAGGAGGTCGTGGGATAGTAAAATAAAAACAAAAGGGAGAAAGGGGAGAAGTAGTGGGTAGAGAGAGACGTAACATCTGGGCATATTGTCTATGGATCTAGTAGAGTTTCAGAAATAATGAATGGTCCCACTGACCAACACTAGTCTCGACTTCGTGCTTTGCACTCACTCACACATAGCTCGGAATAAACTTCTCAACAAGTCACCCATCCATTACTACTTTGTATTAAGCATGCATAACCGTAGAGTTCTTAGTGATGTGCTCCCTAAAAAAGAGATGTACCTTGGTAATATGGGTGTCTAATCATTTTTTAAATATCATTTTATCAAGGCCTCGTGACTTAGTACATTGCATTCTCCCCAATTTACACTCCGGATGTTCTCATCAAGGCTCAATTAAAAGGTCTCATAATCATTCCCCATTTTAGTGTAGAACCAGAATGATCCATGTGCACCCATCTCATGATCACGACTACCAACGTCAGGGTGGATATATCACCATGGATATCACTTTCTAACATGCCTAGACCGCATGACTCATACTGACATACCACATGCCCATGTTAGCCCAAATGCTCTAGTAGAGTTTTAAGAACAATGATTGGCTCCACATACCAACATTAGCCTTGATTGCGTGCTCTGTCCACACTCACTCACAACCTGCATGTCACTCATGCACAACCCAAGATCAACTTCCAGAAAGGTCACCCATCCTGATACTATTATGTGCTAAGCACGATTTGCCACATAGTTCTTAGTGATGGGCTCCCTAAAAAAGAAGGTGCAGCTTGATGATATAGGTAGTCCAATCATTCATTTTAAGATCATTTTATCACAGTCCTCAAGACATGTGACGTTACAAGAGAAATAAAAAATAAGTGAGAGGAGAGGAGAAAAGTATGTGTGAGAGATAAATAAGAGTAGGAAAGAGGAGGGAAGTAGTGGAAAGAGAAAGGAATATAAAGGAAAGAGGTTAGAAGTAGTAGATGAGAGAAAAATAGAAGGGAGGGAGGAGGGAAGTAGCACAAAGATATAAATATAAATATATATATATATATAGGAAGAGGGAAGAGGAAATAGTGGAAAGAGGGAGAAAGAGACAGAGGGAATAGAGAAGTAGTTGGAAGAGAGTGAAGAGAGAAATAGGTGGGAGGAGGGAACTGGTGGGAAAGATAAAGAAATAGGAGGAAGGGAGGAGGGAATTAATGGGAAGAGAGAAGAGAAATATATGAAGAGGGAGAAGGGAAGTAGCGGGAAGAGAGAGAAAGAGAAAAAATAGCAGGGAGGAGGTAAGTAGTGGGAAATTTCACATTACTATGAAATATGGAGATAGTAGGAAAATAGAGAGACATAAAAAATAGGAGGGAGGTGGAAATTAGTAGGAAATAACATGACAATGTGTGAAAACACACACACTATAATACACAGGAACACAAATGGAAGAGGTAAGTATCAGGAAGAGAGAGAGAGAGAGATCGAAAAGAGAGAGGATGAAAGTAGTGGGAAATGACACAATAATGTGTTAAAATCCATACAATATATGCACACTAACAAAAATGAAGGAGAGAAGTTGTGGGAAGAGATAGAAAAAGAAAATATAATGAATGAGGAAAGTATTGAGAAATAACACATTAATATATGATAGACAATATAATATAACACACATAAATACAAATGGATGAGAGAAGTAGTCAAAAAGAGAGAGAAAAAGAAATATAAAAAGGAAAAAGAAAGTAGTGTAATGTAACACATTGATATGTGACATTAGACATATTATAACACTTTTACAGACAAACAGAAGATAGAGAAAGAGAAAAGTAAGAGGGAGGAGCGAAGTAGTAGAAAATAATGCATTAATATCTGATAGAAAATATATTATGATATACATGAACATAAATAGAGGAGGGAAGTAGTAGTAAGAGAGAGAAAAGGAAACCTAAGAGGGATGAGGGAAGTAGTGGAAATAAAATATTAACATGTGATAGAAAATATATTATAGCACATTTGAGCATGAATGAAAGAGAGTAGTAGTGGAAAGAGATAGAAAGATAAAAATAAGAGGGAGGAGAAAAGTAGTGAAAGATAACATATGCATATGTGCCTACAAACATATTATAACACATATGGACATAAATGGAAAAGAAAATGTTAAGAAGAGAAAAATAAGAAAGAGAAGCAAAGTAACTAGAGAGGACATAAGCGATAAAAAATACATTACAGACATGGACTTGGTATAGTGGTTGGTAGATGCACTAATAGACAAAAAGTCTCAGGGGGGACCATCGTCGGGGAGACATTAGAGGTGTCCAAGGTGCTTGACATCATACAACGTAGAGGTCCAGAGTTGGGATTTATTCTGAATATTCATAAAACTGAGCTTTTTTGGCCTTCTTCTGATGGTCGAAAGATGCATAAAGGGTTGTTTCCTGTGAACATTGGGAGGCATCTGTTAGGAGTGAAGCTACTTAGAGGAGATGCTAGTAGTGACAAAGGTTTTATTGAAGATCTAGATATGAGAAGGGCAACCAAGGTTGTCGACTTGATGCATCTACTCCCCCAGTTGCATGATCCATAAAGAGAGCTTCTTTTATTACATTATTGTATGGGTACAACCAAGCTTATGTTTGGATTAAAGACATGCCAACCCACATACATGGAGCATGCTACAATATGGTTTGATAAAGGGATACGTAGGTCGATTGAGGATATTGTGGTATGTGGACGCCCTTTTTTGGCGACCTCCAATGGAGGGTGGTGTCCTTGCCCATTAGACTCAGTGATTTGGGTCTATATTCTGCAATGGAGGCTTCTTCATATGCTTTTGTGGCCTCCATAGCCCAATCTTGGGTGCTCCAAGATAATATTTTTTGAGATAGTGAGATACAAGGTATGGACTCTAATTTCAAGTATGCTTTAGATTGTTTATGTGTCACAATTCTGTCTTTCAATCCTCTAAAGCCCAGAACACTTTGGTGAGCTCCCTTTTTAGCAAAATTGTTAAGGACATGGAGATTGAGTTCGACATGATTGTTAGACAAAAAATAGTTTTTTAGTATTTACAAGCTGAGCATGTTCAAGATTTTCTTCTTGTTATTACCATTGATGACCTTGGACTACATATGTCACCATTAGAGTATCATACCATTCTCAAATATTGTCTTATGATTCATCTATGCCCAATTGATGAGGCACGTCAAGTCTATCATAAATCCTACTTAGACACTTTTGGGGACCACACTGTTCATTGTAGAGAACTTCCAAGTTTCAAATGCATACATGATCTTGTCAAAGATGTTCTTTATGATACATTTAGACATGTTGGGGTTGCTTCTAAGAGAGAAGCACTTATGTATTTTTTGACGGATCCACATGAAGGGAGATCAACACTTAGACCAACATATGTTTTAATTTTTGGTTAGGCATGAGGGAAACACGCATATGTTGACTTAACTGAAGTTTCTCCATCGGTGGGCCTAAAAGGGGGTGATTTTACTACGGGACTTCTTCCTCAGCTAAAGTAGTCAAGCATGAGAAAGCATGTATTGACAAACAACATTTTTTATCCCTTTCACATTTGATACTTTTGGGTTCTTAGCACCTGAGGTGGTGAAACTTCTCAAGACGGTCCAAAAAATTATGCACATTAAAGTTATGACTCTCATGTCTATGGATGTGGTTTTTCCAAGGATTAGATATGCCATCCACAAGGGACTGGTGGCCTTGTTGCCTGTATCCCTTCTATTTCTTTGTAATTGAACCAATTCAAGATAATATGTTATATTAAAATTAACATGTATTGTTTTCACTAATACTAGAAGATAACATGTGCTAAGCAAGTGAATTTTATTTGAATTTATATTAATATTGAAAAAAAAATCTTAATACTCAATTTTTTTCATAGTGCACCAACTCCTTGAATATTAAAAAGTAATTCTCATTACTTCTCCAAAAAAAAGAAAATACGTAAATCCTTGAATATTAGATGTCTTTGATTTATAAGAAAAGAAATCATAAGCAAGTTCCTTGAATAGTATATCCAATCTTTAAAAATGTTTTAGTTTACCACCACTTGTCTAGTCACAAAACACTTTGTTGATTGCATCAAATGTGATATAGTATCCATAGAGGTTCCTGAGATCAAAAGAGATGGTGGTTACTAATTAGAGGTTTTTTGTACCTACAGTTAAGTTTATAGCTAATAAGTTACACATATACTAAGTGAATAGAGTTGTTCAAATAGTCCCCACATCACCCTCTATCATCATTTTTATTGGAAAAAATAGTTCAAAAATATGTTGAATACATGAATACCAATTGTCAACACTTTAATAAAAACAAATCAACATACTAAAGTTGTTTGAATATCCATGGAAAAGAGAAGTTGCAAAAACCAACTAAAAAATAATGGATTGAAGTAACTCGACATTAGTACAATAACTAGCAATAGTTGGATTACATTATTTAAATAACACCAACATAAACGTCTGTTATTGCTTTTGTAAGACATACAAATTTTAAAAATTCATTTGCTCACAAAGCATTTGTAATAACTTTTGCAAGAAAATTGAAGACAACTTGCTTAAATATATGTTGGTCTCTTTTAAACGTGGTTATTTGTCAGACATGTCTGGTCCCAAAACTATTCTGAGTGTAATGTGAGATTATTTTGTATATGTTCCTCAAAATTAAAAAGATGACAACTCATATGATATAGTTTTATCTATAGTTCAATTGTAACTTTCTTTTACCTTAAAGAAAAGTTGTAAACACTTCTGATAAAAAAGTTGTCACCCTTTTTGTATATAGATCAACTGAATGGAGGTGTTCAAACTGTTGCTAAGAAAATTTTGTACCAGCTAAATAAATGTAATAAAATAATGGCAAAATCACAATCACAGATACCTTTTATAAGAAAACTAAAAATCTGATGGAATCAATATGCTTAGAATAACAATTGTCACTATTTTTTAAAGGGAAAAAACCAGGATTCTAAAAGTGCTCAAATAACAATGGAAAAAGAACCACACGAATATGTAGGGAAAAATTAACACATAATATTGCACCGATGAGTCACGACCAAGCTGTTAAAATAAATGTGTATACATTCAATCAACAACCAACCGATTTTCTTCAACTTATAATGTGTCATTACCAAAACTTGGTAAATCTAACCTTAAAGGTGTAACCTTTGTTAGGCTCATGATAAGCATTAAATTGCAATGCATTTACATGCAACTCACTAAAAGAGAATGAATTGTTTAAGAACTAGTTGACTCCCTCCAATCTGTAACAAACATAGAAGCATGGACAATTAAGAAACATAGAAGGATGTTGGAACACATAGATAGATTAAACCAATGAACACACAAATAGATGTTTATAAATTGACTTTATATTTTAACTCATTATTAGATCCAAACTTCCACACAAAATAATTTATATATAAACCACTAAAAAAGGACAACTCAATCAACATTGAACTGACTCCCTTGAATAGGTAAATGATACAAATAAATTGAAGTGAGCCAGTAGGTGAAACAATCCACACATAAAAACAATATAGACAAATATGAGCTTCACAACTCCTCCATATGCAAAGAATCACCATGAATAAGTATTTGGTGAAGAAGAAAAGAAAGGAAGATTTCAACCCTAGATCCATGCTTTAATCCAAGGTTGAAGATGATCATGGCCTCACCTTAGGGTTACGACTTAAGCTCCTTCTTGCTCCTTAGAACCATGCATGATACCTCACCACTCATGCACGATATCCCCTCACTTGTGGCCGATATCCATTCACTTGTGGTCGATATCACTTCACTATGGTCGATATCACCTTGCTATGGGGGATATCACCTTGCTATGGACGATATCACCTTACTATGGCCGATACCAAGGCTCTATCCATGATACCCCTTCACCTATGCATGATACCAAGACACTATGCACGATATCTAAGAGCAAGAGGGTGGTAAGATTCGAAAATTTTCACTAATAGGTGAAAGGAGTGGTATATATAGTTGAGATTCATGAAAAAGAGTGTATATGAGGTGTCATCATTTTAAGCTACTAGGTGCCACATGTCCATGCATGGTTGACACGTGTACATGCATGCACTCATATTTTATCTTGACATGCAAAACACTTGAGGATAATATAGAGATGAAATTTCTTCCATCACTTATCTTGTTGGATAAGATATTTCAACTCAATCACCACTTTATTCACAACCCGATACAACTTTTCCAAGGAAGTTGTAAACTGATACACTTCACCTCCTTGAGGTGATTAGGCCATCATGGCCTTTTCCAAGAATCCACAAACCGACATGGGATCCCCTCTATGGCTCCTTGGCTGATAGGCACTCTCATATGAACTCTACAACCCAATACAACTCAAATTAGGGTTTCACATTCAACCCTTTCTTGGTCTTTTCATCACCAAGAGTACCATCACTCAAATATGATTCAAACAGGGTGTATCCTTCTTTCTCTCTCCTATAAATGATACATAGAGGGAGTAGGGACACTCTAGAGTTGGTAATTTGCATATCAACTCTACATTTTGGGTAAATTACAATTTGTACCAAAATTAGTGCACAAGGCACTAGCATTATTCAAACAAGTTCAAACTTGGAATTTTAGGCTTTCCGCAAGCCACCACTTAGCATCCTTCTCTCTCTTATGATTCTAAAACACTTAAGGCACGTTCTACATGTGACATGTTGCAATATAACCCCTCTTCTTGGGTAAATTGCATTTTGGTCCAAAATAAGGGAACATTGCTCAAACATTATTCAAACAAGACCAAACTTGAAACATAAGTTTGTCACATGATGATAAAATACTTTAGAGGATTATATTAAAGTTAGAAACAAATTGTTTCAGCCAAACAAATAGGGTTAGACCTAAACCCAAGTCAGGGATGTTACAATTATAAACCCCTAACAATGATTTCATCCCCGAAATCCCAGATGAAGGGAGATAATTATTTCTCATGCATCATACCATCAAGCCTCCATATAACACCTTGATGTCATGGAGATTTCATAGAACTTTGACCAGCACAAAGTTCTTCCATACAAGGTCTTCATAGAATCTTTCATACATGATACATACTCAACTGTCCTTTTTATCACTGACTGTAGAATCAATTATGTGTCAGGTAACACTTCCATACTGTTAGTTGTTTATTTTCTTCTCATAAGGTGAGGCTACCTATCAAAGAAGAACTATCTCAGAGGTATCTCTGGATGTTATTTGTATTAGCCGCCTCAATAGATCTAGATAGGGATATTCTAAGGAATCATACTTAGCCTGATAAGCTTTTCCCAAGATGATCCTACTATTGTCCCTTCAATTAATGCATCCTTATTTATGTCATGTTTATGCAGAGCATAAACCCCTAACGTATGATGTCCATAATATTTTATGTAACTAGATTTATATCAAAGTTGGCCCCTCTTAGGTAACCAACATTAATCATCTTATCAGAAGTTATGTTCTCATTTTCTCATACCATTGAAAGTTCTTGGATACTAGGATTCCTTACCCTAGTATCCATTACATGTACCCAAAACACATCACATCCTCATCATTTCCATCTTTTGTTATTATTACCAAAACCAAACATATAATAGGGTCTTTCTTTCATCTCGAGACATTACTTATCACATATAACTTTGTCTTGGAACCAAAATCTAAGACTAGCTGACACTTTTCAAAGTACCCATCTATAGGTTACTTCTATCCCACACACATCAAGTGTGATAAAACTTACTTGATTGCCATGTCCCTGAAAGGGAAGAACACAAGGAAACATACTCCTTCTATCACACCATCATTATCTAGGTTGTTTATCAAAGAAAAGAGATTATCACCTCTTTTGTTTACTACATGAACTTTCAACAGTTCATGTGTCATTCAATCTTGTTTCATCTTAGGTTCTTTGCCACCAACATGGGAACTATAAAGATGATCACATGCCATCATTCTTTTCTTCATTATTTTCTAGTATGTTCATGAAAATTTTATGATCTTATGTATATCCACATTATAGAAAAGATCTTTACTCTTCACATGTTCTATAGAACACATAGAATGCATAACACTCAAGATCTCAGTCCCTTATCACATTACTAGTGATTCTCATCCATTAGCATTATCATCATCATGATTACTAGATCTGGATATTCAAACCCTTATGTGACGATCCGACCACAAATCAAATCATCACCAGTAAATAATTGCGGAATTACTATAAGCAGTAGATTAACGAAAATCACTAAAAATTGAAACCATTTTTTTCTTTCAAAAAGATCCATTCCAAGGAAATTTCTTACTGAAAGGTCCAAAATCTTATATACATCATTATTCACATTGTACATATCTGGTACATCTCATCTCGAGAATAACATATAACAGTTTTTTTACCAAACTATACATGAGCAACATAAAACCTCGAGGCGTGTAAGCCAAAATCTCTAATTGATCATAAAACCAGTACGAACCAACCCCAAGGACCTGAGAGTACAGAGACGACACATAGGACTCATATCTACAAGACATGACAGACATTACACTCAACCTGAGTTGTCACTGTTGCCTCAACTGTTGTTCTTCCTATGCAAGAAAAGCTTCACCTCCTCGTGCACTTCCACCTAAAAATTTGGGTCCCACGGGGGTGAGACAATTGTAATTGTCCCAGCGAGAGATATAACTCTCCTCCGACCATATTATTATCACAAATTAAGCATTTATAAATTGAGCAGAGGTTCTTTTTATATTAACAAGCAGGATAATTCACTATATGAATAGAATGAAGTAATCTCCTTTCATAAGGAGAACATTGCATCTACCCATGGTAGATTATAATTCATCGATCTTCTTTGCAAGGAATGTAAAGAAACATAAATAACATCTATCAACTAGAATGTATAACCGTATTGCGCATCAAGCAATGTTTTCCATATTCGATCCTTAAGCAGATATGCTACACGGCTGATTAAATTTTACAATCACACTTAAGCCCTGAGGAAGTGAGTCGTACCGCTCAAATCCAACTGACCATTGCGAAGTCAAAATCGGTACCATACAAGGTCCATGGAAGAGCCAGACTCCATGACCTCCCACGTCTCGGTCAGTGCGAGACCACAAGCAGGACCGTAGTCTCTTTCTTAAGTGACCTTAGTCACATAGGGTCAGGCTACCCTCTGCCTAGCCCACCTTGGTACAGGTGTCGGCGCTAGAAAGTTGAGCCACGGGCCAGTTCACCGTGCTCCCTGAGCCATGAACGCATTCATGCTCTATCACACTGAGCCATGGGCCTATTCACCATGCTCTTATCATACTGAACCACAGGCCTGAAACCATGCTCTGGAGTCTACAACCGAAGTTGTAATCTAACCTTCCTATTTGTGGCTAGGAGCAACCCCACATATTCAACAATATGCGCTCCGGATTAACCCGTAGGAGAACCCATTTCACCATCACCAGCTGCTGACGATGATGGATCTATGGCCAGGGCACTACATGATAAAATTCCACTTAATTAATTAAGTGCATACCATATTCTTTTAGCATCAGTCAAGAATTCAAAACAAGAATTATTATGATGAATGTTACAAAGAAACATGTAATAGTTCCATCAAGTACTTTTCAAAACTTTAAAACACATGATACTTGGGATCTCAGTCCCTTATCACATTACTGGGAATTATCATCCCTTCACATCATCATTATCATGATTACTGGATCTACGTATTCAAACCCTTAGATCATCACATGGCATTGTTACCTCTCTAATAGGTAATCATTACCTCTAGGTCCTTAGACCAATATATTCAATTCACTTGTTGTACAAGTATTCACATGACTCACCAAGCCATTACACATCTTGTCACCTCTCACTAGGCAACAACTTATTCACATGGCTCACAAGTCCATTACACATCTTGTCACCTCTCACTAGGCAACAACTTATTCACATGGCTCACAAGGCCATTACACATCTTGTCACCTCTCACTAGGCAACAACTTATTCACATGGCTCACAAGGCCATTCACATCTTGTCACCTCTCACTAGGCAACAACTTATTCACATGGCTCACAAGGCCATTCACATCTTGTCACCTCTCACTAGGAAACAACTTATTCACATGGCTCACAAGGCCATTACTCATTATACTTTTATACAAGTATTTAACATGCCTTACAAGGCTTATGCAACAAAAGAATTACAACCTTCCCATCATTAGGGTTAGGGTTTTCCATTATTAACCATTTAGGTTTTCAAGATCATATTATCAATGATCAACCCTAATTCATTGCTCCACACATCTAGGAGCAAACATTGATATCATAAGTATTCAATCATACTTATTCATTCTCATCATTTATCATTAAATGAATCATCAACACAAGGTATGAGTTCCTCTCTCATCCTTACCATGGTATGATTACATCATACTTTATTAACTTGGCTTAACCCCTTCTCAAAGTTTGTTAGACCACACTTATCAAAGTGCATTAAACTTATTACATCTCAATATAACAATTGACATAACACACTTCATGTGTTTCTCATCCAAATATATTGGATTTAAGGTGCATCAAGGTACATCAACCTTGAAGTGTTGGATGTGATATCTATCATGTCTTGATATATCACTTCCCTCATCACTTTTAACTTACTTAAGTTCATCAACTTATCTTGTATTAGGGTATGTCACATCCTAATACTTTATGCACTAGATCATCACATTTATCATGTAATGTATTGGTCATAAGTCACACAATTGAATTATTCAACCATCATTAATGATATGGACTCATCTCGGGTTAAGGCATTATTGGTATAAGGTTGTCCATTAAAAACCACTCTGGGTGCTTCACCTATCAAGGTATTAGCCATACCATTACTTGGTGCTACACAAATCACTCCTAAGAGTGTCTTACTCTCACCTTTACAAGGTATATAGGGTTAAATCATATGCATGTGTTCATATCGGGTTGTAGGTGTCTAGATACCACTGTATCGGGTTGGAGGTGTATGAATACTCACCATATTGGGTTAGGATTTGCACTTGTCTCCATATCGGGCATGAGGTACCTTCTTGACCTCATATCGGGCACAAGATATATGTATGTGTTGCCCATGATAATTATGAGGTATCAACCCATAACCATGTCGGGCTAGAAGTACATTCAATCACCCTATCGGGCTAGTCACCATCTATGGTTAGCCATGATGGGTTAGGGTTACCATATTGTTTAGGGTTGTGTATCATGCAACCCTGTCATGCAACCATGTCATACAAGGTCATGTAAGCCTCATGATACTAAGTATCAATGATGTATCATATGATCATATCATGCAATAACACTTGTTACTCTTCACTTATATCGGGTTACCCAATTTAGGGTTTCTTGTCAACTTACAAGTATACAATTGACCTTGTATCGTGCATGGAGTCTATAATAGACTTTCTATCGTGAAAGAGGTGTATACTACACCCCCATATTGTTCAATAAGGTTTACAAACCTATTCATATCATTTTAGTGAAATAGGTGCATCATCATATCGGGTTAGAGGTGCTTGCTTATGTGCATGCACATGATATCACATTTATAAGGTGATATCACAATCTTCAAGCTCTAGACCTTTATTCCAACTATTATAGTTCAAGTCAACAGGTCTAAGTAACTACTAGAACTCATAATTTCATCAACTATTTCAGGAAATTTTGGAATTAAAAGTAGATCATTAAATACAACAATTTAGGGGATGAATAATAACATGATTGAGTTCAAGTTATATAACCCGCCTTAAGAACCACTTCAAAGCTTCAAGGTCCAAAGCTCCATGTTCCTAAGGTTGAAGATGACTTTATCAAAGGTCCAAGGCTCATTCACAACTCCTTAGGGTTAAGTTTTGAGTTCCTTAGCTCCTTGGCCGACACCCTACAACTCTTGGGCGATATGGACTTCCTCTTGGCCGACACAACTTTTCTTGTGGCCGATACCCCCTCACTTGTGGCCAAAATCACTTCAATTGGTCGATATCAACTTGCTATGGACAATATCAACATGGTATGGCCGATACACTTGTTATGGCCGATACCCAAGGCCTATGCATGATACCCTTGTGCCCTTGCACGATATGACAACCCTCTTGCACGATATGGCACTCACTTGCACTATATGGCACTCACTTGCACGATATGGCACTCAACTCTTCACCCTATTGGTCGATATCACCTTATATGGCCAATTTCACCTACTTGGCCAATATGCTTTTGCTATGGGCAATATCCAAGGGCCTATGCATGATATGCTTGCTCTTCTGCACGATACAAGAGCCCCATGCATGATACCACAAGGTAGGAGGGTGGTAATGGTCGAAAATTTTCACTTAAGGGTGAAACTAGGGGTATATATACTTGTTGCACATGAAGAAAGGTAAAAATGAGGTGTCAACATTTTGAGCTAGTAGGTGCCATGTGTCCATTCATGGGTGACACGTGTACATGCATGGATAAACATTTATCTTGTATTGCAAAATGGTTTAGGATCATCTAGAGATACAAATTCGTCCAATTACTTATCCATTTGGATAAGTCATCTAGGTTTAATCACTATTTTAAGTCAAGCCGATACACTTTTTCTAAGGAAACTTGTTGGCCGTCACACCTCACCTCCTTGAGGTGCTTTGCACGATATGGACTTTGACAAGAGTTCACAAAACGATATGGGACACCTCCTTGGGCTCCATGGCCGATAGGCACTCATATATAAGATTTTCAACTTGATACAACTCAAGTTAAGCTTCCAAATTCAACCCTTTTTCTTGGTCATCTCATCACCAAGATTACCATCATTCATAATGGAATCAAACATGGTGTATCATTCATTATCACTCCTATATATGATACATAGAGGAAATAGGAACACTCTAGAGGTGGTAATTTGCATATCAACCCCCCATTTTGGATAAATTACAATTTGTACCAATATTGGTGCACAAGGTACCATCATTGTTCAAACAAGTTCAAACTTGGAATTTAGGCTTTCCACAAGCCACCACCTTGAATAATTCTCTCAATAATGATTCTACAACACATGAGGCATGTTCAACATGTGACATTTTTCATTATAGACCCTCAATTTGGGTAAATTGCACTTTGGTCCAAAACAAAGGAAAATTGCTCGAACAACATTCAATCGGGACCAAACTTGAAACATGAGTGTGTCACATGATAACAAAGCACCTTAGAGGATTATATTAAAGTTCTAATCAACTTAATTAGCCAAAACAAATAGGGTTACCTCATAACCCCGGTCATGGTCGTTACAAGTTATAAACCCCTAACAAGGATTTCATCTCCGAAATCCCAGGTAAAGGAAGACATATATTATTCATTCATCATACTATCAAGTCTCCACATAACATATTAATGTCATCGAGATGACATAGAACTTTGATCAACACAAAGTTCTTCCACACAGAGTTATCATTGAATCTATCACACAGGGCACATATTCCACTGTCTTTTTCATTATCGACTGTGTAGTTAATTCTGGGTCAGGTAACACTTTTCTCACTCAGATAGAGGTTGTTTGTTAATATCATTTAAAAAACTTTTATTGTAATATTTTTACAATTATTCCTTCAAGTAAATCATTCTCATCAATGTTATGTTTATGCAGAGCATAAACCCCTAACATATGATGTCCATACTATTTCATGTAACTATACTGATTTCACAGTTGGCCATCCCAAGCAACCATCATAAATCATCTGATTAGGAGTTTATGTTTTCACTTTCTCATACCACCTGACACTTCTTAGATACCAGGATTCCTTACTTTGATATCTATCACATGTGTCAAAAACTGATCACATCCTCATCTTTCTTTTATCTTGGGACATTACTTGTTACACATATCTTTATCTTGGGACCAAAGTCCAAGACAAACTGATACTTTTCTAAGTATCCATCAATGGATTATTTCTAATCCATGCACATCAAGTGTCATAGTACTCACTTGATTGCCATGTCCCTGAAAGGAAAGAACACAAAGAAACATATTCCTTTTATCACCCCAACATCATCCAGGGTTGTTTATCAAAGAGAAGAGATTATCATCTCCTCTGATTATTGCATGATCTTTCAACTATTCATGAGTCATTTACTCGTGTCTCATCCTAGGTTCCTTTCCATCAACATAAAAATTATAAGGATGATTACATATCATTATTCCTTTCTTTGTTATTATCTAACATGTTCATGAGCATTTTGTGATTTTATCACATTTCCCATTTCCACATCATGGGAAAATATCTTTACTATTCACACATGCTTTATCTAACAGGGATCATCTCCCTTGTTCTCATTCTCTTGTCATGAGGATTATACTTTTCATTTCCTCATACATACACATTGATCTGAGATCATCTCAAATTCCATTTTATTGCACTTAGGATGTGATATACATGTCCATACCATATTTCCAGTTTAGTTATACTCACTAGATTGTCTCAGAATAACTACTTGATCAGAGTAATAAAAAAGATAATAATCTAGGAGTTCCATACTTGCCCTATCTCCAATAATTATATACCTGGCCAGGGTATACAAGTACTGATATTAAGTAGTATGCACTTTATGTACTTTCGTGTTCCTTACTTTTTGTATCATCACAAGCATGGGATTTAGCATCCCTGGATTTTCTCCAGGAATTACCTCTATACCTCATCCTCTTTCACACGGATAAGAACAATTATAAAGCATTTAAAAGAATACTGAACAGAATATAAAATCTAGTTCTCATCATTGCTTCCCTCTGTCTCCATAGGACAATCAATAGGGAAATCCATAACAGCAATCCTTTTTAGGATTATCAGATAATCATCAAGATAAGGCATATCAAAATGAAAACATCTATATAATTGTTATCCCTCGCGGTCATCTACCGCTTCAGGTTGACTCAACACATAGAGTCTAGCTGTTTCATGTTGTTGCTTTTGCCTTTTTACACTATTGGGCTGTAACTTACGTAAGCCCTACCAAGTCTTCCTCGGTTGTTGAGTCATTTCCTCCCTTCTTTTCAAAGAAAAGAGTTTAGTATGCTCAACATGTCCATATCCATAACATGTCTTGTTCTCATATCATGGTCTTATCAGTCTCATTACCGATGTATAAGTTAATCCATGAGTTCTTATAGGTGGAAAGTTAGGACCTTTTCCTTTACTTAGTGGCTACTGCCCTGGTACACTAGGCATTTATTGCACTGGTGGCACCAAAAACTTTGTCTTTTTAGAACAACTAGGCACATGTCTCTAGAATTGTAGAGACCTTTCCTTATTTCTAAACTTATTTCCCCATCTTGGGCATTACCTTCACAGATATACTATCTGTCTAAACTTATGGCAGAGTCTACTTTCTCGCCATATGTTAATCTTTTCCACATTTTCCACTATTTCAACATGACTATGTCATTCAGGACCCCTTTCAAAAGCCTAAAGTTTCCATATTGAGGATTGGTAACCTAGGTTGTAATGCTAGTATCCAGTCTACTATATGTATCATTGTTGTCCTAGCCTGCCCAACAAGAGCATAAACATAGGATTCTCTATCTTGATCGTATCATGATGGGAATTCTCAGGCATTCATTCTTATCTTGCCTGATCCCTTGCACCCTTTCCTAGTGCAACAACATTGCCCTCAACAATGTATTCCTCGTGTTCCCCAGTCATTTATAAACTTCACCCTTTCTTCTGCACAAGCAGAAGTCACTATAGGGTATATTGGAGGACACTAACACATACTCAACACCTTAGTCCTATGTCTTTGTAGACTCAGCAAACCTTAAGCTCTGATACCAAAACTTTGTGACGATCCGACCACAAATCAAATCATCACCAGTAAATAATTGCGGAATTACTATAAGAAGCAGATTAACGAAAATCATTAAAAATTAAAACCTTTTTTTTCTTTCAAAAAGATCCATTCCAAGGAAATTTCTTACTGAAAGGTCCAAAATCTTATATACATCATTATTCACATTGTACATATCTGGTACATCTCATCTCGAGAATAACATATAACAGTTGCTTTACCAAACTATACATGAGCAACATAAAACCTCGAGGCGCGTAAGCCAAAATATCTTATTGATCATAAAACCAGTACGAACCAACTCCAAGGACCTGAGAGTACAGAGACGACACATAGGACTCATATCTACAAGACATGACAGACAATACACTCAACCTGAGCTGTCACTGCTGCCTCAGCTGTTGTTCTTCCTCTATAAGAAAATCATCACCTCCTCGTGCACTTCCACCTAAAAATTTGGGTCCCACGGGGGTGAGACAATTGTAATTGTCCCAGTGAGAGATATAACTCTCCACCGACCATATTATTATCACAAATTAAGCATTTATAAATTGAGCAGAGGTTCTTTTTATATTAACAAGCAGGATAATTCACTATATGAATAGAATGAAGTAATCTCCTTTCATAAGGAGAACATTGCATCTACCCATGGTAGATTATAATTCATCGATCTACTTTGCAAGGAATGTAAAGAAACATAAATAACATCTATCAACTAGAATGTATAACCGTATTGCGCATCAAGCAATGTTTTCCATATTTGATCATTAAGCAGATCTGCTACACGGCTGATTACATTTTACAATCACACTTAAGCCCTGAGGAAGTGAGTCGTACCGCTCAAATCCAACTGACCATTGCGAAGTCGAAATCGGTACCATACAAGGTCCATGGAAGAGCCGGACTCCATGACCTCCCACGTCTCGATCAGTGCGAGACCACAAGCAGGACCGCAGTCTCTTGCTTAAGTGACCTTAGTCACACAAGGTCAGGCTACCCTCTGCCTAGCCCACCTTGGTATAGGTGTCGGCGCTAGAAAATCGAGCCACAGGCCAGTTCACCGTGCTCCCTGAGCCATGAACGCATTCATGCTCTATCACACTGAGCCATGGGCCTATTCACCATGCTCTTATCATACTGAGCCACGGGCCTGAAACTATGCTCTGGAGTCTACAACCGAAGTTGTACTCTAACCTTCCTATTTGTGGCTAGGAGCAACCCCACATATTCAACAATATGCGCTCCGGATTAACCCGTAGGAGAACCCGTTTCACCATCACCAGCTACTGACGATGATGGATCTATGGCCAGGGCACTACATGATAAAATTCCACTTGATTAATTAAGTGCATTACCATATTCTTTTAGCATCAGTCAAGTTTTCAAAACAAGAATTATTATGACGAATGTTACAAAGAAACATGTAATACTTCCATCAAGTACTTTTCAAAACTTTAAAACACATGATACTTGGGATCTCAGTCCCTTATCACATTACTGGGAATTTTCATCCCTTCACATCATCATTATCATGATTACTGGATCTGGGTATTCAAACCCTTAGATCATCACATGGCATTGTTACCTCTCTAACAGGTAATCATTACCTCTAGGTCCTTAGACCAATATATTCAATTCACTTGTTGTACAAGTATTCACATGGCTCACCAGGCCATTACACATCTTGTCACCTCTTACTAGGCAACAACTTATTCACATGGCTCACAAGTCCATTACACATCTTGTCACCTCTCACTAGGCAACAACTTATTCACATGGCTCACAAGGCCATTACACATCTTGTCACCTCTCACTAGGCAACAACTTATTCACATGGCTCACAAGGCCATTCACATCTTGTCACCTCTCACTAGGAAAAAACTTATTCACATGGCTCACAAGGCCATTCACATCTTGTCACCTCTCACTAGGCAACAACTTATTCACATGGCTCACAAGGCCATTACTCATTATACTTTTATACAAGTATTTAACATGCCTTACAAGGCTTATGCAACAAAAGAATTACAACCTTTCCATCATTAGGGTTAGGGTTTTCCATTATTAACCATTTAGGTTTTCAAGATCATATTATCAATGATCAAACCCTAATTCATTGCTCCACACATCTAGGAGCAAACATTGATATCATAAGTATTCAATCATACTTATTCATTCTCATCATTTATCATTAAATGAATCATCAACACAAGGTATGAGTTCCTCTCTCATCCTTACCAGGGTATGATTACATCATACTTTATTAACTTGGCTTAACCCCTTCTCAAAGTATGTTAGCCCACACTTATCAAAGTGCATTAAACTTATTACATCTCAATATAACAATTGACATAACACACTTCATGTGTTTCTCATCCAAATATATTGGATTTAAGGTGCATCAAGGTACATCAACCTTGAAGTGCTGGATGTGATATCTATCATGTCTTGATATATCACTTCCCTCATCACTTTTAACTTACTTAAGTTCATCAACTTATCTTGTATTAGGGTATGTCCTATCCTAATACTTTATGCACTAGATCATCACATTTATCATGTAATGTATTGGTCATAAGTCACACAATTGAATTATTCAACCATCATTAATGATATGGACTCATCTCGGGTTAAGGCATTATTGGTATAAGGTTGTCCATTAACAACCACTCTGGGTGCTTCACCTATCAAGGTATTAGCCATACCATTACTTGGTGCTACACAAATCACTCCTAAGAGTGTCTTACTCTCACCTTTACAAGGTATATAGGGTTAAATCATATGCATGTGTTCACCATATCGGGTTGTAGGTGTCTAGATACCACTGTATCGGGTTGGAGGTGTATGAATACTCACCATATTGGGTTAGGATTTGCACTTGTCTCCATATCGGGCATGAGGTACCTTCTTGACCTCATATCGGGCACAAGATATATGTATGTGTCGCCCATGATAATTATGAGGTATCAACCCATCACCATGTCGGGCTACAAGTACATTCAATCACCCAATCGGGCTAGTCACCATCTATGGTTAGCCATGATGGGTTAGGGTTACCATATTGTTTAGGGTTGTGTATCATACAACCCTGTCATGCAACCATGTCATACAAGGTCATGTAAGCCTCATGATACTAAGTATCAATGATGTATCATATGATCATATCATGCAATAACACTTGTTACTCTTCACTTATATCGGGTTACCCAATTTAGGGTTTCTTGTCAACTTACAAGTATACAATTGACCTTGTATCGTGCATGGAGTCTATAATAGACTTTCTATCGTGAAAGAGGTGTATACTACACCCCCATATTGTTCAATAAGGTTTACAAACCTATTCATATCATTTTAGTGAAATAGGTGCATCATCATATCGGGTTAGAGGTGCTTGCTTATGTGCATGCACCTGATATCACTTTTATAAGGTGATATCACAATCTTCAAGCTCTAGACCTTTATTCTAACTATTATAGTTCAAGTCAACAGGTCTAAGTAACTACTAGAACTCATAATTTCATCAACTATTTCAGGAAATTTTGGAATTAAAAGTAGATCATTAAATACAACAATTGAGGGGATGAATAATAACATGATTGAGTTCAAGTTATATAACCCGCCTTAAGAACCACTTCAAAGCTTCAAGGTCTAAAGCTCCATGTTCCTAAGGTTGAAGATGACTTTATCAAAGTTCCAAGGCTTGTTCACAACTTCTTAGGGTTAAGTTTTGAGTTACTTAGCTCCTTGGCCGACACCCTACAACTCTTCGGCGATGTGGACTTCCTCTTGGCCGACACAACTTTTCTTGTGGCCGATACCCCCTCACTTGTGGCCAAAATCACTTCAATTGGTCGATATGACAACCCTCTTGCACGATATGGCACTCACTTGTGCATATGCATGATACCCTTGTGACCTTGCATGATATGACAACCCTCTTGCACGATATGGCACTCACTTGCACTATATGGCACTCACTTGCACGATATGGCACTCAACTCTTCACCCTATTGGCCGATATCACCTTATATGGCCAATTTCATCTACTTGGCCAATATGCTTTTGCTATGGGAAATATCCAAGGGCCTATGCACGATATGCTTGCTCTCCTGCACGATACAAGAGCCCCATGCACGATACCACAAGGTAGGAGGGTGGTAAGGGTAGAAAAATTTCACTTAAGGGTGAAACTAGGGGTATATATACTTGTTGCACATGAAGAAAGGTAAAAATGAGGTGTCAACATTTTGAGCTAGTAGGTGCCACGTGTCCATGCATGGGTGACACGTGTACATGCATGCATAAACATTTATCTTGTATTGCAAAATGGTTTAGGATCATCTAGAGATACAAATTCGTCCATTACTTATCCATTTGGATAAGTCATCTAGGTTTAATCACTATTTTAAGTCAAGCCGATACACTTTTTCTAAGGAAACTTGTTGGCCGTCACACCTCACCTCCTTGAGGTTCTTTGAACGATATGGACTTTGACAAGAGTTCACAAAACGATACGGGACACCTCCTTGGGCTCCATGGCCGATAGGCACTCATATATAAGATTTTCAACTTGATACAACTCAAGTTAAGCTTCCAAATTCAACCCTTTTTCTTGGTCATTTCATCACCAAGATTACCATCATTCATAATGGAATCAAACATGGTGTATCATTCATTATCACTCCTCTATATGATACATAGAGGAAATAGGAACACTCTAGAGGTGGTAATTTGCATATCAACCCCAAATTTTGGATAAATTACAATTTGTACCAAAATTGGTGCACAAGGTACCATCATTGTTCAAACAAGTTCAAACTTGGAATTTAGGCTTTCCACAAGCCACCACCTTGAATCATTCTCTCAATAATGATGCTAAAACACATGAGGCATGTTCAACATGTGACAGTTTTCATTATAGACCCTCAATTTAGGTAAATTGCATCTTGGTCCAAAACAAAGGAAAATTGCTCGAACAACATTCAATCGGGACCAAACTTGAAACATGAGTGTGTAACATGATAACAAAGCACCTTAGTGGATTATATTAAAGTTCTAATCAACTTAATTATCCAAAACAAATAGGGTTACCTCATAACCCCGGTCATGGTCGTTACAAGTTATAAACCCCTAACAAGGATTTCATCCCCGAAATCCCAGGTAAAGGAAGACATATATTATTCATTCATCATACTATCAAGTCTCCACATAACATCTTAATTTCATGGAGATGACATAGAAATTTGATCAACACAAAGTTCTTCCACACAGAGTTATCATTGAATCTGTCACACAGGGCACATATTCCACTGTCTTTTTCATTATCGACTGTGTAGTTAATTCTGGGTCAGGTAACACTTTTCTCACTCAGATAGAGGTTGTTTGTTAATATAATTTGACAAACTTTTATTGTAATATTTTTACAATTATTCCTTCAAGTAAATCTTTCTCATCAATGTTATGTTTATGCGGAGCATAAACCCCTAACATATGATGTCCATACTATTTCATGTAACTAGACTGATTTCACAGTTGGCCATCCCAAGCAACCATCATAAATCATCTGATTAGGATTTTATGTTTTTACTTTCTCATACCACCTGACACTTCTTAGATACCAAGATTCCTTACTTTGATATCTATCACATGTGTCAAAAACTCATCACATCCTCATCTTTCTTTTATCGTGGGACATTACTTGTTACACATATCTTTATCTTGGGACCAAAATCCAAGACAAACTGATACTTTTCTAAGTATCCATCAATGGATTATTTCTGATCCATGCACATCAAGTGTCATAGTACTCACTTGATTGCCATGTCCCTGAAAGGAAAGAACACAAAGAAACATATTCCTTTTATCACCCCATCATCATCCAGAGTTGTTTATCAAAGAGAAGAGATTATCATCTCCTCTGATTATTGCATGATCTTTCAACTATTCATGAGTCATTTACTTGTGTCTCATCCTAGGTTCCTTTCCATCAACATAGAAATTATAAGGATGATTACATATCATTATTCCTTTCTTTGTTATTGTCTAACATGTTCATGAGAATTTTGTGATTTTATCACATTTCCCATTTCCACATCATGGGAAAAGATATTTACTATTCACACATGCTTTATCTAACAGGGATCATCTCCCTTGTTCTCATTCTCTTATCATGAGGATTATACTTTTCATTTCCTCATACATACACATTGATCTGAGATCATCTCAAATTCCATTTTATTGCACTTAGGATGTGATATACATGTCCATACCATAGTTCCAGTTTAGTTATACTCACTAGATTGTCTCAGAATGACTACTTGATCAGAGTAATCAGAAAGATAATAATCTAGGAGTTCCATACTTGCCCTATCTCCAATAATTATATACCTGGCCAGGGTATACACGTACTGATATTAAGTAGTATGCACTTTATGTACTTTCATATTCCTTACTTTTTGTATCATCACAAGCATGGGATTTAGCATCCCTGGATTTTCTCCAAGAATTACCTCTATACCTCATCCTCTTTCACACGGATAAGAACAATTATAAAGAATTTAAAAGAATACTGAACAGAATATAAATTCTAGTTCTCATCATTGCTTCCCTATGTCCCCATAGGACAATCAATAGGGAAATCCATAACATCAATCCTTTTTAGGATTATCAGATAATCATCAAGATAAGGCATATCAAAATGAAAAGATCTATATAATTGTTATCCCTCATGGTCATCTACCGCTTCATGTTGACTCAACACATAGAGTCTAGCTGTTTCATGTTGTTGCTTTTGCCTTTTTACACTATTAGGTTGTAACTTACGTAAGCCCTACCAAGTCTTCCTCGTTTGTTGAGTCATTTCCTCCCTTCTTTACAAAGAAAAGAGTTTAGTATGCTCAACATGTCCATATCCATAACATGTCTTGTTCTCATATCATGGTCTTATCAGTCTCATTACCGATGTATAAGCTAAGCCATGAGTTCTTACAGGTGGAAAGTTAGGACCTTTGCCTTTACTTAGTGGCTACTGCCCTGGTACACTAGGCATTTATTGCACTGGTGGCACCAAAAACTCTCTTTTTAGAACAACTAGGCACATGTCTCTAGAATTGTTGAGACCTTTCCTTATTTCTCAACTTATTTCCCCATCTTGGGCATTACCATCACAGATATACTATCTGTCTAAACTTATGGCAGAGTCTACTTTCTCACCATATGTTAGTCTTTTCCGCATTTTCCACTATTTCAACATGACTATGTCATTTAGGACCCCTTTCAAAAGCCCAAAGTTTCCATATTGAGGATTGGTAACCTAGGTTGTAATGCTAGTATCCAGTCTACTATATGTATCACTGTTGTCCTAGCCTGCCCAACAAGAGCATAAACATAGGATTCTCTATCTTGATCGTATCATGATGGCAATTCTCAGGCATTCATTCTTATCTTGCCTGATCCCTTGCACCCTTTCCTAGTGCAACAACATTGCCCTCAACAATGTATTCCTCGTGTTCCCCAGTCATTTATAAACTTCACCCTTTATTCTGCACAAGCAGAATTCACTATAGGGTATATTGGAGGACACTAACACAGACTCAACACCTTAGTCCTATGTCTCTGTATACTCAGCCAACCTTAAGCTCTGATACCAAAACTTTGTGACGATCCGACCACAAATCAAATCATCACCAGTAAATAATTGTGGAATTACTATAAGCAGCAGATTAAAGAAAATCACTAAAAATTAAAACCATTTTTTTCTTTCAAAAAGATCCATTCCAAGGAAAATTCTTACTGAAAGGTCCAAAATCTTATATACATCATTATTCACATTGTACATATCTGGTACATCTCATCTCAAGAATAACATATAACAGTTACTTTACAACTATACATGAGCAACATAAACCCTCGAGGCGCGTAAGCCAAAATCTCTTATTGATCATAAAACCAGTACGAACCAACTCCAAGGACCTAAGAGTACAAAGACGACACATAGGACTCATATCTACAAGACATGACAGACAGTACACTCAACCTGAGTTGTCACTGCTGCCTCAGCTGTTGTTCTTCCTCTACAAAAAAATCTTCACCTCCTCGTGCACTTCCACCTAAAAATTTGGGTCCCACGGGGGATGAGACAATTGTAATTGTCCCAGCGAGAGATATAACTCTCCTCCGACCATATTATTATCACAAATTAAGCATTTATAAATTGAGCAGAGGTTATTTTGATATTAACAAGCAGGATAATTCACTATATGAATAGAATGAAGTAATCTCCATTCATAAGGAGAACATTGCATTTACCCATGGTAGATTATAATTCATCGATCTGCTTTGCAAGGAATTTAAAGGAACATAAATAACATCTATCAACTAGAATGTATAACCGTATTGCGCATCAAGCAATGTTTTTCATATTCGATCCTTAAGCAGATATGCTACACGGATGATTACATTTTACAATCACACTTAAGCCCTGAGGAAGTGAGCCGTACCGCTCAAATCCAACTGACCATTGTGAAGTCGAAATCAGTACCATACAAGGTCCATGGAAGAGCCGGACTCCATGACCTCCCACGTCTCGGTCAGTGCGAGACCACAAGCAGGACCGCAGTCTCTTACTTAAGTGACCTTAGTCACACAGGGTCAGGCTACCCTCTGCCTATCCCACCTTGGTATAGGTGTCGGCGCTAGAAAATCGAGCCACAGGCCAGTTCACCGTGCTCCCTGAGCCATGAACGCATTCATGCTCTATCACACTGAGCCATGGGCCTATTCACCATGCTCTTATCATAATGAGCCACGGGCCTGAAACAGTGCTCTTGAGTCTACAACCAAAGTTGTACTCTAACCTTCCTATTTATGGCTAGGAGCAACCCCGCATATTCAACAATATGCGCTCCGGATTAACCCGTAGGAGAACCCGTTTCACCATCACCAACAGCTGACGATGATGGATCTATGGCCAGCGCACTACATGATAAAATTCCATTTGAATAATTAAGTGCATTACCATATTCTTTTAGCATCAGTCAAGTTTTCAAAATAAGAATTATTATGACGAATGCTACAAAGAAACATGTAATACTTCCGTCAAGTACTTTTCAAAACTTTAAAACACATGATACTTGGTATCTCAGTCCCTTATCACATTACTCGGAATTCTCATCCCTTCACATCATCATTATCATGATTACTGAATCTGGGTATTCAAACCCTTAGATCATCACATGGCAATGTTACCTCTCTAACAGGTAATCATTACCTCTAGGTCCTTAGACCAATATATTCATTTCACTTGTTGTATAAATATTCACATGGCTCACCAGGCCATTACACATCTTGTCACCTCTCACTAGGCAACAACTTATTCACATGGCTCACAAGGCCATTACACATCTTGTCACCTCTCACTAGGCAACAACTTATTCACATGGCTCACAAGGCCATTACACATCTTGTCACCTCTCACTAGGCAACAACTTATTTACATGGCTCACAAGGCCATTCACATCTTATCACCTTTCACTAGGCAACAACTTATTTACATGGCTCACAAGGCCATTCACATCTTGTCACCTCTCACTAGGCAACAACTTATTCACATGGCTCACAAGGACATTACTCATTATACTTTTATACAAGTATTTAACATGCCTTACAAGGCTTATGCAACAAAAGAATTACAACCTTCCCATCATTAGGGTTAGGGTTTTCCATTATTAACCATTTAGGTTTTCAAGATCATATTATCAATTATCAAACCCTAATTCATTGCTCCACACATCTAGGAGCAAACATTGATATCATAAGTATTCAATCATACTTATTCATTCTCATCATTTATCATTAAATGAATCATCAACACAAGGTATGAGTTCCTCTCTCATCCTTACCAAGGTATGATTACATCATACTTTATTAACTTGGCTTAACCCCTTCTCAAAGTATGTTAGCCCACACTTATCAAAGTGCATTAAACTTATTACATCTCAATATAACAATTGACATAACACACTTCATGTGTTTCTCATCCAAATATATTGGATTTAAGGTGCATCAAGGTACATCAACATTGAAGTGTTGGATGTGATATCTATCATGTCTTGATATATCACTTCCCTCATCACTTTTAACTTACTTAAGTTCATCAACTTATCTTGTATTAGGGTATGTCCCATCCTAATACTTTATGCACTAGATCATCACATTTATCATGTAATGTATTGGTCATAAGTCACACAATTGAATTATTCAACCATCATTAATGATATGGACTCATCTCGGGTTAAGGCATTATTGGTATAAGGTTTTCCATTAACAACCACTTTGGGTGCTTCACCTATCAAGGTATTAGCCATACCATTACTTGGTGCTACACAAATCACTCCTAAGAGTGTCTTACTCTCACCTTTACAAGGTATATAGTGTTAAATCATATGCATGTGTTCACCATATCGGGTTGTAGGTGTCTAGATACCACTGTATCGGGTTGGAGGTGTATGAATACTCACCATATTGGGTTAGGATTTGCACTTGTCTCCATATCGGACATGAGGTACCTTCTTGACCTCATATCGGGCACAAGATATATGTATGTGTCGCCCATGATAATTATGAGGTATCAACCCATCACCATGTCGGGCTAGAAGTACATTCAATCACCCTATCGGGCTAGTCACCATCTATGGTTAGCCATGATGGGTTAGGGTTACCATATTGTTTAGGGTTGTGTATCATGCAACCCTGTCATGCAACCATGTCATACAAGGTCATGTAAGCCTCATGATACTAAGTATCAATGATGTATCATATGATCATATCATGAAATAACACTTGTTACTCTTCACTTATATCGGGTTACCCAATTTAGGGTTTCTTGTCAACTTACAAGTATACAATTGACCTTGTATCGTGCATGGAGTCTATAATAGACTTTCTATCGTGAAAGAGGTGTATACTACACCCCCATATCGTTCAATAAGGTTTACAAACCTATTCATATCATTTTAGTGAAATAGGTGCATCATCATATCGAGTTAGAGGTGCTTGCTTATGTGCATGCACCTGATATCACTTTTATAAGGTGATATCACAATTTTCAAGCTCTAGACCTTTATTCTAACTATTATAGTTCAAGTCAACAGGTCTAAGTAACTACTAGAACTCATAATTTCATCAACTATTTCAGGAAATTTTGGAATTAAAAGTAGATCATTAAATACAACAATTTAGGGGATGAATAATAACATGATTGAGTTCAAGTTATATAACCCGCCTTAAGAACTACTTCAAAGCTTCAAGGTCCAAAGCTCCATGTTCCCAAGATTGAAGATGACTTTATCAAAGGTCCAAGGCTCGTTCACAACTCCTTAGGGTGAAGTTTTGAGTTCCTTAGCTCCTTGGCCGACACCCTACAACTCTTGGGCGATATGGACTTCCTCTTGTCCGACACAACTTTTCTTGTGGCCGATACCCCCTCACTTGTGGCCAAAATCACTTCAATTGGTCGATATCAACTTGCTATGGACAATATCAACATGGTATGGCCGATACACTTGTTATGGCCGATACCCAAGGCCTATGCATGATACCCTTGTGCCCTTGCACGATATGACAACCCTCTTGCACGATATGGCACTCACTTGTACTATATGGCACTCACTTGCACGATATGGCACTCAACTCTTCACCCTATTGGTCGATATCATCTTATATGGCCAATTTCACCTACTTGGCCAATATGCTTTTGCTATGGGCAATATCCAAGGGCCTATGCACGATATGCTTTCTCTCCTGTACGATACAAGAGCCCCATGCACGATACCACAAGGTAGGAGGGTGGTAAGGGTCGAAAAATTTCACTTAAGGGTGAAACTAGGGATATATATACTTGTTGCACATGAAGAAAGGTAAAAATGAGGTGTCAACATTTTGAGCTAGTAGGTGCCACGTGTCCATGAATGGGTGACACATGTACATGCATGCATAAACATTTATCTTGTATTGAAAAATGGTTTAGAATCATCTAGACATACAAATTCGTCCATTACTTATCCATTTGGATAAGTCATCTAGGTTTAATCACTATTTTAAGTCAAGCCGATACACTTTTTCTAAGGAAACTTGTTGGCCGTCACACCTCACCTCCTTGAGGTGCTTTGCACGATATGGACTTTTCCAAGAGTTCACAAAACGATATGGGACACCTCCTTGGGCTCCATGGCCGATAGGCACCCATATATAAGCTTTTCAACTTGATACAACTCAAGTTAAGCTTCCAAATTCAACCCTTTTTCTTGGTCATTTCATCACCAAGATTACAATCATTCATAATGGAATCAAAGATGGTGTATCATTCATTATCACTCCTCTAAATGTTACATAGAGGAAATAGGAACACTCTAGAGATGGTAATTTGCATATCAACTCCACATTTTGGATAAATTACAATTTGTACCAAAATTGGTGCACAAGGTACCAACATTGTTCAAACAAGTTCAAACTTGGAATTTTGGCTTTCCAAAAGCCACCACCTTGCATCATTCTCTCAATAATGATGCTACAAAACATGAGGCATGTTCAACATGTGACATTTTTCATTATAGACCCTTAATTTGGGTAAATTGCACTTTGGTCCAAAACAAAGGAAAATTGCTCAAACAACATTCAATCGGGACCAAATTTGAAACATGAGTGTGTCACATGATAACGAAGCACCGTAGAGGATTATATTAAAGTTATAATCAACTTAATTAGCCAAAACAAATAGGGTTACCTCATAACCCCGGCCAGGGTCGTTACAAGTTATAAACCCCTAACAAGGATTTCGTCCCCGAAATCCCAGGTAAAGGAAGACATATATTATTCATTCATCATACTATCAAGTCTCCACATAAAATCTTAATGTAATGGAGATGAAATAGAACTTTGATCAACACAAAGTTCTTCCACACAGAGTTATCATTGAATCTGTCACACACGGCACATATTCCACTGTCTTTTTCATTATCGACTGTGTAGTTAATTTTGGGTCAGGTAACACTTTTCTCACTCAGATAGAGGTTGTTTGTTAATCTCATTTGATAAAATTATATTGTAATATTTTTACAATTATTCCTTCAAGTAAATCATTCTCATCAATGTTATGTTTATGCAGAGCATAAACCCCTAACATATGATGTCCATACTATTTCATGTAACTAGACTGATTTCATAGTTGGCCATCCCAGGCAACCATCATAAACCATATGATTAGGAGTTTATGTTTTCACTTTCTCATACCACCTGACACTTCTTAGATACCAGGATTCCTTACTTTGATATCTATCACATGTGTCAAAAACTCATCACATCCTCATCTTTCTTTTATTTTGGGACATTACTTGTTACACATATCTTTATCTTGGGACCAAAGTCCAAGACAAACTGATACTTTTCTAAGTATCCATCAATGGATTATTTCTAATCCATGCACATCAAGTGTCATAGTACTCACTTGATTGCCATGTCCCTGAAAGGAAAGAACACAAAGAAACATATTCCTTTTATCACCCCAACATCATCCAGGGTTGTTTATCAAAGAGAAGAGATTATCATCTCCTCTGATTATTGCATGATCTTTCAACTATTCATGAGTCATTTTCTCATGTCTCATCCTAGGTTCCTTTCCATCAACATAGAAATTATAAGGATGATTACATATCATTATTCCTTTCTTTGTTATTGTCTAACATGTTCATGAACATTTTGTGATTTTATCACATTTCCCATTTCCACATCATGGGAAAAGATCTTTACTATTCACACATGCTTTATCTAACAGGGATCATCTCCCTTGTTCTCATTCTCTTATCATGAGGATTATACTTTTCATTTCCTCATACATACACATTGATCTGAGATCATCTCAGATTCCATTTTATTGCACTGAGGATGTGATATACATGTCCATACCATATTTCCAGTTTAGTTATACTCACTAGATTGTCTCAGAATGACTACTTGATCAGAGTAATCAGAAATATAATAATCTAGGAGTTCCATACTTGCCCTATCTCCAATAGTTATATACCTGGCCAGGGTATACACGTATTGATATTAAGTAGTATGCACTTTATGTACTTTCATATTCCTTACTTTTTGTATCATCACAAGCATGGGATTTAGCATCCCTGGATTTTCTCCAAGAATTACCTCTATACCTCATCCTCTTTCACACGGATAAGAACAATTATAAAGAATTTAAAAGAATACTGAACAAAATATAAATTCTAGTTCTCATCATTGCTTCCCTATGTCCCCATAGGACAATCAATAGGGAAATCCATAACATCAATCCTTTTTAGGATTATCAGATAATCATCAAGATAAGGCATATCAAAATGAAAAGATCTATATAATTGTTATCCCTCACGGTCATCTACCGCTTCAGGTTGACTCAACACATAGAGTCTAGCTGTTTCATGTTGTTGCTTTTGCCTTTTTACACTATTGGGCTATAACTTACGTAAGCCCTACCAAGTCTTCCTCGGTTGTTGAGTCATTGCCTACCTTCTTTTCAAAGAAAAGAGTTTAGTATGCTCAACATGTCCATATACATAACATGTCTTGTTCTCATATCATGGTCTTATCAGTCTCATTACCGATGTATAAGCTAAGCCATGAGTTCTTACAGGTGGAAAGTTAGGACCTTTGCCTTTACTTAGTGGCTACTGCCCTGGTACACTAGGCATTTATTGCACTGGTGGCACCAAAATCTTTGTCTTTTTAGAACAACTAGGCACATGTCTCTAGAATTGTAGATACCTTTCCTTATTTCTCAACTTATTTCCCCATCTTGGGCATTACCATCACAGATATACTATCTGTCTAAACTTATGGCAGAGTCTACTTTCTCGACATATGTTAATATTTTCCACATTTTCCACTATTTCAACATGACTATGTCATTCAGGACCCCTTTCAAAAGCCCAAAGTTTCCATATTGAGGATTGGTAACTTAGGTTGTAATGCTAGTATCCAGTCTACTATATCTATCACTATTATCCTAGCCTGCCCAACAAGAGCATAAACATAGGATTCTCTATCCTGATGGGAATTCTCAGGCATTCATTCTTATCTTTCCTGATCCCTTGCACCCTTTCCTAGTGCAACAACATTGCCCTCAACAATGTATTCTTCGTGTTCCCCAGTCATTTATAAACTTCACCCTTTCTTCTGCACAAGCAGAAGTCACTATAGGGTATATTGGAGGACACTAACACAGACTCAACACCTTAGTCCTATGTCTCTTTAGACTCAGCGAACCTTAAGCTCTGATACAAAAACTTTGTGACGATCCGACCACAAATCAAATCATCACCAGTAAATAATTGCGGAATTACTATAAGCAGCAGATTAACAAAAATCACTAAAAATTAAAACCATTTTTTTTCTTTCAAAAAGATCCATTCCTAGGAAAATTCTTACTGAAAGGTCCAAAATCTTATATACATCGTTATTCACATTGTACATATCTGGTACATCTCATCTCGAGAATAACATATAACAATTTCTTTACCAAACTATACATGAGCAACATAAAACCTCGAGCCGCGTAAGCCAAAATCTCTTATTGATCATAAAACCAGTACGAACCAACTCCAAGGACCTGAGAGTACAGAGACGACACATAGGACTCATATCTACAAGACATGACAGACAGTACAGTCAACTTGAGATGTCACTACTGCCTCAGCTGTTGTTCTTCCTCTGTAAGAAAATCTTCACCTCCTCGTGCACTTCCACCTAAAAATTTGGATCCCACGGGGGTGAGACAATTGTAATTGTCCCAGCGAGAGATATAACTCTCCTCCGACCATATTATTATCACAAATTAAGCATTTATAAATTGAGCAGAGGTTCTTTTTATATTAACAAGCAGGATAATTCACTATATGAATAGAATGAAGAAGTCTCCATTCGTAAGGAGAACATTACATCTACCCATGGTAGATTATAATTCATCGATCTGCTTTGCAAGGAATGTAAAGAAACATAAATCACATCTATCAACTAGAATGTATAACCGTATTGCGCATCAAGCAATGTTTTCCATATTCGATCCTTAAGAAGATATGCTACACGGATGATTACATTTTACAATCACACTTAAGCCCTGAGGAAGTGAGCCGTACCGCTCAAATCCAACTGACCATTGTGAAGTCGAAATCGGTACCATACAAGGTCCATGGAAGAGTCGAACTCCATGACTTCCCACGTCTCGGTCAGTGCGAGACCACAAGTAGGACCGCAGTCTCTTGCTTAAGTGACCTTAGTCACACAGGGTCAGGCTACCCTCTGCCTAGCCCACCTTGGTACAGATGTCGGCGCTAGAAAATCGAGCCACGGGCCAGTTCACCGTGCTCCCTGAGCCATGAACGCATTCATGCTCTATCACAATGAGCCATGGGCCTATTCACCATGCTCTTATCATACTGAGCCACAGGCCTAAAACCGTGCTCTGGAGTCTACAACCAAAGTTGTACTCTAACCTTCCTATTTGTGGCTAGGAGCAACCCCACATATTCAACAATATGCGCTCCGAATTAACCCGTAGGAGAACCCATTTCACCATCACCAGCTGCTGACGATGATGGATCTATGGCCAGGGCACTACATGATAAAATTCCACTTGATTAATTAAGTGCATTACCATATTCTTTTAGCATCAGTAAAGTTTTCAAAACAAGAATTATTATGACGAATGCTACAAAGAAACATGTAATACTTCCATCAAGTACTTTTCAAAACTTTAAAACACATGATACTTGGGATCTCAGTCCCTTATCACATTACTGGGAATTCTCATCCCTTCACATCATCATTATCATGATTACTGGATCTGGGTATTCAAACCCTTAGATCATCACATGGCATTGTTACCTCTCTAACACGTAATCATTACCTCTAGGCCGGTCCTTAGACCAATATATTCATTTCACTTGTTGTACAAGTATTCACATGGCTCACCAGACCATTACACATCTTGTCACCTCTCACTAGGCAACAACTTATTCACATGGCTCACAAGGCCATTACACATCTTGTCACCTCTCACTAGGCAACAACTTATTCACATGGCTCACAAGGCCATTACACATCTTGTCACCTCTCACTAGGCAACAACTTATTCACATGGCTCACAAGGCCATTCACATCTTGTCACCTCTCACTAGGCAACAACTTATTCACATGGCTCACAAGGCCATTCACATCTTGTCACCTCTCACTAGGCAACAACTTATTCACATGGCTCACAAGGCCATTACTCATTATACTTTTATACAAGTATTTAACATGCCTTATAAGGCTTATGAAACAAAAGAATTACAACCTTCCCATCATTAGGGTTAGGGTTTTCCATTATTAACCATTTAGGTTTTCAAGATCATATTATCAATGATCAAACCCTAATTCATTGCTCCACACATCTAGGAGCAAACATTGATATCATAAGTATTCAATCATACTTATTCATTCTCATCATTTATCATTAAATGAATCATCAACACAAGGTATGAGTTCCTCTCTCATCCTTACCAGGGTATGATTACATCATACTTTATTAACTTGGCTTAACCCCTTCTCAAAGTATGTTAGCCCACACTTATCAAAGTGCATTAAACTTATTACATCTCAATATAACAATTGACATAACACACTTCATGTGTTTCTCATACAAATATATTGGATTTAAGGTGCATAAAGGTACATCAACCTTGAAGTGTTGGATGTGATATCTATCATGTCTTGATATATCACTTCCCTCATCACTTTTAACTTACTTAAGTTCATCAACTTATCTTATATTAGGGTATGTCCCATCCTAATACTTTATGCACTAGATCATCACATTTATCATGTAATGTATTGGTCATAAGTCACACAATTGAATTATTCAACCATCATTAATGATATGGACTCATCTCGGGTTAAGGCATTATTGGTATAAGGTTGCCCATTAAAAACCACTATGGGTGCTTCACCTATCAAGGTATTAGCCATACCATTACTTGGTGCTACACAAATCACTCCTAAGAGTGTCTTACTCTCACCTTTACAAGGTATATAGGGTTAAATCATATGCATGTGTTCACCATATCGGGTTGTAGGTGTCTAGATACCACTCTATCGGGTTGGAGGTGTATGAATACTCACCATATCGGGTTAGGATTTGTACTTTTCTCCATATCGGGCATGAGGTACCTTCTTGACCTCATATCGGGCACAAGATATATGTATGTGTCGCCCATGATAATTATGAGGTATCAACCCATCACCATGTCGGGCTAGAAGTACATTCAATCACCCTATCGGGCTAGTCACCATCTATGGTTAGCCATGATGGGTTAGGGTTACCATATTGTTTAGGGTTGTGTATCATGAAACCCTATCATGCAACCATGTCATACAAGGTCATGTAAGCCTCATGATACTAAGTATCAATGATGTATCATATGATCATATCATGCAATAACACTTGTTACTCTTCACTTATATCGGGTTACCCAATTTAGGGTTTCTTGTCAACTTACAAGTATACAATTGACCTTGTATCGTGCATGGAGTCTATAATAGACTTTCTATCGTGAAAGAGGTGTATACTACACCCCCATATCGTTCAATAAGGTTTACAAACCTATTCATATCATTTTAGTGAAATAGGTGCATCACCATATCGGGTTAGAGGTGCTTGCTTATGTGCATGCACCTGATATCACTTTTATAAGGTGATATCACAATCTTCAAGCTCTAGACCTTTATTCTAACTATTATAGTTCAAGTCAACATGTCTAAGTAACTACTAGAACTCATAATTTCATCAACTATTTCAGGAAATTTTGGAATTAAAAGTAGATCATTAAATACAACAATTTAGGGGATGAATAATAACATGATTGAGTTCAAGTTATATAACCGGCCTTAAGAACCACTTCAAAGCTTCAAGGTCCAAAGCTCCATGTTCCTAAGGTTGAAGATGACTTTATCAAAGGTCCAAGGCTCGTTCACAACTCCTTAGGGTTAAGTTTTTAGTTCCTTAGCTCCTTGGCCGACACCCTACAACTCTTGGGCGATATGGACTTCCTCTTGGCCGACACAACTTTGTGTGTGGCCGATACCCCCTCACTTGTGGCCAAAATCACTTCAATTGGTCGATATCAACTTGCTATGGACAATATCAACATGGTGTGGCCGATACACTTGTTATGGCCGATACCCAAGGCCTATGCGTGATACCCTTGTGCCCTTGCACGATATGACAACCCTCTTGCACGATATGGCACTCACTTGCACTATATGGCACTCACTGGCATGATATGGCACTCACCTCTTCACCCTATTGGCCGATATCACCTTATATGGCCAATTTCACCTACTTGGCCAATATGCTTTTGCTATGGGCAATATCCAAGGGCCTATGCACGATATGCTTGCTCTCCTGCACGATACAAGATCCCCATGCACGATACCACAAGGTAGGAGGGTGGTAAGGGTCGAAAATGTTCACTTAAGGGTGAAACTATGGGTATATATACTTGTTGCACATGAAGAAAGGTAAAAATGAGGTGTCAACATTTTGAGCTAGTAGGTGCCACGTGTCCATGCATGGGTGACACGTGTACATGCATGCATAAACATTTATCTTGTATTGAAAAATGGTTTAGGATCATCTAGAGATACAAATTCATCCATTACTTATCCATTTGGATAAGTCATCTAGGTTTAATCACTATTTTAAGTCAAGCTGATACACTTTTTCTAAGGAAACTTGTTGTTCGTCACACCTCACTTCCTTGAGGTTCTTTGCACGATATGGACTTTTCCAAGAGTTCACAAAACGGTATGGGACACCTCCTTGGGCTCCATGGCCGATAGGCACTCATATATAAGCTTTTCAACTTGATACAACTCAAGTTAAGCTTCCACATTCAACCCTTTTTCTTGGTCATTTCATCACCAAGATTACCATCATTCATAATGGAATCAAACATGGTGTACCATTCATTATCACTCCTCTAAATTATACATAGAGGAAATAGGAACACTCTAGAGGTGGTAATTTGCATATCTACCCCACATTTTAGATAAATTACAATTTGTACCAAAATTGGTGCACAAGGTACCAACATTGTTCAAACAAGTTCAAACTTGGAATTTTGGCTTTCCAGAAGCCACCACCTAGCATCATTCTCTCAATAATGATGCTACAACACATGAGGCATGTTCAACATGTGACATTTTTCATTATAGACCCTCAATTTGGGTAAATTGCACTTTGGTCCAAAACAAAGGAAAATTGCTCAAACAACATTCAATCGGGACCAAACTTGAAACATGAGTGTGTCACATGATAAAAAAGCACCTTAGAGGATTATATTAAAGTTCTAATCAACTTAATTAGCCAAAACAAATAGGGTTACCTCATAACCCCGGTCAGGGTCGTTACAAGTTATAAACCCCTAATAAGGATTTCGTCCCCGAAATCCCAGGTAAAGGAAGACATATATTATTCATTCATCATACTATCAAGTCTCCACATAACATCTTAATGTCATGGAGATGACATGGAACTTTGATCAACACAAAGTTCTTCCACACAGAGTTATCATTGAATCTGTCACACAGGGCACATATTCCACTGTCTTTTTCATTATCGACTGTGTAGTTAATTCTGGGTCAGGTAACACATTTCTCACTCATATAGAGGTTGTTTGTTAATATCATTTGACAAACTTTTATTGTAATATTTTTACAATTATTCCTTCAAGTAAATCATTCTCATCAATGTTATGTTTATGCAGAGCATAAAACCCTAACATATGATGTCCATACTATTTCATGTAACTAGACTGATTTCACAGTTGGCCATCCCAGGCAACCATCATAAATCAGCTGATTAGGAGTTTATGTTTTCACTTTCTCATACCACCTGACACTTCTTAGATACCAGGATTCTTTACTTTGATATCTATCACATGTGTCAAAAACTCATCACATCATCATCTTTCTTTTATCTTGGGACATTACTTGTTACACATATCTTTATCTTGGGACCAAAGTCCAAGACAAACTGATACTTTTCTAAGTATCCATAAATGGATTATTTCTAATCCATGCACATCAAGTGTCATAGTACTCACTTGATTGTCATGTCCCTGAAAGGAAAGAACACAAATAAACATATTCCTTTTATCACCCCATCAATCATCCATGGTTGTTTATCAAAGAGAAGAGATTATCATCTCCTCTGATTATTGCATGATCTTTCAACTATTCATGAGTCATTTACTCGTGTCTCATCCTAGGTTCCTTTCCATCAACATAGAAATTATAAGGATGATTACATATCATTATTCCTTTCTTTGTTATTGTCTAACATGTTCATGAACATTTTGTGATTTTATCACATTTCCCATTTCCACATCATGGGAAAAGATCTTTACTATTCACATATGCTTTATCTAACAGGGATCATCTCCCTTGTTCTCATTCTCTTATCATGAGGATATACTTTCCATTTCCTCATACATACACATTGATCTGAGATCATCTCAGATTCCATTTTATTGCACTTAGGATGTGATATACATGTCCATACCATATTTCCAGTTTAGTTATACTCACTAGATTGTCTCAGAATGACTACTTGATCAGAGTAATCAGAAAGATAATAATCTAGGAGTTCCATACTTGCCCTATCTCCAATAATTATATACCTGGCCAGGGTATACAAGTACTGATATTAAGTAGTATGCACTTTATGTACTTTCATATTCCTTACTTTTTGTATCATCACAAGCATGGGATTTAGCATCCCTGGATTTTCTCCAGGAATTACCTCTATACCTCATCCTCTTTCACACGGATAAGAACAATTATAAAACATTTAAAAGAATACTGAACATAATATAAATTCTAGTTCTCATCATTGCTTCCCTATGTCCCCATAGGACAATCAATAGGTAAATCCATAACAGCAATCCTTTTTAGGATTATCAGATAATCATCAAGATAAGGCATATCAAAATGAAAACATCTATATAATTGTTATCCCTCGCGGTCATCTACTGCTTCAGGTTGACTCAACACATAGAATCTAGATGTTTCATGGTGTTGCTTTTGCCTTTTTACACTATTGGGCTATAACTTACGTAAGCCCTACCAAGTCTTCCTCGGTTGTTGAGTCATTTCCTCCCTTCTTTTCAAAGAAAAGAGTTTAGTATGCTCAACATGTCCATATCCATAACATGTCTTGTTCTCATATCATGGTCTTATCAGTCTCATTACCAATGTATAAGCTAAGCCATGAGTTCTTACAGGTGGAAAGTTAGGACCTTTGCCTTTACTTAGTGGCTACTGCCCTGGTACACTAGGCATTTATTGCACTGGTGGCACCAAAAACTTTGTCCTTTTAGAACAACTAGGAACATGTCTCTAGAATTGTAGAGACCTTTCCTTATTTCTCAACTTATTTCCCCATCTTGGGCATTACCATCACAGATATACTATCTGTCTAAACTTATGGCAGAGTCTACTTTCTCACCATATGTTAATCTTTTCCACATTTTCCACTATTTCAACATGACTATGTCATTCAGGACCCCTTTCAAAAGCCCAAAGTTTCCATATTGAGGATTGGTAACTTAGGTTGTAATGCTAGTATCCAGTCTACTATATGTATCACTATTATCCTAGCCTGCCCAACAAGAGCATAAACATAGGATTCTCTATCCTGATGGGAATTCTCAGGCATTCATTCTTATCTTTCCTGATCCCTTGCACCCTTTCCTAGTGCAACAACATTGCCCTCAACAATGTATTCCTCGTGTTCCCCAGTCATTTATAAACTTCACCCTTTCTTCTGTACAAGCAGAAGTCACTATAGGGTATATTGGAGGACACTAACACAGACTCAACACCTTAGTCCTATGTCACTGTAGACTCAGCGAACCTTAAGCTCTGATACCAAAACTTTGTGACGATCAGACCACAAATCAAATCATCACTAGTAAATAATTGCGGAATTACTATAAGTAACAGATTAATGAAAATCACTAAAAATTAAAACCATTTTTTTTCTTTCAAAAAGATCCATTCCAAGGAAAATTCTTACTGAAAGGTCCAAAATCTTATATACATCATTATTCACATTGTACATATCTGGTACATCTCATCTCGAGAATAACATATAACAGTTGCTTTACCAAACTATACATGAGCAACATAAAACCTCGAGGCGCGTAAGCCAAAATCTCTTATTGATCATAAAACTAGTATGAACCAACTCCAAGGACCTGAGAGTACAGAGATGACACATAGGACTCATATCTACAAGACATGATAGACAATACACTCAACCTGAGCTGTCACTGCTGCCTCAGTTGTTGTTCTTTCTCTGCAAGAAAATCTTCACCTCCTCGTGCACTTCCACCTAAAAATTTGGGTCCCACGGGGGTGAGACAATTGTAATTGTCCCAGCGAGAGATATAACTCTCCGCCGACCATATTATTATCACAAATTAAGCATTTATAAATTGAGCAGAGGTTCTTTTTATATTAACAAGCATGATAATTCACTATATGAATAGAATGAAGTAATCTCCTTTCATAAGGAGAACATTGCATCTACCCATGGTAGATTATAATTCATCGATCTGCTTTTCAAGGAATGTAAAGAAACATAAATAACATCTATCAACTAGAATGTATAACTGTATTGCGCATTAAGCAATATTTTCCATATTCGATCCTTAAGCAGATATGCTACACGGTTGATTATATTTTACAATCACACTGAAGTCCTGAGGAAGTGAGCCATACCGCTCAAATCCAACTGACCATTACGAAGTCAAAATCGGTACCATACAAGGTCCATGGAAGAGCCAGACTCCATGACCTCCCACGTCTTGGTCAGTGCGAGACCACAAGTAGGACCGCAGTCTCTTGCTTAAGTGACCTTAGTCACACAGGGTCAGGCTACCCTCTGCCTAGCCCACCTTGGTACAGGTGTCGGCGCTAGAAAATCGAGCAACGGGCCAGTTCACCGTGCTCCCTGAGCCATGAACGCATTCATGCTCTATCACACTGAGCCATGGGCCTATTCACCATGCTCTTATCATACTGAGCCATGGGCCTGAAACCGTGCTCTGGAGTCTACAACCGAAGTTGTACTCTAACCTTCCTATTTGTGTCTAGGAGCAACCCCGAATATTCAACAATATGCACTCCGGATTAACCCGTAGGAGAACCCGTTTCACCATCACCAGCTGCTGACGATGATGGATCTATGGCAAGGGCACTACATGATAAAATTCCACTTGATTAATTAAGTGCATTACCATATTCTTTTAGCATCAGTCAAGTTTTCAAAACAAGAATTATTATGGCGAATGCTACAAAGACACATGTAATACTTCCATCAAGTACTTTTCAAAACTTTAAAACACATGATACTTGGGATCTCAGTCCCTTATCACATTACTGGGAATTCTCATCCCTTCACATCATCATTATCATGATTACTGGATCTGGGTATTCAAACCCTTAGATCATCACATGGCATTGTTACCTCTAACACGTAATCATTACCTCTAGGCCGGTCCTTAGACCAATATATTCATTTCACTTGTTGTACAAGTATTCACATGGCTCACCAGACCATTACACATCTTGTCACCTCTCACTAGGCAACAACTTATTCACATGGCTCACAAGGCCATTACACATCTTGTCACCTCTCACTAGGCAACAACTTATTCACATGGCTCACAAGGCCATTACACATCTTGTCACCTCTCACTAGGCAACAACTTATTCACATGGCTCACAAGGCCATTACACATCTTGTCACCTCTCACTAGGTAACAACTTATTCACATGGCTCACAAGGCCGTTACACATCTTGTCACCTCTCACTAGGCAACAACTTATTCACATGGCTCACAAGGCCATTACTCATTATACTTTTATACAAGTATTTAACATGCCTTACAAGGCTTATGCAACAAAAGAATTACAACCTTCCCATCATTAGGGTTAGGGTTTTCCATTATTAACCATTTAGGTTTTCAAGATCATATTATCAATGATCAAACCCTAATTCATTGCTCCACACATCTAGGAGCAAACATTGATATCATAAGTACTCAATCATACATTCTCATCATTTATCATTAAATGAATCATCAACACAAGGTATGAGTTCCTCTCTCATCCTTACCAGGGTATGATTACATCATACTTTATTAACTTGGTTTAACCCCTTCTCAAAGTATGTTAGCCCACACTTATCAAAGTGCATTAAACTTATTACATCTCAATATAACAATTGACATAACACGCTTCATGTGTTTCTCATCCAAATATATTGGATTTAAGGTGCATCAAGGTACATCAACCTTGAAGTGCTGGATGTGATATCTATCATGTTTTGATATATCACTTCCCTCATCACTTTTAACTTACTTAAGTTCATCAAATTATCTTGTATTAGGGTATGTCCCATCCTAATACTTTATGCACTAGATCATCACATTTATCATGTAATGTATTGGTCATAAGTCACACAATTGAATTATTCAACCATCATTAATGATATGGACTCATCTCGGGTTAAGGCATTATTGGTATAAGGTTGTCCATTAACAACCACTTTGGGTGCTTCGCCTATCAAGGTATTAGCCATACCATTACTTGGTGCTACACAAATCACTCCTAAGAGTGTCTTACTCTCACCTTTACAAGGTATATAGTGTTAAATCATATGCATGTGTTCACCATATCGGGTTGTAGGTGTCTAGATACCACTGTATCGGGTTGGAGGTGTATGAATACTCACCATATCGGGTTAGGATTTGCACTTGTCTCCATATCAGGCATGAGGTACCTTCTTGACCTCATATCGGGCACAAGATATATGTATGTGTCACCCATGATAATTATGAGGTATCAACCCATCACCATGTCGGTCTAGAAGTACATTCAATCACCCTATCGGACTAGTCACCATCTATGGTTAGCCATGATGGGTTAGGGTTACCATATTGTTTAGGGTTGTGTATCATGCAACCCTGTCATGCAACCATGTCATACAAGGTCATGTAAGCCTCATGATACTAAGTATCAATGATGTATCATATGATCATATCATGAAATAACACTTGTTACTCTTCACTTATATCGGGTTACCCAATTTAGGGTTTCTTGTCAACTTACAAGTATACAATTGACCTTGTATCGTGCATGGAGTCTATAATAGACTTTCTATCGTGAAAGAGGTGTATACTACACCCCCATATCGTTCAATAAGGTTTACAAACCTATTCATATCATTTTAGTGAAATAGGTGCATCATCATATCGGGTTAGAGGTGCTTGCTTATGTTCATGCACCCGATATCACTTTTATAAGGTGATATCACAATCTTCAAGCTCTAGACCTTTATTCTAACTATTATAGTTCAAGTCAACAGGTCTAAGTAACTACTAGAACTCATAATTTCATCAACTATTTTAGGAAATTTTGGAATTAAAAGTAGATCATTAAATACAAAAATTTAGGTTATGAATAATAACATGATTGAGTTCAAGTTATATAACCCACCTTAAAAACCACTTCAAAGCTTCAAGGTCCAAAGCTCCATGTTCCTAAGGTTGAAGATGACTTTATCAAAGGTCCAAGGCTCGTTCACAACTCCTTAGGGTTAAGTTTTGAGTTCCTTAGCTCCTTGGCTGACACCCTACAACTCTTGGGCGATATGGACTTCCTCTTGGATGACACAACTTTTCTTGTGGTCGATACCCCCTCACTTGTGGCCAAAATCACTTCAATTGGCCGATATCAACTTGCTATGGACAATATCAACATGGTATGGCTGATACACTTATTATGGCCGATACCCAAGGCCTATGCACGATACCCTTGTGCCCTTGCACGATATGACAACCCTCTTGCATGATATGGCACTCACTTGCATGATATGGCACTCAACTCTTCACCCTATTGGCCGATATCACCTTATATGGCCAGTTTCACCTACTTGGCCAATATGCTTTTGCTATGGGAAATATCCAAGGGCCTATGCATGATATGCTTGCTCTCCTGCACGATACAAGAGCCCCATGCACGATACCACAAGGTAGGAGGGTGGTAAGGGTCGAAAAAGTTCACTTAAGGGTGAAACTAGGGGTATATATACTTGTTGTACATGAAGAAAGGTAAAAATGAGGTGTCAACATTTTGAGCTAGTAGGTGCCACGTGTCCATGCATGGGTGACACGTGTACATGCATGCATAAACATTTATCTTGTATTGAAAAATGGTTTAGGATCATGTAGAGATGCAAATTCGTCCATTACTTATCCATTTGGATAAGTCATCTAGGTTTAATCATTATTTTAAGTCAAGCTGATACACTTTTTCTAAGGAAACTTGTTGGCCGTCACACCTCACCTCCTTGAGGTGATTTGCATGATATGGACTTTTCTAAGAGTTCAAAAAACGATATGGGACACCTCCTTGGGCTCCATGGCCGATAGGCACTCATATATAAGCTTTTCAACTTGATACAACTCAAGTTAAGCTTCCAAATTCAACCCTTTTTCTTGGTCATTTCATCACTAAGATTACCATCATTCATAATGGAATCAAACATGATTTATCATTCATTATCACTACTCTAAATGATACATAGATGAAATAGGAACACTCTAGAGGTGGTAATGTGCATATCAACCCCACATTTTGGGTAAATTACAATTTGTACCAAAATTGGTGCACAAGGTACCAACATTGTTCAAACAAGTTCAAACTTGGAATTTAGGCTTTCCACAAGCCACCACCTTGCATCATTCTATCAATAATGATTCTACAACACATTAGGCATGTTCAACATGTGACACTTTTCATTATAGACCCTCAATTTGGGTAAATTGCACTTTGGTCCAAAATAAAGGAAAATTGCTCAAACAACATTCAATCGGGTCCAAACTTGAAACATGAGTGTGTCACATGATAACAAAGCACCTTAGAGGATTATATTAAAGTTCTAATCAACTTAATTAGCCAAAACAAATAGGGTTACCTCATAACCCCGGTCAGGGTCGTTACACCTTAGTTCATCATTGAATATTGTTACCACTTATCAGGTAACCATTACCTCTAGGTCCTCAGACCAAGGTATACATTATACTCAACATCTTCTTTTGTTTATAAGTTGATATGTAATTAACTTAGATTCCTTCTTATAGAAATTAGGATGTGGTAGAAATATCCGCGCCACATCTCCTATTTCATTATGCTCTTTATATTGTCTCAAAATGACTACTTGATCAGAGTGAATAGAAGGATAGAAATTTAAGAGTCTCATACTTACCTTGCTTTCAATAGTTGAATACCTGGCCAGGGTATTCAAGAACTGAAATTAGGTAGTATGCATTTTGTTTTATATTATGTTTCTTACTCTTATCGTCTCTTTAGATTTTACTACTTAGTATCTCTAATTTTCTCTAGGTGTTTCTTTTACATCTTTGCCATTTCTACATGAAGAGAGAAATTTCAAAACATATAAGAGAATATTTGACTAAACATATATTCTAGTCCTCTTCATTTCTTCTTGCGTCCCCAAGGAACTAACAAAAGGAAATTTTTAACTACAACTATCCCTTTTTATGACTAGTAGGCAGAGGAAAGAAAAGGAAAGATAATTCAAAATGAAAAGTTCTATCTAACATGTTACCTCTTACAGGTTATCTAGTGTCTTGGCTGACTCAACAAATAGAGTCTAGTTGTCTTCTGTTGTTGCCTTATCCTCTACTACCTGAAGTAGATGGACCAATCTGTAACACTTGTCTTCATCCTTGTCCTTCTACTCCACTAAACTATAGTCCTTGTGAGCTTTAGAGATTATGCATTGGCTGTTGGGTCACCTTGTTATTTCTTCTTGGACACTACCACCTCAGATATCCTATCTGTCCACATTTATGGCAAGCTCGGACCCCACTTTGTGACCTAGACAAGATCCTTGTTGATATTAAAGGTACACTTGGAATTCCTAGAGGTATACTCCAGCCTCGGTCCTCACTTGGCGACCGCTGCATTGGTGTGCTAAATTGTTGTTGAACCGGTGATACTGAAAACTTTGGCTATTTAGTACCACCAATCAACTGCTCCTGTGACTGTGTAGACCCCCTTTTGAGGTTTTCCTCATGTTTCTTTGTCACAAACCTTTCTATCCTGTAGACAGATTTCACGAATGTTGCAAATCTCTCTCTACTCTCTACTCTCTAATGAAGCTACCGAGATAGACACCTCAACATTCAGTCCTTTCTCAAAATGTCAGATCCTCTCCTGCTCAGTAGAGACATTTGAGTACAAAACTGCAGAAGTTCCATGAACCTAGCCTCATATTCATTAATTGACATGGTTCCTTACCGAACCTTATCAGACTGTGAGATCTTTTCATCTAAGTATGTTTGTGGAAAATACTTATTGACGAATTCTTTACAAAATTCATCCCAACCAACCTCTTCATCATTCATGTTTACCTTTTATATGGCCCATCAGTGGCCAACACTACCCTTCAAAAGGTATACAACATGTTTGACTTTGTCAGCATTTGGGATACTAAGGATCTTAAAAGGCTTTTCTAACTCAGTGAGCCACAGATCAACATCTGTTGGGTTAGTTGTTCTAACATACTCTATAGCTCCTATACAGTGTAGCCATTCAAAATTCTTAACAAACCCATGTCCCTCATTGGGAACTGATGCCCTAGGTGCTGGTGCTGGCATCCAGGCTGCCATATGCATTACTGTGGTCATGAATTGCCCAAAAAGAGCATGAACGGCTGGGTTTTCTAGCATAGCTTCATCAAAATGGGGATTCTCAGGCATTGATTCCTCTCTTGCCTGATCCCTTGCACCTCCTACTGGTGCAGCAACATTTCTCTCAACAATGTATTCCTTGTGTTCTCCAGACATCTTTAAGCTTTACCCCTTCTTCTGTATAAGCAGAAGTCAATATAAGATATACTGGAGGACACTAGAACAGATTCAACACCTTAGTCCTATGTCTCTACAAACTCAGCAAACCTTAGGATCTGATACCAAAACTTTTGATGACCGCTATCAAACCGACAACCAAATCGTCATAGTAATTATGCATAATAAACATTAGCAGCGTATTAACAAAAATCACTAAAAATTAAAACCATTTTGTAAAGAGATCCATTTCTAGGAAATTCTTAAGAAAAGAACTAAAGTACTATATACATCATGGTTCACATGGTACATACATTGTACCATCTCATCTCGAGGATAACATATATCAGTTGCTTTGCTAAAACATATACATAAGCAACGTGAAACCTTGAGGTATACGAGCCAAAATCTCAGATCATTTATAAAAGCATTACATACTGACTCCAAGGACCTGAGAGTACAAAGACGACACATATGACTTCTATCTACAAGACATGACATACAATACACTCAACCTGAGTTATTTTTGCTGCCCCTGTTGTTGTTGTTCTCCCTCTGTAGTACGATCTCTACCTCCTCATACACGTCCACCTAAAAATTATAGATCCCACGGGGTGAGACACAAGTCCCAACGAGAGATATAACTCTCCGCCAACAATGTTATTATCACAGGTAAACAGTATGAAACTGAGCATAGGATCTTTTATATTAATAATCAAGATTAATCACTGTTGATAAGCAGATGTGAACAATCTCATCTTTTAAAGCATTGTAGCTATCTATGATAGGGCAGTAAATCATCTATTCACTTTATAAGGAATATGAAGAACATGTGTATTGTTTACCAATCATGCTATACCAACATCTCAAGCTTATCCTGTGACAATATTATCATGGTATGATATCAGTGAATCATTTACATTTCCAGTTGTTGGCCTCAGTCAATCCACTAGTCAGGTATTGGTGTCTACCAATCCTGTGAATATACCTTATATGTATTAATCTCAGTCAATTCGCCAGCCACGTATTGGTTTACACCAATCCTATGAATATACATCATTATGTTCTAGCCAGGTATTGGTTTACACCAATATTGTGAATATACATCATTATGTTCCAGCCAGGTATTGGTTTACACCAATCCTGTGAATATACATCATTATGTTCCAGCCAGGTATTGGTTTACACCAATCCTGTGAATGTACATCATTATGTTCCAGCCATGTATTGGTTTATACCAATCCTGTGAATATACATCATTATGTTCCATCCAAGTATTGGTTTATACCGATCCTGTGAATATACATCATTATGTTCCAGCCAGGTATTGCTTTATACCAATCCTGAGAACGTGCATTATATGTTTTCAGCCAGGTATTGGACTCTACCAATCCTGTGATTATGCATCATATTGCTAAGGATTCAATAGTAGTTGGGATACCTTTATGTTTTCCTTTCACTTTCATTATGGGATATCAATCCCTTAAACTCATCAATGAATACCACATCACCTTTACTAGGCATTATGCCTCGGCCAATTCATCATACCCATTCACATCCTTTATGTGATACAAGTATTCCTCATATCTCATTTTGGCATATTCGAAACACTATAGCCCTCATTTGGCTATAACCATAATGCATGTATGACCAAGATTTCATTATTATTATTATTATTATAACCATTTATTATAACCATTTATTATTATTATTATTATTATTATTATTATTATTATTATTATTATTATTATTATTATGTTATAGGGTTCCTATTTCCTTAGTTTATTTTAAACATTTCCATCTCTTACATCAATATTTAGATCATGAGACTTTTATAAACATCTTGTCACCTCTCACTAGGCAACAACCATCTCTAGGTCATAAGACCTATAAAACATTATACTTGTTGTACAAGTATTTCACATGGCTTACAAGACCCATTTAATTTGTATTATATGAAACATCATAGCTCATACCTAGATATGCTCATTATCTCATGATACCAGCATGGTTAGTATTTCATGATAACAACAATATCAAATACATATCATCACCATGCAATATAAGAGAAATATGACCTTCCCATCATTAGGGTTAGGGTTTTCCTTTCTTACCGATTGGGGTTTCAAGTCATATAAACACCCTTCATTAGGGTTAGGGTTTCCCCTTATTAATTGATTAGGGTTTCAAGATCATATCATCAAGGATCGAACCCTAATTCACACTCCACTCATATTAGGAGTATCAATATATGTTCATTACATGATTATCACACATGTATAAGTTTCTCTCTCATCCTCACTGGGATGTTGATTACATCATTCTTTATTAAGTTGGCTCAATCCTTCTCCCAAGGTACATTGGCCCACAATTATCAAAATGCATTAAACTCTTTACATCTTAATGTATAATTTGACATAACACACTACATGTGTCACTCAATCAAGCATGTTGGGTTGAGGTGCTTCCACCATATCGGGCATCAAGGTGTATGTATGCTTCCATATCGGACATCCATATTGTGCCTAAGGTGTATCCTTATCACCATATCGTGCATCCATATCATGCTTGAGGTGTATCCTCATCACCATATCGTGCATCCATATCGGGTTACTCAATATTAGGGTTTGCATATCGAGTTAGACCCTTATGCTCATAACTATTCAACTCTTCATGGTATCGACCTACCCTTCACCATGTGATAAGTGATAGGCTAAATAACAGGTTGGTCTAATTCAACTCAAGTGCACTAACCAATAAGGGTTTGGAATTCCAATGCATATCGGGCTTCACTTTGCCATGTTGGGTTTCAACACCATATCGGGTTAGGATGTATACTTGACACCATATCGTGTATAAGGTGAGTGCTTGAACCCATACCGTGCACAAGGTGTGTGTATGTGTCACTCATACCGTCCATGAGGTATAAACTCATCATTGTATCGGGCTTGAGGTAGGTACTTGGATCACCTATATCGGGTTGCTCATAATCTAGGGTTTGTCATATCGGGTTAGAGGTACTTCAACCCGATATTAGGTTGGACCATGATGATGTTATCATCATCAAGCTCAAGACCTTTGTTCTTACTATTCTAGTTCATGGAAAACATGTCTATGAAACTATTAGAACTCATGGATTCATCAATTATTCAAGAAAATTCGAAATTGAAAGTAGATCATCAAGTATAGCAAGATTGAGGGTGAATAATAACATAATTGGGTTCAAGTTATATAACCTGCCTCAAGAACAACTTCAAAGCTCCAATCTCCAAAGCTTCATGTTCCCAAGGTTGAATATGAGCTTCAAAAATCCTCTATAGGCAAAGAATCACCATGGATAAGTATTTGGTGAAGAAGAAAAGAAAGGAAGATCTCAACCCTAGATCCATGCTTTAATCCAAGGTTGAAGATGATCATGGCCTCACCTTAGGGTTAAGACTTGAGCTCCTTCTTGCTCCTTAGCACCATGCATGATAACTCACCACTCATGCATGATATCCCTTCACTTGTGGCTGATATCCCTTCACTTGTGGCCGATATCACTTCACTATGGCCGATATCACCTTGCTATGGCTGATATCACCTTGCTATGGCTGATACCAAGGCTCTATGCACGATACCCCTTCACCTATGCATGATACCAAGACACTATTCACAATATATAAGAGCAAGAGGGTTGTAAGATTCAAAAAATTTCAATAATAGGTGAAAGGAGTGGTATATATAGTTGAGGTTCATGAAAAAGAGTGTATATGAGGTGTCATCATTTTAAGCTACTAGGTGCCACATGTCCATGCATGGTTGACACGTGTACATGCATGCACTCATATTTTATCTTGACATTCAAAACACTTGAGGATAATCTAGAGATGAAATTTTGTCCATCACTTATCTTGTTGGATAAGATATTTCAACTCAATCACCACTTTATTCACAACCCGATACAACTTTTCCAAGGAAGTTGTAAACCGATACACTTCACCTCCTTGAGGTTCTTAGGCTGTCATGGCCTTTTCCAAGAGTCCACAAACCGATATGGGATCCCCCCTATGGCTCCTTGGCCGATAGGCACTCTCATATGAACTCTACAACCCGATACAACTCAAATTAGGGTTTCACATTCAACCCTTTCCTGGTCTTTTCATCACCAAGAGTACCATCACTAAAATATGATTCAAACATGGTGTATCCTTCTTTATATTTCCTATAAATGATACATAGAGGGAGTAGTGTCACTCTAGATGTGGTAATTTTCATATCAACCCTAAATTTTGGGTAAATTACAATTTGTATCAAAATTGGTGCACAAGGCACTAACATTATTCAAACAAGTTCAAACTTAAAATTTTAGGGTTTTCGCAAGCCACCACTTAGCATCCTTCTCTCTCTTATGATTATAGAACACTTAAGGCATGCTAAAAATGTGACATATTGCAATATAACCCCTCTTCTTGGGTAAATTGCATTTTGGTCCAAAACAAGGGAACATTGTTCAAACATTATTCAAACATGACCAAACTTGAAACATAAGTTTATCACACGATAATAAAATACTTTAGAGGATTATATTAAAGTTATAAACAAATTATTTAAGCCAAACAAACAAGGTTAGCCCTAAACCCAGGTCAGGGATGTTACAATGTTATTGTTATCAAATGTTTGATCTTGTATTTAAAAATTTATGTTCCCTTTCTCTTAATTAATTCTCTTCTATTCTCTTTCCAAGAAAAGGAGGGAGTGTGCACCCACTCTCTTTATACTTTTCTCTTTATATTGGCCTCATACCTCTCCCTATCTCTCTCATTTTCCCTCATCTTTCTCCTCACTCTTGTAGTCTTGTTCTTCTGTACTGCATCCTAAATTTCGGCATTACTTGTGTGTTGGATGATGAAATGACATTGTTTCTTTGTTTCACCTTATAAAAAAGAATAAGTGTGGTGTCTGCTATTCTCACTTCTTTGGATGTTAGGTTTTTCACCTTATTTCTATCCCTCAGTCTCTTTATCCATCCATTAGGAAATGTCTATCCTACAACATGACACATTTTGGCAAGGAACAACTAGCACTATTCCAAATGTGTATGTGCTAAGTTCATTAGTAGATAAGCTTCAAACTATAATAATAATAACTTATGCAGAAAAATCAAGTTCTTAGTTGAAGGGTTCACTTCCAATTCGTCACAAGTCTGATAGGAAAAACAGGACTCTGACATTTCTGCGTGTTTATTGGTCCGACATGTCTCTGAATTTGAGTATATTAAATGTTTATTAATTGGTCCAACCCGACTATGTGCTTTCAAATTAAAGGGAGTTACGTGATTGTTGTTTGAGCTGCTCCTCTCATTGAGCTATATAAAATTATTGTATTAATTGTAGTTTAATCATGCAACCACCGAATAAAATCAATGTTGAATCTAGATTTTAGTACTTTTACTTTTAATAATGACACAATATATGTTATAGGGAGTCATTTGGTTGTTTATCAAACACATGTGTGTTCCAACATGTTGTGTGTGTGCTTATCGGTCGAGTCAATGTTTGTGTTCCTGCAACCTATCTGCGTGTATGTGTGCTTATACGGGGTCATAACACTATTAGTTATGATGCTCTCTTTGTTGTTGGGATTCATATAAATTATTGTGTATTTAGTACTAATATGAGTCTGAGAAAAAAAATAAAGCAAAAGTTTAGTTGTCCTTCTACTTGCTCTTCCAACTACATATATTTTTGTTATTCTTTATTCCAACTGATTGTTTGGGTGATTTTTTACATATTACTCTAATAATATTTTATTCTAAATGATTATTTGTGTAGTCTTTATGTTGTTCTTCTAATTTTAGTGTCAGCCTATTCGAGCAACTTTAATTTGCTTACATTTTCAAAAAGTCATATTGGTTGTTTACTAATTTGAATAGTTGCTTCAAGTGTTGTCTAAACTTTTTATTGACCAATCGAGTAGCTTTTGTCCACAAACTTTTATTTTACAACAACAATGTTAATTGTAAATTGTATAGTTTCATTGAGATATTTAATATTTTAACCCCAATTGCCTATATGTATAATTATTTAATTCTTGAGTATTTTTTAATGTCATGCTTATTAGATTACATTAAGTAAAAAACACGTGGTTAGCACGTATCTTTTGCTCGTCCTTCATAAAACGAAACTGACTCAAAATATGAATGTGGTCGTGTGCTATATTAAAATGCCCTATAAAACTATCGTAAAAGAAATTGCCTTAATAATTACACCTTATAAATGAATCTATGTCTTATAATCCCGCCACAGAAATACCGGACCGTTAATGGTCCGACGAAGACAGACGTTGCGGCGACTTTACCCTTCCACATCCCACCGACCGTGCGGACTTTCTCAGTCCAATCCACTTCCGCTCTGTCTCAGTTAGGTGCCGCTTCTTTTTCCGTTCCTCTTGGTCACGGCCTACTCTACTTCGATCATTGGCTGTTTCCCGAAACCGGTAGCTGCTGGGAATTTGATGATGGCTGTCAGTGCACTTCGCCGCGCCATGCTGTTCTTTCCCGCCGTTTACTCTGCTCGCCCCGTTCGGCATTGAGCTTCCTGGCCATCTGCTCAGATTTCAGATTCGGCGCCGCGAGCTTGATTTGACCTCGCAATTTGCTCACCGTCTTCTTGTTCCCACCGATCTGGTCGGGTTACTCAGTGTGCATTTGTTTAGTTCCGCAATGGTAGTAGGGTCCAGGTTAGGCAAGGGCATCAGCAGCATCAGGAGGCCCCGCCTGGGTTTCTGCACCAAGGTGTCGCTGGCTGTACTCCTGGGCCTTTCCTTCATTGTGTGCTGGTCCATGTTCTCCTCCCCCGCCTCCGACGTCGTCTCTAAACGGAGCAGCTTCGAGGACATCGAGTCAGAGCCGGGCGGCAGTAAAGGTCCGGGCGCTGGTCATCGACATTCCCCTTCAAGAAGCCGTTCTCCGTCTGCTGGCCACAAGCCCGGCAAACCGGCTGGATCTGGTGCAGACAAGGACGGGGGAAAGAGGCACAAGGGAAAACCAAAAGGACAGCAGCATGAACGGCACGGTGGGAACAATGTACATGGGGGCAGTGGGAATGTGACCCATGGAATATACAAGGATGGATCAAAAGATGGTCTTGACAAACCTGATGAATCGAAGGAGAACGGCGTTGAGGATGAGAAGGAGGAGGTTGAGGAGGTGACGGATGAGCAAGCTGCCACCGACAGTGATGCGGAGGAACCTTTGGATGTCTTTACTGTGGATGAGGGGGAAGAGGAGGCGGAAGGAGAAGAGGATGCCAATACAAACAAAGCAAAGAAGAGCATTGGGCCGTTGTTCCATTCGGAGGCACGGGAGTGGAAGCTGTGCGGTGGAAGGAGTGGGCAAAATTACATCCCGTGTGTGGACTTGGAAGGTGCTACTTCTGGGAAACTCCAAAGTCATCGTCACCATGAGAGGAGCTGCCCAAGGACACCTCTGATGTGTTTGATTCCGCTCCCACAGGGTTATAACTCTTCGGTTCCGTGGCCTGAAAGCCAATCCAAGGTGCCCTGATATGTCTCACTATCACTGTACTCACTATTGGTATCCTACACATTACCGTACTCACTATTGGCTTTTCCTATCCATTGAGACTTCCAGATATTTTATAGGAACGTGGTTCATCCTATGCTCTCAGCTTATGTAAAGACTCACAATTGGCTTACACTCTCTGATGACTATCTCACCTTCCCTTTCAACGAATCCATCACCAAGTCTGACTATCTTGACTTTATTGTGGAGGTAGACTCTTCTCCTCTGTCCGTGATTTCTAATTTGCTTTTAGATGCAAAATCCATCCGGTACAAGTTTGGCATTTGTGCATGACTGTTAGCAATTTACTAGAACCATGGAAATTGGATTCTTCAGCTCAAAAAGTTGCATATCTTTTGGGAAAATAACATTTTATGGCCCTTAAATAACAAAATACTCATCACGATGTTTTGTTTGCTGTAAATAGCAAGAATGTGGTGGTAGTTTTAAAGTTCTTTTAATAACCGCTTCACATATTGCTGTCATTGTATCTAATTCACCGTTATGTATCCCTTGTAATAGGAGCTTATGTGTTTAAATCTTTCCTAGATGGTCCCAGATATTGATTGGGGAAAGAATATTAGGACAGTGTTGGATATTGGAAGCACAGATGCTACTTTTGCTCGAGCTCTTTTTGAAAAAGATGTGTTGGTGCTATCTTTAGGTATGATGAGCGATCAAACAGATCTAGCTCAACTTTACCTCGAGCGTGGGTTTCCTGCATTGATTGGCAGTCTTGGTACAAGAAGACTTCCATTTCCCAGCGGTATTTTCGACGCTATCCACTGCAGCGAATGTAATGTTGTATGGCATGCCAACGGTTAGTTTTTTTTGATCTCATGATTCAATAGTTTTGACTCCTCATGAAGTTATATAAAGCCTCTTATACCTTCCTTCGCTTGACCCTAATCTTGAAGCGGAAACTTGTGCTATAACTTCTATTTACTGCTCGTTTCGCCTGGAATGAAAATGTTCATAAAAATTAATATACCATCAATGCTGGAATTGATATGGACTTATTGTTTTCTCACACACCAACATTCACTGGCATATAATATGGTTGGCCGTGTTTCCTTTTTGTGAAACCTATTTTTTGAACTAAGTGAAATTTATGGTCACGTAATGTTACGACACCACTGCATCCCACTTCATCGACCCTGTTCTGATTCTATAAGAGACATCATCTTTGAATACATCTCAAGTAACATGACTTAATTACATTTGGGACACCGACTCCATCGGAATTAGCTCCATCTAGATTGGCTAAAATATGAATTGCATATACTTTCTTTTCTTTGCACAAAATTATATTAAGAAGCAATTAGGAGGCACAGGGATGTGTTACGAGAACCAAAGTCTTAGATTCAAACCCTAGAGGCCTGCACTAAATAGACTCCCAACATCCCTTAAGCTGAAGCTTGGTAGATTACCACGTACAACTTGCCAAGATTGACACAATCAAGACATAAACATTCAAAATGCAAAAGGAATACTTAACCCAAACAAAAAAAACACACTCTCCCCTTGAATCTCTCAATGAATGTTCAAGGACTCCCTCTCAAAAAATAATGCTATAGAGGTTAAAGGGAGCAGTAAAGCCGGTAAAAGAGCAGGTAACGGGCGAGTTCTCAATCAAACTGTACCAACATCTGGAGGGATGTCAATGAGGGTATGGGTTTACCCTTACCCTTACCCTTACCCACCTAAGGTAGTGGGTAAGGGTAATTGTCCCCTCATGATTCTCCATACTATACCGTTACCCTTACACACTTCCCCACCAGGTAAATGAGGAGGGTACAAGCTATATGGGCAATGAAATGACTATACAAGCATCATGTAACATAAAAATATTTCTAACTTTTTATTCATTATATTCTCTACATATAAAAATGATTGAAATTTGTTTGCTTAATTACTCGCTAGCTTGAGCATTTTTTAGACGAGGTTCTAACCTCAACTTATCCCTTGTTCAACAAGGATATTCGAAGCTTGATGTTTACTTATAACTTATAAGAATAAAAAAGACTGGATGTATATGCTATAGACAGCATCCAAGACAATTTCATTCTCATATAGAGACACCTCTAGAACACACAATTATACGAAGCTACCATATTACTAGAAATACTACCAATCCTATTCTCGGATTATAGAAAAACTGCTCAATATTGCCATACTGTCTCTTGCTGGCCTCGTTTGTAAAAAAAAAATAAACATCATAATTACGTTAATTAAAAGGCCATGTCCAGTTACTCAACAAAAGGTGAGTGGAAGACGGTGCGTACCTAGCCATCTCCCATGCAAAGTTGCTCATAAAAAAAACCAACGTAATTATTAGTTTGTTTAAACAAAAACAACTAATTATTTGTTCAGATTTATTTACATATATAATGCCCATATTAATATGTATTATCTTGTATATGTCAAAAGGTAACATGTAGACGTGTATGGATAATACAAATCCCTTACCCTTACCCTATAAAGAAACGAGTTAGTAGGTAGAGTAACGGGCTGAGGAATTACTTGCCCCTACACTTACCCTACATGGTATGTATAAAGGGTAAACATAGTTATCCATACGCACTCATTGACAACTTTTATCTAGAGAAGCAGTAGGATTGGTGCAGTACATAGTATCTCAATCTCTAAAGTTGTTGAGTGGTCCCAAGGTTAATGGATCACAAGTAGTAGTAAAGTCTACATAATTTTGCTACAAAAGCTGTAGGTGGTGGACATGCACAACATAGCACGGACAAGCAACGGGTAGTTGCCATGCATAACACAACACATGCTACAAGTAGTGGATGTAGTAGATATGACATAGCCCGGAGATCGATTCACACATAGACATATAGATACAACAACACTCACTCGAGACTCAAGACAGACAAATTAGAAGCTTCAAGAACTCATACTTTTTTCATCTCGCTCTTGATTTCATCCACGTTTCTCTTCTCCTACTCTATGTCTCTCCTTCGCCAACTACATTTAAGCACACAAGAGTAATTGGGATGGACATCACGAGCTTCTCCAAGTGCAAGTGGTTGCAATAGCCGACAATAAAACATAATTTAGATAATAGCTAGGGTGGACGAATAATACAAGTAGAGTCGGGCGAGGCCAGATAGTAAGGAGAAATAGCAACAAATATTTGTTTATGTTTAATGAAAGTTTTGTTGGATCCTAGATGGGTGATTAGATGCTCTAGAGGGGGTGAATAGAGCTGAATACACTTAAACAAAATTCATTAGACCTTCAAGATATATCACAAGATAAGGTTGCTAAATAGGAAGTTTGAGTGCAACTAAAACATGCATAGCAAGGGAGAGAGAGATTGAACATACACTAAGTGACAAGCTATTTAGAGTGGTTCCACACTTCAAACTAGAAGCGAGTCAGTCCACTACCTAGAGAGGTCAACCTCTAGGATTTCTTAACCTTGCACCTTCATTATATTCATTATAAGAGATACAATACATGACCAAACAAATGACTTACCTATCCAATACAAAGACTCTTCAACCTTACCAAAGACTTACCCACTTTGCAAGGAGTCTTCCGCCTTCTTCCAAGGACTTACCTACTCTTGCACAAGTCTTCAGCCTTGCAGGGATTACCCACTCTTTTGGATCTTCAACCTTTGACTTCACCTTCACTCGGAGAAGCTTTCACCAAGGACTTACCCACTTGAGCAAGGAGTCTTTTGCCTTCACCAAGGGCTTACCCACTCTAGCTCCAAGTCTTCAGCCTTGATCTTCACTAAGGGACTCCTTCCCTTGTTCTTCTTCACCTCTCTTAGCCAAGAGAGAGAACCTTCATCTTCATAGTTGAAATGAGAGATAGGGAGGTGGTGGAAGTGAGAGCTTCACAAGATATACATGTAGGACGAGCTCTCTTACAAATATCCTACTCACTCTAATGGATGTAGCAAGTGATTAAGCTTAGAGAGAGAGGAGGTTGTAGGATCACTCAACTATAGAATAGGGACCTTCATAGTGATTGGCTAACCATGGGATGAAGCCCAAGGGGTCATATTTATAGTTGAGGATGCCTAGAAGCCTTTGGGAACACTTGAGAACGAAAACTAGCCGTTTTGTGGCTTGCAACAGATATATTTTCACTTGTTGCAACTCCACAACGGCTAGAAACACTTTTCTGTACTTTTCCGTACAGTACAATCGGTCGAGTTTCTATAAAGGTAAATCGACCGATCCTACTGAGAGACAAGACCAATTTAGGCCATCGGTCGAGTTTGTCCTGGGGTAACTCGACCGATTCACTTAAATCAGTTTTGGTCAGTAGAGGGATCGGTTGAGTTCTGTGAAGTGTAAACTCGACCGATCAAAAGTCATTTTCAAGATCCAATCAGGATCAGTCGAGTTTGCAACTCGACCGATGAACAACCTGATGTGAATTTTAGAAAATGGCTTTTGAGTGCTTAAACATTCAATCTAAGTGCTCCTGATTTTTTCTAAGCTTAATTACAAGTCATACAATCATTACAAGTGATTTACAACATGATTCTAAAGGATTTACATCATATTACAAAAACGTGCACTTGTATTGACTTTGACTTGTCTTTTCTCCAAGTTGATATGCACAAGTTAGGGCATTTGGAGTGTGTCTATACCTAATCTGAAATCACTCTAGTAGAGACATTAGACACAATTAATTGGAATGGTTTAGTCATCATCAAAGCAAGGGTTTAGTCAATTTATACCTTGAGTCAACATTCTCCCCCTTTTTGAAGATGACAAACCATTCCATAAATGTATTGAAAGCATTTAAGTAAAGTCATACCTTAGGAGAAACCAAGGGGTTTCAATAGAATTGAGTTCATATGCTCCCCCTCAATTGATGCTACTGTTCTCATACTCCCCCTCAATTGATGCTATTTCTCCTACATGGTTAGCTTTCATAACATTTATAGAATACTATGTCTTCTACTCATATATGTTCTACACATATATGTCTTCTCCCCTTTACCTTCTTCCCTTTACATGGACATGCTTCTCCTCTTCATCTAAGACATGCCTTCTCCATGTTTTGTCAAAAGAAGACATACCTTTCTCCCCCTTTGTCATTTCAAAAAGTGGGGGTATGAAGAAAATAAGAAACACCACTTGTTAAGAGAAAGGAAATAAAAAAAGTTATATAAGGAGAGTAGAAGAACACATATAGGGGCTTGTCCAAGTATAGAAAGAAAAGCAAGTTAAAGCGAACACTTGAACAACCCAAAAAGCAAGATAAAGTGCTGCAGAAAAATAATAAAACACAATTTTGACCCTCAAGATGACGGAATTTGCCCAAAAAATATCAGGGCTCATGGCAAAGCAAGAGTCTTGCTTAGAAGGTCGTTTCTGCATAAAAAACACTAGTCTTGCACCAAAAACTAAAACTGGAGCAAAACCTGCATGAAATCCAAAAAATGCTCCAGATCTATGTATCCACTAAGAACCTCAAGGTTGTATCAACACAAGATATACACCTAGATAGATGTAGCAAGCTAGAGTACAACGGAAGCAATTTTAGACACAACCAAGAGATCCAAAGAGATCATCATCAAAACCTGCAAAACAACGTAAAACAAGTAATTGAAAGATATAGATATACCAATTTAGAGCAATTAGAGAGATAGAGTTGTAAGCAAGATAGGCAATTTAGAACATGCCAATATGCATATATAAAGGTACCAAATGAGAGTGCCAAAGAATAAGGCTATTGGTTGAGAAAATCTAGTTGAGAGGGAAATTCTCATTCAATAAGCCAAATGTATATTCTGTGCACAGTGTTGTCGGTCGAGTTCTGTGTATTGACAACTCGACCGATGACAACTGTTGGCAACACCCATTGGTGCCTATCGGTCGAGTTTCAAACAGGACAAACTCGACCGACAAAGCTACTGTCAGAAAACACATATATTTCATAAAAACATATTTAGAGACATGCTAAAAATACAAACCATATCCAAACATGTGTAAGCAAGTTAGTAATGCACTATAAAAACATTTGAAACAGTTTTTGAGCAAGAGTGTGAAGAGAAACACAAAATACCACTTTTGACTCAAAAACCATATGTATAGTGCACACTATATTGACAAAAACAAGTTGAGATTGGTTATAAGCAAGAAAAACATTACCTTTGTGCTTACCATTGCTTTTTCCACTTGTTGTCACCCTCTACACATCTCACCTTTCTTCTTTCATGTGGATTGAGAAGTCAATTTGCAATTCAATAGCTCAAGTCAACCCATTTGCAAGTACCTACAAGAAGAAAGATGAAATGGTCCCCAATCATGGTTTTGGGTCCGGAGGGGTTAGTTTAGCAACCCAAGTCGTATTGCTCTTGGGTGCTTTCCTAAAAGGACAACAAGTAGAATAATGGCCAATATCATTGCAATAGTTGCATGCGCCCATAGTCTTGGAACTAGAGGATTCTTCATGGAAGATTGGAGGTCCTTTACCTTTGTTGTTCCTTTGACTACTATCATATCCTAAACCATGTCTACCAATTTGTTTAGTAGTATGGTGTAGGATATCATTAAAGTTCTTTTTACCAACTAAGAATCTTTGCCAAGAAGATCTCAAACTGTCATTATCATGCATAAGAGAAGCAATAGTAGAAGACAAATTATAGATATTATCTCTAGCATGCAAAAGATCATTTTCTAAGCAAAAAACTTTAGTTAAATAAGAATCTCTATCAATATGAAGAGCAGCAACATTATTCTCTCTACTAGTAGAACTAGAACAAGATTCAAGAACATTGATTTTAGCGAGCAAGGAGGCATTTTCTGTTTCAAGCAAAGCAATCTTAGAAAGATAAACACCATTTTCAGATTCTAATCCTTGCAAAGCAAAATCATTGTCCTTGTTTTCAGATTTAAGAACATCAATACTATGCATGAGAGAATCAACAATTAAATTATGCTCTTCATTAGAACTAGACATGAGAGGTTGAGCTTCTAGAAATCTAATCTTATCAAGCAAACTAGCATTTTCAAGTTTAAGAGAGTCTACTTGGCTAAGACAAGCATTTTTGTCATCAAGCAAGCAAGAGTTAGCATGTTCAAGATCATCTAGTTCTACATGCATATTATCAACAATTCTAGCAAGCTTTTTCTTTTTCCTTTTATAAGACTTAAGAGAGGCACAAGTATCATGAATAATAGCAATCAAAGATTCTTTATCTAAAGAGTTTAGATTTACCTCACTTGAGTCCTTGTTGATGCCATGAGAGCAAAATGACATTCTCCCTCTTCACTAGAGCTTGATCTTCCACTTGACTCTTCAGTTGATTCTTCACTTGAGCTTGAGTTGGAGGAGCCACTTGAGCTTGAGTTGGAGGAGTCATTTGAGCTTGAGTGCCATTTCTCCTTCTTGTACTTCTCTTCTCTTCTCTTGTGAAGATGGGTCTTTTTGCCTTGTGGACAATCTTCCTTGTAGTGACCCTTCTTTCCACATGTGAAGCACCGGATGGAGGAGGACTTGCCTTTGTAGAGTTTACCCTTGGAGTACATGGCATCTTCTTTAACTTGAGAGGATGGAGAAACTTAACCAACAATAGCCTTGATTTGAGCTTTGATTTCAGCCTTCTTCATTCTCTTGAGTTCTTTCTCTTCTTGTCTTTCTACTTCCTCCCTCTTGTCAAGTGTGGCTTCATGTGCTTATAGATTTCCAATGAGCTTTTCAATAGGAATATCCTTAAGAGACCTTACTTCTTCAATAGAAGTCACCTTGGGTTCCCATCTCTTGGGGAGAGTTCTAAAGATCTTAGAGTTGATCTCTCCTCTACTCATAGGATGTCCTAGAACAGCGAGACCATTCACAATGGTGTTGAGCCTTGAGTACATGTTGGCTATCTTCTCCTCCTTTCCCATCTTGAAGTTCTCAAGCAGCTCTTTGAGCATGTAGACTTTGCTTTCCTTCACTTGAGCTGTTCCATCATAAGTGATGCATAACTTTTTCCATACCTCATAGGCTGTTTCACATGTAGAAATCCGGTTGAACTCAGTGGGGGTCATGGAGGCATAGAGGATGTGCATGACTTTAGCATTCAAGGTAGCGTCATCCCATTCTTCAATCTTTGTCTTCGGTAGTTTGTATGAGATGTTCACCATTTGTCACATCTCAAGACTTGATCTTTGGATGTAGAATTGAAGCCTTCTTTTCCAATAGAGGAAATTGCTCCCATCAAAGATTGGAAGGTTGATCAAGTATCTCCCTCCTTGGTAGTCACTCATCTTCTCCTACTTGTTGAAGTATGCTCGGAGAAGACCCGCTCTGATACCAATTGTTGGATCCTAGATGGGTGATTATATGCTCTAAAGGGGGGGGGGGTAAATAGAGCTGAATACACTTAAACAAAATTCATTAGACCTTCAAGATATATCACAAGGTAAGGTTGCTAAATAGGAAGTTTGAGTGCAACTAAAACATGCATAGCAAGGGAGAGAGAGATTGAACATACACCAAGTGACAAGCTATTTAGAGTGGTTCCACACTTCAAACTAGAAGTGAGTCAGTACACTACCTAGAGAGGTCAACCTCTAGGATTTCTTAACCTTGCACCTTCATTATATTCATTATAAGAGATACAATACATGACCAAACAAATGACTTACCTATCCAATACAAAGAGTCTTCAACCTTACCAAGGACTTACCCACTTTGCAAGGAGTCTTCCGCCTTCTTCCAAGGACTTACCTACTCTTGCACAAGTCTTCAGTCTTGCAGGGATTACCCACTCTTCTTGGATCTTCAGCCTTTGACTTCACCTTCACTCGGAGAAGCTTCCACCAAGGACTTACCCACTTAAGCAAGGAGTCTTCTGCCTTCACCAAGGGCTTACCCACTCTAGCTCCAAGTCTTCAGCCTTGATCTTCACCAAGGGACTCCTTCCCTTGTTCTTCTTCACCTCTCTTAGCCAAGAGAGAGAACCTTCATCTTCATAGTTGAAATGAGATATAGGGAGGTGGTGGAAGTGAGAGCTTCACAAGATATACATGTAGGACGAGCTCTCTTACAAATATCCTACTCACTCTAATGGATGTAGCAAGTGATTAAGCTTAGAGAGGAGAGGAGGTTGTAGGATCACTCAACTATAGAATAGGGACCTTCATAGTGCTTGGCTAACCATGGGATGAAGCCCAAGGGGTCATATTTATAGTTGAGGATGCCTAGAAGCCTTTGGGAACACTTGAGAACGAAAACTAGCCGTTTTGTGGCTTACAACAGATATATTTTCACTTGTTGCAACTCCACAACGGCTAGAAACACTTTTCTGCACTTCCGTTTTGTGGCTTACAACAAATATATTTTCACTTGTTGCAACTCCACAACGGCTAGATACACGTTTCTGCACTTTTCCGTACAATGCAATCGGTCGAGTTTCTATAAAGGTAACTCGACCGATCCCACTGAGAGACAAGACCAATTTAGGCCATCGGTCGAGTTTGTCCTGGGGTAACTCGACCGATTCACTTAAATTAGTTTTGGTCAGTAGAGGGATCGGTCGAGTTCTGTGAAGTGTAAACTCGACCGATCAAAAGTCATTTTCAAGATCCAATCAGGATCGGTCGAGTTTGCAACTCGACCGATGAAAAGCCTGATGTGAATTTTGAAAAATGGATTTTGAGTGCTTAAACATTCGATCTAACTGCTCCTGATTTTTTCTAAGCTTAATTACAAGTCATACAATCATTACAAGTGATTTACAACATGATTCTAAAGGATTTACATCATATTACAAAAACGTGCACTTGTATTGACTTTGACTTGTCTTTTCTCCAAGTTGATATGCGCAAGTTAGGGCATTTGGAGCGTGTCTATACCTAATCTGAAATCACTCAAGTAGAGACATTAGATACAATTAATTGGAATGGTTTAGTCATCATCAAAACAAGGGTTTAGTCAATTTAGACCTTGAGTCAACAAGTTTTGTTGCTGTTGGAATAATAGATGAAGTGACAACATGTAGGAGTGGCATTGAGAGGTTAAAGGAAGACCAACGATGCTGAAAATTGGCAAAGCTAGTGCCCGGATTAGTAGTAGAACAAAAATTTCCTATAGGATGCAGAGTGCAAGACCTGATCCCTTTATGTAGACCAATCAGAACATCTAAATTAGAAAATACCTAAGGTTGAGGGGGATCTGCCGACGAGGATGTAGGAATTGGTGAAGCATGGAGGGAGTTGTAGCTTTTGGGCTTCGTTGATACACTTCCAGAGGCAGAGATGGTGCAACATCAGTAGGAGGCAAGTCGGTTTCAAAGGACACAGGCAATGGTGTATCAACCAACAAATCAGATGACAGAGTAGATCCTGCTGTAGAGTAGAATGGCATATGCTCAAAGAAGACCACATCAACACTGACAAACCATTTCTTTGTAGAGGGATCATAGCATTTGTACCGTTTCTGAGTCTGAGAATAGCCCAAGAAAACACATTTTGTAGACCGCGGGTCAAGCTTAGTTAAACCAGGACGTAAGTTCTTGACAAAGCAAGTCTTCCAATAATCCGAGGAGGCACAACAAAAAGGGGGGCATCAAGGTACTAGATTTGATAAGGCACATGATTGCCAAAAATAGAGGAGGGCATGTGGTTAATGGGATAACAAGCAGTAGAGATAGCTTCAGGCAAATAAGTTTTGGGCACATTATAGTGAAAAAGAAGGGCGCGGACAACTTCTAGAAGGTAACGATTCTTGCGCTCAACAACCCCATTTTGTTGGGGGGTGTGCGAACATGAAGTTTGATGAATTATACCCAACTTGTGACGAAACAGGCTAACGGAGAATTGCCAAACTCTAAGGCATTATCAGTGCAAAAAACCTTAATTGGTGTGTCAAACTGAGTACAGATTTCAGCAAAGAAGGTGGTTATAGTATCTAGCATGTAAGATCGGTCTTTCAATAAAAACAACCATGTAGTTCTAGAAAAGTAGTCAATAAAGCTCATAAAGTACCGAAATCCAGATGTGCTTGGAACATAACATGGACCCTAAACATCATCACGTACAATATCAAAAGGTTTGTTTGAGCCAATACATGGTTTAGTTGAAAAGCTGACACGAGTTTGTTTGCCCAGCTGACAAGTTCACAATAAAAAACAAAATATGAAATTGCAGAAATTAGATGCTTCAATTTTGCAATAGATGTATGGCCCAGTCGATAATGCCATTGTAAGCTTGTCACAGATGCAGTCAGCAACACAATAGTCTTTTTTTTTGATGACGAGGAACCCCTCCCAGAAAAGGCCACATTTGGACCTAAGCTAGCCAACGGTAAACCCCGAAACCAGCCACGTACTTTGGGGGCACCGCAACACGCTCAATAACGTTGGGCCTTGTTGCACCCCGAGGGAAACAATCAGAGTCGAACCTAGGTCCCTTCATTGGGGATTGCCTAGCCGCACCGCTGGGCTACTGCCTCGCCCCCAAAAAGAGATTGCCAGGAGTACAATCCGTCTGGTCCCTCATGGCCCGAATCAATCCTCATCCTCGTGTGGAGATCTTGAAATACATAACCGTCCGGGTCAAAAGTAATAGAGCACTAAAGGCTCTTTACAGTTTGACTAACAAATTCTACGAAAATTTGGGAACATAAAGACATGAGCGCAGTAAGAGATTGCTAAGAGTACAAATATTCCCTATACCAGAAACATGAGTTTGAGAACCATCAACAAGAGTAACAGGTGGAACACTAGAAGTTTTATGGAGTTCAAAAAACAGTGCAGAATTACCAGAATTATGGGAGGTGGCGTCAGAATCAATCACCCATTTATATTTACCATATTATGCAGATGAGGTAAGGAGAGAAGAACTTCCATCAGTAGAGGCATCAGTAGTGGAGGAAGTGAGATGGGACTGAAGCAACTTTTTGAACTCAGAGCGAATCCAATCTGCAGATGGCTGGGATGATGAGGATGGTGCAGAATCAGGTTGATCTGTAGTGACCTGATTGGCACATGCAGGTTACCATGCTTAATCCAACGACGATCTTTAGTATGGTTTGTGTGTTTAAAGAAATGACGGTATCGTTGTTTAGATGAGGATAGGTCTTGACTAGATGATGAAGAACCACGACCAGGAGCAACAGTAAAGTGACCACAACCACGACCTCGGCCTCTGGCCACAACCACAAGAGGTTTTTCTTGAGCGAACAACTAGAGCGACAACATTGGAGTGGTCAGGTGACAAAGGGGAGATAGACAAGAGCAGCTGGACCCGTTACAGGACATCAAGTAGTGTAGGCAATGAGTCGCTGGACATGATCTGATCCACCACTCTAGAGAATGAGTGTGGCAAGCTCACAAGAAATTGTACTAGTTGAAGTTCATTGCGTTGACGTTGTATTCAGTGATATCAACAAAGAAAGGGTGATATACTTCAAACTCGTCCTAGAGAGTGCAACATTGGTCGTCGTAATCCTCCACCAATTCAGTAGCATAATACTCCTTTTTGGCCATGTGTTTGAAAAATTTCAAACACTTTTACGGGTTTTCTTGATGAGAGTAAATATGTGAGAGTTGGTCCCACATAGCTTTGGCAGTCTGGAGAGGAAGAAGCGACTGGATGATCTTGGGCTCAACACTATTGACCATCCAGGTCATGATGCCAAAGTCCTCCCTAGTCCAAAGATCGTAGGCTTGTTTAGTTTTACCATCAACATTATCAGTAGGTACCACCGGAGCATCAGAAGTGAGATGTGAATAACGACCATGAGCTGACATAGAGCTCGAAGGCCGCAAACCAAGTGTGATAGTTGGATCTGTTCAACTTCACAATAGTGACGCATAACATCCAAAGCGGCTCAGTAGATGCCATCAGAGAGATATGTAGGATGACATATACGTCAGCAAGAAGCAGTAGTAGGGAAAAGGACCCAACTCAAGGGCAACAACATTAGTCAACAAGAAGCATTAGAAGAAGTAACCCAACTCATGGGCAATAGTATATCTGGATCAATAGATCCGAAGAAACCCACAACGTGGCAGTAGGCAACAACAAGAGATCTGGATCATCAAATATGAGACACCCCCATAGGGGCAGAAGAGAAGAGAAATACCTACACTACCATAAGGAGAGAGTTACTCCACCATGAGGCGTAGGCAGGCAACAAGGATAGTTCTATTAGATCTTCAACATGCTATTGTTAGATAGTACCGGGACACACAGAAGAAGGAAGAGGGATGGAGGAGGGGTTGTTGGTGGTCAGGACAGGAGGGAGGGGCGGTAGGTTTGGAGGAGGTCAGAGTAACGGCTGGTGCGGGCGGCGACGGCCACGAGAGGGGAGGAAGAAGGGGCAGGTGGCGACGGGGGTGGGAGAGCAGGGAGGGGGGGGGCAACGACATGCAGCATGGGGCGACAGGTAGAAGGGGGGTGAGGGGAGAAGAGAAGAGTGGTGGCTAGGGTGAGAAAAGAATGGGAAGCATTAGGGTTGGAGGAAGAATTAAGGTGGATCGTAGTTGTGTGATACCATATAGAATAGAAAAGTCTTTATTTGATGTGTTTAAAACAAATACAATGTTCTGTCTTTTATAGGATAAGAGAGTAAGAAATAGAACTAGGCAATATGGGATAAAAGAAAAGCTAAAGACAAGTCTAAAGTACTTAGCAAACGCAACATCTAATTGAGAGACAATAATAGAAATAAGGAATATATACCAACAATATCCATGTTGAATATTCTAGAATGAGTGAGTGCCTAAATGATAAACCACATGCTAAAGGTGATTCTACTGATGATACAAATGCAGCTTGGAAAGAAGTATCTGAACTAGACTCCCTAGTGCCTGGATCCTGAACAATCGTGAATCTTATATCCCCTGCAATCTCATCTTCTTGAAGACTACAAAAAAAATCTGGTATCATCTTGCTCAAATATACTCTTCTAGAGGCAATGCCTCTCACATCTTTGATCTTTATAAGAAGCTGCATAATCTACACCTTGATGAAAAATTGCTAGCTTCGTCTCTCACTTTGACACTTTTAGAGGAATCTGGAGGGAGTTGAAGGCATATATCCCCTCATTTCCGATCTCATTCAACTTCAACAATAAGAAGATGAGGTTCGGTTTTGTATATTCCTTGCTCTATGAAGTTGTTCACTAACAGATCTTCACATCTGATTCATTGCCAAACATTGATGATATATATGTACGATATCCCATTTCTATGTTCTGTGACAACCATGTTGCTACCTGTATTGCAAGCAATCATGTGTTCAGTGAGAGAACAAAATATTTGAGTTAGATTGCCACTTTATATGTAGTGTTGTTATGGATGACGAAGTTTCTACATATATGGTGTCTTTAGAAGAGCAAGCTGTTGATATTTTTACAGAAGGCTCTCACTGGGAAGCATGTCGAAGACTTGTGTATTTATTAGAACTATAAGTCATATCATATATGGGCCGGAGTCTATAGGCCCATATAGAGTCTAGTCAAGTCTAGTCAGGTCTGAAAGTCTCTGGAGTCATGTCCACCTTCTCCTAAATAAAGTAGAGGGATCTCTCTTGTACAACACATCTTATAATACAACATTGTGAATATATCGTCCATCCAATATTTCCAACATGGTATCAGAGCCTTATTTCCAGGGACTCTAACTCTAGAGGGAAAGCAATGAGTCTACGCCCGCGGGCGGCGGTCGTTGTCACGGTCATTGCTCGCAGGGTCATCTTGATCACCCACTTTGTAGGGTCTCAGTTGCCCTCTCTCTGAAGGGCCTTCATCATCCAGATCTAGATCTGACAAGTATCATATTCATCCTCATCTATCATCCCTGTGTGTCTGTCTTTCATCTTTTGTCTTCTCCAAGCATAAAGTTCAGTCGCTCCCTCCATCAAGACAAAGTCTAGATTCAAGCTGTCACCCTTCTTGCATCACCAAGATCAACAACCTTGGTGGTCTTTTCTATGGTGGAAGTCCTCTCCACCATCTGTGTCGTCTTCTTCTCTAAGATGGAAGTCATCTCCACCATCCGGTCCATCTTCTTTTACAAGGTGGAAGTCATCTCCACCATCCGTCCCGTCTTCTTCTCCAAGGTGGAAGTCACCTCCACCATCTAGATCGTCATCTATGGTGGAAATCATCTCCACCCGGATCGTCGTCTCCACCATGCGAATCATCATCTCTCTTTCTCCTCCTTTGGATTTACACCTAAGAGGCATATTTCTAGAAGAGGAGTCATCCGTGAAGTTAGGGTGAAACATTTCTAACGGTTTTCACGTGAAAATCTATCTCGGCGACACGAAACACGTGTTCCACAATCAACACATCATGTATCTTCATCAGGCAACACAAGGTTTCATTTAGGCCGCAAGTTACACGACATGTCATAAATCAACATGGCGTGTTGACGGAGTTGGTTTCACGCCTACACGACATATCATCAATCAACACAACGTGTTGACAGTTTCAGGTCTACACGACGTGTCAGCAATCAACATAGCGTGTCGTTGACAATCTGTTCAAATATCTTCGACAATCAAACACATCCCCATTAGGATTTGCAATTCAATTAGCAAGGAAGACATTCTTCAAAGGGTGTGTCCCAAATCAATTCTTCAAGCATCTTCAGAGGTTCAATCAGAAGCTCCCCAACAAGAAAAAGATTTATCTCTATCAGATAGGCTCGAAAAAAGATCCATTTATTTTCCTGATTCAGATCTTGTAATCAGGTCACACACTGCATCGAATCTGGTTATCGGTTCGTCTACTGCAACTTCCTCATGAAGTCAACCTCTCTGAAGCAATATGAAGGCCTATACTCACATGTGTGATGCAATTCGCTCTCAGGCGCTAGATCAACCTCTCTCATGCATGAGGATTCATCCCTTTCAAGTACAACGTCCAATTTTTTTAAGAGTGAGGTCAAGTTCTCAAGCCCGTTGAGCACCCCAACACGACTTCTTTAGCAATGTCAAGCATATCCTTCTCCAATTGTTTCTTCCCTCTCCATCCCATGTCCCCTAATGTCACAGGGGAGTTTCTCTGTCTTTGTCCACCCCAACCACTTCTGTCGTCTCTTTGTGGTTGGTGTGCAGGGGAGAGATAGAAGAGATGAGAAGAAGAGTAGAGGTGCTCATAAGAGGAAAGAGGAAGAAGAACATTGTCTACATACAGAGTTTTATGTATCTAACATGTTATCCAGATCTCCCTCTCCAGTTCAAGGCCAATGCCCATCCTCGCCATTCAAATCCCGAGTTGCCAAGCATTGATCTGTCATTCAAAATTCATCTTCTTGCACCGTCTTCAGCTTGAAGACGATGATTCCTCAGATCAATTAGAAGTCATCGACGCTCTACATCAGGTGAATATTGGCCATATATTGGTTATTCTACTTTGGCAACACTTCAATCTTCTAGTGTTGGAACATCTTGTTTTATTTTTACATCTGGTTGCGTGTCCGTTCGACACACCTGTCTTTTGTAGAAGATCATCCAGTCGACTACGTCATCTATGTTTCCTTCTTGTATGTCGATGCCCACATTGATGTTCGTCCGTGCCACATTGATGTTCGTCCGTGCCTTGTCTAACACGTTGATGTTTGTCCATGCCCATGTTGATGTTTGCCCGTGCGAAGCACATTAATGTTCATCCCTGTCTCGTCAAGTACGTTGACTATCTGCTACAACCTAGTCATCATGTAGCACATATCTTGGAAACTACTTCAACGACAATAGCAATTGAGTTCGTGACTCAAATGATCTTAGCATGTTTCTTCAACATACTCCAAGATACAACCTCCAATATAGTCAAAGCTCTAGATATTTCAAAGATTCGATGTTTATCAATCTCAGGGGAAGCTTCAAAGTCAAGATGCCAAAGATATTAAAGTGTTGGGGAGTGCACATGTCGTGCTAAGTCAAGGGGATATCATGTTTTAGTCATAATTTTTTTTCTCACTGTCTTGTTTCTGTTTGTCCTCCATCTGGGCATGTGATTCTCCCAAGCTCCAGCTTGCGGGGGAGTGTTAGAAATATAAGTCATATCATATATGGGCCGGAGTTTATAGGCCCATATAGAGTCTAGTCAAGTCTGTCAGGCCTAGAAGTCTCTAGACTCTAGAGCCATGTCCACCTTCTCCTATATACTAGAGAGGGAGGGGTCTCTCTTGTACAACATATCTTGTAATACAATATTGTGAATATATTGTCCATCCATTATTTCCAGTAGTATCAAACTGGGCATGATCAATATATATGCTTCAACTTGATGGGGAGTATTGGGAAATAAATATGTTATGTTTATAACTCCTTTCGTTACTATCGTGGTTTCTCTCTCTCTTATGTTTTCTGATATTGTGTAACAGGCGTTTGTCTGTTTGCCCCGCTCCTATAAATAAAACGGTGTTAGATATTTGTAAGATGCATGGAAATTTCTTCTCCCTTTTATGTCACTAATTACCAAATAACATACACCAATGAATATCGTCATGAGCATCTTTCATTAGCTCATCCTTAGCTTACACAAATACATTGCGACTTAAAGATGATCCTTGATGAATGCCACCTGCACAACATTTGGTGTCTCCCATCACTTTAGTCCTAGCAGAAGTAGCTAAATTATCACACGTCTTTAGATAAGTTAATATTTTAATATGCTATCCCATTTTTTTTTAAAAACCATCAAAGAACTTATCCCAATACTCTATCAAAAGTATTCTCTGAATCAATTAAATAATCTGAAGTTGGTTTCTATTATCCTTTTATTTCTTCATAAGTCTTTCTTCAAATGTGGTGTTATTGTACCTCCCATGTACTCATGACTTATGCTACCTTGTATCTTTAATCCCATGCATGTGCTCAACTTTTGCACACTTGCTCGGACCCCCATAATAAGCATGCTCTATTGCAATACAAAACACACAATGATTTAAAGTTAACCCTCGAATGAGGGTTAAACTCGCAACATGCTGATCAAAGCAGGAAAATTAGATCCACCATAACCTTAGGTGTGGCACCTTCCCCTTCCCTCTTCTAACACACACACACACACACACACACTCTTCTCCTGTCTCTTGCAATCTACGCAATCGTTCTATAGCCTTCTAATGTAAAACTACGACTATTTAAAAATAATCTAGGCAATGACTAAAAGGATAATTCTCATTCATAAACTGTGTCTCTACATGGATGCCCATAGGGCCTTTATATAGGCTTCTAAAAGAAAGACTAAACACACGATAGCCAATGTGGGACTAAAACCACATGACTTTACAAAAACCCATAAGAAGAGAAAAGACATAATAAAATAAAACATGCCAATAAAGCCTAACTAATGACACGACGACGCCTACGCTCATAAGTGCGTAAAGGTGGGGCCTATCCTACGTCAACTCCCCTCGGCTGCAAAAGACTCGACTCCGTCGAATCAATACTGAGGTAGAGCTCCAGAAGATCTGCATCAACGCAACGAAACTCCTCCTCGGTGATCCATGTGGCGTCTGCTGAAGAACGACCTCTCTAACGAACCAAGAAATGACGTACAATGCCCTGGCTGGTGAGGATGGTTTGGTCGTCCAAAACGGTGTCGATGCGCTCGGGCGGCTGCTGAGGAAGTCTAGGCAGAGGCGGTAACGCCGCTGACGGCGGTGAACCATAGTGACGGGCTGCTGGTGGTGGAGGGGGCTCGAATGTACCACGATAAGGAGAAAGATCCTCCACATTGAATATTGCACTAATGCTCCAATCTGCTGGCAAATCCAGTACATAGGCATTGGGTTCATGTCGACTAAGTATTTGGAAAGGTCCTGACGCTCTGGCATGAAGCTTCTTGAAAGAATTTTTGGGGTAGCGTTTAGGACGCACACGTACTAATACATAATCTCCCACATTATATTCTTGAAACCTGCGATGTGCATCTGCAGAAAGCTTATAGTTTTCATAAGTCAAAGTAAGTTTTTGGAGAATCTCGGCATGCAAATCATGAATGTGCTGGGCAAAGGTCTCAGCAGTGTGGGAAATGCGGTCATTAGTGGACATAGGTACAAGATCTATAGGCTGGCGGGGTTTGTATCCATTGAAAACTTCAAAAGGACTCTTTCCTGTGGAACGATTTACAGAGTTGTTGTAAGCAAATTCAACAGTAGGTAGTAATAAGTCCCAGTTGCCTAGGTGCTCACCAACAAGACATCGCAGAAGGTTACCCAAGCTCGTGTTAACCACCTCAGTTTGACCATCAGTTTGAGGGTGAAAGGCAGAAGAGAATTTGAGGTTGGTACCAAAGATTTTCCACAAGGTCTTCCAAAAGTAGCTAACAAACTTTACATCACAGTCGGAGACTATGGAGGAAGGAAGTCCGTGTAGTTTGACTACCTCATTGAAGAAAAGGCGAGCGATACGAGAGGCATCAGAAGTCTTACTACAGGCAATGAAGTGGGCCATTTTCGAAAAACGATCAACAACGACGAACACAGAGTCATGGCCACGGGAAGTGCGAGGAAGACCTAAAATAAAATCCATACTTAGGTCCTTCTAAGGCTCATGCAGAATAGGGAGAGGAGTGTAAAGACCTGTATTTTGTCTTTAAGTTTTGGCCAATTGACAAGTACGACATTGAGACACGATGCGAGCCACATCACGACGTAAGGAAGGCCAATAAAATCTGTCTGTCACTAGAGTGGTGGTCTTATACCTACCGAAATGGCCAGCGAGGCCACCAACATGTAATTCCCAAATGAGAAGATCTCGAACTGAAGTAGAAGGGTTACACAACTGCGTGCCACGAAAAAGAAATCCATCACGTAGGCTAAAATCAGAAGCATGGCCGGGTGTGCTACTGAGAAGTTCAAAATGAATAGTCGCAAAATCAGGACAGGTCGGATTTTGTTCTTTCAGTCGGTCGAAGCCCACAACTTCAATGCTCATAGATTGTAGGGTGGTCAAGCAACGACTGAGAGCATCTGCGGCCTTGTTCTCAACACCTGAACGATGGTTGAGGACAAAAGTGTACTCCTGAAGAAATTCACACCACTTGGTGTGACACACATTTAAGTTCTTTTGGGAGTTCAGAAAGCGAAGGGCTTGATGGTCAGACCAAAGAATGAACTCTTGATGGAGAAGGTAGTGCCTCCAATGACGCAGGGATTGCACAACAACATAGAATTCTTTATCATACGTGGAATATTTACGCTTTGCCTCATTGAGTTTCTCACTGAAAAAGGCAACAGGGTGCCCTTCTTGACTCAGAACGCCTCCAATGCCAACACCGGAAGCGTCACAAGATACTTCAAAAGGAAGTGAAAAACCGGGAAGGCGAAGAACCGGAGCTTCGGTCAACTTAGTTTTGACTGCCTCAAAAGCACGTTTGGCTGATGGTGTCCACTCTAATTTGTCACACTTCATTAACTTAGTGAGAGGAGCCATAATGGTGCTAAATCCTCGAACAAAACGACGATAAAAAGTAGCCAACCCGTGAAAGCTGCGAAGCTCAGAAATCGAAGTGGGTTGAGGCCAATCAGTGATGGCCTTGACTTTGGCTGAGTCAGCCTCAATGCCGGTAGCGGAAACAAAATAGCCAAGGAATATGACTTTATCTTGAAGGAACGAACACTTATTTAGATTGATGTACAATTTCTCAGTACGAAGTGTGTCAAAGATGAGTCAGAGATGAGTTAGATGTTCGTCCTTGGTCTTATTAAAAATCAGAATATCATCAAAGTATACCGCTAATTTTTTTCCAATGAATGGCCGCAACACATGGTTCATGACGCGCATGAAGGTGCTGGGTGCGTTCGAAAGGCCAAAAGGCATGACTAGCCACTCATATAAAGCGTCTAGGGTTTTGAAGGCAGTCTTCCATTCATGAGACTCCTTAACACGGATCTGGTGGTAACCGCTACGAAGGTCAATCTTGGAGAAATAGCGGGATCCCGTCCATAGATCAAGCATGTCGTCAAGACGTGGAATAAGAAATCGATATTTGACAGTGATCTTATTGATGGGTCAACAATCTAAGCACATACGCCAACTACCATCCTTCTTGGGAGCAAGTAGTGCCAGAACCGCACAAGGGCTCTTGCTCTCACGAATGAATCCTTTGAGAAGGAGGGCATCAACCAGACGTTTCAATTCAGCATGCTCGGTCGGGTTCACACGGTAATGAGGTCGGTTAGGGAGCGAAGACCCGGGAATCAAATCAATCTCATGCTGAATATCACGTATAGGAGGGAGCTCATCCGGAAGGTCGGTGGGTGTCATGTCCTTAAACTCGTCGAGAAGGGTGGCAAGTTCCGGTGGGGGCTGACAATCGGACATGGGAGTAGATTCTTTGATGTATAGCACATACATGCATCCAGATTCTCAGTTGGCTTCCTCAAGCTCTTGTGGAGTGACAAGGTGTAGAGTGTTGAGACTTGGAGGATTGGGGATCGGGCGGTGGACTCTTTTTGATAGGGGAAATGAAACAAGTAGGTGCTAATCGGATGTGTTTGCCTTTGTGCTTAAAAGTATAAACGTTGGAGCGTCCCTCATTGTGGGCATCTAAGTCATATATCCAAGGACGTCCCAAAATGACATGGCCAACATCCATGGGCAACACGTCGCACCAAATGTGGTCCGAATAAGCACCTAGAGTGATGGGTACAAGACAACGTTGGGTGATGGGCAAGCTAATCTGGTTCACCTAATGGACTTTGCGTGGTTGTGGATGTAGTTCAGGGTGCAACTCCATGCGCTTCAATCCATGGTGCGAAATGATATTTTGAGAACTACCCCCATCAATGAGAAGTTTACAACTTTTACCAGCGTGTTTGAAAAAAGTTTGGAAGGGGGTGGTACGTTTCCATTCATTCCCTTCTGAAGGAGCCACAAGAACACACATGACTTGAAGATAAGAAGGATCATCCTTATAATCGACATCATCATCTGAGGGTTTAGAGGCTGGAAGAACATCTTCATACTCAATGTCATCCTCTAGGGTGGTATCGGGAGAATCAGAGGACACAAAAAGAGCACGACGAGGGCATTGGGCAGTTAAGTGAGTCGTGCTATGACAATGAAAGCATTCACGACCTCTTGGAGGAGGTCGGATTGGGGTGGACATTATCTCCTTGCCTTTACTAGCTGAAGGGGTTGAAGAACCTTGGGGAGATGGTTGGGGCAGAGGATAGGCCGAATGAGATGAGGTGGTGACAAGATTACTGGTTGATCTAGTACGTTGGTCGAAACGAGAAAAGGAAGGCCCACGAGAAGCAGGTTGTAGATAACTCTTGACCTTTTGGGCGCAGTGAAAAGCATAGTCTAAGGAATCATATTGTTGCAATTGCATTTCTCGCTTAATATCAGGGTATAGACGGTGCACAAAGCGAGCGACTAATTGCCAATCTGAGTCATTGTGAGCACAACAGTTTTTAGCCTCTTCAAACCGTTCCATGTACTCCTAAACAGAAGATGTCCCTTGGCTAAGGGCCATCCAGTCGGAAAGAAGTTGTCTTTGGTATTGGGAGGGTACATAGCGTTCACGTAGCTTGGTTTTCATCTCATCCCAAAATAGAATAGGAGGCTGACCACTACGCTCCATGTCACGTTGGACGCCTTGCCAATACCTCTTGCAGACCCTTCGAGTTTCATTTTCGCAAACCTAATCCGTTGGACATCTGTCATGTTATACCAGTCGAAATAATCTTCCAAACTGGCAATCCAATCGAGAAAAGCCTTAGGGTCAAGTTTTCCATCAAAAGTAGGGGCATCTACCTTAACTCGTCGGGTGATATCATCCTGAGGTGGGTGTCCTGGGTGGTATTGACCATAAGGATTTTGGGGAAAGCCTGGGCCACGTGGGGGGGGGGACATGAAAAGCATCATGTCCAGGGGGACGAGGACGTGGCGCAGGAGGTTGGATGGGATGTTACGGCGCAGCCATTGGTCGTTGAGGATGTGGATAATGATTTGCAGGAACGAATTAGGGGTCAGGGGCATTGCGTTGGGGGGGGTATCGCCGTGCAAGGTTTGTGTATGGAGCAGTGGGTTGAGGCGTATAATTGGGAGGCTGATAATACGGTGGGTAGTAGTGGTGGTGGTTTTCCTCATAGGCCTGTAGGGAGTAAGGGTCATGTTCAACGAAAGAGTCAGTGGCCCCTAAGTTTTGGTAGTTGGGGATCTCTTGGGGTTGTGGTGCACAGATTTGTAGGGGAGTAAGAGCTAATAGGGATCGAGGTGCATTCCCAACATTTGGTGGCATGCCATATCCAAAATAAGGTGCGAGATTCTGACTGGCCTGGAGGGTATGTGTTTGGCGGATTGTGCGAAGCTCAATCATGATGGAATTGAGTGTTTGACCAAGAGTATCCAGGTTAAAGGGGGTTTGGGAAGAGGCAGGGGCTTCTTCCAGAGTGGGTTGCAACGCAGGGCTATTAGACCTATGATCCGACATAATGAATTGCAGCGAAACAACCAAAAATTATTGTTCCAAAGGAAAACTTAGTTTCTGAGATGAACAACGCGAAAAACTCCAAGAAAAAAAATACGGACAGATATATGAAAGTAAATAGTGCGCCGAACAAAGAAAAACCTCTCACAAAAATAGGACTTGGCAATTTTGTGGTGGGGAATCAAAACTCCCTATGGACCCTTTTGCGAATGTACTAGAAATGCAAAAGAAAAAGGTACAATAACAATGGAAAGACCTTACTTGAATTGTAGATATCGAATGCCCTTTACTTTCTGTAGAAGATGTTGAAGAAAACTTCCTTAGAGTCGATGTAGAAGGAAGTTCCTTAGAAGGAAGGATGATCCGGTATGCCCTGATCCTATGCTTACTAGCGGCCGGCGGTAGCAGCAGTAGGGGCCGACGACAACAGCAACAGCGAACAGTGGCGGTGGGAGAGGACGGTGGCGGAAGCACCAGCAGGGGCCGGCGGCTGCAACAACAATGGACAGTGGCGGTGGCAGCAACAGGGGATGGCAATTGTAGCAACGCGGACAGCGGCGACGGCAACTGCGGCAGCGGGCGGCGGCCGTAGTAGTAGCGGGCGGCGGCCGTAGCAGCAATGAACGGCGACAACGGACAGAAAGGGATGGCGGCAACAGCAGCAGGCGGAGAGGGTAGTGGGCGGGGTTTGGTAGCAGCGGCGGTGGCGGCGGGTTTGGTGAAGGTGGAGGATGATGGCTGGAGGATGACGGCTGGAGGATGGAGGGTGACGGTTGGGCAGGACCTAACCCTAATGCTTTTAGGGTTAGGCTCTGATACCACTTAATGTAAAACTACGGCTATTTAAAAATAATCTAGGCAATGACTAAAAGGATAATTCTCATTCATAAACTGTGTCTCTACATGGATGCCCATAGGGCCTTTATATAGGCTTCTAAAAGAAAAACTAAACACACGATAGCCAATGTGGGACTAAAACCACATGACTTTACAAAAACCCATAAGAAGAGAAAAGACATAATAAAATAAAACATGCCAATAAAGCCTAACTAATGACATGCCGACGCCGACGCTCATAAGTGTGTAAAGGTGGGGCCTGTCCTACGTCACCTTCGCATGTTGTTGCCCTTGAGAGTTCTTTCTTAGGTCTCTCCTCGCTGGCCTAGCCATAAATGAAGACTGAAGATCCAAGCAACCACAGCGGTTCTGCTTCCTCTAGGCCGCTTTGGCCCCTCTTGCCCGCGTCTGCTGCTGGTCAGCTGGCCACCTTTGTTGCTATTGTTGTTGGCTTGTAGCAAAAGTTTCATGCACCTACTGCTGATAAGTCACGTAGGAGGTTTGGATTGTTTACATATCGTGCCACTAATGATCTCCATACCTCCTGTTCCCTGATGTACTTGTGGATCTGGTTCTGCCTGCTTTAGGCAAGCATGCTCCCTGATTATGTCTGGATATGGATTTTCTTGTGTTCAGCCCACCCATGAATTTTGTTTTATGATAGTCTGATTTATTTAATCACTACCACTACGAGTCTATCTACTACTTCCATTCTCCATACATCCTAGTTGGTTCTATCTTGTTCTGGCAAATTATTTTCCTATATTACCACATAGCTTCTCTACCATCTATCCACCGACTCTATGTTACTTGTTAAACTTGCTGAAAATTTTCTTCTAGCTTAGGTTTTTCTTTTCCAATCTGTATTACATCTCAGCAAGAATACCACTTTCTGATTGGAAAACCAATTGAGAAGTTTCTTGAGGATGGTGATTTTAAATCAATTGAAATGCACAAAAATTGAGTTACTAGTGGCTGTCATTTTATCCTGGATCCTCAATAGTGTGGTGTAGAAGATTGCAATTTCTCTTATCTATGTTCATAGTGCCATTGCTATGCAGGATCAACTTGTCCTTGTCTATGAAACATGTAGGAATCCTAACAAAGTGTCTCAAGATTTATACTAGATTCATCACTTTGTGCTAAGTCTCATGGAACAAATATGGAAGATTATCTCTCGCGGTTCATCAGTCTGTTGGAAGTACTAGAGAACTACCATCCCATGGATAGACATCTACGAACTGCCCAAAGCAACCAGAAAGTTGCACTCAGTCAAGGCTTCAGCCGGTCATCTTTACTGTTAGGTGGGTCTGTAATGAGATATTTGCTAGTGACCGCTTCCTCAGATCTATGGCACCTATCAATCAAGGAATGAAGTTTCCACGAAATCGGTGAAATTTCGCTCAAAATTTCAATTTCGACGCCATCTGCTACGAACTCATGCGGCTGTACCGCCATGTCGAAATCAGCGAAATTTTTTGCCCAGTTTTGAAATTTTTCCAGGAAACAGTAAAGTCCACTTATCTCCCACATCAAGGACCCCCGCACCTATATCCATATCAAATTTTATTGCATAAAACGATGCATTTAGGTGTAGAGATCACGGCCGTAAAATTTCATAAATTAATTTGCTCATTTTGGTATCGAAACGGGCACAGTTGCATCTATCAAAATTTTCCATGTTGTCGAAACGGCATCGAAATCAGATACCTCATTCCTTGCTATCAATGCCTTAAATATTCATGTATTGTTACTACTGCTCCATCTACGTCAGAAGTAGTATCTATGTTTGCTTCATCTACCTGTGGCCGTGATTGTGGTGGTTGAGGTTGTTTCTTAGGGGCAGTGGACTGTGGACATCACCTTTGCACCCTGCCACCGTGATGGCTTTGGGAGGAAAACCCACTTTGGCGATAAGTGGTGGGAGGAGTACGACAAGCTGGCTTGGGCTAACCAAATGCACAACATCTCAAGGAGGACCGTCAACATCCTCAACAACATCGCATGAGACAGTTAGCGGAGCTGAATTGTAGTAGATTCTCTTGAGTGTCATAGTAGAGCTTTCTATATTTATACGAGTGACAGTATCTGCCTTCCTTGCCGCTCATGGTATGAGTGGTAGTCGCCGTTGGGTGATAGGTTATAGTGTTCTAACAAATGTTATTGGGAAAATTTCACTACTTTTTGGCTAATGGAAACCCCTTCATTGCCAGTTGGCATTGCTAAAACTACCCTGCTGCTCTCATGTCTTATATGCTCCCCGCTTTCCTTTTATTTGTTTTCTGTTAGTAGAATTATTAAACCCTTGAAGTGATCATACGCCTCATTGCATCTTTTAGGAACTTGACACAAGGACAAAGTTGCAGGACGAAAAGGGCTATACTACATAGATGATGCTCCTGTTTCAACTTGGCTGCCAACTTTTTTGCCAGTGGCACTACTGGCATGAAAACCCATTTGCTGCCAAGTTGCAATACATTATTCTAATATTTTTGTTTCCATATCTGAATGTCATTCCTGTAGGTTAACAATGTATTATCTTCCCTGCTAGGCCTAATATAGGTATAACAACTATTTTTAATTCTAGTTCATTTTGATGTCTACGGAACCCTATTAGGGTTTGGGCCAAGCAACTCATCCATATTTTATCTCATTGTTGATGATCACTCCAAGGCCATCTGGATATATTTGTTTAAGTGCATATCACACGTTTTGGATCTTATTAAAATGTTCTTTTGAGAATTTAGAAGTCAGTGTTCAAAATCTATTCACATTTTTCATTGGAAATGCAATTGAACTGTTAAAATTGGTGTAGCCTTGTATTTTCCTTTGGGACATCCATTAAACCTCTTGCACGTATACACCTCTACAAAAAATAGGGAAACTGTAAATAAGAACTTCCATCTGCTTGATATATCAAGAACCCTTTTGTTCCACACACACACCCTTACCTACTTCACATCTGATGCATATCTAAGAACATGCTATCTTATTAACAAAATGCCCTCTTCTATCCACTAGAAGTTCCTTACAAGATCCTCTTTATAGAAGCATCCCTGTTTCCTCTACCTCCCAAGGTATATGGGTGTATTGGTTTTATTAAACCCGTTATGCCTGAGAATAATAAATTATCACCTCTTTATAGATTCATTCTCCTGTAAACAACCAGGTGCTTATTACTATAGACAGTGTTTTTTGAGAACACTTTTTTTTTCTTTGAGTAGGAACCACCATTGCTCTTCGGTTCCTCATTGATGATCCCACTACTATTTTTACTACCCCTATGTTTCCTTATTACTCCTATGATAGACCCCTCCCCCCCCAAAAAAAAAAAAAAAAAAAAAACCACTATGGGTACATTCATGGGATCATGCTCTGTCAACCTCTAGACCTGTCAAACGGGTGGGTGGGTTGGGTCGTTGCAGGTGCCGGGTCAAAAAGATACATTTCTAAATGGGTGGAAGAAAAGCACACCCAAACCTGACCCTGCGGGTTGCAGGTTGCCCGCGGGTGCCCATATAACATGTGTTCAATCAACAATAAGTTGCTAGTTGCTTTCCTTAACACTATAAACAAAATTTAAAACAACTTGTAACTATCTTTTTCATGTCAAATATAGTGCAAAAGAACCAACCAACTACTATGTTTGACGTCAAACCATTAAATTAGCTGTCGAAATATGTTTATACAAACTTAAAGAATAAATATCAGCTAATTTTAATATGCCGATGTAAAAAGGAAAACCTATGTAGTTTTCATTGATAAATATCACAAAAAATAACACATAATTTAATCATGTAACATTAGAGATTCCTAATATTACAAGTACTTATTGTTGCCTATTGCAAACACAAAATAAAGAGAATACAATTGTTGTTGGTAAAGGTAAAGAGTTAAATAGTATAAAACAAGTAACATCTTTTAACACGTGTATGTGTAAATTATTTATATAAATACATTTGCTTCAGTTAACTGGGTTGCCCGCGGGTACCCGCAGATCATCCATGAAACCCGCTATATAAACGGGTGGGTATGGGTTTGGGTGATTTTCAACGGGTGGCAAATTTCCTCACCCAAACCCAACTTAAACGGGTCGACCTGTGGGAGCCCGCGGATTTTGACCCAGATTGATAGGTCTATCAACCTCTGTCCCCTATGCACCTTTACTTTTCTGCAGATCCTCTGTTGAGCCTTCTTGTGGTATTTCAATATATATTGATGCACCCATTGTAGTACAGAAGGGCAATCAAACCTAACTTTTCATCATATAGCTTAATATTGTTCTTATGGGCATTTAAGTCAAAGTCTATCTGCCTCACTGTGTCACTTTAAGTACTGAAGAGGCCAGATTGGTCCTAGTTTGGCAAAAGCAACAAATCAAGAAATGCAAGCTCTTTTTAACAACAAAATTTGAAACACAGTTCCTGTACCCACTAATTTGTAAACATGTTGGTACTATCAGTCGGTTTTCACAATTAAATATTACTAAATGACACAATTTAAGTGCTTAAGGCCCACCTCGACATAGAAGGCTATATATAACTTTTGGCATCAATTATTCTGATGATTTTTCTCATCTTTGGGTTCATGCATTCTCAACTTGATCACTCAAATCTTCGTAATCACACTTCGGCATAAACAATTATCATGTTTGTCGTGTGGATGATATTATAGTCACAGGGAATGATCTTGCTGGTATCCAAGAAATTGAGGAATATCTCTGAACATTTTATCACCAAATATTTGAAAAAACTGCAATATTTTCTCTACCAGAGCTGTTTCTACAAACTCAACTCTGCTGTAGTTGTCTTTGGCTTCATGCGTCCTTAACTTGATCACTTAGCTTTATAGTGACACTTAGACAAGAGCAATCTATTTTGATTGTCTGTGTGGATGGTATTATATTCTTAGGGAATTGTGATCTTTTGGTATCCAAGAAATCAAGGAACACCTCTCTAGACATTTTATCACCAAACTGTTGTAGAGTAAATGAAGCTGCGCGATATATTTGATAAGAAACCCCCTCCTATATATAGGAGAAGGGGGAAGCGTACTGATGAATCCTCCAGATTCATCATTACAGTCGCCAATTCCAGGATTTTTTGTGCCTTATATTGACTGATTTACCCTTGCTTTGGTTTACTTTGAGTATTTCCCTAGTTCCATGCTAATATTGCCTTAATAGTTCTATTTACAAGATTATTTGATCTTTTTATCTCTCATTCACTTTCCTTCTTCTCTACAGATCAATCTCAACCATCCAATCAAGATCCAACGGTTCCTTTTCATCCAACCACTCGGTCTTGACCACCATTCGATCTTGATCCATTCGATTTCACCCATGCGGTCTCAAGACCGCATGAGCCCATGCGGTCTCAAGACCGTATGAGCCCATGCGGTCTCAAGACCGTTTGAGCATGATAGCAGCAAATCGTATAAACTGACCACCTGCAGGATGTTTGACCATGATGGCCGGCTTGCCACAAGCGACGCCGTCGTCTTCCTCACCGTCACCAACAACGTCGGCGCCCACCTACACATGATCTCCGGCGACGTCGTCTTCATAACCTGCTCTGGCAACCACGCCGCCCTCGCCAACCACGCATGCAAACCGTTTTGAAGTACGCAACATACACCGGCAGCCACCGCACATCCACGCTCCGCAGCTTACGCAAGCAACACTTGCAACCTACCCGTCGACACCACTGCTGTCAGCGACCGCTGGCGTCGTCTTCTTCACCAACCTTGCTCCGCCACCATCGCTCATGCACGAAGCAGCGCTGCCGTCATCATCTTCTTCTCGCGACTTGCATGCACACCAACGCACGACCGCATGGGGCTGTTGCAAAGCGAAATCGAATGAGCAAGACCGTACTGGAGGTCGTTTGGATTGGATAGATCCAAAGACCGAATAAACTGCTGGAACAGAAGACCGAATGGATAAGCTTGCGGGATCGTTTGATAACTTTGATAAGAGCTAATTGCTTTGCAAGACCGCATGAGTATTTTGAGTTTGTTTGCTGCGAAACCGCATGATCCCACGTGACTTTTAGCGTTGCATTTGAAACCGTTTTACCAGCAGCTCACGTGAATGCATGAAGGATTGGCACTTTGTCAAAGATGGCAGCAGCATAAGAACGCATGACCCCATGTGGGCATGAGAATGCACAAAGCAAGACCGTATGGAATAGCTGATTGCCATGCAATCCGCATGAGCAATTGAGCTGAGATCGCATGGAGCAATTGATCCGAAACCGCATAAGCTTTTAAGCCAAAACTGTATGAAGAACTAGAAGTATAGACCGCATGCACGTGAAGCTGCCAAAATGTTGTGCTGGAAACCAACTTACTCACATATAGATCAAAGGAAAAGTAGCCATTCACGTGAAGCATGAGCAATCATAGGAACGCATGGCCCTTGTGAACGCATGAGACCGTGAGGAGGCCTGCGGTTTCCAAGACCGCATGAGCAAAGGTAGCAAGACCGTATGGGCATTTGCATATGAGACCGCATGGCCAAGCAAACCGTATGGATAGCTGCTACAGCAAACCGCATAAGCATTATTAGAGCAAACCGCATGAACAAAAGGGAAGGCCAAAAGGTGTGATTCCGGGGGCCCAAGATATTTTGGCAAGCCTATAAATAGAAGGGTAGAGGCATGGTCTAATCCATACCATCTCACTACGGCCCAAGGCTGCCGGACTGGGACCAGTGCCGGAACGCCGCCAGATTGCCCGAGCACCGTTTCTGACCAAACTTCACCCACAGCCTCAGAATCCCATCCAGAGTCCAGATCCGGTGAGCAGCCAGTCTGGGCGCAGATCTAGAAGGCTGTTCCATCACCATCTCACCATTGCTCACACCATAGCTCCACCTCATCCTACTCTTGCAATTCCGGAGGTTGACCCGAAGATCGAGGCGGAGAGACAGGCGTCATCGACTACAACGGAGCAGTCCCGGAGACTGCGACGATCTACACCGGGCTGTCACAGATCTACTCTTCTGCTCCGACGATGCTTTCTTCCTCTCTCTTCTCTTTCTTTGTTGCTTCCTCTATGAGGAGCGAGTAGTTCCATTCACTGGGGTGCGGGGACTAGCCCCGCTGCCCGTGTTTTGTAACTTGTACTAAAAAGATGTTATCATTCCGTTTCAATACTAAATCGTTTCATACATGCTTGAATGTTGGCCGCGTTCTTGTATGCATCTATTGTCTTTCGTTGTGGTTTGTCTACGACCGCTCTTGAGACTCGAATACCGATTTAGTTTTGGTTTCTGGTGCGTGTATCCACCGCGCATCCGTTTCGGTATCTAGAAACGCTTTCTGAGGAGTGGAGTAAACTCACCTCCATCGTTGTACTTTTGTACTATGAAATGGAATCAGTTGACGTACAAAAGTGCAACCTTGACGGGTCGAGAAACACACTCCGAGGAGAGAGTGGTGCAAAGTACTTGACCATTCGTTCGGGAATGGCTGACGTTGCAACACTCTCACGTTTCTCGTAGCTATATCCTCGAAAGAGGGATAGTCTATAAGGATACTAATCGATTTGGTAATTATCGCTCGCTTGTTAGTTTTCCGATGCACGTTTCACGAGGTTGAGTAAGATTTTCTCTTCGGAGACTACATATCTTCATTGACACGTAGATTCGTACCAAATGAGAGTTACTCAACCCGTGAAGGATGTGTGCATTACTCTTGTCCTATAAGACATCGGTATTGTACAACATCCATGTTTCTTGCTTACAAGTCTTGCTATGTTTGGTACAAGTGCAATTATGTGTAGTAGTGGTGAATACCCGCATCACCCCAGTGATCCATCATCATTTGCTAATCTTAGTTTTCAATCCTTAAACTAGTTTTTATTCTTGCCTTTACTTTTGCATGTTTTAGGTTAAATAACTCAAATCAAACTTCTGGTCTTAGATGATTAACTTAGATTGATACGAAACAAGAAAAAGACACTCAGATTCTTAACGTTGTCCTTTGGGTTCGATCCTAAACCTGTACTATGATAAGGCTTCCACACTCTTGTGGGGTTGGAACATTTATCTAGCACCAGTTGTAGGTAAACCTAGAGAGAACATCAACTCCCTAGGGTTTTTGGTGCATATTAGGACTTCCATTGGAAGAGTAATCTTTTGGTGTAAGTTCTAGCTCCATCAAAAAATGGCGCCGTTGCCGGGGACAACGGTATAAGAATCGTCTTTTTCGAATTTTGTTTCGATTTAGGTTTCTCTAGGGTTTTTCATTTTCTTTTCAAAAACCTAAAAAGTGAAGGGCTTAATCTCGCATATCTTCTTGGAATTGAAGTGGTTGGTCAAGCCTGATACACTCTTTCCTTGATTTCAGGTACCAACTCTCTTCAAAATGAAGCAGTCGACACCACCAACTGTTAGATGTCAACTATGTGGTGACTATTCTCATGCATCGATTTACTGCTTCAACGTCCCTCCTCTCTACGTGATGGCTCTGCGTCAAATAATCATGAATCGGATAGCTGGGAAACTCAAAGAAGCCTCTTCATACAACTATGGATATAACGCAAGTTATAGTTCGTATCACCATGGAGGCTACTACGAAAATCCTAACTGTGGTGGATTTCAAGGCGTGGACTACAATGTAGAAGGGAACCTGGAAGACGATGAAGTGCATGAAGACCAACACACATTGATGGAAGAACTACGTGCCTTACAAACATCGGTGGCTCAACAACTAGCTGATCAGACAGCCGCGACCAAGAAGTTGATAGCCGACCTTAATCAACTTACGCAACTTGTCAACGCTCCTGAGCAACATGCAGAACAGCCACAAAATTCAACTAAGCACATCTCTAGTCCACATGTTGCAATAAATTATGATGATGATTACGAAATCATGTGGAATGTGCCTCCCAATGATTTTCAAGTGCCAGTACAGGGTGGGGAATCATCCTCAGAACCAATGACTGAACTCAAGGATGATACCTTCACCACACCACAAGAAAAAGAATCATTCTTCGAGCCGAAGTCTTACCCGGATAATGACTCTTGCACTATGCTCTTAGATGAAAGAATGAGTAACCAATATGAAGATTTTCTTCAATTGGGAGATAAATTGGGAACAAACTTTAATGTTTATCCATCTTCTCCCCCCATAGACTCAGATCCGACCATACAGATTGAGGGGAAATCATCAATGATTGACTCCTTATATGACAAATATTCTTCAACCTCAACTGTCTTGTCGTCGAATTCCAATGAAGAAGGGTCTACGTTACACGAACTCTACACTCCTTCTCAGTCAGACATAGATGAATATGAGATTGATTCAGATGAGGAGACGTCTTTTATGCAAGAGACTCAAATGATTCCATTACTGGAAAAGGATCTGATTTGTCCTTATGAAGACATTTCTGATCATTCGGCTGATCTAGAAACAAACTTCGAGGATGGGACTGACCAAGATCTTGATCTAGAGACGGACCATACCACTCTCACTGATGATGAAACAGAATCAAGGGAGGATGAGGGGTCTCAAGATGACAATCCTATGACCGGTCCTTTCCATGAGATGACACCACCACAAGGAGTTCTGACGGAGCCAGTCCTCGAACAAGAACATGATTTTTCTATTGAATCTCCTTCTAGTCACTTGAACGAGTTGAAAGTGCACCATGAAGAGAAACATGAACCATCTCTTGACTTTGGGACGGATTATGATATTATCATAAACTCTTGTAATGACAAAAAGGACCCCTGGGATGACATCAAGCCACAAATCTATCCCTTTATAGCCACTCATCCCTATGAAGAAGCCCCCCCTAACATTCATGAAACTGAGATTTATCCATTACCTGAGCTAGTTTCCATTCCTCTCATAGAAACTCTTCCCAAGCACTCAATTGAACTGGAGGAGTGTTATGAAGAAGAATTGGAACAACAATATATCAGTCCCAATATTGAAGAAATGGGTTCATCAAGGGATTTTAGCCCTCAAAATGATATGTCAGGGACTAATCCCTCTCATGAAGAGACATCACTGGAACTCCTATCTCAGGATCCCATGACTTCCTTACCCGAGCAAGAGTTCGTTTTACCAGTCAAATCCTCTTCTAGTTACTTGGATGAACTAAGGATGTTCTACGAGGAAAATACTGAACAAAACTTTGAAAAGAAGAACGACGCTCTTACCAATTTCAACATTGATAAAGATGATGATACTTCTCAAAATAACTCCTCTGATGAAGAAAAGTCATCCTGGCTACTATATCCTACACAAGAAAAGCCAGGTGACGAAATGAAGCCGGAACCGGATCCACCACCTGATCCTAGACAGGAGGAAGTTCAAGTGGCCGACCCTCAATCAACTGCCCTAGATTTTGAAGAAAGTAGTTTTACTTTGAACTTCGAGGGTGAGCCACAACTGGAGGGCACAAGTGGGCATAACCTTGATTTCTCGCATAGTCCTCCAGTTTCGACTGCTTATGTTCCACCTCCCTCGCTGATGGGGGAAGGTCTCTGGATTCTTCTGGACGGGCAACGAGGCGAAAGTGATGTGCATCCAAGTCATCCAGAAGACTCATTCAAGTTGCCACAACTTCCCAGCCAACAAGTTGTTCAGACCACTTCCTCGTTCTCAGCACCAGCCATTACGAGATATCTTTGTCGGACCTTCTTCCAACTACGAGGACCGCCTGGTTAACACTGCGCAACCCTTCCCCTCCATCTTGAACCTAGTATTTGCTCAGAAATGGGCAAATTCATAAGTTCAAGGTGGAGGGTGGGTGGTATGACTCTCACTCCACCCTTTATCTTTACTGCTTCATGTTTTTCCATTCTTAGTTTCTTTTTCATAATTTTTCCACCTTTTTGTTAGTTTTCTAAAAATAAAGCCTTTATCTAGTCGGCTATTGTTTTTCGAATCTGAGATCATCACCTCTTTTCGTTACAAATTCCCAAGAAAAGAATGCTTAAAACTAGCCAATGCGTGTTTTTCATCTTGAATAACCTATGAATCCTAATGTCAAACCCTAAAATAGGAAATGATGATACACTTCAATAAAGCTGAGATAGATCAAATACATCACGCCTTTATCTGATTAATGGATCTGTTGTATGGATTTCTCATTTGATGTTTAATCATGTCTCTTTTTGAGCAGAATGTGATGGAGAAAAGAGACTCGTCGCATGGAATCGCTAAGCAATCTGCATCATGATCCGAACTCTCTTTTACACTTCTTCCTTCATTTTCATACCCCTCTGTTCACTAACCATGCCAAAGTTTTAAGTTCGGTGTGGCACGCCACACTCCTTTCTAGTGAAAACTAGAACATTGCCGAACTTTAAGTTCGGTGTGGTAAACCACACCTCTGCAAAACTCTAAGTTCGGTGTGGTACACCACACCTCTTTTTCCACTACCGCTTCTTCCATACCCCTCAATACATAACAGGGGCGTACCACCTTCTCATTTTGCTTCAAAGAGTATACAATGATGATTGTGCACATACCGAGGTTGGTGAAAAATCTACCCCGACTCCAAAAAGAGGCCTGGCAGCCCAAATATGCAAAAATCCAAAAATACCCTTTCTCTTAAGCCAAGTGAGAATGAATAAAAGCCAGAGTGTGAATAAAAACATGAGAGTTGTGCCCTGAATAAGGATAACCGATAAAGGTCTCGCCCGACCGGTACATTAGCTGCCCTCATAAAGGCAGATGTGTCGCGACCGGTAGTGAGATCCTAAGGATCCAAAAATAACCCCTTACCTCCTCTCAAAGAGGTAAAATAGCCAAAAGTCTTAAGCCAACCTATACACACTTCTGAGCTACCTTTAGAAAAAGAAAAAAATCGGGTGTAAGGCTAAGCCAACCAGAGTTGTGCATAAATCATTCAAAGTATCTCGATGAGTCAATTAATTTTAAGAGTCTTGATTCAATCTGAGGAGAGACTCTTATCTTTTGATCACACCCCCATTCTCTCCTCTTTCAACACCAGTGACAGATCATATGCATTTTGTTGATTCTGTGGGTTTGTTCAAAATCTCATAAAACTTTTTAACATGACCGATACAACAGAGAGTGAGAAGGAAGTACTTTAGCAAAGTAAACTCAGAAATGAGGATATCATAAGATGTATTCCGTGATCTAAGGAAGCTTTGATGCTGTATCGATCTGAGCAATGAACAAAATTACGATTTGACAATAGGATGAGGCAATCCTGAGATGAACGATTTCATTGGCGACTGTTTTAAGTTTTCCATTTCTCGGGACGAGCAACGCTTAAGTTCGGTGTGGTGATGAATCTTCCAGACTCATCCTCAGTCACCAATTCAAAAGATTTTTTACGTTTTTCCCTAATTTTTGTTTCACCTCATTTTTCTTTTCTCTTTTTTGTGAAAATTTTGACGCTTGAAACGAAGGTGAGGTAATTACGAGATCAACTTGCATGCGTCTTTGCGACTATCTTGGGCTTTTTCGTTCCTCGGGACAAGCAACGCTTAAGTTCAGTGTGGTGATGAATCCTCCAGATTCATCATTACAGTCGCCAATTCCATGATTTTTTGTGCCTTATATTGACTGATTTACCCTTGCTTTGGTTTACTTTGAGTATTTCCCTAGTTCCATGCTAATATTGCCTTAATAGTTCTATTTACAAGATTATTTGATCTTTTTATCTCTCATTCACTTTCCTTCTTCTCTACAGATCAATCTCAACCATCCAATCGAGATCCAACGGTTCCTTTTCATCCAACCACTCGGTCTTGACCACCATTCGATCTTGATCCATTCGATTTCACCCATGCGGTCTTAAGACCGCATGAGCCCATGCGGTCTCAAGACCGTATGAGCCCATGCGGTCTCAAGACCGTATGAGCCCATGCGGTCTCAAGACCGTATGAGCCCATGTCGTCTCAAGACCGTTTGAGCCCATGCGGTCTCAAGACCGTATGAGCCCATGCGGTCTCAAGACCGTTTGAGCATGATAGCAGCAAACCGTATAAACTGACCACCTGCAGGATGTTTGACCATGATGGCCGGCTTGCCACAAGCGGCGCCGTCGTCTTCCTCACCGTCACCAACAACGTCGGCGCCCACCTACACATGATCTCCGGCGACGTCGTCTTCATAACCTGCTCCGACAACCACACCGCCCTCGCCAACCACGCATGCAAACCGTTTTGAAGTACGCAACATACACCGGCAGCCACCGCACATCCACGCTCCGCAGCTTACGCAAGCAGCACTTGCAACCTACCTGTCGACACCACTGCTGTCAGCGACCGCTGGCGTCGTCTTCTTCACCAACCTTGCTCCGCCACCATCGCTCATGCACGAAGCAGCGCTGCCGTCATCATCTTCTTCTCGCGACTTGCATGCACACCAACGCACGACCGCATGGGGCTGTTGCAAAGCGAAATCGAATGAGCAAGACCGTGCTGGAGGTCGTTTGGATTGGATAGATCCTAAGACCGAATAAACTGCTGAAACAGAAGACCGAATGGATAAGCTTGCGGGATCGTTTGATAACTTTGATAAGAGCTAATTGCTTTGCAAGACCGCATGAGTATTTTGAGTTTGTTTGCTGCGAAACCGCATGATCCCACGTGACTTTTAGCGTTGCATTTGAAACCGTTTTACCAGCAGCTCACGTGAATGCATGAAGGATTGGCACTTTGTCAAAGATGGCAGCAGCATAAGAACGCATGACCCTACGTGGGCATGAGAATGCACAAAGCAAGACCGTATGGAATAGCTGATTGCCATGCAATCCGCTTGAGCAATTGAGCTGAGATCGCATGGAGCAACTGATCCGAAACCGCATAAGCTTTTAAGCCAAAACCGCATGAAGAACTAGAAGTATAGACCGCATGCACGTGAAGCTGCCAAAATGCTGTGCTGGAAACCAACTTACTCACATATAGATCAAAGGAAAAGTAGCCATTCACGTGAAGCATGAGCAATCATAGGAACGCATGGCCCTTGTGAACGCATGAGACCGTGAGGAGGCTTGCGGTTTCCAAGACCGCATGAGCAAAGGTAGCAAGACCGTATGGGCATTTGCATATGAGACCGCATGGCCAAGCAAACCGTATGGATAGCTGCTACAGCAAACCGCATAAGCATTATTAGAGCAAACCGCATGAACAAAAGGGAAGGCCAAAAGGTGTGATTCCGGGGGCCCAAGATATTTTGGCAAGCCTATAAATAGAAGGGTAGAGGCATGGTCTAATCCATACCATCTCACTACGGCCCAAGGCTGCCGGACTGGGACCAGTGCCGGAACGCCGCCAGATTGCCCGAGCACCGTTTCTGACCAAACTTCACCCACAGCCTCAGAATCCCATCCAGAGTCCAGATCCGGTGAGCAGCCAGTCTGGGCGCAGATCTAGAAGGCTGTTCCATCACCATCTCACCATTGCTCACACCATAGCTCCACCTCATCCTACTCTTGCAATTCCGGAGGTTGACCCGAAGATCGAGGCGGAGAGACAGGCGTCATCGACTACAACGGAGCAGTCCCAGAGACTGCGACGATCTACACCGGGCTGTCACAGATCTACTCTTCTGCTCCGACGATGCTTTCTTCCCCTCTCTTCTCTTTCTTTGTTGCTTCCTCTATGAGGAGCGAGTAGTTCCATTCACTGGGGTGCGGGGACTAGCCCCGCTGCCCGTGTTTTGTAACTTGTACTAAAAAGATATTATCATTCCGTTTCAATACTAAATCGTTTCATACATGCTTGAATGTTGGCCGCGTTCTTGTATGCATCTATTGTCTTTCGTTGTGGTTTGTCTACGACCGCTCTTGAGACTCGAATACCGATTTAGTTTTGGTTTCTGGTGCGTGTATCCACCGCGCATCCGTTTCGGTATCTAGAAACGCTTTCTGAGGAGTGGAGTAAGCTCACCTCCATCGTTGTACTTTTGTACTATGAAATGGAATCAGTTGACGTACAAAAGTGCAACCTTGACGGGTCGAGAAACACACTCCGAGGAGAGAGTGGTGCAAAGTACTTGACCATTCGTTCGGGAATGGCTGACGTTGCAACACTCTCACGTTTCTCGTAGCTATATCCTCGAAAGAGGGATAGTCTATAAGGATACTAATCGATTTGGTAATTATCGCTCGCTTGTTAGTTTTCCGATGCACGTTTCACGAGGTTGAGTAAGATTTTCTCTTCGGAGACTACATATCTTCATTGACACGTAGATACGTACCGAATGAGAGTTACTCAACCCGTGAAGGATGTGTGCATTACTCTTGTCCTATAAGACATCGGTATTGTACAACATCCATGTTTCTTGCTTACAAGTCTTGCTATGTTTGGTACAAGTGCAATTCATGTGTAGTAGTGGTGAATACCCGCATCACCCCAGTGATCCATCATCATTTGCTAATCTTAGTTTTCAATCCTTAAACTAGTTTTTATTCTTGCCTTTACTTTTGCATGTTTTAGGTTAAATAACTCAAATCAAACTTCTGGTCTTAGATGATTAACTTAGATTGATACGAAACAAGAAAAAGACACTCAGATTCTTAACGTTGTCCTTTGGGTTCGATCCTAAACCTGTACTATGATAAGGCTTCCACACTCTTGTGGGGTTGGAGCATTTATCTAGCACCAGTTGTAGGTAAACCTAGAGAGAATATCAACTCCCTAGGGTTTTTGGTGCATATTAGGACTTCCATTGGAAGATTAATCTTTTGGTGTAAGTTCTAGCTCCATCACATACATACTTTAGACTAAACCCTAATTGGCCAAGGCACACTTGGCCCATATACAAATATAGACTCAAATAACTTAATTAACTAAATAAGCCAAATTCTCTAACAATCCCGCTCACGTTGAAGCTTGGGAGAATCCCAAGTCAGCTTGCAAATAGAAAGACTAAAAGAGAATAAATAAGCAACAAAAGGTAAACCAAGCCCTTTAAGTATTTCTCCCCCTCAATATTACAACAAAACACTCATCACTCAAACATTCCCCCTCAAGTAGATTATTCAAAGCAAGTATGCAAGCATTTCGAATCTAAAGCATGTCGCAGGTGCAGGTTGCAAACAAGTAGTAGAAGCTTCTCGATCAAAAGATGTGGCATGTGGAGTAGTAGTAAATAACATCAAGAAGGCGTCAAAGTCTTCATCATAGTCTCTATTGTCGCAGTATAGAGTGTTGGATTATTGTCCCAAAGAGTGCTGGGTCACAATCCTGGAGAGTGCTGGGTCACAGTCCCAGAGAGTGCTGGGTCATGTTCCAGAGAGTGTTGGGTCACAGTCGTAGAGAGTCAACATGCGCAAGGAATGGACCATATCAACGTGCAAATAAAGCATTAACAAAAAGTAGAAAGTAGAAAGTAGAGATGACGTAGCGGGATAGAAGACTATCAACTTAAATAAGCAAGCAACATACACGAAGCTCCAGAGAGTAAGCTCTCCAAGAAGCATATAGCAGTGAAAGACTTTCAGATGCACATATTAATAGTAAAAAGTCCACATGCTCTTGAAGAAGTGCATAAAGATCCAAAATATTTATAGAGCACCAAGAAGATTCTCATAGATAGAAGCATAATTAAATGTCCTCTCTTCATCTCATCTATTTCTCCCCCTCACACCAAGCATGCAGTTGAATAGTGGTTGGGGTGGACAATCTAAAAGAACTACTTTGAAGAAATAGGCTGTAGCACTGCGCGGGGGGGGGCAATTAAGGGGTTCCAATGTCCTCAGTGGGTGGGAATCGAGGGGAGGTCGCCCCTTGTGGGGGTTCGAGGGTAGATCCCCCCAAAAAAGGTTTATGATATTTTTCAGAGAAAAATCAAACAAAAATCTTTCATATCAACCATTGAGTGGAAAACTAAACAAAGATATAACGTCATGCAGAAGCCTTGCGCCATATAATAATCTCCTTGTAACTGCACCAAAAAATAAATTGTTGCATGTAATTAGTAGTAGAAGTCCACTTGTGAAGAAAGAACCCATAGAGTCAGTTGAGAACACTGCTCCACTAGATCTTTTTAAATAAACACGTCCTCTCTAAAGCAGTCAAACGATATTAGGTAACAAGACATTTTTACTGTGAGCATAGAGACCAACAAGTAATAATACAACATGAGTGAGGTGGCTAGAAGATCTCGTTGACTAGAGCACGGCGAAATCAACAATGGATGGATTTAGAAGGCTCCCCCCTTTGATTAAACAATAGCATGGGACCCGCAAATGCCACTCGGTGCAACGAGCAATGTGGGGATCACAACGGGAGCATCATGCAAGGGTTGAGGGATTAATGACTGTTGGCAGGAGTGATGGTTTACGACAGGTAAGCTGGGGGTTAGGAGGGAAGAATGTCTTGCTGGGGGCGGTGTTCCAGATTGCATGGTTGACAATCTCGCGGACAGTCCGCGCCCTCGGACCCTTGCGGAAGAAGTCGAAGGTCTCTATCTCGCGAAACATTAGAGGCATGTCCACAACCTCCTTCCAGGAGTGGCACTCACAGGGAACCATGTGGAGCTGCTCGTCAAGGGGGATCTTAACGAAGATGAGGCACATAAGCTCTGAGCAGAGTCTGGTCCCATTGAGCGTGGCAGGTCCTGGATGGTGTTACCCAGTGTTTCTTCGCGAGCGGTGGTGAGATCAATCCGTTGGTGGTTTATGATAGGAGGTGGGGTAGAAGGACAACGAGTTTGGGAAGGGTTATGATGTGTGCAACAGAGTTTACGACCACAAGGGAATTTTGATGGAAGGTTTGTGGAAATAGAGATGACGATGTAAGTGTTTTAGTAAAGGGGTTAACAAATGGCCTGCGGGCATAGTCACAATATACTCCGACTTTTCGAAAAAGTCGCGTTTAAAACACGATTTTTTCCCTAGACGTATCAAACAGACGAATAATTCCCAATTTGAGCATAGTCACAATATATTACGTTTTGTTCCCGTATTATTCACGAATTTGACATTTTCTTCCCGTTTTCTACTTTTTAATGTACTTTCTCATTTTATACTATTTAAGACTAACTTGATTTGAGTGTGTGTTTGTATATGTAAATACACACACACATATATATGTATGTATCATGTATGTATGTATGTATGTGTTATATATGTTGCAATAGATGTATAGATATGTACTTATATATCGTGCATTATATGTATTGTGTTATATATATGTGCAATACACACACACACACACACATATATGAATCCTCCGATCTTTTGCCGAATTTTTCCCGAATCGTTGACCGTATTTTTACCGTACGTTGACCGCTTTTTACCCGAAATTCCCGCATAATTCCCGAATCCCAAATTTTTCAGCTCGACCGAACGTATCCCGAATACCGAATTTGTGACTATGCCTGCGGGCGACACATCAAGAACGGGTGGCTTCCCGCAGACTAGGAGTCTCTCTTCTTTTTTCTTTTTGTTTGACGACCATGGTTTAGGATCTCTGCTTTGATACCATGTTCTAGAGTAAAAGAAGGTTGTGCAATATATTTGATAAGAGAAACCCCCTCCTATAAATAGAAGGGGGGAAGCGTACATACTTTAGACTACACTCAAATAACTTAATTAAGTTAACCAAACTCTCTAACACAAACATTTGGGAAAATTATAGTATTTTCTTAGTATTGAGGTGGCTAGACAAAACTACTCATTCCAACAGAATGACACTATGCTATTTATCTATTATAAGTGACATGCAGCTCAAGGAAAGACTAATCACTACTACACTTGATCCTAGCATTGGTTAATATGATGATAGAATTCATCCTTTTCTGAAACTATATATATAGACGCCTTGTAGCAAGTTAATTTATCTCATTTTTTAGTAGGCCTCACATTATTAACATCGCTACAATAGGTTTGCTAGATAGATACCTTGACAAACCAAATCTCTGTCATTGGATGCTATCAATCATATTCCTCGATATCTTAAGAAGATACTGTATATGGGTGATTGTAAAAGAAAAGAGGTCACCTTGAATCTTTAGATTTTCCACTTGTGATTGCTTTGGTAGCAATATAAATGAGAAATTCTCATTTGGCTACTGTACCTTCAACATGTTGAAAAAAATGTGGTTACTAAATCCAAAGCAAAAGTCGAGTATGTAGGACTCATACTACATGTAAACTCCTTTGGTTTAAGGGTTCCCGATAGATCTTGGCATCTAGGTCTCAAAATTCATAGTTTCATACCAATGTCCTTTGAATTATGTTCATTGCAAACATTCCCATCTTTTATGAAAGAAAAGCATGTTGACGTTGTTTGCCACTTTATGTTGGAAGGCTATTCTCAATGGATGGATTTCTAAGAAATCCAATATGCGGATACTTCACTAAACCTTTGGCAAGAAAAACCTTCTACCATCTTCTAGCAAGCTGGGCAGTAGTGATATCGATGTTTCAGTTCAAGGGCAAGTGCTTCAATGTTTCATGTATTTGTAACTTATGCCTCCTTGTATCTTTAGTCTCACACCATCACCATGTACTCGGGTTTCGCATGCTTGCCCAAACCCTTATAAACAAGCAGTATCTATTGAAATACAAAACACACTGAGAGTTTGACTCTCAACAATAGTTCATTTCTCAACAGTCTCCTTACTAGGAAACTAGCCCCCACACTGCGACTCATGAGCTTGATACCTATATAGTTTGTGCAGTTTTGATTAATTTGTTGTTATAAAAACTCAAGAATATTAGATAATTTGGTTGATTGGGTTTTATTGTATTTGGTCCTAAGGGTTTCTAGCTCATTAGAGTCCTGAGTCCAATTCTCGTTGTGTCTCCCTCTGCCATATATAGGAAGTAAGGTTTTGCCTAATCAAATCATCTCAGCTTTAGGTTTCCCACATTTGAAATTGAGAACTATGGTACAACTTCTCCTCTCATTAGACATCTTCCCTACTCCCACAATCCTATCAAAGAGTTTCAATTAGTAACTCCTTTCTTTCCTTACTCCTCATATTTTCGGTGATACCATCTCGCCCAAACACCTACGGCTTCCAAAGAATTCTTAACCACTGATGTGTTACTCGCCGTGCATAGGCGATATCTCTTTATGACATTAAAGTTCCCAACATAAGTTAACATATCGCTGTTAAAAGTTTTGCGAGAGTAGTTTATCCTTATATTTTTTAATCCTTATCAATTGAATTCTCTACTATCTTCATCCTTTGATGCATATTACTTGGGATGCATTTCTTTCTCTTGTACACACCATCTTATATATACACACTCTTAGTTTATAACAAGGATTTTGTAGGCAAAATTATGGTTAAACACACTTTAATTACATAAAAATGTTAGATTTTCACAGTAAATTTAGGTAATTGACGCATGATCACGTTGCTCATAACTAAAGCACTGTTCATTGTTCGAACAGATGGATTGCGTTAGAATATAGCCTATTTAGCTACTAGGTTATTAGTCTATAGTCTACATGGACCTGTTGCCCATGGCCCATTAGGGTTGAGTCGCTTCCTTTGTGCTTCCTTGTAATAGCCTCCTTTCCTATATATAGGACAGGGGTGTACATATCAATACAACAACACAACATTATCGTATACACTTCTTCACATGGTATCAGAGCAATAGCCCTGAGGAGAGAACCCTAGCCGACGTCCCTCCTTCCCTCCTCTCTCTCTCTGCCGCCCGATCCAACCCTAGCAGCCACCGCCCCTTCTCTCCTAGAGAGAGCAACCAGTTGACAACCCGCCTGCGGACGGCTGCCACATCCTTCCATGGCTTAGGCCGGCCACCCGCTAGGCACATCCCGGCCTCCATGGTCGCATCTTCTTCCCCTTTCACATAGATTTTATCTATGATCCAACGCCATCCTTCCCGTCAATCTCTATCCAGTCCAAGTCTCTAGACGACACTATTTCCCGTCCGGATCTATTAGTCAGTCGTCATATTCCCCAAGATATGTTCATCAAGCAGCTCCAGCCGTAGCCATTGAAGCAGCCACGCCAAAGTAGATCCGCCTTCCGCTCCAGCAACCGCCGCCATCGTCTTCACCGCCTCGTTGCCCTGCCGTCTCCGTGTCAAGCCGCTATGTCATCCATGATCTCCGCGTTTCCATCACCACTGCTACACCACCTCTCCGGACCCTGGACGATGCTAATTCCCGTCCAGATCCGACCGTGGTCAAGTAAGGAATCATCACTGTTCATGATCAAAGGAGTACAAAAGACGACGCTGATTCCCGTCGACCCATGGTGCTAATTCCCGAGGTACTTGTCTCCTTGACGGCGCAAATTTCCGTCGAGATCTCGTGCATCAGCCGCTGCCGACACGGCGTGTAGTCCAAACAATGCAGCGTGTCGTGCTCCAGAAATCACCTTGACGACGCGGAGTTTCATCTAGAACGCAAAAGACACGACGTGTCGCTCAAAACACACGACGTGTTTGATTCCAGAACTCGTCCTGACGGCGCAGATCGCAACATACACAACGTGTCTTCCTCGAACACTGCGTGTCGGCGGACAACAGAGTTACACCTTTGACATTAGACACGACGTGCCCACTTGGAACACGGCATGTCCACTTGGAACACGACGTGTCGACAGAGATCCAGTTCACGCCTCAGACATCCGACACGGCATGTCGCATTTTCACACGACGTGTTGCAAGGAGTCAGTCAGTTTTCAGCGAAGGAGCTACACGACGTGTCATCAGGAGTCTGTCTCTCACCCCCGATAATCTACAAAACATGTCAAATCATAGACATGACGTGTCCGAAGCAGTCGGAACACTTCCAGTTCCACTTTGACGTCCTCCAAAGGTCTATCTCTCCTGCAATACTTGATGATAATCGGATCCTGCTATTGTTTTTTGATCTAGCAAATCTTTTTGTGGGGGCTCCACCTCCACACCCCCACATTTTTCACCCTAAGGGCCGGACAAATGTCCTTTTCGGGTCAAGAAAAGATCTATTTATTTTCTCTATTCGGATATTGATCGAGTTGTTTTTACATATTGATTCTGGTTATCGATTTTCATGCCGAGAAACCATTTCAGCAGTGCCACTTCCTCCCCTACCGAGCAAAATTCCGGTAGTGTATCTCCTCTTTCTACCATACTTCCATTCCGGTAGTCTTCTTTTTGTTCTTCTCTCCATACTACATCTCTCATTTGACCTTTTCCCTTTCCCACCCTTCCATCCATCATGTGTCCGTCTTTCCACGTGCAGGGGGGTCATATTTCCCTTTTTCTACACTATCTACTCACTCTCGTCGTATTTGGTGTGCGGGGGGGGGATAGAGGAGAGAGAGAAAGAGATACAGAGGAGGGTATGAGGAGAACATGAGAGAGAGGATATGAGGAGAGAGAGAGGAGAGAGACATGATATGAGATAAGAAGATATATTCCAGGCTATCTTTATGGAGCTTTATGTTCTTCAGCACATATGCGTTACTGATGTCCTTGTAGCGTGTCATTCCCACTTAGCATCACTTTACATTTCAGACAACATTGACAGCTCATAATTGTAACATTGACACCAAGACTTTCGCGTTGGTACCACATTATACGTCAGGACAAGAGCTTGCTGCGCATATTCCGGCCTCTAGTCCCTTTGGTGTTGATGACATTCCAGTTGATCTCCATGTTGCGTTGATGGTGATCCAGATGGTTGCTTTTTCATCTTCGAAGCTCGTCATCTTCAAACCTGTGCCAATTTTGTATCTGCAAGGATTCATCCAGAGAGATCTTCACTGAGCTACTTCATCATGTCTTCTCTGAGTTGCATCTGTTGCTTCTATGTGTTGAGACGACACCTCAACACCTCATCCAACGTGTTCATGCCACATTATGCACGTCGGTGGTCATCTGCGCTAATTCCAGTTGGCTACACTTTTCAGACAATTCAGAGACATCTCCACTGCTACATCGACACTGTGCCTCCGTGTTCGTGCCGCGTTATGTACGTGTGATGTGTTGAGTGCGCTTATTCCACTCCACATTCCTCTCCAGCGAAGATGGCGTAGTCGTGGTATTCATGATTGTCTGTTTCAGATGTTGTTTCAGATGTTCTTCATTCCAGATGCACTTCAAGAGAAAGACCTTCTTCAAAGCTCGAGCTTCTCCATCCTACAGAACACATCTCAAAGAGGCGTCGTCATATCTTTTTAGTTAGGAAGTATAGTTTAAGGGGGAGTAACAATTTTCGTATGGGGAGTGACATCTATCTTTCATTTATCTTTTATTTCTTATCGTTCAATCGAGTCATGTAACTCCAAGCTTGGACATGCATTCACCCATGCTCCAGCTTGAGGGGGAGTGTTAGAATATAGCCTATTTAGTTAATATGTTATTAGTCTATTGTCTACATGGGTTTGTTGCCCATGGCCCATTAGGGTTGAGTCGCTTCCTTTGTGCTTCCTTGTAATACCTCCTTTCCTATATATAGGACATGGGTGTACATATCAATACAACAACACAACATTATCGTATACACTTCTTCACAGATTGAAAATGTTACAATTAGTGATTAATAGTTATCCATACACATGGATCGAAAATGTTACATTTGAGTTGATTATACCTGTTAATAATTTATAATTAAAGTCATCAAGTTACTAAACAATTCACATAGTTAATGATATCAATTCAAATATCAAAAAGTAATGCCATATATCTTATGTTAACTATAAAGTTTTGAGTTATATAGGTGGTGGGACAGTGAGTGTTAATGAGGTTAATACTCCCAACAAATCTGATATGTGCTACTATTTCTTGTGTGGTCTAATTTAGAATAAAACAATTTATTGAACACTGTTTATATTATACCATGAGACTAGAGATATAGTTTTGCACTTGTATTTTTTATAATGATACAAAAGGAATCCTATAAGCTTCTTGTAAACATAGTTTCCCTCTACAAAATTTATATCTTTAATATTATTATTTAACTCAATAGCTCCTCTATTCATGAATGCATTTGTTTATTTATTGTATATAGATAACTATATTAAAACAATAGCTGTAAAAAGATCAGGTCTGCACCTATTATGTATTGAAAAGAATTTATTTTACGCATACCCTTAAATCCTTAAACTTATGAAACCTCTTTCTGAATTTATTCCTAAAGTTAGTCTGGACTATGTGTATGGAACAACAAAGTGCTGTAAAGCTAGGTTATCATATATCGTTTGCTGTCGTTTAAGAAAAGAGATCACACCACACCCAGCTCTTTACAATCTCATACCCCCAAAATGTCTTGTCCTGGTGGTTTTCTACACCTATTATCTAAAATGTGAAATTTTCTGTGCCAATTAATATGAAACATCCATTATCATGGCAGACAGGAAGATGACACAGATTTTGTGTACCAAAAAGAGATAGCATAGCTGTATGGTGCAAGAAAAAGTCTCCTTGACAAATAAAGCACATTGTACACCCCCATACCTTAGGGCTTGTAAAACACAATTCATGGGGGAGAACTGAGACCAAAAGTTGCTATTCGTCTCGTTACCTGAATTATGGCTAGTTACTGGTTGCTGGTATATCATTACAGGTATCCTACCGTTTGATGGGTGCAGGTTACCCCGAACGTACACATGACGGAGACCACCACGGTCTAAACGATCGGCATGGCAGTTATTTCTATACAAGTTTTGCTGTTTCAAGCTGTTCTTTCTTCTTAGGGCATTTTATCCCCGTACCTTAGGGCTGTTCTTACTGCTATTTGTTTGCTGTTTCCTGTAGGTGGAAGATTATTGATAGAGATGAATAGAATTCTAAGGCCGGGAGGTTATTTTATTTTATCTCTTAGACATGGAGACGCTGAAGGTGAAAAAGGTGGACTTTTGGTTTTTGTTTTCTTGCTACTGCTAATGTATTTTCTTGCTTTTCGTTGAGTTGTTTGAATTTATATGTGGAGAGAATCTACTGCCAGTATGTAATATTTGTTCAGTCCAGTGTTCAACAAGTTGTCATAACAGAGAAGCCGAAATGATAAATAATTTGTACATGTTGACTTGCATCCTTTTCTTCGCCGAGTCAAGGACACCAAGTTTCACCACCATCCACATATTCCCTTTGTTATTCATGTCGTTCCTTCTATAGCACCCTAATGGGAAGCTAAACGATAAAAAAACTAAATTCTAGAATAAAATTTCAAATAGTGAATTCAAATGAGTTTCAAAACCATTCAGTGTGCCTTCTAATGAGGGTTATAAAGCCTATATATAGGAACAAACATTTAGATGACTTGGGCGGTAACCAATGTGGGACAAAACCACATGGCTTGACAAAACCCCGCATATGAATGTTTGAAATGAAGTAGCTAAAACCAAACTATCCTAATCCGCATTTGTACGGGTGTGTGTTATTACGCAAATGCGGTGTCTGTCCTGCATCACACCCTCTACAGCCCCCTATACATTTGAAGTGTATCATAAGTGATAACAACACAGTCCACTTGAAGTATGCCAATGCGGACGTCACTTGCTTCAAAGACACTTCCTTCTTGGAGTCAAAGTCACCAAGTGTCGCAACCCTCCTTAGACATTCCATCGCCTATTCATGTCTTTCCTTCTGCAACAACTTCTACCACCCAATAAAGTATATCAACAGGGAACACGACACAATCGACCTCAGTATCTGTTGCCATCCATCTGCTCGAGTTGGCAGATCCTCCTATAGACTCTGGTAATGAAACAATTTGCAACATCCTTTTGATTTTTATTTGGCACTTGCATTATGTAAGCCATCATGGTTAATTAAGAAGCATTACATTCTTCAGTTTGTTTCTATTGATTATCATTTCCCTTTATTGGAAAGATTTACTACAACAGTTTCATCTCTTTTGTATGTTGCGAAGGCCTTTGCTCTAGAATGAAAACAATAGTAAATGAAGAAATGCATGCTCTTCTTTTGATATTACACGCATCTTGACTGATGTACTGATTGGCTGCAAAGCTATTGATTGTGGCAGGGATCCTAGTTAAACATCTTCATGATGCACTGTTGAACGACTAAAGGCACGAGATATTGCCAAAGGTTACAGACAAGAATATGAGATTGAATATTTTGAAACCTTCTCCCCAATAGCCAAACTGATTATGTGTGTAGTCCCATTTCTGTCACTGTTAATTAAATATGGGTCCTTCACCAGTAGATGTCAAAAATGGTTTCTAATATGATGATCTGGATGAAACCGCGTATACGGAACAACCTCCAGGTTATGAAAGTGCAGGGAGTATATCGGAATAAGTTTGCAAATCGAAGAAGCCTAAATAGAGTCCACCGGCGTTGTTTGTCAAGTTTTTTAGACCTTGAGCAATTTTAGAATTTCTAGTCACTACGATCACTCAGCTTTATCAAACCTAGTCACACGAGAGTGGTCATTATGATTGTGTATGTCAACATCATGATTTTATTTTGCACTGGTGCAGATGGATAGATGATACAAAGAAACTTCTTCTCAATCATGTTGGTAATATTATCAATCAGGTTGATAATATTGGAAGAGTTTGGTACATTCCTATCACAATAGAATTATGGAAGTACACCTTAGATAGTTTGGCAGGAACTAGAACTCTAGGGTGCCGACCATCCTTGAATCCTAGCGGTGAAACTCATGATCTCTGGTGTGATTCATTTGAGGAGCTATGTCACAAGTTTACCTATAAACATATTATTTGGAAACTTCTTGATCTCAGAATAATAAGGCCCGGCGTTGCTTTTGGTGTAGATTATTTAGATCGTGTGTACTCCTAGACTGTGCCATCTGTATGCAACTCATCGTGTCCCACACTATTCTAATATTCTCCTGGACGAGGATTACTCTACAAAAGATACGGTCACATGAACATGTAAGGAATTTCGATGGTGACTATGTTGGGAGTTGTTTGACTGGAGATTAACTACTAATTATTATTCCTTTTTTGGAGGCACTATAGTCACTTGGCACAGTAAAAGAGAAAATGTAGTCACTAGATGAACTGTGGAACTAGAGTACTGAGATATTGCCCATACATGTGGACTTTTGTGGGTGAAATCTCTATTTGCTAACTTTGGTACCCGTTGCATATGCTATTCCTGTCTTATACAAGCAATCTAATCCTTCATGGAAGTACGAAATATATTGAAGTCGACTGTGACTTTGTAAGGGGCGAGGATTACTACTCTTTTGAGAATGAAAAGTGTACTAAGAGTTATACAACAAGCTGGGCATAATTAATATCTAGTCTCCAGCTTGTGGGCGAGTATATATATTATCTGTTCATTTAAATATCTGCTTAATTCTCATTTATCTAAGATGTATAACTTCTTTTTGTCTCACATTGTGTAATAAGGATTTGCCCATTTTTTAAAAACCCACATATATATAAAAGCATACTTTTCAACAAAATCAACTTCTTCTCTCGACAAAATCAATAAAAAGGAGTATAAAAAAACTTCTCTGGATTGAAAACTAAAGTTTCACCCCTACAACACACGCACACACACACTAATATGGTGTTTAGGGTTCTAATGATATTGAAGATGTTGTAGCATAAGTCTATGATCTTCAACATGCAACTTGAATCCTCAATAGATAAAAAAACTTTCAAGAAGTAACCAACGTTAAAGGTAGGCCTAGGCATCTTGAAATTGAACAGGGAGGGTATAATCCCTATTTTCGTGGTGTTAATCACCTAACATCAACCAAAATACATAGGTTACATGATATGGGACGCGTTGATGCCTAGGCATCTACCTAATAAGTATGGGTGGTGTTAGCGATTGGAACCAACTATCTTATGGAAACACACCTTAGATAATCTGGCTTGAACTCGAGTGCTACGGTGCCAACCATCCTTGTCTCCTAGCAACTTAACTCATGATCTTTGGTCTGATTCATTTGAGGAGCCGTGTCAAGTTTACCTACATATATATTGTTGGGAGACTTCTTGATCTCAAAATCAGAAGGTCTGACATCGCTTTTGTTGGAAGTCTCCTTATTCAGATCATGTGTAGTCCTAGACTGTGCCATTTGCATGCAACTCATCATGTGATATGCTATCTTAAGTATTCTCTTGACCAAATATTACTCAATAAAAGAATGCTTACATGAACATGGAAGACATTTTTAATGCTGATTATGTTGGGAGTTGTTTTGACTAGAGATCAACTAGAGGCACTATAGTGACTTGGCACAATAAACAACAAAATGTGGTTACCAGATCAAATGTAGAACTACAATATCAAGAAATGGCCCATACGCCATGTGGACTTTTGTGGGTGAAATCCCTTTTGCTAACTTTGGGTACCCGTTGCATATGCTATTCCTATCTCATTTGATGATGTAGAGTTATTAGTTATTAGGCTTATTTTATATATGGGCCTCAGTGTATTTGGCCCGTCAGAGTTTGTGTCCTAGTTGTAAGTGTTTCCCTCTCCTATATATAGGAGCTGGATGTTGCCTAATAGAATCAACTCATTTTCTTTCATTTTTATTTTCCACATGGTATCAGAGAATAGATCTATAACGTAGATATCAGACAACCAATTTGGTTTCATGCCTAGAATATCAACAATAGATGCCATTTTTTGAGGAGGCTTGTGGAGAAGTATAAATAGAGCAAAATAGATCTTCATATGATTTATATTGATTTGGAAAAGGCTTATGGTCAAGTAGCCAGGGAAGTGTTGTGCGTGGTCTTGGTGAATAAGGGTGTGCCAATCCAATACATTGACTTGATTAAAGACATGTATGATAGTTTGACTGTAAGTGTGGAGACTCCTGGAGAAGAGACGTCAACATTTCCTATTACAGTTGGGGCACATCAAGGATCAACACGCAGCCCAAATCTATTCGTTCTTGGTATGTATGAGTTGACAAAGCATGTTGAGGATGATATTACTTGGTGCATGTTATTTCCTGATGATATTGTGTTCATTGACAAAACTGAAGATGGATTAAATGATAAAGTTGAACTTTGAAGAGATGCATTGGATCAAATGGATTGAGGATTGGTAGGAGCAAAACTGACTATATGCACTACAATTTCAGCCAATCTAAAATTGTGAATGGTGGTGCCAAGTTGGACGGAGTGGATGTACCAAAATGTGATAAATTTTGCTACTTAGGTTCTATTATTCAAATAGATGGGGATGCTCAAGATGATGTTTGTTACAGGATCACTACAAGATGGTTGAAATCACCGTATTGAAACGTTCTGAGCAGCCGCTTAATCGTTCAAGACCTCTAGCCGCTTAATTTTGCTGTTGAGCACCTACTTAGCGTTTCTACAGAAACGGCTGCTTTTTGGCCGCTTAGCCCGCTTTTTCTCCTACTTTTTGGCTGCTTTTTGCCCTTTTTTTAAATACTGCTGTACAACTATAACCTGAAGTAATTTTATGGTCCAAGTATTATTGGCTATAAAATATTAAACTTATTATATACATTAAATATACTGTAATAAGCCGTTGTTCTAATTGAATGCATACTTTGTATGTAAGTTGTGATATTAGGGTACTATTGTAATGTATACAAGTACATTACATGTAATTGTTAGATACTTTAGAATGCATACTGTTACATTATATATTTCCTGTTTTACATTGCCTGCTATTTGTTTTGTTATTTCTCTTTTATATATGGACTTCTCTGTAATTCTTTCAGTATTATATATATGAGGGTGCACACATTGTGCAACCCTAAGCTCTCCAAATCTCATTGTTTTTCACATGGTATCAGAGCGGGACGATCCACCTTAAACCTAATCCCTATCTCCACCAACCCTAGCCGCCACCACACTCCGAAATCTCCTTTTTTTTGCCGCTGCAATACCGCTACAGTACCGCCGCCGCTACCGATCGCCGTCCACCCCTCCGCAACCCTCCATCCACCTCTAATCCCCTAATAAACTCCATCCTTGTGGCCTAATCCACCACAGGACCCTCCGTCTAGCTCCGCTTCTCTTTCCGAAATCTCCGGACAGCCTCGGTAACTTTCCAGTTCTGGCACGTTGACGGCGTAACGGGCTTCATCCTCTCTGTCTGCCTGCGCCTCATGGTGGAGTGATTGATCCTCCATGTTGGCGTAGGTTTTTTCTCTTCATATGCTGCCCCTACGTGGGTTTTTTTTTAAGATCCATGCGTGGATCTTCTACCTTCTACTACTAGTCCATGTGTTGAACTTCTGCCTCTGACTGCTGACTACTCCTGCCTGTGCCTGCCTTCCTGCCTGTTCTCATGGCGTCTTCTGGAGATGACTTCTGGAGAGACTCACGCCGTCAAGTTACCACTGTTAAACTTGACGGGCGCAATTACCAGCTTTGGGTGTGCTCCTTTGTGATATATGCCAAATCACAAGGGAAGTACTCTCATCTGATTCGCACTGGTCCGCCTCATCCTGCAGCGAATGCGGATGAAAAAGACGTCAAAACTTTTGATGATTGGGTCCGTGAAGACTCAACTGTGATGACATGGATTCTCAACAATGCCGTTGAGAAGATTAGTGTTACTTTACTTAGGCTACCTACGGCGAAGTAGATGTGGGATCAGCTCGTCAGTACCTACTCTCACAGTCAGAATCCCAAGAAGGTCTTCGACATAACCAAGCAACTGGGGCGACTCCAATTCACGGGATCTGACATCTCCGACTACTTCTCCACCTTCATCGGCCTGTGGGGTGAGTTGGAGACTTACCACCCGCTGTCTACTGATCTGGCGACTATGCAGAAACAGCGGGCGGAACTACAGCTGATACAGTTTCTGAGTGGCTTGCCATAATCCTATGCTGGCGTTGTGGATCAGATCTTGGCGAGTGATCCGCTCCCTACTTTGCAGAGTGCAGCGTCTCCAGCGCCTTTCTTCATCGACACCGTCTCCTGAGACTGGAGATTCTACTGCCCTGGCTGCTTGGGCTGGGCGTGGCCGTGGCCGTTCTACTGATGGCCGTCCTCCCCTGGGTGCAGGACGGGGACGTGGACCTGGTGCTGGACGAGGAGCCCCTCCTGCTGCTGCGCGTCCTCAGTAAGGACAGTGTGTGTGTACCTTCTGTGGCCGGTCTAACCATATTGAAGAAAAGTGCTGGGAAAAGTACGGTAAACCGGCTTGGGCCAATGCTGCTGCAGATTCATCGTCTACTGCTTCTGAGGCTGTTACTCCGACGCCTGAGCCAGCGACTGCGGGAGCGACCGCAGACTACATTCGTGCTGAGGTGGAACGCCTCCTTGAGCGTGCTGGCTCTTCGACTGCTGCTTCTACTAGTGGAGCACATGCTGCATACTCTGGTTATGATACTGCATTCCTGAGTTCCTCCTCACCTTCTTCTTATGGTAATACCAAACGGGTGATAGATTCTGGTGCCTCTGCACATATATCTGGCAATAGATCTCTGTTTAAAACTCTATCTAAACCTGTCCGTAACTCTTCTGTTATGCTAGCTGATGGCTCAAAGTCTTTGGTCTTTGGAGTCGGTGATATTGTTTCTCAGTTTTGGCTCAAGTCTGCCTTATATGTGTCTAGATTTCCTCTGAACTTATTATCAATCAGCAAAATTTTACGAAGTTTGAACTGTAGCCTGACCTTTGTTCCTGGTTCATGTGTTTTTCAGGACCTTCGCACGAGGACGAAGATTGGTGGGGGGTATGAAGGTGCTGATGGACTCTACTACTTGGACCAGTTACCGCGATCAGAGAAAGCTGCTATGGTATCTGCTTTATCATCTTCTGTTTCTGCACTGCAGTGGCACTACAGGCTGGGACATCCATCGTCAGAGAAGCTGCGTCATTTAGTTTACGATATTGGCAGTTGTAATTTTTAGTGTGAATCTTGTCAGCTGTGAAAATAGACTTGTACTGTGTATCCTAGACGTAGTACTGGGAGCAGTAAAAACATTTTTGATTTAGTTCACTCTGATGTATGGGGCAATGTTCAAAATTTCGTCGAAATTGGCGAAATTTCGCTAATTATTTAGATTCCGCTAACGATCGGACATAGAAATGGCCTTACATGTCTGTACGTAGGGAATTTCACCAGAAAAAAATTAAATTTCGACAATTATTTCGAATTTCGACGAAATTAGGTAAATTTCGATGAAAAAAGGCCCATTTTGTCCGCATTTCGACGAAATTTCGAGAAACACATCTATTATTTCGAGAAATGGGGTACGATGTCTGCAGATTTTACTATGTGATTCCTTGGGCTTGTTAGGGGCAATCTAAGTTATGTTTCTTCTCTTCCTAGCCTAATTCTACCTCTCTCTCCTATTTCTCTCACTTCTATAAAAATCTACAACGGAAATATTTAAAAATGTGTCTAGGAGTGATATCTATGACTATGATGACCCACTAATTTTAATTTTTGAGGTCACATGATTTATGTTATAGTGCGCAAAATTAGCATCACTATCGAGATTTTTTGTATGTATGCTATTATCAATCACACCTCTAACTACACGGTTGCCTCCTATAGGCTCTCGCTACAAAAGCACACGACCAAGAACAAAGCTTGAGTTAATCCATTAGTATGCATTTTATCACTTGTAAGCATATGGAGATTAACAGTGAGACACATCTATGCTTGTATAAAACAAAATAAACATGATCTAATATGTTGATAGGTATAATCAACAAGGAGGATGGCAACCATCATGGTTCAACTAGATGCATAAACCATAGTTGTTTCATGCTTCCTCAATACTCACTCACATACCACTGCAACATTGTTTATGTATTACATCCTGTCATCCTATCGAGAGGTCCTACCATCCTAGATCATGCTATGTTTCCATAAATTTGTGTCTTTTAAGTCTATATATTGCGCTTGCAAACTATGATGACTTGATTCATTCATTTCTCCTAGGCCTGGCAATTTTCGACCCGACAGGACCCGAAAATGTGTAATTTATTCCAAACCTAATTTTTTTCATTTGTGAACATTTTTGGTTGTATGAGACCCGAATAAGCTAGACCCGACCCGAAATGACCCGAAATTAATTTTTTTGAAGATTTCATTTTAACATTCAATTTCAAGACTTCTGAACATATGACCCGAAATTGACCCGAAATCGACCCGATTGCTAGCCCTAATTTCTCCATTCAATTGACCTCAAAATCTCCATCGAAATGCCCATCGAAATTGTTCAGCTTCCTTCACTCACACATGAGGAGCCCCACCCCCTCACATATCCAATATGAAATATTATTGCATATTTGAGTAGATCTACACTAGTAGATTGTTCTGGTAAAATTTTGATAAATAATTCGATCATTAGGTCGTCGAAACGCCAGGAATGCATCTGTCGAAATTTCCGTCAAAATTTGTCGAAATTTCTGTTTCTGTGGCTACCGAAACGACATCGAAATCGGACATTTTCTTCCTTGGTATGGGGTCCATGCCATGTACTGAGTTTGTCTGGTTACAAATATTTCATTCTATTTATTGATGACTTTTCTAGGACTTCTTGGTTGTTTCTATTAAAAAGTAGGTCCGAAGTGCTGTCTACTATCAAATACTTTTTTGCTGAAATAAAAACGCAGTTTGGTTTGCCTGTTAAAGTTTTCCGCACCGATAATGCTTTAGAGTTTGTTAAGCAAGAAGTGGCGGTTTTCTGTAAATCTGTTGGTACGCTCCACCAGACTTCATGTGCCTATACCCCACAACAAAGTGGTGTCGCTGAGCGGAAAAATAGACACTTATTAGAAGTTACCAGGACCATCATGATGCATTCTCATGTGCCCCGCTCCTATTGGCCTGAGGCTATTTTGACTGCGTGTTTTCTGATTAATAGGATGCCATCGTCTGTTATTGGAAATAAGATTCCTATACAGGTTCTGCAACCTGAGACTTCTTTATTTGCTGTGCCTCCTAGAATTTTTAGGTGTACCTGCTTTGTCAGATTACTTGGACCTGCTTATGATAAATTGTCTCCTCGAGCTGCTAAATGCATTTTTCTGGGCTGTTCTAGAACTCAGAAGGGTTACAAGTGTTATAATCCCACTATAAGGAAATGGTTTACTAGTAGTGATGTTGTCTTTTTTGAAGATACACTGTATTATTCTTCAGCAGGAGATAGTTTGCAGACAGACATTCTTGCCTCTCCTTTGCCTATTATTTCTGACTGTGTGCCTGACAGTACTGACACTGTGACTACTGAAACTCAAGATCCTCCTCTTATTGTTTATCAGCGCAGGAATAGAGCACCTTCTACGCAAGTACCCCCCCAAGGCAACCAATCTTCTCCTCCAGAAGGTTCTGCTGCACCTGAGGTACACTCTGACCTTGACATACCTATTGCACTCAGAAAGGGTACTCATTCCTGCACTTCTCATAGCATTGCTCAGTTTGTATCTACTGCTCATCTGAATACTCATTCTAGCGATTTTGTATATGCTTTATCTGCTGTGGCTGTACCTAAGAATGTTCAGGATGCATTGAAAAGTACTGTTTGGACATCTGCTATGAAAGAAGAAATGATTGCTCTTACTGACAGAGACACTTGGGAGCTGGTGGATCCACCTCCTCAGTGTAAGCCTGTGGGCTGCAGGTGGGTATATGCCGTAAAATATCAACCTGATGGTACGGTTGAGAGGTTGAAAGCACGGTTAGTTGCAAAGGGCTATACTCAGACATATGACATTGATTACTTTGAGACTTTTTCTCCTGTTGCTCGCCTTAACTCTGTCAGGATTCTCGTATTTGTTGCTGTGAATCTGAACTGGCCTCTTCTGCAGCTTGATGTGAAAAATGCTTTTCTGTATGGTGACTTGCAGGATGAAGTGTATATGGAGCAACCTCCTGGGTTTGTTGCTCAGGGGGAGTCTCACAAAGTATGCAGGCTTAAGAAGTCTATCTATGGGCTCAAGCAGAGTCCTCGTGCCTGGTTTGATAAGTTGAGCAGGATCATGATTGATTTTGGTTTTCTGAGGTCACATGTTGACCACTCTGTGTTCACAAAAAAGACTTCAGCAGGTATTACTGTTCTGATTGTATATGTTGATGACATTATTATTTCTGGCAGCGACTCTCTTGGTATTCAGGCTACCAAAGATCATCTGGGCAAACACTTTACTACAAAAGATTTGGGCAGACTTCGGTATTTTCTTGGCATAGAGGTCTCTAGAACCTCTAATGCCCTGGTGCTTTCTCAGAGAAAGTATGTTCTTGATATTTTGCAGGAGACTGGTATGCTTGGAGCAAGACCTGCGGATACTCCTCTTGATCCCAATGTGAATTGGGATGATGATTCCTCTTTTGTGTTTGCTGATCATAAAAAATTCAGGAGGTTGATTGGTAAATTGATTTATTTAACTGTTACTCGTCCTGATATTGCTACTGCAGTGGGTCTGCTTAGCAGGTACCTTGACAAACCCAAACAGTGTCATTGGGATGCTGCATGTCAAGTCCTGAGATACTTAAAAAAGTCGCCTGGCAAGGGACTACATTATAAAAAGAATGGGCACTGTGTTCTTGAAGGGTATTCTGATTCTGATTATGCAGGCAACAAAGTTGATAGAAAATCTACCTCCAATTACTGTACTTTTGTAGGAGGCAATCTTGTTACTTGGAGGAGCAAGAAACAGAATGTCGTTGCCAGATCTAGTGATGAACCTGAGTACAGGGCCATGGCCCATACTGCCTGTGAGTTACTGTGGGTACGTTCTCTCCTGAAAGAGTTTGGGATTGAGTCTTCTTCGGCCATTCCTATGCACTGTGATAACAGAGCTGCCATCTTCATTGCAAATAATCCTGTCTATCATGAGCGCACCAAACACATTGAAGTTGACTGCCACTTCATTAGAGAATCTATTCTTGCTGGCAAGATATGCACTCCATTCACGAGATCAGAAGATCAAGTTGCTGATATCTTCACCAAGCTGTTGGCGAAGAAACAGTTCTGCACACTGATGGACAAGTTGGGCATGATTGACATCTATGCTCCAACTTGAGGGGGAGTGTTACATTATATATTTCCTGTTTTACATAGCCTGCTATTTGTTTTGTTATTTCTCTTTTATATATGGACCTCTCTGTAATTCTTTCAGTATTATATATATGAGGGTGCACACATTGTGCAACCCTAAGCTCTCCAAATCTCATTGTTTTTCACACATACTTTAATTAGATGTACTGCTCTTATGGTGACTAATTAATGATATGCACATATAACAATAAGTTCCTAAGGTATCCATGATAAGTCTGTTGTTTCCTGTTTAGCTATGTAAACATGTGATGCAAATTTTTTGTTGTATCATGTATGTAAGGTGTTTTATCGGTGTCAAGTCTATTGTTTACTATATTATAGCTATAATCATTATTTGTAGTTGTCTTATAGACTATTTGGATGTTTTATATTGTTGGGTAGAGTGTTTAGATATATATAAAAGTTCCAAACAGTATACTATTTATATACATATGTGTGTAATTCTGTATAAAATATATAGGAAACTAAAACCCGTTTTTTCAAAAATCGTCCGCGTAATCGCCCGCTTACCGCTTAACCAGTTACAAGGTGCTGTCCGCACTCTTACCGCTTAACATTTTTTTAAACATTAGTTGAAATGAGGAGTGCAACTGGAATATTATGTGACCAAAAGATCCCCTCTTAGATTAAAAAGTAAGTTTTACATAATAGCTATATGGCCAGCCATGCTATATGGGACTGAATGTTGAGTGGTGAAGAAATAACATCTTGACACGATGAGCGTAGATGTTTGGTAATGAGCAGTGAATTAAAAAACGGCCCAGGCGGCCGCTTAATCGGCCAAGACCCTCATCTGCCTAATTTAGCCCCTAAGTGCCCGGTTAAGCATTTTGAACGTAATCGCCCGCTTTTTGCCCGCCTCGCCCGCTTTTTTCCCGCTTTGTTTAAAAATACTAATGTAAGCATCTAACATTAATTAATTACACAGTCCAAGTAGTGTCGACTATAATATATGAAACTTGTATACATTGAATGTTCTATGATATAGCTAGTCCTAATTTAGAATGCATACATTGTGTGTAAGCTGTAATAATTGGGTACTGCTGTAATGCATCTAACTAAATATCATATTGCTCTATTATACTTCTAATGCATGATTAGTTTTACTGATTTCCTTGCTGCTTTCAGTGATTAATGATTGGTACTACTGGTTAGTATTACTTCAGTGATTATTTTAAATCAATAATTCATAGTTTGTTATTTACAATTATTGATCTGCTTGCTGATTTTAGTGATTAGAGATGCTGATTAATAGTAAAGTATTGATGAATACTTAGTTAATTTCTGATTTTCTGATTAGATATGTATATGAGTTCCTTAGAAATATATTTTTTATATACACATAGATGTAATTTTGTATGAAAATATATAAAATTTAGACACCCGCTTTTTCAAAAATTGCCCGCTTAATCGCCCGCTTACCGCTTGATCGGTTACAGGGTGCTGTCCACACGCCTCCCGCTTCCCGCTTCCCGCTTTCTGATACCTTAGTAATGAGTCCTAAGGGAACTGAAGGGCTCATGTGTATATAATTGGCTGTCATGGCCTATGGCCGGAATAGGGAATTGGGGCATACACTCCTCATTGACATAACTATATCCAGAAGACACATCTCCATACACTCCACATATACCTAGGGATGGGCATCTAGTCGGGTCTTACTAGGGTTTAATAGGCTTGCGCACAAGCCTATTATTGTCAATTGGGACGTGGATCAGTTTTTGGCTTGGAATATTGAAACGGTTTGGTCCATATTTGCCAGTGTAACATAGCAGATTCAAAGTCGGATTTGGATCTGTCCATATAAAACATAAAATTGAAGATTGTTCAAAATAAATCTATACATACATATCAATAATATATATGAAGAGGTGTAGAGGGGGTGACATGCAATGTATGATATTAATTTATATCTGTGGATAGGCTCTTTTATTCTAGACTATATACGGCAGAGGGCAAGAGATGTGATTTGTGGTATTTTTCTATAATTACAGAGATGTCCTATTTAATAACAAAATGGGGTGTATACATAAGGTGAGCATCAACCGAGCCAACTCTTCCTGCTCATGTCCGTACCCACATAACCTAACCCAAATCTGACTCGTATAACTTGTACAGGTGGGTCAATCCAAGAACTTTGACTCATATATGTACAAGGAAAGCCTTGCTCGAGGTAAACATAAACCAAAAAAATCTAGGTACTCATTTATTACACATGCAATTATAGCTATCCATACATCTCACTAATTCATATAAGATATGTATCTTGCATGAGATAAAGGTTTTGTATAAAATCTATTTTTTTTATAAGATATATTTGATTGACTTAAATATAATATATATGTATCTATATTTTTGATATTTTTTTACTTTTATATGTTGTACGGATAGGCTCGAAACCTATATATGACAAAATTTTATCCGAGGCCCAAAACCCGACCAATAACCCAATTAAAAATATATGTTTGACCCTAAACTATCAAAACTTGGTATCACCCGACCCGATACTCATACCAAGATATACATGGAGTCTAAGAAGATGAGTTCTATTCTGAATATGCTATACCACGTATGTAGTTTATTCCTTGGGTCCTTGTTCCGAGTATAGATCATGAGCATCCAATTATATACACATCTGTCATTCAGTACCCTCAAATTTATTACCAAGTATTTGTATCCATCACATCTCAAGAGACATCCTTTTATAATTACTATCTAATTCCATTATGAAAATATTTATTTATGTTATTTATTACCAAAAATAAGCATCCATGATTTTAGTTAGATGTTTGTTTTGAAAGTGGATTATGAAAAGACTCAAAAATACAAGCGACCGTGAAAACATCATATCATGAATGTTCTCAAGTCCGTGCATTGCTCTGATTTATGCCTAGTATATTAATAAAGCCAATCGAAGACATCTTTATAATTAACCATTGGAAACTTTATAGGAAACTTTATCTTAAGAGAGAGACATCTCTTTTGTATGTTTTATATAGATGGAAGGTTAAATATAGTTGTATATGTAATAATAGAAGTGTCCAAGTTTTAGGTTTGAGTCTTCCCTAGAACAGGCCTTACCCATACAAAAATCTCCGTCAACATTCTTGGCCTGCCCACCTATGTAAGTAATATGGTAAGTTTTGAATCGGGTATCGGTGTAGTGTAGCCCAATTTGATGCTCACCCTTTGTATATAACACCCACGATTCTTTATTGGAAGGGCCTATCCATTATTATAAAAAGTATATAAAAAGCATACGAGCCCTACACAACTCGTCATATAAAGTATAGAATAGAAGGGCTTATCAGTGATTATAAGAAAATATCACCATAGATTGCATTACACCCTCTCCATGGATATATAAGGACCTACCCGTAATTATAAAAATAGTACTATACATTTCACCCTCTGTACGTCTCTTCTTATATAGTATAGATATTTATGCAACATGAAAATAAACTGAAATACATATATTACTTTTTTAGAAACAAAGAATCACTGTAGAAATTTATTACTAGGAATATCTGTCACATATATAAGTATGGATACATGTGCAGTCAAAAACAGATTGAAGATGAAAAGCTTAAATCCAGTACCTCTAATAATAAGGTAGGTGGTATTTAGCATTTAGAAATAAAAGAAATGATACACAATCACGTCTTTAAATAAGATTCAATCTTGTACATAATGGTACAGAGTAAAGAATAAATCATGACTTGTTTGAAAAAACAAATAATAATGTGACCATCCAAAGAAATGAACTAGGGACCTTCCATTGGATTTGTATTAAAACTTCTATTTGTCCACTACACCATAGTAATAGAGCGATCTTCTCATGACATAATTATTGTACCTTATCAAAGCCAAATAGTTAGGGAGTCTACATGTTAAAAGGGTCCTTGTAATTTTTCTTCATTTTGAGGGGGTGGGGACGGCTTCTGCTCACCACTGGATCCTGTTGGTATGTATGCCCATAGAGCAAGTCATATGATGATTGTAATGGGATACTTTGTAAATGATTTGAATAATAATAAAGGCAATTTCCAATCTATATGTTTAAACTGTTTCTGAGATGATGGTGTAACATGATAGATGTCTAAAGATTGTTTTACTCAATGACGTATGCTTTTGGGTTGAGGACCTAAACGATGAGATCATACGGATGCTAAGAGTATTCTTTCTTGTTTAGTCCCTAGTCGGTTGTTATTTTGGAAATAACCATAGACATCAATAACACTAAAGACTAGATTGTGTGTTGGTTGATGACAAAATCTCATTAGTCATGATATGGTGATATCAAACCAAGCACATAGGTACTTGTTAGAGAACAAGGTACCGGACAGACCCACCGTGAGAGTGACACATGGAACCATGACTTGGTAGTCACAGTCAGCTCTCACAGTGATGGTGGTGAGTGTGATTCTTAGACCTGAAATCACTACACTCAACACATGTCGTTGGGTACACTTTGACATCATCAAACGCAATCCTGAAACATGGGTTGTTATAAAGGTGATGATTGGGTGGCTTTGACACATGGGGATTTTGAGGGGTGAGTGATAGATATGGGATTTGTCCCTCCTGAGGGAGTTTGATATCCTTGGCCACTTGATGAGTAGGATTGAGAAAGGCATGCGCATGCACGTGTGAATCAATATGTGATATTGATGTCATACACATCTCACTCGGTCTACTCTGAGATCAAGGAAATGAATGAACATTGACAGGATGACTGTTCCATGCCTCGAGTTCATTCTGGATATCAGTGACAAAGGAATTATACATTCACTGTAACACCATTCACGGATTGTAGGATGAAAGTTGTTCTCCAACTTTCTACTTTCACTTGGGTAGCAATGATGTGTGACTAGGCACCGCTCTTTGCTTGTGAAGTCATAAGTGTTATGGACTTTCACTGCCAACGTGAAATGGACCTGCAGGGTCACACACATAGGATTCAACCTGGAAGAGGAGTTTTGTCCACAAGCAATGTTTAGATTGATTACTAAAGGAGTTTAGTAGTTCAATTAAACACTCAATTAATCGATAGCTCAATATCATAATGTTCAAGGTGTTGAACGCATTGATTGGAGTATCGGATTGATTGAAATCGCATTTGACTGATTCTGCAAAATCTGCATTCCCAACCGATCGGTTCATGTGATGAACCGGTCGGCTGAGGTTGCTGAACCGGTCGGCTCAATTGTTGAACCGATCGGCTCATGCACAGAATGAAACGACCGGTTCAAGTGTTGAACCGATCGGTTCAACTGGTGCAATCGAGCAACTTGGGAAAGTAGGATTGGTGAGAATTTTCCTTTCGTTTCAATTTTCCAATTTGATTGGAAATAGGATTGGTATTCGATACCGATTGGAAACAAAAGAAGGAAAGTCAATCGAGAACCAACCTGGAACCCCAACCGACCGGTTCATGAGTGAACCGATCGGTTCAAGGGTCCCAAACGATCGGTTCAGTGGTGAACCGATCGGTTCAGGTCCCCAACCGACCGGTTCACTTGTGAACCGATCGGTTCAGGTTGCGAGATGGTTGCTTTTTGTGGAAAATCCCGAACCCTTCTACTCCTGCTTTAGTCCCGTATTGCCGGGCACAGAGAACCCTGTCCCATGACCCGCCTATATATATAGGGGTATTGGGGGCTTCTCAGAGTACAACTCAGTGCAAGTTGATTGCTCTGCAAAGTTGTCGTTCTCTCTGGTTTTGGTAACCGAGAGAGAGCCCGAGCAAGTGCTTCCCGCAAAGGGAGGTGCAGCAAGGGAAGGACAACTGCAGTTGCAATTGACAGTAGGAGAGTGTGTTGGCGACTAGTACGTCAACAGGAGGGTGCGACTCCTTCCACTTCCTTGTGGGACAAGGAGAGTGGAGTTCCAGGTGGTCCGTGTGGACTACTTCAGAGGCGGGAGGTCACTGCCGCTCAGGAGGACAACTGTCATCCGACAGTCCGGTAGGAGGAGTCTTCAGTCCCGGTGCGACCAAGAGCTGCACAGACACCGTCCAAGACCGGAGGTGAAGACCGCGCAAGGCGCGTGGTATTGTCACCGAGCAAGCCTCGGGACAAGGTATGATTCACAAACCATCTTTCCTATTATATAGATGTTGACGCGATTCCTTTTGTTCCGGGTTTGGAGAATTTTTTTTTTGTTTCCGCTGCTTCTCTGCCTCCTCCATAACCCCACAGTGGTATCAGAGCCACGTCAACCTCTCTATATTTTAGGATTATCGATATGATCGATTTTGGTTTGTCGCCTTTATTTATTGCATGCGATGCGAATAATATCGACTTTATACATGTCCAATCCACAAATCCCTAATATACATATATGATATGTAATATTAATGCACTCGATACGCGTCGCCCTTAAACGAGTTTTGTGGTGGATGTGTAGCATGATTATGGCCTATAAACCCCTATTTCTGTGTGTGGTTGTTTGTGTGGTTGCTTGCATCTCGGTCTGCGCACCGATTCCCTTTCTCATATTCCTGATGTAACTCTAAATAATTCGAGAATTCTTTTCCTACTTTTGCTCCCCCCGAATGTAACTCGGGGTTTCACAATTCAATTGTAAAATATGATAGATTTTATTTCCTGTTATGTCAAAGAACGGAGGACAACCTGAAGACGATCGGTTCAAGGAGTGAATCGATCGGTTGGTGATCCAGATGGCCGGTTCGAGGAACGAGATGATCGGGTGGCGACCTGAGGAGATGCACGATGACCGGTGAACCGATCGGCTGGAGGCGCCAGTCGATCGGATGGTGGCACCCGAACAACCTACCTGATGGCGAGCCGATCAGTCATGGAGATGAGCTGATCAAACCCATAAAGGCAGGCACAAATTTCATCTTGTACAGGTTGCATATGATGTAGACCTAGATGACCGTGATTCCTCTTGGCTCGAGGAATCACAAATAGGATGGCCATAATCATTGCTTTTTATCGTTTATGCATGTTTTCTGTTGGATATAGCATGTATATGATACGTACTATATATTGTGGTGATTGGATATGTATATGTATATAAAACCAAATCCCTCATTAAATATTAAGTTTTAGATGCCTTCCAAATGCGACACACGTGAAAAGCTTGATCGACCAAGTGTGGGCACGCCCAAGCGTGGTGCACCGTCTATCTCGTGGAAGCGTGAAGGATGAATATGTGGGTCTGCCCAAGCAGGGTGCATGTTCATCATGTTGGCTTTGGGTTGGACTTAACAAGGTGACCTAGATAGGATCTAGCGCCTTGAGGCATGGAGATGATCATTGCAAGGAGTTGCATATGACATCTTTCAAGAGTTGCATATGATGCAATTGGCAAGAGTTGCCTACCTGGAAGATCTGAGTTGTGGGTGACAGCCCAAGCTGGTCCATGGCTCAGAGGATTTCAGGATCTTGACCCACTAGAAGATTGTACGCTGCAATCTTCCGAATTGATGGTGAGGGCTATCAATTTGAGTCAAAATAGTGGGAGCGGTAATTAATTAAAGGCCTAATTAACTATCGTCAAATTTTATTCAAATCAAATCAAAAAGGTTTTGACAAATGCAAATTTTTTCTTGTAGAATGGCAAAAGAATCATCTTTTAAAATGGGCAAATTAATTGAGAATAAATTCCATAACTGGTTGAGGACTGTGGGAAGTGTTCTGCACAATCCAGATATACCAGGAGACTTAGAATCCACTCTATGCACGCTTAATGCGTTGGTGAAGAAGAAAATAGGTAAGGGAGAGAAGTGTTCTCTCGCCAAACCAATTTCTTCTACATGGAGAGGATGGAAGGAACAATGGAAGAAGAAGTCGGAGATAGAGATCTCCACTTCTGGTGTATACGTGATAGAAAATAACTTTACTACTTCTTCGTCATGGGTACTTGATACCGGATGCGGATCTCACATTTGTTCAAATGTGAAGGATCTTAAGAGAAGTAGGCCTTTAGGGAAAGGCGAGGTTGAACTACGTGTTGCTAATGGGGCAAGAGTTGCCGCCGGTGCCGTAGGAACCTATGAGTTAACTCTACCTAGTGGGCTAATAATAGAGTTAAAGAACTGCTATTATGTACCTGCCATAAATAGGAATACCATTTCCGTCTCTTGTTTGGACAAAGATGGATTTGAATTTCTTATTAAGAATGGAAAGTGTTCCATTTCTAAAGATGGGATCTTTTATGGCAGTGCCCCTATGTCTTATGGTCTATACTTGATAGACTTGGAGACAAGTGTATACAACGTAAACACCAAAAAGCAAAAACTCAACGACTCAAACGAAACATATCTCTGGCATTGTCGTCTAGGGCACATAAATGAGAAGCGCATTTCTAGACTCCATAAAGATGGTTATCTAGACTCTTTTGATTATGAATCAATAGAGACATGTGAATCTTGTTTGTTGGGCAAGATGACCAAGACTCCCTTTTCAGGTAAAGGTGAGAGAGCTAGTGATCTATTAGGACTCATACATACCGATGTATGTGGGCCTTTTAGAACTAATGCCAGAGGTGGGTATCAGTACTTCATTACCTTTACTGATGACTTCAGTAGGTATGGCTATGTGTACCTGATGAAACATAAGTCAGAAACCCTTGAAAGGTTCAAGGATTTCATGAATGAAGTACAAAACCAACTTGGTAAAAGTATTAAGGCACTTCGTTCCGATCGAGGTGGAGAATACTTGAGCCAGGAGTTTGAGGACCTTCTACGAGCCCGTGGTATTGTATCACAATGGACTCCGCCTGGAACACCACATCATAATGGTGTGTCTGAAAGAAGGAATCGCACATTGTTAGATATGGTGCGATCTATGATGAGTTTTGCTGATCTTCCAATTTCTTTCTGGGGTTATGCTCTTGAAACCGCCGCGTTTACACTTAATCGTGTGCCATCTAAATCGGTTCAAAAGACACCATATGAGATATGGACTGGGAAGCGTCCCGATTTGTCTTTTCTGAAGATTTGGGGTTGTGAGGCTTACGTTAGGAAAATGTTTCCTGATAAGCTTGGACCCAAATCTGATAAATGTTATTTTGTTGGATACCCCAAGGAAACGAGGGGATATTATTTATACCACCCTACTGACAACAAAGTGTTTGTTGCCAGGACAGCTGTGTTCCTAGAGAAGGAATTTATTTCCAAAGGAAGCAGTGGGAGGAAGATAGAGCTTGAAGAGGTTCAAGCCCAACAAGAAAACAATGAACCGGTAGATGTACCAGAGGAAAATAGAGATTCACAAGGTGTTGTGGAATCTCAGTCTCCTCAGGTAACACAAGGACCTCGTAGATCTAGTAGGACCCGCCTTGAGCCTGAGAGGTTTGGATACCTTGTAACTCAGGAAGGCGGAGAGTTGATCATAGATGATGATCCAACTACCTATGTAGAGGCTATGGAGGGACCAGATTCTGAGAAATGGCTAGAAGCCATGAGATCCGAGATGGAATCCATGTACTCCAACAAAGTATGGACTTTGGTGGAACCACCCGAAGGGGTAAAACCCATAGGGTGCAAGTGGGTCTTTAAGAAAAAGACCGACATGGATGGCAATGTGCAAACTTATAAAGGCAGATTGGTTGCAAAGGGTTTTCGACAAATTCAAGGTGTTGACTATGACGAAACCTTTTCTCCAGTTGCCATGATTAAGTCCATCAGGATCATGCTTGCTATTGCAGCTTATTATGACTATGAGATTTGGCAGATGGATGTTAAAACCGCATTCCTTAATGGGAATATACATGAGGATGTGTACATGACACAACCTGAAGGTTTTGTAGATCCAAAGAATGCCAATAAAGTCTGTAAACTGCAAAGGTCAATCTATGGATTGAAGCAAGCGTCTCGGAGTTGGAATCTTCGATTTGATGAAGAAGTCAAAGTGTTTGGCTTTATTCAAAATGAAGATGAACCTTGTGTGTACAAGAAGGTTAGTGGGAGCTCGACCACATTCCTCATATTGTATGTGGATGACATACTTTTGATGGGGAATGATGTCTTAGCCTTAGAGAAGGTAAAGACTTGGCTTGGGAAAACTTTCTCAATGAAGGACTTAGGAGAAGCATCCTACATTCTAGGAATTAAGATCTATAGAGATAGATCTAGAAAGCTTCTCGGACTAAGTCAGAGCACATACATTGACAAGGTGCTGAAGCGGTTCAGCATGGAGAACTCAAAGAGAGGCAACGTCCCTATGCTACATGGAGTTACCGTCTCTAGAGCTCAATGTCCCCAATCTTGTGAAGAGAGGGAGTGTATGAATGGGATCCCATATGCATCAGCCATCGGATCCATCATGTACGCTATGTTGTGCACACGCCCAGATGTCTCGTATGCTCTAAGCATGACGAGCAGGTACCAGTCAGATCCCGGGGATGCTCACTGGACAGCTGTGAAGAACATCCTCAAGTACTTGCGAAGGACTAAGGATCAGTTTCTTGTGTACGGCGGCGAGGAAGAGCTGGTTGTAAAGGGTTACACCGATGCAAGCTTCCAAACCGATAAAGATGATTACAGATCGCAGTCAGGATTTGTGTTTTGCCTTAATAATGGAGCTGTGAGATGGAAGAGTTCCAAGCAAGAAACAGTTGCCGATTCTACTACAGAGGCCGAGTATATTGCTGCTTCGCATGCAGCAAAGGAGGCTGTGTGGATCAGGAAGTTCATTTCAGAACTTGGTGTAGTTCCCAGTAGCTGTGATGCAATTGAGCTTTATTGTGACAATAATGGAGCTATTGCACAAGCTAAGGAGCCCAGATCACATCAGCGGTCCAAGCACATACTGCGGCGCTTCCATCTCATACGAGAGATCGTACAGCGAGGAGATGTGAAGATTTGCAAAGTACCAACTGAAGACAACATAGCTGATCCACTGACTAAGGCCCTTTCTTAGCAGAAGCATGATGGTCATGCTAGGTCACAAGGACTGCGTTTCCTTGGTGACTGGCTCTAAGTGCAAGTGGGAGTCTGTTGGTATGTATGCCCATAGAGCAAGTCATATGATGATTGTAATGGGATACTTTGTAAATGATTTGAATAATAATAAAGGCAATTTCCAATCTATATGTTTAAATTGTTTCTGAGATGATGGTGTAACATGATAGATGTCTAAAGATTGTTTTACTCAATGACGTATGCTTTTGGGTTGAGGACCTAAACGATGAGATCATACGGATGCTAAGAGTATTCTTTCTTGTTTAGTCCCTAGTCGGTTGTTATTTTGGAAATAACCATAGACATCAATAACACTAAAGACTAGATTGTGTGTTGGTTGATGACAGAATCTCATTAGTCATGATATGGTGATATCAAACCAAGCACATAGGTACTTGTTAGAGAACAAGGTACCGGACAGACCCACCGTGAGAGTGACACATGGAACCATGACTTGGTAGTCACAGTCAGCTCTCACAGTGATGGTGGTGAGTGTGATTCTTAGACCTGAAATCACTACACTCAACACATGTCGTTGGGTACACTTTGACATCATCAAACGCAATCCTGAAACATGGGTTGTTATAAAGGTGATGATTGGGTGGCTTTGACACATGGGGATTTTGAGGGGTGAGTGATAGATATGGGATTTGTCCCTCCTGAGGGAGTTTGATATCCTTGGCCACTTGATGAGTAGGATTGAGAAAGGCATGCGCATGCACGTGTGAATCAATATGTGATATTGATGTCATACACATCTCACTCGGTCTACTCTGAGATCAAGGAAATGAATGAACATTGACAGGATGACTGTTCCATGCCTCGAGTTCATTCTGGATATCAGTGACAAAGGAATTATACATTCACTGTAACACCATTCACGGATTGTAGGATGAAAGTTGTTCTCCAACTTTCTACTTTCACTTGGGTAGCAATGATGTGTGACTAGGCACCGCTCTTTGCTTGTGAAGTCATAAGTGTTATGGACTTTCACTGCCAACGTGAAATGGACCTGCAGGGTCACACACATAGGATTCAACCTGGAAGAGGAGTTTTGTCCACAAGCAATGTTTAGATTGATTACTAAAGGAGTTTAGTAGTTCAATTAAACACTCAATTAATCGATAGCTCAATATCATAATGTTCAAGGTGTTGAACGCATTGATTGGAGTATCGGATTGATTGAAATCGCATTTGACTGATTCTGCAAAATCTGCATTCCCAACCGATCGGTTCATGTGATGAACCGGTCGGCTGAGGTTGCTGAACCGGTCGGCTCAATTGTTGAACCGATCGGCTCATGCACAGAATGAAACGACCGGTTCAAGTGTTGAACCGATCGGTTCAACTGGTGCAATCGAGCAACTTGGGAAAGTAGGATTGGTGAGAATTTTCCTTTCGTTTTAATTTTCCAATTTGATTGGAAATAGGATTGGTATTCGATACCGATTGGAAACAAAAGAAGGAAAGTCAATCGAGAACCAACCTGGAACCCCAACCGACCGGTTCATGAGTGAACCGATCGGTTCAAGGGTCCCAAACGATCGGTTCAGTGGTGAACCGATCGGTTCAGGTCCCCAACCGACCGGTTCACTTGTGAACCGATCGGTTCAGGTTGCGAGATGGTTGCTTTTTGTGGAAAATCCCGAACCCTTCTACTCCTGCTTTAGTCCCGTATTGTCGGGCACAGAGAACCCTGTCCCATGACCCGCATATATATATAGGGGTATTGGGGGCTTCTCAGAGTACAACTCAGTGCAAGTTGATTGCTCTGCAAAGTTGTCGTTCTCTCTGGTTTTGGTAACCGAGAGAGAGCCCGAGCAAGTGCTTCCCGCAAAGGGAGGTGCAGCAAGGGAAGGACAACTGCAGTTGCAATTGACAGCAGGAGAGTGTGTTGGCGACTAGTACGTCAACAGGAGGGTGCGACTCCTTCCACTTCCTTGTGGGACAAGGAGAGTGGAGTTCCAGGTGGTCCGTGTGGACTACTTCAGAGGCGGGAGGTCACTGCCGCTCAGGAGGACAACTGTCATCCGACAGTCCGGTAGGAGGAGTCTTCAGTCCCGGTGCGACCAAGAGCTGCACAGACACCGTCCAAGACCGGAGGTGAAGACCGCGCAAGACGCGTGGTATTGTCACCGAGCAAGCCTCGGGACAAGGTATGATTCACAAACCATCTTTTCTATTATATAGATGTTGACGCGATTCCTTTTGTTCCGGGTTTGGAGAATTTTTTTTTTTTGTTTCCGCTGATTCTCTGCCTCCTCCATAACCCTACAGATCCGCCCTTAGGTGGTGCTCTAGGCGGCTAGGCCCCTAACATATTAGTAATGAATGTATTGTTGAAGTGTTTATGGTCTGGGTTCTCTAGGAAAATATAAACGGTACTGCTTTCCATATGTGTGGTGATGGGAAGGACATTTACAGCTGCCTTTTAATCAGCTGGTAGGTGCCGTAGACCCCTAACATAGGACTAATGAATGTATTGTTGAGGATCATGGTCTAAGTTCTCTTGGAAAATATAAAAGGAATTGCTTGCCATATATGTGGTGAGGGGAAGGACATTCACAGCTGGCTTTGATCAGCTGGTAGGTAGGGAAGGGTGGTCGTACTACCTCCATGTATGATCATGGGCTTGATCTAAATTTTCCTTTCCAATCCATAGATTCTCTCTTATAACTTGAGGGTAAATGGTGGAATAAAGTCTTACTATTTTTTTGTGGATGATGATGATGTTGATTAAGACGAGTGCGGCTTTGACCTCTATTTTACTGGTGAGACTAGGATCCAAAACTGCAACCTCTTCTGGTGAACACCTACATAATCTTCACGATTGAGTTATATGTTGTTTGCTTACGGACAGTGGATGCCATGATGTTTGAACCATAAAACAGAGTTTAGGAATTGAAAATAAATTCAGTACTCTTTGGCCCTTAAAAAAAAAAGTAGTCTGTGGTTTTGAATAATCCAGATTCATCGATACATGTTATCAAGTAAAAATATACCTATGTGATTCTTCAGATTTAAGCATTATAATGTATATGCTGTGCTGCTGTTATCTCATTACACTAGTTTACTCATTTGCTTTATCAATCTATCATTGACCTCAGTTTTAGTCGGCAATCTAAATTTCGTCTTTCTTTTCTACACATAAATCACTTTTTGCAACTTACAGAAGTCATTCTTCCCCTTTTCTTAGGCATGTCGAAGCTGACATCGTCAGTTTGTTGGAACGTGCTTGCACATAAAACTGATGAGGATACTGACCTTTCTGTTAAGATGTATCAGAGGCCATCTTCCAATGACATGTATGAGTTACGAAGAACCAAAAATCCTCCTCTTTGCAAGGAAGATGAAAATCAAGATGCTGCTTGGTATGCTGATGGCAAATTGGTTTAATCAGCTACATTGATAAAATGCAGAATTTTTAATCAACTTTTCTGGCAGGTACACACCAATCAAATCATGTCTACACACCATTCCAACTTCTCTTGAGCAGCGTGGCACTGAATGGCCTGAGGAGTGGCCAAAAAGACTTGAAAACATTCCTGAATGGTTAACTGATTCACAGGATAAATTACTTAGTGATACTAAGCACTGGAAAGCTATCATTCAAAAGTCATACATAAACGGAACGGGTATAGACTGGTCCCTGGTTAGGAATGTAATGGACATGAAGGCCATTTACGGTGGGTAAGTACTAAGAATACATTTATTATTATCAGGGACATCTTTTTGCAGCTTTCATCATAGCAGAATTCTAACCTACACCATCAATATTTTCAAGCACATTGGAGGTTATTTGGTTATTATTCATATTAAATGGATATCCTGCGTAATATACAAAATGTAATTCACAGGTTCGCAGCAGCTCTGGCATCTCAAAAAGTTTGGGTAATGAATGTGGTTCCTATACATGCTCCAAATACTCTTCCTATTATATTTGAGCGTGGGCTTATTGGAGTGTACCATGATTGGTGTGAGCCTTTTAGCACTTATCCAAGATCCTATGACCTCCTGCATGCAGATCATCTCTTCTCACGTCTTAAGAACAGGTACCTTCCTTTGATCTACTCATTTTTACGGTTTATTACACATCTTTTAAACTTTTGGTCAGATCTTCATCCCTATATTGCTTACACTTTGAAATCTACATCCTAGATTCTAGTTGAATGTTTGTCAAAATCCGCAATTCTAGGGTGTTCTAATATTCATAATTTCCTTAAGCTCTTTAAGTTTGGCAGGCCATGGCTTTAGACATTTTATCAAATTACTTGGCGATATGACCTTTTTATCGTATTTTTTGTGTATTTATTTTTTCTAGAGAGTAGATGATCCACCTTATGTCAATCAGCTTTTGTTGTCTGCAGGCACATTTGGTTGGTGTCCCTATGGTTTGTAAGAAACACTTATCTATCATGACTTCTTTTCATAGTACCAAACTATCTTGCTGGCTAGGGCTTCATCACTCATCCTATGTTCCCACATTCCTAACTTTGACATCCCCTTGTCCACTGTTTGTTATTATTCACTTCTCTCACTATCCTTGTGGGTTAATTACCAACTTCATTCTTTGGTGAAGTTTCGCCTAAACTTCAGCAATTTTTTGATCCATGATCATAAATATGACTTATTCATTGTACTTATATAGGTTATCTAAATTGCATGAGTGGCCTCAATATGATTACACTGAAGTGCCATAATTTCTACAAATGTCCTTGATGCACATAAGTGCCATAAACAAGATGTAAGGAAAGCCCTTGACGAGGAACATTTACGCAATATGAATAATAAACTTCATAACTTAATCTCTTGAAGGATTTCTCCCATCATAACATGAACATAATCTTGGAAATAAAAGCATGAGCATAATTTTGTTCAACACTAACTTATGGATTCTTAACATTGAGAACATGCAATATGAAGATATCTATACATTGGCATATGCATTTTGGTCATACATTCATCATCACCATAATCATCATCTAATAAAATTCGACAGCCCTACTGGGATTTTATGTGCCACATTCTGAGATTTTGGATGAAATCCCTTGAGAAAGGATTGTTGTGCAGCAAGAAAAATGGGCATATCAATACTGTGCATTATTTGATCCTGATCAATGTTTTAAGAATGGTTAAGCGGTAAGCTTGCGGACATCATCCTGTAACTGGTGAAGCGGACAATTTTCGAAAAAACAAGTTTCAATTTTCTATATCCTTTTATGCAAAATTACACACATATGTGTGTGTATATATATATATAATATTTAGGAACTTTATATATATCGAGACACCTATAGAACAATATAAAACACTCAAATAGTTTATAACACAAGTATAAAATAATGATTGAACAAATACAAATAAATTACATAAATTTAAGACATTAAGCAATAGGCTTATAGTATGTTTACATAGCTCAACATTAAACAATAGAATTATCCTATCAGTAGATACAGGTAACAGCAGTATTCCGATCATCCAAATCAGCAATAGGTATTTAATACAGTACAAGTAAAATAGTATGTAATTAACTGACATAAACATAGTTGCACACTTCTTCAGGGCATTACTCATTAACAAAAGTCTCACTCAAAAACAAAATACAAACTTGTTTAACATACAAAGTATGCAAACAACAAATAATGACATACGTAGCCATATACAACCAGGGGTATAAGTATAACTATATAAGCACTATACCTCGGTATACAGACTTAAGCATACATATAGATAGGTGGAAAAGTTGATTAGGAACAAATCCAGTAAATTATGGGCCTTTTTGGGGCCTAGCTGGGCGTTTTTCCAAAAAACGGGCTAAGCGGGCGATTTTTATCCCCTCTAAGTGGCCGATTAATTGGGAAAATCCATTAAGCGGGCAATTCAAGGCAATCCATCTAACTGGTGACTTTTGGCAAAATCGAGGGGCATGAGTGCTGGGCCGCTTAAGCGGCCCCTCAGGCCAGTTTTCAATTCACTGATCCTGATTATGCTAGGTATGAAACTGATAGGAAGTCTGCTCTTGTATCGTGTAGCTGAGAAGTAAGAAGCAGATTACGATAAAAAAGTCTGTTGTTGAAGCAAAGTATCAAAACTGTGGCTCATACTATCTCGCACTATTTTTAACCCTTTTTGGCTGAAGTCCCTATTACAAGAACACACTCTTTGACCTACAACTCTTTATGTATGTTTTCTGAGATAACAAGTTTGCATTTTATTTTTAGAAATCACATCTTTCATGAAAGAAGTAATTACATAGAGGTGAATTTTCACTTTATTGGGAGGTTATCCTATGCGAGAAAATTTACACTCTTGCAAAGCATGAAGATCAAATGGTTGATTGCTTACCAAGTCATTAGCTAATAAAGCTTTGATTATGATAGCTGACAAGAAGGCATGATGGACATCTGTGCTTAGGGGGCAATTTTTTTGACCAAAAAGAACATGCGTGATTAATTTGTTAACTAGTGTTTTATTTAAGTTCTTTATATTCTCTTGTTATTTTCCTATTCTACAAGGACCTCTATGTAATTGTTCTCTTTATAAATATACGGGGTACACACATTGTGTACCCTAACCCTTACCGTCCACTCAAGATAAAACCAGAGCAGGTTCTATAGCAACCACCCTCCCCACCCGCCGCCCTTTCTCTCTCTCGCTCTCTCCCCGTCAATGCCCCCCCACCCCGGGCCCGCCGCTGCCCGGCACGGCGCGCCACCTGCCTCAGCCGATCGCCGCCCGCAGCCACCGGCTGCTAGCCCGCTGTCAGTGGCCGTGCGCCCCTGCTGCGCCGCCGGTGGTCCTCCGTGTGAGGGGCTGGCCTGCTAGTGCAGCCTGACCGCCCGTTGTTCGCATCTGGCTGTTCGGTTGAAGGTCTTCGGAGATGTACTCCTTCTGTCTGCCTGCGTCGGCTCTTGAGCCGTCGGGTTCTCTACTGTGCCTCAGCGTAGTCTACATGTAGGTTGGTCCTTCCAGTTGTTCTATCTGCCTGCTGCCGCCTAGCCGGAGGATCTAGGCGGTTCTAACCCCTGCTGCTGTTTTTTGCTGTTTGTAGACTCGGTCTCCCTCATGGCTTCCTCCCATGAAGACTTTCGTCGTCAGGTGACCACTGTGAAGCTAGACGGGCGCAACTACCAACATTGGGTTTGCTCCATGGAGATCTTTGTGAAGTCACAAGGCAAGTATTCCCATCTGACTGAGGCTCCGCCTCCTTCTCCGCCTACTACTGTCGAGTCTAAGGAAAAAAAGATCTATGATGACTGGGTCAAGGATGACTCGACTGTGATGACGTGGATTCTGAACACCAGCAAAACTCGCATCAACGTCACTCTACTTCGTCTCCCGACTGCCAAGAAGATGTGGGATCAACTGGCCATCACCTACTCATAGCCAAAATCTGAAGGTGTTTGATCTGAACAAACAGCTGCCCCGTCTGCACTTCACTGGCCTAATATTGCTGACTACTTTTCCACCTTTAAGGGTGTCTGGGCTGAGCTTGAAAATCTTCATCCCTTATCTACTGACTTAGCCACGATGCAATGACAATGACAGGAACTCCAGGTTGTCCAGTTCTTCTGCGGCCTTCCTGACTCATATGCTGGGGTGGTTGACTAGATCCTTGGAAGCAATCTGTTACCTACATTGGAGAGTGCTTTTCAGTGTCTCCAACGCCTGCCAGCTTCCTCATCAGATCTGTCTTCTGACACGGCTGACCCTACTGCTCTTGCTGCTATGTCTGGCCGTGGTCGTGGTAGTGGTCGTGGTCGACCTCCGGACAATCGTTCTATTGCTCCTAGACGGGGACGTGGATCATCTGGCCGTGGCTCTCTTGGTCGTGGCTCATCTGCTGATGCTTCTGGAGGTTCCGCTGCTCAGCGGTATTGTGACTTTTGTGGCCGCACCAACCATACTGAAGACAAATGTTGGAAGAAACATGGCACACCTGCATGGGCCAATGCTGCGTCTGAAGGTGCTTCTTAGATGACCTCTGTTGCTCCCTCGACTGTGTCCACTGCTGAGTTCATCCGCTCCGAGGTGGAACGTCTTCTGCTTGAGATGACTGGCGCTTCCTCCTCATCTGTTGCTGAATCTGGAGCTCACGCGACCACTTACTCTGGTTGTGATTATGCCTTCTTGAGTGCTCCTTCTAGTGCTGGTAATTCCAAATGAGTGATTGACTGTAGAGCCTCTTCTTATATATCTGGTAACCATTCTATGTTTTATAAACTGTCTAAACCTTGTTCCAAATCTACTGTTATGCTTGCTGATGATTCTAAATCTGTTGTATGTGGGATTGGAGATATCTTTGCTCAAGTCCTTTTGTGTTCTGCTTTATATGTGCCAAATTTTCCGTTGAACCTACTATTGGTCTGTAAAATTGTCCGCAATCTTAATTGCAGTCTGACCTTTGCATCGGGTACTTGTGTTTTTCAAGACCTTCGCACGAGGATTAAGATTGATGGGGGGCATGAAGGACCTGATAGACTCTACTACTTGGATGAGTTGAAATAGATTGACACTACAACTCTGGCTTCAACTTTATCATCTTCTATTTCTGCATTACAGTGACATTTCAGACTTGGGCATCCGTTAGCTGAGAAATTAAACAATGTTATTTCTGGTGTAGGTTTGCATAGTTTTCAGTGCGAGGCATGTTAATTAGGCAAACAGTCTAGAACGGTATTTCCAAAAAAAACTCAAATTGGTAGCAAAAATATTTTTGATTTGGTGCATGCTGATGTATGGGGTCCCTGTCATATTCCAAGTTTATCTGGCAATAAATATTTTATTTTTTTCATTGATGATTACTCCAGTGCTACATGGTTATTTCTGTTGAAAGATAGAGCCCAAGTTTTGCCCACTATTAAATTCTTCTTTGCTGAAATTAAAACTCAGTATTCTATGCCTATTAAGATTCTGCGTACTGATAATGCATTGGAATTCGTTCAATAAAATGTGGAGTTTTTTTGCCGTTCTGTGAGGACAATCCATTAGACATCTTGTGCTTATATACCCCAACAGAATGGTATAACTGAGAGGAAAAATAGGCATTTACTTGAAGTTACTAGAACTATAATGCTGCATTCTAATGTTTCCAAACATTTTTGGCCAGAAGTCGTTCTTACTGCCTGTTTTCTGATAAATCGTATGCCTTCCTCTGTTATTGGGAATAAAATTCCTATACAAGTACTACAACCCAATCTTCCTCTGTTTTCTGTTCCTTTGAGAATTTTTGGGTCGACTTGTTTTGTTCTCTTGTTTGGTCCTACTTAAGACAAGTTGTCCCCTCGAGCTGAAAAATGTATTTTTTTGGGATACTCAAGAACTCAGAAAGGATACCGCTACTATAACCCTGTTAATAAAAAGTGGTTCACGAGTAGTGATGTCATTTTTTTTTGAGGATACTCCGTACTACTCTATTAAAGGGACTATGTTGAGTTCAGATTTGATTGCAACACCTCTACCTATTATTGGTGATTCTACCTCTGGTATGCAACCGGATGAGACTACGTCTCCTCCTCTCATTGTTTATCGACGCAAAAATTGGCCGCCGCAACCTACTCCTACTCAAGACCCCCTACTGACAACCAATCTTTCCTTCAGAAGGTCCTGCCCCTACTGAGGTAACTTCTGATCTAGATTTACCTATTACTCTCAGGAAAGGTACTAGATCATGTACATCTCATAATATTTCTAACTATGTCTCCACTGCTCATCTGAGTGTTCATGTTAGTAATTTTGTTGCTGCTCTATCTTCCGTTTCTGTATCCAAAAATGTGCATTACGTATTATATAGTAAGGCCTAGACTCAAGCCATGACTGAGGAGATGGCTTCTCTCACTGACAGGGGTCTGGGATCTGGTTGATCCTCCTTCTGATTGCAAACCTGTTGGATGTCGTTGGGTTTACACTGTTAACTATCATCCTGATGGAACAATTGAACGCCTGAAGGCTCGCCTCGTGGCGAAAGGGTACACTCAGACCTATGGTATTGATTATTTTGAAACTTTTTCTGTTGTTGCCAGGCTAAATTCTGTGCGAGTTCTGCTCTCTGTGGCAATCAATCTGGATTGGCCTCTTATCCAACTGGACGTGAAAAATGTCTTTCTTTATGGGGATCTCCAAGAGGAGGTCTATATGTAACAACCACCTGGGTTTGTTGCTTAGGGGGAGTCACACAAAGTTTGCCGCCTCAAAAAGTCTATTTATGGACTCAAACAGAGTCCGCGTGCTTGGTTCGACAAACTGAGCAAGATTCTGTCTACTTATGGCTTTCTCAGATCTCATGTTGATCATTCTGTCTTTATTAAAAAGACGTCCAATGGTATTGTAGTTCTTATTGTGTACGTTGACGACATTATTTTATCTGGCAGTGATCTCTCTGAAATTAATGCTACTAAAGCCTATTTATGCAAACATTTTGTCACTAAAGATCTGGCAAATTGAGATATTTTCTGGGGATTGAAGTTTCTAGGACTGCTAATGCTCTTGTTCTATCACAACGCAACTATGTTCTTGATCTTCTACAGGAAACTGACATGCTCAGAGCTCGGCCTACTGATACACCTCTAGATCCTAATGTGAATTGGGATGATGATGAATCTCCTCTGTATCCTGACAGTAAAAGATATAGAAGACTGGTTGGCAAACTGACCTATTTGACTGTCAGTAGAGCTGACATTTCTACTGTTGTTGGTCTTGTTAGTAGGTGTCTTGACAAACCTAGACAGTGTAATTGGGAAGCACCATGTCATATCTTGAGATATCTGAAGAAATCTCTTGGTAAAGGCCTATTTTACAGAAAACATGGTGATTGCTCTCTTGAAGGCTATTCTGATTCTGACAATGCTGGAAGCAAGATAGACAGAAAATCTACCTGTGGTTATTGCACCTTTGTTGGTGGAAATCTGGTTACTTGGCGGAGCAAAAAGCAAAATGTTGTTGCCAGATCTAGTGCTGAGGCTGAGTACCGTGCTATAGCTCATACTGCATGCGAGCTTCTGTGGGTGCAATCTCTTCTGAAAGAACTTGATGTGGGATCTTCTGCTCCTATTCCTATGCACTGTGAGTGTGATAATAAAGCAACTATTTTTATTGTAAATAATCCTGTCTTTCATGAGCAGACCAAGCACATTGAAGTTGACTGCCACTTCATCAGAGAATCTATTCTGACTGGTCGTATGTGCATTCCTTTTACTCGCTCAGAAGACCAAATTGCTGATATCTTCACAAAGCTACTGACCAAGAAACATTTCTGCTCTCTTGTGGACAAGTTGGGCATGATTGATATCTATGCTCCAACTTGAGGGAGGGTGTTAACTAGTGTTTTATTTAAGTTCTTTATATTCTCTTGTTATTTTCCTATTCTACAAGAACCTCTATGTAATTGTTCTCTTTATAAATATATGAGGTACACACATTGTGTACCCTAACCCTTAACGTCCACTCAAGATAATTAAATAGTGTATAAAACTACAATGTTAGAAAATGTGTCTACATCACACTTCGGGAGGCGTGCATCTAGGCATCACAAGGGGGTGTGTCTTTTAACAGCACCTTGAGTTATGTGCATCATAAAGACTTTTATGTATGGGTATAATCCCTTTTATGGTCACAATTCTAACTATGGGTCGTTATCAATTTTAGAAGCCTAGTTCCTCTATTTAGGGCTTTACACCATTAATATCTAATTTTCTAAATTGCATAGGTCTGCGCCTTAAATATACACCTCTCATTGAGGTTTATCTTAAGACTTACTTAAAGGATTAATTATAAAATATTTCTATGTACCTGCTATGTATATAGCCATATTACATACTTATTATTGGGTAAGTACTTGTAAGAACAAGAAATTATACGTATATAATATATAAATCTAGTATGATTTTTTTAGAATCGGGCCACCTTAACAAGTATGGTCAATCAGGGTCATCATGTTGATGGTGCTCATCATCTAAGATAAATCCCAACCGTGTTGGGGTTGGCTACATGGATCCTTCTTCCATACAACTCTGGTTGGGATATTATGGGCATTATATAATGGTCATCTATAATATTCTTAAGAGGGTGATATAGAGGACTTCGTTTGTGGGCGTAGCTCACCCTTTTCAATTTACATTTTACATATGGGAAGACATTTTATACATCAAAATGGTACAGGGGCCAATCATTATCCACAACGAAATATACTCACAGAATGGAGACAAGCTATAGGAGATGTCTCAAAGTAGTCTACATCAGATTTCTGTGTACCCTTTTACAAACTAGTCCACTCAAGCCTCAACAAATACACTGGGAAAATACTAGATGGTGAAATATGCAATGTAAACCACCACTCTTGCATCTAGAACATAGACGGAACGGGCTTCCATGTGCCTTGTGAGCACAAGAATGGACAAACACCTCTTCTTCCATAGCCTATTTCCACTTTGAATAAGAGAGGGGCTCTGCAAAAATCTTTAAGTGTAGATATAAAGTACAAGGTGGTAATAAAAATACTATAATGTACTTCTTTACCACTTACAAGAAAATGATTGCAGAAGAGGTTCTTGCTAACTTAAAGACTGCTGAAGATGGCGTTTGAAGACAATGCAACAACATTTTGTGTCTTTGTTTTTGGCTACTGGTACAACATCACATAGAGTTCTAGTTGGAGAAGCTAGGGTAGGGGGCAAATGACCTCCCCGCCTCTAGTTGGTCCACAATGGTTTCTCCTTCATCACTGCCTTGCCTGTGTTTCCTAAAGGGGTTACACAACTGGCTTTTAAGATTTAACTACTTGTACCTCTCCAATTCTAAGGAGCTAAATACTCTCTCCACGTGGTAGGGATGGGATATAGTTATATCAGTTTTACCACGGCAAACCTGTTTGTTGTCCTTTGGTTTTTAGACAAATAATCTCTGCCACCATATTGTCTTCCACAACTATAGTCTCGATCTCATTTGTTATGGTAAAGACTGGAACCTGGACATGTTGCTATCGTTGTTTGATTTTTTCAACATGTTAAGTTCCTTGTCCACGTGCAGCATTTTATCCTTTGCATGCTAATTACATAAGATCTCTTCAGGTGTAAAAATCCCGTCAGCATTGTAGTTGAGATGGACAGAATATTGAGGCCCCGTGGCTGGGCAATCATCCGCGAGAAGTTGGAAATATTGACTCATTTGGAAACAATTTTGAAGTCTTTGAACTGGGAAATCAGGATGTCATTTTCTCAGAATAACCAGGGAATTCTTTGTGCACAGAAAACTGACTGGAGGCCATGATTATCAAAAACCAATTTTTCTTGAAAGAAAGTTAATTCCTGCTTTCGTCTTGTATACTTTCGCCTGCCTCATTAAAAAACGATTAAATTTGTAAAGTTTGCACGACTGTACATACCGGAAGCTCAGGGCAACCACATTCTCCGGCAAATTATGGTGTATATTAGAGAGATTTCCATTCTTGTAAAGCATTCAATGCTGTCTTCTGTCAGATTTGATTCATGCAGGCTAAGCAAATGATTCCACTCAAGGATCAGCTGCCTTGTTGAGTTGTTGTACAGTTTGTACCTTGTGAATTAGAAGGAAAAGCAGTAATGTTTTCTTCTCGAAATTTCTTGTTGGTAAATATCCATATCATTTGTTGTTGATTGAAGAGCTCATCCTAGTGAGCTCCTTAATAATTCAGGCCAGTGAATTGCTGCTTAACTTTCAATTTGTGAACGCCAATCAGCGGCATGAGTCGTCTGTTTTGCATCCCTGGCTCGATTGGCATGCATCATCTGTATGCATCCCAAGCTCCAGTTATTTATAGAAGCAATGTTGTTGTATATGATTCCAAAGCAAAAAAAACTCCTGGTACTCGTTGCATTGTAAAGGATGTGGCTTCAAGTCACCGTTTTCACCGTCGTGTGGGAAACTCTTTCTCTATTTTTAGTTGGTTTATTGTATTTGTATATTCACAAGGTTACGTCCATGCCATTATTGATATTATGGAATTAGAGGAAGCACCTATATTGGATTAGTACAATATATTCCATCAATGGAGCAACAAAGTTATCGTGGAAAATAACATGTGTATTGTATTTCTTATCGGAAACCCCCCTCATATTCAAGAGTGGAGGCATTGTACACGGAAGCAGACATAACCTCAATGAGCTAAGACAATCGGACTCATATAACAAATGAACCTATTAGTTAATAATATTTTTAACATCTAACAGTTATTTTTCGTGCAAGAAATCATCCATATTAGAAATTAATATGCTATGTTTCTTTCATAAATATGAGATGTTAGTCAAAAGGATATGATATTAGTTGAAGAAGCTTCGAAGTTTACATATCTGACGCGAAGTCATACTGGGGATTGTTTTTCTTCTTGTCTGCCTTTTTCTTAAATGCTTACATAGTGTGGCCTGCCTGTTGCCAATGCCACCTGCCACTGGATCACCGTCACTGTATGGAAACCCTGCTGAATTAGGATTTTGTGGGATAAGGAGTCCCAGGTATACTCACTCCGAACTAGAAAATCACAGTAGGGGGGGTTGAGTTAGATGAGTCGTCGTCGAAGTTGATACTCAATGATTAAAATATTTTTATTTTACCAATTAACAAAAATCAGATTATGTAGCGAAAGATATATCTATTTTCTTAGCTTATCAAAATTTGAACTAAAACATAAGTAACTAACAATTACAAAAAGAAAAAGAGAGTATCAAAATAGCGAGAGCGCTCCATACACCACATCAACATTGCTCTTAAAAAAAAATACTTAAAGTATGAAAAGAACACAATACACAGAAAAGTTAAGAATGTCTTATGTACATTTCCTCCTTCTTTCTTTACTTATTAATAAAAAATATTTAATGTTTCACAACTAAAATTAGGCGCCCTTACATATTTTTCATTTTTGGAAAAAATCGAGCACCAATCAACAATAAATAACATATATTAAAAACATAATGCATATCTTCTTCTCGAAAATTGAAACAAAAATCTTAGTAACAAGTAAAAAGAGAAAAAGAGAATACTAAGATAACCAGAGCTCTTCGTAAGCCATATCAGTATTGCTCTTTAAAAAGCCCTCTATACTAAAATATAAAAACAACAAACAACTGAAAAAGTAAAAAAAACTTCCATTTTCCTTGTTTTCCTTTAGTCCTTAATAATTTTATTTTTAAATGTACAAGCTTCACCACAATTTGTTGCCTTCACTTTTATATGATTGAAATAGTCTAAATCAATAATACAATGGCACTAAAATAAAAGAGTTAATAAAAAAATTGTAAATGACGACTATAGTTAGACACTTTAACTTTTTATTTGGATAAAAATAATGTGGTAATGGAGAATAGAACCCAAGTCAACAAGTACAAATCAGCACTAAGATACCACCTACATTACGAAGCCCACATCTTAACTTGTGACACATTGTTGCTATATTTAATTCTGCAGGACCTAGCGGCAAAAAATTGACTATCCCGTCAGTCGAACCTGGGATACATGTACACAAGGTAAGCGACATATACCAACTGTGGTAATGCTACTTTTTGCTTATAGAAGATATAAAAAAGTATTAGTACCAGTACTTTTTTCTAAATATACATACATGCGTGCTTTATATATGTGTGCTTTATATATATGATTTTAGATTGGGGGGGGGGGGGGGCTAGAGCTCCGACAACCCCTGGATACGCCCCTGACAGGAAGCGATGACTGTGGGTTGAAGGAGAGTTTGGTTTGAAGAAGACGAAGCAAGTGCAGTGAGACGTACATATAACACAAGAAGAAAGACTAGCATCGAGTCTGGTGATTTCTTAGTTCGACACATCGTTTCAGTCATATCCATGGCCAAGACTTTTACCTTGATTTTACCCTATGAATCAATTTTTATTGATGTATCTGTTGACTATATAAAAGATGTGTTCATGTATACTTGATTAGCTAAACTGTCATGATAAAACTAAGTCTAAGACTAAAGAAAGATCCATACTCTAACATGTTAATGATCGTGTGAAACCTTTTATTTTATCTTATAATTTATTGTGTTAAGATAATTGCTGCCCTTGAACACATTGATCAAGTTAGAGTCTAAATATATTGAATGTCCTTCCTAATCTCATGGTACATATATATGCTTTCAATTAGATTTATGACTCCATTATGGTGTTCTTAATCATGATCTACGGTAAGAAAGAATGCTGATTTTGTTAATCTAAATCAAAGATATGTACTACCCACTACACACTAACTATCTCATAAGGATCATAATTATCCTAAAAGAAAAATGACCACATATAGGTATAACGCCTACCTAAGAAGGGAATATAATTACTATATTAAAGGTTATGTTGACATGGACTATGTCACTCTTTTGCAGAAAATATATAGTAGGAAATTAGTGGTAATGAAAATTAAACAAATCAATTATTGACGTCCATCCCATGATACCAACATGCCACTTTGTGAAAATTATACCTAATCTTGGGTAATAAAATCTAGAAGCTTTTCCCACTTTGGATTGACTGAAATATCTAGGTGACAAAATCCATAGGTTGACTGATTAATTACTGCACCCTTTTGGTGTGACTGCAACCTCGTATTGACTATCTACTGACAACACCTCGTGGTGACTGCACCCTCGTGGTGTGACTGCAACCTCGTGTTGACTGATTGTTGACTGTAGCCTCATGGTAACTACTACCCTTGGTTACTTTCTCACTCAAGATTTACTGAATGTATCTTGATATATATTTTACTTCTTGGCTGTTAAAATTACTGAAATTGGTTATCATGGTGATGACCTTAGGTATTGCTTATCCTACATGAACTTATTAGTTAGACTGTCTCTTTTATATATTCTTTCATCTTTGTGGCTGCATAGAACTTTTCTCCTGCATCTGGATCCTGTAGGTAACTAGTTGATATTGGTTGATGACCGACGTGATGATTCTTTTGACACAGATAATAGACATTTTTTATTTCGATATGAAATTTCTGTTCTTTCTTTTATATTCTGATTAGATGTTTTTTGTTACTATAAAAAAACCATACATGGCCTACGTTTTATTTTTATTCACACGAAGTGCTGTTATTCCTTGAATCTTACTTGTGTATAAATATATTCTCTTTATGACTGATTCAAAGGAGTATTTCTGTACTGATTGGACTGGTGTTCCTTATATTTTCACATGTATTTTAATTGTATTTTCGAAACGTTATAAGTAGGCATCTACACTATCACAGTACCGTTTCCACTCATTGTTGTGATACCGTGTCCACTCATTGCCACACATTCAAATCGGGGCACGGTAGGTGACAACAGGGTTACGGACGGAGCTAAGGTGGAGGTCTTGAGGCAGTGTCATACTGCCATGTCGGGAAACCGTGAGATAAGGAGCAAGGGATTATGTGGAGGGACACTTAGCAGTAGTCTGTTAGTAAAGTTTGTTGGTGGTTGTGGCATAAGTTGTAGATTCGATATTTGTTGGAGCACCGGAAGGAAGAATTTCTATAACAACAATTACTGGTCTTGTATCGCGGAGGGAGGGAGACTTCATGCGTGTAATTAATTTATATCTGAAATTGCTTCAACTTCTCTCTAGTAACATTTTCTCTCCATCTTCTCCAACCATCCCTACACTATCCAGCCATGGCTAACTCTTCCCAGGTAAGTGCTACAGCAGAAATAGCGAAGGATGACTCAAGCAGGGGTCCTCATTTTTCCTTGGATTGGTGCTCCCATCACCGCTGCCTGATCCTTTGCCACTCAAGCCGTTGCTTGAGCTTGGAGGGGGCGCGGTGGTTGTTGGGAGAGGGGGTGAGGTTCCTGTGTTTTTCTACTCTCCTCCGTCCTCCCATCTAGGTTTTGGCTGCTCTCTGTTTGCGTTGTCGGGGTTAGGTGCCCTGCCTGGCGGTTCCTTGGAGACACCCCCTACCTGTTTGTGTCTTTTCCTGTGTGAGTCTAGTTTGTAGGTGGGCTGATCGCCCTGGTCTTTCTTTGGTTTTTCCTTTTTTTCTTCTCTTTCTTCCGGTCCTTTTGTCGTGATCCAGGCGCATTTCTTGCTAGTGGTGCTTTGGCATGTATGTGATGGGTCTCGCTGTTGGAGGTGCTGTTCACTTTCTATTCGGACAACTCATAGGCTCACATAGATTGAAAGTATCTCTTGTTGATAGCTGCTTTGTTCAGTCACTACGTTGGGAGATCTATGCTGAAATTTACCTACCGCCTCCCAATCTGAGCTTGTGTGTTTGGTCGGACTCAATATGGTGTGTTGGTCGTTCCTCATGTGTGACTTATCCTTCTAGTAGATGCCGTATGGCTTATTAGCAATGATATTGTTCCTTAAAAAAAAACTCTATATGCTTATAGGCAGTCGGGCTGCCCCCACCCCCTCCCCCACCCGCCCACACTATTTTCCTACCCACTTTTCACCATTGCCTTTACACGATTCCAATTACCTTGAATACATGCTACAAAACACCTACGGAGTCAGCACATTCGTTGATTCTGTCCTGGTTCTGGTTTTGCCCGACCGTCGTATTTTTTCCAGCATCCGGTGAGGATGGGTGAACCCTTCTCTGCCTATGATTCTATTCCACAAATAGGCATGAATTGGAAACAGAGATGAGTTACTTACATATCTAAAACTAAAGAGAATAACAGAACTAAGACAATTGCCTTAAGAGAAACCATCATGAGAACTACACAAAGTAATTTTCAGACACCATGGATTTCTTTACCACTTGTCACTTCTTTGACTCGACCACCAACCTACTTACTCTTCCTAGTGTTGGATCTAAGGGCTCTATGGGGGGGGGGTCAATAGAGCTTTAAAATTTATTAGACCTTCAAGTTACTTCAAATAATCTCAATTACAAATAGTGATTTTGATGGTAATTGAAACATACAAAGCAATGATGAGAGAGATTGAAGCAACCATGAGAACAAGTTGTTTTAGAGTGGTTCCACACTCCAACCTAGGAGAGAGTCAGTCCACTACCTAGAGAGGTCAAGTTCTAGGATTTCTAAAATGTCTACTCCTTATATTCACTTATAAGAGTTACAACATATGATCTTCTTTTTCTGAGACAAGGATACCCAATTTTCCTTTTAGGCCAATGGAGTCAACAACCTTACAATCAAGAACTTATCTATCTAAGAGCTAGTCTTCTACCTCACCAAGGTCTTACCCACTCTTGCAATCAGCTGGATGTCTTCACCAAGATCCTCCCCTTCATGCAACGAGTCTTCGACCTTGAGGCTTTACCCACCAGCTCCTTGGATCCTCTGCTTTGATCTTCTCCTTTACTTGGAGTAGCCTTGAGCACCTTCTTCTCTAGCTAAAGAAGCTTGCTCCTTCTCCTTCTCTTGGAGAAGCTTTCACCAATGGAATCTTCAAGAAAGCGGATTGGAGAAAGAGAGATCTTGAGGGCCTCACAAGTGTATAATGATGTGACTCCCTCACAATAAGCCTATCTCACTCATAATGAACGAAATGAGTTGTAATCAAGAGAGAGAAAGAGGCTCAAGTGGACTAAAAGCACTCTACTATAGCAAGGACCTTGAATAGCATGAATGAGAAACCTTGAAATAAACTCTAAGAGGTCCTATTTATACCTGAGGGTGTTCACTAGAGTGTGAGATCACTTATACACATTTTCTAGCCGTTTGGAGGGGTGCAACAGATATAATTTTGAGTTTTGGACCCTTCCAATGGTTAGAATCGCTTTTTCTACGTTCTCCGTACAATGCATTCGATCGAGTTTCAATAAAGATAAACTCGACCGATCACACTATGTGACAAAGTCAATTTAAACCATCAGTTGAGTTTATCCTGGGGTAACTCGACCGATCCACTTAAATTGAGTTCGCTTTGTAGAGGGATCGATCGAGTTTTGTGAAAATGAAACTCGATCGATCAACATTCATTTTCAAAATCCATCAAGGATCGGTCGAGTTGGCAACTTGACCGATGAAATTGCTGTGACGAATTTTAGAAAATGAATTTTAAGTGACAAACATTTGAATTAAGTGACCCTAAATTTTATCATCTTAGTTACAAGTCGTATCATCAATATAAATGATTACATAAATATTCTAAGGTGGTTTGGACTATTTTCAACAAAAGTACATTTGTATTGCTTGTGACTTGAACTAAGACAAGCTAGGGCTTGAGAAATTTAATCCTTTTCATGTACCTAATGCCTAAAATTAATCTTTAACAAACATATTAGATACATATGAATGAAATGTTTAAGTCATTATCAAAATATGAACAATGTTCAACACTTAGGTCAACATTCTCCTATTTTTGACAATGACAAACCATTCCTCAATATATCGAGAAGGATATGAAAGTTTAACCTTTACCTTTAAAAAAGATATGAAAGTGAATCCTTTACCTTGTGAATTGCAAGGGGATACATGATTGAACAAGGTGAATTTCTCCCCCTCAATTCATGCTCACCTATACCTGCATGGTTAGTCTTTCCACATAATAACCAAAGCACATATACATACTATATGGTCATCTAGCAAGTCACATGATATGAGATAATTGACAAGAAAAGGATCATACAAGTGATAAAACAATATGGATGAGGTCATTTCTCCCCCTTTGTCATATAAAAAAGATAGGGAGGTAGAAAGATCTAAAACACATGTCTTCTCCACAAAGAATAAGATAAAGCAACAACAACCACATAGCACACATCAAATAAAGATGAGGTAAAGAGAAACAAACACTCCAATATCATAATCAAAATACGGGTAACATATCACAAACCCATGAGATATGGTCAACCTGAGAGTAGGGTGCATATGATTAAGATTACAACATCAGAAAATGTCCTCACCACACAAACCATAAACTAATGAGAAAACAACAGAAAGATAAAATAGTGCATCTCAGATATATGTGCCCAAATGTCTTAGTACATATGAGTCTAAAAAGATATATCTAATTAGCACCTAAATGACTAAGAAACTAAGACATCAAGATATATCTAAGCTATTCATGTCCACAACATCATCATCCACATCATCCTTGTCAGCTCTAGGCTCGTAGTCCTCATCTCCATATGAAAGTGCAACATAGACAACATCTTCACCTTCATCACCAGAGCCATCAGAACCAGTGTTAGGGCCATCATCCTCAGCGGCCTCCTCCTCATTGACATCTTCCGCATCATCCTAGATGGGCATCTCCTCATCAATAGAAGGACCGAAACTGCGAACAGGTCACAAGGCATTATGCTCATCCCAAGACATGCCAAGATCATGTAACTCCTTAGCCTGAGGGAAAGAGGGAGCAGAAGTGCCAATGATGGCAAGAAGGGTAGCAAGAGGGCCAACAGGAAGAGGAAGAACTCTAAGGGTAGGTACAAATCCACTAGTAGTAGAAGATGTGGCAACGGAAGCAGAAGGTGGAGGGGATGGGTAGAAGTGACTATATGCGTAGGAAGCATAGTCACCGCCTAGGTAGGGCTATTAGGAGGGATAAGGGTGGATGCAAGACAGGTTCATGGTAGACATGATTTTCCAAAGGTCATGGTGTAGGTGATCCTGAACCTGAAGGTTGTATGCCTACTGATGCATCATATATCCCATTGGGGTTTCATTTGATACATTGAACGAGGCATGGGCATGTCAGGATGGTGGTGGAGGTTCCTGGGTGTAGGTAGGGGCTCTAGGTGTGGTGGAAGAGGTAGACAAGAAGGTATTCTTGATCATGGTTTCACTAATGCAAACTCTTTTTCGACTGGGTTTGTATTTGAAGTCATGGAAAAGAGATTTCTGGATAGCAAAAGTGAACATACCACAAATCAAGGCTGGGTAGAGAGGGTGGGTACCACAAGTATTCTTCCCTCAGTAAAAATAGGTCATGTGATGTAAGATATATTGAGACCAATTGACTCCAACATTCTTCAGAAGATAGTACGTAATCATAAAAGTGTTATCTGCAATTTCCATTTTATTCTTCTTTGGATGGACATTGCAGTTAACAACTAATGCGAGCACTCTATTCTTAAGATCAAGGGGAGAGGATGGTATGTTCGACTTCTTCCTATAGGGTACCTGAGGCTTCTTCAAGAACTTATGGATGTCTGGAAGAGTAAGATTGAAGTGCTTGTAGAAAACCTCAGGGTCCAAAAGGTCAAAATAGTCATGATAATTCTTTCTCCATGCGTCGGTGACCTCTGTTCCATTGAAAAAGATGTTCAAGGAATCTTTAGAGATTTTAAATTTGATCCTGAAAATCATGGATGAGAGAATGACCTGGCTATCAGGTGGAGGCACTAATGTGTCGTAGTTCCACGTGAGATTTGTATAGAATTCATGGACTGCCTTAGTGCTTGTGATAGAGTTATGAAAGTACCAGCGTCCTATGCACAAGGCTCCTAGGTGATGGGTATAAAAAAGTTCAACAATCTCTTAGATAACATTCTTTGTTCTGAGAGGATGCTCAAACAAGGCTCTAAAAGGAAAGGAGTTCCTAGGAAGGATCTCCTTATAACCATTAAGGTCTTTGGAAGAGACAAAGGAAGTATCATCAAAAGAGATCAAGCGAGGGTTGGCTAAGGATGAGGGTACACCACCTGGGGTAGCTCTCTTTCTTCGATTGGATGCCATGTGAATGGATTGGAGAAGCAACAACAACTAAAATGAGATAGAACCACACAAACAAACCGTCTAACCACCTAGAAGGGTGTGGGAAGAGGTAAGGGAGGCTAGGTTTGGGAAGGGAGAGGATGGTCACATCTAGGGTTGAGGTCAAGAGGGGATAGAGATAAGGAGTCAATCGACTTTTCTCTAGTTGAAAGGGAAAAATGTCGGTCGAAACCTATTTTAGGTTTGGTCCATCCTGAAAATCGGTCGGGTTTGTCCTGGGGAAACTCGATCGATCAAGAGAAAAACCCTAGACCTCACTAGTACATGAATGGTCTGTAGCGTCACTGCCTGTAGGGCCAGTTTTTCCAAATAACTGACCTTATATGTCTAAAAGAAACGTGGGCACCACTTAAGACCTCTTGGGTCGGTTTTCATAAAATAACCAACCTTGTAGTGTAACTCTATAGGGTCGATTTTCAAATAATCGACCTTATATGTCTATAAAAAATGTTGGCACCACTTAAGACCACTTGGGTCGGTTTTATTAAAATAACTGACCTTGTAGTGTATCTCTATAGGGTCAGTTTTCATAAAATAAGCGACCTTATAGACAATGGGATCAGAAAGCCCATTACAGTTTCCCGTGGAAAAAATTACTCGATTTTGGCTTCGTGCCTCGATCTATAGGGTCAATTTTTCTAAATAATTGACCTTATATGTATACAAAAAATGCGGGCACCATTTAAGACCTCTTGGTTCAGTTTTCTTAAAAAACCGACCTTGTAGGGCATCTCGGTTGAAAAAAATTCTCGACCGAGTTGAATTTTGAATCCATTTTCCCTTCGTGCATGTATAAGTACCTCTAGGGTCGGTTTTTTTCCTTTTAACCAACCTTGTAGGGCATATCGGTTGAAAAAATTGTCGACCGGGTTGAATTTTGGATCCAATTTTCCTTCATGCATGTATAAGTACCTCTAGGGTCGGTTTTTTTTCCTTTTATCCGATCTTGTAGGTCACCTCAGTCGACCAAATTGTCGACCAAGATGAATTTTGGATCCAGTTTGCCTTCGTGCATGTATAAGTACCTCTAGGGTCAGTTTTTTTCCTTTTAACTGACCTTGTAGGTCACCTCGGTCGACCAAATTGTCGACCAAGTTGAATTTTGGATCCAGTTTGCCTTCGCGTGTGTATAAGTACATCTAGGGTCAATTTTTTCCTTTTAACCGACCTTATAGGTCACCTCGGTCGACCAAATTGTCGACCGAGTTGAATTTTGGATCCAGTTTGCCTTCGCGCGTGTATAAGTACCTCTAGGGTCGGTTTTTTCCTTTTAACTGACCTTGTAGGTCCCTTCGGTCGACCAAATTGTCGATCGAGTTGAATTTTGGATCCAATTTGCCTTCGCGCGTGTGTAAGTACCTCTAGGGTCGGTTTTTCACTTTTAACTGACCTTGTAGGTCCTCTCGGTCGATGAAATTCTCAACCGAGGTCACCTCGTTCAAAAAAATCGTCGACCGAGTTAAATTTTGAATCTAGTTTGACTTCGCGCGTGAATAAGTACCTCTAGTATCAATTTTTTCATTTCAACCGACCTTGTAGGTCCCCTCAGTTGAAGAAATTCTCGACTGAGAATCTCTCAGTCGACGAAATTCTTGATCGAGTTGAAGTTTGGGTGTTTTTAATTTACCCGACACGGGCACCACTTATCTCTAGGGTCATTTTTTTGTTTTAACTGACCGTACAGGTCAGGCCTGGGGCTTGAAGTAGCTGAGACCGACTTCTTTCTCTCCCACGAGACATATTTTTCTCTCTCCCGTGCCGCCAAGACCTACTTCTTCTTTCTCTCCCGCGCCGATACCTACTTCTTTCTCTCCCACGAGACCTACTTCTTCTTTCTCTCCCGCGCCGCCAAATCTTTCTCTCCCGTTGCCATTATCGTCGTCTGAGAGAAGAGGAGCTCAGAGTGGAGCTTGAAGTGGCCGACACCAAAGTGGAGCTTGAAGTTGCCGCCACTGAAGTGGAAGTAGCAGCCACCACGGTCGCAGAGGTAATACTTTCCGTTTATATAGGTTTATCTATTCCCGCCGTGGTACTGCCGCCACGACCAAGGTAGCGTCCAGGTCCACTCTCGGTTGAGAATTCGTCGACCAAGAGTCCACCTGCGTGTGGCATCTAGGTCCACTCTCGGTCGAGAATTCGTCGACCGAGAGTGGACCTGGACGCCGCACACATGTGGACTCTCGGTCGAAGAATTCTCGATTGAGAGTGGACCTGCGCGCCTTTAACTGTACATTTATATTGTTTTTCTATTTTATATGATTGGTAACCCAACCAATAATAAAAATATGTATTTTTTCATATGTAATAATTATAGAAATTCTAGAAATTAATATGAGATTAGACATGTGTACTCCCAGATGACACTTTAGGGTTTATAGATGAGATCATCGATGCATGATGTTTAACTTAATATATAAATATGACAATAATACATTTATGCATGTATCAACTTAGAAACCCGTAGTCCCCGGTCTGGGACTGTTTTTGGATATTTGAATCTCACTTAGGATGTAACTGTATAATGTATGTTTAGTTTTGAAGAAAATTTTAATAGTATTTCCTCATTTATTCTCTGGGTACATATGTGGGTGGTTATTTGCCATTTACATCGATGTATTTGGAGAACTTAGGGGAAATACTGCTGAAATTTTCTTCAAAACTAAATATACATTATATAATTATTAGTGAGATTAAATATTAAAAAATTGGATAGATGGTACAATTTAGTATAAAAGTAATTAACTTCCTATCAATAAAACTTACAGCTTATAGTATCAATATTAAATGCTTAGTTTTATAATTAATTTTAATGTGATATAGAAAATGGATCAAAGTTGGATGTCTATCAAGAACCGTTGCAGTCTAGAGTTTGCCAAAGGACTTGATGAATTTATCAGATTTGCTGAGGAACATAGGAAACTACCTACAAATAGGCTATATTGTCCATGTAGAAATTGTGGTAACAATTTAAAAGTTGATACTGCTGAGGAAATTAATAATCATGTCATAAGCAATGGGATCATACAAGGTTATAATGAATGGTATTGGCATGAAGAGAAATTTAATTATAGATTAGAAGATGTCGATGCTAATAGTTGTGGCATAGAAGATATAGATAATGATGATAATGTCAATGATGAACCGATTCAGGATGACCCGATTCAGGATGATATGGTTGATGAGATGCTACGTAGTTGTCGGGACAATGTCATTGATCCACCTTCTTTATTTGCAAACATTGCCCATGATGCTGAAAAACCATTATATAAGGGTTGTACTAATTTCACGAGGTTGAGTGCTGTGATGCGATTATATACTCTTAAAGCTCAAAGCCAGTGGAGCGATAAGAGTTTCACTTCACTGTTGTCTTTGTTAAAAGAAATTCTTCCTGAAGGCAACAAGCTTCTAATTTCAACATATCAAGCAAAGAAAATAATGTGCCCAATGGGAATGGAGGCTAAGAAGATTCATGCATGCCCAAATGATTGTGTGTTATTTCAGAAGGACTATAGTAATTTGATAAATTGTCTAAAATGTGGCGCGTCAAGGTATAAGACCACAAATTCAGCTAAGGCTAAAAATGGCTCTCCTGCCAAGGTGATGTGGTATCTAACAATATACCACAATTTCAACGCTTATTTGCTAATACAGAAGATGCGCAAAATTTGTCTTGGCATGGGGAGTTAAAGGCCAATGATGATGGCGTACTACGACATGCATCTGATTTGGTAAATCATTGGCCTTTAACTCCCCATGCCAAGACAAATTTTGCGCATCTTCTGTATTAGCAAATAATCGTTGAAATTGTGGTATATTGTTAGATACCACATCTGGCGTACCACAATGGAAGAAAATTGATTTATTATACCCTCAATTTGGTAAAGAACCAAGAAACTTAAGACTTGGACTCTGTACAGATGGAATGGATCCCTATGGTACATTAAGCAGCCAACATAGCATGTGGCCTGTTATGATTGTTATATACAATCTTCCTCCTTGGTTGTGTATGCAACATAAGTATGTCATGTTGTCAATATTGATATCAGGGCCCAAGCAACTTAAACATGATATTGATGTTTACCTTCAACCTCTAATTGATGACCTAATGAAACTATGGGAAGAAGGTGTTATGACATGATGCTTCACGTAAAGAGATCTTTAGTTTGCGTGCTATGTTGTTTTGCACGATTAATGACTTTATAGCTTATGGAAATTTGTCTGGATATAGCATAAAAGGATACAAAGCATGTCCTATTTGTGAGGAAAATACTGATTCAATCCAACTGAAACATGGTGGTAAAATCGTATATCTTGGTTATCAGAGATTTCTCCCACCAGTGCATCCTTATCGAAGGCAACGCAAAACCTTTAATGGGTCAACTGAGGAACGAAGTGCTCCTAAACCTATACCAGGAAATGTTGTATATGATCGGATGAAACATATTGTTAATGAATTTAGAAAGAGTTCAAGTAGTCGTACTCTCGCATGTGACAAATCTCTATACAAGAAGATGTCAATATTCTAGAATCTTCTTTATTGGAGATCTTTGGCAATTAGACACTACATTGACGTCATGCATGTTGAAAAAAAATGTTTGTGATAGCATCATTGGTACGATATTGAACATACCAAGAAAGACTAAAGACGACATCAAATCTAGAAAATATTTAGAATTAATGGGTATAAGAAAAGAATTATCAGTGGAGATCAGGGGTCACCACACATATTTACCACCATCTTGTTACACTTTGTCAAAGTAGGAGAAAAAGACTTTCTGTGAGTGCTTATATAATATTAAGGTTCCACAAAGATACTCTTCTAATATTCGTAGATTGGTATCAAAGAAGGATCTGAAGTTGATAGGTCTCAAATCTCACGATTTTCACACCTTAATGCAACAAATTTTACCTGTGGCTATTCGATCTATATTGTCGAAGCATGTAAGGTTTGCAATCACAAGACTCTGTTTCTTCTTCAATGAAATATGCAACAAAGTGATACATCCTGATACTCTCGATAAATTACAGAAAGATGTAATTGTTACCGTGTGTCAGCTTGAAATGTATTTTCCTCCTTCATTTTTTGATATCATGGTTCATCTTGTAGTACATATTACAAGGGAGGTGAAGATGTTGGGTCCAATTTTCTTACACTGGATGTATCCATTTAAACGCTACATGAGTATTTTTAAAGGTGATGTTCGGAATTGTTATCATCTTGAAGGGAGTATTATTGAGGGTTATGTGGCTAGGGAGGTGATGGACTTTTGCAATGATTTTTTGAATTGCAGTGAAACTTCTAGCGATCTAAAAAATTCCCATCACACTGAATCTTATTGTGGCAAAGGAACTCTGATAGGACGAGTGAAAGGAATCAGTCGTGAGTTGTGGGAACAATCACATTTGTATATTTTACACAACATCAATGAAGTTAGTAGCTACATCACAGAACACAATGATCTTATCAAGAGAAATCATCCGTGATCCAGTTCAATGTGGCTTGCAAGAGAGAATAATCGAACATTTATTAGGTGGTTTGAAGAGAAAGTCTTTAATCAACTATCTGAATCACTGAATAATGTTGATGAGAACATAAAATGGCTCGACTTTAAGCCAAAAATGGATGTCATGTCATATGAAGGTTATGACTTAAACGGATTTTCATACTACACAAAGCGTCAAGATGAAAGTAGTGTAGTTCAAAATAGTGGGGTCACTGTTCAAGCTTGTTCATTGTATTTTGCTAGTGCCAAAGATAAAAGACCACGTAAAGATGAGATGTCATATTATGGCGTCATTGAGGACATATGGGAATTGGACTATACAAATTTCAGAGTTCCTATCTTTAGGTGTAATTTGGTTGACAACAACAAAGGAGTTTTAGTGGATGAGTTGGGTTTCAAATTGGTTAATTTTGAAAAGATTGGTAACAAAGATGAGCCATTCATCATGACAGACCAAGCAAAACAAGTATTCTATATTGATGACCCGACAAATAAAAATTGGTCTGTCGTTCTTCATGGAAAAAGACAGTTTACTATAGATCCTATAAATGAAGAAGAATACTATGAAAAGTATGATGATTCTAGCCCATTCTTAGTTGGTTTTCCAGTGTAAATATTGAAGATAACACCGATGAATACTATAAATGTCAAGACCATGCTGAAGGGATTTTACCTAACTAACAACTCAACCAATACTAGAGGCATGTATTCTTTGAGTTATTTATTTTATTATCATTCAAGCACGTAATCTTTTAAATATACATCATATATCATTCAACCACTTGTGCTTTTATTATCACTTATGTTTCTTTTATCATGTATACTTGCAGGTTCTAAAATGGCAAGTGAAGATGAACATTCTGAGCATGAGCACCATGAGGATGATAGTGATGATGCTAAGAAAAGTAGAGGTCCCACACTGATGCGTAGGTTGTAGGAGCTCACGGCCAAAGGGGAGAAATTGGCAGTCCAGTTTGATGTCACAGGAGCACCTATTGGGGAACATGCTAGTGCTTTCAAGCATTATGTAGGGGTGACCACACACAGTAAGGTTCCAATAGATATAGAAAATTAGCATGATGTTTCTAATGCCTTAAAAGACCTCCTATGGAAAGATATATCTGTGAGTGGAAGTGATATTATTTTAATATTTTTTTATTGATTCTAATTTAGTTTTCTTGTAAAGACATATCCTTTTTAAGACAACATTATTACTTCTTTGCATGTATATGGTGTTTTTCATCTAAATGAAAAAGATCACAAGAAAAAAGTGCTACAACGTTGTGGTGTACGATGGAGGGCTTTTAAGACATATCTCAAAAGAGAATTTATAGATAATCCTTTTTTTGGTCGGCCAAAACTCTGTTGCTTTTTTTGTATTTTTTGTTCTTTGGTAAGTACAAAACTAGTTGGTCTAAAAAACGAGAACCAACCAAAAAGAAAACTATCTTTACATCACAGGAGAACAGATATGAACTATCTTTACATCCACAAGGATTCAACAAGATGACCCAGAAGAGAGAGTCTCTATCTTTACAACATGTTTAAAGCAGAACACGAATCCATCCAGTAAAAGCTATGAAGCTATAAACTCGAGACTTCATATCACAACATAGAACCAAGAAGAATCTTCAGAAAACCCTGCTCCATAGAACGGAAATAAAATCTCAACCATCACTTAGATCAAGTGAGAGGGGAGCGGGCAAGAAGGCCATCAAGCAGCAGCTCAGAATCCCAACAGCAACAAAGAATAGCAGCCTCAGAAGAAACACCAAAGACAAACCACATGGATAGCATCCAGACGAATCCAAACACACAAAACACAAGGAAGAGACATCGACATATAGAAAAAGAGAGCTCCTTCAAATAAGCATAAAGGAATATCCGGCCAACAACACAGAACAGAGAACTTCAATAAAAGAACTTCTGCACCACCATCCAGAAGCAAAGAAACATGTAAAACAGAACTTCTGCTGGCCCCTTTAGGAAAGAGAGGAGGATGAAAATGAGAATCAGCCCAGACAAATGAATCATATGATACCAAGATAGTTGCCTTTGATCCTGTTCCATAATCTTTTGAAGGATAGATGAGATCCCTCGTGAGATCTTCTATTTCTCTCGGCCCACAGATTATAATGGCAGAAGAAGAAAAGGAGTTTACCTTGTTTATCAAGCATCATAGCTTTGTTCCAATCATCAACATTACTAAGATTAGGCAAAGAACTTTCCTCAGCAGCCCAATTGAAAAAGCTCATACAAAATTCACATACATTGATTAAATGGTTGGTGTCTTCATTATCATTAGAACAGAGATAACACCTTGAGGTAAACTAGTTACCAATCCTTCTAAGATAATCATCCGTAGGAAGCTTATTTAGAGCCATCTTCCACATATGACAAGAATATCATCTGGGCATATCACAATCCCAAATCCATTTGAATAAGCTGCTGCAGGTGCCTTTCACATGAATAGATTCCCAGAAACACTTCAGTGTAGGCTCTCTAGAATTATTGAAACAAATAGAGTCATTACCCCCACGGGGGGCCTTTTGGGAGTAAATTAAGTTTGAGAACTCTTTATTCATTCTGCTGTCTTTGATGAACCAAGAGCCATCTCGGATAATGCTACTCACAAGACTATCAATTCTGAAACCAGTCTTAAGATAGACTTCTTTACCCATACATTCTTCAATATGGTATCCTCCTTCAATCCATGGGTCCAACCATAAGAGGACATTCCTACCATCCCCAATAGTAAACTTGATATGAAGCTTAATAGTATCTCTCAAGTTAAGTAATTTTCTCAACAGCCAGGACCAGGAAGAGTTAGATTGAGCCGTCCAGAAGGACCCATTCTTGAAATACTTCTCATTAACCCATTTGACCCAGAGCGTATCTTTCTTACTTGCCAAATTCCACACATTAACACAAGAGAAAGCAATGGAAGGCTCTCTGGATTTCCTGAACCTAAGACCTCCTTCAGCTTTCAGAAGGGTAACTTTATCCCAAGAAACAAGGTGAAGAGAGCTATTGCCTTCAGAGTTGCTCCAAAGAAAATTTATGCAAATAGAGTCTATGATATTACATACATAAATTGGGAGAGGAACATAAGAAGACCAATATAAATGGATAGTGCTGAGGGTAGACTTAATGATTTCACATCTTCCAGCTAAAGACAAAGTTTTCGATTTCCAACCCTCCAACTTTGATTTGATACGATCATTCAAAGGAGAACAATCGGACTTCTTAAGCTTCCCAATAAAAATAGGCACTCCCAAATATTTTGAAGGAAAGGTACATTCAGAGAAACCTATAATATTCATGATGGATTCTTTCGGCGCACACTTACTAAACATAATAGAACTTTTATCAGAATTTGCCTTCAAACCAGAGCTATCTCCAAATTTTCCAAACAAATCTTTAATGGTCCTAACATTTCTCTCGCTAGCCTCAGCAAAAACCATAAGGTCATCAACGAAAATAATGTGAGAAATATGCAAATCATCCGAAGCTTTAATAGGAATGAGATTCTTGCTATCAACAACACTTTTAATCGTTTCAGTGAATCCTTGCATGACAATAACAAACAAATAAGGAGCTAAGGGATCTCCTTGCCTAATCCCATTAGTAGGTCTAATCTTAGGACCAGGCTCTCCATTAATAAGGATTTGATAAGTGGTGGATAGAAACAAAGCTTCGATAAGTTTAGTTGATTGTCTATTAAAATCATGAATAAGCTCATTCGTGAGCATAATAGCATCTTTGACACTTCTATTCTTAACAAAAGCACATTGGTTAGGACTAATAATGTCAGGGAGGATAGCTTGCATCCTGTTAGCCATAAGCTTCGAGATAATCTTATAAGTTGTGTTGCATAGAGCTATAGGGCACCAGTTCTTGAGCTCATTATTATCATGGACTTTGGGAATGAGAGTAATAAAGGTATTATTCGCCTCCTGTAGCATAGAACAAGACCTGAAGAATTCTTTAACAACATCACTGATATCTTTTTTAATGATGTGCCATGACTTTTTAAAGAATAAGCCATTAAACCCATCAGGACCAGGCGCCTTTTCTACTTTCATCGATTCCACTATATCATCGATCTCTTTTTGCATAATAGGAGCAATAAGAATAGCTTTGTGTACATCCGAGAGCTTAGACCCTTTCCAATCACCTTCAAAACCACCACCCAAGCCTTTATTATTAAACAGATTATCATAGAAATCATGGACAACAATCTGAATAGTTTTGGGGTCACTGGTCACGATCTCATTAATCTTGAGGGAATGAATATAATTCCTTTGTCTTCTCGTTTTCATGGACAAGTAGAAAAATTTGGAGTTACTATCTCCCTCTTTAATCCATTGGACACATGATTTCTGCTTGAAGAACATCTCTTCTTTAAGGGAAGCTTCCTTAGCAATTCTTCTAGCTTCAATAGAGTCTTTCAGAATAGAGTGATCTAAAGGATTGGCATATGCTCTTTCTTGTAAACTGAGAGAAACTTGTCGTTTCATAGCAGCATCGCTAATATAATTGCATAGATAATCTTTGTTCTAGCTGATAAGATTACTTTTGAGGTTATAAAGCTTCCTATAAACTTTGTACATAGCATGGCCATCCACCTCAATGTTCCAGGCCTTTTCAACAATTTTAAGAAAATCTTCCTCCAAGGTCCAGTTGTTGATATCACTCACAATGTTAGAAATAATCGAACCAGAAAAGGTTTGGAAAGTATTGAGAGCACTAGCATTGTAAAGAATTCTATCAATCTTCGTAGTGATATGCTTATCACCAGGTTGATGGTTATCCCAAGTAAACTGAGGCCCCTTTAAATCAAGATCAAAAATAGAACAATCAAGCAAGCAACTATTAAAGTCTCTCATGGATTTTTCAGTAGGTGGGCAGTCACCAATTTTCTCATAAATCTTGCGAACATCATTGAAATCACCCAGAAGGAACCAAGTATCTGAAACAAAAGGATAATGATTTCTAATAGTATCCCACAAACTAACTCTCTCATAATCATCGTTGTGGCTGTAAACAGTAGTAAAGAAGAATCTAAAATTCCCAGAAATAACCTCGCATAGAATAGTTTGATCAGTTTCATGAATCTTATTCACCACACAGACTTCAGGGTCCCAGATGATGACAAGTCTTCCAAGAGGATGTGAGTCAAGGTTAGAACAATAATCATAATTAGGGAAGCAATTTCTCATGAAGGGCTTGATTTTCCTTCTTCTAAGCTTTGTTTCAATGAGGACGAAGATATGACCCTTCACCCTCCTCAATTCCTCATGGACTCCAGAAATTTTATTACTAATACCTATGACATTCCAGGAGGTGATCTTAAAAGAACTCATGGCTTCACCCCGACTGTTGAGCTGACAGCCTCAACAATCAAAGGAGATAGTTGGAAACCCCTAGGGGCAGACGAAGAGGATGAATTATCCAATCTATTATAAATACTGATATTGACTTTGCCTTGACATCTAGGAGGCAGAACATTGCCTTTCCCTTGAGTGCTACTATCACTAAAAGGGGAATCCTGTGGGGTAACCAGGGAAGAGGGAGGAGTAGATACTGGCATTTTGACTTGCTCGCCAACAACCTCTGAGCAGTTTAGCAGCATGGCTTCCATAGCAGCATCATCATATCCTAAGCCTTCGTTTACAACCTTTGATAACTCCAGATCTTCAATAGTATCCCCTTTCTGTATTTTGTTCTTCATTGCATCTATCTCTACTTCATCCTCAACCTCCTCAAAAATATGTACGGAATCACCCATGTTATTCTTAGACTGAACAGAAGTAGTAGGTTGTGTCTCCTTTTTCTCTATCCATTGTAATTTGCTAGCAATACCACCCTTAGACAGAGGATTCTTTTTAGACTTCATATTTTGAATATCACAGTTACCATGCCCAAGAAAACCACAGCTAACGCATTTATGAGGGATCCATTCATAGCTTAGATTCACTGAATGTTCATCACCATCATCACTGACCAGCGAAACTTTGCTTGGGAATTATGCAGAACAGATCATAAGCACCTGGATTCGTGCATAGTTGGTTCTCTGCAGGCTCCTGGTGTTTTCATCCATTTTTATAGGTCGACCGATGAAGGAACCAATCCTTTCAAATAACATAGGATCCCATAGTTCAAGAGGCAATTTGTGAATTCTGACCCAAACAGGAACATCACTTAACAACAATTTCTTCTGTTTGTCTCCTGGTTTCCATCTCTTCAGCACGACAGATCTACCAAGGACACTCCATTCTCCCTTCATCACCAGATCTAGGTCGCTTTGTTTATCAAACCTAATCAGGAATAAGTCGTCACTTCTGTCAAAGAGTTCAAAGGAACCCACAGGCCTCCAGATTTCCACGAAATGATTGAGTAAAGTAGGAATGTGTGGCTTGAAGTCAATGACGTATCCTAGCAAGCAATTTCTCCAACGCTCCGCGTTCTTGACAGCTTCCTGTTTGGGATACATGATCTTGCCTTTGTAGATAGCTAGCTCCTTCAGATTCAACGCCGATGCCCCCCCCGACTGATAAGCTTGATACTTCTTCCCATTTCTTCGGTCGAGAGTCTCCCATATCTGCATTAGACTTAATAGGATTTTTGCTAGTGGAAGCTCCTTCAGAGATCTCGCACCATGTTGTATCACTAGGATCAGGCGGCCGACGAAGCGCCTCCGCCATCATTGTAGCCTTCTCTCTCAGGGACGGGGAGCGCACGGGAGCCATCTCTTACAATCAAAACAAAAGAAGAAAGCAACAGACATGTATATTTTTATAGATAATCCTAAACAAAAGAAGAAAGCAACAGACATGTATATTTTTATAGATCCTAAGGTGTGGGAAAGATTTGTTATAGCTAGGAACATGGAAGAGTTTCAAGTAATAAATATTGTGATGTATTATATGAATCTTTAATTTTATACAATTAAGGAGGTGAATCTTTTTATATATGTTTGCCAAGTCTAAATTGCAATACCTCATTTTAAATGATCAGGCTATTCACGAGGCCCAAAAGGAAATACGGGCCAAAAATATGCATGACCATCGCTTGGGGCCCAGTGGTTATGCCTTCCTTCTCCAACTATAAGAGAAGCAACTCTCTTCTGGAGAAGAGTATAGTACAACTCAAGCTGAGCATCCACCCCGACACTTGCAATGGATTGATGCTAGAAAGAATCGAGCATGTGAAATTGTCAACCCTGCAACTAAGGAGGTGGCACAAAAGATGGTAGGTTTATCCCAACTAAGTAAAGATTAACTCCGACAAACTTAGATTTATTTATATCTAATTGATATTGTGATTTAATATTTTTATTAACTATGAATAGATTGATCTCCACGAGCAAAGGAAGGAAGAAAAGTTCATCCCAAATGGCCACATGGATGAACTATCAGTTGCTCTTGGTACAAAGGAACATCCTGGCCGTGTTAGGGGATTAGGAGCTGGCATATGATTCAAGTCTTATTTTGGCCCTTTGCAATCTAAAAGAGGTCATGCAGGAGGTCTTACAGAAGAGGAGGTTGAAACATTAGTAGCACAAAAAGTAAAAGAAATAATATCTTCATTTCAGCCTACTCAACCTTCTCAACCTATTCACATGTGCGTCTCTCAAGTGATGAGGTACAAGCCCATTCTCCAGTTGTATAAGGTCATGGGAGCACTCCCAATGACCCACCACAACAATCTGCAGTAAGTTTTTGTTCTATATGTTGTGTTATTAGTATGATATATATATGATATATATATATAGTTGTAATAGGTATCTAGTTTACCACTTTGTATATAATTTATATTATTTCAATTCTAGGTTGGTATGAACTGTAAACTTGCAGTGGAGGTTCCATAATATAATGTTGTGGCAGCGGGTAAGGTATACAACCTTGGTGGTACATTGCATTGTCAACAAATTACTGATGACATTTGTCGTGTGTCCATCCATCTTGTGTATGACGGAATGGGGGACAAACCACTACCCATACCTAATCCTAAATATAGTACAGTTGAAGAAGCTGAGGGTGCTATGGTGGGTTGGCCTAGACAGTTGATTATGAATGACAAGGTATACCTTAATTCTACCATATTTTTCATATTTGACTGCATATATGAACTCGTGTAATATAAGTATGTAATTTAATTAACATGTTTGCAAACCAAAAAGTAAAAATTCTACTGGTCATCCTCCTATGCCCAAGCCATATTTTATTCTAGAATCCACATTCGATGAGTTGGGAAGTAAATGTAAATGTTCATGTCGATACTTAGCCAACCAAAGCTCTGGATTACAAATATTGATCAATTTAATAGAAGATGCAACTGGGAGGGACTTTGACAGTTATATTTTTCTTGATGATATTATAGAGTTGTTCCAGTATAATTGGCTGAATACTTCGATAATAGAAGTATAGATAAGGTAAGGATATATCAATATAGAAAATTCCAATACACATGTTTAGCTTATTTCTATATATGGAAATAATTACAAATGCTTTACAGCCATTTATATACCGAGACCAAAAACTTTGATATAAGAAATGTTGGATTATTAGTTCCTTCAATTACTAGTCAAGTGGCGACACATATTGAGGATGTGAATGAGTACTTCTCTACTGCATTCAAATATTTTGCTAGTGAGGGGAAGGAAATTATCTTAATTCCTTTTAACGTCCAATAAGTATTATTATTCAATATAATTTTAATAATGAATAAAATTATTTATTTTAATGTTTGTTTTATTCTTACTCAGAGCTAGACATTGGGAATTAGTGGTGATTGTCCCAAAATTGATGACTCTTTATTATCTTGACCCAATGGGTAAAAGAACAAGGGGTCACAAACTGAAATTGCCATCTATGGAGTAAGCATAAATTTAGTCAATGCTTCTACATGATATTTCTATTTAGAATTTCTATTTTACCAACTATCGTTTAATTGATAGGGGTATAAAGGATTTTCATGAGGCTGGAGGACAAATACCCACAAAATTAAAGGCATTGACTTTGAAAAATGTCAAGGTAGCTACTTTGACAACTGCTTAGTCTTATATGTATTAATTTTTAACTCTTATATGTCAACTCTTATAGTCTTATTTCAAATCCTGTTTATAGTAGTTTACTAATATTAAGTATAATTCGTTATTTGTAGTGTCCTATACAAAATAATGACTGGGCTTGTGGCTACTATGTAATGAAATATATGCAAGCTATTGTCAAACAAGCATCACATGGCATTCATACTATAGATCAGGTAATAAAGAATAACATCATAAATTTACAAGTGATTGTAGTCATTTTATAAAATATTAGCATGTACATTTTCGGTTACAGATCTTTACAACTCAGCTTTACACACGTGAGGACTTAAATGAATTCCAAGAAGAGTGGTCAGATGCTTTTCTAAATGAATTCAATATAGTATTGGATTAAATATGTCAACTCCATTTATGTGTGTGGTTTTAGTACTCTTTCATATTTACTTTTGTATATGACATTTAATATCATCTCAAACTTGCAATCTATCATTTTGTAAATTATGATGTGATTATGTGTAACTCAACTGAATATATGAATCATTTTTGTTATGAATGTGTGATTTGGAATGGTGACGATTGAGCATCAATGCTCCCCTCTCCCAGAATATATGAATATTCTTATTCTTCTGTTCTGTTTCTATTTCTGTAGAAATTAAAAAAAATGTAACTTCTAGCGTCGATTTTATTAAATAACCGACCCTAGAGATCTGGTTATCAAGCTCAATCTATAGACCTTATAGCGTCAGTTTTATTAAATAACCGACCTAATAGGTCCTCTATAAGGTATTTTTTTAAGAAAACCGACGCTAGTAGGTCAAAAAATTGAGCTCCAGACCCTCTAAGGTCGGTTATTTATAAAAAACCGACCCTAAAGATTGAATAACCGACTGCAGACACTCCCTCAGTCGACAATTTTGTCAACCGAAAATCTATCGGTCGACAATTTTCTCGATCGAAGGTCTCACAGTCGAAAAATTTATCGACCGAATAAATCTCTGACGCTTCAGACAATACTTTCTTGGTCAAAAATTTTCTTGACCGAAATAATCTCGATCGAAATATTTCTCGACCGAGATAGTTTACCAGGTCGATTTTTTATGGAATAACTGACCTTACATGCTCTTCTTTCTCATTTGAAATAATTTCGGTCGAAAAATTTCTCGACTGAGACAATTTACAGGGTCGACTTTTTTTGGAATAACTGACCTTACAGGCTCTTCTTTCTCGCTTGGGTCAGATTTTTTACAACCTCTTGGGTCGGTGTTTACTCTGTAAGGTTGGTTTTCTTTGGTCAAGAAAACTGACGCTATAGAGCAAATTCTATAGCGACGACCACTTAGGGGTTGGTTATAAAGTGACGCTACAGGCTTAAAAAAACTGACGCTACAGACCATTCCTGTACTAGTGCCTCGGCTCGGGATCAGTCGAGTTGGCAACTCGACCGACATGTAGCATATCCAAAACTATGAAATCTTAGATTCTAGCCTTAGGGTGCTAATCAATTTTATTTCTTTAGCCTATTATGCATTTTAGATATATTAAGGCACATTTCACTAATCATAGGGTATTATTTTGCGATAAAATAAGCGTTTGTGAGAAATACCAAAGACGAGCAAAAAAAGACAAGAAAAAAGGCAAGTATAGCACATTCAAGCAAGAGATGATCAAATTTGAGAAAGAAAACATACAGGCAAGATAAAAACTAGCTAGAAGGCATGCCAATATCATCAAGAGTAGTAATAAGTAGTTTAGATCTAATGAAAGTAAATTGCTCTCTAAAAACACTGTGTGATATATATATCCTTCTTGGCAATGTGGTCACGAAGAAAGTGATGACATACCTCTATATGTTTAGCTCTACTATGCAATATATGATTATATGATAGGTTAATTGCACTAGTATTGTCACAAAAGATAGAAGAAGCATCAAAATAAATGTTAAAGTCTTAGAGAATTTGCTTCATCCATATGACTTGGGCACAATAACTTTCAGCTACAATGTATTCAGCCTTGGTAGTTGAAAGAAACACAATGATTTGTTTCTTAGAGAACCAAGAAACTAGGCAAGGTCCTAGGAAGAAGCAAGTGCCACTTGTGCACATTCTATCAATCAAGAATCCTGTGTAATCCTCATCACTATAAGCAATAAGAGTAAAGTCCCTTGACTTAGGATACCATAGTCTAAAATTTGGGGTCTTGGCTAGATATCTTAAAATCCTCTTAACAACTAAAAGATGTGATTTCCTAGGACTTGATTGAAAGTGAGCACACAAGCCAACACTAAGCATTATGTCAGTTCTAGAGGTTGTTAAATAAAGTAAACTTTTAATCATGCCTCTATAGAGCTTGTCATCTACATTTTCATCTTCTTCATGTCTGTCAATCTTGGCGGTGTTTGACATGGGGGTGTCCATTGTCTTGGTGTTCTCCATCCCAAAATGCTTAAGTAGCTCACTTGTGTACTTGCCTTGGTTAATGAAGTTCCCATTCTTTGTTTGCTTGATTTGAAAGCCAAGAAAAAATGTAAGCTCCCCCACCAAGCTCATCTCAAACTCACTATGCATAAGATCACTAAAATCCTTACAAAGATCAAGATTATTTCCACCAAAAATGATATCATCTACATAACTTTGAATGATAAGAAAATGGTTAGAAGTGTGCTTTAGAAACAAGATAGAATCAACTTTTCCCATGATATAGCCACTATATAAAAAAAAGTTCTTTAGTTTCTCATACCAAGATCGATGTGCTTGTTTGAGACCATAGAGAATTTTTTTTGCAACAAATAAACATCGTTAGGCAAGTTATCATGTTCAAAGCCTGGTGGTTGTGCAACATACACTTCCTCCTCAACTGTACCATTCAAAAATGCACTTTTGACATCCATTTGATAAAGAAGAAAATTCTTGGGATTAGAAAAAGCAAGAAACATTCTAATTGACTCAAGTCTAGCTACTGGTTCATATGTTTCATCAAAATCTATACCTTCTTGTTGATTGTAGCCTTGAGCAACTAACCTTGCTTTATTTCTTACCACTTTGCTGCTTTCATCCAATTTGTTGTGGTAGACCCATTTGGTGCCAATGATCTTTCTATCACTTGGTATTGGCACAAGAGTCCACACTTTGTTTCTATTGAACCGCTCCAAATCTTCTTGCATGGCTTGGATCCATTCATCATCCTTTAGAGATTCTTTGACATCTTTTGTCTCCATTTGAGAGATGAAGGCACTTTCTGCTTGTTATTTGTTGAGTGCAACCCGCATCTTCACCCTTTCAAAAGGATTACCTAAGATGAGATCCTTTGTATGATTCTTTACAAAGTGGGGAGTTGGATCCTTCTTTTTTTCATTCTTCTCTTCTTCATCAACTTACACCTACTTTCCTTTATCACCGATGTTGAGATCTTTTAAGAGAGGAATCACCTCACCTGCAACATCATCATGTAGAACAATATCTTTGAAAATAGAGGGGTTAGTCTCAACAAATCTAACATTTATAAATTCTTCTACTTTACACAGTTATATGTTATATACTCTATATGCCTTGCTGGTAGTGCTATAGCCAAGAAATAAAGCCTTGTAAGATTTTAGATCAAACTTGTCAAGGGAATCCTTGGTGTTCAAAATAAAACAAGGACACCCAAAAACATGAAAGAAACCAATACAAGGCTTTTTACCACACCATAGCTCATAGGGGGTTTTCTTAATCGAAGGATGAGTAAAAATCCAATTTTGCACAAAACATGAAGTACTAGCAGCTTCAACCCAAAACTTCTTTGGAGTGTTTTACTCTAGAAGCATAGTCCTAGCCATCTTGTGAGTGACCTATTCTTCCTATCTACAACCCCATTTTGTTGAGGCATTCGAGGTGAAGAAAAGTTATGTGTGTGCCCAGATTCCTCACAAAACCGTTCAAATAAATCATTTTCAAACTCTCCCCCATGGTCACCGTGGATAGAAATAATCCTACAAGAAGCTTCCTTTTCTACCCATTTTCAAAAAGTTGAGAAAACATTGAGAATATCACTTTTTGAAACAAGAAATAAGGTCCAAGTAAAGCAAGAGAAATCATCGATAATCACCAAACAATACTTGCTACCACGAAGCAGTTGCATATACATTAGTCTAAATAGATCAATGTGAAGAAGATCAAGAGCTCTCTTGGTGCTAATGACTCATTTCGATTTTAAGGAGGACTTGGTTTGATTTCCTTGGGTACATGGTTGGCATTCCTCATCCTTTTCAAAATCCAATTTGGGAAGTTCCTTTACCATGTCCTTTTTGCTCAACTTCTTCATTTGATGTATATTTAAATGATCAAGCTCACAGTGCCATAACAGAATATCATTCAGATTGGAAACAAGTCATCTACCAACAATAGGATTTATAGAGTCAAGCACAATAATATAGATATTATCATTTCTAGTTTCTTTATATATTCCATTGTAAGAGAGGGAATCTAGAAGCAAGCATTCTATAGAAGTAAATAGCATGAGATAACCATTATCATAGAGTTGACTAACACTAATTAAATTGTGATATAGGCAATCCACAAGAAGCACATTCTTGATATAAAGTGAATTTACCACATCACCCTCACCTATTACCTTACCCTTGTTGTTATCCCCAAAAGTCACTAATCCACCTTTCTTCTTTGTGAATTGCTTGAAGAGGCTGATTTCACTAGTCATGTGTTTAGACTAGTCACAATCAACAATCCATTGGTCTTCAACCTACAAGAAAGGAAGATAATCGGTGCCCAATTCAAACTTTGGGATCTGAGGTTAGCTTGGGGACCTACTTCATCTTGGGTTGGTCCCCTTCTCCATGTAAGGATAATAAGTAGAATAATGACCATCACTCTTACAATGAGAACAAGACACATGGTTATTTGAGCCAGATGACTCTACATGGAAGATTGGAGGTGTTGGATCCTAGATGGGTGATTAGATGCTCTAGAGGGGGGGTGAATAGAGCTGAAAGCACTTAAACAAAACTCATTAAACCTTCAAATTATATGACAAGATAAGGTTGCTAAATAGGTAATTTGAGTGCAACTAAATCATGCATAGCAAGGATAAGAGAGATTGAACATGCATCAAATTAGACAAGCTATTTAGAGTGGTTCCACACTTCAAACTAGAAGTGTGTCAGTACACTTGCCTAGAGAGGTCAACCTCTAGGACTTCAACCAATTGCACTCTTATATTCAATTATAAGACTTACAATACAAGACCAACAAAGGACTTACCAATCCAATACAAAGAGTCTTCAACCTTACCAAGGACTTACCCACTTTGCAAGAGTCTTCGGCCTTCTCCAAGGACTTACCCACTCTTGCACAAGTCTTCGGCCTTGTAGGAATTACCCACCCTTCTTGGATCTTCCGCCTTTGACTTCACCTTCACTCGGAGAAGCTTTCCACCAAGGTCTTACCCACTTGAGCTTGAGTCTTCTGCCTTCTCCAAGGGCTTACCCACTCTAGCTCCAAGTCTTCAGCCTTGATCTTCACCAAGGGACTCCTTCCCTTGTTCTTCTTCACCTCTCTTGGACAAGAGAGAGAACCTTCATCTTCAATATAGCAAATGAGAGATGGGGAGGTGGTGGAAGTGAGAGCCTCACAAGATATACAAATAGGACTAGCTCTCTTATAGATTTCCAACTCACTCTAATGGATGTAGCAAGTGATTAAGCTTAGATAGAGAGAGGAGGCTGTAGGAAGCACTCAACTATAGAATAGGAACCTCATAAAGAGTTTGCAATGAATGCTCAACCTTGGAATGAAGCCCAAGGGGTCCTATTTATAGCTGGGGATGCCGCTTAGCCTTTGGGAACACTTGTGAACGAAAACTAGCCATTTTGTGGCTTGCAACGGATCTATTTTCACTTGTTGCAACTCCACAACGGCTAGAAACACTTTTCTGCACTTTTCCGTACAGTGCATTCGGTCAAGTTTCTATATGTGTAACTCGACCGATCAAGTAGCAGGCAGCCCGATATTGAAATGATCGGTCGAGTTTGTTCTGAGGAAACTCGACCGACCATTCCAACTGGAACTGGCCTACTACCCAATCGGTCGAGTTCTGTGAGTGCACAACTCGACCGATGCAATCTTCAGAAAATCAACCAAGGTTGATCGGTCGAGTTTCAGGGTGGGAAACTCGACCGAACAAGTGCCTGTAATTGATTTTCAAAGTTGCATTAAAAGTGCTCTAATATTCGATCTAAGCGTTCCTGATATTTTTCTAAGCTTAATTACAAGTCATACAATCATTACAAGTGATTTACAACATGATTCTAATGGATATACATCATATTACAAAAACGTCCACTTGTATGACTTTGACTTGTCTTTTCTCCAATTTGAGATGCGCAAGTTAGGGCAATTGGAGCGTGTCTATACCTAATCTGAAAACACTCAAGTAGAGGCATTAGACACCAATATGTGGAATGGTTAGTCATCATCAAAACACGGGTTTAGTCAATTTAGACGTGAGTCAACATTGACCTAATTGACCTTGAGTCAACATTCTCCCCCTTTTTGAAGATGACAAACCATTCCATAAATGTATTGAAAGCTTTAAAGTAAAGTCATACCTTTGGAGAAACCTAGGGGTTTCAATAGAATTGAGTTCATATGCTCCCCCTCAATTGATGCGCATGGAGTTTTCATACTCCCCCTCAATTGATGCTATTTCTCCTGTATGGTTAGCTTTCATAACATTTATAGAAACTATGTCTTATACTCATATATGTCTACACATATATGTCTCCTCCCCTTTACCTTCTCTCCTTTACATGGACATACTTCTCTTCTTCATGTAAGACATGCCTTCTTCCTCTTTTTTTTTTAAAAGAAGACATACCTTTCTCCCCCTTTGTCATTTCAAAAAGGTGGGGGTATAAAAAAAAGAAACATCACTTGTTAAAGAGAAAGGAGATAATACAAATATATATAAGGAGAGTAGAAGAGCATAGATAGGGTCTTGTCCAAGCATAGAAAGAAAAGCAAGTTAAAGCATATACTTGAACAACCCAAAAATGCAAGATAAAGTGCTGCAGAAAAACAATAAATCACAATTTTGACCCTCAAGATGATGGAATTTGACCAAAAACCATCGGAGCTCATGGCAAAGCGATGAGTATTGCTCAGAAGGGTGTTTCTGCATTACAAAACACTATACTTGCAGCAAAAACTGAAACTGGAGCAAAATCTGCATAAAAATCCATAAATACTCCAATTCCCACATATCATGTAGATCTATGTACCATGCATCACAATGTTATGTAAGCAACTCAAGATAGTAGATATTCAATTTAAGGAACAAGCTTGAGCATGTATAAGCATAGCATATAGATGAGCAAAGATGTCAATTGTAAACATGGTTAGAACTACATGTATATGAACTACTAGTAGATGGTATCACAAGTTAGGACTACTAGTAGGATCTAGATCATAGAAAGAGATACCAAAAGATACACAAGTTAAAGAGCAAGCTATGAGTAGATGTAGAGATATATCCAAACAGAGAGATATGCAATTTTAGAAGCATGAAAGGATATAACTCACATACAAATATGAATCATTACCAGAAGATGATTACCACTAAGAACCTCAAGGTTGTATCAAAACAAGATATACACCTAGAAATATGTAGCAAGTAAGAGCACAACGGAAGCGATTTTAGACACAACCAAGAGATCCAAAGAGATCATCATCAAAACCTGCAAAACAACTCAAAGCAAGTAATTGCAAGATATAGATATACCAATTTAGAGCAATTAGAGAGATAGAGTTGTATGCAAGATAGGCAATTTTAAAACATGGCAATATGCATATATAAAGATACCAAAAGAGAGTGCCAAAGAATAAGGCTATTGGTTGAGAAAATCTAGTTGAGAGGGAAATTCTCATCCAATAAGCCAACTGCATATTCTGTGCACAGTGTGATCGGTCGAGTTCTGTGCATTGTCAACTCGACCGATGACAGCTGCTGGCAACACTCTTGGTGCCTATCGGTCAATATTCAATAGGGCAAACTCGACCGACAGATCAGCTGTAAAAAAGCACATATATTTCATAAAATCATATTTAAAGGCATGCTAAAAATACAAACCATATCCAAACATGTCTAAGCAAGTTAGTAATGCACTATAGAAGCATTAGAAATAGTTTTTGAGCAAGAGTGTGAAAAGAAACACAAAATGCCACTTTTGACTCAAAAACCATATGTATAGTGCACACTAACTTGACAAAACAAGTTAGAAATGGTTACAAGCAATAAAACCATTACTTTTGTACTTACCATTTACTTTTCCACTTGTTGTCACCCTCTACACATCTCACCTTTCTTCTTTCATGTGGATTGAGAAGTCAATTTGCAATTCAATAGCTCAAGTCAATCCATTTGCATGTACCTACAAGAAGAAAGATGAAATGGTCCCCAATCATGTTTTTGGGTCCGGAGGGGTTAGTTTAGCAACCCAAATCCGATTGCTTTTGGGGGCTTTCCTAAAAGGACAACAAGTAGAATAATGACCTAATTCATTGCAATAGTTGCATGTGCCCATAGTCTTGGAACTAGAGGATTCTCCATGGAATATTGGAGGTCCTTTATCTTTGTTGTTCCCTTGACTACTATCATACCCTAAACCATGTCTACCAATTTGTTTAGTAGTATGGTCTAGGATATGATTAAGATTATTTTTACCCACTAAGAATCTTTGCAAAGAATATCTCAAACTATCATTATCATGCTTAAGAGAAGCAATAGTAGAAGACAAATTATTTATATTTTCTTTAGCATGCAAAAGATCATTTTCTAAGCAAAGAGATTTAGTTAAATAAGAATCTCTATCAATATGAAGAGCAGCAACATCATTCTCTCTATTTGTAGAACTAGAACAAGATTCATGCCCATTGATTTTATCAAGCAAGGAGGCATTTTCTATTTCTAATTCATGCAAAACAAAATCTTTGTCCTTGTTTTCAGATTTAATAACATCAATGTCATGCATGAGAGAATCAACAATTAAAGTATGCTCTTCATTTGAACTAGGCATGAGAGGTTGAGCTTCTAGAAATTTAATCTTATCAAGTAAACTAGAATTTTCAAGTTTAAGAGAGTCTACTTGACTAAGACAATCATTTTTATCATCAAACAAGCAAGAATTAGCATGTTCAAGATCATCTAGTTCTACATGCAAATTATCAACAATTTTAGCAAGCTTTTTCTTTTTCCTTTTAGAAGACTTAAGAGAGGCACAAATATCATGAATAATAGCAATCAAAGATTCTTTATCTAGAGAGTTTAGATTTACCTCACTTGAGTCTTCACTTGTTGATGCTATAAGAGCAAAATGGCATTCTCCTTCATCACTTGAGCTTGAGCTTGATCCTTCACTTGAATCTTCACTTGAGCTTGAGTTGAAGGAGCCACTTGAGCTTGATTGCCATTTCTTCTTGTGAAGATGGGTCTTTTTGCCTTGTGGGCAATCTTCCTTGTAGTGACCCTTCTTTCCACATGTGAAGCACCGGATGGAGGAGGACTTGCCTTTGTAGAGTCGACCTTTGGAGTACATGGCATCTTCTTTAGCTTGAGAGGATGGAGAGACTTGTTCCATGATAGCTTCAATTTGAGCCTTCATTTCAGCCTTCTTAATTCTCTTTATCTCTTTCTTATCTTGTCTTTCTACTTCCTCCCTCTTGTCAAGTGTGGCTTCATGTGCTTGTAGATTTCCAATGAGCTCTTCAATAGGAATATCCCTAAGCGACCTTGGTTCTTCAATGGAAGTCACCTTGGATTCCCATCTCTTGGGGAGAGTTCTAAGGATCTTTGAGTTGATCTCTCCACTAGACATAGGATGTCCTAGAATAGCAAGACCATTCAAGATGGTGTTGAGCCTTGAGTACATGTTGGCTATGCTCTCTTCCTTTCCCATCTTGAAGTTCTCAAGCAACCCTTTGAGCATGTAGACTTTGCTTTCCTTCACTTGATCTGTCCCTTCATAAGTGATGCAAAGCTTTCTCCATACCTCATAGGCCGTCTCACAAGAAGAAATCTGGTTGAACTCAGTGGGGGTCATGGAGGCATATAGAATGTACATGGCTCTAGCATTCAAGGTTGCTTTCATCAAGGTGGCTTCATCCCATTCTTCAATGTTTGTCTTTGGTAGAATGTATGGGATGTTCACCATTTGCCACATCTCGAGACTTGATCCTTGGATGAAGAATTGAAGTCTTCTTCTCCAATAGAGGAAGTTGCTCCCATCAAAGATTGGAAGGCTAGTCGAGAGTCTCCCTCCTAGGTAGTCACCCATCTTCTCCTACTTGTTGAAGTATGCTTGGAGAAGACCCACTCTGATACCACAAGTCTTCGGCCTTGTAGGAATTACCCACTCTTCTTGGATCTTCCGCCTTTGACTTCACCTTCACTCGGAGAAGCTTTCCACCAAGGTCTTACCCACTTGAGCTTGAGTCTTCTGCCTTCTCCAAGGGCTTACCCACTCTAGCTCCAAGTCTTCAGCCTTGATCTTCACCAAGGGACTCCTTCCCTTGTTCTTCTTCACCTCTCTTGGACAAGAGAGAGAACCTTCATCTTCAATATAGCAAATGAGAGATGGGGAGGTGGTGGAAGTGAGAGCCTCACAAGATATACAAATAGGACTAGCTCTCTTACAGATTTCCTACTCACTCTAATGGATGTAGCAAGTGATTAAGCTTAGAGAGAGAGAGAGGAGGATGTAGGAAGCACTCAACTATAGAATAGGAACCTCATAAAGAGTTTGCAATGAATGCTCAACCTTGGAATGAAGCCCAAGGGGTCCTATATATAGCTGGGGATGCCTCTTAGCCTTTGGGAACACTTGTGAACAAAAACTAGCCGTTTTGTGGCTTGCAACATATCTATTTTCACTTGTTGCAACTCCACAACGGCTAGAAACACTTTTCTGCACTTTTCCGTACAGTGCATTCGGTCAAGTTTCTATATGTGTAACTCGACCGATCAAGTAGTAGGCAGCCCGATATTGAAATGATCGGTCGAGTTTGTTCTGAGGAAACTTGACCGACCATTCCAACTGGAATTGGCCTACTACCCAATCGGTCGAGTTATGTGAGTGCACAACTCGACCGATGCAATCTTCTAGAAAATCGACCAAGGTTGATCGGTCGAGTTTCAGGGTGGGAAACTCGACCGAACAAGTGCCTGTAATTGATTTTCAAAGTTGCATTAAAAGTGCTCTAATATTCGATCTAAGTGTTCCTGATATTTTTCTAAGCTTAATTACAAGTCATACAATCATTACAAGTGATTTACAACATGATTCTAATGGATATACATCATATTACAAAAACGTCCACTTGTATGACTTTGACTTGTCTTTTCTCCAATTTGAGATGCGCAAGTTAGGGCAATTGGAGGGTGTCTATACCTAATATGAAAACACTCAAGTAGAGGCATTAGACACCAATATGTGGAATGGTTAGTCATCATCAAAACATGGGTTTAGTCAATTTAGACGTGAGTCAACATTGACCTAATTGACCTTGAGTCAACAGGAGGTTCCTTGCTCTTTTTGTTCTTACCCTTACCTTTTATTTTTGGAGCACCCTCATATCCAAGACCACTCTTACCATGATGTTTGGTGGAGTGATCCAAGACTTCATTAAGGGACTTACTCCCTTTGAGGAATGTTTGCAAGGTAGCTCGCAACTTATGATTATCATCAGTAGGAGTAATAATGGTTGAAGACAAACTAGTGATATCATCATTACCATGCAACAGGTTAGCCTCAAGATAGAGGGATTTAGTCAAATAAGAATCTTTTTCAAGAGTAATAAAATCAACATCCTTTCTAGGTAAAATAGGTCTAGAAGATAAATAATTAACTTGAGAAAGAATCCTAGAATTTTCAATTTTAAGCGGTTGAATTTATTTAAGATAAACATCTCTGTCATCCCTACGAGCATCACTAATAAGCTTAAGTTCAATATTTTTAGTTTTAAGAAACTCAAGATCATCAATGCATTTTTTGTTCTCTTCCTTAAGACTAGTGATATTCTTAAGGTATATCCCATTCTCAACTTCAACCCCATTGTATTGGAGCTCAAGATCAAGAATTTTCCTTGCAAAGAATCAATGCTCTCAAGATGAGCATTCTCATTTTGATCAAGTATGTCAATTTTAGCATAAAGAACATCAATAATCTTACCCAAACTCTTATTATTAGATTTCCATTTGGAATAAGAAGACTGGGTAGCATTAAGCATTTCTATAAGAGTTTCTTTGGACAACTCATGCAAGCTTACCTCACTTACCTCACCTATGTCTTCACTTATAGAGGCCATGAGTGCAAGACGACATTCACCTTCATTGGAGGTTGATATACTTGAAGATGAGTCCTCCCAAGCCACATGAGCTGCATCCTTGGTTATTTTCTACTTATTATCCTTCCTCTTGTACTTTCCTTCTTTCTTGTAATTATCCTTCTTCTTATGGCTGCTCTTGTGGTGGCTCTTCTTGGACTTTGTACATTTATTCTTGTGATGCCCCTTTTGTCCACACTCATAGCACCTTGGAGTTGATGATGAAGAAGGCTTTCCTTTAAAGTGATTTCCCTTGGATTAGTTGACTTTGTGATCACTAGGGTTGTTATCTTCACTTGAGGAGGTAGGAGAGGACTGACAAGCAAGTTGTTGAATGAAGGACCATTGCCTCCGCTTGAGCTTTGAAGGCATTATCTTTAACTTTTTTTGACTCCTTCTCTTCTTGATTTTCATCTTACTCTTGCTTGTCTATCCTTGTCTCATGGGATTGAAGGTTGACAATGAGCTCCTCTGTGGCTAAGTCTCCAAGGATTCTTACTTCTTCAATTGAAGTCACCTTGGGCTCCCATCTCTTGGAAAGAGACCTAAGTATCTTAGAGTTGATTGCTCCTCTATCCATGGGCTATCCCAAAGCTGCAAGTCCATTGACAATGGTGTTGAGCCTTGAGTACATGTCTGCCACTCTCTCCTTCTTGCCCATATTGAAGTTCTCAAGTAGCCCATTGATCATGTAGATCTTGGACTCCTTGGATAGGCTGCATGCCTTCATATATGATGCACAACTTGTTCTAAATCTCATGGGCTGTATCCTAAGATGAGATCCAGTTGAACTTGAAAGGAGTGATGGCAACATAGATGATGCTAACCACCTTGGCATTGAGCTGCATCATCTTGAATTTGGCTTCATCCCAAGTGGCTACATCCCCGGTTGGCTCTTTGTAGGGAAGGATCACCACCTTCCACATGTCGTAGTTGGTTCCTTAGAGGAAGAACTGCATCTGCCGTTTCCAATAGAGGAAGTTGGTGCTGTCAAAGACCGGTGGCCTCATGGAGAAGCTTCCCTCAATTTGAGAAACCCAATTAAGTCGCCCACCTTCTCGTCTCATGGGAGATGTTTCAGAGAAGTTTGTAGTTCTGATACCACTTGTTGGATCCAAGGGATCTAGAGGGGGGTGAATAGAGCTTTAAGACTTGCACAAAACTTGTTAGACCTTCAAGTTATTTCAAATAAGCTTAATTGCAAATAGTGATTTTGATGGAAATTGAAACATACAAAGCGATAATGAGAGAGATTGAAGCAACCAAGAGAACCAACTGGTATAGATTGGTTCCACTTTCCAAACTAGGAGGGAGTCAGTCCAATACCTAGAGAGGTCAAGATCTAAGATTTCTAAGATGTCTACTCCTTATATTCACTTATAAAAGTTACAACATATGACCTTCCTTTTCTGGGACAAGGATACCTAGCTTCCCTTTTAGGCCAAGGGAGCCAACAACCTTATAATCAAGGTCTTACCTATCCAAGAGGTAGTCCTCTACCTCACCAAGGTCTTACCCACTCTTGTAATCAGCTGGATGCCTTCACCAAGGTCCCCCCCTTCATGCAATGAACCTTTGGCCTTGAGACTTTACCCATAAGCTCCTTGGTACTTCCGCCTTGATCTTCTCCTTCACTCAGAGTAGCCTTGAGCACCTTCTTCTCCAGCTGAAGAAGCTTGCTCCTTCTCCTTCTCTTGGAGAAGATTTCACCAATGGAGTCTTCAAGAAAGGGGATTGGAGAAAGCAAGATCTTAAGAGCCTCACAAGTGTACAATGATGTGACTCTCTCATGAGAAACCTATCTCACTCATAGTGAACAAAGTGAGTTGTAATCAAGAGAGAGAAAGGGGCTCAATTGGACTAAATGCACTCCAAGAGGTCCAATTCGTAGCTGGGGGTGTCCACTAGAGTTTCAAATCACTTATATAGTTTTATAGCCATTTGGAGAGGTGAAATGAATATAATTTTGAGTTTTGCACCGTTCCAATGGTTAGAATAACTTTTTCTGCATTATACGTACAGTGCATTCGGTCGCGTTTCAATAAAGATAACTCAACCGATCATACTATGCGACAAAGCCAATTTAAACCATCAGTCGAGTTTGTCCTGGGGTAACTCGACCGATCCACTTAAACTGAGTTTTCTTTGTAGAGGGATCGGTCGAGTTTTGTGAAAATGAAACTCGGTTGATCAACATTCATTTCCAAAATCCATCAAGGATCGATCGAGTTGGCAACTCAACCGATGAAGTTTCTTTGATGAATTAAAAAAAATGAATTTTAAGTGATAAAACATTGGAATTAAGTGATCGTGATTTTTTCTCATCTTAGTTACAAATCATATCATCAATACAAATGCTTACAAAAATATTATAAGGTGGTTTGGAATATTTTCCACAAAGTGCATTTGCATTTCTTTTGACTTGAACTAAGCCAAGCTAGGGCTTGAGGAATTAGATACTTTTCATGTACCTAATGACTAAAATTAATCTTAAACAAACATATTAGATACATATGAATGGAATGGTTAAGTCATTATCAAAATATGGACAATGTTCAACACTTAGGTCAACAACTAGATCATGGCACTACCTTATTTATGACTTCAATATTGAATGGATCACTTTCACTATAGTTAGTAGTCATTACATAGTTCTATTCCAAGTTGATTCTCTTCAACACCTCTATTCAACTTGGGGATAGACTACACTCATCAATTATCTCAACTCACCATCTTGAGCTTCGTCCCATAGGTGACAACAATATCTACCATAATGTTCTTGATGAGCTTGCAAATCCTCTTCCACTTCCTCCAACATTTATAGATACACCTGGGTGCTATCTATTTATTTTATCAACGCGACCGACCATGCCACAAAACACACCCAACCTACCTCCCTAGAAAAATGGACATCCATCTCTGAGTTCCTTTGATAGCTCGCATGAACAAACAATGAAATTTCTATAGGTTCCTGGTAAGAGGATGATGATGATACTCAAGACAATACTGACGATCTATACCCAACAAATGATGCATCACCTAACAACCAAAATGCGCATCCGATTCACATTCCTCTGAGGAGAACAACCAACAATGGGTAGATTTTGATAAATACAAAAAACATATATTATTGTTACCCACCTCATAATATTAGAAATTATACACATTTAAAAATCTTTTAATCCACTACACACTGAAGTAGACACTTTTTTTCTAAAAATTTTCTGTTCTATTAACCCTGTGGCCTAGGGTCGAACTTGAAACCTCTTAATAACAAACTAAGTGTATAACCATCTGGGTATCCTCTCTACACTTCTAAATCTTTAGATTGGGATACAATTAAAAGAAAGTTTCATAAATATATTTACAATGTCTCCATTAGGACACAAACACTATTATTTCAACATCCTAAAATTTGTGATGCTTGTAAAGGCACCAACCACTTCTCTAAGTCACACATCTTTCATAGAAACACTACTACCAATACTAATACAAACATACCCATCGATTACAACAAGACCTATCACATGAATCACTTAGTTCAATTTTTAAAAATATATCTTCATATCATTTTAAAGGTAATAATTCCACACATGCAAAAAGCTCCCACCTCTTTCCCAATTACAAAAACAATTTGTGTGCTGATTGTTCTTGCATGACTACATCATCTCCATTAAAAAGATTCATCACTACCCCCTCTGTCAATCACATACCACCTCCAATGCATTCATCAACCTTTGACCCTTCACATCCCCAACAAAGACACTATCAAACTTGGTAATTTAAACCATCCTTCAAATCCATATCACCAACACCCCTGGATAGAACATACTGCACATTTCTTATGAAACCATCCCATCCCTACCAGGTAACACCTTACCCCAACCTCCTACTTTTATTCCTTTAGACATGGATAACCACTTTAACACCTATTATGCAAAGACTATCATATATCTCCCGGTTAAATCCATGAGATTTCTCAAAGTTCTCACCAGTTGCAACATCCAAATTAGCATAAAAAATAATGTAGAAAACAATAAAGTGAACATTATGGATGTCACACGTACTCTTTCCTTCCTCTTAACTGGCTATACCATCCTTAAGCCTAAGATTACGTCCTTAACTTTGTTGGTATATTATCTTCCGAATGGTACTAAACTCAATCATCTTGATGGACTCTCCATCACCATCCTCAATAGGGAGAGTTTGTACAAGCCCATATAACCAAATAGTCCCTTGATATTGGTGATGAGCTTGCTTCCTATAGTGGTTCATGTTGGGTATCCAATTTTTATTGGCCACCCCACCTTTTGGATGTTGATGTTTTCATAAAAATTGCTGCCTTGGTGAGTGCATCATTGCAATTCATCAGCTTGAAACAATTTTCTTGACTATAAAAAAGCCTTATTGTCTTCTTTGTCACCCATGAGGTTTATCTTCTTATATCCCTAAATATGAGAATAGATGAGATCATTTATATGATCAAACTTTGGGGTGAAAACCCCCATGTTATCCCCTCTATATTTTCAAACCTCACTAGTCACCCCACCTTGTTGTTAAACCCCAAGGATAAACACAAAGCTTCATTCATCTAAAACTAAGTCATTTGATCCCCAAACAATGTTCACATATGTATGGGGAAATATAACTACCCCACACTACTCCCCCACTGAAAACTAATAACCATAACTCTAAAAACCACCATTACACAAACACCCCACATAAAAACCACTATTCTCCTCCCCCCTACAAAATCTGATAAATATCTCTAGCTTACCAAATAACTCGACCCACATTGGCAATATTCTTGGCCCATTACTTAAATCAACCCTAACCCTACATCCAAACTCTCTTTTCCTAGAATTGCAGTTTGATATATGATGGAGCTACTTAACTCTAATATCATGAGTGAATTGAGTAAATTTGACAATACTCCAAGTGTTCCCAACCAAGACAATTTCCTACAATACAAGTTAAGAAACTTAGGCTACTGAACAAACACTAGATACTTAAAAAAATCTTCCAGATACTCTAAGAAAATCTTCTTTGTTGTTGATGAACTAGGTAAGACACCTACACATTTACTAAATACAAATGAAGATAATGTTACACTAGAAAATACTCTTGGTTTAGCATCTTGAAAATCTACTACTGATTTACCTCATGTGCTGGTAAAATAAGTATAATTTTGTATTCTATTCTTGTTGCTAACATAGCACTATCTAAACTTGAACATAATTTGGATTGGCATAATAGATGGACAATAGTCCTATAGACAACACCTTTAGGACCTTACCATCTGAACACCCCTATTCAGTGTGTTTACTTCCCCTCCTTATGATCATCACCTCATGGAACATTTGTGGAGCATCAAATGTTGAAAGAGAACAATGTATTCATAGATTCCTATACACCAACAAAAAATATCATTATTTTGCAAGAAAACAAAACACACCTCAGTGCTTTTCACCTCTACACCATAGATGGGATATACATTATAGAATGAATCAAAATTCCATCAATTTAGCTCAGTGTGGGCCTTTTTATCAACTGGAGCCCTAACATTTTCCAACATATTAATCATTTTGTCGGTACACACTACATCACTATCACCCTCTCCAACCATGAAGACCACTCTACTTGAATATTTATTGTCATATACGGTGAACCTAGTCAAAATAAAATACAATTCATTGAAGACCTGGTGGCTCTTGGTACATCTCCCCTCTCTATGGACTATGTAAAGAGGTGAGATCACCCCCTTATTGAAATTTAATGTAAAATACACAACATCTATATTTTATGGGAATTTTTAATCATGAGGATGCATTCGTAATAATTCCATTTAAATAAGCATGATCTAGATACAAAAATGTCAATAGTACCATAGGAAATAAAAGACTAAGTTATTACATGGCTTTGATCTCAGTTCAGTACAAAGGTTCATGGAAGGAACTGGAAAATAATCTTTAGGATCTAGCAGAAGTAACCTAGACATTTTAGCAACACAACTTTGAATCTACTCCTAGGCTGGTCCCTCACGGTCTTGTTCCACACCTTGTCCTAGGCCTGGGTGGTTGGGGATCACCCAGAAAGAGAAAGAAAATAAGGTATGTGTCATATAAGGAACAAGTTCAAGATAAGAACAACAAAATAAAAGTTTGGGTAAGAATATGGAGAGTTAAAGGTATGAGGCAAATAACAAATGGGATTCTTACCATAACAAATAATAAGAAAATTTGCATGAATGATTAAGTTAGACTAAATTAACTAAGTAGGGTTGAGGCACCTACCAAACCCAACCAATAAGTGAGGGGAGAGTAAAAACATTCCCAGTCACCTACAAAATAATTATATATGGGGAGAGTAACATATTCCCCTGGAAAAATAACACATGCCTAACTATGGGTGGTTTTACATAAGTACCACTACATTAGCTAATAAGTCAAAGGTATCATCATGCTCAAAGAAATCATATGACAAGTTTAAATAATAGAGATATTGTAGGTGAGGTTCAAGACCCAAGTATATATTGACGTAATTGTACCAAAAAGAGCAGTAATAGGAATAAAGGTTTTAGTCCATGCCTCATTGGGAAATCAAGGTTTGGTTATAAAAATGCCCAACTTAAGGGATAATATACACATACCTCGACTCAGAGTCCTAGATATCACTTTTCACCAGCTTAGAAGATTCCAAGATCACTTTTGCCTAATTTCAGTTATTCACTTGTATTAGGGTTTTATATTGCATATAAATATAAAGAAACCCTAATTTTAGACTTATTTGGGAAACCTCAAATTTTTGTTGTAAAACCTAAACTAATCAATTCCTTATGTTTTAGTAATCAAGAAAATTTATTTATTTGCCTTATCTGAAGATTATATGAATTAGTTACAATTTTAGGGCTTTTATATAATTTATTAGATTCTCAAATAAACCATAAAAACATTGGAATTACAATCTAGAAATATTTTTCATAGAAAGATCTCATTTTTCTAATTCCAAAACATATTTTTGTAGAATTTTTGGACAAGTGGAGCAAAAGATATGATTTTTACAAAACAGAACAATTAGAAAATTCTAAAAATCCACATAAGCATGAAAAACTCGTGAGAGAGAGGGGAAATGAGGGCCGGTCCTGGCCTGATTTACTTGGCCTAATCGGATGCAACCAAGTCACCCAGTCAATGCCAACAATACTTGTGTCAAAACAAAGGGAAAAAGGGAAAAACGACGATAATGCTCCTAAGAAAAAAAATCAAATAAAGAAGGAGAACACAAGTAGAAATAGAAATCAAGGTGGGGGATTCTTCCCCTCCACCCATGTGCTATGGAAGGCAAGCATCAAGGCTGATATTCTTGCATGAAAATTGGGCGATTCCAATCAAGTAGACAATTTGACAAAGCTTAACACACAGAATGAAAGAGCAAGGTTTCACGAACTCACTGCTTAAAACATTAACTTGAGGTGAAGCGAAGAAGACACCCCATCCACTGACGAAGGTCCCCAATCTGCAAGCTTGTGAAGGAAAGGGAAGAGACTCCGACATAATTGATGTGAGAGGAGAGTTCCACAAGGTCGAATGAAGGCAAGTGTAGGTCTATTTATAGACAAGGGTACATGAAACAGGGTATAGGGAAGTCGAGTGAGTTCCTTGATGCCCAAGAATTAGGTGTTTCCCAATTTCTTGAAGAAACAACACAAGTAACAGACAATTTTGTGTGGAATCTAATTTGGAAACTGAGGGTGAAAGAATCGTGTGAAAAGATTAAGAGACGAGTGAGAAATTCAAAATTGAAAATTCACAAAACTGTCACATGCCTTCCTTTCTTGTGCGAGCTAGATTATAGCTTTCTAGCCATTCGATCCAATGGACATGGGTCCACTGAAGATCTCAGCCACCCATCAACGTGTGACATATTAAATCAGAAAACTTTATCCAAATCGAAATCAAATAAGGTGATGCATTAAATTATTTATCTTTTTCTCTTTCTTCATTTGAGGGTGCAAACAAACTCCAAATTAAATGAAAATTGATATATAGCCTAATTAATATGTGTAGAATTTAATTTTGGCATTAATTTTTAGTTTTGGAGTCTCTAAATATTTTATTTAATTCTTTTAAAGTAAATCATATTTTCTCTTCCCTTTCACATTAGAGACATCTAGAAACCACCAATTAATGTGAAACTTTACCACTAAGAAAACTTAAACTTGTAAAACACGAAATTTTCATTAATTTCCTATCTTAGAATTATTTAACACTTAATATTTTGGACTTTAGTTATTCTTTCTCTCTCCTATACACGTTAGAACATTAAAGATTGTCCAAATTAGTTGAAAATTTACCCATAGGCTAATTTCAACATGTAGATTTCAAATTTGAGATTTGTTTTCTTTTTAAAAGTCATTTAATGTTTTATTTCATATTTTGGGCTTTACTTATATTTTCTTTTCCAAATTAAATTAAGACATTTATAATTATGAAAATAAAGTGAAACTTGGCATTGAAGTCAATTGAGACCCAATGAATTTGGATCTAAAGCTATTTTAATCCAATGATTCTTCTTTATGAATATATCCCCTTTACAAATTATTATCACTATTTGTCACATTAGATTATCTATTGCCACATTATCATGTTTAAAGATTTATTATTTATTCCTTTTTCTATTCTTTGCTCCTTAAGGCTAAGGGAAGTTCTAGAATGAAATTATTTTATCAATATGTCACTTAAGTGGTAATTTCACATCTTAGACACTGACTAAAACACTAACTGAGGTATTTGTACATAAACCCATATTTTGGCATGAATAGTGATCAAATATACCCCAAACCACTAATAATTCCACAAATTCAACGTCAAGGACAAAAAGGATAGAAAGGAAAGGGAAATATTTGAAAAGGGCCAAATTAAGAATATACCTAAATTTCAATTTGTTATAGACCATAGGCAGTGACTTCAAATTTCCTAGATACTTTACTGAACATCTCTCATTATCTCGATCTTCCCTTTATGCACATGATTATAATGAGAAAATGTTTGATCACTTGATTCAAAAACATCAAATGAAAAATCTATCATCTTCCAACATAGCACACACATGGAATAGTGTTAATCAATAAGCCAAACTAGACATGTTTCTATGCTCTCAATCCATGAAATTTACCTATCCTCTTACATATGTACATCCCACACAATGTCCTATCTCCAACCATTTCCTCGTCATCCCAAATACTAAACTAGTGCAATGGACCCAAGACTGTTCCAATTCAAAATATTTTGGAATCTACACCCTGAGTTCAAGAAAATCATCACAGACAAAAATCAACTTGTCTATATATATTGAACTTGGTATTCACATACACAAGAACCTCAAGAACATCAGACAAAACTCAATTTTTATTAAGAAAAATATCTATTGTAACATAAATAAATCTCTCAAAGAAACAACTAGCACACCTTTTAAATCTAGAAGTTCTCCCCTATCCAATACTCAAATATTATGACACTAAAAGTTGACCATGGTTCTATGAAAAAACACAACAAAATTATGTGAAAACAATGATACAAAATCTAATGGATTAAGGAGGGAGATAAAAACACCAAATTTTTCCACAAGAAAAATTCCAATCACACATTTACAACGTTTACATCAACAATATGCTTACTTCCAATAAGACAAATATCATAGAACAAATGGATTCATACTTCAAATCCCTCTTCAACCATGGTTGAGACTATTCCAACCTCGTCCACATAAATTGGAACGATCTATGTCCTACTCAAATAATAATCCACTATCCCTTATCTCTCCTTTCTCAAAGATGACACCAAATGACTATGGAAAATGTAGAATGTAACATACCGAATCTTGGGTTATTTGCAATTTAACACATTTTCAAGATTTTATTTCCTTAATATCCTTTTTGGCCTTTTCGCTAAATTTTCCTATCTTTTCTATTCTCTTTGTCCTCAATGTTGAAATTGAGCAACACTTAATGATCTGAATTATATTTGACCCACATTCATTTCAATGAATGGGGTTTTAACAAATATCTCAACTAATGTGTTAATTAGAGTCTAATAATGCAAACTGACCATTAGTGAGAGACAATTAGTAGATTATATTATTTAGAGTTTTTATGGCCTTTTGGGACAAGAAATAAGAGATAGTATGGTTTTGGGTTAGTTAATGAGAGAAATAACCCTTTTCCTTTATCTCTCCTCCTAAATGTTAATAAAGCATAAAAAGGAGAATAAGAGGTGTGACATGACTCTTGAATGAGTTTATAATGTCCATTTCCAATTTCTAGTCAAGGATTTGTTAAGAAACATCTTTTCATATTAATTCACCCTCTTTAATACACTAATATATATACCAATATGGTGGTTAAGGGCCATATATCATGTAAAAGAAAATTCTAATTGCATAGCATTAGTATAGGGATTAATATTAGCCTATGGTCCAAAATTTGGGGTCAATTGGTCAATGTCTGACCCTCCAAATGGATTAATTGAGTTTTCAATAAGGATTGACTATGGTTTTAATTCTATTTACATTCAATGCATTTAATTCCCTATAGTTTGAGATTTAATCACTGTCACACTCCCATTATTTATCCCGCCCCTCACACTCTCCATCTGACGGTCTGAATCTGATCATCTGAGACTTAACCTGACGTAACGGCTTGGACCTCATCCCCTACCTCCAGCCGTTACCCAGCTTAAAACAAACTCCACAGATGCCCATCTGTGATCTCTTTCTCCTTCCTCTCTCACCCATTTTACACGATTCCTTCCCCAATGTGTTCGTCTCTTTCTCCCAGATTGAATGATTCATTATCACCATATGTTGCGGCCAAATGAGAAAATGCCCATTTAAGGCTTGACGTCTTTCTCCCCAAGGGAATAGCAGAGACCACAAGAGGCTTCCTCGTGCCTATTTAAGGCATTGTAATCCATCTACGACCCACACACTACATTCCTCTTCATCCAATTTCATCGTTGGTAGCCCCAAACTACTCTCCCTACTCGTCTTTCACCTCCGGTGACATTGGTCTCGCCCCAATGTTCTTCACCCCTTCCGGCCAAATTTGCAACCAAGTAAGTATCTTTTCCTTCAGTTCTTTCCATTAGCCTTGTAGTTTTGGCTCGACGTGATCCCATTCGATGTACCCTGTAAGACCGAACATTCCCTCATCGACGCTGATCACCATTGGTCCTTAGACACTAAGTGACCTTGGTCCTTCATTGCCCGAGTTCGTGGGACTCTAGGGAAGGTTTTCCCACTGTTGGTTTCTGAGTTTCCAAACCAAAACCCTGTGTTCAGAAGTCAAACTCCCTCTCTGCATTTCTGCCTTTTTAGGCGATTTGCTAGGCCACGAAGGTCTTGTGTGTCCCCTTGGATTCACCAAGACATGGGGAACACACTAGTGATCTTCATTCTTTGTGAACGATCCAAATTATTACTTTTCGATCACCAAGTTATCCCTATAGGTAGTGGGCTCTCGCCATTGATACGAGGAGAAGATCCCAGGTCATCAAATGACCTTAGCACCCCCACGATGCTGATTGAATGATTTATCTCACAAAGGTGTTTTTGAGATTTCACGCACACTTTTGATCTAGCAAAGGCTAGCTTCATTTTGTATAAAAATGATGCTTTTGCCCCTGATTGTTGAATCGAATAATCATTAGTACAAGGGCATTTTTGGGGTTTCCTCTTGTCACCAATTGCCCTCTTGTTTTGAGAATGTGATGCTGGTGTGGTGATCGTCCATAGGTCCAGCTGGATAAGTGGGCCGCGAATGGATACCCGAGTCAAGGTCTTACATGGATTTCCCCCAATTTTCTATTGGTCAGTTTTATATAATTCATAGTAGATCAAAGGTTTATCAGAAAAATACAAATAAATACCCGTTGGAAAAGATTTTTCATAAGGAATATGATTATATGGGTTTTAAGCATTGATTTGCATCCCTATTTTGATGTTTATCATAAACACCATTTTAATTATATAAAAAGCCTTAAAATATGTTACTAAATCATTTTAACTCCAAATTTAAGAAATAAATATGTTTTCTTAATCAACAGAATCCAAGTAATCAATTCGTCCATGTTTTGAGTCCTAAATCGATGGTTTTCATAGAAAGTCAAAAATTAGGGTTTCTCACATAATATGCTTTATATACCCTAATACATGTGTATAAATTTGTAACTAGGATAAAGTTGTCTTGGATACAAGCTAGTTGGTGAAAGTGATGACTAGGACTTTAAATTGAGGTATGTAATATCCCTTATCCTTCAGTTGGGCATTTCATAATCCAACGCTAATATTACCAATGAGGCATAGGCTTAGCCTTTGAATCTTTCTATTTCCTTCTTTTGGCACATTTACATCAATTACTTCTTGGGTTTTGAACCCACTACTGTATTGATTTTATTTCCACTCTGCCAGTTTAATTTACCCAACAAGATGAATTATTGACTAAATAACTAATGTAGTATACAACCACCCATAGTTGGACATGTGTTATTTTGCCCAGGGAAATGTGATTATCTCCCCATTATCATATATATTTATGTGTTTGAGAATGTGTTAGTCTCCCTCACCTATTTGTTGAGGTTAGGTAGGTGCCTTAGCCCTATATTAGTTTTTGTAGTCATAATGTTCTTCACGTATGCAATTTATTATTGTTTATCATGGAAGACTTCTTATTTGTTACTTGCCTCATACTTTTGTCCCTCTTAGCATAGTAATTCTTTATCATTTCATACTTTGGTTTATAATTGTCCTTATTCCTTTTATTGACATGTAGTTTTTCTCTCCTCTTGTTGGGTGATCCCAACCACCTAGGTTTAGGATCAGAGTGTGCAACACGATCATGGTGAACCAACCTAAGACTATTAAAAGGAGTTCATCCTTCCCTCATGAACTTATTTGCTAAGTTATTTTGTTGGAGACATATTGATGTATTTTAGTTTCCCTCTACTAGATCCTTTATTTGTTTAAAGCATGTACAACCTTATTGGGAAAATTTTGATGTACATTTTTATGAAATTGAATATTGTCAATGTTATTTTATTCCACTACTATTCATTGGTCTTTTGTTTATCATTATTAATATAGGGGTGGTTTTACTTCTTTACATAGAATCTTACAAATCACATGGACCTGAGGGTTTTACTCTAGAATTTACCAAAACCATGGAAAAATAATATAAATCTTACATGGTATATTTGACTATATACATGATCATGTGACATTACACATAAAATAGGCACTCTTAATAAAAAAATGTAACTCTCTTAAAAAATAGACAACCCCTCAGTCATCCACTTTAGGCTAGGAAGTTATTGGTTTATAACAAATGATTTATTTATTTTCTATGATGTCAAGGAACCCTTCCCAGGTAGGGTCACATTGGGCCCATCCCAACAAAGTAAAACATGGGACCATACATGTGGTGGAAAGTCACCCCCGCCTCACACCCAATGTAACATACGGAATCTTGGATTCAATTTGCTATTTAACCCATTTTCAAGATTTTATTTCCTTCATATCCTTTTTTCTCCTTTTCCCTAAATTTTCCTATCTTTTCTATCCTCCTTGTTCTCAATGTTCAAATTGAGCTATACTTGATGGTTTGAATTATATTTACCCACATTCATTTCAATGAATGTGTTTTTGCACAAATATCTCAAATAGTGTGTTAATTAAAGTCTAATAATGCAAAATGGCCATTTACAAGAAATAATTAGTAGATTATATTAATTTAGCATTTTTATGCATTTTTGGACAAGAAATGAGTAATGATGTGGAATTAGTTAATTAATGAGATAATAACCCTCTTCTCTTCTCTCTCCTCCTAAATGTTATTAAAGCATTAAAAAGGAGAATAGGAGGTGGAATATGACACTTGAATGATTTTATAATCTCCATCTCGAATTTCATTTAAGGATTTGCTAAGAAAATGCCTTTGTAATAATTCACCCTTTAAAAATGCATGAATATATATATATATATATATATATATATATATATATATATATTAATGGCCAATATGGTGATAAAGGGCCAAAGCTTTTGCAAAACAAAAATATAAATGCAAACCATTAATCTAGGCATTAATATTAGCCTATGGTTCAATTTTGAGGTCATTGGAACCATGTTTGACCCTCCAAACCGATTTTACAAGTTTTGATTATAATTTGACCAAGGTTTGTAATCAATTTCATTTATGCGAGCAATTAAAGATAAAGTTTGAGTATCTTCTCACCTATCACACATTACTCTTCTCATGTGCACCATATGATGACCGCAATTTGATCATCTTAGATCGAATCTGATCTGACGGTCTAAAACTCATCCTCTTTCTCTGACCTCTCACGGTTCAATGCCGTTTTTAGAGCAGTCGATTCCCAAGTGATTTCCTTCCTCATCAATGAACCGTTTTACAAGATTCCTTCAGCATCAGTTTCTCCTCATCATCACGAATATGACGAGCCATTACTCATCCCCTCTGGTGACCACACGAAGAAACACCCATTTAGGGCTTTCCACCTCCTCTCTGCCCCAAATTTCAGAGGGATCCGGGGCTTGTCTCTAGCCTATATAAGGAACCCAGAGGCACCACCAGACCTTTAGAGCTCCTCCTCCTCGCCCAATTTCACCTGCTTCTCCTCCAAACTCCCCAACCCACTCCTCCTCTTCCGGTGGTAGTGACCTACATCGTGCTGCCCTAGTCATCTCAACCCAATCACAACTGCAATGAGCCCCACCAACAACTACCTTTCATTTTCCCTTTATTAGTTGGTCATGTGGATGTCCTATTAGCTGTATCCTATAGCTAAGTCTCGAGCCCTCACAACTATTCTCGTGCTTCACTGTTTCATAGCATCTCCACCCTCAGTGACACCTGATTGGCATCATCCAACCTCCAGGATGGTTTTTCATCCATTACTTGAAGCTGTGTGGATGTAAAGGCAAGGTTTGGACCTTTGGTATCCCTCCCCTATACGGTCATGGAAGAACCTAGTTCCAAGGCTCTTGAGCACGAAGGGGATTGAACCTGGGGTCCCTACGTTCGGGGAGAGCACACGAACCTATTCCTGGTCTTGCTTTGCTGAGATCTACAACAAGTTGTGATTTGGATTCCCAGAAATTCAACCTCAGCCTACTCATCAAAAACCAGGATCCCAGAGGAACAAACCAGGTAATGAAATGACCTAGATAGCCATTCCCCTTTAATAGAATAGATTAATACCGCAAGGGATTTCTAATCATTTCATGTTTTGTTTTCTTTGATCACTTAAACGTAGGGTCGAGCCCCGCCTTGCTAGCTGGCAGGTGCCAATTGGCCCAAGTCAGCGCGGGCCCAGGTCCATTGATCACTGACTGACGTGGTTTTTCCTCAAATTATCATTGGTCAAATTTTTGGAAATTCACAATAAAACATAGGATGGTCAAAAAAATATAAATAAATACTCGTTGGAAAGGATTTTTCACAAGGAATCTGAATTATGGTTTTTAAGTATCAATTTGCATCCCTATTTCAATGTTTATTATAAAAACCATTTTAATTATATAAAAGCCTTAAAGTATACAACTAATTCATTTTAACTCCAAAATTAAGAAATAAATATGTTTTCTTGATCATGAGAATCCAAGTAATTGATTGGTCCAATTTTTGAGTCCTAACTCGATGGTTTCCATAGAAGGTCCAAAATTTGGGTTTCTCACATAATTTTCTTTACAAACCCTAATCCATGTGTATAAACTTGTATCTATGACAAAAGTGATTTGGGACACAATTAGTTGATGAAAGGTCTTCTCTAGGAATCTCAAGTGAGGTATGTGCAACCCTATTTATATATGAGTTTGAACACTTGTCCTTTAGTTGGGAATTTTGATATCCATCCCAAATCTTTCTAATGAGGCATATGCTTAACCTTTGATTCTTTTTATTGCCTTCTTTTGGCATATTTATTTCACTACTTGTTTGGGTTTTATACCCCCTTCCATGTCACTATTAATTTGTTATTTAATATTTCCATTTTATTTATGGAGCATGATAACTTGATGACTTATTAGCTATTGTAGTGTACCTCTATACTAGCCACCCATATTGGGCCTGTGTAAATTCACCCAGGGGAATGTGATAATTCTCCCCATTTTATATATATTGTAGGTGTTTGGGAATGTGACCACTCTCTCTCACCTATTTATTTTAGTTGAGGTTGGTAGGTGCCTGAGCCCTATTTTAGATAATATAGTCATACTTTTATCATGCATACTTCAATATTAATATGTGATGTGATGGCAAATATCCTCCTTTATGTGTCTCATACTTTTGTCATTTCCTTAGCATAGTGGAATCATTAATCCTTGTTGCATATTAATTAATTGATTCATACATCAATTGATGATTAGGTGATTTTAATGCATTTATATGTATCAAGTATATTATTAGGTTATGACACCTAATGTCACTAATGTATTATGAAGGCATTAAGGATACAACTGTATATATGTTAATGTTAGATGATTACACATTAGGGTTTATGTCAACATGACCATTATATTTTATGCATCCTTAGCCTGAATTAATTCCATTTACCATAGCATTAGGTGGCATGGTCAACATTATGTGTATTCACAATTAGTGAGTTACTGATATTAAGTATTTGTTGGGGTTCAAGCATATGAAATATGTATTAAATGACTTATTAGTATATAAACAGACATGTTAAATTATAATTTGTTAGTTCAATACTAATCATATAAGCTCACTAATTCTTATCTATGGAGTTAGGGTTTTTAATTCCAAAGTGGCTAGATTTTTCTATGTATAGGATTCCATCCCCCTAAAAGGGATTTCATCCTCAAAATTAGCAAAATGCAAAATATATCAAAGTACTACTACTACCACTACTCCACCCCTTAAAAGGGTTGACCTACCAAGTCAAACTAGACTAGAGTTGAAAGAGTGAGTCTAATTAAACCATGTATAAGATCCAACACTCAATTGTTTTACTATTCACTATTACTAAACTTCAAAGTCTAGTATAGGGTAGACTACCCTTAAACCTGGAAATATAAGGCTCATATAAGGAACTTATGGGATATAAGGTTATCTTATTTGGTTACTCAAATTATCATATTAGGTTCCTAAGGAAACTCAACATTGAGGTTAATTGCCTAAAGGTATGCTATTTCAGACAATAGTATCAGCTCAGTCCAGGCTGGTGTCATATGGATTTGGGAGTCCTCGTAAACCAAGCTAGTGGTGTGGAGGAAAATATTGCCAGCCCCCAGACCCTGACCCTCTATAGGCACCCTTGATTTAAACTTATGTCCTAGTATCTACCTAATAGGCCAACCACCTTAAAGTTGATTAAAGATATTTCTAATATGAAATTCTTGTGGTCCTAAATCAACCTTTCACCAAAGGTCAATTCTAAGGTGAACTAGATGGGAAACTATATGAGCTAAGGGTTTTCTAACTATGGAGACAAATTGAAATAGTCAAGACTCCGACTACCATTGGCTCTGATACTATGTTGTAAAGAAGTGATATCACCTCTCTACTAAATATGGTAAACAAAATCCTACGAATAGAAATGCAAGTTAATTTTTTTGACTATATTCAATTTAATAAAGAGTACATCAACATTTTCCCAATAAGGGTGTACATGTTTTATACAAATAAAGGATCTAAGTAGATGGAAACTCAACTACATCAATATGTCTCCAATTAAAATAACTTAACATATAGTCCATTATGTAAGGATGAACTCCTTCTCCTAGTCTTAGGCTGGTTCACCATGCTCCTGTTGTGCACTCTGATCCTAAACCACCTTATTCACTAACATACATATAACGACTCAAATGTGATAAGGAGTAATTGGATTTACATAAGCATGATTATTAAGTCTACAATAATTCCAAATATTGCCTAATGTTATGTTAATCATGTATAATTTATAACATGAAGCATAAATAGGAGAAAATAATTAATGATGACATTTATACAAGTAGAAAAAGTGATGTGAAAATGTGTAATATAGGAGTAAGAAATTAATGTGACATTATTTAGACTTAATAACTTGTTAGATAATATTATCTACAAAATAATATGTGATAATTCTCAATGATGGTGATATGAGGATAACAGAGAATAAATTCAAGTTATTAAGGATTGTGACCTGATACATTAATAAATATTGAAATGATTCAGTAAACCACAATTGTGCTTAAAATTCTTGACTAGTAAATGAGAAATACATATGAATTGTACATAATGTTGAAATATAACTCTTTTGACAACAATGTGAATATAACATGACAAAATTAATAGCATAATAAGGATGATGTAATTTCATAATGGAGATAATGCTAATAAGCCAAAATGTTTACTGTGTTATATTTGATAAAAGGTAATATGAATAGTGGAAACCTTCGAAAACCCAACTTTTGTGTAGAGCATGTGAAGTACCATAGATTAGAGGTAACCACCTAGTTGCTAAGTGTTGGGATGTTACGTACTGACCCTTCCCTTTGTTGAGATTTCAGGGACAAAATCCTCTTTAAGGGGTGGAGTGCTGTAGCATACTAAATCTTGGATTCAATTCACTATTTAACCCATTTTCAAGATTTTATTTCCTTCATATCCTTTTTTCCCTTTTCCCTAAATTTTCCTATATTTTCTATCCTCCTTGTCCTCAATGTTGAAATTGAGCTATACATGATGATTTGAATTATATTTACCCACATCATTTCAATGAATGGGTTTTTGCATAAATATTTCAAATAGTGTGTTAATTAGAGTCTAATAATGCAAAATGACCATTTATGAGAAATAATTAGTATATTATATTAATTTAGAGTTTTTATGCATTTTTGGACAAGAAATGAGTAATAATGTAGAATTAGTTAATTAATGAGATAATAACCCTCTTCTTTTCTCTCTCGTCCTAAATGTTATTAAAGCATTAAAAAGGAGAATAGGAGGTGGGATATGACACTTGAATGATTTTATAATCTCCATCTCGAATTTCATTTAAGGATTTGCTAAGAAAATGCCTTTGTAATAATCCACCATTTAAAGATGCATTAATATATATATATATATTAATGGCCAATATGGTTATTAAAGGGAAAAGCTTTTACAAAATGAAAATCTAAATGTATAGCATTAATCTAGACATTAATATTAGCCTATGGTTCAAATTTGAGGTCATTTGACCCATGTTTGACCCTCCAAATCAGTTTTGCAAGTTTTGATTATAATTTGACCAAGGTTTGTAATCAATTTCATTTATGTGAGTAAATAAAAGCTAAAGTTCAGTTATCTTATCACCTGTCACACATTACTGTTCTCCTGTACAACATATGACAGTTGCAATTTGATCATCTAAGATTGAATATGATCTGACGGTCTAAAACTTGTCCTCTTCCTCCGACCTCTCATGGTTCAACGCCGTTTTTAGAGCAGTCGATTCTCAAGCGATTTCCTTCCTCGTCAATGAATTATTTCACAAGATTCCTTTGGCATCAGTTTCTCCTCGTCGTCACGAACCTGATGAGCCATTACTTGTCTCCTCTGGTGAGCGGATGAAAAAACACCCATTTAGACTTTCCACCTCCTCTCTGCCCTAAATTGTAGAGGGATCTAGGGTTTGTCTCTTGCCTATATAAGGAACCCAGAGGCACCACCAGACCTTCAGAGCTCCTCCTCCTTGCCCAATTTCACCTACTTCTCCCCAAAACTCCCCAACCTGCTCCTCCTGCTCTTTTGACGGCGGAGGCCCACATCGCGTTGCCCTGGTCATCTCAACACAATCGCAAATGCGATGAGCACCACCAACAACTACCTTTCATTTTCCCATTGTCAGTTGGTCACGTGGATGTCCCATTAGCCATATCCTATAGCTTAGTCTTGAGCCCTCATCGATGTTCTCACGCTTCACCATTTCATAGCACCTCCACCCTTAGTGACACCTGAGTTGGCATCGCCCAACCTGCAGGATGGTTTTTCATCTGTTGCTTGAAGTTGTGTGGCCGTAAAGGCAAGGTTTGGAGCTTTGGTATCCCTCCCCTATACGGTCATGGCAGAACTTGGTTCCAAGGCTCCTGAGCATGAAGGGGATTGAACCTGGGGTCCCTACATTTGGGTAGAGCACCAGAACCTATTCCCGATCTTGCTTTGCTGAGATCTATAGTGGGATATTATTTGGATTCTCAGAAATTCAACCCTAGCCTGCTTGTCGAGAAGCAGGATCCCAAAGGAACAAACCAAGTAATGAAATGACCTAGATAACCATTCCCCTTCAATCGATAGATTAATATCACAATGGCATTCTCACCATTTCATGTTTTTTTTCTTTGATCGCTTAATTGTTGGATTGAGCCCCACCTCACTAGCTGGAAGGTGCTAATTGGCCCAAGTCAGCGCGGACCCAGGTCCATTGATCACTGACTGACATGGTTTTTCCTTGAACTATCATTTGTCAGATTTTTGGAAATTCACAATAAATCGTAGGGTGGTTAGAAAAATAAAATAAATACTCATTAGAAAGGATTTTTCACAAGGAATCTAAATTTATGGTTTTAAGTATCAATTTGCATCCCTATTTCAATGTTTATTATAAAAAACATTTTAGTTATATAAAAAGCCTTAAAATATATAACTAATTCATTTTAACTCAAAAATTAAGAAATAAATATATTTTCTTAATCATGAGAATCCAAGTAATCGATTGGTCCAATTTTTGAGTCCTAACTTGATGGTTTTCATAGAAATTCCAAAATTAGGGTTTCTCACATAATATGCTTTATACACCCTAATCGATGTGTATAAACTTGTATCTAGAACAAAAGTGATTTTGGATACAATTAGTTGATGAAAGGTCTTCTCTAGGAATCTCAAGTGAGTTATGTGCAACCATATTTATATATGAGTTTGAACACTTCTCCTTTAGTTGGGCATTTTGATATCTATCCCAAATCTTTCTAATGAGGCATATGCTTAGCCTTTGAGTCTTTTTATTGCCTTCTTTTGGCACATTTATTTCACTACTTTTTTGGGTTTTATACCTCCTACCATATCACTATTAATTTTGATGTTTAATATTGCCATTTTATTTATTGAGCATGATAACTTGATGACTTATTAGCTATTATAGTGTATCTCTGTACTGGCCACCCATAGTGGGCATGTGTAAATTCGCCCAGGGGAATGTGATAATTCTGTCCATTTATATATATTGTAGGTGTTTGGGAATGTGACCACTCTCCCTCACCTATTTATTTTGGTTGAGGTTGGTAGGTGCCTCAACCCTACTCTAGATAATATAGTCATACTTTTATCATGCATACTTCAATATTAATATGTGATGTGATGGCAAATATCCTCCTTTATGTGCGTCATACTTTTGTCATTTTCTTAGCATAGTGGAATCATTAATCCTTGTTTATATTTGGCTATAGTTTACCTGTCTATATTCCTTTAATTGACACATACTTTTATCTCCTCTTACTGGGCGATCCCAACCACCCAGGTTTAGGATCAGAGTGCGCAATAGGAGCATGGTGAACCAACCTAAGACTAGGTGAAGGAGTTCATCCTTCCATCATGGACTATATGTTAAGTTATTTTAATTGGAGATATATTAATGTAGTTGAGTTTCCCTCTAATTAGATCCTTTATTACATTGATGTACTCTTTATTAAATTGAATATAGTAAATTTTTTTAACTTGTGCTGCTATTCATTGGATTTTGCTTACCATATTTAGTAGAGAGGTGATCTCACTTCTTTACACCCAATAATGTGAATTACCATTGCAAGTCTAGCCCCTTTCTGGTGTGTCTATGTAGATTTTTTTTCTTAAAATTTGTCTCCAAGGGGATTTAAGCCCAAGACTTCTTGTCTAATAGACCACCCTTTTTAGTAGTTGATCCAACTTTGGCTTGCAAAAAATGCTTTCTTAAAAGGATAAAGTAACCCAGGTGCCTACATCATGGTAAATGAATCATACAAAATTGTGTCACTACAAGGAACCCTCGACTCAATCATAAATTAAAATTTAAAAAATATTTTCATAGTATTAGCTATAATTTTTTGATCTCCTGTCTCCAAGGATATGGTTTCCCTTCTAGATGGAACAACTAAATTTCTCATGTATCAACTACTACCACTTATCAACCATCATAGATGGCTAAACATTCAGATACTTTACCAGCTCAAATGGACTTAAACAAGGAGACCAATCTCCCATTATATGTTCATTCTTGTCACACTAGTATAAACACCACCTATAACTTCGGTTAAAATAGACCTATAATCTCAGTTTTATACTGACACCTAAGCATACTACACTACAACTAAGGACCTTCTACTACAGTTTCTAGTGAATGGAAAAACCAATGACATAAAGTCAATGTTAGTTGCTATGAAAATAGAAACCAATGACTCAAGGGATGACTCATGACAATATCAGTGTCGTGGTATCGCTTTGTTTTGTCGGTTATGTGCAAAGGAAATGCCACAATCCTACTGTGTTGTCAATTGTAGTCTGGAGAATTGATGACACAAGGTAATATGAAGGCTTGTAAGAATGGTCATGCCAGACAACACAATTGTGTTGCAGGCTGCATAGTATGACCATGATGGGTGGTAGACCATGCTGGGTGGCACATCCTTTAAAATAGACGTGTCATCTATTTTTATGGAAAACTGACATTGTACTTCCTTATCAGGTAAAAATTTAATTGATAAAGGTAGATGTGTTGTTACTTTTGGTGAAAAACTTACAACATAGATCTACAACATTAGTTTTTTTAATAACTGACTCCACGTGTATGTTTTTTATAGTAGGTTTGCTGACCTACTGTCTAGTTGTTCAACAAGATACATAACCTACAATTCATTAGAAATATAGGTTTCATTCTATATTCAGCTTAATAACATGACATCCCACCTACAAAACTTGCAATAACAAACACATACACACAATTCGTCCACCCACATACATTTTCATTCTCCAATTCCAGTCTCTTCAATACTTAATTCCATTCTCGTGCACATACACAATTCAGAAAACACACATACAATTCCATTCCCAAGACATCTATAAATGCAATTCCCATTTTATTCATTCCTCTTCATATACATTCACACACATACATATATACACACATCATTCATGTATACATCAACAATTCACTTACATCAAATTTAAAATTACAAAAAGTCATAACCATCACATGTATATAGAAATAATGACATCAAGGTTTAGAAAACTCATATTTTATCCCAATCAAATTCAAATTTGACTTCCTTAATGAAGGAGTGTGCCCACTCTTCTCGTATCTCATCTAGAACTTCATTTGTATAGGGCTCTGTCGTGTCAAATAGCTACAAAGAGAATGACATAACTCTAGAGTTTGATTTGATTTTTTCCTATTATCAAATACGACTATTATTTTATGATGATCAAGACTATATAGATTACCTTTTGTATGCAATGAATGTCTAGTGCCATCTGTCTAACAATCAGGTCCATATATTGCATCACATAGTATCTACATGCCCAATTATTATTCTGTCTAGCATACTGCAAGTTTATATTTATGAAAAACCTTAACAAATAAAATTAAGCATAGTTAGCATATATGTATGCATTGGAGTTAGAAAACCACCTTGAATTTACTTAATTCCTGTTCTTATCTACATTTCCTCTGACCTTTTTGAATTCTTTTATACCCCTATAAGTTGGAGTAAAATATTTAATTGAATTAGTAAATAGTCATGTAATGATGCAGACGTTAATATATATTGATGAATATAAAAATGTACACACACAAATAATGCATGTTTCATTATGTGCCCCCCATTGTTTGCTTTGTCACCTGAAGGATATAGATAATAGCAGTTAGGATCTCAGGAACAATTATCGGCAAATCCAAATGATTATTACTGAGTGAAAAGAAGGCAAATAAAATAAAACTCAAAATCCACAATGAAATGTAATTTGTAAGTCAAGATTATAAGCAAAGTAATTGAAACTTACCCAACATTGAAAGGATATATAATCACACTTTTTCTCACATTACTAAAATATTTAAATTTGGTAGAGTAGCAATCAGTAACATATTTTGGATCATTATCTACACAGATGATCAATGATGAAACTAGAAATGTCATATTGGTTAGCGTGAATTGTCCACACATCCTATATAAGTAGCTATAAAACATATATGTATGTATTAATATACAAGAAAATAGATCAACATATATTTTCACATATATAAAATAAGGTATTTAGCCATAAGATCTCACCATATCCAAAATTTTATCACAATTGTATTTAACCAAGTATAAGTAAACATCTCCACAATATTTGTCAAGAATAGACTAGTATCGTGAGCTGACCTGCACCATCCTCTTTAGTGTTGAATATCATAGTCAACCCTTCTTCTAAGTTCCTTAGCCATAATACCACCCCCTGCACTTAGGACCAAGTGGGTCGAATGGGTCCTTTGCAATCTAGGTAGGTAATTGAATATCTAGAGGAGGAAGTAGAGGATAAATTGTATGGGATTTCTTAGGTCATGTGATATGTAAATATTTTCATATCAATTGCAAATTATATAGAGAAGTAGAAAAGAATCACAAATGCAAATGAAATAAAATTTAGCATACATCAGTATAGATAACTCCCACTTTGGGCCACAGAACCATGTCACCTTATTCATCACCTATCGTCATGTGGTCATGATGGCCATGTGGCAGTGATGTCTATTTTCAAGCATCAAAAACAAGCCTGATAGATAGCTGAACCACACAAGTAGGTATTGGAACGCTATGAATCATGTCACCTGGAAGGGATGGGTAAGCATCACCCAGTGCAACGATATAGAAGCCATGTTCTAGTAATGTAAAATTAAATGGCCTCAACCCCTATAAATTTTTATATACTATTATATATACCTAAATGCAAACATATTATAAATTCACCTGAAAGACTATTATATCACAAAAAAACTACACCATACGTGCTAGCTGGAAGGTCCATGGGATTACTCCTAACCACCTCATCATAGGGGGATCTACCTCGTATGAAGAGAGGGGCAACACAAGTGCTATCTGAGTAGGTTGAGATTGAGAATCCTGATACTATCTCATTGAGTCTTCTATTCCCTTTACAATCATTCCTTCCACCTACTCTTATGACAATCCTCCTTTTTTGACAATTTTTTTGCTCATCTGATGACCCAAAAAAGGATCTTATATTGACATCAACCCTGACAGCCCTAACACGGACATGATTATCTGGAGTATCCTAAGAAACTATAAATTCATTCTTTTGTCCCTTATGGATGAACTTGTCTTCTTTTCTTTGATTATAGAGATCCCGCTAATCATCATCCATAGTCATGAGTTAGTAAAACATTACAATCAAGGTCAATAATGAACATGCACTCTGAGACTTGAATTTTACCACTTTTACAACCGCCTCAGTGGTTGTAAGGTTGGATATTTTTCCAAATTGGTTTGTCCTCGTACCTATCCACTCCTTGTGAAAAAGTAAAGGTGTAGGAGTTGTAGAAGTCTCAACAGACCCAGGAGTAGGCTGCTCAGAAGAAGACGCTTCCAGTCTCTATCGGTAATGCCTTGTGTAGCCATCTGGACCAAAGTTGTGGTTGTGCACATTATTTGCACACCTTTCTTTTTGAGCATCATGTAAAGCCTGGTTAATCTAAGCCATTGGTTAATTATGTAATACATTGAATCCATAATAATGTATATCTAATGAGGAGGCTTAATACCTTGAATTCATCTATTTGTCTTGAAGTAACAAACATTTCCCACACCTTTCGGTTAAGATAGGACCATTTCTCAGTGGCAGACTTCTTCTTCTTGTCGCTCAATATATATTCTCTTATTAGTTTTGTCCTATAATTCCTTAATATCCCCTTCAATGTTGCATAACCTTTTTACGTTATAGTTTTTCATCAAGGTCAAAGATGGTATACAATATTTCATATACTTAATGGCATATTTTTAAAAATAGAATTGTGAATATCTTTAGAAATCAAAATATTTCATAGCTATGTCCTTCTATATGTAGTCTTTAAGGAAGGATCAATTTTGTACCAAGAGTCTATTATTATATTCACTCTGTTGCAAGTAATAACCCCTAGATATTGTGTGAAAGTATTAAGATTCTTCCCAATAGGAATTTCTACATCATCAAAGTCAACATCCAACTTCGGTCTTTTACCCCTTTGTGCTACTAACTTGTTCACAAGGTGATGTCTCTTTTACATGCATGACCACACTCATCCTCTACAAAGCCAACATGATCCTCAAGGTGCACATCCTCAGGATGCACCTCCTAAAATTTTCAAGGAACAATATTATGTGATAAAAATGTAACTTATATAACTGTGATAGAGAATGTAAAATGCACATCTATGTAATAAAACATACAATTTACACAAGACTCATCCTCATGGTGCACATTGTCATGGCGCTCATCCACACGATCAAACACCACCTATATTGTATACAAAATAGTCAAATATTGAAATATAAGTGATAAAGAATGTAAAATGTATACATATCATATGAAACATATATAACTGTAATAAAGAATGTAAATGCACATCTAGCATTTAAAAAATAAAATGCATGCCTCTAGTATTGGTTGGATCTTAATTCAACGGATATTCCTTCTACATGATATCCACATGTATATAAGTCAATGATAAGTTCAACATTTGGTGTTGGCAAGCCAACTGAGAATGGACTGGAGTCATCATACTTGTCATAATACTCTTCTTCATCTATAGGATCTACAATGAAATGTCTTTTCTCATGAAAAACAACACACAAATTTTCATTTGTGGGATCATCAATGTAGAATACTTGCTTCTCTTGTGATGCCATAATGAATGGTTCACCCTTTTAGCCAATCTTTTCAAAATTCACTATGTGAAGCATGATTCATCCATTACAACTTCTTTGGTGTTATTAACCCAATCATACCTGAATACCAGAACTCTAAAATTTGTGTAGTCAAACTCCCATATGTCTTCAATGACACCGTAATAAGACATTTTAGCTTTAGGGTGACACTTATCCTTCATACTAGAATAATACAATGAGGATTCTTGAAGGGTGACCCCACTATTTTGGATGACACTCTTATCATCTTGAGATTTTGTGAAAATGAAAATCCATTAGTGTCAAACCCTTTGTATGACATGACATTCATTTTTGGTTTAAAGACTAGCAATTTGATATTTTCAACAACATTATTTTGTGTTTGAGATAGTTGGCAGAAGGCTTTATCTTCAAACCACCTAATAAATGTCCTATTGTGCTCTCTAGCAAACCACATTAAATTGGCACGAGGATATTTTGACTTGATAAAATTGTTATGCTCTATTATATAAAAACCCACTTCGTCGATGTTTTGTAAAACATATAAGCGTGGTTTTTCCCATAGCTAATGCTTAATTACTTCCCCTCATGCTTTTAAAGTTCCTTTGCTAGAATAGAGATCAATATTCTTTTTGTTGTCAAGAGCTTCATTACAACTCAATAAGTCATTGTAAAAGTCCATAACCTCCCTAGGTACATAACCCTCAATAATATTCCCTTCAGACTGATAACGGTTTCAAACATCACCTTTAAAAACACTCATGTACTGTTCAAAAGGATACATCCAATGCAAGAAAACTAGACCCAACATTTTCACTTCCCTAGTCAAATGAACAAATATATGTACCATGATTCAAAAACATGAAGGAGGAAAAAACATGTCAACTTTGCAAAGGATAATGCCAACTTCTCTTTGCAACTTATCAAGATTCTCAGGATCAATAACTTTGTTGCATAGAGTGTTGAAGAAGGAACAAAGCCTGGTGATTGCAAATTTTACATGCTGCGTTGGTGCAAATCATAAAGACACGTGCAATATTTGCTGCGTTAGAGTGTGACAATCATGGAATTTATACCTATCAGCTTCAGATCCTTCATTGATACCAATCTATAGATATTGTAAGAGTATCCCTATGGTACCTTTTCATTAAGAAAGTACTTGCAAAAGTTCTGTTCTACATGAGGTAAATATGTTTTTTGATCACTCCTAACTTTTGTTGTTAATCCTTTCCTTATACCTATTTCACATAGGCCTGTTTTGGATTTGGTGCCATCTTTAATCGTACTTGGTGTATACAAACAAGTACCAATGATGCTATTGTAGACATTTTTTTCAACATGCATGACATTGATACAATGCCTAACTACCAAATAACTCCAATAAGGAATATCCCAAAATATTGACCTCTTTCTAAATAAAGATTTGTCACTTTATGTGGACATGGTACATTATGATCTCTTTCCAAATGCATTGACAAAGTCTTTTACTCTTTCATAACCTCCTTTCCTCAATATAGGTTTAGGGGCACTATGTTCCTCAATTGATCCATTAAATGCTTTGCAGAACATTAGGTAAGGATGCACTTTTGAAAAAAACCTTCGATGACCAAGATGTATAGTCTTGGCTCCATGTTTTAGTTGTATTGAATCTGTGATATCCTCACATATAGGGCATGTTTTGGATCCTTTTACATTGTATCTATACAAATTCCATATGCTGGAAAGTCATTAATAGTGCAAAACAACATAGCATGCAAACGAAATGTCTCTCTACACAAAGCATCATAGGTCATCACACATTCTCACCATGGTTTTTTTAAGTTATCAATCAGAGGTTCAAGAAAAACATCAATATCATTACTAGGTTTTTTTGGGGCCTGATAGCCTGATATTAACAAGGACAACATGGCATACTTATTTTTCATACATAACCAAGGAGGAAGATTGTAGATAACAATCATAACATGTCAAGTGATATGTTGTATGCTTAATATGTTGCATGGATTCATCCCATTTATACAAAGCTCAAGTCTTAGATTCCTGACTTATTCTCCAAATTTAGGGTATAATAAATCAATTTTCTTTGATTATGGGGAATTCAGGCGCATGTCGTAGGATCCCATCATTGTTCTTCCTTGCCTCTGCATCCCAAGATAAATTTTATGCATCCATGGTATTGGAAAACAAGTGTTGAAATCTGTTGGATCTAGGGCTCTAGAGGGGGGGTGAGTATACCTTTAAATTATATCAATAAAAACCAACTTAAGAGCAATTTGAAGTCCTAACTAAGCAAGCATAGCAAGGATCAGATAAATTGAAACATTCACTTGGAAAAGGTGGTTTAGAGTGGTTCCAAACTCCAAACTAGAAGATAGTCAATCCCCTACCTAGAGAGGCCAACCTCTAGGATTTTTCAATCTGTGTATCCTTATATTCATTCATAAGAGATATAAGGAGACCATCATACATCTAGTGACTTATCTATGCAAGACAAGAGTCTTCCACCTATACAAGGACTTACCCACTTTATCAAGATGTATTCATCCTTCACAAGGACTTACCCACACTTGCTTTAAGTCTTTGGCCTTGAAGGAATTTTCCCACTCTTCTTGAATCTTGGCCTTGCCCTTCTCCTTCACATGGAGAAGATCTCCACCTCTTCTTCAACCTTGAAGAAGAACAACAACAACTTCACCTTCACTTAGAGTAGCTTGCTTCAAACTTTGGTCTTTGAGAAAGGGGGTAGGGAAGATGGAATGGAATGAGAGATTTACAAGAACATGGAGGTAGCTCTCTTACAACTGGCCTAACTCACTCATAATCATGAAATGATATGTAAATGAGAGAGAGAAAGGGTCTCGAGGACTTGCAACACACTCAACTATAGCAAGGACTTAGAATAGCATGAATGAGCAAACTTGGAATGAACTCCAAGGGCTCCTATTTATAGCTGAGGGTCACTTTCCAAGTTACAGTAGATCTATTCTTGCTCAAAACAACTCTCCAACGCTTATAATCACTTTCTTATACTTTTTCTGTAAAATACATTTGGTCGAGTTTCAATAAAGATAACTCGACCAATCCACTAAGTGACAAAGCAAAATTTCAAAGATCATCCCTTGAATGTAGAACTGCATACACCTCTTCTAATAGAGGAAGTTTGTGCCGTCAAAGACCGGAGGATGCATGGAGAAGTTTCAAACTATCGGTCGAGTTTGTTTTGGGAAACTCGACTGACGAGTCAAAATCAATTTTGCTTAGTTGATCGACCAGTCGAGTTCTGTGAGTGTGTAACTCGACTGATTGGTCATCTTCAGAAAATCTATCATTGGATCGGTCAAGTTTCCAACTCGACTGATAAATAGCCTGTGACAAATTTTCTAAATTGACTTTTGAGTGACCAAACATTTGAATTAAGTGTCCCTGATTTTTTCTCATCTTAGTTACAAGTCATATCATCAATACAAGTGATTACAAAATTAATCTAAGGCCATTTGGAGTGATTTCCCAAAACACACAGTTGCATTGCTTTTGACTTGAACTTGAAAAAGCTAGGGCTTGTGTAATTTGATCCTGTTCATGTACCTAAAGCCTAAAATCAATCTTGAAGAAACTTATTAGATACATAGGAGTGGAATGGTTAAGTCATTATAAAAATATGGGTAATGTATAACTCTCAATCCCACATTCTCCCCCTTTTTGACAATGACAAACCATTCCTCAATCATATTGAAAAGGATGTGTAAAGTTATACCTTTGCCTTGTGAATTGCAGGGGGGTTCATGATTTGAACAATGTGACTTTATCCCCTTCATTCTATGCTTACTCTTACTTTCATAGTTAGTCTTTATACACAAAACAATATAACATGTATACTATATGGTCCTTTCGCAAGTTACATGATAAATCATATGATGAACAAGAAAAGGATCACATAGGCAATACAAGCAATATGGTTGAGCTTCAAAACATTCAACTTCTCTCCCCCTTTTGACAATATCAAAAAGGAAGGGGGTAGAAGAGAACAGAAATAGGTCTTCTCCAAGCACAACCAAACATACATCCACAACATAAAATATGCAATCTTATAAGCATGCACCCAAAAGAGACGAGAGAAACAAGCAATCTAAGTCAGAATAAAAATATGGTAAACATGGCACCAACTCATGAGATATAGCAAATCAAATAGTAAGTATACATATGATTAAGATTACAACCTAGAGAGCATGTCCTCAGAAACAACTACAAGCCAAAATGATGAAGACAAGATGATAACTAGTACAACTTAGAAAATGTGCTCAGATGTTTTTAGTAAAAAATAGTCTAGAAAGATATATATGGTCAAAATATACAAACTACAAACTACAAACTAAAACATCTAAACATCTAGGTCATCTATGTCCACATCATCAAAATCATCAGTAGAGGCTTCTGGCTCATACTCGTCAACTCCATCTGAAGGTGCAGTACAGACAACAACATCATCTTCATCACCAGAACCACCAACAGAGCCACTAGAACCATCATCTCCATCATCCTCAGAGGCCTCCTCATCATCAGGAGCAACTTCCTCATCAGCCTGATTTGGCATATCCTCATCGATAGAGGAACTAAAACTATTACTGGGCCACCAGGCATTCTTTTCATCCCAAGACATACCAAGGTTTAATGATACACTCATACCCCTACCTAATTCTTGAGTAGTCCTTACTTCCATGATATTTGAGAAGAAATTCCAAGTCTCTGAGGATACCCTAAACATCTTTTTCTCAGGTACTGAGGTGACTGATACTTGGAGGAAGAACTACCTGAGTATTTTGACCTAGTTGACTCTGAGGCCTTCTACAAGAAATATGATCTCACTCTTCTTGATATTCACAAATTCTTGAAGAAGCCTCAATTTCCATATAGGAAGAAGTGTACCCTTCCCACCTCAGCCTTTGACCTCAAGAACCACATACTCACCCTAGTTGTTTACTGCAATAATCATCCCAAGAAAAATTAGACTAAAATTGCAGAAAATGCTACGGTGATTATATTTTGCATCTTGAAGAATGTTAGAGTCAAGTGGTCTCGTTATGTCCTTCACCACATGACCTATTTTGATTCTTCTAAGAACACCCGTGGTACCCACCCACCCTACCCAACCCTGATTTGTGGTCTTTTTCATACTGTGACTGGAAAATCTCTTTTCCATTACCTTCACTACAAACATACCCGGAAACGAGTTTGCATCAGTGAGACCACACTTCAGAAGCTTGTGCCTATCCCTTCCTCTACCACACCCAGAGCCTCTACCTCCACATGTGCACCTCCACCACCTCATCTTTCCCGACTTGCCCGCACCTCTTTCCATGCATCAAATGAATCCCTCATGGGTTACATGATGCATCAGTTGGCGTATAACCTTCAGGTTCAGGAGCATATGCATCAAGATCTCTGTGCCATCATGTCTACCATGAACCTCTCATGTGCACATCCCTATCCTACCTACCATCTCTACCCAGGATGTGACTATGCATCCTATTCATATGATCACTTTTACCCTATCCATCCACCTACTACTTCTACTGTTGCATCCCCTACTGCTAGTGGATCTACCCCTATTGTGCTACCTCTCCCTATTGGTCCTACCTCTTCCTTGCTCTCTAGACTTGGAACCTCTGCTCCCACCTTTCCACAAGCTCAAGAATTTGTGAGTGCGCAACTCGACCGATGCACTCTTTAGAGAATTGATCCAGTGGATTAGTCGGGATTGTAACTCGACCAATTAACTGCCTGTGATCAATTTTATAAAGTGCATAAAAAGTGATTAAAACTTGGTTCTAAGTGTCCCACATAATTGTCTCATCTTAGTTACAAGTCATACCATCAATACTAGTGATTACAAAATTCTTCTAAGGTCATTTACATGGTTTTCCTAATTAGCACACTTGCATTGCTTTTGACTTGAACTTTAGAAAATTAGGGCTTGTGTAATTTGATCCTTTTCATGTACCTAACACCTGAAATCAATCTTGAATACACATATTAGATACATATGAATGGAATGGTTAAGTCATTATCAAAATATGGACAATGTATAACCTCTAGGTCAATAGTATATACAACATGATAACCAAATATATACTCTATCAGTAAGGAAACAAAGATACAAATCATCATTTAGAATTCTCTCTCAACTATATACAAGGACCTAGAGTGACAGGGACCGACTGAACTTAACTAATCTCATACTTAACTCCTATAGAAGATCTATGATGATGCAATGACATCTTCACTCTATGAGTTATCCCTAAAAAATGTTAGTAGAGGGGTGAGCCTACTCGCTTAGTGAATGAGTACTTCAAAGAAACAATCTAAAGCACTGATATAATTACAAATATACTATTTTGCAACTGATATCAATTATAATAGTAGTAAGCTTTAAAGAGACGAATCATTCACAAACATAAATATGGCAAAATACTCTAGACATCTACAAGAGTGAATCAATATATGAACATGCTTTATTGATCATAAAGAAAATCAATAATCCAGAAACATACAAAGAATAATTGAATAGCTGCACACGCTTGGTTAACCTCTCATTCATCTTATTATGCATCAATAGTAATATACAAATATCTAAACATTTTTCTCATAATTCTCTTTGTAATCTTTCATTACCTTTTGACTTGACCTGACTACTGAACTGACTACTACTATGTTGGCCAACTAAACATAACTGACTGATCTGACTACTACACTCTCTATCTGAACTCAATTAACTTTTCTTTTTTACTTTGCCTCTAAACTCACTTGGATTGTACCATCCAAGCAAAAGCCACTATTTCGTGACTTACCATACAAGTCTTAAGATAAACTCGGGACCTTAATACTACTACTAACTACCTCAGTCTACAACGAGGTTGCCATGTCTGGCCTAACAACAGCTAAACATCATTCATAAATTGTGGCCCCTTGTCCAGGGTACTTAGGAGGGGTGCCTCTAGGCTAAAAAACCTCTAATCTACATAATGTGGTTCCACTAGGGCTGACATGCAAAATGGAGTAACTGCCAGAAGAAGTAGGTCCACAAGGGCTGTATAATTCAACTGGTGGGTACCACTAGATCTCCAGTTATTATTGGATAACCCTACTACTGAAATAGTACCACCAAGATCTCTGGTTATTGTTGGGTACTATGCTACTCAACTGAAGTACCACCGATATCTAATCAGTTGATGTTAGATACTCAGTTCTGGGCTACTTCTTCCTATATCTGATAGTCCATAGCCTATTTCACCCATCCCAGTACAGACCCCCAGGGAGGGTTCTATGGTGTTCAGGGCATCTAATATTACTATTGTAGTTTTACTGACTACTTAAGATATTGGACTGAATTCACTGATAATACTTAGCTAAATGCATAACATATTAGTTACCCTTATCTTAGGGTTTCTCATTTCATAGATGCTTAACATGCTATTAGCATTGAATTCATGAATGACTTTTTTGCTTGTGATGGTATTGTGGTAGCACGTGCGTTCGACACACAAGGCAGAGAGGTGGTGATCGTATAGAAACTTGGCTACTTGATTGATAACCCTTTGTCTATGTGGGGATGGCTCAAAAAGGGAACAAAAAGGGATGGAGCTCCTTGTACATATTTAGAGCATTGTTTGAGACAAAGAAGGTATTGTCAAAGGGTATGAGACACGAGTTGGAAGAGGAGGATGGTGCTCCAGATGGGGCGACTCTCTTTCTCCTATTTGACACCATGGATACAAAATGAAAGGATGGACGTAACAAAAATGAGGGAAACACCACCAAAAACCATCCACACACCTAGGGTTGATGGGAAAGAGGTAAAGAAAGGTCGATCTAGGTCGAACTAGGGCTAGGGAGAGGATGGTCAGGGCTAGGGTTGAGAGTTGGAGGTTGGATCGGTTGATTTTTCTCTAGTTGAGAGGGAGAAAAGTCATACTAACCTAACTTATGTTTGCTCCAGACCATCCATCGATTGTGTTCAATGACTCAGACAATTGACTGATTGGATCTTTAAAAAACTCTCAGCCACTGATCGGTCGAGTTGGCAACTTGAGCGATGGTCCACCTGAACTAACTTTATAAATCTTAATTTCTATCCATTAGAGTGCTAATTAAATTTAACAAGTCAATTTTGCATTTTAAACATACTTAGGCACATATCACTCATCATTGGGTACTTTTTTGTGATAAAATAAGCATTTGCGAAAAATACCAAAAAAAAAGAGAAAAACAAGGTAAAATGAACATGAAAAACTAATTTTTAGCATATTAGCAAGCAAGGATGATTAAAACATAAGTAGAGCATATATGATAGATGACAACTAGCTAGAAGGCATACCAGATTCATTTAAAGAAGTTATGATTAGTTTGGATCTAATAAAATTAAATTGCTCTCTATCTAGAGGTTTAGTGAAAATGTCCGCCAACAGATTTTTCATGTCCACGTGTGTGATATAGACATCCTTTTTGGCAATGTGACATGAAGAAAATGATGGCGAACCTTTATATGCTTAGCTCTACTATGCAAGATAGGATTGTAAGATACATTAATTACACTAGTGTTATCACAATAGATAGAAGAAGCATCAAAATGAATGTTAAATTCTTAGAGCATTTGGTTCATCCATAGGACCTGGGCACAAAAACTCCCAACTGCAATGTATTCATCCTCGATGGTTGATAATGCCACTTTGCTCTATTTCTTGGAGAACTAAGAAACCAAGCATGGTACTAGGAGAAAGCAAGTTCCACCTGTGCACTTTCTATTAATCAGGCATCCAGCATAATCCACATCACTATAAACTGTAAGAGTAAAGTCCCTTGACTTGGGATACCATAGACTAAGATTTAGAGTTTTGGCTACGTATCTTAAATTCCTCTTAATAACTATAAGATGTGATTTCTTAGGATTTGATTAAAAGCGAGCACAAAGCCAACATTAAACATTATATCAGGTCTAGAGGCAGTTAAGTAAAGTAAAATTCCAATCATACCTCTATAGAGATTCTCATCTACCTTCTCAGCTTCTTCATCTTTATCAAGTTTGGCAGTGTTTGACATGGGTGTGTCCATCTGCTTGTTGTCCATCCCAAAGAACTTAAGTAGCTCACTTGTGTACTTGCCTTGGTTGATGAAGTTCTCATCTTTAGTTTGCCTGATTTGAAAGCCGAGGAGGAATGTAAGATCACCCATCATGCTCATCTCAAACTCACTCTACATATGTCAATAAACTCTTTACAAAGATCATGATTAGTTCCACCAAAAATGATATCATCAATATATATTTGAATGATAAGAAAATTGTTAGAAGTGTGTTTTAGAAACAAGGTAGAATATACTTTTCCCATGATATACCCATGATCTAAAAAAAATTTCTATAATTTCTCATACCAAGCTCGAGGTGATTGTTTGAGTTCATAGAGAGCTTTTTGTAACAAATAAACATGGTTAGGTAAACTACCATGTTCAAAGACTGGGGGTTGTGCAACATACACATCCTGCTCAATTGTACCATTCAAAAATGCACTTTTAAATTCATTTGATATAGAAGAAAGTTTTTGTAACTAGAAAAATCAAGAAACATAAATGGACTCAAGTCTAGCTACATGTGCATATGTTTCATCAAAATTTATACCTTCATGCTGATTGTAGACTTGATCCACTAACCTTGCTTTGTTCCTTACCACTTTGCTACTTTCATCTAGCTTGTTGTGGTAGAGCCACTTGGTTCCAATGATCTTTCTATCATTTTTCTTGGCACTAGGGTCCATACTTGGTTCTTTTCAAATTGCTCCAACTCTTCTTGCATGTCTATGATCCATTCATCATCCTCAAGAGCTTCTTTGATGTTCTTTGGCTCGAGTTGTGAGATGAAGGTGTTGTTGGCTTGTTCTTTGTTGAATGCAACCCACTTCTTCACTCTTTGAAATGGGTCACCTAAGATCACCTTTTTTGGATGATTCTTTGCAAATCAGGGAGTTGTATCCTAGCCAAAACTTTGGCCCAAAACTTCTTTAAAGTATCATACTCTAAAAGTATAGTCCTAGCCATCTCCTGTAGTGACCCATTCTTCCTCTCTACAACCCCATTTTGTTGAGGTGTTCGAGGTGAAGAGAAGTTATGCACATACCTAGATTCTTTACAAAAGCATTCAAAAATATCATTTTCAAATTCTCCCCCATGATCACTACTGATGGAAATGATCTAGCAAGAAGCTTCATTCTCAACTCATTTACAAAAACTAGAGAAAACATCAAGCGTATCACTCTTGGAAACGAGAAAGAAGGTCCAAGTATATCTAGAGAAATCATCGACAATAATAAGGTAATACTTGGAACCATGAAGCGATTGAGTTCTCATTGGTCCAAATAGATCAATGTGAAGAAGTTTAATAACTCTCTTAGTATAAGGACTCCTTTTGATTTGAATGAGGACTTGGTTTTCTTTCCTTGGGTACAAGGTTGGCATTCCTCATCCTTTTCAAAATCCAATTTGGGAAGTCCCTTGACCAAGTCCTTTTTGCTCAACTTCTTCAACTGATGCATATTTACATGACCAAGCCGACGATGCCAAAAAGAAATATCATTTGAATTGACTACTAGGCATCTACCAACAACAAACTTAATAGAGTCAAGCAAAAATACATAAAGATTACCACTTCTAGTTCCCTTATATATGACTTGATAGGTGAGGGAATCTAGAATCAAGCATTTAAAAGAAGTAAATTGCACAAGGTAACCATTATCACATAATTGACTTACACTTATTAAATTGTGATGTAGGCCATACTCAAAGATAACATTCTTAATACACAAGTATTCACCTACATCACCCTCACCTTTAACCTTACCTTTCTTGTTGTCCCCAAAGGTAACCAAACCTCCTTTCTTCTTAGTGAAGTTGTTGAAATGGCTTGTATCACCTATCATGTTCTTAGTGTAGACACTATCAACAATTCATCTACCTTTTTCTTGCAAGAAAGGAGAGTGTCAGTTCCCAAATCAAACTTTGGGATCTAGAGTTAGCTTGGGGACACATTTCATTTTGGGTTGGTCCCCTTTGGTTTGTAAGGACAATAAGTAGAGTAATGATCATCACATTTACAATGAGAACAAATCATAGGGTTCTTAGTGCCAGAAGACTCTCCAATGAAAAAGGAGGTTTCCTTACTCTTTTTCTTACCTTTGGCTTTGTTCTTTCCCTTAGGTGCTTTCGGTACAAATCCCAAACCACTAGTACCACTTTTTTTGGTAGAATGGTCAAGGATTTCATTTAGGGAGTTTTTCCCTTTGAGGAATTTTTGTAGAGAGGCTCTAAGTCTACGATTGTCATCATTAAGAGATATAATAGTAGAAGAAAAACTAGCAAGATCATCTCTAGAATGAACAAGGTCGGCCTCTAAACAGAGGGCTTTAGTCAAATAAGAATCTTTCTCAAGAGAAATAGAAGCAACATCATTACTAGGCAAGATAGGTCTAGAAGATAAATCATGAACTTGACCAAGCAACCTAGCCTTTTCAATATTTAAGTACTTGAATTTCCTTAAGATAAACATCCCTCTCATCCCTACGAACATCAATAATAAGATTAAATTCAACATTTTCAGTTTTGAGAGTTTCAAGCTCATTTAGGCACTTTTGGTCATCTTCCTTAAGAGTTTCAATGTTCTTAAGGTAAACACCATTCTCTACCTCAACTCCATTATATTGGAGCTCAATATCAAGATATTGTCCTTGCAAGTTATCAATGCTCTCAAGATGAGTTTTATCATTTAGCTCAAGAATCTCAAGTTTAGCATACAAATCATCAACATTTTTTCCTAACCTTTTTCTTTTAGATTTACATTTAGCAAAAGAAGAACGGGTAGAAACAAGCATATCAATAAGAGTTTCTTTAGATAACTCATGCAAGCTTACCTCATTTACCTCACTTACCTCACTAATTTGTTCACTTGTAGAGGCCATGAGTGCAAGGTGGCACTCTCCATCTTCTTTGGAGCTAGATCCACTTGAGGATGATTCTTCCCAAGCTGCATGATCTACATTCTTGTGTATTTTCTCCTTCTTTTCCTTCCTATTGTACTTGCTCTCCTTATTGTACTCTTACTCCTTCTTGGAGATGCCATTGTGGTTTGACTTTCTCAATTTAGGACATTCACTCTTGTAGTGTCCCTTTAGTCAACACTTGTAGCATCTAGGAGTAGAAGAGGATGATTGCTTTCCCATAAAGTGCTTGCCCTTAGTGTAGTTGGATTCATGTTTAGTAGGGCCACCATCTTCACTATAGGAGGAGGGAGATGTCCAGAAAGCAAGTGGTTGTTAAAGGATGACTGCCTCCACTTGAGCTTTGAAGGAACTATCTTTGATCTTCTTGGCTTTCTTCTCTTCTTGCTTGGCTTCTTGTTCTTGCTTGTGAAGCCTTGTCTTATGAGCTTGTAGGTTGCCAATGAGCTCTTCGGTTGGGATGTCACCAAGGTTTCTCACTTCTTCAATGGAGGTCACCTTTGACTCCCATCTCTTTGGTAGAGTCCTCAAGATCTTGGAGTTGATTACACCTATATCCAAAGTGTTGCCCAAAGCAGCTAGGCCATTGATGATGACATTTAGCCTAGAGTACATCTCCACAATTCCTTCTTTCTTGCCCATCTTGAAGTTCTCTAGAAGTCTGTTCAACATGTATATCTTATCACCCTTAACTTGCTTTGTCCCCTCATAGGTAATGCACAACTTATTCCAAATCTCATAGGCGGTATCCCATGAGGAGATGTGGTTGAACTCCATCGAGGTAAGGGCTGCATAGAGGATGCTTAAGGCTTTGGCATTGAGCTGGGTTTCTTTTAGTGTAGCTTCATTCCATGTTAATATAGCTCCGATTGGCTCCTTGTATAGTTTGACCATCACATTCCACATATCAAAGATCATCCCTTGAATGTAGAACTGCATACACCTCTTCTAATAGAGGAAGTTTGTGCCGTCAAAGACCGGAGGATGCATGGAGAAGTTTCAAACTATCGGTCGAGTTTGTTTTGGGAAACTCGACTGATGAGTCAAAATCAATTTTGCTTAGTTGATCGACCAGTCGAGTTCCGTGAGTGTGTAACTCAACTGATTGGTCATCTTTAGAAAATCCATCATTGGATCGGTCGAGTTGTTAACTCGACTGATAAACAGCCAGTGACAAATTTTCTAAATTGACTTTTGAGTGACCAAACATTGGAATTAAGTGTCCCTAATTTTTTCTCATCTTAGTTACAAGTCATATCATCAATACAAGTGATTAAAAAATTAATCTAAGGCCATTTGGAGTGATTTCCCAATACACACAGTTGCATTGCTTTTGACTTGAACTCAAACAAGCTAGGGCTTGTGTAATTTGATCCTTTTCATGTACCTAAAGCCTAAAATCAAATTTTTTTTGGTCGGTCAAAAAGCGTGTTACTATTAAAACCAAAAACTTTGGGCACTAAGTACCCCATTACAATGACATGAGCTAAAAGCTCATATAAGGGTAAAAATCCCCACGTAGGGGGATGCACAAGCAAACTAGGTGAAAACAAATCTAAGAGAACCAAACAAACTAGACAAGCTAGGTCCAGACGGACCAACCAAGACTACAACAAACCACTATTACATGCATTCAGCGTACCCACAAATAGTAATAGCATTTTGACATAGAACCTAGGAGACCAGCCTGTAGCTAGACATGAAATTTATGGCCATCTCAGCGATCCAACTCCAAGCAAGAACCATCACGCATGACAACAAAGGTTGGGAAGGAAGAGCCAGCTCCACATCACTCCTTCATGCAAAGCACAACACCAACTGTCTAATGAAAGTACCCACAAATTGTGGTACTAAGCCACGATTAGGGAGATCCATCAAGCTACCATCCCGCCACACCACCTAGTAGCACACCCGCAAGGTTCTTGACCAAGCACTATATTTGTTTACACAACGACAACCAAACACAGCCCCAAAAGGCTTATGTTGCACATAGTAGCAAATGGGAAACAGATAAGTATACCTGAATGCAACAAAGCATTTCAACGAACACCTAAAAGGTGTTCCATACCAGCATAAGCAGACACACCAGAGCAGGGGCATCTGACTGCAAAAAAGGCCGATCAACTTGGGGGCTACCCCTAACGTGGCAGTAGAGACTGCCAACGCAGTGCACTGCGGCAGGGACGACGCAGGAGAAAACCCACACCCCCATCAATGAGCCACCCAACATCACAGACAAAGAGGAAAAGGCCACCCTCGAGCAGCAAGAACCGACCCAGTCCGCCTGTGAGCCACCAGACTTGAGGGCGCCGCTGGTGGAGAAGACACGTGCCTGAACGGATGCCGCACTTTAGTTATCCAGAACCCTGAGTATGGGGACGCCACCATGTTGATGCCGCCGAGACTGCCATTGGGAAGAGCGCAACACAATGCCTCTTCAGGTGCGAAGATGAGGGCACTGTCAGACCGAACTTGTCGGAGGAGGGGAACCAGGTTGCCCAGCAAGCTTGGCGAGTGGACACTCTCGCCGCCAAGATCTGTGAGGATCCAGTTGAGTCCGATCCTAGGGGCCTCTTCGCCCTAGAGCCAGGAGCCCTCAACCACTGGAAGAGAGGCAATGACAGAGGCGACGCGGGGACTCCTAGCTTTGTCGATGAAGTTGGAGCGGCAGCAGAAGAGCTCAGAGCCGGAAAGGGACAGTTTCTATCCACCCATCATGCTTGAATGGAGTGGATTTGACATGGTCGATACACCGAACCCCCACTCTAGGTCAACCTCACAGTACATCGCCTCCGACTCAACCAATCCAGTCGAGAGAAGCTCCTACGACTCAAACAGGGTGCCGACTCCTAGCTCCAGAGTAGACCACTACCGACATCAGGATCTAGCCTACCGAGGTGAAAGCCAGGGGGAGGAAGGATCCAAGGAGACACCCCCTCCCCCCAGCGGCGGCCGCTGGGGAAGAACTAGAGAGAAGGAGGAGCTGAGAACCCTAGAGAGAGAGGCAGACACGGTTCATTTTTTATTATAATTAACATTTCTGCATCAAAGATAACATATTAGATACATAGGAGTGGAATGGTTAAGTCATTATCAAAATATGGGCAATGTATAACTCTCAAGCCAACATTCTCCCCTTGTTTGACAATGACAAACCATTCCTCAATCATATTGAAAAGGATGTGTAAAGTTATACCTTTGCCTTGTGAATTGTAGGGGGGTTCATGATTTGAACAATGTGACTTTCTCCCCTTAAATCTATTCTTACTCTTACTTGCATAGTTAGTCTTTCTACACAAAACAATATAACATGTATACTATATGGTCCTTTTGCAAGTCACATGATAAATCATATGATGAACAAGAAAAGGATCACATAGGCAATACAAGCAATATGGTTGAGCTTCAAAACATTCAAATTCTCTCCCCCTTTTGACAATATCAAAAAGGAAGGGGGGGGGGTAGAAGAGCACAGAAATAGGTCTTCTCCAAGCACAACAAAACATACATCCACAACATAAAATATGCAATCTTATAAGCATGCACCAAAAAGAGACGAGAGAAACAAGCAATCTAAGTCAGAATAAAAATATGGTAAACATGGCACCAACTCATGAGATATAGTAAATCAAAGAGTAAGTATACATATGATTAAGATTACAACCTAGAGAGCATGTCCTCAAAAACAACTACAAGCCAAAACAATGAAGACAAGATGATAAATAGTACAACTTAGAAAATGTGCCCAGATATTTTTAGTACAAAATAGTCTAGAAAGATATATATGATCAAAATCTACAAACTACAAACTAAAACATCTAGGTCATCTATGTCCACATCATCAAAATCATCAGCAGAGGCTTCTGGCTCATAGTCGTTAGCTCCATCTGAAGGTGCAGTAGAGACAACAACATCACCTTCATCACCAGAACCACCAACAAAGCCACTAGAACCATCATCCTCAGAGGCCTCCTCATCATCAGGAGCAACTTCCTCATCATCCTGATCTGGCATCTCCTCATCGGTAGAGGAACCAAAACCACTACTGGGCCATCGGGCATTCTGCTCATCCTAAGACATACCAAGGTCATGTAATTCTTGAGCTTGTGGAAAGGTGGGAGCAGAGGTGCCACATCTAGCGAGAAAGGAAGAGGTAGGACCAATAGGGAGATGTAGCACAATAAGGGTAGATCCACCAGCAGTAGGGGATGCAACAACAGAAGTAGTAGGTGGATGGATAGGGTAAAAGTGATCATATGAATAGGATGCATAGTCACCTCTTGGGTAGGGCTGGAAGGCAGGATAGGGATGTGCATAGGAGAGCTTCATGGTAGACATGATGGCACAAATATCTTGATGCATATGCTCCTGAACCTGAAGGTTATACGCCAAGTGATGCATCATGTAACCCATGAGGGATTCATTTGATACATGGAAAGAGGTGCAAGCAAGTCGGGAAAGTTGAGGTGGTGGAGGTGCACATGTGGAGTTATAGGCTCTTAGTGCGGTAGAGGAAGGGATAGGCACAAACTTCTGAAGTGTGGTCTCACTGATGCAAACTCCTTTTCGAGCATGTTTGTAGTGAAGGTAATGGAAAAGATATTTTCCAGTCACAGTATGAAAAAGGACACAAATCAGGGTTGGGTAGGGTGGGTGGGTACCACGGGTGTTTTTAGAAGAATCAAAATAGGTCATGTGGTGAAGGACATAACGAGGCCACTTGACTCTGACATTCTTCAAGATAGATAATATAATCACCGTAGTGTTTTCTGCAATTTTAGTCTGATTTTTCTTGGGATGAATATTGTAGTAAACAACTAGGACGAGTATGCAGTTCTTGAGGTCAAAGGCTGAGGTGGGAAGGGTACACTTCTTCCTATATGGAAATTGAGGCTTCTTCAAGAATTTGTGAATATCAAGAAGAGTGAGATCATATTTCTTGTAGAAGGCCTCAGAGTCAATTAGGTTAAAATACTCGGGGTAGTCCTTCCTCCAAGTATCAGTCACCTCATTACCTGAGAAAAAGATGTTTAGGGTATCCTCAGAGACTTGTAATTTCTTATTGGATATCATGGAAGTAAGGACTACTCGAGCCTTAGGAGGGGGTATGAGTGTATCATTATTCCATTGCAAATTAGCATAGAATTCATGAATGACTTTCATGCTTGTGATGGTATTGTGGTAGCACACATGTTCGACACACAAGGCAGAGAGTTGGTGATCGTATAGAAACTTGGCTACTTGATTGATAACCCTTTTTCTACGTGGGGATGGCTCAAAAAGGGCACAAAAATAGAAGGAGATCCTAGTACCTATTTAGCGCATTGTTTGAGACAAAGAAGACATTGTCAAAGGGTATGAGACACGAGTTGGAAGAGGAGGATGGTTCTCTAGATGGGGTGACTCTCTTTCTCCTATTTGACACCATGGATACAAAATGAAAGGATGGACAGAACAAAAATGAGGGAAACACCACCACAAACCATCCACACACCTAGGGTTGATGGGAAAGAGGTCAAGAAAGGTCGATCTAGGTCGAACTAGGGCTAGGGAAAGGAAGGTCAGGGCTAGGCTTGAGAGTTGGAGGTTGGATCGGTCGATTTTTCTCTAGTTGAGAGGGAGAAAAGTCATCCTAACCTAACTTATGTTTTCTCCAGTCCATCGATCGATCGTGTTCTATGACTTAGAAAATTGACTGATTGGCTCTTTAAAAAACTCTCAACCACTGATCAGTCGAGTTGGCAACTCGAGTGATGGTCCACATGAACTAACTTTAGAAGTCTTGATTTCTATCCATTAGAGTGCTAATTAAATTTAACAAGTCCATTTTGCATTTTAAACATACTTAGGCACATATCACTCATCATTGGGTACTTTTTTTGTGATAAAACAAGCATTTGTGAAAAATACCCAGGCTGTGACAAATTTTCTAAATTGACTTTTGAGTGACCAAACGTTGAAATTAAGTGTCCATGATTTTTTCTCATCTTAGTTACAAGTCATATCATCAATAAAAGTGATTAAAAAATTAATCTAAGGTCATTTGGAGTGATTTCCCGAAATGCGCACTTGCATTGCTTTTTACTTGAACTTGAACAAGTAAGGGATTGTGTAATTTGATCCTTTTCATGAACCTAAAGCCTAAAATCAATCTTGAACAAACATATTAGATACATAGGAATGGAATGATTAAGCCATTGTCAAAATATGGGCAATGTATAACTCTCAAGTCAACAAAATCTTGGTATTATAGATAGATACCATGTTACCTTGGTAGGAGAGTCAACAAAATCTCCCCCACTAGACTCTTTACGTCTTCATCAAGTATCAACTATATGGACTCATAATATATCTGTATTTCAGTGCAAGCCCAAATGGCCCATGTACACCCAACTCCCGACCATGGCTACCAGTGCAAGGGTGTCTCCATCAACTTGGATAGCCCTTTATAACATACCTGGACCGCATGGCTCAAAGATTGGCATGCGATAGACCCAAGTTGGCCCCACCTACTAGAGGGGAATTGACTCTGATACCATTTGTAACACCTAGCTGTAACACCCCAAATTTTTTACAACACATTCACATGAGTGGATGCATCAATTTCTAACTCATAAAACTAATTGGTGTCACATAGGTTGAATATCTTGCATCAAGAAAAATTGCAATATAACCATCACATGATCACTTTTCATTTCTCATTCTCAAAGTGTATACATAAAAGGGGATCTTAATACATAATGAAGACATGGTTCAAAATATAAACATAAGAACTAGCCTTATTACATTAAAACTAATTAAGGTGAATAATGGCACCCTACCAGGGCACTCCTAGTCTTTTATTAAGTCTTCCATGTCCTTAGCCTGATGTCCTCATCTTCATATACTCTTCATATGCTCTTCCCCAATCATACATTAGAAAAAATCAATAATAAGTGGCGTGAGTATTCTAATATATAGATGAGATAACTAGATAAGAAAAGACAGTATGTTATTCTTAAACACTATCCACAAGAAACTAACACTTAAAATCTATAGAAAATGTGCACATGAACATAATATATTTCTCTAATCTATGTTATTATCTTTTTACGTGACTTATTCTAGAGACATGTACTCTGGTATATGGGTCTCGTGACCTGCACTCTAGTGCCTGGGTCATCTTATCTGATTCGACCAACACTAATGGCTTAGGCCTCATGACATGTACTAAGGGCCCGAGTTATGTCTCTTGAGTTGACTTGCACTAACCTTGGGTCTAACTCCATAATATGATGTCATATTAACTTGAATCTTAATGCATGAATCTTAATGGGTTATTGTCTTGATATCTTAGCTTTGAATCTTAATGAAGTATGACACAACAATCTTAGCATGAACTATTGAATCATAGAAAACTTATAGTGTTATGACTGTAACTGAGCTTAATGGGTAAGTTAGGGTTTATGTGGATGACTACATGCTTAGTTATATTGGTTATTGATTAAACATGATTAATGATGATATCTCAATCATGATATGTTAAACCTAATGAGAACCCCAAGTATGCTATCTCTTTGTATAATTAGGGTTTGAGAAAAATATATACCCTAGTTGGATGAAATTAGGGTTTTCACCAAATAGGCTCACGTTGGGGAGAATGAGAGAGGCATGCAAAGGAGAATGAAAATGGTAGTTGAAGGATAGGATAGCATGACCATGGTGGGTAGCACAACCATGGTGGGTTGTTGGTGGCAGGTGCATTCTTGGCCACACTGCCGTTTTGAAAGAATTGAACTATTTAACAACTTTTATACTCAAATATGCTAAAACCAATGCACTACGACCGTGGTATGCAGCACGACCATGCTAGGTCCATCTTAGCATTGGCTGTGGCAGATAGCATGTCCGTTCTGGGGCATTTTCTCTTCAAATGACTATTCTGCAGATTTCTGGATAGCAGTGCACTATTCTATTTTTAGTTATTTATTTGTAACTCCAAATGATCTAATATTTTAACTGAATCTTTATACTCAATCAAAAACAACATGTAAAATTTTCATAATTTTTGGAGAAGGTTTGATCTCTTAAATAGATGAATTACAGTAATATTTTTATGACAGAAAATTCAACTGAAATAAGAGAAAGTATAGTGAGGGGTCAATGTGCAATTGACCGAAGCAGCTCAATTGCTCTATATGGTCAATCTAACACACAAGGAGCTCTCATAATTCGTGATTCAATCCAGAGAAACGAAATCCTAGAGAGAGAGAGAGAGAGGGAGAGTTAGGGTTTGAGAGGAGAAATTGATGGAGATGCTGACCTAGGGTTTTGCGGTCCGAGGAATGATGAAATCATGTAAGTTTAGCTTCTTTGCATAGAATTTAATGGTGAATCTTCTCTCACATGTCAAGATTGCATCCCTCCTCTTATTTGATCCAAAATGGTATCAAACTTCCCCTTTTCTCACTCTTTCTTCATAATCCCTCATTTTAAGGATTTCTGAGTTGAAAGGAAGAAGAATCAGGTGAATTGCTAGGAATTTGATATGAGATCGAGATTTTCAGGTATGAGCTGTGGTTTTATGGTGTTTTCACACCTTTAAACAATATATTGCACAAAAATGGGTTAAATCATCCATAATATTTAATTACTTAGTATGCGACTATAAACCCTAAATTGTGTGATTGATCTAAGTTGTTGCAAAATGATATGAAATGTATTCTTCCTCTGTTTGTTTGAATTTCAGATGATAAATTCATATTAGAAATGTATACAATACATCCTAATGAGAATTCCCTAAGTATCCACAGAGGTTATAAGAGTAAACTAAAATATAGGGAATTTGTCTGTGACTAAATTGCTGTATAATTAAATAGAGAAATTTGTTTATCTAGATCCCCTTGATTATGAATGATTGTTTATCTGAATGCATAGTACATATATGTTAGATACTACTTTGGATTTTGTGTGATGTGAATAGTGTTTGCTTGATATCTTCATAAAGAGGGTGAAGCCCTATATGAGTGGAAAGTTGGAAATTGTGAATGAATATGGTGAAATCCATTTGAAGTGTTTTTCTTGGCATCATAGACTCTATTTATGAAATGTTATTCTTGATTCATAATATCTCAATGAATGGAATGGAAAACCCTAATTTAGCTCAATTCGAGGATTTCATACATATGTTGATTGTATATGACTTGTATAAAGCAATCTGTATTTAGTGGATGTTTATGACATAGTAAATCCTTATGAGAGCCATGTGACAAGTGAATGAGAATGAAACCCTAAGGATAGGATGTTCAATGAATTAAACATTTTGATTACCATGTTCTCAGTATGAGATGCACAACCCAAGATTTGGGTCGATGTGCACATTTTCCAAGAAAGTGCAAATAATTTATGGGTGCAAATGACGACTACTCATATGCCAAGTAATTAGCTCTTATCAATATTTTAAGATGTTTAATTGCATGATTTTAGTGTATAAGTGCCAAATGGACATGCATTATGTTTATTTAAGTATTTCAGTCTACCTGCATGTATATTATGTTGATTTCTCAGTATATTACAGTGTTTGAATATACTGCCCTGCCAAGTTAAGGATGATTTACATGTTGTGTTATAAACTTCAAATAAATAGATGTGGTACCATAGAGATATCAGAGTCAAGTATAAGTAAGATAAAGGTACAATGTAGAAAGAGCTTTCCAAGAACAATAAAATAATAGACATAGGTGCCCTGAACACCGTAGATTCCCTATGGATGTCTGCACTGTAGGGAGGAAACAATCCACCCTGGCAGCGACCAATATACGGGGATCGGATCGCACCCACAGAGCGTGCGGGGAGATGAAGCCCTTGAGTAAGTCTCCTAAGAGAAGATAGGTTACCCAACATGAACTGGAGATCCTGGTGGTAACCCAGAGGTACCCACAGAGCGTACCAAGATGAGGCCCACAGAGCGTCTCCTACCCTCCACCTGTGTACTTAGCCTAGAAGGAGAGGTCCAGTTAAAGGCTAGCTGCCTTAGTCAGACATGATGGTTCGAGTCAAGCAGACCCAGATTCAGCTCTAGGCTTAGCTTCCCGGGTTTTAAGCTAAGTCTGGTAAGGTGAGATTGTAGTTCGCTACTAGTTTTCATATGTAGAGTGCACAACATATGATCAGAGCATAATAAAATGAATGAGAGGTCAAACAAGTGTGCACAGTTATTCAATTATTCTTTGTATGTTTCTGAATTATTAGTTCTCTTTATGATCAATCAAGCATTTCATATATTGATTCACTCTTATAGATATTTAGAGTATCTTGCCATATTTATGATTGTTAGTTATTAGACTCTTTAAAGCTTACTGCTGTTATAATTGATATCAATTGCTCAAAACTATATATGTAATTATATCAGTGCTTTAGACTATTTCTTTGAAGTACTCATTCACTGAGCGAGTAGGTTCACCCCTCTACTCAAAAATTTTAGGGAAACCAAGTGGACTTGAAGAAGGTCAAAGCATCAGAGTAGATCTACCACATGAGTTAAGTATGAGATTAGTTAAGTTCAGTCGGTCCCTGTCACTCTAGGTCCTAGTATAGATGTGAGAGCGTTGTAAGTAATGTTTTGTATCTTTGTTTCCTTAATAAGAGAGAATGTATCTGATTATCATGTCGTATGTACCTAAGAATGAATGTATGGATGTGTATTGTTTATGCTGAGATCATATTAAAGAAATCAATGTTTAGATTCCCTTGTAAAGTTAGTTTATGTGGTTCAATGCGAGAAAACAAAGAGTTTGAAAAAGAAGTAAAAAGTTAAGGGTGATCTTTGTATTATGTTAAATCCTCAATTTATGCCCTAATCTCATGATTAATGGTAATTGTGAGATTGGGGTGTAACAACTTGGTATCAGAGCTTAGTCTGAGTTGTCTGGGACCATTAAGTTAGTAAGTTAGAGTCATAAGTGTGGCAGATAGGAGATGTTATGATGTTATCTTTGGGGATTTGAGTATTTGGATATCCTGGCCCGATATCTGAGTACTTGGATCAACCCGTATCAAGCTACTCTGTCTATTCTTTCATGTATACCCTGGCCAGGTATACAGTGGAAGGATGGGCTAGAGAAGAACCATAGAAATATTAGGGTTAAAAATAAGATAAGTAACATGAATTAAGAGCATAAATATAAAATGAGATAGAAATTTCATTTCATATTGTTATTTTATTGGAGATGAATAGAAATGCTCTTATATGTTTGAATTCAGATATTCATTATTTTGAAATATATATGGGTCTTTAAGATTTGTTGTACACTATGCAGTTGTAGCATTTATTGATTACATTCTTTGTATCAAGTAGACTAGAAATGATCTTTGAATGAGCTTTCCTAAGTGGATAAGTTTTCTTCCACATGTTTGAGATTAATAGGAGTTGGTTAATCTTAAGTAGCTCTTGGCTTCAAGACTGTAGGTTCAGCCTGGTCTGGATGGCAGGATGCATTACTGGGATCTAATGACTCATATTAGTAACATAACAAGAGTAAATTCTGGACAGATTAGATCTAAATTCTAGTATGAATGTATATACTCTAAGATTTTGAAGTATAAGGGAAAGATTGGGATAACTAAGAATCAGTTGGAACTGATATCTGAGATCCAACTTTGGGGCCTCATATGAGAAACCCTTAATTGGGAATAAAGGAACACGACATAAGGTTCAGATTAAGTTTAACTATTAGTATTATATGAACTCTAAATATGAAATAGGAAAAGGATATGAGAAAAGTATGTAAGGGGCCAAGACAGTAAGAATCAATCATGAGGAATGGATTATATAACCGAGTACAATGTTTTTATGTACTCCAAAGCAAAGGAAAAATAGAAGAAAAGAGCTAAGTATACAATAAGTACATAGAAGTGAAGAGTCTTCAGAAGAGTTAAAGTGAAGAGAACTAGATGAGCATGTAAATCATAGAACTAGGATAAGAAACTTTATTGAAACAAAGAGAAATGTTGTAAATAATGAGCTTGATTAAGGAATGAGGGTTATGATATAATTGAGAGCATGGAATGTATACCTTTATTAATAAGTTTAATACATTCATCCTTATTACCTTTGGATTCTAAGTCTCTATAGAACAACAAACTAGTTTCTAAAAGAAGAACAAAATTGTAGCTAAATAAATGAATAAGTCATACAAAGGTAGACTATATTCAGGAAGGAAAACTTGATTGAACGAGAAACTATGTTTCACCCATGCATGAGCCGTTTGATTTAAAATGAAGGATATGTAATGTATTAAACATGAGTTGAAACTAGTAGATAGATTATTGATTTAGAATTTCAACTTCACATTAGTAGAAGGATAAAAGGAAATATAAGCAACATGATATACATGATCATACACATAAAAGAAGCAACATGATCATAAGAGAAAACTAGAAGTTAAAGATGACATGTGGAATAGTAGTATATGGTAAAGGGATTATGGAAACTAAAGAAGGGTTTGAAACATAATGGAGTAATATAGATTATAAAAGAAAGTGGTTGCGAGATTCAAGAAAGTGCTAATTAGTCAAGTATCCTTATTGATAATTAATTAAACCTACATATGAGAAATGTATTATTGAATATTTGAAGATAAGAATTCTAAGTCTCAAAATCATCTTCTCTTTCATATCTTCCTTGATGAGAGCAATGCGGGAATGAAGTGATAAGAAAATGAATCATATATGATGCATAACCACCTTGGTGGAGACATCTAGTGAATGGAATAATGACACACAATATGATGATGAAACCCTAGAAGGGTAATTGAGAATGTAATCTATCTGAATGGCCAAGTAAGAGAAAGGAAATTCAATCGATAAGATAAAGAAGACTTTAGTAAAACTTGTGAGATCCAAAGTTTGACTTTCAATATAAGGGAGAAAAGTCACATCAAAATAACGTCATGCTACTGATAAGGACCAAAATCTAGAATGTTTAGAGTTGTAGTAGTTCAAGGGATGTCACTAGTGATTTGACCTTAAATACTAGCATCTTTATAAAATAAGATCATGAGATTTGCACTATGAGAAGTAAACTAGCACTGATAGTAATCCAGGGTTTAAAGATAGCTAATCTGAAAGGTAGATAAACAATATGGAATGTGATGGTAATGCCTCACCTTATGCATCCATGATACAATGGGGATGTCATGAGTAGTATTGCACAATTGCTGTTGAATCTAGTCTTCCAACTCAAGATTGTTTTGCTATTTGAGTAGCACAATAGTAATATTCAAAACAACATGGTAAACTCTCTTTTGTGACTCATAGGTAATATAAAACAATAGAACATATTGAGCCGTATGAATTGAGATGGCTGGATCAGATTATCAATGTTGAGGTAACACCTCGAGAGTATGTAAATATTGAAATGGTTGCTTCTCTATCTACTCTATGATTGATTGTGGCATAGAGAATTTGTTTGTTATCATTGAGAACTATTTTAACATTATGTGATTAGAAAAGAAATAAAGGACTTAACGTTGAAAACTACATTCAAGTATAAAATACAAGAATGTAATGACATGTAAGATTTCAGAAGCTTAAAATAAACTTTGAATATACTTTGTTTGCATATTTATGTTTTGAGGGAGAAACCTTTTTAAGGGGGGAAGAATTGTTATGACCGTAACTGAGCTTAATGGGTAAGTTAGGGTTTATGTGGATAACTACATGCTTAGTTATATTGGTCATTGATTAAACATGATTAATGATGATATCTCAATCATGATATGTTAAACCTAATGAGAACCCCAAGTATGCCATCTCTTTGTATAATTAGGGTTTGAGAAAAATATAAATCCTAGTCAGCTGAAATTAGGGTTTTCACCAAATAGGCTAACATTGGGGAGAATGAGAGAGGTATGAAAAGGAGAATGAAAATGGTAGTTGAAGGATAGGATATCACGGTCATGGTGGGTAGCACGGCCGTGGTGGGTCGTTGGTGGCACGTGCATTCTTGGCCACATGGCCGTTTTGAAATAATTGAACTATTTACCAACTTTTATAGTCAAATCTACTGAAACCAATGCACCACAGCCGTGGTATGCAACATGGCCGTGCTGGGTCCATCTTAGCATGGCCATGGCAGCTAGCATGGCCGTTTTGGGGTATTTTCTCTTCAAATGACTGTTCTGTAGATTTCTGGATAGCAATGCACTGTTCTATTTTTAGTTATTTATTTGTAACTCCAAATGATCTGAAATTTTAATTGAAGCTTTATACTCAATTACAAACAACATGTAAATTTTTCATAATTTATGGAGAAGGTTTCATCACTGAAATAGACGAATTACAATAATATTTTTATGACAGAAAATTCAGCTGAAATAAGAGAAAGTATAGTGAGGGCTCAATGTGCAATTGACCCAAGCAGCTCAATTGCTCTATATGGTCAACCTAACACACAAGGAGCTATCATAATTCATGATTCAATCTAGAGAAATGAAATCCTAGAGAGTGAGGGAGATTTATGGTTTGAGAGGAGAAATTGATGGAGATGCTGACCTAAGTTTTTGCGGTCTGAGGAATGATGAAATCATGTAAGTTTAGATTTTTTGCATAGACTTTAATGGTGAATCTTCTCTCACATGTAAAGATTCTATCCCTCCTCTGCTTTGATCCAAAATGGTATCAAAACTTCCCCTTTTCTCACTCTTTCTTCATAATCCCTCATTTTTAGGGTTTCTGAGTTGAAAGGAAGAAGAATCAGGTGAATTGCTAGGGATTTGATATGACATCGAGATTTTCAGGGATGAGCTGCATTTTAAGGTGTTTTCACACCTTAGGGTGAGTGGGAACTTCCTTTAAATAGTATATTGCACGAAAATTGGTTAAATCATCCATAATCTTTAATTTCTTAGTATGTGACTATAAACACTGAATTGTGTGTTTGATCTAAGTTGTTGCAAAATGATATGAAATGGATTCTTCCTCTGTTTGTTTGAATTTTAGATGATAAATTCATATTAGAAATGTATACAATACATCCTAATGAGAATTCCCTAAGTATTCACAGAGGTTATAAGAGTAAACTAAAATATAGGGAATTTGTCTATGACTGAAATTGCTGTATAATTAAATAGAGTAATTTGTTTATCTGGATCCCCTTGGTTATGAATGATTGTTTATCTGAATGCATAGTACATATATGTCAGATACTACTTTGGATTTCATGTGATGTGAATAGTGTTTGCTTGATATCTTCGTAAAGAGGGTGAAGCCCTATATGAGTGGAAAGTTGGAAAATTGTGAATGAATATGGTGAAATCCATTTGAAGTGTTTTTCTTGGCATCATAGACTCTATTTATGCAATGTTATTCTTGATTCATGATATATCAATGAATGGCATTGAAAACCCTAATTTAGCTCAATTCGAGGATTTCATACATATGTTGATTGTATATGACTTGTTTAAAGCAATATGTATTTAGTTGATGTTTATGACATATTAAATCCTTATGAGAGCCATGTGATAAGTGAATGAGAATGAAACCCTAAGGATAGGGTATTCAATGAATTAAGTATTTTGATTACCATGTTCTCAGTATGAGATGCACAACCCAAGATTTGGGTCGATGTGCATGTTTTCCAAGAAAGTGCAAACAATTTATGGGTGCAAATGATGATTAATCGTATGCCATGTAATTAAATCTTATCAGTATATTAAGATGTTTAATTGCATGATTTTAGTGTATATGTGCCAAATGGACATGCATTGTGTTTATGTAAGTATTTCAGTCTGCCTGCATGTATATTATGTTGATTTCTCAGTATATTATAATGTTTGAATATACTGCTCAGCCAAGTTAAGGATGATATACATGTTGTGTTATAAACTTCAAATAAATAGATGTGGTACCATAGAGATATCAAAGTCAAGTATAAGTAAGAGAAAGGTACAATGTAGAAAGAGCTTTCCAAGAATAATAAAATAATAGACATAGGAGCCCTGAGCACCGTAGATTCCCTACGGATGTATGCACTGTAGGGAGGAAACGATCCACCCTGGCAGTGACTAGTATATGGGTATCAGATCACACCCACAGAGCGTGCGGGGAGACGAAGCCCTTGAGGAAGTCTCCTAAGAGAAGACAGGTTACCCAACATGAACCGGAGATCCCAGTGGTAACCTAGAGGTACCCACAAAGCGTACCAAGATGAGGCCCACAGAGTGTCTCAGACCCTCCACCTATGTACTCAGCCTAGAAGGAGAGGTCATGTAACATCCTCAATTTCATAGCATATGTAAGCCTTTAATGTGGGGGTTTTCTAGTAAAGGAATGTCAAGGGATGCAATGAACCTAACCATGGTTAGGTATGTAATTAAGTTCACAAAATGTGTAATACAAGCCATCTGATCAACCAATACACACATAATAACTTAAATGTGTATGATTGTAGTCAGTTGTATATGAATATAAATGAATTATTCTTGTGAACAATAATGTGATGATTATATATAATATGAAGACTTGAGTTACTGGTTTGAAATCTAGACCAACTTAGGTCTCATGATTAAGGAAATAAAGTAATGTTGGCCTAAGGTATCATATAAAAGCTTCCGTTGAGTGAATATTGCTTCATGTTTTAGTTCCATAATCGAGAATAGATATTGGACCTTTTAAAAGACCAGAGAATGGTTTGGGGCCCCTAGAACCTTTTTCAATCATGATTGAACCAATTAAGATTCACAAATGGGTCCTGGAAGTACAAAATTGGGAATATAGCATGTATCCCTCATAATAAGTGTTGATAATAATTTTAGTAGATGTTTGATTAGAATATAAGATGGTGGGAGAAATTTTAGATGATTTTGATGTATATAGTGGCCTAGGTAATTAAATTAGTAATTATAATGTTTTTATTTAAAAGACATGTTTGGAGTGTTTGTACACCTAGTTTTTACTTAAAATCTTGCTCATATGAAGTTGATGATAATATAGTATTTACCCTAAAATATGAAGTCAAACTGAGCTGTAGAGTGGGCTGTATAAATATTTCTTATATTTGAAGTTTTATCAAAAAGAAGAAGAAAAAGAAAATAAAAAGGGGGGGGACCCCAGTCCGTGTGAACTGGAGGTCGCGACCCCTATTTTCAGGGTCCGAGCAAAGCCTCCTTGAAGGGAGGAATCCGCACAACCGTCTTCGGACCGGAGGCTATAAAAACAGCACAAATCTCTAGGGTAGGCTGTCACACGCCTAGATCTAGGGTTTAACACAAATCAGTGAAGTAGAAAAGGAGATTGAGGGGGGGATGGATAGGCCGACTATAGGCGGCGGCTATCGATTCTTCCACTTTGACCTTTGATCGTGCCCCCTTCCTTTACCATCGGCGGTGCCACCCATCCAAGCGAGCCAAGCCGCAGCCAAAGAGGGCTTCACCTCGCACACATATGCCATGGTCACCAGCCGCAGGGCTCTCCAAACCTCCGTTCTGTTTTGGGTGTGAAATAGGGGAAAACACCCCCTTTCCATCGGGTGAAGAAGGCGGATCCGCCTGGGCTGACGAAATTTGCTGATGCCCCTAAGCCGTTGGATCGTCTTCCGAAGGCCAACAATGGATGATGAGATAACATATTCAAAAAATCATAACTTGAGATTTCATTATCCTTTCTGGCCATATAAGGTATCAATAGAAAGCTTTTCAAAGGTACTATATTCTAAAATTATCTCCAGAATGTGATTTGGACGTATGTTATTTATTATGTGTTGGGTAGCCAAAACTAAATGATTTTGATGTTTTGTCAATTAAAAATAGCAAACGAATTTATAAATTCATGTACATTTTATTGACTGTGTATTATGATATTCTTAACATGATTTCAAAGCCTGATATCTATTATATGAAGTTTTATTGAGATTTTTGATATAAACCCTAATAAGGGTATTTTGGGTATTTCACCCATGATATGATTTTTAAATGACCTGATATTTTAATACATGATCATTCCTACATTATATGAATACTTTTCTAGAGATTTGATGAAGTTTCTTGTGTTATTATATTAGTATTTAGTTTTAGACGAGTAGCCATTATGAAAGCATAATAAATGATTATCCTGACACTATAAGTGATATATGTATGGCCAATTAGGCATGATATTAGTAATGTGATGGTATTATACTTTGATTTCCTAATTGAGTCAGTGAATTTGGAATATGTGACTATGTTTGAGAATTATTCTCATTATATGAAATATATGTTCATATTAGTGCATAACACGATTTATGTCTTATTTGAGTATAAAGATAATACTAATTATATAGTATGAGATTCATTTTATTTCAATGCTAAGATTTTATGGTGATTTTAGATTAAAGTTATGTTTAGTCTAAATAAGAACCCTAAGTTGGTATATGTAGTTAGGAATATGGGGTTTTGAGATTTAGAAATAGAAAGAGAGAATATAGGCTTGGACTGATAAAACTATGATGATATCCAGGTTATTAATGTTATGGAACTTAGAATGGAGACTTCCTTATCGATGCCATATGTATAAGAGGTAAGTGGTCCATGCCCATGAGTACTCATGTTTTCAGTTCAACATGTTTACATGTCTGCTGATAAGACTTTTATAATTTATATAATTCAATGTTCTAAGATTTTAATGAAAACAAGAATATTTTCATATCTCTATCATTATGCAAGTTCAGATATCCAAAATTTAAAATAGAGACATGTTGCTCAAAATAGTTTTGACCCATGGACCAAGTCCATGAGTAAATTAAAGAATCATGTTCCTATATGATTTCTTAGAAATGTCTGAAATTAATGAATACGATTGTAAGATAAGATATGCAAGTAATTTAGTCATACTTAGTTGGTGATTTGGGATAGCTTTGTATTGAGCATTTAAGTACACATATGTTGTGAGGATTTCTCATATTTATAGGCATAACTATATATTATGATTCCAAGTAAAAACATGCCATTAAGATTTCATACACATGTATAGATATAACAACTAGATTCCTTAGAATGAATAATATCTAGAATTTAATTACAATATAAGAATATGAATTTAGAATATTAAGACATGATCTACTTTTAGAGATAAAGGTACTTTTGGGATCACAATGTGTTGTAAAAATGAGTTCATGATGGCATTATGATATAATGACACATTAAGTTATGATTAGGTTGCAATACAATATTTTATAAAATTTCTATTTTGATATTTAAGGTTTAATATGTAAGTTCATATGTAAACTTTTATGGTAACATCATATTTTATACGAAGGATTGAACCATCTTATCAGAATTGATATTTTTAGATATGTTGTACTTATCATACTTTCATAAGCTTGACTTATGATACTTTGTACACTTAGTATTTCCATATTCATGTCAGATCGTTTCTCATAAGACATTAGACTCATTTATGATATAATTAGTATAATGAAGTAATCTTACCAAATAAGATTTTTAGAATTATGTTTACCTATATAATGAGATACATGTTCAAATCCAGCAATGAATCAAGTTTAGAATTTAAGAATAAGAGATTTAGATTCAGACTTAGACTACTCACCATGTGAGTAGCCAGATTTTGAATAGAGGTACATGATATGGGTTATAGACCCAATCTCAATTATGTTGTAATTTGAAATACATATTCAAGTTCCATAATAGATTCATTTCAGATTTGAAAGAGCAAAGATTCAGTTTCATATTTCAGATTCAAAACTAAGTACATGTTTAGTACTCAGTTTCAGACAGATTCAGAGTTTAGTAAAGATAGACTTAAGATAATTAATTCAAAACCTTCACATGATACATTATATAATAAGTCCTCACCAGAGAGTCCCAGGACGATTCAGAGGGTGCACTGCGCCAGACACTGCGGGTGTCACAGAGGGAATTTATGCCAACATAGGGTGTGTTGCACCATAGAGGACACTTCGGTGTCAATAGAGGGCACGTTGTGCCAACAGAGGGTGCGTTGCACCATAGAGGACACTTTAGTGTCACAGAGAAGGACTTATTGTATAATGGTGGCCACAAACAGATAAAAATCATAAGTAAAAGATACTTAAGATTAGAGCATGTCTATAATCTCATCCACGAGTGTGATGAGAGGAATTCAGATAAGATATTTATGATCCAGAGACTTTGGCATAGGCCATGAGACCTAGAGTATAGGTCTCCAGAAAAGACAGAGTAGAAACTAAGAGTTTAAGAAATGGGAGATAATATGTTTCTAGATTTAATTAGAGTTTAATGTTCATTTTATATTTATGATTTCAAGAATCTTTTGTAATATTTCAATTCTTTAGCAATGTACATTTTAGAAAACTCATGCCACTTACTCTAATGACTGTTTTTCCCAATGCATGGCTGGGGACGTGATGTCCGCATGATTCATAGCAGCTGAGGATCAAAGGAACAAGTAAAGGTTGAGGAGATTATCAAGCTTGCCTAGTGGGGTGCCATTTACCTAGACGATCCAGAGTTTTGACATATTTTCATTATGTCTAGTAGTGTTGTTAATTAGATTAGATTTTATGGTTTAACTTGATGTAGTTTTCTGTTGATAAAAAGTATGTATGAATAAGTTTTAAAGTTATGCAAAGTGTTTCATTTGCTTTAATTGCAACGATTATCATGTTTGTGACACTCCCAGATGAAGAAAAAAAAATTATAGCTTCCGCTCATGTGTTATGAAAATCTGGGTGTTACAATATGGTATCAGAGCAATTTGGTAAATGGCCACTAGGAAAATGTGATTCTCATAGTCACCCTAGAGTGAAGAGGTAAGATTAGGGTTTAGGGATAGATACTATAAGAAGAATACCATAACCTAGAGTGATTATGGGTCTTAATCTTAGGATGGATAGATATCTTCGAGGTAGAAGTCATCCTTGTTTAGATCTAAATTAGTAACCTAAACCTAGCTAATGAGGTTTCTTCTCCATTCTCAGTGGTTATGGCCAGCCAATTGAGAATTAAAAAGGAATTTCATAAGCGCTAGACTTTTATGCATCTCTCCTTTCTTACTAGCCCATGTGGTATGGGACACGTGTGTTAGTGAGTTAGTGAGGGATAGCATGTCAAGATCCCGGATTTCTAGGTATGTGCCTGATCACCACATATCTAGGAATGTAAGAGTTCCCTAAAGAACCCAAGATTAGACAACCATGTGCAACTAATGTTAGGAAGTCATGATAAGGTTGAGGTAGATGCCCTAAGTATAGAGACAAGTTTAGTTTCATAAATCCTAGGTATGAGTTGAGTAGTAGACCAATGTAATAGTTGATGAGCACATATGTTTTTTATAAAAATACATTACATATATCTTTTCATGCAAAATCTTGAACATAAGAGTACCTTAATATATTAATTATCGATAAATGAAAAGTTTAGTAGGACCCTAAGGTAGGTAGTAGCCTAGAGAAATTTCGAGGATGAAATTTATTTTAAGGTGGGTAGAATTGTAACATCCTCAATTTCATAGCATATGTAAGCCTTTAATGTGGGGTTTTCTAGTAAAGGCACGTCAAGGGATGCAATGAACCTAACCATGGCTAGGTATGTAATTAAGTTCACAAAATGTGTAATACAAGCCATCTGATCAACCAATACACACATAATAACTTAAATGTGTATGATTGTAGTCAGTTGTATATGAATATAAATGAATTATTCTTGTGAACAATAATGTGATGATTATATATAATATGAAGACTTGAGTTACTGGTTTGAACTCTAGACCAACTTAGGTCTCATTATTAAGGAAGTAAATTAATGTTGGCCTAAGTGTCATATAAAAGCTTCCGTTGAGTGAATATTGATTCATGTTTTAGTTCCATAATCGAGAATAGATATTGGACCTTTTGAAAGACCAGAGAATGGTTTGGGGGTCCTAGAACCTTTTTCAATCATGATTGAACCAATTAAGATTCACAAATGGGTCCTTGAAGTACAAAATTGGGAATATAGCATGTATCCCTCATAATAAGTGCTTATAATAATTTCAGTAGATGGCTGATTAGAATATAAGATGGTGGGAGAAATTTTAGATGATTTTGATGTATATAGTGGCCTAGGTAATTAAATTAGTAATTATAATGTTTTTATTTAAAAGACATGTTTGGAGTGTTTGTACACCTAGTTTTTACTTAAAATCTTACTTATATGAAGTTGATGATAATATAGTATTTACCCTAAAATATGAAGTCAAACTGAGCTGTAGAGTGGCTTGTATAAATATTTCTTATATTTGAAGTTTTATAAAAAAGAAGAAGAAAAAGAAAATAAAAAGGGGGGGGGGCGACCCCAGTCCACGCGGACTGGAGGCCGCGACCCCTGTTTTCAGGGTCCTAGCAAAGCCTCCTTGAAGGTAGGAATCCACACAGCCATCTTCGGATCAGAGGCTATAAAAACAACACAAATCTCTAGGGTAGGCTGTCACACGCCTAGATCTAGGGTTTAACACAAATCATTGAAGTAGAAAAGGAGACCGAGGGGGATGGATAGGCTGACTATAGGCGGCGGCTATCGATTCTTCCACTTTGACCTTTGATCGTGCCCCCTTCCTTTACCATCGGAGGTGCCACCCATCCAAGCGAGCCAAGCCGCAGCCAAAGAGGGCTTCAACTCGCGCACAGATGCCATGGTCACCAGCCGCCGGGCTCTCCAAACTGTCGTTCTGTTTTAGGCATGAAACAGGGATAAATGCCCCCTTTCGATCGGGTGAAGAAGGCGGATCCGCCTGGGCTGAGGAAATTTGCTGATGCCCCTAAGCCGTTGGATCGTCTTCCGAAGGCCAAGAATGGATGATGAGGTAACATATTCAAAAAATCATAACTTGAGATTTCATTATCCTTTCTGGCCATATAAGGTATCAATAGAAATATTTTCAAAGGTACTATATTCTAAAAATATCTCTAGGATGTGATTTGGACGTATGTTATTTATTATGTGCTGGGTAGCCAAAACTAAATGATTTTGATGTTTTGTCAATTAAAAATAGCAAACGAATTTATAAATTCATGTACATTTTATTGAATGTGTATTATGATATTCTTAACATGATTTCAAAGCCTGATCTCTATTATATGATGTTTTATTGAGATTTTTGATATAAACCCTAATAAGGGTATTTTGGGTATTTCACCCATGACATGATTTTTAAATGACCTGATATTTTAATACATGATCATTCCTACATTATATGAATACTTTTCTAGAGATTTGATGAAGTTTCTTGTGTTATTATATTAGTATTTAGTTTTAGATGAGTAGCCATTATGAAAGCATAATAAATGATTATCCTGACACTATAAGTGATATATGTATGGCCAATTAGGCATGATATTAGTAATGTGATGGTATTCTACTTTGATTTCCTAATTGAGTCAGTAAATTTGGAATATGTGACTATGTTTGAGAATTATTCTCATTATATGAAATATATGTTCATATTAGTGCATACGACGATTTATGTCTTATTTGAGTATAAAGATAATACTAATTATATAGTATGAGTTTTATTTTATTCAACGCTAAGATTTTATGGTGATTTTAGATTAAAGTTATGTTTAGTCTAAATAAGAACCCTAAGTTGGTATATGTAGTTAGGAATATGGGGTTTTGAGATTTAGAAATAGAAAGACAGAATATAGGCTTGGACTGATAAAACTATGATGATATCTAGGTTATTAAAGTTATGGAACTTAGAATGGAGACTTCCTTATTGATGCCATCTGTATAAGAGGTAAGTGGTCCATGCCCATGAGTACTCATGTTTTAAGTTCAGTATGTTTACATGTCTCCTGATAAGACTTTTATAATTTATATAATTCAATGTTCTAAGATTTTAATGCAAACAAGAATATTTTCATATCTCTATCATTATGCAAGTTCAGATATCCAAAATCTCAAATAGAGACATGTTGCTCAAAATAGTTGTGACCCATGGACCAAGTCCATGAGTAAATTAAAGAATCATGTTCCTATAAGATTTCTTAGAAATGTTTGAAATTAATGAATAAGATTTTAAGATAAGATATGCAAGTAATTTAGTCATACTTAGTTGGTGATTTGGGATAGCTTTGTATTGAGCATTTAAGTACACATATGTTGTCAGGATTTCTCATATTTATAGGCATAACTATATATTATGATTCCAAGTAAAAACATGCCATTAAGATTTCATACATATGTATAGATATAACAACTAGATTCCTTAGAATGAATAATATCTAGAATTTAATTACAATATAAGAATATGAATTTTAGAATATTAAGACATGATCTAGTTTTAGAGATAAAGGTACTTTTGGGATCAAAATGTGTTGTAAAAATGAGTTCATGATGGCATTATGAGATAATGACACATTAAGTTATGATTAAGTTGCAATACAATATTTTATAAGATTTCTATTTTGATATTTAAGGTTTAATATGTAAGTTCATATGTAAAGTTTTAGGGTAACATCATATTTTATAAGAAGGATTGAACCATCTTGTCAGAATTGATATTTTTAGATATGTTGTACTTATCATACTTTCATAAGCTTGACTTATGATACTTTGTACACTTAGTATTTCTATATTCATGTCAGATCCTTTCTCATAAGACATTAGACCCATTTATGATATAATTAGTATAATGAAGTAATCTTACCAAATAAGAGTTTTAGAATAAGTTTTACCTAGATAATGAGATACATGTTCAAATCCAGCAATGAATCAAGTTTAGAATTTAAGAATAAGAGATTTATATTCAGACTTAGACTACTCACCATGTGAGTAGCCAGATTTTGAATAGAGGTACATGATATGGGTTATAGACCCAATCTCAATTATGTTGTAATTTGAAATACATATTCAAGTTCCATAATAGATTCATTTCAGATTTGAAAGAGAAAAGATTCAGTTTCATATTTCAGATTTCAGATTCAAAACTAAGTACATGTTTAGTAATCAGTTTCAGATAAGTTCAGATTCATAGTTTAGTAAAGATAGACTTAAGATAATTAATTCAAAACCTTCACATGATACATTATATAATAAGTCCTCACCAGAGAGTCCCGGGACGATTCAGAGGGCGCACTGTGCCAGACACTACGAGTGTCACAGAGGGAATTTATGCCAACAGAGGGTGTGTTGCACCATAGAGGACACTTCGGTGTCAACAGAGGGCACGTTGTGCCAACAGAGGGTGCGTCGCACCATAGAGGACACTTCGGTGTCACAGAGGAGGACTTATTGTATAATGGTGGCCACAAACAGATAAAAATCATAAGTAAAAGATACTTAAGATTAGAGCATGTCTATAATCTCATCCACGAGTGTGATGAGAGGAATTCAGATAAGATATTTATGATCCAGAGACTTTGGCGTAGGCCATGAGACCTAGAGTATAGGTCTCCAGAAAAGATGAGTAGAAAATAAGAGTTTAAGAAATGAGAGATAATATGTTTCTAGATTTAAATCAGAGTTTAATGTTCATTTTATATTTATAATTTCAAGATTTTTTTGTAATATTTCAATTCTTTAGCAATGTACATTTTAGAATACTCATGCCACTTACTCTAATGACTGTTTTTCCCAATGCATGGCTGGGGACGTGATGTCCGCAGGATTCATAGAAGCTGAGGATCAAAGGATCAAGTAAAGGTTGAGGAGATTATCAAGCTTGCCTAGTGGGGTGCCATTTACCTAGACGATCCAGAGTTTTTACATCTTTTCATTATGTCTAGTAGTGTTGTTAATTAGATTAGATTTTATGGTTTAACTTGATGTAGTTTTCTGTTGATAAAAACTATGTATGAATCAGTTTTAAAGTTATGCAAAGTGTTTCATTTACTTTAATTGCAACGATTATCATGTTTGTGACACTCCCAGATGAAGAAAAAAAAATTATAGCTTCCGCTCATGTGTTATGAAAATCTGGGTGTTACAATATGGTATCAGAGCAATTTGGTAAATGGCCACTAGGCAAACGTGATTCTCATAGTCACCCTAGAGTGAAGAGGTAAGATTAGGGTTTAGGGATAGATACTATAAGAAGAATACCATAACCTAGAGTGATTATGGGTCTTAATCTTAGAATGGATAGATATCTTCGAGGTAGAAGTCATCCTTGTTTAGATCTAAATTAGTAACCTAAACCTAGCTAATGAGGTTTCTTCTCCATTTCAGTGGTTATGGCCAGCCAATTGAGAATTAAAAAGGAATTTCATAAGCACTATACTTTTATGCATCTCTCCTTTCTTACTAGCCCATGTGGTATGGGACACATGTGTTAGTGGGTTAGTGAGGGATAGCATGTCAGGATCCCGCATTTCTAGGTATGTGCCTGATCACCACATATCTAGGAATGTAGGAGTTCCCTAAAGAACCCAAGATTAGACAACCATGTGCAACTAATGTTAGGAAGTCATGATAAGGTTGAGGTAGATGCCCTAAGTATAGAGACAAGTTTAGTTTCATAAATCCTAGGTATGAGTTGAGAAGTAGACCAAGGTAATAGTTGATGAGCACATATTGTTTTTTATAAAAATACATTTCATATATCTTTTCATGCAAAATCTTGAACATAAGAGTACCTTAATATATTAATTATCGATAAATGAAAAGTTTAGTAGAACCCTAAGGTAGGTAGTAGCCTAGAAAAATTTCGAGGATGAAATTTATTTTAAGGTGGGTAGAATTGTAACATCCTCAATTTCATAGCATATGTAAGCCTTTAATGTGGGGTTTTCTAGTAAAGGCATGTCAAGGGATGCAATGAACCTAACCATGGCTAGGTATGTAATTAAGTTCACAAAATGTGTAATACAAACCATCTGATCAATTAATACACACATAATAACTTAAATGTGTATGATTGTAGTCAGTTGTATATGAATATAAATGAATTATTCTTGTGAACAATAATGTGATGATTATATATAATATGAAGACTTGAGTTACTGGTTTGAACTCTAGACCAACTTAGGTCTCATTATTAAGGAAGTAAAGTAATGTTGGCCTAAGGTATCATATAAAATCTTCCGTTGAGTGAATATTGATTCATGTTTTAGTTCCATAATCGAGAATAGATATTGGACCTTTTGAAAGACCAGAGAATGGTTTGGGGGCCCTAGAACCTTTTTCAATCATGATTGAACCAATTAAGATTCACAAATGGGTCCTTGAAGTACAAAATTGGGAATATAGCATGTATCCCTCATAATAAGTGCTGATAATAATTTTAGTAGATGGCTGATTAGAATATAAGATGGTGGGAGAAAATTTAGATGATTTTGATGTATATAGTGGCCTAGGTAATTAAATTAGTAATTATAATGTTTTTATTTAAAAGACATGTTTGGAGTGTTTGTACACCTAGTTTTTACTTAAAATCTTGCTCATATGAAGTTGATGATAATATAGTATTTACCCTAAAATATGAAGTCAAACTGAGCTATAGAGTGGGCTGTATAAATATTTCTTATATTTGAAGTTTTATCAAAAAGAAGAAGAAAAAAAAATAAAAAAGGGGGGGGGGGGGCGACCCCAGTCCGTGCGGACTGGATTCCGCGACCCTTGTTTTCAGGGTCCGAGCAAAGCCTCCTTGAAGGGAGGAATCCACACAACTGTCTTTGGATCGGAGGCTATAAAAACAACACAAATCTCTAGGGTAGGCTGTCACACGCCTAGATCTAGGGTTTAACACAAATCCGTGAAGTAGAAAAGGAGGTCGAGGGGGGGGGGATGGATAGGCCGAATATAGGCGGCAACTATCGATTCTTCCACTTTGACCTTTGATCGTGCCCCCTTCCTTTACCATTGGCGGTGCCACCCATCCAAGCGAGCCAAGCCGCAGCCAAAGAGGGATTCACCTCGCGCACGGATGCCATGGTCACCAGCCGCCGGGCTCTCCAAACCGTCATTCTATTTTGGGCATGAAATAGGGGAAAACGCCCCTTTCCATCGGGTGAAGAAGGAGGATCCGCCTGGGCTGAGAAAATTTGCTGATGCCCCTAAGCTGTTGGATCGTCTTCCGAAGGCCAAGAATGGATGATGAGGTAACATATTCAAAAAATCATAACTTGAGATTTCATTATCCTTTCTGGCCATATAAGGTATCAATAGAAAGATTTTCAAAGGTACTATATTCTAAAAATATCTCTAGGATGTGATTTGGACGTATGTTATTTATTATGTGTTGGGTAGCCAAAACTAAATGATTTTGATGTTTTGTCAATTAAAAATAGCAAACGAATTTATAAATTCATGTACATTTTATTGAATGTGTATTATGATATTCTTAACATGATTTCAAAGCCTGATCTCTATTATATGAAGTTTTATTGAGATTTTTGATATAAACCCTAATAAGGGTATTTTGGGTATTTCACCCATGATATGATTTTTAAATGACCTGATATTTTAATACATGATCATTCCTACATTATATGAATACTTTTCTAGAGATTTGATAAAGTTTCTTGTGTTATTATATTAGTATTTAGTTTTAGATGAGTAGCCATTATGAAAGCATAATAAATGATTATCCTGACACTATAAGTGATATATGTATGGCCAATTAGGCATGATATTAGTAATGTGATGGCATTCTACTTTTATTTCATAATTGAGTCAGTAAATTTGGAATATGTGACTATGTTTGAGAATTATTCTCATTATATGAAATATATGTTCATATTAGTGCATAAGACGATTTATGTCTTATTTGAGTATAAAGATAATACTAATTATATAGTATGAGTTTTATTTTATTTCAACGCTAAGATTTTATGGTGATTTTAGATTAAAGTTATGTTTAGTCTAAATAAGAACCCTAAGTTGGTATATGTAGTTAGGAATATGGGGTTTTGAGATTTAGAAATAGAAAGAGAGAATATAGGCTTGGACTAATAAAACTATGATGATATCCAGGTTATTAAAGTTATGGAACTTAGAATGGAGACTTCCTTATCGATGCCATCTGTATAAGAGGTAAGTGGTCCATGCCCATGAGTACTCATGTTTTAAGTTCAATATGTTTACATGTCTCCTGATAAGACTTTTATAATTTATATAATTCAACATTCTAAGATTTTAATGAAAATAAGAATATTTTCATATCTCTATCATTATGCAAGTTCAGATGTCCAAAATCTCAAATAGAGACATGTTGCTCAAAATAGTTGTGACCCATGGACCAAGTCCATGAGTAAATTAAAGAATCATGTTCCTATAAGATTTCTTAGAAATGTTTGAAATTAATGAATAAGATTTTAAGATAAGATATGCAAGTAATTTAGTCATACTTAGTTGGTGATTTGGGATAGATTTGTATTGAGCATTTAAGTACACATATGTTGTCAGGATTTCTCATATTTATAGGCATAACTATATATTATGATTCCAAGTAAAAACATGCCATTAAGATTTCATACATATGTATAGATATAACAACTAGATTCCTTAGAATGAATAATATCTAGAATTTAATTACAATATAAGAATATGAATTTTAGAATATTAAGACATGATCTACTTTTAGAGATAAAGGTACTTTTGGGATCACAATGTGTTGTAAAAATGAGTTCATGATGGCATTATGAGATAATGACACATTAAGTTATGATTAGGTTGCAATACAATATTTTATAAGATTTCTATTTTGATATTTAAGGTTTAATATGTAAGTTCATATGTAAAGTTTTAGGGTAACATCATATTTTATAAGAAGGATTGAACCATTTTGTCAGAATTGATATTTTTAGATATGTTGTACTTATCATACTTTCATAAGCTTGACTTATGATACTTTGTACACTTAGTATTTCTATATTCATGTCAGATCCTTTCTCATAAGACATTAGACTCATTTATGATATAATTAGTATAATGAATTAATATTATCAAATAAGAGTTTTAGAATAAGGTTTACCTAGATAATGAGATACATGTTCAAATCCAGCAATGAATCAAGTTTAGAATTTAAGAATAAGAGATTTAGATTCAGACTTAGACTACTCACCATGTGAGTAGCCAGATTTTGAATAGAGGTACATGATATGGGTTATAGACCCAATCTCAATTATGTTGTAATTTGAAATACATATTCAAGTTCCATAATAGATTCATTTCAGATTTGAAAGAGCAAAGATTCAATTTCATATTTCAGATTTCAGATTCAAAACTAAGTACATGTTTAGTACTCAGTTTCAGATAAGTTCAGATTCAGAGTTTAGTAAAGATAGACTTAAGATAATTAATTCAAAACCTTCACATGATACATTATATAATAAGTCCTCACCAGAGAGTCCCGTGACGATTCAGAGGGCGCACTGTGCCAGACACTACGGGTGTCACAGAGGGAATTTATGCAATCAGAGGGTGTGTTGCACCATAGAGGACACTTCGGTGTCAACAGAGGGCACGCTGTGCCAACAGAGGGTGTGTTGCACCATAGAGGACACTTCGGTGTCACAGAGGAGGACTTATTGTATAATGGTGGCCACAAACAGATAAAAATCATAAGTAAAAGATACTTAAGATTAGAGCATGTCTATAATCTCATCCACGAGTGTGATGAGAGGAATTCAGATAAGATATTTATGATCCAGAGACTTTGGCGTAGGACATGATACCTAGAGTATAGGTCTCCAGAAAAGATAGAGTAGAAAATAAGAGTTTAAGAAATGAGAGATAATATGTTTCTATATTTAATCATAGTTTAATGTTCATTTTATATTTATGATTTCAAGAATCTTTTGTAATATTTCAATTCTTTAGCAATGTACATTTTAGAATACTCATGCCACTTACTCTAATGACTGTTTTTCCCAATGCATGGCTGGGGACGTGATGTCCGCAGGATTCATAGCAGCTGAGGATCAAAGGATCAAGTAAAGGTTGAGGAGATTATCAAGCTTGCCTAGTGGGGTGCCATTTACCTAGACGATCCAGAGTTTTGACATATTTTCATTATGTCTAGTAGTGTTGTTAATTAGATTAGATTTTATGGTTTAACTTGATGTAGTTTTCTGTTTATAAAAAGTATGTATGAATCAGTTTTAAAGTTATGCAAAGTGTTTCATTTGCTTTAATTGCAACGATTATCATGTTTGTGACACTCCCAGATGAAGAAAAAAAATTTATAGCTTCCGCTCATGTGTTATGAAAATCTGGGTGTTACAATATGGTATCAGAGCAATTTGGTAAATGGCCACTAGGCAAACGTGATTCTCATAGTCACCCTAGAGTGAAGAGGTAAGATTAGGGTTTAGGGATAGATACTATAACAAGAATACCATAACATAGAGTGATTATGGGTCTTAATCTTAGAATGGATAGATATCTTCGAGGTAGAAGTAATCCTTGTTTAGATCTAAATTAGTAACCTAAACCTAGCTAATGAGGTTTCTTCTCCATTTCAGTGGTTATGTCCAGCCAATTGAGAATTAAAAAGGAATTTCATAAGCACTAGACTTTTATGCATCTCTCCTTTCTTACTAGCCCATGTGGTATGGGACACATGTGTTAGTGGGTTAGTGAGGGATAGCATGTCAGGATCCCGCATTTCTAGGTATGTGCCTGATCACCACATATCTAGGAATGTAGGAGTTCCCTAAAGAACCCAAGATTAGACAACCATGTGCAACTAATGTTAGGAAGTCAAGATAAGGTTGAGGTAGATGCCCTAAGTATAGAGACAAGTTTAGTTTCATAAATCCTAGGTATGAGTGGAGCAGTAGACCAAGGTAATAGTTGATGAGCACATATTTTTTTTTATAAAAATACATTTTATATTTCTTTTCATGCAAAATCTTGAACAGAAGAGTACCTTAATATATTAATTATCGATAAATGAAACGTTTAGTAGGACCCTAAGGTAGGTAGTAGCCTAGAGAAATTTTGAGGATGAAATTTATTTTAAGGTGGGTAGAATTGTAACATCCTCAATTTCATAGCATATGTAAGCCTTTAATGTGGGGTTTTCTAGTAAAGGCATGTCAAGGGATGCAATGAACCTAACCATGGCTAGGTATGTAATTAAGTTCACAAAATGTGTAATACAAGCCATCTGATCAACCAATACACACATAATAACTTAAATGTGTATGATTGTAGTCAGTTGTATATGAATATAAATGAATTATTCTTGTGAACAATAATGTGATGATTATATATAATATGAAGACTTGAGTTACTGGTTTGAACTCTAGACCAACTTAAGTCTCATTATTAAGGAAGTAAAGTAATGTTGGCCTAAGGTATCATATAAAAGCTTCCGTTGAGTGAATATTGATTCATGTTTTAGTTCCATAATCGAGAATAGATATTGGACCTTTTGAAAGACCAGAGAATGGTTTGGGGGCCCTAGAACCTTTTTCAATCATGATTGAACCAATTAAGATTCACAAATGGGTCCTTGAAGTACAAAATTGGGAATATAGCAAGTATCCCTCATAATAAGTGCTGATAATAATTTTAGTAGATGGCTGATTAGAATATAAGATGGTGGGAGAAATATTTGATGATTTTGATGTATATAGTGGCCTAGGTAATTAAATTAGTAATTATAATGTTTTTATTTAAAAGACATGTTTGGAGTATTTGTACACCTAGTTTTTACTTAAAATCTTGCTCATATGAAGTTGATGATAATATAGTATTTACCCTAAAATATGAAGTCAAACTGAGCTATAGAGTGGGCTGTATAAATATTTCTTATATTTGAAGTTTTATCAAAAAGAAGAAGAAAAAGAAAATAAAAGGGGGGGGGGGGCGCGACCCCAGTCCGTGCGGACTGGATGCCACGACCCCTGTTTTCAGGGTCCGAGCAAATCCTCCTTGAAGGGAGGAATCCGCACAACCGTCTTTGGATCGGAGGCTATAAAAACAACACAAATCTCTAGGGTAGGCTGTCACACGCCTAGATCTAGGGTTTAACACAAATCCGTGAAGTAGAAAAGGAGGTCGAGGGGGGGATGGATAAGCCGAATATAGGCGGCGGCTATCGATTCTTCCACTTTGACCTTTGATCGTGCCCCCTTCCTTTACCATCGGCGGTGCCGCCCATCCAAGCGAGCCAAGCCGCAGCCAAAGAGGGCTTCACCTCGCGCATGTATGCCATGGTCACCAGCCGCCAGTCTCTCCAAACCACCGTTCTATTTTGGGCATGAAATAGGGGAAAACGCCCCTTTCCATCGGGTGAAGAAGGCGGATCCGCCTGGGCTGAGGAAATTTGCTGATGCCCCTAAGCCGTTGGATCGTCTTCCGAAGGCCAAGAATGGATGATGAGGTAACATATTCAAAAACTCATAACTTGAGATTTCATTATCCTTTCTGGCCATATAAGGTATCAATAGAAAGATTTTCAAAGGTACTATATTCTAAAAATATCTCTAGGATGTGATTTGGACGTATGTTATTTATTATGTGTTGGGTAGCCAAAACTAAATGATTTTGGTGTTTTGTCAATTAAAAATAGCAAACGAATTTATAAATTCATGTACATTTTATTGAATGTGTATTATGATATTCTTAACATGATTTCAAAGCCTGATCTCTATTATATGAAGTTTTATTGAGATTTTTGATATAAACCCTAATAAGGTTATTTTGGGTATTTCACCCATGATATGATTTTTAAATGACCTGATATTTTAATACATGATCATTCCTACATTATATGAATACTTTTCTAGAGATTTGATGAAGTTTCTTGTGTTAATATATTAGTATTTAGTTTTAGATGAGTAGCCATTATGAAAGCATAATAAATGATTATCCTGACACTATATGTGATATATGTATGGCCAATTAGGCATGATATTAGTAATGTGATGGCATTCTACTTTTATTTCATAATTGAGTCCTTAAAATTTGGAATATTTGACTATGTTTGAGAATTATTCTCATTATATGAAATATATGTTCATATTAGTGCATACGACGATTTATGTCTTATTTGAGTATAAAGATAATACTAATTATATAGTATGATTTTTATTTTATTTCAATGCTAAGATTTTATGGTGATTTTAGATTAAAGTTATGTTTAGTCTAAATAAGAACCCTAAGTTGGTATATGTAGTTAGGAATATGGGGTTTTGAGATTTAGAAATAGAAAGAGAGAATATAGGCTTGGACTAATAAAACTATGATGATATCCATGTTATTAAAGTTATGGAACTTAGAATGGAGACTTCCTTATCGATGCCATCTGTATAAGAGGTAAGTGGTCCATGCCCATGAGTACTCATGTTTTAAGTTCAATATGTTTACATGTCTCCTGATAAGACTTTTATAATTTATATAATTCAACGTTCTAAGATTTTAATGCAAATAAGAATATTTTCATATCTCTATCATTATGCAAGTTCAGATATCCAAAATCTCAAATAGAGACATGTTGCTCAAAGTAGTTGTGACCCATGGACCAAGTCCATGAGTAAATTAAAGAATCATGTTCCTATAAGATTTCTTAGAAATGTTTGAAATTAATGAATAAGATTTTAAGATAATATATGCAAGTAATTTAGTCATATTTAGTTGGTGATTTGGGATAGCTTTGTATTGAGCATTTAAGTACACATATGTTGTCAGGATTTCTCATATTTATAGGCATAACTATATATTATGATTCCAAGTAAAAACATGCCATTAAGATTTCATACATATGTATAGATATAACAACTAGATTCCTTAGAATGAATAATATCTAGAATTTAATTACAATATAAGAATATGAATTTCAGAATATTAAGACATGATCTACTTTTAGAGATAAAGGTACTTTTGGGATCACAATGTGTTGTAAAAATGAGTTCATGATGGCATTATGAGATAATGACACATTAAGTTATGATTAGGTTGCAATACAATATTTTATAAGATTTCTATTTTGATATTTAAGGTTTAATATGTAAGTTCATATGTAAAGTTTTAGGGTAACATCATATTTTATAAGAAGGATTGAACCATCTTGTCAGAATTGATATTTTTAGATATGTTGTACTTATCATACTTTCATAAGCTTGACTTATGATACTTTGTACACTTAGTATTTCTATATTCATGTCAGATCCTTTCTCATAAGACATTAGACTCATTTATGATATAATTAGTATAATGAAGTAATATTACCAAATAAGAGTTTTAGAATAAGGTTTACCTAGATAATGAGATACATGTTCAAATCCAGCAATGAATCAAGTTTAGAATTTAAGAATAAGAGATTTAGATTCAGACTTAGACTACTCACCATGTGAGTAGCCAGATTTTGAATAGAGGTACATGATATGGGTTATAGACCCAATCTCAATTATGTTGTAATTTGAAATACATATTCAAGTTCCATAATAGATTCATTTCAGATTTGAAAGAGCAAAGATTCAGTTTCATATTTCAGATTTCAGATTCAAAACTAAGTACATGTTTAGTACTCAATTTCAGATAAGTTCAGATTCAGAGTTTAGTAAAGATAGACTTAAGATAATTAATTCAAAACCTTCACATGATACATTATATAATAAGTCCTCACCAGAGAGTCCTGGGACGATTCAGAGGGCGCACTGTGCCAGACACTACGGGTGTCACAGAGGGAATTTATGCCAACAGAGGGTGTGTTGCACCATAGAGGACACTTCGGTGTCAACAGAGGGCACGTTGTGCCAACAGAGGGTGCGTTGCACCATAGAGGACACTTCGGTGTCACAGAGGAGGACTTATTGTATAATGGTGGCCACAAACAGATAAAAATCATAAGTAAAAGATACTTAAGATTAGAGCATGTCTATAATCTCATCCACGAGTGTGATGAGAGGAATTCAGATAAGATATTTATGATCCAGAGACTTTTGCGTAGGCCATGAGACCTAGAGTATAGGTCTCCAGAAAAGATAGAGTAGAAAATAAGAGTTTAAGAAATGAGAGATAATATGTTTCTAGATTTAATCAGAGTTTAATGTTCATTTTATATTTATGATTTCAATAATATTTTGTAATATTTCAATTCTTTAGCAATGTACATTTTAGAATACTCATGCCACTTATTCTAATGACTGTTTTTCCCAATGCATGGCTGGGGACGTGATGTCCGCAGGATTCATAGCAGCTGAGGATCAAAGGAACAAGTAAAGGTTGAGGAGATTATCAAGCTTGCCTAGTAGGGTTCCATTTACCTAGACGATCCAGAGTTTTGACATCTTTTCATTATGTCTAGTAGTGTTTTTAATTAGATTAGATTTTATGGTTTAACTTGATGTAGTTTTCTGTTGATAAAAACTATGTATGAATCAGTTTTAAAGTTATGCAAAGTGTTTCATTTGCTTTAATTGCAATGATTATCATGTTTGTGACACTCCCAGATGAAGAAAAAAAATTATAGCTTCCGCTCATGTGTTATGAAAATCTGGGTGTTACAGGTCAAGTTAAAGGCCAACTGTTTAGCTGCCTTAGTCAGATGTGACAGTTCAAGTCAAGAAGACCCAGATTCAGTTCTAGGCTTAGCTTCCTAGGTTTTAAGCTAAGTCTTATACAGTGAGATCATAGTTCTCTACGAGTCTTCATATGTAGAGTACACTGCATGTGATCAGGGAATAATAAAATGAATGAGAGGTCAAACAAGTGTGTACAGTTATTCAATTATTCTTTGTATGTTTCTGAATTATTAGTTCTCTTTATGATCAATCAAGCATTTCATATATTGATTCACTCTTATAGATATTTAGAGTATCCTACCATATTTCTGATTGTCAATTATTAGACTCTTTAAAGCTTACTGCTATTATAATTGATATCAATTGCTCAAAAGTATATCTATAATTATATCAGTGCTTTAGACTGTTTCTTTGAAGTACTCATTCACTGAGTGAGTAGGCTAACCCCTATACTCAAAATTTTTAGGGAAACCAAGTGGATTTGAGGAAGGGCAAAGCATCATAGTAGATCTACCACATGAGTTAAGTATGAGATTAGTTAAGTTCAGTCGGTCCCTGTCACTCTCGGTCCTAGTATAGATTTGAGAGTGTTGTAAGTAATGTTTTGTATCTTTGTTTCCTTAATAAGAGAGAATGTATCTGATTATCATGTCATATGTACCTAAGAATGAATGTATGGATGTGTATTGTTTATGTTAAGATCATATTAAAGAAATAAATGTTTAGATTCCCTTGTAAAGTTAGTTTATGTGGTTCAATGTGAGAAAACACAGAGTTTGAAAAAGAAGGAAAAAGTTAAGGGTGATCTTTGTATTACATTCAATCCTCAATTTATGCCCTAATCTCATGATTAATGGTAATTGTGAGATCGGGGTGTAACATATAGACATATTTTTAACTTGAAATCTTGAACAATAAGATCATATAAATCATGAATATCTCACTTAACAATGAGGACATGTGAACATGCCAAGAATATTAAATACTAAAGATGCATGGGCATGGACCACTTACCTAATTTAGTAAGAGGAAATCCTCCCAAAAGGGTTATTGATCTTTAATATGTTGATAAACATGAAATAATTACCCAAAGTTTCTTAATTATGGTTCTAAACCCTAATTACACTAAATATAATGATTTGAGAAAAATAACACAAAACATGTCTGGAAACCTAGACCATTAGCTAGATCTCAAAATGCTGATAAAAAACCATATATATGTCGTCCTCATCTGAGCTCAACATTAATTTCTATGAATTTCTAAAGGTTGGATATATAGTGACCAATTAGAAGAAAGATAAATCGATAACCCAAATACTAAAATCTCGACCCATAGAAAAAGTAGAAAGACTAATGACCATTAAATATGTATCTCAATCCTATACATGATAGTGGGTAACATTATTGACTCACTAAATTCGATCATCAGGACTATATCCGAATCGAAATTAAGGGATACCGAGAATGCCTATTACAACGTGACACATCACTTAAATGAGAGGTGGATATATGAGTCATTCCAGCGCCATGTTTCTTCTTGATCTGGCCATTGTGTCAAAAGATAAGGTAGACCTTCAATCACCTGATCAAACTAGAAAGTAGGGTGATAGAGGGAGGTGGAGGGGATCTCCATTGGTCTCGTATTGTTCATACAAACCCAAAATCTATCAAAGAGACTATGGGGAACTTAGAGAACCATCTCCACCCTACCTCCATGGTAGGAGGACCCGAAGGAGGAAACACGTAGTGATATACTAAAAAACTCATAACTCGAAGGTTGTAACTAGTTTTCCACAATCACAGAACAATGGAGAAACCAACCACGGTGTAGAAGTATGCTCGTAACCCCCAAATCCAACATTGGGATCATCAACAATAGGGGAAGGAGCTCAAAGTGGAAGAGGCAAGAGTGCAATAGTGAGACTTCAAACCAATCATAGAATTGTCTTCAGACTAAACTACTACAACTAAAGAAGGTATTGTTGTAGCTTGATGGCATCCAAAAGGGATGGCCAGTCAATGAACTTTACGACATGCAACTGGGTTCTAGGGTATAGCATCTGGGTGAAAAATACAAGAGAAGGGCATCAGGGAAGTCATTAATGGTCTTTGAGGAAGCTCACCTGAGAGGCAATTGGATAACAATGGCCTGAGTTGCTTGGTCCAACTCACTGTCTTTGATGAAGGAACACGACTTTCTATTGATGTCTTAAAGCACACCAACTAAAATTGACTAAAGGGGAGACTCAACTGGAGATTAGATGACCTTCCTGAATTGTCTTGTGGTGCCTCTCTGGCCTCTTTCGCGCTCTGTGACTCAAGCTGAAGGGGATGAAAAAGGATAAATTTGGGCATTTTTCATAGAGCTAAAGAGAGGGTTCAAGTTAGGGTTATTTGGATTGAAAGTGAACTCTTGAATGTGATGGTGGTGAGATATCGATGAGACATGGATGATAGGAAGAGAAAGATTGGCCAGATTCAGTGGGTTGTTCCTCTCCCAAGGCACACATTTAGCATGAGGAAGGGACAAAGTCCCCTCAACTTGATCATGATCTAGCAGTTCTAAAGGAACCCGTGATAAACAAGTAATGCCTGATGCATTAGGTTCTGAGATCTTTGCGAAACTTAGGGAAGTCACAATAATCAGATGTATAAATGGAATATCTAGACAAGTAGATATGTACATATTCACCCTCTCTTCCTAACATTATTTCACATAGTCAGGGTTATCCGAATCTAATGAAATTTGGTATTCTTTCTAATTCAAATATGAAGAATTTTAATATCAACTAAGATCTTACATTTGGCCTAGTAAATTGTGTGCTTTACATAATTAGATACTTAAGGTACTTACGACGTTAACAATCATTGGGGGGTTACATTACCAAAATTTAAGAAAAGCTCTAATATCTCGTACATACTCATATACTAAGCAATGGAACACCTTATGAACATTTAATGATCAAATTTCTATTTAACCCCACATATCCAATATTGCATAATCAGGGCTAAGTTGTGCACATTATTAAAGTAAAATGTGATTGAAGCTTGAACCATCCCGTGTAGGACTTATCCTAGGATTTTACTTCATTATAAGAAATTAAAATTTTAACTTAACTTGATTTTTTACATCTTGTACTGAAATTCTTAGGATGTTACATGCTCGGTCTTCAAGAATATTTTGATAACATTTCCCTACAGTTCTTTAAGTACACTGATATATATGGGAAGACACCAACCTACACATTTACTTAGAGAACAACCAGGTAAGTTCTGATGAAACATCTTGAAAACCAAACACACATTATATACTTGCAATCTAAGTGAGGTTAAGTGTTCACAAACAATCTCAAACTGGGGACTATCCTAGATTTACTCCTAATGAGTAAATTTTGAACGAGTTTCTAGGATAATGGATAATGTTGTCACTTATATGCCTATGATCTTAGTGTCATCATTCATTTCATAGGTGCAAAAAAGTACACATTAAGATAGGCATATTCTATTTATACAACCTAGACAATATTCAAGCACAAACCAAACAAGAAGCCATTCATGCATTTTCATAACAAAATTTTTAAATTCGAATTGGATATACTATTAGAATTTAGTGACCTAGCATAATATATAATACATGTATATTCATAGAAAATTATAATATAATTTAGAATTTAATGAATTAAAATAATACATGCATTTTTGTAACAAAAAATTACAACTAAAATAATAAAAAAGGAAAACTACCTCACTAGGACAACGTGGTCATGGAGTGATGAGCAATAGAGAAAAAATAGCAACATCAACAACATCGCCCATGGAGCAGCAACAACACTGATGGCCAAAAATCTAAGTAGCATAGAAACATCAGCATGGAAGAGCGCCACAGATGGTCCAAGTATCATGATAGTAGAAGAAGCAATACAAAAGCAGCAATAGAGAAGAAACAATAGTAGAGAAGAATCACAATCACACATGTGGTAATGGTAGCACAATGGAAATGATGAATATGGTGGCGACGATGGTAGCTCGAGCGATGACGATGGTGGTGGTCAGCATGAGTAGTGAAGGCAGCAAAGAAGAGCACAATCACTAGAGAAAAGAGGGCTATTAGAGAGATCAAATAGAGAATGAGAGAAATCAATTTTTTAGGTGCTATTAAGTGGATCTTAGTCATCACTTGGTAGTAAAAACCGATGACTAAGTACCTAGTTGTCAGTTAGCAAAGAAAAACTAATGATATAGTTCTTTCTCTATCGTCACTTATCCAATAATAAATTGACACCATATATAAACATTTCTATTATAAACACCAACCTCGATAGGAACAATGCCTTCGGTTTTCCAGAAAAATCTATGCCATAGATTATTCTCTATCATTAGTTATCCACAAAAAAACTGACACCATATGTACTTATCCCTATTAAAAATCTCCAACCTCACTAAGACATGTGTTATTCATTTATATCAAACAACTAGTGACATAACCTAATTTGGTGGGAAATATTTTTTGTGAGGCACGTGGCGGGAACCCTTTGGCATTGGTTCTTTTAGAAAAAATTGAAACCACCAAATTTTTAGAGGTAAAAATTTTCATGGTGTGTGGCTTACGATGTCAGTTTTTATAGAGTACAATCGACGATAGAGTTTTTTGTAGGAAAATATATTTCGTGAGAAGGGCTATTATAACCTAGATTTTTGCATGTATTTATACATATATTTGTATGCAAATAATGAATTGTTAAGGACATATTAGAAAGCTTGGTATTTTCTATTTTTTTGAAAGTTTTTGTTTGAGAATGAAAATTCTCCATGTGAAAGGGATTTTGTGTGTTTTACTATTTTCAATAATCCACAGATAATATTGGTTAAAGAAAGAGTGAAAAATTCAATAATAAAGGAATTTATAAAGTAATGGGTAGTTAAATAAGAAATCTGTTTAGAAATTTCTAGAAAAGATAAGTTGAAGGCAACTAATAAGATTAATGTCGGTCCTAACTTTCACTCAGATAAAATACATACCAAATTAGTATTGTTTGCCAAGTTCTAGATGGAAAAAGGAGTTATTTGATGCCTTAAATGAACCAAATAAAGCAATTACTTAAGGGGAAAGGAAAGGGAATATAACTTGTTTATTTTGCCACCAAATATTGCCCACACTGAGATTTTATCATTAAAGTTTTCTTTTAAATTTGGAGTAGATTGGATGAAGAAGGAGGAAGTTATGGATTTAATTAGATTATACTATAGTGAAAGGGTTGAATAACTGATGTATTAAATGTCACACTATAATTGGATTTGGAAATATTGAGCTTGGCTCTTTATTTGATATGTGCCCTTTCAGCTGTCGATCAAAGATTTGGCTATGGCCCATCGTCATATAGCTGGGGATGAAGAAGGGAAATCTAGAACAAACTGCTCGATGTTCTCACCATTTATTCACTCTTTTATAACCACCTCTCATCTTAATTATTTTCCAATTGCAATCAAGAGATGATTCTGAGTCGGACAATCCCTAGTTTCACCCCCTTTGGGAATCAATTAAAGCTTTCCCCATTTACATACCCAACCAATGCCCAACTCTTTGAGGCCATGACCTACAAAAGGGGATAGAACCCCTCTACAAGACCAGTACTCCTCTCACGATACCTTGCAAGACTTAAGAAACACCTCCTTGCCTCCAATTTCCATCCAAACCTCTACTCCTCCCCACTTTTCTCCTCCTAGTGCTACATTGCAGGTTGAGTTCTTCACCCCTGACCTTGCCTCCTCTAGCTAATTGGATATGATGGTCGAGTCCTCCAAGTCATGGTGAAGAGAACTGCACACTCGCCTAGTGTTTAGATCCACAACCACAGAAAGTCAACATCGGTGTCGAATTGCCCAGAGCCTACTCAAGAATAGAGTTAGACCAAGGTAGAAGATGACTAGGGGAGAGTTACTACTCTTCGCCTGACCGACTATTGTGAGATGAGTGATAAAATAGTCATTTACACCCTTTTCATTCACCCCATCGCACAGGTGTAGGCCATGGCATAAGCATATTGGCTCGACCCCAACCCAATGGCACAGTCGAAAATCCATTCGACCACCTATTTGTTGAGCCCTAGTTAGCCCAAAGGAATTAATTTTCCAAAAAGATTAGTAACTAAGTGGTAGATCCAAAAATGTGTATAAATATATGAATTTGCTAAAAACAATCTACGGAATCAATTAAAATTAGTTCCATGCCCTGCTTCCTAGTCGAATTCCAAATGTGTGTAAAGATGTAATCTTTTATGTAATTCAATACATAAAAATCATAATTTCATAAGATTGATGAAATAGGTGGTCATAACTGGATTAATTGGACTTAATGAATAAAGTCTAACCTTATTGGACAATAGAACATCTTGGATCTAATTTAGGTTAAAGAATTCATATGTTGTCAAAATTTGGGTTTCCTAAAATGAAAAGCTTTAAAATATGATAATTAGGGTTTTGGAAGCCTAACCTTAATGAAGCCCTATTTAGACCCCAAAACCCTAACTTAGATCTCAAGTCAATCATAATGGATATTTTGTGAACACAATAGTAATACTTGGGTGTTATACATTTATTATAGGGTGTTTGCTTGATTGGGTGCATCTGCTCTAGATTTCTTAGAGATTAAGTCATCTCTTTAGAGAGGTATGTGGTTATGCCTATGAATACTCACCTAATAGACTTCTGTGTTTTTTGAAGTTTCCCAAATTGATTGCAAGAAAACTGCTTGATTATTTATTTACTTCCCGCAATATATAAAGCCCTATGAATATCATATTATGAATATCATATTATATAAATGTAACTTGCTTGAATCCTAAATAATCATCTCTAGTGAGTCAAAGAGCATGGAGTGAAAGATGTCATTATGGTAATGATTGGTAATCAAGCTCGAAAAGGAAGGTCACCCTAGGCCAAGCTCAGAAAGAAAGTCTGATATAAAACCAAGCCCAAAAAGGAAGGGTTTGAATGTCCATTGTAAGGCTCAAACCTTAAAGAGAGGGTTCCCCATAAAGAGGCTCCCCTAAAGAGAGGGCACACCACATATAGTGAAAGGATAAGGGTTGAGGGGTTAAAGTAAGAAAATGCATGCTCAATTTTATAATAATAATAATTGCTGTTATGGTTGATTATGTTTTTACACCTACATTCTTATATTTTGTTTCCCATCTCGATATACTGACCACATTTTTGGTTTCACAACATTTTAGGTTAATATGCAAATTGGATGAAAGATGGACATCCAATAAGAAGGTATCAAAAGAAAAGATGCTTAATGTTATCCCATAGGATTATACATAGTTAGATTTACTTTATGTTGCAAACACTAGTTCTCAGTTCCATGTAACTCCCTTGAGGTGAGTCTATCTGCATATTATTATCAAACTCTTTTCCATTTAATGAAAATTTTAATTATTATTGGTTATTTGCTAAACCTTGATCTTAGAATTATGATAATGGCCCTTGCCCTCTTTGTCCACCTTAATTTGGGATAACAAGGGGAGGGGGTCGTTACATTTGGTATTAGAGCTAAGGTTTAAATTTAACCTTGAATAATTACTAACTTTTAAAGAATTCCATAGAGCCCAAGGGAATTGTTAGGGCATTTTATAAAGGCGATGGTATCCAGAAAAGACCACGACACTAAGGGATGGAAAAGCTTTCCTCCGCATACACCGCTAGTTGGCTTATGAGGACTCTTGGGCCACTGTGACCAAAGTTGGTAGATTTTTCCTAAAGTAAAATACCTATAGGTTTTATTCTCATCTCACAATTCATCCCTTCTCTACCCCCTGCTTCCCTTGCAAAACCCTAGGGACCCGATAACTGCTTCCCTACCCTTTTGAGAATTAGGTCTAAGAGTATTAGGGTTAAGGTATCCTCTGCCAAATTATAATTAATGCATGTAATCAAGATGTCAAGGTCATAATTTTATGATGCATTAAACATAAAATTAAGATTAATTTATTATGTGAAACAACATGGCCCACACCAAGACCACTGCTATCCCTGATGGCACATCCTAGGATCACCCAGAGGGGAAGACCTCCCGTAGGAAGAGGATGTCCTTGGAAAAGTGGAGGAGGTCCATGGAAGGCGAGTCTTCAAAGAAGAATATGAGGCTAGAGGAGTCCTCTGCTAAGGAAAGATCCAATCCCAAGGTTGTCCCATTTATGATTTCAAACCTTGAATATGGTCCTAAAGGTGAACCCATGATGGAAGATGAACTCAAGGATGAAGGTAACCCCAGTGATAGTGGCCCTGGCTCTATTGGGTAGGTGGTGATCTAGACCTATGAGATGCTATGGCTGGAGCAATAAAAGAAGCTGATTGAGACCATTAGTGCCCTGGCCCTCAAAGATGTCACCAGAGACGAGAATGGTGAACCCCTACCTGTCTTCCATCGTCTTGGAGACACCATACTTGACTTCATCAAGATGAACATAGAGAAGTTATGGGGTGAGGACAAGATGGAAGTCGTTGACAAAGTAGATGCCTGGCTCCTAGATGTGGAGAATGCATTCTACATCCTGGAGGTGCAACCCAACAAGAAGGTCCTCTTTGTCGCTCACCTTCTTAAAGAAGAAAAAAAGCTATGGTGGGAAAACTACATTGCTTACCGGCTTTTGGATGAGGAGCTCGATGGCCTGGGTGGATTTACACACCAACATCTCTACAAGATTCATTCCCATCTCTTCTGAGAAGGAAAAGGAGAAGAAGTCCATGCTCCTCTATCAGGGCAACATGATAGTGGAAGATTATGTCGAAATATTCCATCTCCTAGAGTGATTTGCCTACATGTTGACTGAGGAATGACGTGTGGAACACTTTGTTGAGCGCCTGAACCTCCAGTTGAAACCTTAGTGATGGCCAATAAATCCCCAAACTTCACCGAGGCCCTAAAATTTGCCTTAGACATGGGAAGGACTATCATGCCTACTCAGAACCCACCCAAGGGATATATTGGGTTCATTGAAGGTGTTTCTACTCAAAGGAATGATAATAGAAGGGCACAAATATGTAACCATGGAAGGGATAGGAATAGTGGAAAAGGAACACCCCATCATGAGAATCCTAACCCCTACTATCGCACTTGCAGGAAGAAGCACCCTAGTAGATGCCTCCGTGAGAATAAAGTGTGTTATAACTGCTAGTAAGGAGACATTTGGTCCAACTATCCTCTCCCTGACCCTTGAGGTCTAGGCCTAACAACAACCAACCAATGGTTGCAACACCATCGGGGCAGTCCCATTTGTTGATGAATGTCAATAGGTTCGAGTCTTCACCATTGATAATGAGGAATCTCATGCCAATGCAAATCGACTCATAGAAGGTGGCCATACCTAGAATTTTGTACTACACCTTGTATTACAAAAACATATGGTTTAATTCTATGAGTAAACTATAGGGCTTCTTGATATCATGGGATATGTAGTTAAAGCCCTTTTGATTCGAGTTCTACTAATACTTTCATTTTGTGAAATCTCACAATTATGCTTTGTTTGGATTTTAAGGACTTAGGATATGTCTTGGAAGTCCCTATCCCTAGTGGTTGTATCTTCACATCCCTCCTTTAAACACCAGTCATTCTTGTGAAATATATGAATAATGACCTCCCTACCTACTTTATCCTACTTGGTATGAATGATTTTGATGCCATTATAGGAATGGATTGGTTGTATAACTATATCCAAAGATAGATTTCAGGGAAAAGAAAATAAGGATAGAGAGACCAGGTTGTTCACCCTTTACCATTTGATACAGGAAAGATGCCACCACTAGCTGTTAGGGAGATAGTCCAATTGCATGGTGTTCCGAGTTCGATCATCTCTGATCATGATCCTAAGTTCACCTCAAAGTTGTGGAAACAAGTTCAAGAGGAACTCGGTACAAGGCTGAAGTTCAGCACAACCTATCATCCCCAAAGTGATGGCCAGTCAGAACATATGATTTCGACCCTAGAAGATATGTTGACAACATGTGTACTAGATTAGGGAGGATTGTGGGAACAATACCTACACTTATTTGATTTTACCTACAACAATAGTTGTCAAGAAACTATCAGGATGCCTCCATATGAAGCTCTTTATGAGAGGTTGTGTCATTTGCCACTTAATTGGGATGATGTCGGTGAGAGGATCTTTCTCAAGTCATAAAAACTACAATTATATGCTGACAAGGTCGCTTTGATCAATCAGAGGCTAAAGAGAGCACATGATCGACATAAGTCGTATACTGATGCAAAGTAGATAGATTTGCACTTCATTGTAGGAGATCATGCTTTTATAAATTACGACCCCTCCTCGCTATATCTAAGAACATAGGAAAATTGAGTCCCCGATATGTGGGTTTGTTTAGGTTCTAGAACACATTGGCGAGGCCACTTATCATCTAGATCTACTGCTGTAGTATAGCATGATGCACAGTGTGTTCCATTTGTCCAATCTGAAGTGCTATGTGAAGGATCCTTCCCATGTGTTGAACATCAAACCTATAGAACTCCAAGGGAGGTTGTCATACCCTGAGTCACCTGTAAGGATAATAGACTCCAAGGTGAAAGAGCTCAGGAATAAAAAGATTGAGATGGTAAAGGTTCTTTGGAAGCACCATGGTGAGGATGAAGACACATGGGAACTAAAGATGGACATGAAAAAGTCTCATCCCGAACTTGTTGGATGACTAGTCAAATTTTGAGGACAAAATTCTTGTTAGAGGGAAAGTATTTTATAAACTAGATTTTTTTTCATGTATTTATACATATATTTGAATGCAATAATGAATTGTTAAGGACATATTAGAAACCTTGGTATTTTCTATGTCTTGTTTGACAATTTTGGCTTGAGAGTGCAAATTCTCCATATGAAAGGGATTTCATGTTTTTTACTATTTTCAACAATCAATTGATAACTATTAGCTAAAGAAAGAGTGGAAAATTTAGTAATAAAGGAATTTCTAAAAGTAATGAAGAATGGGTAATTAAATAAGATAATTATTTAGAAATTTCTAGAAAAGATAAGTTGAAGGCAACTGATAAGATTAATTTTGGTCCTAACTTGCATTCAAAGAAACTATGTACCAAAATAGGATTGTTTGCCAAGTTGGGATGGGAAAAGGAGTTATTTGATGCCTTAAATGAATCAGATAAAGCAATTTCTTAAAGGAAAAAAAAAGGTATTGAACATATTTTTCCACCAAATTTTGCTCACACTGACATTTAATCATTCGAAGCTTTCCTTTAAATTTTTGTGTTAATTTTATGAAGGAGGAGGAAGTTATGTACTTAGTTAGATTTTCCTAAAGTGAAAGGGGTAATTGACTAACATAGTAATGTCACAATATGATTGAATTTAAAAATTTTGGGCTTGACCCTTTATTGTATGCATGCCCTTTCAATCGTTGATCAAAGGTCCGGTGGTGGCCCATCGTAATCTAGCTGGGGATGAGGAAGGAAAGTCTAGAACATTCTACTTGATGCTCTCACCACCAATTCTCTCACCTAACCACCTCTCATATTAATTTCTTTCCCATTGCAATTAGGAGGCAATTCTGTGTCAGGTAGTCCCTAGTTTCACCCCTTCAGGAAGCAATCAAAGCTTTCCCAATTACAAACCCAAACTATGTCCAACCCTTCGGGGTCATGACCTATAAAAGGGGATAAAATCCCTCTACAAGACCACTACCCCTCTCGCAAGACCCTATAAGACTTGAGAAACACCTCCTACCTCCAATTTTCATCTGAACCTCTACTTCTGCCCACTTTTCTCCTCCCTATGCTCCACCACAAATTGAGTTCTTCCTCCCCGACCTTGCCTCCTTTGACCAATTGGAGGCTACGATCGAGTGTAGCAAGACAAGGTGAAGAGAACCACACACTCGCTTATTGCTCAGATCCACAACTGTGCAAAGTCAACATCAGTGTTGACTCACTCAAAGCCTACTCGAGAACGGAGACAGACCAAGGTAGAAGACAACTTGGGGGGAGAGTTACTACTCTGCCCCTAGCCGACTGTTGTGAGGTGAGTGACAAGATGGTCCTCTACACCCGTTTCTTTCACCCTTCCATGTGGGGGCAGGAACTGCCATGGGGTAATCCTATTGTCTCAGCCCCGACCCAGTGGCGCAATCAAAAATCCAGTTGGCCACCTATGTGGTGAGCCCTGGTTGTCCCAAAGGAATTCATTTTGCAAAAATTCTCGTAACTAAGTGGTAGATCCAAATATGATGTATAAATATATGATTTCGATAAGAATAATCTAAGGAATACATTAAAATTAGTTCCATGACCTACTTCCCTTTCAAATTCCATAAGAGAATAAAGATATACTATTTAATGTAAATCAATAATAAAAATCCTAATTTCAAAAGATTGATGAAATTGGTGGTCATAACTTGATTAGCTAGACTTAATGAAAAAAGTCTAACCTTTTTGGATAAAATGAGCATCTTAGATCTAATTTAGGTTAAAGAATTCATATGTTGTCAAAATTAGGGTTTCCTAAAATGAAAAGATTTAAAATATGATAATTAGGGTTTGGGAAGCCTAACCCTAATGAAACCCTAATTAGATCCCAAAACCCTAACTTAGAGTCCAAGTCAGTCATAATGGATATTTGGTGAACACAATAGTAATACTTGTGTGTTTTGCATTAATGATAGGGTGATTGTTTGATTGGTTGCATTTGCTCTTGATTTCTTGGACATTAACCCATCTCTTAAGAAATGTATGTGGTTACACCTATGAATACTCACCTTATCAACTTCCATGTTTTTCGAAGTTTCTAAATGGATTGCAATAAAAATGCTTGATTGTTTATTTACTTCCTGCAATATAAAGCCCTTATAAGTATCATCTTATATAAATGTAACTTGCTCAAACCCTGAATAATTATCTCTGGTGCGTCAAATAGAATGGAGTGAAAAATATCATTATGGGATTGACTGGTGATCAAGCTGGAAAAGGAAGTTCACCCTAGGCCAAGCCCAAAAAGGAAGGATGATATAAAACCAAGACTAGAAAGGAAGGTTTTGAATATCCATTGCAGGGACCAAAACCTAAAGAGAGGGTTCCCCATAAAGAGGCCTCCCTAAAGAGAGGGTACACCACAAAGAGTGAAAGGATAAGGGTTGAGGGGTTAAAACAATAAAATGCATGCTCAATTTTATAATGATAATTTTTTCTATGGATGATTATGTTGTTGCATCTACATGCATATATTTTGTTTCCCCCTCATACTCGGTGATCTTGATATATTGATCACATTTTTGGTTTCACGCCATTTTAGGCTAATCTACAAATTGGCTGAAAGATGGACATCCAAGTTGAAGGAACCAAAAGAAAATATGCTTAAACTTATCAGGGAGGATTATAGATAGTTTGATTTACTTTGTGTTGTAAACAATAGTTCTCTATTCCATGTAACTCCCTTGAGGAGAGTCTATCTGCATATTGTTATCAAACTCTTTTTCATTCAATGAAAAGTTTGATTATTATTGGTTATTTGCTAAACCTTGATCCTAGAATTATGATAATGATCCTTCCCTCCCAGTCCACCTTAATTAGAGATAACAGGGTGAGGGGGTCGTTATAAGGGATTTTCATCGATTTTTTACAATTGATGCAATGGGCCTATATCAAAAATTTTCCCTTAAAAATTGAATTTCGTGGGCTATCTGATATATAGGTTCAAAGAAACCAACATTATAGTATAAGCAATACATGTGTTTCTTCTTAATCGGTAAGACTTGACCAATACTGATGTTTGTGCTTTGCCAACCAATTCTATAGGCATGTAGTGTCATTTTTCAGTAAAAATTGATGTTAAGAAAAGTGACACTAGAGGTTAAAAATGTACTAGTGTTACCTCCATCCTAAAATAAATGTTTCAACTAGCTATTGGACATAAAGTGATTGATGCTCCACTTTATTGTCAATAATAGAATATGCAATATGCCGGTGAAACCATTATTTTTCTCACCCATTGTGATACAAATGTCATCAATACTATACATATTCTTGGCATATTTACACATCTATCTAGACTTAAATTTAACTTCCAAAAATCCTTCATTTTGGGTATTCATATTACACTAACAAACATTGAGAGATATAAACACCTATTGAGATGTAAAAAAGAGATATATCCCATTAGATATACATGGCTTTCACTGTCGCCTCATTCTCTACGGACTACATGTAGGAACCTTGTCATCAAGTCAATTCATAAGAGATCAATAGTATGGAAATACCAAATTAAGAGTTTGTCTGGATGACTTCCCCTTCTTAACTCATCACTCACTCAATTCATCACATACTACCTTAGTTGTATTCTCTCCCATCCATAGTGGAAAAATTTATTGATCATATACACATTAATTTTCTATGGTGAGATATAATGGATACTAAGGGATTACACTTAGTCAGTTGGTATACACTTTGTCATCCCAAAAAACTCTAGGGATGGGTGATTATCAATATAAAGCTTCATTCACATTGTCTTGTGTATAAAATAACAACCATTGTGCTCAAATAAGTCGTCCATATGGAGTAAACACATGCTTAACAAATACTATCATCCTAAGAACCCTTGGAATGCCATTAGTCAGAAGGGTGCTTCACCCTAAGGGGACTATCTAGTTAACACATTGTATGTCATCCAAAGAAATATCTTAGTGCCACCACACTCTTGTAAACATATTAGATTCTAATATGACCCTAGTTGTGACGACCACTATCACACTAACATCTTACTCACACAAAAATAAGTAGAAATAATCATTAGCAGCAGATTACCAAAAAGTCACTAAAAATTAAAACCTTTTTGCCAAGATATCCATTACCAGGAAACTCTTTTCAGAAAGGAGAAAATCATATATATATACTATATATTATATATTATATATATTATATAATATATATATTATATATAATACATATATCATGGTTTACTTGTACATACCATGTTCCATCACCTTGCAAGGATTTGAGATAACAGTTGCTTTATCAAAACATACACAAAAGCAACATCATGCATCGAGGCGTACTAGCCAAAATCTCAAATTGATTATAAAACTATTTACAGACTATCTTCCAAAAGGACCTGAGAATATAAGGATGACACATAGGACTCTATATCTACAAGACACATAGCAACACACTCAACCTGAGCTGTTAGTACTGTCCTTGCTACTGATGTCTACTTTTTTCCACACGATCTCTACCTCCTCGTGCACGTCCACCTAAAAAGTTGTGGAACCCATGGGGCGAGACTACTTGTCCCAGCGAGAGATATAACTCTCTGCCAATAGATTTATTATCACACCTTTATTGAATTAAACAAGTATAACTGTTGATTACATGTAGAGCAGAGCAATCTTATCTTCTTATTAGTTTAGATATCTACAATTGAGCAATAGATCATTTATTTACTTTTAAAAGGAATATGAAGAACATGTATAACTGCTATAAACTAACAATATAAAACCAAAACAAGACATCAACCAATGTTTTCATATTTGGTCATTAAACAAATATACTACACGACTGATTACATCTTTAAACATTCCATCTTATGCCCTGAAGAGATGGTAATATACCTTCCATATCCAACTGACCACTTCTAAGTAAAGCATCAGTGCCATATAGGTCTATGGAAGAGCCAGAATCCATGACATCTCCTTTCTCGGCCAGTACGAGATTAATGGCAGTGACATTATGAGTCAAGCTGCATGATAGCTAGCCTAGTGTATTGAGGCTCTTATCTATAGAGATACATCACGTAGCATGTCGTCTTATCAGGGTATGATCCACAATCAATCCTGATTATATCAGGTTATGGTCTACAACCAATCCTGATTGTTTATTGAGTCATGGTACAACCACACTCTAGCTAGGGTACGACCCAAAGTTAATCCTTATCTTCAGGGTATGGGTCATAGCCAATCATGTTAGTTAAGGATATAAGGATATATTTCAACTTGCACCCTACATATTCAATAATATGCATTCCAAGTAGAACTTGTTTCACCATTCAGCACATCCTGACACTGAATGGATCTATGGCTAGGGAAACTACATTTTTAGTTCACTTATTAGATTAAGTGCATTACAACATCTTTTAGCATCAATCAAGTTACAAGCATGAATTATAGATGAATGCTATACAAAAAGGTGTAACATATTTTCAAGAGATCTTATATCAATTAGTACATATCTTGTTACACTTATCCTAGGATATCAGTCCCTTGAACACATTATTGGGAATCTTATCTCTACAACATTATCATTATCATGATCATATGTTTGGGTGTCAAACCATCAATTCATAATTGAATAGTATCACCTCTCATTAGTCAATAACCAACTCTAGGTCATCAGACCCATATATATAAATCATATTTGTTTTACAAGTATATCACATGGCTCACAAGGCCTTATATAATTTGTATTATACTAAATCATCATAGATCATACCTGGCTATGTTCATCATCTCATAACACCTGCATGGTTAGTATTTCATAGCAATACAATATCAAGCAAATATCATGACCATGCCATAAAGAGAAAACATTCCAATTGCAACCCTCTCATGATTAGGGTTAAGGTTACCGCTTATAACTAATTTAGGGTTTTCAAGTTCAAAATTATCAACCAACCCTATTTCACATTATAAGAGCTATATTACTAGGATAAGTTTTCAAGCATACTTCATCAAATATCATCAACTAATTATCAACATGAGATATTACCCTTCTTATGTGAGTAGTACCGATTTCTCTCTCATCCTTACTAGGATATTGATTTCAACATACTTATTACCTTGATTTATCCTTCTTTAGGGTTATCAACCTACACTTTATTAAAGTGTATTCACCTCATTACTTTCATGATGCATTCATTGATTATATTCAAGTTGTATCGACCTACACTCTTCAAGGTGTATCAGCCTACACTCTACAAGGTATATCGACCTACACTCTTCAAGGTGTATTGGCCTACACTCAACAAGGTGTATCAGCCCACACTCTACAAGGTGTATCATACTTCACTCCAAACTTTGTATCGACCTAGACACATCACTTGTGTCATCCTAGACACATATACTTGTGTTGGCCAAAGTATATAAAATGCTATCGTTTTAGAGATGCTTAGAGAGGTATCGTTTGAATGGTGCTTGAAGTATATCGGCCATAGTACATACTTGTGTGTATGTCAGCTATACTATCATCTTATGTATTGGCCACCAACCATCAACTTGGGTATCAACCACCCAACATCAACTAGGGTATCATCCAACCAACATCAACTTGGACATCGGCCTCATCTTCAACTAGGATATTGACCTCACCTTTAGTTAGGGTATCAGCCTCCTCAATATCAACTAAGCTATCAACCACTCCTTCAACTTAGAGTATCAACCACTCAACATCACTTAGGGTGTCAGCCTTGCTATCCCTTTGAGTATCAGTTACTCAATCTACTATGATATCGACTATAACATTAGCTAGTGTATCGACCACATAACACATTATGGGATATTGGTCTCTAGGGTTTGAGTTGTAACAGATAAACCCTTATTCAATACTTTAATTCTCTCACCTACTGACCTTACCATTAATTGGTGTATCAGCCAAGGTTTCAAAGAGTATATTGCCCATCATCTTCACATGATGTATTGGGATAGAGAGTGTCATACTGTGAGTGTATCAGATTGCTAGGGTTGTAGTAGACCATGTCAGCCTCTACACTCAACCAAAGTATCACCATTTGATATTATATCTTTACTAGAAATCTCTTAGTCATGGAAAGATAACAACTTTGAGGCATATCATTTTTAGAACAACTATCATGCCGATCGAACAACAACATACTGCTTTAGAGCATCACAAGTCATGTCGGCCATCCATGTTATGGTCCAAACACATGTGTCAACTTAGATATCTTATAGATATCAGCCTGTCATATTTTTAGCATTTAGGTGAAAGACAACACTTGAGAGAACTATAGTCCTACTCAGAAATCAACCCAAAAGAATAGGAATTCATATGTATCCATTTCCATACTTATACCGTTGTATCGGGTTAGGGTTTCTCACAAACCAATATCAGTTTGTGCATTTTAATTTCTCCATCTTCAATCTCAAACTCTTCATCCATAACCACTCTAGTTCATGGACAACAACCCTATATATTTATTATTACTCATAGAACCATCATTCAAACAAGAAAATCGAAGTAGAAAAGGAATCACCAAGTATTGCATGATCGAAGGTGAATAATAATAAAATTGGGTTCAAGTTATATAACCTGCCTAAAGATCAACTCTAAGCTTCAAGCTTCAAAGCTCCACGTTCCAAGGTTGAATATGACTTATCAAAAGTCCAAGACTCGATCACAACACTTCTCTATGAAAGAAGATACCATAGTTAAGAATTTGGTGAAGAAAGAAGAGAAGACAATCATGGATTCACCTTAAGCAAGGTGCTCGACCTTAATTTTGTTCCTTGAGCTCCTAGGATCGTCCTCCAAGAAAGAGATGGTAAAGGAATCGAAAGGTTTACTAAGAGGTGAAAAGAGAGGTATATATAGTTGAGGTTCATGAAAGAGAGTGTGTATAAGGTGTCATCACTATGTGCACTCAAGTGACACGTGTCCATGCATGGTAACTTCATGCAACCATAATTATATTTCCATGCAAAACTCTTAAGGATAATCCATAGGCATGATATCGGCCATTTGGGTATCTTACTTGACAAGATATCATCACCCAACCTTACTTTATATGAAAACCAATACCACTTTTGCAAAGAAGTTGCAAACCGACATGCTTCACCTACTTGAGGTTCTTAGCCCGTCATAAACATCAGGTTAACAAACTGATATGGGACCTCCTCTATGGCTTCCAAGCCGATAGGAATCCCCATATACACTTCAAAACTCGATACAACTTCATTTAGGGTTCAAGGTATTCAACACTTCTTTGGTTCTTTCATTTCAAAGAGTGTTATCATTAAACCAAGAATCAAACAAGGCACCCCCTTCTTTCTCTTTCCTTTTTTTTATACTAAAAGAGAGAAGAGAAATTCTAAAGATGATAATTTTCACATAAACCCCTCAATAGGGTAAATTGCAATCTCTACCAAAGTTATCATATAAACACAAACAATTTGCAAATACGTTCAAAATTGAGAAATAAATTCTTCTCAAGTCTTAATTACTTTTCAAAAGATTAAGACAAGGTTCTAAGCAACCTACTAAATCAAAGCTTCTAGGGTTATTCCAAAACCCATGTTAGGGGTGTTATATGTTATCAACCCCTAATAAGGATTTCGTTCCCAAAATGTCAAGAGAAGAGGGAAGGGTACTTCCTCCTCATCTCTTCCTCCATCTTCCATGTGGCTTCTTCAATGCCACGATGATGCCAAAGAACTTTCACAAGAACTACATCTTTCTTTTTCAACTTCTTGGTTCTTCTATCAAAAATCAACACTAGACCTTCCATATAGGATATATCCTCATCTAATTCTACCTCTATAGGTTGTAATACAAGATTTGTATCAGGGTGACATTTTCTCAACATAGATACATGAATCACTGGATGTAGTCTATGCAACTCAGGTGGAATTTCTAACTTATAGGCTACCTTACCAACACGTGCTATCACCAGATAGGGTCCCATGAATCTAGGAGACAACTAAACCTTCTCCCCAAATCTGAGAACACCTTTCCAAGGAGAGACCTTGAGATACACTTTATCTCGAACTTGGAATTCTTAAGGTCTACGACGATTATCAACATATGATTTTTGTCTGTCCTATACAACTTTCAACTGTAGTTGTATTACTTTAATCTTTTCTGTTGTCCATTGTACAAGTTCATGACCAAGAAGTTGGTATTCTCCTATTTCATACTAGCATAATGGAGATCTACAACATCTACCATACAATGTTTCATATGGTGCCATGTCAATGCTATAATGATAACTGTTATTATAAGAAAACTCTATCAAGCTCAAATGTATATCCCAACTACCTACAAACTAAAGAACACATGCGCTAAGCAAGTCTTCCAAAGTCTGTATAGTCCTTTCAGATTGTCCATCTATTTGAGGGTGAAAAGTAGTACTAAACTTCAACTGCGTACCCAAAGCTGTATGTAATCTCTCCCAAAAGTGACTTGTAAACTGAGGACCTCTATTTGATACAATTATTACTGGGAGTCTGTGCAACTGCACTATCTCATCCACATAAACCTGTGCAAGTTTCTTAGTAGTGTATGTTGTCTTAAAAGGAAGAAAATGTGTTGACTTTGTCAATCTATCAACAATCACCCAAATGGAATCGTAACCTTTGGCTGTTCTAGGCAAAGCAACTACAAAATCCATTGTTACATGATCCCACTTCCACTGTGGTATTGGTAATGGTTGTAATGTTCCTGTTAGATTCTGGTGCTCAGCCTTAACTTGTTGACACACTGGACACTGCATAATGAACTCAGCTACATCCTTCTTCAAACCAGGCCACCAATACATATCCTTTAGATTGTGATACATCTTGGTACTTCCTAGATGCATAGCATGCATTAATGAGTGAGCTTCTTCCATAACTATCTTCCTTAAGTCATTAACATCAGGTACCATGATTCTACCATGATAAAAAATTGTTCCATCTTCTAACTCATGAAATCCATCCCACTTTTCACTACCATATTATGATATGATCTGCTGAACCACAATATCATCCTGTTGTGCTTCTTTAATTTGTTGTCTCAGTGTAGGTTTAATTTGCATCTCTGCCAACAATCCAACTAGCAAAGATACTTCTAGATGTACATTCATCTATCTTAAGGAAACTAGCATGTCCCTCTTATGTCATACCAAAGAGTTCAATTGTGCTTACCTGTGAATGAAGATGATGACTTTTTGCTTAGCGCATCTGCCACACATTAGCCTTTCTTGGATGGTAGTCAATCATACAATCATAATATTTGATTAGTTCCATCCAGCGATGTTGTCTTATGTTTAATTCTGGCTATGAAAAGATGTACTTTATAATCTTATGGTCTGTGAAAATCTAAAACCTCTTCCCATACAGGTAATGTCTCCAGATTTTCAAAGCATGAATCACCACAACTAATTCTAAATTGTGCGTAGGATAATTCTCCTCATGTTTCTTAAGCTGTCGAGAGGCAAAAGAAATCATTCATTTATCCTACATCAACACACATCCCAAACCATTCTTTGAATCATCACAAAATACAATATATCCTTTCCCTTGCTTAGGTAATACTAACACTGGTGCACTGGTCAACTTTTCCTTCAACAACTGGAAAGAATGTTGGTAGTTGTCATTCCAAACAAAAGGAACATCCTTCCTGGTTAACCTAGTTAGGGGTAATGCTATAGAACTAAAGTCTTTGATAAATTTTCTGTAGTAACCTGCCAAATCATAGGGAATTGTAAATCTCTATTAGTATCTTGGGCTATTCTCATTCTAGAACAAACTCTACCTTTTTAGGATCAACACAAATTCCTTTAGTAGATATGACATGTCCTAGAAAAGATACTTCTGACAACCAAAACTCACACTTGCTAAACTTAGCATATAGCTTGTGTTGCCTCAATAAAGTTGATGCTTGACAAAGATGGTGTTCATGTTGTTGGCTATCTTAACTGTATATTAGAATGCCATTTATGAAGACCACTATGAACTGATCAAGGAATGGCTGGAACACTCTATTCATAAGATCCATGAACGCTACTGGTGTATTAGTTAGTCCAAATGACATAACTATAAACTCATAATGACCATACCTTGTCCTAAAGGATGACTTGGGTATGTCATCCTCCTTAATCCATAACTGATGATATCTAAACCTCAGGTCTAGTTTAGAAAATACAGTTGCACCTCACAACTGGTCAAACAAATCATCTATCCTTGGCAAAGGATATTTGTTCTTTATTGTCACCTTATTCAACTGTCTATAATATATACATATCCTCATAGACCCATCCTTTTTCTTTACAAAAAGTACCAGTGCACCCCATGGTGATGTACTTGGCCGTATAAAACCTTTGTCAAGTAACTCTTACAACTGATTCTTTAATTCTACCATCTCAGTAGGTGCCATTCTATAAGGTGTTTGAGCTATCAGTTGCATATCGGGAACTAGATTGATCTCAAAATCAATCTCTCGAGGTGGAGGAACATCAGGAAATTCCTTAGGAAACACATCCTTAAACTCCCTGACAACTGGCACTTCAAGAATACTAAGACTTTCTACCTTGGTATCCACCACATGTGCTAAGAATGCCTCACACCCATGTCACAACAGTCTCTCACCTACCATTGACGATACTAGATATGTTGGAAGAATCTTCATGTCTCCCTAAAAGATCCATGTCTTACCACCATATGTGAACATAGCTTGCTTGGAACCACAATCCAAGACTACCTTATACTTTTCCAAGGTGTCCATCCCAAGGATTACATCAAATCCATGCATCTAAAGTGGTATAAGATCCACTTGAATGTTGTGTTCTAAAAAAGAAAGAACACACGGGGAACATACCTCTTGTAATATTACAAAACCAACTAATGGAGTTTCTACATCAAGTTATCCGTTCTATGACTAACAGGCAAAAGACACTTATGAATCACTTCTTGAGTGATAAAGGAGTGTGTAGCACCCATGTCAATCAAAATCGATATGAAGCAAGATGAAGACATATCAAAATGAAATAATTCCATCTGACCTGTCATGACTCATGGGTTGACTACTGCTTCTGGATGACTCATAGCATATAATGTCACTGTTGCTTGCTACCGACCACATCCTCTGTTACCTTGTACGAATTAACCTACTTGAGATGCATGTCCATGTCCTCATCCTCTTACACCACTACTGAACTGTTTCCTCTGAGAGCCTTGCTGACTCAACCTTGGTGGTTGGGTTACCTCAATATCTCTTACCAGACAATCCCTCATCAGATGTCCAATCTAGCCACACTTGTGGCCGGTTCTGGTCTCTTATTGTGGCCTAGACAACCTTGTCACTGACATTGATGCCACAATTTGGGCTCCAGAAGGTGGAAAATTACGACCTCTACCCTTACTTGATGTCCACTACATTTGAGTACTGAACCTCTATGATGTTGATAGTGCAGAAAACCTTGGTTTCTTGTAGCTTTTGGACCACTATCCTTGGAACTAGGTAGGTACTTTCATATAATTGACCTCATGTTTATCAATTACTAACCTTTCTATCATCCTAACCTATTGCAAAAATGTAGCAAAGCTCTCTCTATTCTCCAGAGCAGTTGCATGTATAGTCAATTCAACATTCAAACCCTTTTTAAAACTCCAAATCCTCTCTTGGTCTGTTGTATCCCTGTGCAGACAAACCGTAAAAGTTCCATGAACTTGGCTTCATACTCATTAATCTTCATAGGCCCTTGCCTAATCCATTCAAATTGTGAGATTTTCTCATCTAGGTACATGCGAGGAAAGTACCTATTGGTGAACTCACATCAGAATTCCTCCCATCTGACCTCAACATTAGGCCTTTTCTCTTCTTCAATGGTCCACAAGTAACCAACGCTTCCCTTCAACAGGTACACAACATGCCTAATTTTGTCAGTTTCTAGGATGCTAAGGATCTTAAAGGCTTTTTCTAACTCAATTGGCCACATATCTGCATCGGCTGGGTCAACTATTCTAGCATATTATATGGCTCTCACACGACATAGTCATTCAAAAGTCTTATTAGAACTGGAAGCTTCATTAGGAAAGTGTGCCCTAGGGGGTGGTACTGGTATTATGTCCACCATATGTGTTACGGTTGTCATGAATTGCCCAAACAGAGCATGGAAATTTGGGTTCTCTAGCATAGTCTGATCCACCTGGGGATTCTCAGGTACTTGTTCTTCTCTCGCTTGTTCCCTTGCACCTCTTCCTGGTGCAACAATGTTACTTTTAGCAACATGTTCTTCGTGTTCTCCAAACATATTTGAGCTTTAATTCTTCTTCTATACAATAAAAAGTCACTATAAGATAAATCGGAGAACACTAGAGTAGACTCAATGACCTTAATCCTATGTCCATGTAGACTCAATGAACCTAAGGCTTTGATACCAAAAATTGTGATGACCGCTATCACACTGACAGCTTAATCACATAAAACTAGGCAGAAATAATCATTAACATTGGATTACTGAAAATCACTAAAATTAAAACATTTTTGTCAAGAGATCAACTACCAGGAAACTCTTTTAAGAAAGGACCAAACCATATATATATACATCATGGTTTACTTGTACATACATGTTCCATCACATTGTAAGGATTTGAGATAACATTTGCTTTATCAAAACATACACAAAAACAACATCATGCATCGAGGCATACAAGCCAAAATTTTAGATCGATTATAAAACTATTTATGCACTATCTTCCCAAAGGACCTAAGAGTATAAGGATGACACATATGACTCTATATCTATAAGACACATAGAAACACTCTCAACCTAAGCTGTTACTACTGTCCTTGCTACTGTTGCCCGCTTTCTTCCGCATGGTCTCTACCTCCTTGCGTATGTCCACCTTAAAAGTTGTGGAACTCACGGGGTGAGACAACTTGTCCTAGTGAGAGATATAACTCCCCACCAATAGAATTATTATCACAGTTAAACTTTTTATGAATGAGAGTAGAGGAAACCTTTATTGAATTAAACAAGTATAACTATTGATTACATGCAGAGCAGAGCAATCTTATCTTCTTATTAGTTCAGATATCTACAACTGAGCAGTAGATCATTTATTTACTTTTAAAAGGAATATTAAGTACATGTGTAACTGTTATAAATTAAATAGTATAAAACCAAAGCAAGACATCAACCGATGTTTCTGTATTTGGTCCTTAAACAAATACATTACATGACTGATTACATCTTTGAACATTCCATCTTATGCTCGAAAAAAAGGTGTAACATATTTTCAAGAGATATTATATCAATTAGTACATATCTTGTTATACTTATCCTGGGATCTTAGTCACCTAAACACATTATTGGGAATCTTATCCCTACAATATTATCATTATCATGATCACATGTTTGGGTATCAAACCCTTAGTTCATTATCGAATAGTATCACCTCTCATTAGGCAATAACCAACTCTAGGTCATCAGACCCATATATATATATATGTATATATATATATATATATATCATATTTGTTGTACAAGTGGTTCACATGGCTCACAAGACCTTATATAATTTGTATCATACTAAATCATCATAGCTCATATCTAGCTATGTTCATCATCTCATAACACCTGCATGGTTAGGATTTCATAGCAATACAATATGAAGCAAATATCATGACCATGCCATAAAGAGAAAATATTCAAATTGCATCCCTCTCATGATTAGGGTTAAGGTTACCTCTTATAACTGATTTAGGGTTTTCAAGTTCATAATTATCAACCAACCCTATTTCACATTATAAGAGCTATATTAATGCCATAATTTTTCAAGCATACTTCATCAAATATCATCAACTGATTATCAACATGAGATATTACCCTTCTTATGTGAGTAGTACCAGTTTCTCTCTCATCCTTACCAGGATATTGATTTCAACGTAATTATTACCTTGATTTATCCTTCTTTAGGGTTATCAACCTACACTTTATTAAAGTGTATTCATCTCATTACTTTCATGATGCATTCATTGATTATATTCAAGTTGTATCAACCTACACTCTTCAAGGTGTATCAGCCTACACTCTACAAGGTATACCAGCCTACACTCTTCAAGGTGTATCGGCCTACACTCTACAAGGTGTATCGGCCTACACTCTACAAGGTATATCATTCTTTACTCCAAACTTTGTATCGGCCTAGACACATCACTTGTTTCGGCCAAAGCATATAAAATGCTACCATTTTAGAGATGCTTAGAGAGGTATCGTATGTATGGTGCTTGAAGTACATTGTCCATAGTACATATTTGTGTGTGTTGTCCATACTATCATCTTATGTATCGGCCACCCAACATCAACTTCGGTATCGGCCACCCAACATCAACTAGGGTATCGGCCAACCAACATCAACTTGGATATTGACCTCATCTTCAACTAGGATATCAACCTCAACTTTAATTAGGGTATCAGACTCCTCAACATTAACTAAGGTATCGACCACCCCTTCAACTTAGAGTATCAGACACTCAACATCACTTAGAGTGTTGGCATTGCTATTCCTTTGAGTATCGATTATTCAATCTACTAAGATATCAACTATAACATTAGCTAGTGTATCAACCACATACCACATTATGGGATATCGGCCTCTAGGGTTTGAGTTGTAACATATGAACCCTTGTTCAATACTATAGTTCTCTCACCTACTAAACGTACCATTAATTGGTGTATCAGCCAAGGTTTCAAAGAGTATATTGCCCCCATCTTCACATGATGTATCAGGCTAGAGGGTGTCCGATTGTGAGTGTATCGGATTGCTAGGGTTAGAGTTGACCATGTCAGCCTCCACACTTGACCAAAGTATCACCATTTGATATTCTATCTTTACTAGAAATCTCTTAGTCAAGAGAAGCTAACACCTTTGAGGCATATCATTTTTAGAACAACTATCATGTCGGCCTAACAACAACATATTGCTTTAGAGCATCACAAGTCATGTCGGCCATCCATGTTAAGGTGCAAACACATGTGTCAACTTAGATATCTTTTAGATATCGGCCTGGAATATTTTTAGCCTTTAGGTGAAAGACAAAACACTTAAGAGAACAGTAGTCCTACTTAAGAAATCAACCCAAAAGAATAGGAATTCATATGTATCAGTTTCCATACTTATACCCTTGTATCGGGTTAGGGTTTCCCACAAACCAATATCGGTTTGTGCATATCAGTTTCATCATCTTCGAGCTCAAACTCTTCATCCATAACCACTCTAGTTCATGGACAACAACCCTATATATTTATTAGAACTCATAGAACCATCATTCAGACAAGAAAATTGAAGTAGAAAAACAATCACCAAGTATTGCATGATAGAAGGTGAATAATAATAATATTGGGTTCAAGTTATATAACCCACCTCAAGATCAACCCCAGAGATTCAAGCTTCAAAGATCCACATTCTAAGGTTGAAGATGACTTATCAAAAGTCTAAGACTCAATCACAACACTTTTCTATGAAATAAGATACCATAGTTAAGAATTTGGTGAAGAAAGAAGAGAAGGAAAGAATCATGATCCAAGAAGCATAGTATTTCCAAGGTTGAAGACAATCATGGATTCACCTTAGGCAAGGTGATTGACCTTCTCTTTGTTACTTGAGATCCTAGGCTCATTCTCCAAGCAAGAGATAGTAAAGGAATACAAAGGTTTACTAAAAGGTGAAAAGAGAGGTATATATAGTTGAGGTTCATGAAAAAGAGTGTGTATAAGGTGTCATCACTATGTGCACTCAAGTGACACATGTCCATGCATGGTAACTTCATGCAACCATAATTATCTTGCCATGCAAAACTCTTGAGATAATCCATAAGCATGAGATCGGCCATTTGGGTATCTTTCTTGATAAGATATCATCACCCAACCTTGCTTTATGTGCAAATCGATACCACTTTTGCAAGAAACTTGCAAATTGATAGGCTTCACCTACTTGAGGAGCTTAACGAATCGATATGGGACCTCCTCTATGGCTTCTAAGCTGATAGGAATTCTCATATACACTTCAAAACTTGATACAACTTCATTTAGGGTTCAAGGTACTCAACACTTCTTTGGTTCTTTCACCTCAAAGAGTGTTATCATTCAACCAAGACTCAAACATGGTGCCCCTTCTTTCTCTTTCCTCTAGTTAATACTAAGAGAGATAAGAGACATTCTAGAGATGATAATTTGCACATAAACCTTTGGTAAATTGCAATCTCTACCAAAGCTATCATATAAGTCACAAATAATTTGCAAATAAGTTTAAAATTGAGAAATAAACTCTTCTCAAGTCTTAATTACTTTTCAAAAGATTAATATAGGGCTCTAAGAAACTTTCTTAAGCAAATCTTCTAGGGTTATCTCAAAACCCAGGTCAGGGGTGTTACACTAGTTAAATAGAAACATAATCAACAACATGAAACTTTATATCAACACACCCTCCACAGTTACAACTATCTCTATAGACAAAGCATTTCAACTACTTGCCTTAAATAAACCATTAGAAATATAGTCACATCATATATGGGTTGGAGTCTATAGGCCCATATAGAAGATAGTCTAGTCATGTATGGAAGTCTCTAGAGTCATATCACGTTCTCCTATATAAAGGAGAGAGGTTTCTATTGTACAATACATCTAGTATTAAAACATTATGAATATATCATCCATCCATTATTTCCAACATGGTATCAGAACCTTCTTTCCAGGGAGTCTAAACCTAGATAGAAAGATCAATGAGTCTCTACCTATGAGTGGAGGCCTTCGCCATGGTCAATTACCCACATGATCATCTCCATCACCCTCTCGATAGGGTCATCTTTGTTCCTCCCTCTCCTTGAAGGGCCTTCATCATACAAATCTAGATTTGACAGATTTCATCTTCATCCTCATATAGCATTTCTGAGTGTCCATCTTGCCTTTTTCATATTCCCCAAGCATGAAGTTCAATCGCTCCCTCCATTAAGAAAAAGTCTAGATTCAAGCCATCACTGTTCTTTCATCACCAACACCAAAAACCCATGGTGGTCTTTTCTATGGTGGAAGTCCAATCCACCATCTGTGCCATTGTCCTTTCAATGGTGGAAGTCATCTACACCATATGTGTGTCTTATTTTCCATGGTGGAAGTCATCTCCACCATCCATTCCATCCTCTTCTCCATGGTGAATGTCATCTCCATCACCTGGATCATCATATTCATAGTGGTGGAAGTCATCTCCACCCAAATTGTTGTCTCCATCATTCAGATCATCATGTATGGTGGAAGTCATTTCCACCCGATTTTTGTGTCCATCATCTAAATCATCATTTTTGGTGGATGTCATTTCCACTAGGATTGTCATATTCACCATCCATATTGTTGTTTAGGAGTTTTATTTCCAAAAGAGGAGTCATCAATGAAGTTAGGGTGAAACGTTTCTAACATTTTCATGTGAAATTATATGGCGATGATGCTAAATACAATGTGTCCCACAATCAACACACAATGTCTCTTCATCAAACATTGTAGTGTTTCATCTAGGCTACAAGTTACATGTTGTGTCAGCAATCAACATGGTGTGTTGATGGAAGTCAGTTTCACACCTACACAACATGTCATAAACTAACACAATGTGTTGACGGAAGTCAGTTTCATTCCTACATGGCGTGTCAGTTATCAACACAATGTGTTGACAAAAGTTAGTTTTCCTACACATTGTGTTAGCAATCAACATGGCATTTTGGCAAAAATCTATTCAAATATCTTTGATAATCAAACATGTCATATCAGCGTGTCACCATTAGAGTTTATAATTCAATCGACAATGACAAAATCTTCAAAGTGTGTGTCCTAGATCCATTCTCCATGCATCTTTTGGTCAGATAAGAAGCTCCCCAAATAGAAAAAAGATCTATCTTTCTTGTATTGGTTCTTTAAAGTAGTCCTCCAAATTATTTTGTGGGGCCATTTTGAGTCTGAAAAAGATCCATTTATTGTAACTTCATCATCAAGTCAACCTCCCTAAAGTGCAATGAAGTCATAGATTCACATGTCTACTCTAGTTTTCTCTCTGGCACAAGATCCACATGTATCGTGTGTTAATATTCATTTCTTTCAAGCACCCTTTCAAGATTTTTTAAACATAAGGTCCAATTCTTTCAAGCCTTTTGAGCAGTCCAACACACAACTTCTCTGATGATAACAAGCCAATCCTTCTCCACTCATTTCTTCCCTCTCCACTCCATGTCCTCCAATGTGACAAGGGAGTTTCTTTTTTTTCTTTGGCCACCCCAACCACGTTCTTTGTCTCTTCATGGTTGGCGTGCAGGGAGAGATAGAGGAGATGCAAAGAGGAGGATAAGCAGAGAGTTCAAAGATCAGGAGAGGAAAGTCTACATATGGACTTTTATGTACTTAACATGTTGTTTAGATTTCACTCCAGTTCAAGGATGATGTCCATCCTCACCATTCACATCTAGAATTTCTAAGCATTGATTTGCCATTTAGAATTCATCTTCTCGTATCATTGTTAGGTAAAGAAGATGATTCCTTAAATAAATTGCATGTCACCGGTTCTCTACATCAAACAAATATGTATCTTCACCGAACATGTCTTAGTCATTCTACTCTAGCAACACTTTTGGTCTTCTAGTATTGGAGCATCTTGAATTATTTGCAACATCTATTTGTGTGCTAGTTTTACACACCTGCCTTTTGTAGAAAATCATTCAGTTGTCATCTATGTTTCCTTCTTGTTCATCTGTGTCCTGTCAAGCATGTTGATGTTTGTCTGTGCCCATGTTGAAGTTCATTCATTCGATGTCCATCACATTGATGTTTGTCTATTCCCACATAGATGTTCGTCCGTGCAAAGCACATTGATGTTCATCCATGTCTCATCAAGTACGGTGATCATCTGCTACAACCTCATATTCCTTTGGCACATATCTTGGAATCCACTTTAATGACAATAGCAATTGAGTTCATGACTTAGATAATATTTGTATGTTGCTTCAACATAATCCAAGATAAAACCTCCAATTTAGTCAAAGATTCATTTGTTTCAAAGATTTAGTGTTTATCAATCTTAGAGGAAGCTTAAAACTTAAAGATGCCAAAGATATTAAAGTGTGGGGGAGTACACATGTTGTGCTAAGTCTGGGGCTGTCATGTTTTCGTCATAATTTTGTTTTTATGTATTGATTGTGTCTATCATCTAATCTGGAATTGTGATTCTCTCATGCTCTATTTTTTAGATGAATGTTAGAAATATAAGTCATATCATACATGGGATAGAGTCTGTAGGACCATATAAAGTCTAGTTTAGTCTAGTAGGTCTGAAAGTCTCTAGAGTCATATCACCTTCTCTATATAAAGGAGAGGGGTCTCTCTTGTATCTTAAACATTGTAACAACATTGTGAATGTATCATCCATCCATTATTTCCAATACAAACAAAATCAATTCAAGAAAATTTTAAATGAGCAATTTCCCAAACTTGATGCTGAACACTTTATAGACACATTATTCACCATCAAATCAAACAACATTACTTAGATATGAGGAAAATAATTCACATCCAAGTCTACATACTACACTTTCATTAACCCTGACATCAAAAGAGTGTGTGATAATAAACAAAAATTAAGTGTTTTCCCGAATTCCTTATCCTTATCAAGATAATAGGACATGAGAAAATACTCACTTTCCAAGATAGATCCGAGAAAGGTTGACTAGGACCTACGAGATGCCTTTTATGCATGTATTCACAAGAAACTACGTAACATCTTTCCTTAAATTGTGAATTAGTAAAAGCCATATGGAAAAAAATTCACACCACCATAGTCTATATTACAAAAAGTTGGATATTGTTAGTCACTTTATTAATGATAAACCTAAATTAGAAACTATAACAGACCTTGAAATATGAGAAACTATTATTTATTGGTGTTTTTGGAAATAAATAAAAAAGAATGTTTCAAAAAAAATGCAACCCTACTAAACATTTCCATGCTGACATCACTATTTAATATTATGATACCCTCTCCTTAATCAATTGAATCAAATATTTGAGTAATTATTAGGAAGGAGAAGGGCACACAGATGACTAAATTTAGGAATTTTAATGTCTTTCACAAACACTTTTCCCTTGAACAAATCCTCAAAGAAAAATGGTGAATAACAAGACAACTAATCCTTGACATGTTTTTACTTATGTTCTATATGTTCTATTTTATTTAGATTATAGGTTTGTTAAGGGGTGCATCCCCATGTACCTTAGATGTTTGAGCACCAATGTTCACCTATTTAGTTGAGGTTACAATACTCCTTGTACCAAACCACAAAGAATTATCTTTATCTTCTTGAAATCTGGTGTCATGGTTGTGATATCGGATTCTATCAATTAAGCAATTACTAGTTGTTAAAAAACTGGTTATCATTCACAATTATGATGGGACTATGCATCCCTCTACAAAATAAAAAGACTATCAAGAAAAATTGAAAGGGACATTTGTGTTTTTCTCAGTTGTAAATGGCTAAATGTTTTTACTTTCAAAGAAGGTAATCGTGGGTAACTTTTGGAAGGTTGTGATGGGGTTGACTTCATGTGTGATAACTGTGTATTTGTAGATATTTAGTGAACTCACATAATATAAAAACGTCTTTTTGTGTGTGCATAGACCAATGAAAAAAATCTTCCAAAACTCATTGAAAAATTACCTTTTTGATGCAATAATCGTAATTAGTAATAGTTGGACAATATAATCAGTAGAGATGTATGATCACATTATGAGTCCATCTTAGTAATGAACAATGATCCAAAAGATAAAATAAATTTGTATAAAGTATTTGCTAATTTGAAAATCATTTTGAAATTGTATCTAGAGAATTCTAGACCAACATTGAGGTTGTATGACTTCGAGAAGGAAAATCATAGTGATACCATATAGTATGAATATTTTAATCAAAGTAGCAACAAAATAAAGACTAATGTGCTAAATAACTCTATGCTCATTGAAAAGGTGACTACCAACCAAATTTGGAAAATAAACATAGCACTAAGAATAGTTAATAAAACAAAACATACACACCACGCACATGAACAAAAATACTTTTTGAATTTTGTTATATTATATTTTTACTAAAATTAAGGTTAGTATTTTAAGATAATTTGCATCACTTATCTAAAAGTGAGAATGAATTTGTATCTGCGATGTTTATACTATCAAAATATGTAAGGGTGATTGAAAATGGTTTGTGTTGTGATTTTTGAGTGTTGGAGTAATACATATAGCTACAAGTTTTTTCTGATACAACCAAGAGATGTTTATTCATCCTACCTTATGTAAGTAGGGAAACTATATGAAATTACATCACTACTGATATGGATCCCCTGTCTCCATTCTTTAAATCTTAGATATAAGATCCAAATAGGTACGCCCAATGCAGGTCATAATCCCTTTTTTAGATGCTCATTTGACTTGTAAATCGACAATCACATTTGTCTTCTTGTTCCTGTGGGTCACCTAGATGTTAGTTTTAGCTCCATCAAGTATTATAATTTCTTATAGATTGCCAAACATATAACTAGGTTCTTAATGTTGATTGATAAGTATCTACATGCTAAGTTGCTATCTTATTTTATGATAATTTACCTTGGTCATTGAGTACATTTTACGACATTCAACTAATGGCTATGTCTCCATCTCCAAGATATTCATGTTGTCAATTGAAAAAGTTCCTCATGTAGCCACCTTCCATCCTAATCTCGCAACAAATAACTCTCTGATTCTTTTCTCTATGGTTTGAGTACCACACCTTCCACGTTTAGCTTGAGAGATCCTAGAGGTGGCTAGGTTAAATGAAACCACACATATCATCTTTGTCTGCACGGTTGTTCTAGTATCACTAAAGACATTTGTGGTGAGATTAAAATGGCATTTAATCATCTAGATAGGCTAATTATAGTTGAGTGTTTCTCAACACAATCATTATTGAATCTCCATATTAAATCTACTATAATTGCAAACCAGATTGGTCTTGTCTTTGTTCTTTCATTGTTTTTAGATTACAACTCAACAACTATTTGAGGTTTTATTCATTCCCCATATCAAAATCATGTTGATGATTGAGTTTGGTCTAAATAATTCCTGCAAAGTTGCAATATTTAAGTACATGTACAATGGTTTCAAGGAAGAATCCTATCTAGGATAGAAATCATCACATGTTAGGCCTCTAATTTCTTGATTACAATCTATTATAACTCATAAGGCTTTTGTGTAGTACCTTCCAAAAAAGTAATAATTCATTAGGAAACTTGTTGGTACAATTATCTTCCATTGTATAAGATAATTTATTAAATCTATATAATTTATTACTTAAGATTTTTTCTAGTAAATAAAAATAGATTACATAAATTGTACTTAGAAACAAGTTTATTTTAACATGTAAAATTCACACATATATAGATTCAGAATAGCTTTTATCCCGTTTTATCTTAAATGATAGTCTTTTTTATAAAAAAATACTTTGTTGTTATTCACATTACAATTACTTCTAATTTTCTCAAAAATCACAATATACATTTAGGCAGTGAGTTAATGCCTCAATAGAGATTCAGTTTGTGCAGAACAATAAGAAACAAAGATGAAAAGGGAAAATAAAGAAATATATGTGAGGAGAAAGTTAAATAAAACACAATAACTTTTTCAAAGTTGTAGTTTAATTTATTATCTTTCCATGAAAAACTATTTATAAAAAATATATATACATAAAAAGAAAAGAAGTGCAATTAAGGAGGATATTGGAAAGGGTTTGTTGGAAAATAAAGTGGAGAGATGTAGTTTTTGTGTGAAGGTATGAGTAAAGAGAGTACACATTGAAAATACTTCATTATTTCTCATATATAATCATGATGAGAGTGATAAGAAGGGAGAGATGGTGTATTCAAAGAGTATACAAGTAGAATTGTTTTTTTGAAAAATTGATATGAGTACATATACATGACAGTCCTGAACAAATTTAGAGAAAGGAAGCAAAAACAACAAAAGTTATGGGAAATGTAGTATTTTTAAAATGAAATAATCTTATTTTCAAGGGGTCAAATATAGTATTTATTTACTAACTCAAAGAAATGAAAAAAGAGAGTGAAAACCAAGATGATGATAACATATTGAGGAGGCTACAATCTTAGTATCTAAGTCATTGAAATGACATTTAACTTATTAAGTAATACATATTTGTTCATTTTGATACAACAAATCAATTTGACTACATCATGGTGGATTGTTGTGAGTGTCAAGAACATACATATTTTTCTAAGATATTTTATGTTTCTTATACATGTAAACCACAAATAATGAGTTTTGCATAGATATGTTTCAATAGAAGGTTGCATGCCTATTTTATATACTGAACATGAATCATCAACTTCAATTAACTCTTGTTATTATTTGAAAGAGGTATGACCATTCAAACTAGTTCAAAAAGTATAAGAATATATTTGATACACATAAGAAAACCTATGATACATTGAATAGTGGGTTTTCAAAGATCAATAATGGATTGATACAAACATGTATGATGATTTTTGACATGAAGTAGTATTTAAGGAGTGTAAAGATGGATAATAATATTAAATTTTGTGGATATTATATACCTTTTATACCTTTCCTTTCCACATGATTCTATATTTTTTACATGATATTCATATGATTTTCTGTCTTTGTAATTAATCTTCCAATCAGACAAATTCCTTGCATTTTATAGGGACACTCCCAAGAGTTGAGTCAAACAAAAATTTCATCAAGAAAAAGCTTCATTGACCATTTTTCAACCAACGGATTCATCATTCCAGAGTTTCATTGACCTAGGATGGTAATTAGACATCAATGATCCATCATATCATAAAAAATGATTGACAAATGGACAATCGACCAAATGATGAATGGCTCACTGAGGGTAGCAATTGACAGAGTCATCAACTGATGGCTCCAGAAGGCTCACCAACCAATTAAAAGTCATTGGATGCCTCATAGTTGGTAAGGACACGAATGAAGGAATACTAATGAGTTTTTGACCAATGAATCCATCAACCAATGAAGTCATGGTCACATAATCTGATGAGCCCACTGAGCAACCAACCAATGAAGCCTCTAACTCATCCTTCTACCAATGAACTAATGACCGATGAGACTATTGTCTCATCAACTAATGAGGCCACTTGCTCACCAAATGATGATGGTGTTGTCCTTTGTCCACGGATAAAGTTTCTATTACCACACCACCACTCCAAAAAATAGCACATGCCCCAAGGCACATGCTCTGTTACTTAATTTGTAAGAAAAGTACTCCCTAGAGGGTACTTGTAAGTGTATTGAGTACAACATTGATCCCTATAAATAGGTATTCTTGGCCTCCTTGATGAGGGGTTCCTTCTCTTCATATCCATAAAGTGATGTTGCGACCTCCATAGATCATCGATAAAGACATGAGTCCTTATTGATTTATGCCTTCACCAACCTTCATGGTGTACATTTATTTCTAGAATTTGAGAGAAGGAAGGTTGGAGGTTGATACTCCATCTCCATAAACCTTCATATTGACCTTCACCACCATGCACTATCAACTGAGGGAAGGAGAAGGTGTTATGGTTTGTATAAAACCATTGTGCTTCTCCCCTCTTGATCACGATTGAACATATAAGAGGAAGATCATAGAACGACCTGTGATCTGTTAGGACAATGTTTTTATTATATCTTCCTCCCTCCACAATGTTGATTTCATTAAGTCCCATGTTTTTTATGACCATTCATCATTGTAAATATGCACTTATTCTCATTAGAATTTGTGTCTAATTCATTTAACTTGGGTTGAGAGTAGCCATCAGGCCTTCCCAACCATGAAAATACTCTTACTCCATTAAAATATATACATGTTTCACATTTTTATCTCCCAACTCTTATTATTATTGCATTTCCTATCTACCATCTCGTGATGTTTGATATCTAGTGACCTCAAAAGAGTGTTGTTAGATGATATGTAGAGTAGGGAGGAGTGTGAATGCACATGAGTATTGGAACACTTGAGCTATTAATCATGTGGATATACCTTTTGGATGTTTGTTTGTCATCTTGAGAAGAGGCATGTTTATAATCCAGATCTATCCCCATCTTGATAGAAAAGGAATAAACATAAATGATGATTGCTCAAAAACAATGCTAAGAGTATTCAATGGGTATGAGTGTTTACTTATTTGGTGAGGGTTCTTAGTAGGTAAAACTTGATCCATGTTTCTTAACACCAAAACAATCATTCACTTCTTGTTTTGTGACAAAATAGGTTTGCTTTCTTTTGTATTTAACTTTATTTTGTTCTTAACTCTATAAGGAACACTAAATCTACCTTACTATTTGAATTAGATGAGCTAAGACCAAAGGACTAAAAATTTAAACATTCTTGTTCCGGTGTTTGACCCAGTCTATTACTTTTGGCCCCATATATCTTTGTGCTGTCTCAAGGTGTGTAGTTAAAAAATTTAAAGTCTGATCACCTTAAAAACCAAGTTCATCATACTTGTATTCTTGACCCATGTTTTGAGGGCAATCAACTTCTGGTGCAGTTGTTGGGGATAAGGAAAACCAACTATGGTTAAGAAACTGAGGTCTACTTAGATTTTCTCACCCTACTTTTGTTTATATAACTAGACTCAATTGTGAACTACTCTAGAGATAATTGTGATATAACTTAACATATAGTTATGTGTCTAGTACCTTACCTTGACTTATATGAATTTTAGGTAAATAAGTGCAAATTACTTTCATTTAGAAGTGGAATTATGGTTGTCGATGGGGTTGCATTAGGGAGTAGAAAATACATGCTCACCTTGAGTTGTAGGTTTAGATGGAGTTGTACCTTCAACTCCACATCCATTCCTTTATTCCTTTGATCAAGCATGAGTGAACGAGACATGCACCATGTAGTGGTTTAAATGATGAATGTAGACAACTTCAAACTCAAGTTGGCTTTCATCAACATCACCCAACAAAGAACTTTTTGAGGAAACCCCCTTGAGAATAATCCCTACAATCAAGTTGATGTTGGGAAATATGGCATCAGATATGACATCAGAAATAGAAATTTTATTTGCCATATTCCCATTGAATAGCAGATCACATCAACAAATATGAGACGAGAAAGAGGGTTTCAGGGTTATACCTTATCCTAAAGCAACTCCAATGACAATTCCCCTACAATAGGGTATTCCTTTGTTCAAATCACACCTAGACAACTATCGTTGTCTGTTGGGAAATGTGGGCACATAGTATAGCAGTGGAAAAAAAATTATCCATCCTCTTTCCCATAACAAAAAGTTTGCATCAACTAGTATGAAATAGGAAGTATGGTTTTAGCGAGTTATACATACTCCTAGAGTAAGTCTAGCAAAAAAACTCGCTTCTTTGCAACTGCTGACAAGTTTCTCTTAGATGGTGGTTGAGTAGCTCTTGGTCTTCACCACAAACAACTATCTGTGGAATCTCTACAGTGACTCTGGTGGTCTCACCATGGAATGTAGGTTGACTTTTCTCTCTGAGAAGAAGCCAAAGGACTCCTACCTCTAGAGTAGTCCACACAGAACAACTAGACTCCTATCATTCACCAAGAACATACATGAAGGAGTTGTCCCTTCCTTTGGTGTACTAGTCACCAACCTGCTCTCCCATGAAGACAAATTCTCAGTTGTTCTCTCCTATTGGCTATCCCTCCCTATCGGGTAGGACTTTCCTGGGTTCTCTTGGTTACCACAACCAGAGAGGACAATAGTTTTAAAAGGAAATGATTCTCAGTTGTCTGTGTTTCTATAATGGTGTGGGAAGCTCCTAGTACCCCTCTATTTATAATAGAGGCTAGAGTCAAGGTTCCCAGTTGCTATCCGATATGTGATTAATGTGCGGGAGTGGAAAGGATCAAAACAACTTGAACTTTCACAACCTGTGACAGCCAAAATGGCCATTTCACACACCCAAATGGTCATCTAGTGTGCGAGACAGTCATCTCACACTGTCAAATGGCCATTTGAAAATTCCCAATCTGAAACGAATTTTTCTATTTCAAATTCAATTAATATCTCATATTAATTTCCTTGTTCCTCAAGTAAAGAACAATCAAAACTATTTGAGAATCATCCTAAACCTTCATTCGACCCAACTGGGTCATCTCACACAAGCGAGATGCCCATCTCACTCACCCAAACGTCCGTCTGGTAAGTTGAGATGAACTGGTCAGTTAAATCATATTGAACCGGTCAGTTCAAGGAAAGAACTAAGCCAAATTGATCTCCGATCAAGCTGATCCCCAAACAGTTGTCTCAACTACTTGAGATGCCCGTATGGCTGCCCAAATGGCCATCTCACCTAGTGAGATAGTTGTTTGGTAGACCTGGTCAGCCAATCGAGCAATCAGTTGCATAATTGAATACCTAAACACTTTAATAATCAATCTAGTTGTCATTTAAGATCAAACTCCTCTTCTATATGAGTTCCTATGTGTGTGATCCTATAGGTTCCATGTTGTGATGATTGCTATCAAACTGATAGAAAAATCACATAGTAATTATGTAGAATAACCATTAGCAGCAGATTAATGAAGATCACTAAAAATTAAAACCATTTTGCAAAGAGATCCATTACCAAGAAACTCTTAAGGGAAGAACCAAGGCAATATATACATCATGGTTCACATTGTACATATATTGTACCATCTCATCTCGAGGATATCATATACCAGTTGCTTTGCCCAAATCTACATAAACAATATTAAACCTCGAGGCATACAAGCCAAAATCTCAGATCATTTATAAAACCATTACGTACTAACTCCAAAGGACCTGAGAGTATAGATACGACACATAGAACTTCTATATTCAAGACACGATAGACAACACACTCAACCTAAGCTATTACTGCTATCCCTGTTGTTGTCCTCCCTCTACAGTATGGTCTCTACCTCCTTGTCTGCATCCACCTAAAAATATTGGGACCAACGGGGTGAGACAAAAGTCCCAACGGGAGATATAACTCTCCGCCAACAAAATTATTATCATAGGTAAACAATATAAAACTGAGCATAGGATCTTTGTATTAATAATCAAGATTAATCATTATTTATAAGCAGAATAGAGAAATATCATCTTTTAAAGCAATGCAGCTATCTATGATAGAGAAATAAATCATCTATTCACTTTATAAGGAATATGAAGAACACATATAACATCTATCCATTTAAGATGTATAAAAGTAGGGTAACATCAACCAATGTTTCTGCATTCAATCCTTAATCAAATATGCTACATGACTGATTACATATTTACAATCACACTTATGCCCTATGGAGATGAGGTATAATGCTCATGCTCCAACCGACCACGACTACATAAACCATCGGTACCATACAAGGTCAAAGAAGAGACATCTTCCAAGACCTCACCTGTCTCGGTCAGTACGAGACCACTGGCAGTGACATCACATGTCAAGCTGCAATTAGCTTGCCAGGGTATAGTGGAATCTTTGCTATAGAGTTACAACCACAGTAGGCACTCTCTTCAGGGAGACCACACATCAATCATTGGTATATTAATATTGAGTCATGGCATATAGACATACTCTTATGATGATGAGGGAGACCACACAACAATCCCTATTTGGACATAAGGATATTTTCTCCCATTACCCCCACATATTCAAAAATATGCTCTCTGAGTTAAACTCATTTCACCATTCAACAAATTCTAACACTTAATGGATCTATGCCCAAGGCAACTACATGATAAGGTTCCCCTTGATTATTTAGGTGCATTACAATATATTTTAGCATCAACCAAGTTACAAGCATGAATTATAACAAATTCTACAAAGAAAGGTGTAATACATTTATCAAGTACTTTCATAATATTTGGAAAACATTGAATGCATACCACTCGGGATCTCAGTCCCTTATCACATTATTGAAAATTCTCATCCCTTAACATTATCATCATCATGATTTCTAGATTTGGGTATTCAAACCCTTAGTTTATCATTGAACATTGTCACCTCTTATCAGGTAACTATTACCTCTAGGTCCTCAGACCCATGTATACATTATACTTGTTGCACAAGTATTTCACATGGCTCACAAGGCCCATTTAATCTGTATCATATGAAACATCATAGCACATACCTAGCTATACTCATCATCTCATGATACCTGCATGGTTAATATTTCATGACAAAAACAATATCAAGTACATATCAACACCATGCAATATAAGAGAAATACAACCTTCCCATTATTAGGGTAATGGTTTCCCTTTTTAGCCGACTAGGGTTTCAAGTTCATATTATCAAGAATCAAAACCCTAATTCATAGCTCCACACATATTAGGAGCATACATTGATATCATAAGTATTCAATCATACTTGTTTATTCTCATCATTTATCATTAAATGGTTATCACACAAAGTATGGGTTTCTCTCTCATCCTCACTAGGATATTGATTACATCATACTTTATTAAGTTGGCTCAACCCTTTTCTCAAGGTACATTGGCCTAGACTTATTAAAATGCATTAAACTCTTTACATCTTAATGTATCATATGACATAACACACTTCATGTGTTACTCAATCAAGTATATCGGATTTGAGGTGCTTACCTCCATATTAGTTTTGAGGTGTTTCCACCATATCAGGCTAGAGGTATGTGCTTACCACCATATCATCCAAGAGGTGTATTCTTACCACCATATCATACAAGAGGTATGTTCTTATCAACATATCATCCAAGAGGTGTGTGCTTATCACCATATCATCCAAGAGGTGTGTGCTTATCAACATATTGAAGGTGAATAATAACATGATTGGGTTCAAGTTATATAACCCGCCTCAAGAACAACTTCAAAGCTCTAAGATTCCAAAGCTTCACGTTCCCAAGGTTGAAGATGAACTGATCAAAGATCCAAGACTTGTTCACAACTCCTCTATATGCAAAGAATTACCATAGATAAGAACTTGGTGAAGAAGAAAAGAAAGGAAGAATCACAACCCGAGATTCATGCTTCAACCAAGGTTGAAGATGACCATGGCTTCACCTTAAGCTTAAGGCTCGAGCTCCTCCTTTCTACTCAACTACTATGCATGATATCTAAGAGAAAGAGAGTTGTAAGATTTGAAAAGTTTCACTAGTAGGTGAAAGGAGTGGTATATATAATTGAGGCTCATGAGAGAGAGTGTATAAGAGGTGTCGTCACCTTATACTACTAGGTGACACATGTCCATGCATGGGTTGACACATGTCCATGCATGCACACATATTATTCTTGACATGCAAAACTCTTGGGGATAATCTAGGGATAAGATTTCAGCCATTAGTTATCTTATTGAACAAGATATTTCAACCCAACCTCACTTTATTCACAAACTGATACAACTTTTCCAAGGAAAGTTGTAAACTGATATCCATCACCTTCTTGAGGTGCTTAACTCATAATGGTCTTTGACAAGAGTTGAAAAAACGATATGGGACCTCCTTTATGGATTCTTGGCCGATAGGCACTCCCATATAAGCACTACAACTCAATACAACTCAATATATCTCATTTTAAGGTTTCAACTATACAACTCTTCTTGGTCTTTTCATTACCAAGAATACCATCACTCAAATATGATTAAAACATGGTGCCTATTTATTTATCTATCCTATAGATGATTCTAAGAGAGAGTAGGGACACTCTAGAGGTGGTAATTTGCATATCAACCCTACATTTTGGGTAAATTTCAATTTGCACCAAAATTGGTACACAAGGCACAAGCATTATTCAAACAAGCTCCAACTTGGAACTTAGGCTTTCCACAAGCCACTTCTTAGCATAATTATCTCTCTTATGATGCTAAAGAACTTGAGGCATGCTCAAAATGTGACATATTGCAATATAACCCCTCATCTTGGGTAAATTGTAATTTACACCCAAACTATCATATAATGCACAACCAGTTTGCAAATAAGCTCAAACTTGAAAATTAAACTCTCCTTGAGTCTTAAGTACTTTTAAAAAGATTAAAACAAGTTTATAAATAACTTACTTAAGAAAAACTTCCAGGGTTATGGCATAACCCAGGTTAGGGATGTTGCACATGTCACATTGGTAATGAATTTCCATAACTAGCTTATGACATCACAAGCAAAGAGTGGTGCCTAATCGCGCATTAGTGCTACCCAAGTGAAATGGTAAGTTGGAAAATAGCTTCAATCTACAATCTATGTAAGGTGTTGTAGTGATTGTATAATTCCTTTGTCTCTGGTATCCAGGATGGACTCAAGGCATGGTTGGTCATCCTCCCAATGTTCAATTCATGTTTCTTGAACCAAGAGCAGTCTGTCTGAGATAATGTGACCTGGATATCATATATTAATTCACATGTGCATGCACATGCATTTCTCAGTCTCTCTTATTAAGTGACCATGATATCATACTCCAATAAGAGGGAAAAATCCCATATCTATCACTCACAGTCTATCCCCATGGGTCAAACTCACCCAATTATCTCTGTTATAACAACCCATGTTTCAGGACTACATTTGATGATGTCAAAGTGTACCCTATGACATCTGATGAGTGCAGTGATTTTAGGTCTAAGAACCACAATCACCACCATCACTATGAGAGATGATTGTGACCACAAAACTATGTGTTACTCTCAAGGTGGGTTTGTTCGATACAATGTTCCGTAACATGTATCTGTGTGTTTGGTTTGATATTTCCATATCATGACTAATGAGATTTAGTCATCAACCAACTCACACTCTAATCTTATGTGTTATTATTGTCTATCAACCTTCCACAATAACAACTGATCATGGACATAATGAGAATATGTATATGTACTCGTAACATCCATATGATCTCATCCACAAGGTTAGTAACTTCACAACATACGTCATTGAGTAATATAATTCTCTAGACATTCACTTTGTATCCTCATTATCTCATAACTGAGTGAAATAAATGAATTGGAAGCTTGCCCTTATATATGTCATTATTATTAATCAAATCCTTTTAGGTAATTTATGCCATGTCAATCATCATCGGATTGGCTCTATGGGTATACCTTACCAATAGAATCCCACTTACACTTAGAGCCAATCAACAACATATCTCATCCTTAGTGATCTAAACATGTCCATCATGCTTCTGATGTGCTAATGCCTTTTCAGCAGGTTAGCAACACTTTGGTCATAGTTGGTATATTGCATGTTTCTTATCTCTTCACACTGAGATGAAACTGTCGTAATATGGTATTTGATATTCCTTGCCTAACAATTATCTCCATTATTGTTACATAATCTCTACCAAGTCATCAATGGTTGTAACATCTATAAGTTCATCATATGAAGCGTTAGATCCATATAATATCACTCTGTGTTCACAACACAAGTATACTCGACTTCTATTGTAGAACAAAATTAATGGTTGTTAGTTTTGAACCCTTCCAACTAATTAACAACATTTTCTCTTTTAAAATCAAAACATATTTTAATTTGAGATTGCTTTTGTCATTTATGAAAGCTTGCATCGATGTAACTCTTTACATCCAACTCTTCCTCTTATTTCTATCATATTTGACTAGCAATATATCCTTAGTCACTTATCATGTACTAATGGATATCTTTAATGACTTTCCAATAACCCTTATTGGAATTTATATCATCTTTTCATGTCTAATACATACAAGATTATAAGGGATAAGCTTGTTAATAGCTTACATGATTGATCCACTATTGGGTTGGCCCATGGAATCTAACTCATGATATTTACATTCTTCACAAGAATAGGAATGTAGGGTTCATGAGAGACAAATTCAGATTCTCTTCTCATTAAATCCATCCATGTTGAACTCTTTCAACATTTTTCTATTATTTGTGCTCAAACTTCCATTGTAAAACATTCAAGAGACTATGCCTATAGGTCTTGATTCTTATCTCATAAGATGTTTCACTTAATCCTTCATTGCTGAAGGTGTTTGTCATGCTAGTTCTCAACATTCACAATATTGAGATGTTATTCCTCATCATATGTGGAATATTCATATATTCTCCCACTAAATCTTTAGTAATCATAGATTTCATCTTTTATCTTGATTCAAGTCAAACTCTTTGGCTGTCTTATCAAGTCATAAGATCCCATCTCTGAGGTGCTTGTTTCAATCCTAGATTGAACTTTGTAGTTTATAGACTTAATTTGCATTCATGAAGTTACAAAACCCTTTAGGTTGTATCACGTAAACATCCTATAGTGTATTCCCTTAAGGAATCTGGTTTCCATCATCACATGCAAAATAACATAGTCCATACTAACTACAACAACAAGAATGACAATTGGTAAAGGAATTTCTACCATGTCCAACAACTTGAACTTGATTTATTCAACCAATATGTCCTTTTATTATATCTATGTAGGTCTTATCCATGATGAATGAATATTCATCATGAATTTCAATCACCATCTTGGGCTCAATTCATATAAATACACCCAATTTCATTTACTAAATATCAAAATGTGCAAAATTACTAAATTGGTTCAATTATCAAGGTTTTAACTGAGTTTATGTTGATTTTATGCAGGTCTTTATGAGGTCAAACAGTTTTCTGGCACCCACCTCCTTTCAACCCTAATCCACAAAAATCACCACCATTCGATCTTCATCTCAATCAACTATCATCCACATCAAACCCAAATGAGTGGGACCCACCTTTATCCGCCCTTGACCTACCCTCTCTCATCCTTGGTATTGACCATACAGTTTCATCCATACAGTCTCAAGACCGTATGGGCAGCCTCACCTCAAAACCGTTTGGATATAACTATCATTCAAGACCGTTTCCACTCCGCCTTCGTCCTTCTTCTTCCCCTCTTCGACACATGCAAATCCTAGCTCCGCAGCACCCTCATCATCTGCTGTGGGCATCTTCACCTCTGCCTCCTACTGTACCACATCCGCCATCATGCCGACGTCTAGCACCCACTCGACCCCTCCTTCGTCTTCCTCTTCCTTCATCTTCAATGACAACAAACCCTAGAGGACACCTGCAGCAAGGTCAGCAGCCGTGACCTACACCGCCGCCTAGTGCCACTACCACCATCGTCTTCTCCGCCATCACATCAACCTGCAATCGGCGTCAACATCCAGATTGTTTGAGAGGGTGTCCAAGACCAAAAGTTGAACCGTTTGGGACCGAAAGCGATGACCGTATGGGCGCGAGCGACGACCGTTTGGACGATCACAGAACCCAAGACCGTTTGGTCATATCTTCAAAATTGTTAAGGTTACAAAACTGTTTAGACTTTGACCAGGACAGACATGCTGAAACTGTTTGGAGCCTTAACATCCAAGACCGGTTGCATGAGGAATGGTCTGCAAGACCGTTAGAAGCAGATTGTTTGGAGCCCAGGGTGTCAAACTATTTGGAGGAAATATAGCAAACCATTTGGACGATCTGCTCTTAGAACCGATTGGATGGTTAACACCAAACCATTTGGTCATATCTCGCAAGACTATTTGAGTAAGGGAGTTCAAGACCATATGACCTACCAAGACCGTATGAAGGTGGATTTCCCAGACCATTTGCTTTGCCTCAACACAAGACCGGTTGGACATATACGAATGATCAAAGCAGATTGTTTAGTCAGTGTAAAACAAGACCGTATAGTCAATCTTCCAAACCATTTGGGCTGCTATATACCAAGACTGTATGGTCACTTAACGCAAGACTGTTTGGTCATATACACCAAACCGTTTGAGCAAGTTGTAAAAATTGCAACTGGGCCCAAATCGTGAGATTAGACCTGAGCCTATAAATAGGACCAACAGGGTCCTCATTTGGGCATCGGATCCAGAATGCCACCAGGCTGCCCGAACATAGGATTCGATCCAGATATGTCATCCACGCCAGTGTCACTTCAGCTGCTTCTCCTGCTGTGATCAAGGGGACTAAGGAGAGAAGGAAGGAGGAGTGAGAAAGACTACCCAATCTATCTTGGCATCCCTCGTTCCTCATCTAGATCTGCTCACACATGACATAGAAGACCACATCATCTTCACTGAGCTGCGACCACCTTCTGCATCATGCTCATGGCAGAATCTTCCCACTCTCTCTCTTTCTTCTTAATTCTTGCATCATCAGCGAGTAGTTCCTTTTCGCTGGGGTGCGGGGACTAGCCATGTTGCCCTTGCAAGCATGTCCTTTTGTTAAACATTTCATGGAAAAGTATATAACTTTTCATTTCGTGTTAATCATTAATGTTTATAGTTTGATTACCTACTTGTTTTCATCTTGTTCTTCCCTATGTTTTGAGAACTTTTTTATGTAGGGTAGAATGTCGATTAATGAGGTTGACTCCCAAACTAGAAATAGAATGGGATTCCTTGAGGTCGTAAGTGTATGATCTGTGAGGGGACGAGCCATCTAGCCTACGGTGATGCTTCTGAGTACCTAGCGCATGTATAGGGGGCCCACAAACTTAGTTGGATTTTGTATCTTCATTGTTAATCGTCAATGTTTGCTTGTAGACTAATCACCTGCTTGCTTGACATTTAGCACGGTTGACTCCTTGACAAGAAATAGAAAGGGATTCCTTGAGGTCGTAAGTGCGTGATCCGTGAGGGGATGAGCCATCTAGCCTACGGTGACGCTTCTCTGTGCCTAACGCTTGTATTGGGGGCCCACAACTTCAGTTGGATTTTTGTATCTTCAGAGCCGTAAGCATATGAACTAGATGGTGATGAGACATATGATACCAAAGGCAATGCTTACACAAACCTAATGCCTGTATGGGGGGTTTTGCAGCAGCTCTATTTGGATAGTTATATCTTGCTTGGATGTTTTTTGTTTGGATGTGTTTTCATGTGTAGTGGCGGTGAAACTCGAGACCACCCCAGCGATTCCATATCATTAATCTAGATCAACTTCAATTTTTCTCTTTACTTTCCTGCACTTAGTTTAATTAACCCCAAATCAACCATTGGTTCTAAATATTAGTCTTACTTGAGCTAGATTTAACTAATGACGATTCTTAAAAATGTTGTTTCTTGGGATTCGATCCTCAACTATACTGCGATAAGACTCATCCACTTGCGGGTGGTATTATTGCACAAGGTTTTGTTAAAAGCTCGGGGATCTCAACCTTGAGTGAGTTTGTTAGTGTGATAATATTCCACGTAAATTCTGGCACCGTTGCTGGGGATAACGAAATCAGTTAGTCAAATCTAGTCCTTTTAAGGCTAATCTAGGTTTTTGTTTTTCTTTTGATACAATCGATCATCTACTTGAATTTCACTCCACTCCATCAATCTTACTTTAGATCTTTTTATTTTAGGTACCCCCAAGACTAGTATATGCACCGTTTAAACAGTCCTGGACTCACCGCTAGCTTTGACCCTGAGATAGACATAACCTTTCTTCGTCAGAACAGGGAAAACCACGCAAGAATGGCTCAAGAGGAGGAAATAGCCCGAAGGGTGGCTCAAGCCATCATTGCACAGAGAGAAAGACCCATGCAAGAAGCCAGAGCCTCAATTCAAGAAGAAATCCTAGCACCACAAGCAGCATCACAAGCAGCAGAACTACAAAAGGATCTTAGGGAGTTCTCAATCCCTAAAGTTGTTGATGTTCATCACCCAGTTCAACCTCCTCCCATCCATGCTCCAAATTTCGAGATACAAGCATATTGGATCACCCTGCTTCAAAACAACCCATTCTATGGTAAACAAGGAGAAGATAGCCAAGAACATCTTCTGAGGTTCATCGATCTATGTGCAATGACAAAATAAAATGGAGTCACAAATGATGACATTCAACTCCATCTCTTCAAGTATTCTCTTGCTGATAGAGCTATGAGTTGGTATAACTCTCTACAATGTGAACCCATAACTACTTGGGAACAACTACAAAATGTTTTTCTAGAACAATTCTACCGTCCTTCTCTCACCTATGAAATTAGGGTTCAAATAACAATGTTCACTCAAGCTCCTAGAGAAACCCTTGCTGAAGCATGGGAAAGATATAAAGATCTTCTACGCAAGTGTCCACATCATGGAATCCCTAAAAATAAACTTATTGAAATCTTCTATAGGGGTGTGGACGATGATATCAAGAGGTTTTTAGACTCCTCATCTGGAGGAAACTTCATGCGTCAAAGTTATGATAGCGCATGGAGGGTTGTCACCCTTGGAGCTGAAAATCAAGCTAATTGGGGTAGGTCTGTAGGCAAAGGAGTGTTGAAGGTAGTTATGGCTGAAGTTATTCCAGAATACAAGTCTATCGCTGAGACCCTCAAACTCTTAGTTGCCAAGAAAGACCATATTGAATCATCCCTTGTTGCATTTGGAAGAGGACATTAACCTCCTCAACAATAAGAATAGATCCAGTCAGTTGTATTGTTCTGTGAAGCATGTAAAGGTACCAATCATTCCACTTTAGCATGCAATGTTCTATATGATGTGGTTCTAAGAATTTCTTATGGACAATGAGATAATGGTCAAATGGAAAATCTCAATGCTGTCAACACCATCCCTGGTCAAGGATATTACAATCTGAATTAGAGTAGGAACCATCCTGGTTTTTAATATGGAAATCCTTCAGGAGTGGAAAACTTGCGACAACTTGGTTCAAACAATCAACAACGTGGCCCACCATGATTCCTGTATAATCAACGACAAAATTTTGGGAATCAAGGAAACTTTAGGGGCAACTTTCAAAACAGGAACTACAATAATTATCAAAACAATTCTCAATTCCAAAATCCCAACCAAGTCCCCTACCAACAACAACAAGGGCAACAAGCCAACCCCATCTCTCCTGATGACAAGTTGTCGGCAATTGAGAAGATGTTGCAGTCACAGAAGACAATGATAGCTAACCATTAAGCCCATCAGAAGGCTATTGAATCTCAACTAGCTCAACTTGCAGCTAGCATGAAGCCACCTACTAGAACCTTTGCTGGCCAACTAGAAAACAATCCTAAGCACCCAGAGCAACTGAAGGCTGTCACTACCAGGTTTGGAAAAGACTATTCTAATTCTCCTATCAAGACACATGTGATTATTATAGATGAGGATGAATTGATGATTGTTCAAGACTCTACAACACCTGAGTCTCAACCAAAAGAACCAGTGATTGCTCATAAGACATCCGAGCCAAGTTTTGAAAAACCTACTGAGGAAGAACTAGAAACACCAGAGCCATAAGTACCAGTGTACAAGCCTTGTATATCTTTCCTATCTCGTTTAAGGCAGATAAAGCTTGACACTCGATTCAACAAGTTCAAAGAAGCCATGAAGAAACTCCATGTTGATATACCCTTTCTTGATGCGATGGCTGATATACCAGCCTGGACAAAGTACTTGAAGTCACTTCTCACCAAGAAATATATAACTGAGGAATATGAGACAGTCAAGTTAGAAACAACTACTTCAGACATCATCCAGAGTAAGATGCCTAAGAAGCAGAAAGATCCAGGATCTTTTGGGATTTCATGCCATATCGGTGATTCTTCATGTAAGAAAGGATTAGCATATCTTGGTTCTAGCATTTCCATCATGCCACTTAGCCTCTACAAAAGGCTAGGGTTTGTTGAACATCTCCCAACTGGCATGACAATTCAACTTAACATCGTGACTCTACCCTTAGGAATCATTGAGGATGTCCCTGTCAAGGTTGGCAAAATTCCTATGTCCCTTGTGACTTTGTCATCATGGACATAAAAGAAGACACTAGATACCCCCTCATCTTTGGATGTCCATTCTTCGCCACTGTAAGAGCCCAAATTGATGTTGAAGCAGGAACCCTACTGCTTAGATTAGGTAAAGAAACTCTCGAATTCAAAGTTTTTGAAAGCATGAGAAGACCAAGTATGTAAGAAGTCTACTTGATTGAGTGCATAGAGAAGACGACACTACTTACACAAGAGGATTATGAACAAGACGACCATTTAGAAGTAGCTCTAACAAACCCATCTGCTGATGATTCCATTGATGAACAAATAAAAGATTGTAATATCCAAATCAACACTGCCAAGGAAGGCCTTGAAGATAAATTTGAGGTACTCAAAGCTGTGGATATTACTGAAGACTCATGTGAGAAACCACAAGCTCCTAAAATGAGGCCCTTACCTGAAGGATTGAAATATGTGTTTTTAGATGAATAAAGGTCTGTCCAATCATTATAAATTTAGATCTAACAGTAGAACAAGAAGATAAACTCTTGACGGAATTAAAAGAAAGAAGAAAAGCAATAGGGTATAAGATGAGTGATATCACTGGGGTCAGTCAAGCACTGTGTATGCATAAAATCCCCATGATGGAATATCACAAGCCAACTGTTGAACACCAAAGGAAACTTAATCCAAATATGAAAGAAGTTGTCCGCCTTGAAGTTATAAAGTTGCTCAAGACATGTATTATCTATCTGATCTCCGATTCACCATAGGTAAGATCCGTGCATGTGGTCCCGAAGAAATGTGGAACTACTGTGATTCGAAATGAAGACAATGAACTCATCCCCACTCGAACAGTCACAGGGTGGAGGATGTGCATTGATTATAGGAAGTTGAACAAAGCAACACGAAAGGATCATTTTCTGATGCCATTTCTTGATCAAGTCTTAGAAAGATTGGGTCATCAAGATTATTTCTATTACCTTGATGGTTACTCTTGATTCTATCAAATACCCATACATCTAGATGACCAAGAGAAAACAACCTTTACTTGCCCATTTGGAACATATGCCTTTAGAAGGATGTCGTTCGCTCTCTGCAATGCACCTGTAACTTTCCAACGTTGCATGGCAGCTATTTTCACTAGTCTAACCAATTAATCCAAAAACTATGGCCGCCTCTTCCCCCTCAAATCCATGGATACGAGGCATATCCCTTTGCCTTTAATTCTCCTTCATTATCCTAAATTTAAAGAAAAGCAAATTAAGCACCTTAATGCTTATTATATTAATATCCCATATGTGAGTGGAAATTACTTTTCTTTATAATAAGGTGAGTGGAATTTCACCTACTTAAGATATTTTAGTTCCTTATCTTGGCAAAGGAACGTCCATACTTATTCAAAATCAACCCAAAACATTTTGGTTGAAAGCCCTTCAATTATTTTTATTCATTTTTTGCCCTAAATTGAATTAGGGTTTCAATTAGGATTAAATCTTGATTATTTTAATATCAAGATTCTCTCTCCTCCATCTTAATTCAAATGAGATGCCCCACTCATTTTATTTTCTCTACATGATGCCAAGAAACATTAAGGACCTTATTGAAGTGGTAATTTGCATATTGAACCCTGGATTTTGGGTAAATTGCACTTTACTCCAAAACTAGGTTTTAATGCACAGGGATTGCTTTACAAGCTTAATCTTGGTGTCCAAGCTTGTGGAAACCATACCACTACATCATATTCATTCTTATGATGTCTCAACATCAGAGGAACATCTTATAATGTGCAATTTGCAAGTTAACCCCTCAACTTGGGTAATTTGCACTTTAGTCCGAAATAAGAAAACATTGCTTCAACATTGTTCAAACAGGACCAAAATTGAAACATAGGTTCCTCTTGAGACCTAATCACTTTTCAAAAGATAAGATTAAGCATATAATCATCTTTCTTAATAAAAAAACCTAGGGTTAAAGCATAACCCAGGTCAGGGATGTTACAAATTATAAACCCCTAACAAGGATTTCATCCCCGAAATCCCAGATAAAGGGAACATATGTTATTCATTCATCATATTATCATGTCTCTTCATAACACCTCATTGTTATGGAGACATCATAAAACTTTGATCAACAAAAAGTTTCTTCACACAATATTCTCATAGAGTCAATTGAGATCTTATCTTAAAGACATATTTAGTTGTTATGTTTATGCAAAGCATAAACCCCCAACATATGATGTTCATATCATTTTATATAATCAGACTGATTTCATAGTTGACCATTTCGGGTAGCCAAGCTAAACCATCTGATAATTCTCAGATACTAGAATCCCTTACCCTGGTATCAGTCACATGTGTTGAAAACACATCATATTCTCATCTTTCTTTTATCATATTTACAACTTTATAGAACAGGGATCACCTCCCTTGTTCTCTTTCTCATCATATGAGGGTCATACTTTTACTTCCTCATATACACATACTGATCTGAATTCCTATCAGATCCTTCTTTCTTGTTCTTAAGATATGATACATTTATCCATACCATATTTCCAATTTCATGATACTCATTAGATTGTATCAGAATGATTGCTTGATCAGGGCAATCAAAAAGATATCAATCTAAGAGTTTCCATACTCACTTTATCATCAATAGTTGTATACCTGATCAGGGTTTACAAGTACTGAGATCGAGTAGTATGCACTTACATGCTATCATATTTCTTGCTTTTCATATTATCATAACATAAGATTTAACATCCCTGGATTTTATCCAGGCATCTCTTCTATACCTCTTCCTCTTTCATAGAAGTAAGATCAATATAGAGCATTTAAAAGAATATTGAACAGAATTCAAATTCTAGTTCTCATCATTTCTTCCCTATATAGCAACCAACAGGGAAAACAAAATCAACAATCCTTTTTTTATAACAAAAAGGGTTTAGTGTACTCAACATGTACACATTTATAACATACCTTGTACTCATATCATGGTCTTACTAGTCTTATTACTGAAGCAAAAACTAAGCCATAGAATCTTACAGGTGAAAGGTTAAGACCTTTGCACTTACTTAGTGGCTACTTCCCCGGTACACTAGGCATTTATTGCACTATTTGTACCAAAAACCTTGCCTTTTTAGAACCATTAGGCAAATGTCTCTAAAATTATAGAGATCATCACCTACTTCTCAGCTTATTGCCCCTTCTTGGGCACTGCAATCACAGATTTATTATCTGTCTAAGATCATGGCAGAGTCTACTTTCTTGCCATAAGTTAATCTTTTCCACATTTTCCCTTATTCCCACATGACTAATTCATTGAGGAACTCTTTTAAAGCTCAAGCTTTCTGTATTAAGGACTGATTACCTAGGTTGTAAGGCTAGCATCCAGTCCACTATATGCATTACAGTTGCCCTAATCTGCCCAACAAGAACATGATCATAGGATTCTCTATCCTGATCAGGTCTTATTGGGGATTCTCAGGCACTCATTCTATTCTTGCATGATCTCTTGCACCTCTTCTTGGTGCAACAACATTGCCCTTAGCAATGAGTTCTTCATTCTTTCCAGTCATTTTAAAACTTTACCCTTTCTTTACATAAGTAGAAATCATTATAGGGTATACTGGAGGACACTAACACAGACTCAATCATCTTAGTCCTATGTCTCTGTAGAATCAGCGAACCTAGAGCTCTGATACCACAATTGTAACGACCGTCTCGCGAAAACATGATTAACTAATGCGGAAGCGTTCATCAAGTAGCGGATTAGCGAAAATCACTAAAAATTAAAACTTTTTGCAAAGAGATCCACACATAGGAAATCCTTTACAACAAGAACCATTGTATAACATTTACATTCTGGTTCAAACATATATAACATGTACCATCTCTTTTCAGAGACTACAACATCAGCTACCTTATGAACATTATATACAGACAACATATGAATCTCGAGGCATCAAGCCAAAACCTCAGTTTGATATATCAAAAACACTGACTGAAAACTCCGAGGACCTGAGAGTACAGAGACGACACATAGGACTACTATCTATATGACTTGACAGTCAGTGCCTCCACCTGAGATCTCACTGCTGTCCAAGCTGTTGCTTTCCTTTTCCTGCAAAAGAGTATCTGCCTCTTTGTCCGCGTCCACCTAAAAATGTTGGATCCCACGGGGGTGAGACAATTGTAAATTTCCCCAGCGAGAGATATAACTCTCTGCCAAAAACATTATTATTGCATCTTAAGAAGATAAATATAGGCAGATGATAAGCAGTTTAAAGCATTCTCTTAATAAGGAATAGGAAGAACATGTATATCATTTATCCTCCATATTATACCATCATGTCAAACTTCTCTTGTGACACTCATTATCTTGATATGTCACCCATGAGACATTCTTGTTTCAACTTGTTGGCCTTAGTCAGTCTGCTAAACAGATAAGGAATTACATCTACCATGTACTCATATATCATTAATACAGACATTTGGTTATTACCAATCCTGTGTCATCATTACAGGCATTGAGCCTCTTCCAGGTATTGGACTCTTCCAAACCTGATTACACTGCCAGGAATTGGTCCTTAACCAACCCTGATTACAGGCATTACACCTCTTCCAGGTATTGGATTTCTCCAAACCTGATTACACAGCCAGACATTGGACTCTAACCAACCCTGATTTCACAGCCAGACATTGGACTTTAACCAATCCTGATTTCACAGCCAGGCATTGGACTTTAACCAACCCTGATTTCACAGCCAGGCATTGGACTTTAACCAACCCTGATTTCACAGCCAGACATTGGACTTTAACCAATCCTGATTACACAGCCAGGCATTGGACTTTAACCAATCCTGATTACACAGCCAGGCATTGGACTCTAACCAATCCTGATTACACTTCCAGGCATTGGTCTTTAACCAACCCTGATTACATGCATTACACCTCTGCCAGGTATTGGATTTCTCCAAACCTGATTACACAGCCAGGCATTGGACTCTAACCAACCCTGATTACAGGCATTAAGCCTCTACCAGGTATTGGACTTTAACCAAACCTGATTACACAGCTAGGCATTGGTCCGTAACCAATCCTGATTACACAGTTCATGGAATTTAATTCCTTTAACTCATCATTGATCATCACATACTACTTTCTTAAGTTACCAGCTTATCTTGGATTAAGGTATTTCCCATCTTAATCCTTTCATTCACTAACCTATCACGCTTACCATAAAGTGCATAGGTTACACATAAGAATGGTCCAACTATCTTTAATGATATGGACTCATCTCAGATTAAGGCATTGCTTACAATAAGCTTGCCTATAATCAACCACATTAAATGTTTCACCTTTATAAGGCCATTCCTTCTATCTCATCATTAGGGTTTCCTTATACCCTTATTTAAAATTAGGATTATAATTCATTATCATATTGCCCAAGATTAGGGCTTTGTGTATTATGACTCCACATTAGAGTCTCACATACCTTCACCCTTCTTAGGGCCTCTCATCACAACATAGCATTAGAGCTTCATGTGGTGTTAACTCTTAATTAGGGTTTCTCATGGAATCACCCTCAACTAGGGTTTCTCATGGAATCACCCTCAACTAGGGTTTCTCATGGAATCACCCTCAACTAGGGTTTCCACCTTAGTCACCCACAATTTGGGTTTACTATGCATCTCCATTAGGATTTCATTCAATTGTCCATAATTAGAGATTCACTATTCATCCCAATTAGGATTTTACATCTCATTTCCCTAAATTGGAGTTTCACACATCACTACCCTGACTTAGGGTTACATACACACCCTAGATTAGGGTTACATTTAGAATTGCCTCAATTAGGGTTAAAACCCAAAAGCCCTGTCAATTAGGGTTTATATTCATGATTAGGGTTTCATGATCTCTCTTCTTAAGGATCATACCCTTAATCGCCACATGAATCATATTCATGTATGAATTCATGTTAAAATCATCTCAAATTGATTAGGTCATATCAACCCTTCAATCAAGAGCATACCACTATGATTAACGTAGTGTATCAAGTCATTGGTCCAATAAGCAATTAGGGATTCATTCCTTAATTGGTACTAGTCCCTTAGGTACTGTTAGGGTTTCAACCTTTGTACCTTCTTTGTTTATCATTACTAATCATCATTGGGTCAATGGATCATTCATCATCTTAATTCTCAATAGATTCAATCACATTGGACCTCCATTACATAAAGCATCCAATTGAATTAGGGTTTCCAATGTTGATTCCTTCAATCATTGGATTCATGGAACCAGTCATCAATTGGACCTACCCTCATACTTCAATTGAGTTTAATAGGTCAACATTCAACTGATTTGACCCTCAATTGACCCTCAATTGGTCATCAATTAGAGTTTTATTCAATTGAATTAGGGCTTAGAATCGATGATTCAACAACACTAATCAATGTAAGACTAGTTACTTTGAAACCATTGAACCATCATCCAAATTGGGTATGACCTGACCCCAAACGGTCTTGAGGTCGTTTGGATGACCTCCAAACGGTCTTGAGACTGGTTGCCCATCATATCACTCAAAACCAAGCCATCCAAGTAGGGTTTTGATCATTGAAGTGCTCACCAATTCAGCAATTTATTGCAGATCAACTTGGTACCTTTAGGCCTTCAAACACCTAACCATACTCAACCCTAGACCTCCAAACGGTCTTGGGTGACCACCAAACGGTCTTGAGACCGTTTGGATGAGCTCCAAATGGTATTGAGACCGTTTGTCTCATCCAACCTTTGGACTTTAGTGAACAATCATCATGGATTGGTCTATCGAGTTGATCAACAAATCAGCATTGAGTTGCAGTATGATTTGGTACCTTTGGACCTTCAATTGATCAACTATACTTGACCCCAGACCTCCAAACGGTCTTGGGGTGATCCCCAAACGGTCTTGAACCCGTTTGGATGATCCCCAAACGGTCTTGAACCCGTTTGGATGATCCCCAAACGGTCTTGAACCCGTTTGGGCTAATCAACCCAAAATCTCAACTTAACTCATTGGAATTTCAGCACTGTTTTCAATTAGGGTTTGCCTAATTGAATAGCCTTCAACTCACGATTACTTGGGAGTTAACCCCTCAAATTTGGATAGTAATTAACCAACATAATTATAAACAGTAATATCAAACGGTCAACGCTTGGTCAACTCACTCAAACGGTCTTGAACCCATTTTCCCAAGCAGGTCAAGTTAATCAGGTTGAAAATCAGCACTTAATCCAATTAGGTTTTCCTAATTGATTAGCCTTAAACCTATGATTACTTTGGAGTTAACCCCTAAATTTTGGAGAGTCATTAACCAACATCATTATGAACAGTAATCCCAAACGGTCAACGCTTGGTCAACCATCGCAAATGGTCTTGAACCCGTTTGCCCAAGCAGGTCAAGTTATTCAGGTTGAAAATCAGCACTTAATCCAATTAGGTTTTCCTAATTGATTAGCCTTCAACCTATGATTCCTTTAGAGTTAACCCCTAAAAGTTGGAGGGTCATTAACCAACATCATTATAAACAGGAATCCCAAACGGTCAACGCTTGGTCAACCATATCAAACGGTCTTGAACCCGTTTTCCCAAGCAGGTCAAGTTATTCAGGTTGAAAATCAGCACTTAATCCAATTAGGTTTTCCTAATTGATTAGCCTTCAACCTATGATTCCTTTAGAGTTAACCCCTCAAATTTGGAGGGTCATTAACCAACGTTATTATGAACAGGAATCCTAAACGGTAAACGCTTGGTCAACCATCTCAAACGGTCTTGAACCCGTTTTCCCAAGCAGGTCAAGTTATTCAGGTTGAAACTCAGCACTTAATTCAATTCGATTTGTCTAATTGATTGGCCTTCAACCTATGATTCCTTTGGAGTTAACCCCTCAAATTTGGAGGGTCATTATCATACATAATAATGAACGAGATTCCCAAACGGTCAACGCTTGGTCAACTCCTTCAAATGGGTTTGAACCCGTTTGCCACCAAACGGTTTGCAACCCGTTTGGTCACCAAACGGTTTTGGTGAACCCGTTTGGTCCCAACCTTTGAGATCGTTTGCTCCCAAGATATTTGGTGAGGTGCTTTCTTATGATGATTTCATCATCATCTTCCTTCGTGCACCCAATAACAGAAACCGTTCTTGATGGAAATTGCAGCAAAGAATCAAGTTTGTAACAAATTGAAGAAAACAATCAACAAAGCATAGATGATTGATGCAATAGCAATGATTAAGGGTTTGAGTTATAAAACCCGCCTCCAATTGAGATCCACAGCTCCAATCGCACTCCATTAATGGTGGATGAAGCTCTAGAAACTCCCCCTAGGCTCGTCCTCAAGCTTTTGATTGCAAAAGTTGGCTAGGGTTGAAGAGGAGATCGAAATAAGAAGGAATCCATAATTTATTTTCGATTTCCACCATGAAATCAAGGAGAACGAAGGTCAAGGGCTTACCCACAGGTTGGGGACGTTCTCCCTGCTCCTCCCTAGCTCCTTGGTCGGTTTTGCAAGCAAGGGGAAGAAGAAAATCCGAAAAAGGCCTTGGTTTGGGCTTGGAAATGGCACTTTTATAAAGAAATTGATGAGAGAGAATATGCCTTATAAAAAACCAATTAATCCAAAAATTATGGCCGCCTCTTCCCCCTCAACTCCATGGATACGAGGCATATCCCTTTGCATTTAATTCTCCTTCATTATCCTCAATTTAAAGAAAAGAAAATTAAGCACCTTAATGCTTATTATATTAATATCCCATATGTGAGTGGAAATTACTTTTCTTTATAATAAGGTGAGTGGAATTTCACCTACTTAAGATATTTTAGTTCCTTATCTTGGCAAAGGAACGTCCATCCTTATTCAAAATCAACCCAAAACATTTTGGTTGAAAGCCCTTCAATTATTTTTATTCATTTTTTTCCCTAAATTGAATTAGGGTTTCAATTAGGATTAAATCTTGATTATTTTAATATCAAGATTCTCTCTCCTCCATCTTAATTCAAATGAGATGCCCCACTCATTTTATTTTATCTAAATGATTCCAAGAAACATTAAGGACCTTATTGAAGTGGTAATTTGCATATTGAACCCTGGATTTTGGGTAAATTGCACTTTACTCCAAAACTAGGTTTTAATGCACAAGGATTGCTTTACAAGCTTAATCTTGGTGTCCAAGCTTGTGGAAACCATACCACTACATCATATTCATTATTATGATGTCTCAACATCAGAGGAACATCTTATCATGTGCAATTTGCAAGTTAACCCCTCAACTTGGGTAATTTGCACTTTAGTCCGAAATAAGCAAACATTGCTTCAACATTGTTCAAACAGGACCAAAATTGAAACATAGGTTCCTCTTGAGACCTAATCACTTTTCAAAAGATAAGATTAAGCATATAATCATCTTTCTTAATCAAAACACCTAGGGTTAAAGCATAACCCAGGTCAGGGATGTTACAAATTATAAACCCCTAACAAGGATTTCGTCCCTGAAATCCCAGATAAAGGGAACAGATGTTATTCATTCATCATATTATCATGTCTCTTCATAACACCTCATTGTTATGGAGACATCATAAAACTTTAATCAACACAAAGTTTCTTCACACAATATTCTCATAGAGTCAATTGAGATCTTATCTTAAAGACATATTTAGTTGTTATGTTTATGCAAAGCATAAAACCCCAACATATGATGTTCATATCATTTTATATAATCAGACTGATTTCATAGTTGACCATTTCGGGTAGCCAAGCTAAACCATCTGATAATTCCCAGATACTAGAATCCCTTACCCTGGTATCAGTCACATGTGTTGAAAACACATCATATTCTCATCTTTCTTTTATCATATTTACAACTTTATAGAACATGGATCACCTCCCTTGTTCTCTTTCTCATCATATGAGGGTCATACTTTGACTTCCTCATTAGATTGTATCAGAATGATTTCTTGATCAGGGCAATCAAAAAGATATCAATCTAAGAGTTTCCATAATCACTTTATCATCAATAGTTGTATACCTGATCAGGGTTAACAAGTACTGAGATCGAGTAGTATGCACTTACATGCTATCATATTTCTTGCTTTTCATATTATCATAACATAAGATTTAACATCCCTAGATTTTATCCAGGCATCTCTTCTATACCTCTTCCTCTTTCATAGAGGTAAGATAAATATAGAGAATTTAAAAGAATATTGAACAGAATTCAAATTCTAGTTCTCATCATTTCTTCCCTATATAGCAACCAACAGGGAAAAAAAATCAACAATCCTTTTTTTAATAACAAAAAGGGTTTAGTGTACTCAACATGTACACATTTATAACATACCTTGTACTCATATCATGGTCTTACTAGTCTTATTACTGAAGCAAAAACTAAGCCATAGAATCTTACAGGTGAAAGGTTAAGACCTTTGCACTTACTTAGTGGCTACTTCCCTGGTACACTAGGCATTTATTGCACTATTTATACCAAAAACCTTGGCTTTTTAGAGCCATTAGGCAAATGTCTCTAAAATTATAGAGATCATCACCTACTTCTCAGCTTATTGCCCCTTCTTGGGCACTGCCATCACAGATTTATTATCTGTCTAAGATCATGGCAGAGTCTACTTTCTTGCCATAAGTTAATCTTTTCCACATTTTCCCTTGTTCCCACATGACTAATTCATTCAGGAACTCTTTTAAAGCTCAAGCTTTCTGTATTAAGGATTGATTACCTAGGTTGTAAGGCTAGCATCCAGTCCACTATATGCATTACAGTTGCCCTAATCTGCCCAACAAGAACATGATCATAGGATTCTCTATCCTGATCAGGTCTTATTGGGGATTCTCAGGCACTCATTCTATTCTTGCATGATCCCTTCCACCCCTTCTTGGTGCAACAACATTTCCCTTAGCAATGTGTTCTTCATGCTTTCCAGTCATTTTAAAACTTTACCCTTTCTCTGCACAACTAGAAATCATTATAGGGATACTGGAGGACACTAACACAAACTCAATCATCTTAGTCCTATGTCTCTGTAGACTCAGCGAACATAGAGCTCTGATACCACAATTGTAACGACCGTCTCGTGAAAACATGATTAACTAATGCGGAAGCGTTCATCAAGTAGCAGATTAGCAAAAATCACTAAAAATTAAAACTTTTTGCAAAGAGATCCACACATAGGAAATCCTTTACAACAAGAACCATTGTATAACATTTACATTCTGGTTCAAACATATATAACCTGTACCATCTCTTTTCAGAGACTACAACATCAACTACCTTATGAACATTATATACAGACAGCATATGAATCTCGAGGCATCAAGCCAAAACCTCAGTTTGATATATCAAAAACACTGACTGAAAACTCCGAGGACCTGAGAGTACAGAGACGACACATAGGACTACTATCTATTTGACTTGACAGTCAGTGCCTCCACCTGATATCTCACTGCTGTCCAAGCTGTTGCTTTCCTTTTCTTGCAAAAGAGTATCTGCCTCTTTGTCCGCGTCCACCTAAAAATGTTGGATCCCACGGGGGTGAGACAATTGTAAATTTCCCCAACGAGAGATATAACTCTCCGCCAAAAACATTATTATTGCATCTTAAGAAGATAAATATAGGCAGATGATAAGAAGTTTAAAGCATTCTCTTAATAAGGAATAGGAAGAACATGTATATCATTTATCCTCCATATTATACCATCATGTCAAACTTCTCTTGTGACACTCATTATCTTGATATGTCACCCATGAGACATTCTTGTTTCAACTTATTGGCCTTAGTCAGTCTGCTAAACAGATAAGGAATTACATCTACCATGTACTCATATATCATTAATACAGGCATTGGGTTATTACCAATCATGTGTCATCATTACAGGCATTGAGCCTCTTCCAGGTATTGGACTCTTCCAAACCTGATTACACTGCCAGGCATTGGTCTTTAACCAACCCTGATTACAGGCATTACACCTCTACCAGGTATTGGACTTCTCCAAACCTGATTACACAGCCAGGCATTGGACTCTAACCAACCCTGATTTCACAGCCAGGCATTGGACTTTAACCAATCCTGATTTCACAGCCAAGCATTGGACTTTAACCAACCCTGATTTCACAGCCAGGCATTGGACTTTAACCAACCCTGATTTCACAGCCAGGCATTGGACTTTAACCAATCCTGATTACACAGCCAGGCATTGGACTTTAACCAATCCTGATTACACAGCCAGGCATTGGACTATAACCAATCTTGATTACACTGTCAGGCATTGGTCTTTAACCAACCCTAATTGCAGGCATTACACCTCTGCCAGGTATTGGATTTCTCCAAACCTGATTACACAGCCAGGCATTGGACTCTAACCAACCCTGATTATAGGCATTAAGCCTCTTCCAGGTATTGGACTTTAACCAAACCTGATTACACAGCCAGGTATTGGTCCGTAACCAATCCTGATTACACAGTTCATGGAATTTAATTCCTTTAACTCATCATTGATCATCACATACTACTTTCTTAAGTTACCAGCTTATCTTGGATTAAGGTATTTCCCATCTTAATCCTTTCATCCACTAACCTATCACTCTTACCATAAAGTGCATAGGTTACACATAAGAATGGTCCAACTATCTTTAATGATATGGACTCATCTCAGATTAAGGCATTGCTTACAATAAGCTTGCCTATAATCAACCACATTAAATGTTTCACCTTTATAAGGCCATTCCTTCTATCTCATCATTAGGGTTTCCTTATACCCTTATTTAAAATTAGGATTATAATTCATTGTCATATTGCCCAAGATTAGGGCTTTGTGTATTATGACTCCACATTAGAGTCTCACATACCTTCACCCTTCTTAGGGCCTCTCATCACAACATAGCATTAGATCTTCATGTGATGTTAACTCTTAATTAGGGTTTCTCATGGAATCACCCTCAACTAGGGTTTGTCATGTAATCACCCTCAACTAGGGTTTCTCATGGAATCACCCTCAACTAGGGTTTCCACCTTAGTCACCCACAATTTGGGTTTACTATGCATCTCCATTAGGATTTCATTCAATTGTCCATAATTAGAGATTCACTATTCATCCCAATTAGGATTTTACATCTCATTTCCCTAAATTGGAGTTTCACACATCACTACCCTGACTTAGGGTTACATCCACACCCTAGATTAGGGTTACATTTAGAATTGCCTCAATTAGGGTTAAAACCCAAAAGCACTGTCAATTAGGGTTTATATTCATGATTAGGGTTTCATGATCTCTCTTCTTAAGGATCATACCCTTAATCGCCACATGAATCATATTCATGTATGAATTCATGTTAACATCATCTCAAATTGATTAGGTCATATCAACCCTTCAATCAAGAGCATACCACTATGATTAACGTAGTGTATCAAGTCATTGGTCCAATAAGCAATTAGGGATTCATTCCTTAATTGGTACTAGTCCCTTAGGTACTGTTAGGGTTTCAACCTTTGTACCTTCTTTGTTTATCATTACTAATCATAATTGGGTCAATGGATCATTCATCATCTTAATTCTCAAGAGATTCAATCACATTGGACCTCCATTACATAAAGCATCCAATTGACATAGGGTTTCCAATGTTGATTCCTTCAATCATTGGATTCATGGAACCAGTCATCAATTGGACCTACCCTCATACTTCAATTGATTTTAATAGGTCAACATTCAACTGATTTGACCCTCAATTGACCCTCAATTGGTCATCAATTAGGGTTTGATTCAATTGAATTAGGGTTTAGAATCGATGATTCAACAACACTGATCAATGTAAGACTAGTTACTTTGAAACCATTGAACCATCATCCAAATTGGGTATGACCTGACCCCAAACGGTCTTGAGGTCGTTTGGATGACCTCCAAACGGTCTTGAGACCGTTTGCCCATCATATCACTCAAAACCAAGCCATCCAAGTAGGGTTTGGATCATTGAAGTGCTCACCACTTCAGCAATTTATTGCAGATCAACTTGGTACCTTTAGGCCTTCAAACACCTAACCATACTCAACCCTAGACCTCCAAACGGTCTTGGGTGACCACCAAAAGGTCTTGAGACCGTTTGGATGAGCTCCAAACGGTCTTGAGACCGTTTGGCTCATCCAACCTTTGGACTTTAGTGAACAATCATCATGGATTGGTCTATCGAGTTGATCAACAAATCAGCATTGAGTTGCAGTATGATTTGGTACCTTTGGACCTTCAATTGATCAACTATACTTGACCCCAGACCTCCAAACGGTCTTGGGGTGATCCCCAAACGGTCTTGAACCCGTTTGGATGATCCCCAAACGGTCTTGAACCCGTTTGGGCTAATCAACCCAAAATCTCAACTTAACTCATTGGAATTTCAGCACTGTTTTCAATTAGGGTTTGCCTAATTGAATAGCCTTCAACTCACGATTACTTGGGAGTTAGCCCCTAAAATTTGGATAGTAATTAACCAATATAATTATGAACAGTAATATCAAACGGTCAACGCTTGGTCAACTCACTCAAACGGTCTTGAACCCGTTTTCCCAAGCAGGTCAAGTTAATCAGGTTGAAAATCAGCATTTAATCCAATTAGGTTTTCCTAATTGATTAGCCTTAAAACTATGATTCCTTTGGAGTTAACCCCTCAAATTTAGAGGGTCATTAACCAACATCATTATGAACAGGAATCCCAAACTGTCAACGCTTGGTCAACCATCGCAAATGGTCTTGAACCCGTTTTCCCAAGAAGGTCAAGTTATTAAGGTTGAAAATCAGCACTTAATCCAATTAGGTTTTCCTAATTGATTAGCCTTCAACCTATGATTCCTTTGGAGTTAACCCATCAAGTTTTAAGGGTCATTAACCAACATCATTATGAACATGAATCCCAAACTTTCAACGCTTGGTCAACCATCTCAAACGGTCTTGAACCCGTTTTCCCAATCAGGTCAAGTTATTCAGGTTGAAAATCAACATTTAATCCAATTAGGTTTTCCTAATTGATTAGCCTTCAACCTATGATTCCTTTGGAGTTAACCCCTCAAATTTGGAGGGTCATTAACCAACATCATTATGATCAGGAATCCCAAATGGTCAACGCTTGGTAAACCATCTCAAATGGTCTTGAACCCGTTTTCCCAAGCAGGTCAAGTTATTCAGGTTGAAAATCAGCACTTAATTCAATTCGATTTGTCTAATTGATTGGCCTTCAACCTATGATTCCTTTGGGGTTAACCCCTCAAATTTGGAGGGTCATTATCCTACATAATTAGGACGGATATTCCCAAACGGTCAACGCTTGGTCAACTCCTTCAAACGGGTTTGAACCCGTTTTCCACCAAACGGTTTGCAACCCGTTTGGTCACCAAACGGTTTTGGTGAACCCGTTTGGTCCCAACCTTTGAGATCGTTTGCTCCCAAGATATTTGGTGAGGTGATTTCTTATGATGATGTAATCATCATCTTCCTTCGTGCACCCAATAACATCAACCGTTCTTGATGGAAATTGCAGCAAAGAATTAAGTTTGTAACAAATTGAAGAAAACAATCAACAAAGCATAGATGATTGATGCAATAGCAATGATTAAGGGTTTGAGTTATAAAACCCACCTCAAATTGAGCTCCAAAGCTCCAATCTAACTCCATTAATGGTGTATGAAGCTCTAGAAACTCCCCCTAGGCTCGTCCTCAAGTTTTGATTGCAAAAGTTGGCTAGGGTTGAAGAGGAGATCGAAATAAGAAGGAATCCATAATTTATTTTCGATTTCCACCATGAAATCAAGGAGAACGAAGGTCAAGGGATTACCCACAGGTTGGGGACGTGCTCCCTGCTCCTACCTAGCTCCTTGGTCGGTTTTGCAAGCAAGGGGAAGAAGAAAATCCGAAAAAGGCCTTGGTTTGGGCTTGGAAATGGCATTTTTATAAAGAAATTGATGAGAGAGAATATGCCTTATAAAAAACCAATTAATCCAAAAATTATGGCCGCCTCTTCCCCCTCAACTCCATGGATACGAGGCATATCCCTTTGCCTTTAATTCTCCTTCATTATCCTCAATTTAAAGAAAAGCAAATTAAGCACCTTAATGCTTATTATATTAATATCCCATATGTGAGTGGAAATTACTTTTCTTTATAATAAGGTGAGTGGAATTTCACCTACTTAAGATATTTTAGTTCCTTATCTTGGAAAAGGAACGTCCATCCTTATTAAAAATCAACCCAAAACATTTTGGTTGAAATCCCTTGAATTATTTTTATTCATTTTTTGCCCTAAATTGAATTAGGGTTTCAATTAGGATTAAATCTTGATTATTATAATATCAAGATTCTCTCTCCTCCATCTTAATTCAAATGAGATGCCCCACTCATTTTATTTTCTCTACATGATGCCAAGAAACATTAAGGACCTTATTGAAGTGGTAATTTTCATATTGAACCCTGGATTTTGGGTAAATTGCACTTTACTCCAAAACTAGGTTTTAATGCACAAGGATTGCTTTACAAGCTTAATCTTGGTGTCCAAGCTTGTGGAAACCATACCACTACATCATATTCATTCTTATGATGTATCAACATTAGAGGAACATCTTGTCATGTGCAATTTTCAAGTTAACCCCTCAACTTGGGTAATTTGCACTTTAGTCCGAAATAAGCAAACATTGCTTCAACATTGTTCAAACAGGACCAAAATTGAAACATAGGTTCCTCTTGAGACCTAATCACTTTTCAAAAGATAAGATTAAGCATATAATCATTTTTCTTAATCAAAACACCTAGGGTTAAAGCATAACCCAGGTCAGGGATGTTACAAATAGGGTACAGAGAATGTTGTAGCATACCACCTCAGTGGCATCCACACTCCGGATACTGAGAAGATCCTGATTAACGATTCCCTTCCAGATGACCAACTAATGAAGGTTTCAGAAGCTACACCTTTGTACTCAAACTATGTGAACTACCTTGCTGCTAGGGTTATCCATCCTAAATGCACCAGAAATGCACTGAAGAAATTCATGCATGATGTGAAGCAATATCACTGGGATGAGCCATACCTCTTCAAGCTTTGTGTTGATGGTCTTTACAGACATTGTATCTCTGAAGAAGAATCCAACCTCATTTTAGAACAATGTCACTCAGGCCCAGTTGGAGGCCATATGAGTTCTAAGAAAACTGCTATAAAAGTTTTGCAATGTGGCTTCTTTTGGCCAACCATATCCAAAGACTCCTATAACTTTATTCTATCATGTGACAAGTGTCAACGAACAGGTAACATTATGAAGAGAGATGAGATTCCACTTAAGATTTGGCAAGAAGTTGAGATTTTTTGATGTTTGGGGTGTGAACTACATGGGTCCATTCCCATCTTCTCATGAATTTTCCTACATCCTGGTGGTGGTGGATTACGTCTCAAAATGGGTAGAAGCCATACCAACCGTCACTAGTGATTCCAAACCTATCATCAAAATGTTCAAAGATATTATTTTCCCCCATTTCGGAGTCCCACACACTGTGATATCTGACAGAGGTTCTCATTTTCTTGAAAGAAGCTTTGAAGAACTGCTGAGAAAATATGGTGTAACTCACAAGGTGGCCTCACCCTACCACCTACAAACAAGTGGACATGTAGAGGTTTATAATCGTCAACTCAAAGCTATTTTGGGAAAGACAGTAGGCCGCAATCGAAAATATTGGTCAGTGAAAAATCAATGACGCATTGTGGGCCTACTGAACAACTTTTAAAACTCCCCTCGGAACTACACCATTCCGATTGATCTATGGAAAGTTTTGCCACCTGCCTGTAGAACTGGAACACAAAGCATGGTGGGCAATAAAACAACTGAATTTTGACATGGAGAAAGTTGTCCAAGCCAGGATTCTACAACTCCAAGAGTTGGAAAAACTCTGGACGACAACTTATGAGAATGAACGAATATATGAAGAACACACCAAACTTTGGCATGATGGTCATATGAAAAGAAAGGACATTCAAGTCGGAGACCAAGTTCTCCGGTTCAACTCAAGACTGAAGTTATTCCCAGGAAAACTTCATTCTCGTTGGTATGGACCCTATATTGTCAAGAGAATCTACCCACATGGTGCTTTCTCTTTATGGAGTGAAAAGTTAGGAGAGTTTGTGGCAAATGGTCAATGATTGAAGAGATATTTCACCTCTACTGACACAGGCTCTGAAGCAATGCTGGAACTCACCAATCCAAAATATCCACCATAAAGTTGAAGGAATCAAGTCGAGCCATCGAAGTAAAAAAGGCGCTTTTCGGGAGGCAACCCGATCAATAAATTCATGAAGGATGCACGTCGATTAGAACGCAACCACATCTGGTGGTCTAATTGGGATGAATTTTCCCCTCCATCTCGGATTTAGAGTTTGCTGGGGATGAGCAAACCTATAAGTTTGGGGTGGAGGGTGGGTGGTAGGTATTTTACTTTGCACCTTCACCCATCTAATTTAGATTTATTGCACTTTTGACCAAAATTTTCAAATAAAATTTCAAAATTTTTAAAGTTTCAAAAAGAAATTTGAACAGGTATCAAATGAAGATTTGGCACTTTTCGTTTCAATATATATGCATTTTGAATCATTATACCCTCCTTATTTGAAACAGATCCTCAAGAGGACCATCTTATGAAAACTATCCTTATGATTGAAATCATCCCGTGAAGCTTATGATTCCTAACATCGTGATCCTTCTGCAAAAATGGAAAGTGTCTGTCGAACTGATAGGGATCAAACACATTGTGCTTCCTAACTGACTAGTGGAATAATAATATGGAATCCCCACCAAATCCTCATCAAGTCATTATTTGAGCAAAGTATGATAAAGAGAAAAACCTGGCGCATGGAATTGTAAATCAAGTTGCATTCTGATCTAAACTCTCTTCTACACTTCTTCTATCATCTTCGTACACCTCCATCCATAAAAAAAAAATAAAAATAGCCAAAATAGTGCCAAACCCTAAGTTCGGGGTGGCACGCCACTTACCTCTATATCTGCTTCTTCCATACCCCTTGCAAATTAATAGGGGCGTACCACCAAGAAAAGATGCCAAAGCGCACACGAAAAAAAATGCAATCTCGTGTCGAATAGAGGAGAGATTCGCACAAAAAATATGCAATCAATGAAATTTCAATCATAAAATAAAAATCTCGAGTCGAATAGAGGAGAGATTTATTTCTTCCTTCCATACCACCCTTTACTCCCTTTTCTACCTAAAGGCACAATGAATGCCTCCACTATCATGAAAAACACCAGTGTCAGATCAGGTGCACACTTGTTGTTCTGTAGGTATCTCTAGACTCTTACAAAACTCTTTGACATGGTTGTTGTTGGATAAAGTGAGGAGGAAGTGATATTAGAAAGAAAACTCAGGAACAAAGATATGGTAAGATGTGTATAGTGGTCTCAGGAGGTTGAGATACTTAGTCATACTGAGCAAAAAGAAAGCAATCGTGATGAGAAGATGAGGCAATCACATGAGTTGAAAATATTCATTTGGCGACTGTTTCATATTTTGTGTTACTCAAGGATGAGCAACGTTTAAGACTGTATGGGCAGCCTCACCTCAAAACCGTTTGGATCTAACTATCATTCAAGACCGTTTGACACTCCGCCTCCATCCTTCTTCTTCCCCTCTTCAACACCTGCAAATCCTAGCTCTGCAACACCCTCATCATCTGTCGGGGGTATCTTGACCTCTGCCTCCCGCTGTACCATAGCCGCCATCATGCCGCCGTCCAACACCAACTCAACCCCACCTTCGTCTTCCTCTTCCGTCATCTTCAATGACAGCAAACCCTAGAGGACACCTGCAGCAAGGTCAGCAACCGCGACCTACACCGCCGCCTAGTGTTGCTACCACCATCGTCTTCTCCGCCATCACAGCAACCTACAACTAGCGTCAACATCCAGACTGTTTGAGAGGGTGTCCAAGACCAAAAGTTGAAACCGTTTGGGACCGAAAGTGATGACCGTATGGGCACGAGCAACGACCATTTGGACGACTGCATAACCCAAGACCGTTTGGTCTCATCTTCGAAATCGTTAGGGTTGTAAAACCATTTAGACGTAGACCAGGACAGACATGCTGAAACCGTTTGGAGCCTTAGCATCCAAGACCGGTTGCGTGAGGAATGGTCTGCAAGACCGTTAGAAGCAGATCGTTTGGAGCCCAGGATGTCAGACTGTTTGGAGGAAATATAGCAAACCGTTTGGATGATCTGCTCTCAGAACCGATTGGATGGTTAACACCAAAGCGTTTGGTCATATCTCGCAAGACTGTTTGAGCAAGGGAGTTCAAGACCGTATGACCTACCAAGACCGTATGAAGGTAGATTTCCCAGACCGTTTGCTTTGCCTTAACACAAGACCAGTTGGACATATACAAACGATCAAAGCAGACCATTTGGTCAATGTAAAACAAGACCGTATGGTCAATCTTCCAATCTATTTGGGTTGTTGTATACCAAGATGGTATGGTCACTTAACTCAAGGCTGTTTGGTCATATACACCAAACTGTTTGAGCAAGTGGTAAATATTGCAACTGGGCCCAAATCGTGAGATTAGACCTGAGCCTATAAATAGGACCAGTAGGATCCTCATTTGGGCATCAGATCTGGGATGCCGCTAGGCTTCTTGAATGCAGGATTCGATCCAGATCTGTCATCCATGCCAGTGTCACTTCACCTGCTGCTCCTGTTGCAATCAAGTCGACTGAGGAGAGAAGGAAGGGGGAGTGAGAAAGACTGCCCAGTTTGTCTTAGTGTCCCTCATTCCTCATCTAGATCTGCTTTGATACGACGTAGAAGACCGCATCATCTTCACCGAGGTACAACAACCTTCTTCATCATGCTCATGGAGGAATCTTCCCTCTCTCTCTTTCTTCTTGATTCTCACATCATGAGCGAGTAGTTCCTTTTCACTGGGGTGCGGGGACTAGCCCCGCTGCCCATGCAAGCATGTCCTTTTGTTAAACATTTCATGGCAAAGTATATAACTTTTCATTTCGTGTTAATCGTTAATGTTTGTAGTTTGATTACCTACTTGTTTTCATATTGTTCTTCCCTATGTTTTGAGAACTTCTTTATGTAGGGTAGAATGTCGATTAATGAGGTTGACTCCCAAACTAGAAATAGAATGGGATTCCTTGAGGTCGTAAGTGTATGATCTGTGAGGGGACGAGCCATCTAGCCTACGGTGATGCTTCTGTGTGCCTAACGCCTATATAGGGGGCCCACAACCTTAGTTGTATTTTGTATCTTTGTTGTTAATCATTGATGTTTTCTTGTAGACTAATCACCTACTTGCTTGACGTATAACACGGTTGACTCCCTGACTAGAAATAGAAAGGGATTCCTTGAGGTCGTTAGTGCATGATCCATGAGGGGACAAGCCATCTAGACTACAATGACGCTTCTGTGTGCCTAACGCCTGTATAGGGGGCCCACAGATTCAGTTTGATTTTTGTAACTTCGGAGCCGTAAGCATATTAACCAGATGGTGATGAGACATCTGATACCAAAGGCGATGCTTACGCAAACCTAACGCCCGTATGGGTTTTTTTATAGTAGCTCTATTTGGGTAGCTATATCTTGCCTGGATGTTTGATGTTTGGATGTGTTTGCATGTGTAGTGGAGGTGAAACTCAAGACCACCCTAGTGATTCCATATCATTAATCTAGATCAGCTTCAATTCTTCTCTTTACTTTCCCACACTTAGTTTATTTAACCCCAAATCAACCATTGGTTCTAAATATTAGTCTTACTTGATCTAGATTCGACTAACGATGATTCTTAAAAATGTTGTCTCTTGGGATTCGATCCTCAACTATACTGCGATAAGACCCGTCTACTTGTGGGTGGTATTATTGCACAAGGTTTTGGTAAAAGCTCAGGGATCTCAACCCTGAGTGAGTTTGTTAATGCGATAATATTCCACGTCAATCCACAAGACCCAACTACACCTTCTGGGATTACCCCTTTAGGTGGTGCTATCAAGGTCCTACCTTGTTAGCTTACATGGATTCCATATAGCTCAGAGAAAGCTTATAGTTGATTAGTTGTCTCATCCTGTATGACCAACCTATCTGAATTGTTGAATTTACAAACCTCAAATATCAAATGGGTTCTACTAGAAATATTTTATAGAGTGTTATATGATGAAGTTGAGATTCCACAACAACTTGTAATTCTCATTGTTCTCATTGTACCCTTATTGTTGACCTCAAACACTTTGAGTTCTACTTTTACTCCTATTGATTCTTTAGGAATTTATATATCCTGTTAACCAAATGATTTTGTTATTGGATTGGGACTAATAGTAATATTCAACAGTCATGGCATTGGATAAAATTTCTTAAGAAACTACTTTCTGAAGATGGGTTTCAATCCTTTAGACTTATTGGGACATTCCCAAATCATATCATATATGATGTATTATAAACCATTCATGTTGTACATTACTTAGTGATCGGTATATATTTATGAGGATGCAAGAAGATGAGATTAATTGATATTTATATAACGACTCATCATGGTAAAATTCCTTTATTCTGACACATCATCATGTTCAGACATATTATCACAATTCTTTATTGAAGGTACTCAAGGTATTGATATAAAGTATTTCAACATTTATCATATCAATGAATCTCAATACTTTCATCAATGTCACACTTCATTTACAACCTCTTTGAACATTTTCAAGAGATTAATGCTTTCACTTCATTTGGTACATATCACCAAAAAAATGAAAATGAAGTTAATTATCTATAACATTAATTCCATTTGATCTTCATGCATCATATGCATAAGGTATAATGAAAGTTTCATCCTCCCACTATGTTTAGTGAAGGACGTCATGTCTCATTGTGTGTGAATAAGACTTGCATGTTCCTTTAGGTTCAATAACCAAGGGAATCCAGATCAACATCAATATGTATTTGAGGCATGCACTTCTCATATTCATACAAGATGACTAATGATAATGATAGTCTTGAGTTATCAATTATAATCATTTGGTATAACCATTATAAACATTCATCTTTGGATGATTTTGCATAAATATCACAAGATGTTATAGGGCCAATTTCATACAAGATCATACCTTTGAAATAGAAGCACTAATAATTCTTTATTGATAACCATCCTTGTCCATACAAGATGCATAAAGAAAAATATTTCTATTTTAATAACATAATTATATAGTAATTCTAATAACTCTATTACATGCCCATTGAGATAAGATAAATTTAAATGTAGACTATGGCTTCTAAAACACTTGCTCTGCCTTGTCCATCTTTATCCTTCCATGAAGGCTTTTACTTCTAGTCAGATCCTGCACATCAATATGTCAGATCCCTTATTTGGTATCATATACAAATATGAAGAAGTAATCAAATTTATCTTATATTATTTATACCTGAAGTGGAGGCCTCAATGTCATCCTTCTTCTTCTTTAGTTCCTCTAACTAGATTGGGCAATTCCTTTTCCAATGTCCAGGCCGGTGACAATGGTGAGAATCTCCTCTTTATTTATTTACTCCACCTTTTGCCTTGAGATATGAAGGCTTGGGCTTCTGGCTAGCTTTAGAACTTTTCTTAGCTTTGCCTTTTCCTTTATACTTTCCCTTTGTCATACTGATCATCATCACAAACTTGGGCTTATCTTTCTTCATTTGTGTCTCAGTTATCCTCAACATGCCCAACAACTCTGTCAATGGCTTGTCAAAGCCGTTCATGTTGTAGTTCATGACAAGCTGATTATATGACTCTGGAAGAGACTGTAGAATCACGTAAGTGGCCAACTCTTGACCCAAGGGAAATCCAAATCTATCTAGGTTCTCCACATACCCAATGATCTTGAGTACATGAGGACCTACTGGGTTTCCTTCTACCATGCTACACTTGAACAATGCCTTGCAGACATCATATCTCTCCTCTCTTCCTGATCTTAGTACATGTTCTTGAGATGTGTGACCATCTCAATCACCCCCATGTTCTCATGCTGCCTTTGCAACTCAAGGTTCATTGAATAAAGCATCAAACATTTGACATCAACAACATCTTCAATATGCTTCTTATAAGCATCCTTGTCAGCCTTTGGAGCATTTTTAGTTGGTTCCTCTGGTTCTAGAATTTCTAAGACATGGAGCTTGAGCTCCTCAGTGAGAACAATTCTCAGTGTCCTGAACCAGTCACAAAAGTTGTTCCCAATAAGTTTGTCCTTCACAAGGACCGATCGTAGAGAAAAATGATTGTTTGTTGTTGCCATTTGGTTCTACACAAGAATTTGCAATTTTGTCAAAAAAATCATTTTTTATTTGATATGATTTGATTAAGATTTGGGCAATAATAATTAGGCCTTTAATTAATAATCATTCTCATTTTTTGGTTCAAATTGATAACCCTCAAGTATCAATTTAAAAAATTGTAGTGAACAATATTCTAATGAGCCAAGATCCAAAATGATTCAATTATTACCCGACCTACACCAACGTCTATAATCAACCAATAAGATAGGTAGTCATGCCAATTGCATCATCTGCAACTCTTGGATAGATGATATGCACAACTCCTTGCCATAATCATCTACATGCTTATAGGCCCAAACACTCTGAGAATCACCAGTTAAGCCTGAACCAATAGCCAATACAATAATAATGCACCCCACTTTAGTGGAACCTACATTATTACCATCACACTTCCATGAGGTAGATGGTGCACCACGCTTAAGCATAACCTATGCTTGGTCTAGCAAGATTTTCATGTGTATTTCTATTAAAAAGCATCTTAGACTTAATATGTTTGATTGAGTGGTTTTATATATATCATATATATACATATATTGTATCCAACCACCACATATATAGTATGTATCATATACATGTTATATCCCACAACGTAAACATGCAATATAAAACAAAAAGTGATTGTTATTTCCATGTCTACTTATAATTCCTTAGAGCTACAAGGAATTACTACCACCTAGGTCAATCATCACATCACATGTATGAACCTTCTATTGTTGTAGACATGTGATTTGTGAATCTGGGTAGATTGGTTCAACCCTTAAATCGATCGCCTTGCCTCTTAGCCGGTTGGTTGGTCCTTCTGTCCAACCGATGTTTGGACTTCCTTCCAAATGGTTGGTTGGACCCACTGGGATGGTCGTCTGGCCTCCTGATGAACTAATGTCTAGACTCCTTCTAGACAGTCGGTTGGGTCCACCAGGTGGTCATCTCGTTCTATGGCTCTATCCTCCTTGATCCTCCAAATGGTTGGCTTGTCTCATGAATTGGTTGTCTCAACTGGCGATGAACATCTTCAATGTCGTTGTAAGAAAACAAAACTATCCTACTACCACTTTATTACATTGAATAAGAGAAAGCTTGACTTACATTCGATGGGAGCAAAGGTAGGAAACCATTAACTTTACATTGGAAAGAAAGAGGTAGAGGCTCGATACACAGACTGAGATTAACAAGAACCAAACCATCCAACCACACATAGAAAAAGGGTATTGGACACAACCACACTACGCTTCCACCATCAAAACTGCTTTTAGAGAAATGTGTGTAAATTATATTTATATATATATATATATATATATATATATATGCTAGTTTGTGATTATGTGGTCTTTGACGGGATACGCATATGAGATCAGTTTAAATATTTGCATCATATGCAATAAATAATGGTAAAATCAAAATATGATCATATCGATTATCCTAACACATAGTAAATTGATGTAGCTCTGATACCATTGTTGGGAAATACAGACACATAGTATAGAAGTAGAAACAAAATTTTTATCTATCTGTATTCCCATAATAGCAAGATGATGCCAACTACTATGAAATAGGAAGGATGATTTTAGCGAGTTATACCTGGTCCTAGAGAAAGTCCAGCAGAAAAACTCATTTATTTGCAACTACTAACAAGTTACTCTTGGATGGTGGTTATGCAACTCTTGGTCTTCAATACAAATAGCTTTCTGAGCAACCTCTACAACAAATCCATTGTTCTCACCACATACTGTCGGTTGACTTTTCTCTATGAGTAGCAGCCAAAGGACTCCTACCTCTAGAGTAGTCCACACAGACCAACTAGAACTCATGTTGTTCACCAAGAATGGACAGGAAGGAGTTGTCCCTCCCGTTGGTGTACTAGTCACCAACCTACTCTCCCACGATGACAACTTCTTAATTGTTCTCTCTCGTTGGCTATCCTTCCCTGTCAGGTAGGGCTTACATGGGCTCTCTTGGTTACCATAACCAGAGAATACAATGATTGTTAGTGGTACTAATTCTCAGTTATTTGTGTTGTGGTAATGCTTTGGGAAGCCCCCAATACCCCTCTATTTATGGTAGAGGCCAGGTTCAAGGTTCCTAGTTGCTATCTGATACGAGATTAACATGTAGGAGTGGAAAGGACCAGAAGAACTTGAACTTTCACAACTTGCGACAGTCAAAATGACAATTTCACACACCCAGATGATCATTTGGTGTGAGGGATAGATGTATGGTGTGCGAGACGATTGTCTCGCACTACCAAATGACCGTTTGGCAGTTCCCAATCAGAATAGAATTTGGCTATTTCAAATCCAATTAATATCTCATATTAATTTCCTTATTCCTCAAGTAAAGAACAATCAAAACTATTTGGGAAACATCTCAAAACTTCATTCCACCCAACCTGGGCCATCTCACCCAGGAGATACGCCTGCCTCACTCGCCCAGATGGCTGTCCGGTGAGTTGAGATGAGTCGGTCGGTTAAATCACATTGAACTGGTCAGTTCAAGGGCTGAACTAAGACAAATCGATCTTTGATCAACCTGACCCCCAAACGGCCATATCAACTACTTGAGATGCCTGTCTAGATGCCCAAACAGACATCTCACCCAATGAGATGGTCGTTTAGTAGACTTGGACAACTAATCAAGGAATCAGTTGCATGAATTGAATACCTAAATACTTTATTAATCAATCCAATTGTCATTCAAGATCAAACTCCTCTTCTAGATGAGTTCCTATGTGTGTGACCCTATAGGTATCATGTCACTTTGGTAGTGAATATCCATAACTAGCTTATGACATCACAAGCAAAGAGTGGTGCCTAGTCACACATCAGTGCTACCCAAGTGAAATGGAAAGTTGGAGAACAACTTCGACCTACAATCTGTGTAAGGTGTTGTTGTGATTGTATAATTCCTTTGTCCCTGATATCCAGGATGAACATGAGGCATGGTTGGTCATCCTCTCAATGTTCAATCCATATTTCTTGAAGCAAGAGTGGACTGTCTGAGATAATGTGACCTCAATATAATATATTGATTTAGATGTGCATGCACATGTGTTTCTTAGTCTCACTTATCAAGTGGATAGGATATCATACTCCAGTAGGATGAACAAAACCCATATATATCACTCACAGTCTATCCCCATGTGTCAAAGTCACCCAATCATCACCATTATAACAACTAATGTTTCAAGACTACATTTGATGATGTCAAAGCGTACTCAACGACATGTGATGAGTGTAGTGATTTCAGGTCTAAGAATCACAACCACCACCTTCACTATGAGAGATGACTGTGACCACAAAACCATGTGTTACTCTGGTGGGTCTGTCTGATACACTGTTCCCTAACATGTATTTGTGTGCTTGGTTTGATATTGCCATATCATGACTAATGTGATCTAGTCATCAACCAACTCACACTGTGATGTTATGTGTTATTATTTCTATCAACCTTCCACAATAACAACCGATTAGGGACATAATGAGAATATGTATATGTGCTCTTAACACCTATATGATCTCATCCATAAGGTTAGTAACTTGACAACATACATCATTCAGTAATATAATTCTTTAGACATTCACAATGTATCCTCATTATCTCATAATTGAGTGAAATAGATGAATTGGAAGCTTTCCCTTATATATGTCACTATTATCAATCAAATCCTTTTAGGTAATTTATGCCATGTCAATCATCATATATATGATTGGATCTATGGGCATACCTTACCAACAATCAACCTATTGGTTGGACACCACATACAGTGGTTGACAATGTCCTCCTAGAGGGGAAAGTGTCTCTCACCGCTATAGTAGTTTGCCCAGAACACCAAGAACTCTTGTCGTTCTATATGAATAGACAGGAAGGATTTGTCCCTTCTAGTTGATGTGCTAGCATCAAAGTTTTCACCCACAATTGTATCTCCCTTGATATTCCTCCCTTTAATGGGTAGAACCTGATCGAGATCTCTTGGTTACCACAGCTAGAGATGACAACAATTGTCAGAGCTTATTGTTATGTCTGGGAAGCCCCCAATACCGCACTATTTATGGGAGGGTTAGGGTTAGGGTTCCCAGTAGGTTTGAGAGTCGAAGAGATGAAATTTCATAAATTTTCTAGATGTTGTAAATGTTGAACTGGTCGGTTCACCAGTGAACCGGTCAGTTCACACATGAGATGATTTCTTCAATACTTGAACCAATCATTTCATCATGTTTCCCATCCACAATTGTTTTGGCATTTAATATTTGATCAATGCATAACATGACATCATCATCAATCCATGATCCAATCTCATTGATCAACCAAACGTCCAGTTCATGACCTGAGCCGATCGGTTCATGCGCCTGAGCTGATCAGATCATTTGTTGAATCGGTCATTTCTGAGTGTAGATTGCCAATGTTATTTAAATTGAATACCTAACACTTTAGTCATCAATGTTAAGCATCATTCATGAATAAAATTGTATTCCAATTACATTCCTATGTGTGACCCTATAGGAAAGTTGGAGAACAACTTCAACCTACACTCCATAATTAGTGTTATAATAATTGTATAGTTCTTTTGTCTCTGATATCTAGATTGAATTCCAGTCATGAAATCATCATCCTCTTCAACGTTAAATCTATGTTACTTGACCTAGATCAGACTATCTGAGATATGTGTATGATCAATATCACATATTGACTCATACTAGCATGGCCATGTATTTCTCAGTTTCTCTTATCAAGTGGTCAGGGTATTAAACTCTTATAAGAGGGATAAATCACATCTACATCACTCACAATCATTCCCTATGTGTCATAATGTATTTGAGAATCACCTTGATGGAAACCCTTATTCAAGGTCACATTTGATGTTGACAAAGTACATCAAACAACATGTGATGAGTGTAGTGATTTTAGGTCTAAGAACAACAATCCCCACATCACTATGAGATTTGATTCTGAATACCATTTTGTAGTTTCCATGTATAACTCTCAAGGTGGGTCTGTCTGATACAATGTTTTGTAACAAGTATCTATGTGTTTGATTTGATATCATATATCATGTCTAGTGAGATTCTATCATCAATGAACACACTCTAGACTAAAGTGTTATTGTTGTCTATTAGCCTTCCATAATACCAACCGACTAGGGACATAACAAGAATGTATATACTCTTAAGATCCTCATGATCTCATTATTCAGGTCCTCAACCTGAAGATGCACATCATTGATTAATATCATTCTTTAGACATTTATCATGTACATAGACTCAGAATTGAATAAAACACAATAAATTGGAGGTTTACCTTTATTATTAATAAATTCATTTACAAGTTATGCCATTACAATCATCATATCATTGACTCTCTGGGCATACATACCAACATACTCCCACTTATAGTCATGATAAGATGTAATAGCAAGCATGATCCTAATGGACTTAACCATGGAAATTGGAGAAAATGTTTTGTCATAGTCAATACCTTGAACTTGTTTGAAACCCTTTGCAACCAATCGACCTTTGTAATTTTGTACAATACCATCCATGTCAGTCTTCTTCTTGAAAACCCATTTGGACCCTATGGGTTTTACCCCTTCAGATAGATCCACCAAGGTTCATACCATGTTGGTGTACATGGATTCCATCTCAGATCTCATGGCTTCTAGCCACTTCTCAAATTTTGGTCCCTTAACAACTTCTAGGTAGGTAATTGGATCATCATCAATGACCAATTCATTGCCTTCTTGAGTCACAAGATAACCAAATATTTCTAGCTCAAGGCATCTCCTACTAGATATGTGAGGTTCCTGTGTTATTTGAGGAATTTGATATTCCACAATGGTTTGTGACTCTCTATGTTACTCTTGTACCTCTACATGTTCAATGCCTTGTTGTTGGTCTCGAGGCTCTTTGAGTTCTACTTTCCTCCAACTGATTCCTTTATAAATGAATTCCTTTTTTAGGAATGCAACATCTCTGGAAACAAACACTTTGTTGTCATATGGATTATAGAAGTCATATCCTTTGGTTTCCTTAGGATACCCAATAAAAATAACATTTATTAGATTTGGATCCAAGGTTTTTGGGAAACTTCTTTCTCACATAAGCTTCACAACCCCAAATCTTCATGAAAGGTACATTGGGACACTTCCCATACCATACCTCATATGGTGTCTTCTGAACCGATTTAGATGATACACAGTTTAGTGTAAACATGGTTGTTTCAAGAGAATATCCCCATAAGGAAGTTGGAATATTAGAAAAATTGATCATTGATCGCACCATATTTGGCAATGTGTGATTCATTCTTTCGGATACACCATTGTGTTGTGGTGTTCCAAGTGGAGCCCATTTTGATATGATATCATAGGCTTGCAAAAGGTCCTCAAACTCATGGCTTAAGTATTCTCCACCCGACCAGAGAAAAGTGTTTTAATACTCTTGCCAAGTTGGTTATGTACTTCATTCATGAAATTCTTAGACTTTTCAAGAGTTTTTGAATAATATTTCATCAATTAAACATAACCATACATATTAAAATCATCATTGAAGGTAATGAAGTACTGATACCCACCTCTAGCATTTGTTCTAAAAGGGTTGCATACATTAGTATGCATGAGTCTTAATAGATCATTAGCTCTCTCATTGTTACCAATGAAGGGAGTCTGGGTCATCTTGCCCAACAAACAAGATTCACATGTCTCTATTGATTCAAAATCAAAAGTATCTAGATAACTATCTTTATGGAGTCTTGATATGCAATTCTCATTGATGTACCTCAGATGAAAATGCCAAAAATATGTTTTATTTGAGTCATCAAGTTTAAGACTTTTATAATTTACGTTATAAACATTTGTATTAAGATCTAATGAATAAATACCATAGGACATCAAGGCACTTCCATAAAGGATCTCATATTTTTAAAAAGAACATCGAACATTATTTATATGAAATTCATATCCATCCTTGTCCATGCAAGATACAAAAGTAACATTTCTATTTATGGTAGGTAAAAAATAGCAGTTCTTTAACTTTATTACAAGCCCCATGGGTAAAGATAAATTATAGGTTCCAACTACAGTGGAAACAACTCTTGCTCCATTTGCAATGCGTAGTTTGACCTCACCCTTTTGTAAAGGCTTACTTCTTCTCAGATCCTGCATATTTGAACATATGTGAGGTTCACATCTGATACCTCCGGTACCTAGTACCCAAGATGAAGAAGTAGATAGATTTATCTCAATAATGTATATACCTAAAGTGGAGATCTCAATCCCCTCCTTCCTCAATTCCACCAGATAGAGAGGGAAATTTCTCTTCTAATGTTCAAGCTAGCGACATTGGTGTGTTCACCCCCTCCCATTGCTTTAAGTGCAGAAGACTTGGGCTTCTGGCTAGCTTTAGAACTCTTCTTAGCCTTGCCTTTTCCCTTGGAATTTCCTTTTACTCTGTTGATCATCATCATAGACTTGGGCTTGTCTTTCTTCATTTGCATTTTAGCTATTCTCAACATCCCAATTAATTCTAACAATGGTTTGTCAAAATTGTTCTTGTGGTAGTTCATGAAAAATTGATTGTATGACTCTAGAAATGACTACAGAATAACATCAGTGGGCAACCCTTGGCCCAAGTTAAATCCCCAGTCTCTCAAGGTTCTCCACATACCCAATAAGCTTGAGAACATGGGGACCTAGTGGACCTCATTCTTCCATGTTTCACTTAAACAACGCCTTGGAAAGATCATATCTCTCCTATCTTTCCCGATCTTGGTACATGTTCTTAAGATGTGTTATCATCTCAATCACATCCATATTCTCATTCTATCTTTGCAAAACGTAGTTCATTGAGCACAACATCAAGCATTTGATATCTACGACATCCTTAGAGTGCTTCTTATAAGCATCTTTGTCAGCCTTAGGCGCACTGGGAGAAAGTTCATCTGGCTCTGGTATTTTTAGGACATAGAGCTTGTGCTCTTGTGTGAGAACAATTCTCAATGTCCTGAACCAATCATGAAATTTTTTTCCATTCAACTTGTCCTTCTCAAGGACTGATTGTAAAGAAAACATGTTGTTTGTCATCATTTGATTCTACAAGAAAAAATTACAATTTAGTCAAAAAAACTTTTGATTTGATTTCAATAAAATAACATTTGATGAGAATCAATTAGGCCTTTAATTGACTATCGATCCCACTATTTTATTTAAATTGATAACCCTCACTTATCAATTCTGAAGATTGCATCATACAATCTTCTAGTGAGATAATATCCAAAACAATCAAATTATTACCCGGACGATGCCAACGTCCATAACCAATCATTATGGTAGACAACTTTTGCCAATTTTATCTTATGAAATTCTTGGAACGATGGTATGCACAACTCTTTGCCACAATCATCTGCATGCTTCTAGGTACTTAATCTCATTAAGATCATGTAGTTAAGTCTGACCCAAAAGCCAACATGATAGTAATGCACCTTACTTGGTAGGTCCACATAATTACCATCACACTTCCATGAGATAGACAATGCACCATGCTTGGCGTGCTCCTGCATATTCAATCAAGCTTTTTGTGTGTGTTGCTAATGGAAAACATCTAAGACTTAATATATTTCATTGAGGAATTTATATTCATAAATATATATATACATATCCAATCACTACATACTTATAGTACGTATCATATACATGCTATAGCCACAATGAAAATGTGCAATAATAAACATAAGAAATGGTTATGGCCATCCTATTGTAATTCCTTGGAGACACAAGGAATTACTACCAACTAAGGTCCACATCCTATGTAGTAATATGTTGCTCATGACGATTTGTTGGATCCATTCCATGCCGATCAGTTCAACCTTTTGAACTGGTCGTCTAGCCTCATGGTCGGTTGGTTGGTCTCACAAATTGATCGTTTGTCTTCTAGTCCTTGCGACGTCTGGACTCCTCCATCCAGTCAGTTGGGCCACCAACTGATCGGTTGGATCCTCCTATCATCAACCTCCTTGGTACTCCAGCCCATTAGTTTGTCTCCTAAACCGCTTGGTTCGCCTGGTGCATAATGCCCTCTTTTTCATAATAAGAAATAAAATCTATCCTAACCCTATTTAACATATCACACTATAATTGGTAAACCTCGAGTACATTTGAGGATAGTATAGGAAGTAAATAATTAATACTTTTACATATGAAAATAAGAGATAGGCTCAGAATGCAAAGCGAGATATAAATAGTAACAACAACCATCCAACCAAGAAAAAATGGTCTGGGGGTATAGGCCATAGCCACACTTCCAATCATCGTAAAAATGATTTTTAAGGAAACACATATTGCATACATATCATATATATAGGGATCGTATGTGTGATTTAGTTGGATATATACATTTAATTATTTTAAGTAATCACTTCATTATGAAAATGATAAAATAGAAATATGATCATATCAATTAAATTCCAAAGCATAGTAAATTGGTGTGGCTCAGATACCACTCTTGGGAAATATGTAATCATATATGGAAACGGAAATAAAAATTTTACTTGCCATATTCCCATTGAACAATAGATCGCATCAACAACTATGGGATGGAAAAGAGGGTTGCAAGTTTATACCTAGTCTTGGATCAAGTCCAATGACAATTCCCTTAGAGTAGAGTGTGCCTTTATTCAAGTCGCACTTGGATGATTATCTTTGTAGTCCTACTAGTCAGACACTACAGGCAATAGTATGGTGTCCTCCTAGTGGGGCAAGTGCATGTCACCTTTGTGGTAGTCCATGTAGACCACCGAGAACTCCTATCATCCTAGATAAATGAACATGAAGGACTTTTCCCTTCTAGTTGATGTGCTAGCATCAACTTGATCTCCCATAATTATCTCTCCCTTGTTGAACCTCCCTTTGATAGGTATAACTTGATTAGACTCTCTTGGTTGCTACAACCAAAGAAGACAACAATTATCATATCTTATTGTTGTGTTTGGAAAGTCCCAGTACCCCTCTATTTATAGGAGGGTTAGGGTCAGGATTTCTAGTCGGTCTGGAAGTCAAAGAGACATAATTTCATGAATTTTCTAGAACCTATGAATGTGAAACCGATCACTTCACACATGAGATGATCAGTTCAACACTTGGACCTGTCGTTTCCTTATGTTTCCTATTCATAATTGTTTTGGTAATTAATATTTGATTAATGCACAACATGATGTCAGCATCAATCCTTGATCCAATCTCATTGATCAACAAAATGGTCAATTCACAACCTGAGCTAATCGGTTCATGCACTTGAGTTGATCGGTTCAACTTGCTGAACCTATCATTTAAGAGTGCAAATTTCCAATGTTGTCTAAATTGAATACCTAACAATTTAGTAATCAATGTTAAATACCATTCCTGAATAAACTCTTATTCCAAGTGCATTCCTATTCGTGTGACCATATAGGTCCTAAGTGACATTGGCGATGAATGTCCATAACTAATTTATGACATCACAAGCAATGATTGGTATCTAGAAAGATCATTGTTGCCCAAGTAATGCAAAACATTAGAGGACAATTTCAACCTACAATCCATGATTGGTGTTACAATGATTGTATAGTTCCTTTGTCTATGATATCTAGATTGAACTCAAGGCATGGAATTATCATCCTCTTCAACATTCAATCCATGTTCCTAGAACTTGATCATACGGTCTGAGATATGTGTGATCTCAATATCACATATTGACTCACCAGTATGGCCATGCATTTCTCAGTCTCTCTTATCAAGTGGATGGGACATCAAACTCCTGTAGGAGGGACAAATCCCATCTACATCACTCACAATCATTCCCCATGTTTTATAATGCATTTGAGCATCACCTTTATGGCAACCCTTATTCAAGGTCATGTTTGATGATGACAACATACATCAAACAACATGTGATGAGTGCAGTGATTTCAGGTCTAAGAGCCGCAATCACCACCATCACTATGATAGTTGATTTTGACTACCATTCTATGGTTCCCATGTATCAATCTCAAGGTGGGTCTTTCGATACACTATTATCTAACAAGTATCTATGTGTTTGTTTTGATATCATATATCATGACTAATGAGATTCTATCATCAACCAACACAAACTCTAGTCTTAAGTGTTATTGTTTTTTGATTATCTTTTCATAATACCAACTGACTAGGGACATAACAAGAATGTATATACTCTTAACATTTGCATGATCTCATTGTCTAGGTTCTCAACCCAAAGACACACGTCATTGAGTAATATCATTCTTTAGATATTTATTATGCAAAATCATTATATCATAACTGAATAAAACAAAATAAATTGTAAGATTGCCTTTATTGTTAATCAAATCATTTACAAGTTATGCCATTATTATATTCATATGATTGGCTATCTAGGCATACATACCAACAGTTGATACCTTTGGAATTGTATGTAACACTTTAAAGAAGAATAGTGTTACCCAAGAAGTGATCTACTTTAAGTCTTTCATATTCTTTCTATGAGATAAGGTTAACTCTTGGTTCTAAACCTTAAGGAATGGCAACATAGTGAATTGGGATGAATTAGCTAATGCATTCATAAATAAGTTTCCCCTTTCAAAATGACAATCAAGTGTAGGAACAAGATTAGTGGGTTTAATAGAAGCCTTTGGAGAATCTCTTTGATATTTGGGAAAGGTACTAGAATTATCAGAGAGAATGCCCTCACCAAGGATTTGATGGTAAATACTTGATAACTATCTTCTACAATGGCCCCATCCAATGGAAACGGAAGTCCATAAATGTTGCCGCTAGAAATGCATTCATGGTTTTGAACATTGAATGTTCTGTAGAGATAATAAAGAACATAGATTCCATGCAATCCAGATCAGAATATTAGAAAGGACTAACTGGCAACATATCTCAAAAACTATGAAATCCCTAATCACGGAATTGGACAAGATAGATACCAATGTCCACAATGTGAAGGAACAAAAGGTATGAGGCAAGAACCATGTGAAAGCAATTATAGATTATGTCACTTACAGAGAAAGAGAACAAACCTATGATCACTACATCTACATGCATGAATAAGAATAAGACATCTAGGTGGAGATGAGAATGTGTCATTAATCTACAAAAGGCAGGATCATGATGGATTATCCTATGGGAGGACATCAATTATAGAAATTTCTCATCTATTATCAACCTCCTGCAAGTTCTCATTTATTAGAACAACCTCCTAAAGCACCATATTTGTAAGAGGTAATGAACCACTTTGTTTCCAACATATTACTAACCTTCAATGAAATAAGAACTTCCAACACTAGCCAAGATATGTCATGATTATAGAGATGTTTGCAATTACAAAGAGGCAAGATAAGATGAATAAAAAACTCAGTCAATGTACCATCATCAACAACAACATGATGACCATTATGATATCTCTAATTGGAAATTTGACTGGGCAAGTATCTGACCTCCAAGAACACACAATTTGATAGATTAGCAACTAACACTCTAGCAGAACTGATAAAGGATCCAAATAGGTGAATATCATCTATTATTGAACAAAATCACCAAGTACATGAATCTACATGATTACAACTCTTTGATCATGGATGGTAACAGATTAACTTTGGTAGTGAACTAGTTAGAACCAAATGAGGCTATACCAAAAAAGGCTTCTCCACTCATTCCTAAGAAGGAGGTACCAAAGGTAAATAGTAAGGCAAATAAGTCCACTAAGAATATTATAATCTTCTAAAGAAGTACTTGCCAAAGTGGATCCATACACATACAAGATACCATTCACCTATAACCTAATAAAGGATCACCTCAAGAAGAGGTATGAAAATTTCATCGAAGAAGCGAATAAGTTGCACCTCAACATTCCCTTCATAGATGAGGAGATGCCAACCTATGCCAAATTCTTTAAGGATTTGATCACTAAGAGGAGATGGTGAAAAGAGGTAGAAAGAGACAAACTGGTCAAAATGGCTAGTTCCTTCGTACAAACAAATTTCCAACTAAGCTGAAAGATCCAAGAGCATTCACGGTGCCATTCAATAATGGTAATTCTATAGAAAGACAAAGCATGGAAGATCTAGGTACAAACATAAGTCTTACACTGTTGACATTGGAAACAAGACTTGTCCTAATTGATATGGTAAAGATGGGAATGATAATCCAACTATTTGATCACACTATCATGAGACCAATTGGATTTGTTGAAGATGTACTGATAAAGGTCAAAATATTTTTCATACCTTTGTGTCATAGTCATTGTAGATATGGATAAAGAACAATCCTATCAAATGATCTTTGGAAGACCCTTTCTTTCTATGGGAGAGCTCTCATTGATCTAGGATCTAAAATCAAAAGGATATGACTCCAAAACGTTCAAATGGACTTCATAGTGTAAGAGTAAACGAAATGGATCTCTCTATTCAAAACAATTTACTTTATAGATTTTTACAATAAACAATGTGTGAATATATTAGAATAAAGCCCCATAACATATCCTTTATTAAGGTCCATGAAAAATCAAACATCTAATATAAACACCCTAGAAGTTGAAGAGTTGCTGGAATTTCTTGACATAGAAGAATATTGTGAATACTTGGAATTTCCCTCATTTTATGTAAAAGTTGTAATTAAAAAAATTAATTAATTTACTTCTAAAAAAATATTAGTTGTGTTGGATATATAATGGACTCTAGATGGGGGGTGAATAGAGATAATATTGACCAGAGAGTTATACATTGTCCATATTTTGATAATGACATTACCATTCCATTCATATGTATCTAATATGTCTACTTGAGTTTGATTTCAAGCATTAGGTACATAGAAAGGATCAATTCAATCAATCCCTAGCTTGATCAAGTTCAAGTCAAAAGTAATGCAAATGCAATTTTTTGGAAAAACACTAAAACCCTTAGGATGATTTTTGTAATCATTTGTATTGATGTAACAACTTGTAACTAAGATGAAAAAAGAATCAGGAGCCCTATATTGGAACATTTAATCACTCTAATGACATTTTCAAAATTTCATTACAAGGTGCTTTTTCGGTTGATTTTCTCATGTGACAAACTCGATTGATCCCCTTGATGCATTTTGAGAATATCTAGAGTTTGGTTGAGTTTCCTATACATAGAACTTGACTGATCCCTACACCAGGCAAAACAAAATTTAAGAGATTGGTCAAGTTTCATCCAGGATAAACTCAACCAATCCTTCAAATTTTCTTTGTCACATACAATGATCGAGTTACCTTTATTGAAACTTGACCAACTGCGTTATACAAAGTGCATAGAAAAAGTAATTCTAATCATTGGAGTGTTGCAAATATCAAAATTATATCCATTACAACACCCCAAATGGCTAGAAAACATTCCTTAGTGCTCCTACCCTCTAGTGGACGCCCCCAACTATATATATGACCTATTAGAGTTCATTGTAAGGTTTCTCCTTCATGCTATTCAAGTTCCTAGCAATAGTTGAGTGCATCCAGTCCACTTAGGCCCCTTTTTCTCTCTTGTTTACAAATAAAAACATCCATATGAGTGAGATAATATATGTCTGAGAAAGCTACTTCATTGTAGACTTGTAAAGCTCTCAATTTTTCCCTTTCTCCAACCCCTTTCTTCAGGATCAATTTGGTGAAAGCTTCTCCAAGTAAAGGAGAAGGTGATAGCTAATTCAAGTTGTAGAAGAAGGTTCAAAAGCTTCTCTAAGGTCAAGGAGAAGGTGAAGGCTAAATATCCAGGAGTAGACTGGGTAAATCCTTCAAGGAAAAATACTCGATGCAAGAAGGGTATTTCCTTGGCAAAGGTGTCCAACTTCTTGCAAGAGTGGGCAAGACCTTATAGAGGTAGAAGACTCTAGATCATCTATATAGGTGAGACCTTGGTTGGTTATTGGCTGCCCTATCCTCAAAGGAAAGGAAGGTTATCCTTGACCCAAAAAAGGAAGGTCATATTGTATGTCTTATAATTGAATATAAGTATACATTAGTTGCAAATCCTAGGGCTTGACCTCCCTAGGTAGTGGACTGACTTTCTCTTAGTTTGGGGATTGGAACCACTCTAAATAGCTTGTGTTATTGTGTTTATTAAATATCTCTCATCCTTGCTATGTATGTTTGGTTTCACTACAAATTCAATATTTGCAAGTGTTTTTAGATATTTTTACCCCCTCTGGAGCCCATTTGATCCAACAAATAAAACCACTTAAACAAAATTATTTAGAATTTCAAGTTATATCCCAATATAATATTGCATATATGAAATTTGAGTGCAACTAAAAATGCATATCAAGGGAGAGAGAGATTGAACAAGCACCAAATAACACAAGTATTTATAGTGGTTCCAACCTCCAAACTAGGAGATGTACATCCATTACCTAGAGGGGTCAGTCTATAGGATTTATAACCATGTCTCACTCCTTATATTCCATAATAAGAGTTACAACATAAGACCACCCTTTTCTAGGTCAAGGGCTTGCTTCTTCCTATGATCGTGCTTGGTTTCTTGGTTTTATAAGAAACAAGCCACAATGTCTCTTTCAACTATCGAAGCTAAAAACATTACAAGTGGGAGTTGTTGTGCCTAAGTCCTATGGATGAAGCAAATGCTCCAAGAATTTAACATTCATTTTGATGTTTCTCCCATCTATTGTGACAATATTAGTGTAATTAATCTCTCTTATAATCATATATTGCATAGTAGACCTAAACATATAGAGGTTTGTCATCATTTCATTTGTGACCACATTGACAAAAAGGATATCTCTATCACACATGTGGATATGGAGAATTAGCTTGAGGTCATTTTCACTAAACCTCTAGCTAGAGAGAAATTTACTTTTATTAGATCTAAACTGCTCATAACTGGTCTTAATGATATAGACATGCAATCTAGCTAGATGTTATCACTCCTATATGTTTATTTCTCATAATTGATCATGTTCTACTTGAAAGTGTTAAATTTTCCATGATTTCATGCTATGTTTCGCTTGTTATTGGCTATTTTTCACAAATGCATGTTTTATCGAAAAATAGTAGCCAACAATGATTGAAATGTGCCAAAGTATGTTCAAAATGCATGAAAATCTAGAGAAATAAATTAATATAGCACTCTATAGGCTTAGAATTAAATTGTTTATGTTTTGGATAGGATGACCACCTGTTGAGTTTGTCATTATACAATTCGACCGATTCCTATTCGATGATTGAACTAACATATCAGTTCAGTCGAGTTCCGGACACACAAAACTTGACCGAACATGTTCCTAGACACAAATTAAAAAGAGGATTGACTGACTTTTGTCCCTCTCAACTAGAGAAATTCAACCGAAGACCCATACTCTAGTGTTCATTCTCAAATCCTAGGCTAGACCAATCCTTCCTAGCCTTAGATCAACCCTCCTTGCTTCTCCCAATCGCTACCTAGGTGGTTAGCCGACATGTCTCTTGCGTTCTCTCCTTCGTTTGGTGGTTATCTCATCTCCATCTGACCATATGGCCTCCAACCATTGGAAGAGATCCACCCAATCTAGAGAACCATATTCCTCCATGGCTCCAAGACATGTCTCCTTTGATGGAACCTATTTCATCTCAACTCAAGCCTTGAATAGGTACAAGGAACTCCTTCTTGGGAATCCATTTCCATTTTGAGCCTTGTTTGAACCTTGTTTTTCAACGAGTGAGGTGATTAAAGAGGTAGCTAGGGTGTTCAAATCACACCATCTCAGTGCTTTGTGTGTAGAACACGTGCTTTGCAAATGCCATGTGAAGCATGAAGGTTGTTCATGAATTCTATGATGTAGAACTACACCACCATAGTCCCACCACCTAATAACCAAGTCATCTTGATTTCAATGATAACCACTACTAAGATAACTATCTCTATGGATTCTTTGAATTCCTATTTCTTTAGTACCGATTCATTGCTTCATGGGTGGCTTCCTATCCGCAATACCATAATCTTTTGGACCCTGAAGGTTTCTAAAACATCTTTGATCATGTGCTTACCCTTATAGATATCCATAAGTTCTTCAAGAAACCCGACATCCCTTATATGAAGAAGTCAACCATACCCTCCTCTTCTCTTGATATCAAGACAAGATTGATCTCCTTAGTAGTCAATTGCAATATCCATCCTAAGAGGAATCAAATAGAAATTGCAGAGAATACTACAGTGATCATGTATCGTCTATTGAATGATATTGGAGTTAACTGAGCTTGTTACATTATACATCATATGACCTACTTCGATTTTAAGAAGAACACCACCAACACCCATCACCCTTACCCTAACCTAATCTATGGTGTTTTTGCTCACCATGCTAAAAATTCTCTCTTCCATGACCTGGGCTACAAACCAAGTCGCAAAGGGGTTTGCATTAGTGAGACAACCATGAAGAAGACCTTTCATTCTACCTCTTTCACCACACCAAGTGCCTCTACCTACACCCATGCCCCTCCTCCTCCTCCACCACCAAGACCTAACCATCCGCACCTCATTTTTGTATCAAATGAAGCCCTCATGGGATATATGATACATCAATAGGCGTATAACCTTAGGGTTCAGGACCATCTCCACCCAGGACCTCTGCCAGATCATGTCTCACATGAACCTATCCTATAGCCTGCCCTACCAACCCTACTAGGCTTACCTAGGAGCCTCTTATGCCTCCTATGCATACAATCAGTTCTACCCTAACCCTCCACATACTGCTACTTCTGCTGCACCCCCTATTACCTTTGATGGTATACATTCCCCTACCCTTGGTGCCCTTCCTCTTCTATCTCTTCATGTTGGCCCTATCACCACTCTACTTATTGGTTATGATGGAGTTTCTACTCCCACCTTTTCGCAAGCAAATGCATTACATGCATGTGCCATGTATTGGGCTGAGCAGTATGCCAGATTGCCTGGTACTCATTCTTTTAGACCTCATGTTGATGAGGAGATACCTGACAATGATGTTGAGGAAGAAGCTATAGATGGTGAGGATGTTTAGGATGGTGATGATGTTGGTGATGATGGATCTTCTGATGGTGATGATGGTGAGGCCACGACTATTTCCACTGTTGCACCCTCAGATGATGATGAGGATTACCAGCCAGATCCTGATGATGATGATGTTGATGATGATCACGTTGATATAGATGCCCTATATGTTTAGTTCGTAGTCTATAACATGCTTATCTAGATATATTTCTATATATTTTTCATGCATTGAACATTTGGGTATTGTAGTTGTTTCTTATCGGTTTTTAGTTTTCACATCGAGAGGACATCATCAGTGTTGTAATCTTCATCTTATGTACCTTAAATCTTTAGTTGCATATGTCTTATGAGTTCTTGGTATGTTCTCCATATTTTGATTATGACCCTAGATTGTTTGTTTCTGTAGTGCTTGCTTTAGTGGTTTCTTGTGTAGTTTGTATCTGTGGATAAGACCTATGCTTTATAACTCTTCTACCCCCTACCTTTATGTAATGACAAAGAGGGAGAAGAATATGAGAGCTCATGTATTGTAGGTACCACATGGGGTAAATGAGCTCATCCATATTGAAATTATTTCCTATGTGATCCTGTTCATGTGAAGTATCTAAAATATCATGTGACATGCTAAAGGACCATGTAGTATATATATATATATATATATATATATATATATATGTGCCATGGTTGTATATGAAAAGACTAAGCATGCAGGTAAAAGTAAGCATGAATTGAGGCGGAAATTAGCATTGTTCATTCATGTATTCCCTTACAATTCACAAGGTAAATGTTCAACTTTCACATCCTTCTCAAAGGTAAAAGTTTAAATTTTCGTATCCTTTTCAATATGTTGTGGAATGGTTTGTCATTGTCAAAAAGGGGGAGAATGTTGACCTTAGAGTTATACAATGTCAATATTTTTGATAATGACTTAACCATTTCATTCATATGTATCTAATATTTCTATTTGAGATTGATTTCAGGAATTAGGTACATGAAAGGATCAATTCAATCAAGCCCTAGCTTGATCAAGTTCAAGTCAAAAGCAATGCAAATGCACTTTTTTGTAAAACACCCTTAAACCCTTATGATGATATTTTTTATCATTTTTATTTATGTAATGACTTGTAAATAAGATGAGAAAAAAACAGGAGCCCTAAATTTGAATGATTAATCACTCTAATGACATTTTCCAAAATTCATTACAGGGTGTTTTTCGGTCGAGTTTCTCTTGTGGCAAACTCGACCGATCCCCTTGATGCATTTTGAGAATGTGTAGGTCTGGTAGAGTTTCCTATATAGAGAACTCGACCGATCCCTACACTGGGAAAAACTAAATTTAAGAGATCGACTGAGTTTCATCTAGAATAAACTTGACCGATGCTTCAAATTTGATTTGTCATATAGTGTAACGGGTAGAGTTACCTTCATTGAAACTCGGCCGACTTCACTATATAGAGTGTGAAGAAAAAGTTATTCTAACCATTGGAGTGATGTAAATCTTGAAATTATATCTGTTGCAAAACCCCAAACGGCTAGAAAATGTTCCTTAGTGCCCCTACCCTACCCTCTAGTGGAACCCCCACCTATAAATAGAACATCTTGTAATTCATTCCAAGGTCGCTCCTTCATGATATTAAAGATCCTAGCTATAGTTGAATGCACATAGTCCACTTGAGCCTCTTCTCTCTCTTGTTTGCAAATAAACACATCCATATGAGTGAGATAGGATTTGTTTGAGAGAGCTACTTCATTGTAGACTTGTAAAGCTATCAAATCTTCCCTTTCCCCAACCCCTTTCCTCAAGATCATGTTGGTGAAAGTTTCTTCAAGTGAAGGAGAAGGTGCAAGCTTCTTCAAGCTATATAGGAAGGTGTAAAATCTTCTCCAAGGTGAAGGAGAAGGTCAAGGCTGAAGATTCGGGAGTAGAGTGGGTAAATCCTTCATGGAAAAAGACATAATGCAAGAAGGGGATCTCCTTGGTGAAGTTGTCCAACTACTTGCAAGAGTGGGTAAGACCTTGTAGAGGTAGAATACTCTAGATCGTCTGGATATGTAAGGCCTTGGTTGGTTATTGGCTTCATTGTCCTCAAAGGGAAGTTTGGGTATCCTTGACCTAAAAAAGGAAGGCCATCTTGTATGTCTTATAATGAAATATAAGTATACATTAGTTGTGAAATCATAGGGCTTGACCTCTCTAGATAGTGGATGGACTTTCTCCTAGTTTGGGGATTGGAGCCACTCTAAATAGCTTGTTTTCTTGTGTTTGTTCGATCTTTCTCATCCTTGCTATGTATATTTAGTTGCACTACAAATTCAATATTTCCAATCCCATACATTGTAGCAACTTGAAGGTCTAATGAATTGTGTGCAAGTTTTTTCAGATATATTCACTCCCCCTCTAGAGCCCATTTGATCTAACAGATAAAACCACTTCAACAAAATTCATTAGTATATCCCAAGATAATATTGCACATATGAAATCTGAGTGAAACTAAACATGTGTAGCAAGGGGGAGACAGATAGAACAAGAACCAAATAACACAAGTATTTATAGTGGTTCCAACCTCCAAACTAGGAGATGTGCATCCATTACCTAGAGGGGTCAGTCTATAGGATTTTTAACCATGTCTCACTCCTTATATTCCATAATAAGAGTTATAACATAATACCACCCTTTTCTAGGTCAAGGGCTAAACTAGAATTTCTTTTCAATCAAGGGTTGATAATCATTACAAAGTACTTACCTATCCATGACCAAGAGTTTTCCACCTTTCAAAGGACTTATCTACTCTTGAAACAAGTCTTTGACCTTCTTAAAGAACTTATCCACTCTTGCAACAAGTCTTCAGCCTTCAAGGTCTTACCCACTCTTGTCTTGGATCTTTTGCTTTTGACTTCACCTTCAGCAAGGAGAAACTTTACATCAAGGGACTCCTTCCCATCTTCTTTGTCACCTCTCTTAGCCAAGAGAGAGAATCTTCATCTTCATGGTAGAAAGAGATATTGGGAGGTAGAGGAAGTGAGAGACTCACTAGATATCCATGTAGAACTAGCTCTCATAAATTTCCTACTCACTATAATGGATGTAGAAAATTGGTTAATCTCATGAGTGTGGATGGAGGCCCTTTGGATGAACCCCCCCAACAATAGTATAGGGACCTTCTGTAACACCCAATTTTCTAAAACATGTAGAATACTGAGCAAAAGCATAAATCTCGTTGGGATGCCACAAAATGATTACCATTGCATAATAATAGAGTTCATATATAAACCAACATAGGATAAAATAATAGTTTAACATAACTCACACATGAATAAAACTAAACATGTTTACACTTAAACACCCTACACTTTATCATTACATAAAATACACTCTCTAAACTAAAACACATGTCTTATAACCATAAAGGAAATCTAATCTATTGATAGTTAGCACCCCACCAGGTTTGGTCTCAGATTTCCTTGAGATCCTTCTTTAGTTGGTCCTTATATATCTTTATCCTTGATGTTGATCCTTTCCTGTTGGCATCGTGCCCCCATGCATGCATCAAACAAAAATTGGTAAGTGGAATTGAATATATATCTTTATGAAACGTGTAAATTGAAAACAAACTTTAAACACTAAACGTTGAAAAAGGGACATAATTTCTTTTAAATTATGTCTTTTATCTTGACCTATATAAGAATCTTTGGGTTTTGCACCTAAGTGCCTATTCTCTTATGCACCAAAGTGCCTCTTGGGTTGCACCAATGTGCCTCTTCTCTTATGAACCAAAGTGCCTCTTAGTTTTGCTTTGATGAGCCTCTTGATGAGGATCTTATATAAGTTATCTTTTAACATTATCTTTCTCTTAAAACTCTTTACTTTCTCTTAAATATTAATGTTGACTTTAATCTTACTATGCATAAAGAGGATATAGTAATATTGACAAATAAACATGAAATTCAGATCATTAATCATTGACTTTTAACAATTGTACAATAAATAATGCATTCATAACATTCATTGTACATACATATATACAATCTATCAAATACTTATGTTCAAAGTGTATGAACCATTACCTCTCTCTTAGAGAATTCTTAGTTTCTCTCCTTAGGTTTAGGAACCCCTAATCTCTTCCTGAGGTTGATTGGAACCCTAATTACCCTATTATCACAATTATAATTCATTAACAACTAATATTCATCCTAATTTCTAGGGTTTTGAGATTCATGATTAAAACAAGGAAACACCAAGTTAAAAAAAGCTTTGGAACATATCCCATACTCTCGATCTTAAAAAACCCTTTCCAATGCATATTTTTGGGAATTTTGTTTGACAAAGCATTAAATAGATGTGAATTTTGTAAATGCTAACCAATAGAAATTCAAGAAAATAACACATGTACTCATCCATTGCCCAAGAAAGCGCTTGGCCCATGTTGAGGTGGTTGAAACCATGATAGCCAAGATGGACCTAGTTCCAGCTCTTCTCTATGAGCGTGAGGGATAGGAAGGGTGAGCGAAAACCCCAAAATACCCACAACATAGCTTGACATATTGGAATCAGAACTGGGGGAAAATTGAAATCAATATGCCTTTTATCCTTCTCTTCAGAAAACTAGAACTGGACTTGCTTTTGATGGAATCTTGGCTATAAGGTTTGAGTGAATCTCCCCTCCTCAAGTCTTGGAGGATACACATTCATCCTCTCTTTCCAAAACTGATCTCAATGGCCTCAAATTCATGATTTGGGTGATCAAAAGGAGAGCACCTCTCTGTCATTATTGATCCCCATTACTGAGGCTAGAAATCTCAAGTTAGACAAATACTATGAAAACTAATGTTCTGGGAACCTTCATAACATCTAGGCAGAACTGAACACTAATTAAAGAAGCAACAAATAGAACAGAGCATCCATGGATCGATGCCCAACACAGTCAAAAGGAAAAGGGGGGAAACTAGGAAAATGGTGCTTATTGGTACTCTTGTCAAATTGGTGGCGCCGAAACCTTGTTGAAGGTTCTTGGAGGTGAGTAGTGCCTCAGGGATGATTTTGATGGTTTTGAGTGTTGTGGAAAAATGTTGGAGATGATTGGGACCTAGGTTGACCTCAGGGTAAAGGAGCTAACAAATAGGGGCAAAAAAATGGTGCTTTGGGTTTTCGAGATGGCCGAGATTGTGTCTGTGGCCTCACCTATATAGGCAGTGTGCCTAAGGGGCTAGATTCCTAGCCACCATGGGAAACAAGGGAGCGTGAAGGAGTTCTTATGGTTTGGGGATTCTAGGGCACGAAGCCTTGAGGTGTTAGGGATTGGGAGAATTGCTAGGATGCGAGGATGGTGAAAAGAGTCTTGGAATCTCGTGACATCGACCAAAGAAAGAGAGCATAGGGGGAGAAGTGGTGGGACACTATGGTTTTATCTAGCCCAGGAGTCGAGTGAAGGAGGAATTCCTCCCATTCGCGGATGCCTTCGGGTCTGAGTCCGACCCCGACTCTGACTCAAGGGTTGTGTGACACATTATAATGTGGCAACCATATGAAATTGACCGATTAAAATCAAATATTGTTAAAGTAGGATTAAAATGATATTAATTATTTTCCTAAATCAATTGGGGTAGCTACAGTGCTCCAACTTCAATGAAAATTGTTATATTAGCCAAAGTTATGACACAGAATCCAAAAATAGAGTTAGTTTCCTGATTAGACCAACCTATCTTATTACATCTCTCTTTTTAGGACAAACATTTAATTAATCATATACGATTACTGAAATGAATTTGGGGATAATATTTTTGGAAAAGCCAAGCATTATCTAAACCAACTTATGTAAAAAAAATTGAGGCCATAAAAAGAACATTGGTTGGGTGAATTTCATTTTAGATCCTAAATGTCAATTATTCAATAGTTAGGGCTAAATTGATGATATTGAGTTTCAATTGAATTGATTAAGTACAATGTTATCTAAATTAGTTGAAGTAACATAATTGAGAGCCATAATCACATTAGTCTATGTATTAATAATTTTGCAATAAAAAGAAAATTAGGGTTTCAAATTAGGGTCATTTTATAAGATTCAAATCTTTTGGGTGTTCCAATTCTGCCCACCTTTTAAAAATTTGTCCTCAGAATTTTTAGGGTACTACCCACCTTAGGGTTTTCCTTATCCTTAACATGAAAGTTTTAACTTATAATTCTACACATGTTCAATCATAAGATGAGACTAATCACAACTATAACCTTATAAAGATTTAATAACTTAAACCATGCCTTGTTCATTCTTATCATCTTCATCATCATCCACCATGGTGAATATTCTACCATGTCACTTCTCTCTAGGTGCTTCATTGACTTTGGGCTCCTTATTTTGAAACTTGGGGAGGTTGGGTCTAATACTTCCTATTTCACCACATGCATAGCACACTTTGGTTCCAAGCCTGCATTCTCCTAGATGATAGCAAGTTCTCCAACCACGTCTTAGCATCACCTTTGAGCATGTGAGTCCCAAAATGAACCCCGGATGGGTTAGAGCAATCTAGATCATGCAAACAATGCTCCATCTTCTGCAGCCAACTTTCAACTTTTCCCACCACATCCATTTCATCCTCTCCAACAAAAGAATCATGCTTGATCTTCAAGAATTCAACTAGGGAAATCTTGGGGTAGGCCCTACGGTTGCCTAACTGGTCCTTTCTTCTTAGGTGTCACCTGTGAATGAGGACATAAACTAGATGAGATTATGAGAAAATCCTTGTGACCAACTTTATTTTTAGCTCTGGAATCATATTGTAACACCCCAATTTTATAAAGCATGCACAATACTGAGTGAAAGCATAAATCTCATTGGGATGTCACAAAATGATTATTGTTGCATAAAAATAGAGTTTATATATAAACTAACACAGGATAAAATAATAGTTCTCATACTCAAGTCCTCAACATAACTCACACATGAACAAAACTAAACATGTTTACACTTAAACACCCTATACTTTCTCATAACATAAAACACACTCTCTAAACTAAAACACATGTCTCATAAACAAAAAGGAAATCTAATCTGTTGAAAGTTGGCACCCCACCAGGTTTGGTCTAAGATGTCCTTGAGCTCCTTCTTCAATTGGTTCTTAGATAGCTTTATCCTTGTTGTTTCTCCTTTCCTGCATGCATCGCGCCCCCAGCCTTGCATCAAACAAAAATTGGTCAGTGGAATTGAACATATTATATCTTTATGAAACATGTAAATTGAAAATAAACTTTAAACATTAAACATTGAAAAAGGGAGACAATTTCTTTTAAATTATGTCTTTTATCTTGACCTATATAAGAATCCTCATGTTTTGCACTGAAGTTCCTCTTCTCTTATGCAGCAAAGTGCCTCTTAGGTTGCACCAAAGTGCCTCTTCTATTATGCACTGAAGTGCCTCTTAGTTTTTCTCTGAGGAGCCACTTGGTGAGGATCTTATATAAGTTATCTTTAAATGTTATCTTACTCTTAGAAATGTTTACTTTATCTTCAATCTTAATCTTGACTTTACTCTTAATGTGCATGAAGATGATATAGTAATATTGACAAATAAACATGACATTCAGATCATTAATTCATTGAATTTCAACAATTGAGCAATATATATTGCATTCATAACATTCATTGTACATACATATATATAATCAATCAAATACTTATGTTCAAAGTGCATGGAACGCTTACCTCTCTCTTAGAGAAGATATTAGTTTCTCTCCTTAGGTTTAGGAACCCCTAATCTCTTCCCGAGGTTGATAGGAACCCTAATTACCATGTTATGACAATTATAATTCATTAACGACTAATATTCATTCTAATTTCTAAGGTTGTGGGGTTCATGATTAAAATAGGGACACACTAAGTCAAAATAGGCTTTAGAACATAGTCCATCCTCTAGATATCAAAAACCCATTTCCAAAGCATATTTTTGAGAAATTTTCTGACAAAGCATTAAATAGATGTAAATTTTGTAAACGTTGACCAATAGAAATTTGAGAAAAAAACATGTACTTATCTACTGCCCAAACCAATGCTTGGCCCATGCTGAGGTGGTCAAATCCACACTAGTCAAGCTTGAACTGGTTCCAACTCTTCTCTGTGCACATGAGAGATAGGAAGGGTGAATGAAAAACCCTAAAATACCCATAGCATAGCGTGACATATTGAAATCAGAACAGGGGTAGAACTAAAACCAATCTTCCTTTTATCATTCTCTTTGGAAAATCAGAACTAAACTTGATTTTGATGGAATTTGGGATACAAAAGTTTGAGAGAATCTCCCCTGCTCAAGTCTTAGAGGATACACAGTCATCCTCCTTAAACAACACTGGTCTCAATGACCTCAAGTTCAAGACTTGGGGGTGATCAAAAGAAGGAGAGCACCTCTCCGTCATTACTGATCCCCATTACTGAGGTCAGAAATCTTTGGAAAGATAAACATTAGGAAAATAAGGTTCTAGGAACCTTCATAATGTCTAGGCGGAACCGAACACTAATAAAAGAAGCAACAAACAGAACAGAGCGTCCATGGATCGGTGTCCTACACGGTCAAAGGAAAAAAGGGGAAAACTAGAGAAATGGTGCTTACCAGTCCTCTTGTCTAATTGGTAGTGCCAAAACCTTTTTGAAGGGTCTTGGAGGGTGAGCAGTGCCTCAGGGACAATTTTGATGGTTCTGTGTGTTGTGTTAGATCACTGGAAATGGTTGGAAACTAGGTTGACCTCAGGGTAAAGGAGCTCACAGATAGGGGAATAAACAAATGTTGGTTTTGGGTTTTGAGATGGTTGAGATCATGTATGAGGCCTCACCTATATAGGTGGTGGCCCTAAGGGGCTGGATTCCTAGCCACCATAGGAAACCTGGGAGCGATAAGGAGTTCTTTTGGTTTGGGGATTCTAGGGCAGGAATCCTTGAGGTGTTAGGAACCAGGAGAATCACCAAGATGTGAGGATGGTGAAAATAGTCTTAGAATCTCATGACATCAAGAATAGAAAGAGAGTACATGGGAAGAAGTAGAGGGATTCTATGGCTGAGTCTAGCCTAGGATTCAAGCAAAGGAGGAAGTCCTCCTATTCGTAGACACCTCTGATTCTGACCCAGACTTTGACTCAATGGCCGCATGACACATTATAACACAACAACCATATGAAAATTATGGATTAGATTCAAATATTATTAAAGTAGGATTAAAATCATATTAATTCCTTTCCTAAATCAATTGGGGTATCTAGTGTTATCCAAATTCAATGAAAATTGATATATTACCAGAGTTATCAATAGGAATCCAGAAATAGAGTTAGTTTCCTCATTACACCAACCTAGCTTATTATATCTCACTTTTTAGGATAAACATTTAACTAATCATATAGGAATACTTAAAATGAATTTGGGGATCATCTTTTTGGAAATCTGAGAATTATCTAAACCAACTTATATAAAAATTTTGAGGCCATAAAAATAACATTGGTTGGGTAAATTTCATTTTAGAACCGACATGTCAATTATTGGATAGTTAGGGCTAAATTGATGATATTGAGTTTCAAATGAATTGATTAAGCAAAACTTCATCTAAATTAGTTTAAGTAACATAACTGAGAGCCATAATCACATTAGTCTATTTATTAAACATCAATTTCGGAATAAAAAGAAAATTAGGGTTTCAAATTAGGGTCATTTTGTAAGATTCAAATTTTTTGGGTGTTACACCTTCATAGTGCTTGGATAACCATGGGATGAGGCCCAAGGGGTCCTATTTATAATTGAGGATGCATCCTATATGTTAGAGACATTTAGGATGAATTTTAGTAGTTTTAGGGAGAGTTGAACAAATATATTTCACTTTGTGACTCTCTCCAATGACTAATTTTTGTACAGTAGAACTGGTTGTCCGTCGAGTTTGGTCCAAGGACAACTTGGCTGACAAGGTTGTTGTTATAGTTAGGTCCAAGGAAAAATCGACTGACAAGACTCCCTATCTAGCCAGCTAGTTCTTAATCAAGTTATCTACTAATAATAAACTTGACCGACAGAGGTTCCTCACAAAGCCAATATCAATGGTTGCCAGCCGAGTTACCTCCGGGCAAACTCAATCGACATAACCACATGTCTTGGACTTTGTCAAGTCCTTTAAAGTACAATATAACTCCTCATAATAATTTATATTAAACTTTTGTGCTTAAATACAAGTGATACAATAATTACAAGTGATTTACATCAAAGATCTAAGGAGAAAACTATCTATTCTTCAACCTTGATCTTTGTGCTTGTATTACTCGATTTTCTCCAAATTAGGGTGTGCAAGATTAGGCATTTAGAGTGTGTCTATCCAATCTTAAACCACTCATGTAGAATCATAAAATAATAGTTTAGTCATTTTAGACTTTTAGTCAACATTCTCCACCTTTTTTAAGATGACAAACTATATCATAAATGTATCAATTTTTTTTTCAAGTAAGATAAATAAAATCATATTTTTTGGATGAACCTAGGGGTTTTATCGAGTTGATTACATATTATCCCCCTCAATTTATGCTAATTAAGTTCATATATTCCCTCTCAATGTGTGTTATTTCTCATGCATGGTTATCTTTAAGAACATTTAGAAAGTATTTATTCTCCTCATATATGTACTACATATATGGCTTCTTCCCTTTATAGAAGAGATTGTCTTCTTCCCCTTTGTTATTTTAAGAAGTGGGGGTTTGAAGATCTAACATAGAACTTGTTTGGAAAAGGAAGAGTGGAAGAGAAAAATAAAGGGCTTGTCCAAGCAATGTATGTAAAGATAATCAAGACATGCATTTGAACAACCCTAGATATAATTCTATCAATAAACAAGGCAATGCTATGCAAGAAACTCAAGATAGTAAATCAGCTAGTCAAGGAACAAGTTTGAGTATGTATGAGACAAGATACAAACATATCATATAGTTGGATACCAATATTGTAACACCCCTGACCTGGGTTATGCTTTAAACCTAGGTGTTTTGATTAAGAAAGATGATTATATGTTTAATCTCATCTTGTGAAAAGTAATTAGGGCTCATGAGGAACTTATGTTTCAATTTTGATCCTGTTTGAACAATGTTGAAGCAATGATTTCTTATTTTGGACTAAAGTGAAAATTACCCAAGTTGAGGGGTTAACTTGCAAATTGCACATGATAAGATGTTCCTCTGATGATTGAGACATCATAAGAATGAATATGATGTAGTAGTATGGTTTCTACAAGCCTGGACACCAAGATAGAGCTTGTTGGACAATGTTGTGCATTAAAACCTAGTTTTGGAGTAAAGTGCAATTTACCCAAAATCTAGGGTTCAATATGCAAATTACCACTTCAATAAGGTCCTTAATGTTTCTTGGAATCATGTATAGCAAATAAAATGAGAGGGACTCCTCATTTGAACTAAGTTGGAGGAGAGAGAATCTTGACATTAAAATAATCAAGAATAATGCCTAATTGAAACCCTAATTCGATTTAGGGCAAAAATGAATAAAAATAATTGAATGGCTTTCAACAAAAATGTTTTGGGTTGATTTTGAATAAGGATGGACGTTACTTTGCTAAGATAAGGAACGAAAATATCTTAAGTAGGTGAAATTCCACTCGCCTTATTATAAAGAAAAGTAATTTCCACTCACATATGGGATATTAATATAATAAGCATTAAGGTGCTTAATTTGCTTTTCTTTAAATTGAGGATAATGAAGGGGAATAAAAGGCAAAGGAAGGTGCCTCGTATCCATGTAATTGAGGGGGAAGAGGCGGCCATAATTTTTGGATTAATTGGATTTTTATAAGGCATTTTCTCTCTCATCAATTTCCTTATAAAAGTGCCTTTTCCAAATGAATTGAAAGGCGTTTTCGGCCCTTTCTTCTTCCTATGCTTGGGATGATCTCAAGGGGACTTAGGAGCAATAGGAGGACGAGCTCCAACCTGTTGGTAAGCTTATTGACCCTCGTTCTTTATGATTTCATGGTGGAAATCGAAAATAAATTATGGATTCCTTCTTATTTCGATCTCCTCTTCAACCCTAGCCAACTTTTGCAATCAAAAGCTTGAGGACGAGCCTAGGGGGAGTTGCTAGAGATTCATCCACCATTTATGGCGTGATCTTGGAGCTTTGGAGCTCAATTGGAAGCGGGTTTTATAACTTAAACCCTCAAACATTGCTATTGCATCAATCTTCTATGCTTTGTTGATTGATTTCTTCAATTTTATACACTTTTGTTTCTTTGCTGCAAATTCCATCAAGAAAGGTTGCTGTTCTTGGGTGCACGAAGGAATATGATGATGAAATCATCATAAGAAAGCACCTCACCAAATATCTTAGTAGCAAACGATCTCAAAAGTTGGGACCAAACGGTTTCACCAAAACCGTTTGGTGACCAAACGGGTTGCAAACCGTTTGGTGGCAAACGGGTTCAAACCTGTTTGAAGGAGTTGACCAAGCGTTGAACATTTGGGAATCTCGTTCCTAATTATGTAGGATAATTACCCTCCAATTTGAGGGGTTAACCCCAAAGGAATCATAGGTTGAAGGCCAATCAATTAGACAAATCGAATTGAATTAAGTGCTGATTTTCAACCTGAATAACTTGACCTGCTTGGGAAAACGGGTTGAAGACCGTTTGAGATGGTTGACCAAGCGTTGACCGTTTGGGATTCCTGTTCATAATGATGTTGATTAATGACCCTCTAAATTTGAGGGGTTAACTCCAAAGGAATCATAGGTTGAAGGCTAATCAATTAGGAAAACCTAATTGGATTAAGTGCTGATTTTCAACCTGATTAACTTGACCTTCTTGGGAAAACGGGTTCAAGACCGTTTGAGTGAGTTGACCAAGCGTTGACCGTTTGGGATTACTGTTCATAATTATGTTGGTTAATTACTCTCCAAATTTTAGGTGTTAACTTCCAAGGAATCGTGAGTTGAAGTCTATTGAATTAGGCAAACCCTAATTGAAAACAGTGCTGAAATTCCAATGAGTTAAGTTGAGATTTTGGGTTGATTAGCCCAAACGGGTTCAAGACCGTTTTGGGATCATCCAAACGGGTTCAAGACCGTTTGGGGATCACCCCAAGACCGTTTGGAGGTCTGGGGTCAAGTATAGTTGATCAATTGAAGGTCCAAAGGTACCAAATCATACTACAACTCAATGCTGATTTGTTGATCAACTCGATAGACCAATCCATGATGATTTTTCACTAAAGTCCAAAGGTTGGATGAGCCAAACGGTCTCAAGACCGTTTGGAGATCATCCAAACGGTCTCAAGACCGTTTGGTGGTCACCCAAGACCGTTTGGAGGTCTAGGGTTGAGTATAGTTAGGTGTTTGAAGGTCTAAAGGTACTAAGCTGATATACAATGCAATGTTGATTTGGTGATCAATCCAATGAACCAAACCCAAATTGGAATGCTTAGATTTGAGTGATATGATGGTAAAACGGTCTCAAGACCGTTTGGAGGTCATCCAAACGACCTCAAGACCGTTTGGGGTCAGGTCATACCCAATTTGGATGATGGTTCAATGGTTTCAAAGCAACTAGTCTTACATTGATTAGTGTTGTTGAATCATCGATTCCAAACCCTAATTCAATTGAATCAAACCCTAATTGATGATCAATTGAGGGTCAATTGAGGGTCAAATCATTTGACGGTTGACCTATTAAAATAAATTGAAGTATGAGGATAGGTCCAATTGATGATTGATTCCATGAATTCAATGATTGAAGGAATCAACATTGGAAACCCTAATTCAATTGGATACTTATGTAATGGAGGTCCAATGTGATTGAATCTCTTGAGAATAAAGATGGTGAATGATCCATTGATCCAATTCTGATTAGTAATGATAGTCAATGAAGGTACAAAGGTTGAAACCCTATTAGTACCTAAGTGGTTAGTGCCAATTAAGGGATGAACCCTAATTGCTTATAGGATCAATGACTTGATATACTATGTTAATCATAGTTGTATGAACTCGATTCAAGGGTTGATATGACCTAATCAAGTTGAGATGATGATAGCATGAATTCCTATAAGAATATGATTCATGTGGTGTTTAAGGGTATGATCCTTAAGTAGAGAGATCATGAAACCCTAATCATGAACATAAACCCTAATTATGGGCAATGTGATATGAAACCCTAATGAAGGGTGATTCTATATGCAATGCCTATTCTAAAGAAGGGAGATGGTATGTGAAACCCTAATCCCTAATGAGAGAATAGAATTCATACTTGAATATGATGCATGAGGTGAACTTCCTTTGCACGACCATGCAAGGTAGCACGGCCGTGGTAGCTTCCCCTCGCACGGCCGTTCTTGGTTGCACGACTGTGGTGCTCTATGCTTGATTTAGAGGTGATTTGAAAGTGACCTCATATGATCGTATACCTTGATATGATTATAAGTCCAATATAATTGGATGAAGGATACATAAGATATGTGATGAGAAACCCTAGTTGAGGGTGTATCATTGTGATTGTTTATAAGCAACTTTATAATAAAGTCATGCCTTAAACTAAGATAAGTCCATATCATGTGAGATAGCTGGACAATTCTAATGTGTGGCCTTTGCATTATATGATAAAGGTAAGAGATTAGTGATGGAATGTATTAAGAGGGAAATACCTTAATACAAGATAAGATGGATAAATCAACAGAGTTTGAAATGATGAGAAAGTGATACATCAAGATATGATAGTTATCACATTCAGCATTTCAGGGTTTATATGCCTTGATGTACTTCAAATACAATATAATTGGGTAAGAAACATATGAAGTGTGTTATGAAACTATTACAATGAAATGTAATGAGTTGTTACACCTTGATGAGTGTTAATTAATGTACCTTGAGAATGGGGTTAAGCCCAAATAATGTGTATGATATAATCATACCATGATAAGGATGAAAAATGAACTCATACCTTGAATTGATGATCATTAATGCTATATGATGAAAGTAATGTTCTAGAATAATCAAATATGATATCCTTGAATGCCCCAGAGGTATGGAATAATGTATTAAGGGTTGGACAGATAATGAGATCATGAACTCTTTATTAATGAGAAATGGGGAACCCTAACCCTAATTTGGGTAAAGGGAATGAAAAGCCCTATTTGATAGTAAACCCTAATTCCTGGTAGAGGAATAATGGTGTTACTATAACATCACATGATGTGATGAATATCTTGTATGATTGTTATCATGCCTAATAACCATACAGATATTATGAGATGATGTATATAGCTAGTGTGAGCTGTGACATTTATATAATAAATGTTGATTGGCATTATGTGCCTTAATGTTGTTGTTGCTTAGTAAAAGAAGCAATATGCATGGACTTTTATGAGTCACATGAGTAAGTTGTTACCTTGTGAGAGGTGACAAGATATTTCATGGCCTTGTGAGCCAGGTGTGATGCTTGTGTAACAAGTATCATGAATGCCTTGGTCAGATGACCTGAAGGTGATAGTTACCTGAAAAAGGTATAATAATGCTCAATGATGAGTTAAGGGTTTGAATACCCAGAACCATATGATTATGGTGATGAGAAAGTGAAGGGATGATAATTCCCAGTATTGAAATGAGGGACTGAGTTCCCAGGGTCTTTGAAAGACTGATAAATATCTGATAAAAGTAGTACATGTCTCTTTATAGCATTGTTGTAATAAGTTATGTTTGAGAACTTGGCTGATGCTAAAAGAATATGAGAATGTACTTAATAAATCAAGTGAAATCTATTCATGTAGTGCTCTGACCATAGATCCATCATCGTCAGGAATAGGTGATGGTGAAACGGGTGCCCGCGGCAAAACCCGGAGCAAATATTTTTTAAATATGTGGGGGTAAATGGGCGAAAATATCCTTACGTCCTCTTGAAGAGATTGTTGGAAGGTAAACAAGAAACCTCTCAATCCTTCATGAATATGTCGGGATGGATGTATCATGAATCTCCCAATGATACTTAATGTCGGATCGAGGAGATAAACAAGAAATCTCTCGATTGGCGATGAGAGTGCAGTTGACGCTGTAACTTTGTAGCGAAGGTGCCAGAATACCCTGGCTAGCTAGTTAGCAGAGACATGAGATGTCCTGCATGTGGTCTCGTACTGACTGAGACAGATGAGGTCATAAGAATCCGGCTCTTTTGATGACCTATGTATGGTACTGAGGCAATTTCATAATGGTCGATTGGAGTATGAGCGGTATATCTCATCTCCTCAGAGCATAAGTGTGATTGTAAAATGTAATCAGCCGTATAGCATGTTTGCTTAAGGATTGAATACGGAGATTCATTGGTTGATGTTGTACTTCTTTGTGCATTCCTTAGTAGATAAATGTTAATTATGTTTCTTTATATTCTCTGCAAAGTAGACAGATGAATTACTTATCTACCATGGGTAGATGCAATGACCTCCTTGAGAATGGAGATTATCTTATTCTGTTCTATGATGAATAATTCTGTCTGATAATGTAAAAGTAACCCCTACTCAGTTTTAATTTGATAAACTGCAATAACAATGTTTTTGGTGGAGAGTTATATCTCTCGATGGGGAAATTTTCAATTGTCTCACCCCCGTGGGAAACATTTTTAGGTATGCATGGAAGGCAGAGCAGAAACCCTAGAACAGGGAAAGAGCAGCAGCAACAGCAGGGACAGCAATAAAATCTCAGGTGGAAATATTGTCTGTCTAGTTATATAGATAGTAGTCTTATGTGTCGTCTCTGTACTCTCAGGTCCTCGGAGTTTTAAATGTATCAATCTGAGTTTTGGCTTAGTGCCTCGAAGTTTTTATACAGCCTGTGTATATTTGTTAACAGGGCAGTCAATGTTGTAATCCTTGAAAAGGAATGGTACAGGTTGTGTACTTGTGAACCAGGATGAATTTGGAATACTTTGGTTCATTGTTAAAGAGTTTTCCTGTGAATGGATCTCTTTGCAAAAAGTTTTAAATTTTCAGTGATTTTCAGTAATCCGCTGCAAATAATTCGCTTCCGCATTAGTTAATCCTGTTTTTGCGAGATGGTCGTTTCAATTAGTGGTATCAGAGCTCTAGGTTCGCTGAGTCTACAGAGACATAGGACTAAGTTGTTGAGTCTGTGTTAGTGTCCTCCAGTATACCCTATAACGATTCCTGCTTGTGCAGAGAAAGGGTAAAGTTTAAAATGACTGGAGAGCACAAGGAACACATTGCTAAGGGCAATGTTGTTGCACCAAGAAGAGGTACAAGGGATCATGCAAGAATAGAATGAGTGCCTGAGAATCCCCATTAAGACCTGATCAGGATAGAGAATCCTATGATCATGCTCTTGTTGGGTAGATTAGGGCAACAATAATGCATATGAGTGGATTGGATGCTAGGCTTATAACCTAGGTAATCAGTCCTTAATACAGAAAGCTTGATCTTAAAATGAGTTCCTAAATGACTTAGTCATGTTGGAACAAGGGAAAATATGGAAAAGATTAACTTATGGCAAGAAAGTAGACTCTGCCATGAGCTTAGACAGATAATAAATATGTGATGGCAGTGCCCAAGAAGGGGCAATAAGCTGAGAAGTAGGTGATGATCTCTATAATTTTAGAGACATTTGCCTAATGGTTCTAAAAAGCCAAGATTTTTGGTACAAATAGTGCAATAAATGCCTAGTGTACCAGGGCAGTAGCCCCTAAGTAAGTGTAAAGGTCTTAACCTTTCACCTGTAAAATTCCATGGCTTAGTTTTTGCATCAGTAATAAGACTAATAAGACCATGATGTGAGGACAATGTATGTTATAAATGTGTACATGTTGAGTACACTAAACCCCTTTTGTTATAAAAAGAAGGACTGCTGATTTGGTTTTCCCTATTAGTTGTCATATAGGGAAGAAATGATGAGAATTAGAATTTGAATTATGTTCAAGTATTCTTTTAAATGTTCTATATTGATCTTACCTCTATGAAAGAGGAAGAGGTATAGAAGAGATGCCTGGATAAAATCTAGGGATGTTAAATCTTATGTTATGATAATATTAAAAACAAGAAATATGATAGCATGTAAGTGCATACTACTTGATCTCAATACTTGTAAACCCTGATCAGGTTTACAACTATTGATGATAAAGTGAGTATGGAAACTCTTAGATTGATATCTTTTTGATTGCCCTGATCAAGCAATCATTCTGATACAATCTAATGAGTATCATGAAATAAGAAATATGGTATGGATAAATGTATCATACCTTAAGTACAAGAAAGAAGGATCTGATAGGAATTCTGATTAGTATGTGTATATGAGGAAGTAAAAGTATGACCCTCATATGATGAGAAAGAGAACAAGGGAGGTGATCCCTGTTCAATAAAGTTGTAAATATGATAAAAGAATGATGAGAATATGATGTGTTTTCAACACATGTGACTGATACCAGGGTAATGGATTCTAGTATCTGATAATTATCAGATGGTTTAGATTAGCTACCTGGAGTGGTCAACTATGAAATCAGTCTGATTATATAAAATGATATGAACATCATATGTTAGGGGTTTATGCTTTGCATAAACATAACAACTAAATATGTCTTTAAGATAAGATCTCAATTGACTCTATCAGAATATTGTGAGAAGGAACTTTGTGTTGATCAAAGCTCTATGATGTCTCCATAACAATGAGGTGTTATGTAGAGACATGATGATATGATGAATGAATAATATATGATCCCTTTATCTGGGATTTCGGGGACGAAATCCTTGTTAGGGGTTTATAATTTGTAACACCCCTGACCTGGGTTATGCTTTAACCCTAGGTGTTTTGATTAAGAAAGATGATTATATGTTTAATCTCATCTTGTGAAAAGTAATTAGGGCTCATGAGGAACTTATGTGTCCATTTTGGTCCTGTTTGAACAATGTTGAAGCAATGATTTCTTATTTTGGACTAAAGTGCAAATTACCCAAGTTGAGGGGTTAACTTGCAAATTGCACATGATAAGATGTTCCTATGATTATTGAGACATCATAAGAATGAATATGATGTAGTAGTATGATTTCTACAAGCCTGGACACCAAGATAGAGCTTGTTGGACAATGTTGTGCATTAAAACCTAGTTTTGGAGTAAAGTGCAATTTACCCAAAATCTAGGGTTCAATATGCAAATTACCACTTCAATAAGGTCCTTAATGTTTCTTGGCATCATGTATAGCAAATAAAATGAGAGGGACTCCTCATTTGAACTAAGTTGGAGGAGAGAGAATCTTGACATCAAAATAATCAAGAATAAAGCCTAATTGAAACCCTAATTCGATTTAGGGCAAAAATGAATAAAAATAATTGAAGGGCTTTCAACAAAAATGTTTTGGGTTGATTTTGAATAAGGATGGACGTTACTTTGCTAAGATAATGAACGAAAATATCTTAAGTAGGTGAAATTCCACTCACCTTATTATAAAGAAAAGTAATTTCCACTCACATATGGGATATTAATATAATAAGCATTAAGGTGCTTAATTTGCTTTTCTTTAAATTGAGGATAATGAATGGGAATAAAAGGAAAAGGAAGGTGCCTCGTATCCATGGAATTTAGGGGGAAGAGGCGGCCATAATTTTTGGATTAATTGGATTTTTATAAGGCATTTTCTCTCTCATCAATTTCCTTATAAAAGTGCCTTTTCCAAATGAATTGAAAGGCTTTTTCGGCCCTTTCTTCTTCCTTTGCTTGGGATGAGCTCAAGGGGACTTAGGAGAAACAGGAGGACGAGCCCCAACCTGTTGGTAAGCTTCTTGACCCTCGTTCTTCATGATTTCATGGTGGAAATCGAAAATAAATTATGGATTCCTTCTTATTTCGATCTCCTCTTCAACCCTAGCCAACTTTTGCAATCAAAAGCTTGAGGACGAGCCTAGGGGGAGTTTCTAGAGCTTCATACACCATTGATGGAATGATCTTGGAGCTTTGGAGCTCAATTGGAGGTGGGTTTTATAACTTAAACCCTCAAACATTGCTGTAGCATCAATCTTCTATGCTTTGTTGATTGATTTCTTCAAATTTATACACTTTTGTTTCTTTGCTGCAAATTCCATCATGAACGGTTGCTGTTCTTGGGTGCACGAAGGAATATGATGATGACATCATCATAATCAAGCACCTCACCAAATATCTTAGGAGAAAACGATCTCAAAAGTTGGGACCAAACGGTTTCACCAAAACCGTTTGGTGACCAAACGGGTTGCAAACCGTTTGGTGGCAAACAGGTTCAAACCCGTTTGAAGGAGTTGACCAAGTGTTGAACGTTTGGGAATCTCGTTCCTAATTATGTAGGATAATGACCCTCCAAATTTGAGGGGTTAACGTCAAAGGAATCATAGGTTGAAGGCCAATCAATTAGACAAATCGAATTTAATTAAGTGCTGATTTTCAACCTGAATAACTTGACCTGCTTGGGAAAACGGATTCAAGACCGTTTGAGATGGTTGACCAAGCGTTTACCGTTTGGGATTCCTGTTCATAATGATGTTGGTTAATGACCCTCTAAATTTGAGGGGTTAACTCCAAAGGAATCATAGGTTGAAGGCTAATCAATTAGGAAAACCTAATTGGATTAAGTGCTGATTTTCAACCTGATTAACTTGACCTGCTTGGGAAAACGGGTTCAAGACCGTTTGAGTGAGTTGACAAAGCATTGACCGTTTGGGATTCCTGTTAATAATTATGTTGGTTAATTAATCTCCAAAGTTTAGGGGTTAACTCCCAAGTAATCGTGATTTGAAGGCTATTCAATTAGGCAAACCCTAATTGAAAACAGTGCTGAAATTCCAATGAGTTAAGTTGAGATTTTGGGTTGATTAGCCCAAACGGGTTCAAGACCATTTGGGGATCATCCAAACTGGTTCACTACCGTTTGGGGATCACTCCAAGACCGTTTGGAGGTCTGGGGTCAAGTATAGTTGATCAATTGAAGGTCAAAAGGTACCAAATCATACTGCAACTCAATGCTGATTTGTTGATCAACTCGATAGACCAATCCATGATGATTTTTCACTAAAGTCCAAAGGTTGGATGAGCCAAACGGTCTCAAGACCGTTTGGAGCACATCCAAACGGTCTCAAGACCGTTTGGTGGTCACCCAAGACCGTTTGGAGGTCTAGGGTTGAGTATGGTTAGGTGTTTGAAGGTCTAAAGGTACGAAGCTGATATACAATGCAATGTTGATTTGGTGATCAATCCAATGAACCAAACCCCAATTGGAATGCTTAGATTTGAGTGATATGATGGGAAAACGGTCTCAAGACCGTTTGGAGGTCATCCAAACGACCTCAAGACCGTTTGGGGTCAGTTCATACCCAATTTGGATGATGGTTCAATGGTTTCAAAGCAACTAGTCTTACATTGATTAGTGTTGTTGAATCATCGATTCCAAACCCTAATTCAATTGAATCAAACCCTAATTGATGATCAATTGAGGGTCAATTGAGGGTCAAATCATTTGAAGGTTGACCTATTAAACTCAATTGAAGTATGAGGATAGGTCCAATTGATGATTGATTCCATGAATTCAATGATTGAAGGAATCAACATTGGAAACCCTAATTCAATTGGATACTTATGTAATGGAGGTCCAATGTGATTGAATCTCTTGAGAATCAAGATGGTGAATGATCCCTTGATCCAATGCTGATTAGTAATGATAGTCAATAAAGGTACAAAGGTTGAAACCCTATTAGTACCTAAGTGGTTAGTGCCAATTAAGGGATGAACCCAAATTGCTTATAGGATCAATGACTTGATATACTATGTTAATCATAGTTGTATGAACTCGATTGAAGGGTTGATATGACCTAATCAAGTTGAGATGATGATAGCATGAATTCCTATAAGAATATGATTCATGTGGTGTTTAAGGGTATGATCCTTAAGTAGAGAGATCATGAAACCCTAATCATGAACATAAACCCTAATTATGGGCAATGTGATATGAAACCCTAATGAAGGGTGATGCTATATGCAATCCCTATTCTAAAGAAGGGAGATGGTATGTGAAACCCTAATCCCTAATGAGAGAATAGAATTCATAATTGAATATGATTCATGAGGTGAACTTCCTTTGCACGACCATGCAAGGTAGCACGGCCGTGGTAGCTTCCCCTCGCACGACCGTTCTTGGTTGCACGGCCGTGGTGCTCTATGCTTGATTTAGAGGTGATTTGAAAGTGACCTCATATGATCGTATACCTTGATATGATTATAAGTCCAATATAATTGGATGAAGGATACATAAGATATGTGATGAGAAACCCTAGTTGAGGGTGTATCATTGTGATTGTTTATAAGCAAATTTATAATAAAGTCATGCCTTAAACTAAGATAAGTCCATATCATGTGAGAGAGCTGGACAATTCTAATGTGTGGCCTTTGCATTATATGCTAAAGGTAAGAGATTAGTGATGGAATGTATTAAGAGGGAAATACCTTAATACAAGATAAGATGGATAACTCAACAGAGTTTGAAATGATGAGAAAGTGATACATCAAGATATGATAGTTATCACATTCAGCATTTCAGGGTTTATATGCCTTGATGTACTTCAAATACAATATAATTGGGTAAGAAACATATGAAGTGTGTTATGAAACTATTACAATGAAATGTAATGAGTTGTTACACCTTGATGAGTGTTAATTAATGTACCTTGAGAATGGGGTTAAGCCCAAATAATGTGTATGATATAATCATACCATGATAAGGATGAGAAATGAACTCATACCTTGAGTTGATGATCATTAATGCTATATGATGAAAGTAATGTTCTAGAATAATCAAATATGATATCCTTGAATGCCCCAGAGGTATGGAATAATGTATTAAGGGTTGGACAGATAATGAGATCATGAACTCTTTATTAATGAGAAATGGGGAACCCTAACCCTAATTTGGGTAAAGGGAATGAAAAGCCCTATTTGATAGTAAACCCTAATTCCTGGTAGAGGAATAATGGTGTTACTAACACATCACATGATGTGATGAATATCTTGTATGACTGTTATCATGCCTAATAACCATACAGATATTATGATATGATGTATATAGCTAGTGTGAGCTGTGACATTTATATAATAAATGTTGATTGGCATTATGTGCCTTAATGTTGTTGTTGCTTAGTAAAAGAAGCAATATGCATGGACTTTTACGAGTCACATGAGTAAGTTGTTACCTAGTGAGAGGTGACAAGATATTTCATGGCCTTGTGAGCCAGGTGTGATGCTTGTGTAACAAGTATCATGAATGCCTTGGTCAGATGACCTGAAGGTGATAGTTACCTGAAAAAGGTATAATAATGCTCAATGATGAGTTAAGGGTTTGAATACCCAGAACCATATGATTATGGTGATGAGAAAGTGAAGGGATGATAATTCCCAGTATTGAAATGAGGGACTGAGTTCCCAGGGTCTTTGAAAGACTGATAAATATCTGATAAAAGTAGTACATGTCTCTTTATAGCATTGTTGTAATAAGTTATGTTTGAGAACTTGGCTGATGCTAAAAGAATATGAGAATGTACTTAATAAATCAAGTGAAATCTATTCATGTAGTGCTCTGACCATAGATCCATCATCGTCAGGAATAGGTGATGGTGAAACGGGTGCCCGCGGCAAAACCCGGAGCACATATTTTGAATATGTGGGGGTAAACGGGCGAAAATATCCTTACGTCCTCTTGAAGAGATTGTTGGAAGGTAAACAAGAAACCTCTCAATCCTTCATGAATATGTCGGGATGGATGTATCATGAATCTCCCAATGATACTTAATGTCGGATCGAGGAGATAAACAAGAAATCTCTCGATTGGCGATGAGAGTGCAGTTGACGCTGTAACTCTGTAGCGAAGGTTCCAGAATACCCTGGCTAGCTAGTTAGCAGAGACATGAGATGTCCTGCATGTGGTCTCGTACTGACCGAGACAGATGAGGTCATAAGAATCCATCTCTTTTGATGACCTATGTATGGTACCGAGGCGATTTCGTAATGGTCGGTTGTAATCCTTGAAAAGGAATGGTACAAGTTGTGTACTTGTGAACCAGGATTAATTTGGAATACTTTGGTTCATGGTTAAAGAGTTTTCCTGTGAATGGATCTCTTTGCTAAAAGTTTTAAATTTTCAGTGATTTTCAGTAATCCGCTGCAAATAATTCGCTTCCGCATTAGTTAATCCTGTTTTTGCGGGACGGACGTTTCAATTAGTGGTATCAGAGCTCTAGGTTCGCTGAGTCTATAGAGACATAGGACTAAGTTGTTGAGTCTATGTTAGTGTCCTCCAGTATACCCTATAATGATTTCTGCTTGTGCAGAGAAAGGGTAAAGTTTAAAATGACTGGAGAGCACAAGGAACACATTGCTAAGGGCAATGTTGTTGCACCAAGAAGAGGTGCAAGGGATCATGCAAGAATAGAATGAGTGCCTGAGAATCCCCATTAAGACCTGATCAGGATAGATAATCCTATGATCATGCTCTTGTTGGGTAGATTAGGGCAACAGTAATGCATATGAGTGGACTGGATGCTAGGCTTATAACCTAGGTAATCAGTCCTTAATACAGAAAGCTTGATCTTAAAATGAGTTCCTAAATGACTTAGTCATGTTGGAACAAGGGAAAATATGGAAAACATTAACTTATGGCAAGAAAGTAGACTCTGCCTTGAGCTTAGACAGATAATAAATATGTGATGGCAGTGCCCAAGAAGGGGCAATAAGCTGAGAAGTAGGTGATGATCTCTATAATTTTAGAGACATTTGCCTAATGGTTCTAAAAAGCCAAGGTTTTTGGTACAAATAGTGCAATAAATGCCTAGTGTACCAGGGCAGCAGCCCCTAAGTAAGTGTAAAGGTCTTAACCTTTCACTTGTAAAATTCCATGGCTTAGTTTTTGCATCAGTAATAAGACTAATAAGACCATGATGTGAGGACAATGTATGTTATAAATGTGTACATGTTGAGTACACTAAACCCCTTTTGTTATAAAAAGGAGGACTGCTGATTTGGTTTTCCCTATTAGTTGTCATATAGGGAAGAAATGATGAGAATTAGAATTTGAATTCTGTTCAAGTATTCTTTTAAATGTTCTATATTGATCTTACCTCTATGAAAGAGGAAGAGGTATAGAAGAGATGCCTGGATAAAATCCAGGGATGTTAAATCTTATGTTATGATAATATTAAAAACAAGAAATATGATAGCATGTAAGTGCATACTACTTGATCTCAGTACTTGTAAACCCTGATCAGGTTTACAACTATTGATGATAAAGTGAGTATGGAAACTCTTAGATTGATATCTTTTTTATTGCCCTGATCAAGCAATCATTCTGATACAATCTAATGAGTATCATGAAATAAGAAATATGGTATGGATAAATGTATCATACCTTAAGTACAAGAAAGAAGGATCTGATAGGAATTCAGATCAGTATGTGTATATGAGGAAGTAAAAGTATGACCCTCATATGATGAGAAAGAGAAAAAGGGAGGTGATCCCTGTTCAATAAAGTTGTAAATATGATAAAAGAAAGATGAGAATATGATGTGTTTTCAACACATGTGACTGATACCAGGGTAATGGATTCTGGTATCTGAGAATTATCAGATGGTTTAGATTAGCTACCTGGAGTGGTCAACTATGAAATCAGTCTGATTATATAAAATGATATGAACATCATATGTTAGGGGTTTATGCTTTGCATAAACATAACTACTAAATATGTCTTTAAGATAAGATCTCAATTGACTCTATGAGAATATTGTGAGAAGGAACTTTGTGTTGATCAAAGCTCTATGATGTCTCCATAACAATGAGGTGTTATGTAGAGACATGATGATATGATGAATGAATAATATATGATCCCTTTATCTGGGATTTCGGGGACGAAATCCTTGTTAGGGGTTTATAATTTGTAACACCCCTGACCTGGGTTATTCTTTAACCCTAGGTGTTTTGATTAAGAAAGATGATTATATGTTTAATCTCATCTTGTGAAAAGTAATTAGGGCTCATGAGGAACTTATGTTTCAATTTTGGTCCTGTTTGAACAATGTTGAAGCAATGATTTCTTATTTTGGACTAAAGTGCAAATTACCTAAGTTGAGGGGTTAACTTGCAAATTGCACATGATAAGATGTTCCTATGATGATTGAGACATCATAAGAATTAATATGATGTAGTAGTATGGTTTCTACAAGCCTGGACACCAAGATAGAGCTTGTTGGACAATGTTGTGCATTAAAACCTAGTTTTGGAGTAAAGTGCAATTTATCCAAAATCTAGGGTTCAATATGCAAATTACCACTTCAATAAGGTCCTTAATGTTTCTTGGCATCATGTATAGCAAAGAAAATGAGAGGGACTCCTCATTTGAACTAAGTTGGAGGTGAGAGAATCTTGACATTAAAATAATCAAGAATAATGCCTAATTGAAACCCTAATTCGATTTAGGGCAAAAATGAATAAAAATAATTGAAGGGCTTTCAACCAAAATGTTTTGGGTTGATTTTGAATAAGGATGGACGTTCCTTTGCTAAGATAAGGAACGAAAATATCTTAAGTAGGTGAAATTCCACTCACCTTATTATAAAGAAAAGTAATTTCCACTCACATATGGGATATTAATATAATAAGCATTAAGGTGCTTAATTTGCTTTTCCTTAAATTGAGGATAATGAAGGTGAATAAAAGGCAAAGGAAGGTGCCTCGTATCCATGGAATGGAGGGGGAAGAGGCGGCCATAATTTTTGGATTAATTGGATTTTTATAAGGCATTTTCTCTCTCATCAATTTCCTTATAAAAGTGCCTTTTCCAAATGAATTGAAAGGCTTTTTCGGCCCTTTCTTCTTCCTTTGCTTGGGATGAGATCAAGGGGACTTAGGAGCAACAGGAGGACGAGCCCCAACCTGTTTGTAAGCTTCTTGACCCTCGTTCTTCATGATTTCATGCTGGAAATCGAAAATAAATTATGGATTCCTTCTTATTTCGATCTCCTCTTCAACCCTAGCCAACTTTTGCAATAAAAAGCTTGAGGACGAGCCTAGGGGGAGTTGCTAGAGCTTCATACACCATTTATGGCGTGATCTTGGAGCTTTGGAGCTCAATTGGAGGCGGGTTTTATAACTTAAACCCTCAAACATTGCTATTGCATCAATCTTCTATGCTTTGTTGATTGATTTCTTCAATTTTATACACTTTTGTTTCTTTGCTGCAAATTCCATCAAGAACGGTTGCTGTTCTTGGGTGCAAGAAGAACGATGATGATGACATCATCATAATCAAGCACCTCACCAAATATCTTAGGAGCAAACGATCTCAAAAGTTGGGACCAAACGGTTTCACCAAAACCGTTTGGTGACCAAACGGGTTGCAAACCGTTTGGTGGCAAACGGGTTCAAACCCGTTTGAAAGAGTTGACCAAGCATTGACCGTTTGTGAATCTCGTTCCTAATTATGTAGGATAATGACCCTCCAAATTTTAGGGGTTAACTCCAAAGGAATAATAGGTTGAAGGCCAATCAATTAGACAAATCGAATTGAATTAAGTGCTGATTTTCAACCTAAATAACTTGACCTGCTTGGGCAAACGGGTTCAAGACCGTTTGATATGGTTGACCAAGCATTGACCGTTTGGGATTCCTGTTCATAATGATGTTGTTTAATGACCCTATAAATTTTAGAGGTTAACGCCAAAGGAATCATAGGTTTAAGGCTAATCAATTAGGAAAATCTAATTGGATTAAGTGCTGATTTTCAACCTGATTAATTTGACCTTCTTGGGAAAACGGGTTGAACACCGTTTGAGTGAGTTGACCAAGCGTTTCCCGTTTGGGATTCCTGTTCATAATTATGTTGGTTAATGACTCTCCAAATTTCAGGGGTTACCTCCCACGGAATCGTGAGTTGAAGGCTATTCAATTAGGCAAACCCTAATTGAAAACAGTGCTGAAATTCCAATGAGTTAAGTTGAGATTTTGGGTTGATTAGCCCAAACGGGTTCAAGACCGTTTGGGGATCATACAAACGGGTTCAAGACCGTTTGGGGATCACCACAAGACCGTTTTGAGGTCTGGGGTCAACTATAGTTGATCAATTGAAGGTCCAAAGGTACCAAATCATACTGCAACTCAATGCTGATTTGTTGATCAACTCGATAGACCAATCCATGATGATTTTTCACTAAAGTCCAAAGGTTGGATGAGACAAACGGTCTCAAGACCATTTTAAGCTCATCCAAAAGGTCTCAAGACCGTTTGGTGGTCACCAAAGACCGTTTGGAGGTCTAGGGTTGAGTATGGTTAGGTGTTTGAAGGTCTAAAGGTACTAAGCTGATATACAATGCAATGTTGATTTGGTGATCAATCCAATGAACCAAACCCCAATTGGAATGCTTAGATTTGAGTGATATGATGGGCAAACGGTCTCAAGACCGTTTGGAGGTCATCCAAACGACCTCAAGACCGTTTGGGGTCAGGTCATACCCAATTTGGATGATGGTTCAATGGTTTCAAAGCAACTAGTCTTACATTGATTAGTGTTGTTGAATCATCGATTCCAAACCCTGATTCAATTGAATCAAACCCTAATTGATGATCAATTGAGGGTCAATTGAGGGTCAAATCATTTGAAGGTTGACCTATTAAACTCAATTGAAGTATGAGGATAGGTCCAATTGATGATTGATTCCATGAATTCAATGATTGAAGGAATCAACATTGGAAACCCTAATTCAAATGGATACTTATGTAATGGAGGTCCAATGTGATTGAATCTCTTGAGAATCAAGATGGTGAATGATCCATTGATCCAATGCTGATTAGTAATGATAGTCAATGAAGGTACAAAGGTTGAAACCCTATTAGTACCTAAGTGGTTAGTGCCAATTAAGGGATGAACCCTAATTGCTTATAGGATCAATGACTTGATATACTATGTTAATCATAGTTGTATGAACTTGATTGAAGGGTTGATATGACCTAATCAAGTTGAGATGATGATAGCATGAAATTCTATAAGAATATGATTAATGTGGTGTTTAATGGTATGATCCTTAAGTAGAGAGATCATGAAACCCTAATCATGAACATAAACCCTAATTATGGGCAATGTGATATGAAACCCTAATGAAGGGTGATGCTATATGCAATCCCTATTCTAAAGAAGGGAGATGGTATGTGAAACCCTAATCCCTAATGAGAATTCATACTTGAATATGATTCATGAGGTGAACTTCCTTTGCACGACCATGCAAGGTAGCACGGTCGTGGTAGCTTCCCCTCGCACGGACGTTCTTGGTTGCACGGCCGTAGTGCTCTATGCTTGATTTAGAGGTGATTTGAAAGTGACCTCATATGATCGTATACCTTGATATGATTATAAGTCCAATATAATTGGATGAAGGATACATAAGATATGTGATGAGAAACCCTAGTTGAGGGTGTATCATTGTGATTGTTTATAAGAAACTTTATAATAAAGTCATGCCTTAAACTAAGATAAGTCCATATCATGTGAGATAGCTGGACAATTCTAATGTGTGGCCTTTGCATTATATGCTAAAGGTAAGAGATTAGTGATGGAATGTATTAAGAGGGAAATACCTTAATACAAGATAAGATGGATAACTCAACAGAGTTTGAAATGACGAGAAAGTGATACATCAAGATATGATAGTTATCACATTCACCATTTCAGGGTTTATATGCCTTGATGTACTTCAAATACAATATAATTGGGTAAGAAACATATGAAGTGTGTTATGAAACTATTACAATGAAATGTAATGAGTTGTTACACCTTGATGAGTGTTAATTAATGTACCTTGAGAATGGGGTTAAGCCCAAATAATGTGTATGATATAATCATACCATGATAAGGATGAGAAATGAACTCATACCTTGAATTGATGATCATTAATGCTATATGATGAAAGTAATGTTCTAGAATAATCAAATATGATATCCTTGAATGCCCCAGAGGTATGGAATAATGTATCAAGGGTTGGACAGATAATGAGATCATGAACTCTTTATTAATGAGAAATGGGGAACCCTAACCCTAATTTGGGTAAAGGGAATGAAAAGCCCTATTTGATAGTAAACCCTAATTCCTGGTAGAGGAATAATGGTGTTACTATCACATCACATGATGTGATGAATATCTTGTATGATTGTTATCATGCCTAATAACCATACAGATATTATGAGATGATGTATATAGCTAGTGTGAGTTGTGAAATTTATATAATAAATGTTGATTGGCATTATGTGCCTTAATGTTGTTGTTGCTTAGTAAAAGAAGCAATATGCATGGACTTTTATGAGTCACATGAGTAAGTTGTTACCTAGTGAGAGGTGACAAGATATTTCATGGCCTTGTGAGCCAGGTGTGATGCTTGTATAACAAGTATCATGAATGCCTTGGTCAGATGACCTGAAGGTGATAGTTACCTAAAAAAGGTATAATAATGCTCAATGATGAGTTAAGGGTTTGAATACCCAGAACCATATGATTATGGTGATGAGAAAGTGAAGGGATGATAATTCCTAGTATTGAAATGAGGGACTGAGTTCCCAGGGTCTTTGAAAGACTGATAAATATCTGATAAAAGTAGTACATGTCTCTTTATATCATTGTTGTAATAAGTTATGTTTGAGAACTTGGCTGATGCTAAAAGAATATGAGAATGTACTTAATAAATCAAGTGAAATCTATTCATGTAGTGCTCTGACCATAGATCCATCATCGTCAGGAATAGGTGATGGTGAAACGGGTGCCCGCGCCAAAACCCGGAGCACATATTTTGAATATGTGGGGGTAAATGGGCGAAAATATCCTTATGTCCTCTTGAAGAGATTGTTGGAAGGTAAACAAGAAACCTCTCAATCCTTCATGAATATGTCGGGATGGATGTATCATGAATCTCCCAATGATACTTAATGTCGGATCGAGGAGATAAATAAGAAATCTCTCGATTGGCGATGAGAGTGCAGTTGACGCTGTAACTCTGTAGTGAAGGTGCCAGAATACCCTGTCTAGCTAGTTAGCAGAGACATGAGATGTCCTGCATGTGGTCTCATACTGACCGAGACAGATGAGGTCATAAGAATCCGGCTCTTTTGATGACCTATGTATGGTACCGAGGCGATTTCGTAATGGTCGGTTGGAGTATGAGCGGTATATCTCATCTCCTCAGAGCATAAGTGTGATTGTAAAATGTAATCAGCCGTATAGCATGTTTGCTTAAGGATTGAATACGGAGATTCATTGGCTGATGTTGTACTTCTTTGTGCATTCCTTAGTAGATAAATGTTAATTATGTTTCTTTATATTCTCTGCAAAGTAGACAGATGAATTACTTATCTACCATGGGTAGATGCAATGACCTCCTTGAGAATGGAGATTATCTTATTCTGTTCTATGATGAATAATTATGCCTGATAATGTAAAAGTAACCCCTACTCAGTTTTAATTTGATAAACTGCAATAACAATGTTTTTGGCGGAGAGTTATATCTCTTGCTGGGGCAATTTTCAATTGTCTCACCCTCGTGGGAAACATTTTTAGGTATGCATGGAAGGCAGAGCAGAAACCCTAGAACAGGGAAAGAGCAGCAGCAACAGCAGGGACAACAATAAAATCTCCAGTGGAAATATTGTCTGTCTAGTCATATAGATAGTAGTCTTATGTGTCGTCTCTGTACTCTCAGGTCCTCGGAGTTTTAAATGTATCAATCTGAGTTTTGGCTTAGTGCCTCGAAGTTTTTATACAGCCTGTGTATATTTGTTAACAGGGCAGTCAATGTTGTAATCCTTGAAAAGGAATGGTACAGGTTGTGTACTTGTGAACCAGGATGAATTTTGAATACTTTGGTTCATGGTAAAAGATTTTTCCTGTGAATGGATCTCTTTGCAAAAAGTTTTAAATTTTCAGTGATTTTCAGTAATCCGCTGCAAATAATTCGCTTCCGCATTAGTTAATCCTATTTTTGTGAGACGGTCATTTCAAATATGAACAAAACTAGGACTACATGTAGATGGATAACTAGTAGATGATATCACAAGTTAGGGTTACTAGTAGGAGGGGTTAGCTTAGCTATCCAAGTCCTATTACTTTTGGATGATTTCCTAAAGGGGAAATATGTATAATAATGACAAATTTCCTTGCAAGGATTGTAAGTTCCCTTAACCTTGCAACTGGAGGATTATCCATTGTATATTGAAGGTCATTTTCTTTTGTTGTTCCTTTGTCTACTATCAAGTCAAATACCATCTCTACCAGTTTTTTTGTAGTATGGTCTAGGATTTGATTTAGATTCTTTTTTCCATCTAAGAATCTTCCCAAGGAGGATCTCTATGATTACCATGCATAGAGAAGTTATAGTAGAGAACAATTGATTAATATCATCTCTAGTATGCAAAAGATCGATATCTAAGCAAAGATCTTTAGTCATGTCAGAATATTTTTCAATATGAAAAGTAGTAGAGTCATTCTCTCTACTAGTAGAAGCAGAACAACATTTCAGGATATTTATCGTAGCAAGCAAGGAACCAATTTCTTTTTCAAGCATCGTAATTTTAGAAAGCTAAACACTATTTTCATATTCTATTCCTTGAAAAATAAAGTCTTTTCCATCATTTTCATTTCTAAGAACATAAATATCAAGCATGAGAGAATTCACAATTTTAGCATGCTCTTCATTAGAATTGGAAATAAAAGGTTGAACCTCTAGAAATCTAATCCTACCAAGCAGGCTAGAATTTTCAAGTTTAAGAGCATCTACTTGAATAAATTAAGTATTGTTTTCTATCTCAACTCCATTTAATTTCAATTCACGTTCTAGATAAAACTTTTGGATATTTTTAACATCATCTTGCAAGTAAATATTAAAATGTTCATGTTCATTTTTTTCTTCATGCAAGTTATCAACAATCTTAGCGAGCTTTTTCTTTTTAAGCTTAGTATACTTAAGAGATGCACGAGTAGAATGAATAATTGCAATTAGGGATTATTTTATATAAAAAATTTAGATTTACCTCATTTGGATCTTCATTTGGACTTTCCATGAGAGCAAAGTGGCATTCTCCACTTTTACTAGAGCTTGAAATATATATCACTAGAATCTTCACTTGAACTTGCATTGGAGGAGTCACTAGAGATTTTGTGCCATTTCTACTTCTTCTTATACTTTTGTTCCCTTCTCTTGAGATGATGGTTCTTTTGGCCTTGTGGACAGTCATCCTTGAAGTGACCCTTCTTTCTACATTTGAAGCACTGGGTAGAAGAAGAAGACTTGCCTTTGTAGGATCTACCTTTAGAGTACATGGCATCTTTTTCAACTTGAGAGGATTTTTGGCTTAATGAAGCATGGAAAGCAGTCATCTTCTCCTGATTATGATTCTTTTCTTCAAGCTCCTCTTATTCTAGTTGGTTGAGTCGAACTTCATGAACTTGAAGGTTTCTAGTGAGTTGTCTAATAGGAATGTCAGAGAGGGATTTTGATTCTTGTATGGTAGCCACTTTGGTTTGCCAACTGTGAGGAAGAGTACATAGAATTTTTGAGTTCACATTTCCTTGATCCATGACATGACCTAGGATGGCAAGACCATGTACAATGGTGTTGAGCCTTGAGAGCATTTTAGACATGCTCTCCTCCTTTCCCATCTTGAAGCCTTAGAAGAGTTCATTAAGCATATAGACTCTACTTTCCTTCACTTGCAGTGTCCCCTCATAAGTGACACATAGCTTTCACCATATCTCATAGGTCATTTCACAAGAGGAAATTTGGTTTAACTTGGTGGTCAAAAGGGTGTCATAGAGGATGTTGATGACTCTTGCATTCAAGGTTGCCTTCTTCAATTTAGCATCATCCCATTCTTCTAACTTTGTCTCTGATAGCTTGTATGGAAGGCCTACCATTTTCCATATCTCAAGACTTGATCTTTGGATGTAGAACGACATTCTTGCCTTTCAATATAGGAAGTTTCTCCCATCAAAGGCTGGCATGTTGAAGAAGTATTTGCCTCCTTGATTATCATCCATCTTCTCCTGCTTGTGGAAGTATTTTTTGGGGAAGAACTTGCTCTGATAGATATTCTTGGATCTATAATGGGCTCTAGAAGAGGGGATGAATAGATATAAAACTTCTTAAACAAAATTTATTAGACTTTTAAGTTATATCCTAATATAATATTGCATATATGAAATCTGAGTGCATCTAAACATGCATAGAAAGGGGTAGAGAGATTGAACAAGAACCAAATAACACAAGTATTTGTAGTGGTCCCCACTTCCAAACTAGGAGATGTACATTCACTACCTATAGGGGTCAATCTTTAGGATTTTCAAGCATGTCTTACTCCTTATATGACATTTACAATACCAGACCACCCTTTTCTAGGTAAAGACTAATGTAGCATTCCTTTTCAGATTAAGGAGCTAATAACCATTACAAAGGACTTACCTGTCCATGCCCAAGAGTCTTATGCCCTACCAAGGACTTACCTACTCTTGCTACAAGTCTTTGGCATTCTCTAAGAACTTACCCACTCTTGCAACATGTGTTTGACATTCAAGGTCTGGCCCACTCGTCTTGGATCTTCCTCCTTTGACTTCACCTTAACCAAGGGACTCCTTAACTTCTTATTCTTCACCTCTCTTAGCCAAGAGAGAGAATCTTCACATTCACAGTATAAAGAGAGAGTGAAAGGTGTAGGAAGTGAGAGCCTAACAAGATATACATGCAGGACTAGCTCTCTTACAAATCTCCTACTCACTCTAACGGATGTAGCAAGTGTTTAAAATCATGAGAGTGGATGGAGGATCTTTGGAGGAAAATCTCTCTCTATTATTGTATAGGGACCTTCATAGTCTTAGATAACCATGTGATGAAGCCCAAGGGGTCCTAGTTATAGTTGAGGATGCCTCCTAACCGTCAGAGAAATATAGGATTTTACCTATTTTAGGGAGAGTCCAACAGATATATTTCACTTTGGGACTCTATCCAATGGGTAGTTTTTTGCACAATAGAACTAGTTTCCAGTATAGTTAGGTCCAAGGACAACTCAGCCAATAAGATTGTCATTCAATATAGGTCCAACGACAACTCAACTGATAAGACATCTTATCTAGCTAGTTGATTTGGTCATTTGAGTTATCTACTGATAAGAAACTCGCCCGACAGTGGTGCCTAAAAAGACAATTCCAAGGGTTATCAGCCGAGTCACCTCAGGACAAACTCGACCGACAAGATCATATGTATTGGACTTTATCAATTCCTCTAAAGTGCAATATAATTTTTCATACTTAGTTCGATTACACTTATGAGCTTAATTACAAGTGATTTGCATCAAAGATCTAAGGAGAAAACTATCTATTATTAAATCTTGATATTTGTACTTGAATGACTTGATTATCTCCAAAATAGGATGTGCAAGTTTATGCATTTGGAGTGTCTATCCAATCTTAAATCACTGGGTTACATTACATAGAAACATTACATTTTTTTTACTATAGAGGGGTCAAGGTGTATACATCGGTCTCTGTAGGTTAATATGTATACCCATGATGAACCCTATATTAGTCCCACCTTCACTTACTACTACAAACACATTTATTGTTTCAATAAATGATCCCATTCTAGTTTGTGAGGTAGGCAAGTTTCTTAAGGAAGCTCTAACATTTTTGTACTAATGATAAAATCTAGTCATGATGATTTCTTACCATCCTCCCACTATTAGTATAATCTTAATTGCTAGTATATATAGTTTTTCTATAAGACCCCTGACCTGGGTTTTGGGGTAACCCTATTTCCTTTGGATTAATCATGTTTCTATAACGTTTTGAGATGATATTAGGGCTTTTGGAGAGCTTACATTTCAAGTTTGAGCTTGTTTGGATGTTGTTTGTGCTTTATGTGCTAGTTTTGGTGCAAATTTTTATTTATCCAAAGTAGGGGGTTGGTGTGCAATTTATCACCTCTAGAGTGTTCCTTCTCTTTCTTGACATCATCTACATGATATAGAAAGAGTAGTGAGCCTTGTTTGAGTCTTAGTTAAGGAGTATCACCCTTAGGTGGTGATTAGGGTTGATATAAGTGTTGAGGGCCTTGACCATGTGTGTTGGTTGTGTGTCCCGACCTTGGGTCACCACCAAGGTAGGTTTTGGAGGGTTTTGCAGTTGAGATACCTCCTATATGTGTTTAAGTCATGACCTAGGTATTCTAGAGTGGTCTTGGGTCGAGATGGTAGACCTAGCTTGGGTTTTCTCGACCTAGGGTTTGTGGAGGTGCTTTGTCTCGTCCAAGAGGAGATGGTGATAGGTGGTGTCATGACCATGGATGGTGAAACCTAGGAAGGTCGCGACCGCAACCATGTGGGAGTTTATGGTGGTCAAGACACTACCTAGAGTGTATCACCATGTCTTACATGTCATCTTTAACTGGTTGCATGTTGATCTTTTAAGAGGACAAGTGTCTCATGGGTCCCTTAGTATGTTGACACCTCACCCCTTGCTATCTCTCTCATCTTCCATCTATATAACTCCTTATCTATTACCTCTTGCCATCCTTTAGGCCATCTATCTTCTTCCTCCTCCTTTGCTTGTTCTTAGATCTTAGTGGAGCATGGAGGTTTATCCTTGGAGGTTGGGGGATCAATCTCCTCATGCATGTGGTGGTGGTAGTGATCTGAGCTCACCTTCCATTCTTGGTAAGTGTTTGTCTCCTAAGTTGATGTTTCTTTTTATCTCTGACCTTCATCTTCCTCTCTTTTCTCAGCCCTATACCATGGTTCTTCCATGGTGGTCGTTTTGGGAGAGAAACTCCTCATCACAAGGGTCATAGACCATGTTTTGATAAGATAGACCCAAGTGTGAAGAGGAGTTCTCCTCTCTTTCTCCCTTTCTCTTTTAGTTTGTCTAAGAGCTTCTTTGCTTCTTTCCTTGGGATAGATTTGACCTTGGTGTCTTCTTCTTCTTGAGGTGCTCTTGTGGATGAGTGTGGAGCTTTTGGTGAATCTTCTTCAACCCTTGGATCGTGTGCTTTGAGCTCTTGATCTTGGAGTTTGGAGTTCTTGGTGGTGATAATTTTAAGGTGGGTTATATAATTGTTTGCCCTCTCTATTACTTGCACTCTTTCATACATGCCAACTACTATTTTCTCCCTCTAAAAATGCTCCCTTAACATACTAGTAGATGATGTTAAATTATAGGACTTGGTTGATGTTTGAACCATGCTTGGTTTGGTAGAAATCCAAAGCCCTAATCTACATGTACCCCTTTCATGGTTGATATGTTGTGGAGGTTTTTCCCTACCTCATGAACTTAGTCTTTCTCTCATGCATTGTGTTCGTGTACCTAGATGTTGAAAGGAGGTTAGGTTCTGTCTTGGATACCTTGAGCATGGTTTTCTTTAATGACTCATGACCTAGGGTTTTGATGATTGTTTGCATGGGTTTCTCCTTCATGTTGATCATGGTTTTCCTTGGTATTGTATTCTATTTTGAGACCAATATTTCATCCCTCGGGATGGTCGAGACACCTACCCTATGATGGTCATGACCATGGTTAGTCTAGGTCGAGATGCTTCCCTTTGGATGAGTTGGACCTAGTGTTGATAGAGGTCATGACACTTGGTGTTGAGGGCTATGTTGATTGTTTTCGTCAGGGTGTTTCTCTAGCTTTTGGGTCTTGGTCATAGCCTAGAGAGTGGTCGTGACATGTGGTCTTGGGTCGCACATGTTGCTAAGTAGGAGGTCGAGATAGACAAGTCTCTTGAGGTCAAAACATAAATGCTCCTTGAGGTCGTGACATGAGCCTTTGGTAGCTTAGAACCCTAACCCTAGATGGGCCGAGATGCCCTAGGTATTGAGGTCATGACATGGACCAGGTTGGGTGGTCATGACCTAGATGGTTATGTGGTCAAGACACATGATGATGTTAGTGGTCGAGACATGTTGATGGAGGTGTTTGAGAGGTTTGCTTGGACACTTAATGATGCTCTTACATGTGTAGTGTATATGCCATATATGGTGTTGTTTGTAATAATGTCTAATAAACCCTAATGATGTTCCTTAACCCTCATACACTCTAGGCTGGTGGGAGATGGTGAACCTAGGATTGGTGATTGAGTTTAGTTTCAAACCCTAATTGTACATGAATGGAAAACCCTAACCCTAATGATGGGTGATGTGACATGTTGATTCTCTTTCTTGGAACAACTAACATGTCATGATGGTTTCTCTCTCTTGTTGTGAACCTCTAACTATGCATGTTGAATGCATGCCATTGCTTGAGTATGATATGGTGAAGGTTATGAATAACTGACGCATGTGGAGATAATGATGTGATACATGGATTTAGGATGTTTCCTCTCTCTTGTTTATCAATTTCTAACCATGAAGGTGATATGAACTTGAATATAATAGCTAGTGTATGTTATAATGAGTATGTTGTGACACAAATTGAATGAGCCTTCATGAGGCTTGTTGAGACACATATGATACAAGGTTGGCGTTAGTAGGTTGTATGACCTGGTGATGGCTTTATGCCTATTGTGAGGTGACACCCTTTGGTTCTATGGTTAAGGGATTGATATCCCACAATGATGTGACATTAGTTATAGCCTTGAGTGACTATGTAGAAGTAATGATGATCTTGTGAATGGAAGTGTTACAGGTGTTAAGTGGTGATAGTGTGATAAGTTCACACCTTATACATCTTATATATTCTGAATTTGTACTATATCTATAATCTTGTTTTTATACTTGTAACTTGATTGATGCTAAAAGACACTTAATGGGCATAACTAAGAGACATCCATGCATGAGCCGATCTCGTTGTGATATATGGAATGGCCATGTGTGAGCTAATTTCCTTGTTATATATGGATGGCCATGCGTGATCCACTCCTTCTTTTTTAGGATGGCCATGCATGAGCCGATTCCCTTGTGAGATATGGACGGCCATGCATGAGACGATCCATCTATGGACTATACATCACTTATACAAGTTTACTAATATGTCACAGTAGTGTCACTCTCGTTCTAGGTGTTAGAACGTTCATGGAATCTATCTCTTCCATTGACCATGTGTGGTACCAATAAGGACTAAGTAGTGGTACTTTTGTAATATCAAATATGAAATGTTGATGAGGCTTTGCTTGCTTTGTTATAATTTCATTGGTAGAAAATATACATGCTCTTCATATTCCTTCTTAGTTTATAAAATGTTCCACTACTCTATTATGGCTACCTGTTCTGCGTAGATGATAATAACTGCCTTGTTGCATCAGTAATTGAATCTTCTTATCATAGATGTAGTTTCACTCATGTTCTTTAGTTACTTTATTTGTGCTTTAATATCATTGAAGGAGAGTTATATCTCTTGCTGGGATGTTTGGTCTCAACCCTTGGGTTTCTACATCTTTTAGGGAGACGTGCATGAGGAGGTAGAGATCATGAAATTGAGGAGGAGGAGTAGCAAGATCAGTAGCTGATAAAGTTGAGTGTGCTACTTTTTGATCTTTTGGTGTTGGAGTCCTAGAGTCATCCTTGCAAACACAGGTCTTAGGAATAGTTCGGTGTGTTTTGTTGTTGATCTATCGATACGATTTTTTGGATTATGTGTCCTTTTGTTGTATATGGTTGGTAGGTGTACATGTATGTGCAAGTGAAATAGATATCATGTGTGATAGGTATGTATATGGCATATGTTGTAAGAATGATGATTTATGAGATATATGATAAAGATGGTAGGTTATGGATCTTTATGTTACAAGTTTTCTGATGTTGGTGCCTTGTGCAATTGATTTTAATTTTTAGCATTTTTTGGTAATCCGCTTATTTAGTGTTATTTCTGTGGATTGGTTTGGGTAATCTCACTCTGTGTGGCATCAAGTGTCACATTTGGTTGGTATCAGATCTTTAGGCTTGTCAAGTCTACAGGGACCTAGGACTAGGGTTTGTATTTATTCTTGTGTCCTCCAATCTGTGTTATAGTGAATTTTGCTTATGTAGAAGAAGCAAAAAAAGCTTAAAGTTGTCTGGAGAACATGAATAACATGCTGATGAAAACATTGTAGCTACACCAAGTGGAGGTGCAACGAACCAGACACAAGAAGATAGGGTGGCTAATGGTCCCCAGTTTGACCAAGACGTGCTTGAGAGCCCTACATTTTAGTCTCTTTTTTGGGAAGTTCATGGCTACCGTGATGCATATGGAAGACAGGGTGCTCACACCTCAGCCTAGGGCACCAGTTTCCAATGTGGAATCCCCAGTCTCAGGAAAGACTTTCAAATGGACTATATGTGTTGGGGAATAGAATATGTTGGGACAGAAGATCCAGCAGATGAAGACCTCTAGTTGATGGAACTAGAGAAAGATTTCAAGATCCTTAGTATCCTAGAGGCTGATAGGGTGAATCATGTAGTATACCTTCTGAAAGGGAATGTTGGTCATTGGTGGGCCATAGAGGAGGAAAAGAGGCCTGGAGTCACTGTTGGTTGGGAGGCATTCTGACATGATTTTTTCATTCGGTACTTTCCTCGAACCTATTTGTACAAGAAGATCAGTCAGTTTGAGAGGATCCAATAGTGATCCATGTCGATAAATGAGTATGAAGAAAGGTTTATGGAGTTGTTGAGGTTCTATCCTCACATGGTTGTTACGGATGAGGAGAGAATCCCACATTTTGAGATAGGATTGAATGTAGAGTTGTCGATGTTGGTGGCTACCTTAGAGAACATGGAGTGTTTTTCTATGTTTGTGGAGTTGGTTTGGAGGATAGAGAGGTGTGTGGTTGAGAAGAGAGAGAAAAGTGCCAAGAAGATGCTTGTTGAGTACCATGGATGATCGTCGGGTGGCTTTAAGGAACCGTGGTTGACACCACCACAAGCACAATAGAGGTCTAGGTAACTGACACAATGGTCACCTAGTAAGGGCAGGAGCTATTGTTTTCCATCTACAAGAGCCTAGAGTGTTGCATCAGTGTTGGTGACAGGGTCGCCTAGGCCTTTGTATGAGAGCAAGACGTGCTATAAGGGTGGACAGATTGGGCATACTAGACCATTTTGCCCCGTGAAAGATGATAAGGTGACCCAGCAGACGTGGCAAAGCTCATAAAGACAACAGTTCAGCAGTGTGGGAGGATGAGGATGTGGATAGGTGTCATAGACTAGCTCCTCTGGACAGGGGGAGGCTCGACTTTATGCCATGAGTCAACCAGAAGGAAAGGTCAACCCTCAAGTTTAGACATGTCATATGAAGTTGTTTCATTCTGATATGTCTGCATTTTTTCTATACCTGTTTTGGGGCTTGAGATAGAGATGCGGAGGTAATACCCACCTCTTTTTGCTTTGGATTTTGGGGGTGAAATCCCTGGTAGGGGTTTATGGCTTGTAAGACACATGACCTGTGTTTTTGGGTAACTCTATTCTCTTTAGCATAATCATGTGATAATAACCTTTCTCTAACCTTTTAAGATGAGATTAGGGCTTGTGTAGAGCTTAATTTCCAAGTTTGAGCTTGTTTGGATGTTGTTTGTACTTTATGTGCTAGTTTTGGTGCAAATTGCAATTTACCCAAAGTAGGGGGTTGATGTGAAATTTCTCACCTCTAGAGTGTTCCTTCTCTTTCGTGACATCATTTAGAGGATAGATAAAGAGAAGGGTGCATTGTTTGAATCTTAGTTAAGGAGTATCACCCTAGGTGATGATTAGGGTTGATATAAGTGTTGAGTGCCTTGACCATGTGTGTTGGTTGTGTTGTCTCGACCTTGGGTCGCGACCAAGGTAGGCTTTGGAGGATTTCACAGTTGAGAAACATCCTCTAGGTGTTTGGGTCATGATGTAGGTAGTCTAGGGTGGTCTTGCATCGAGATGGTTGACCTAGCTTGGATTGTCTCGACCTAGGGTATGTGGAGGTGCTTTGTCTTGACCAAGAGCAGATGGTGATAGGTGGTGTCGCGACCATGGATGGTGAAACCTAGGAGGGTCGCGAACAAGACCATGTGGGAGTCTATGGTGGTTGAGATACTACCTAGAGTGTATCACCATGTATTTCATGTCATGTTTAAGTGGTTTCATGTGGTTGGATGTTGGTCTTTTATGAGGACAAGTGTCCCTTAGTATGTTGACACCTCACCCCTTTCTCTCTCTCTCATCTTCCATCTATATAACCCCTTATCTCTTCTCTATTGCAACCCTTTCATCCATCTATCTTTTTCCTCCCTCTTTTCTTGTTCTTGGAGATTGGTGGAGCAAGGAGGTTCGTTCTTGAAGGTTGGGGGATCAATCTCCTCTTGCATGTGGTGGTGGTGGTGATCTGAGCTCACCTTCCATCCTTGGTAAGTGTTTGTCTCCTAGGTTGATGTTTATTTTGATCTCCTACCTTCATCTTCCTCTCTTTTATCAGCCCTATACCATGGTTCTTCCATGGTTGTCATTTTAAAAGAGAAACTCCTCATCATAAGGGTCATAGACCATTTTTTTACAAGGTAGACCCAAGTGTGAATAGGATTTCTCCTTTTCTCTTTTAGTTCAGCCAAGAGCTTCCTAGATTCTTTCCTTGGGCTAGCTTTGACCTTGGTGTCTTCTTCTTCTTCTTGAGGTGCTCTAGTGGCTGATTGTGGATCTTTTGGTAAAGATTCTTCAACCCTTGGATTGTGTTCTTAGAGCTGCTGATCTTAGAGTTTGGAGCTCTTGGTGGTGATAATCTTAAGGCAGGTTACATAACTCTTTGCCATCTCTATTACTTGCACTCTTTCATACATTCTAGCTACTATTTTCTCCCTCTAAAAATTCTCCCTTAACATACTAGTAGATGATGCTAAATTATAGGACTTGGTTGATGTTTGAACCATGCTTTTTTTGCTAGAAATCCAAAACCCTAATCTACATGTACCCATTTTCATGGTTGGTATGTTATGGAGGTTTTCCCTATCTCTTGACCTTGATATTTCTCTCATGCATGGTGTTTGTGTGCCTAGATGTTGAAGGTAGGTTAGGTTCTATTTTGGATGCCTTGACCATGGTTTTCTCTTCCTTGGATAAGACCCTTTCTCGGTGGCTTCATGACTCATGACCTACGGTTCTGATGATTGTTTGTATGGGTTTCTCCTTCATGTTGATCATGGTTTTCCTTTGTATTGTCTTCTATTTTGAGACCAAGATTTCATCCCTCAGGATGGTTGAGGAACCTACCCTATGCTGGTCATGAACATGGTTAGTCTTGTTCGAAATGCTTCCCTTTGGATGAGTTGGACCTACTGTTTATAGAGGTCGTGACACTTGGTGTTAAGTGCTATGTTGATTGTTTTGGTTAGGTTGTTGCTCTAGCTTTTGTGTCTTGTTCATAGCCTAGAGAGTGGTTACGACAAGTGGTCTTAGGTCACAAAATGTTTCTAAGTTGTAGGTCGAGACAACCAAGTCTCTTAAGGTCAAAACATCAACGCTCCTTGAGGTCGCGACATGAGCCTTTGGTAGGTTAGAGCTCTAACCATGGATGGGTTGAGACGCCCTAGGTGTTGTGTTCATGACATGGACCAGGTTGGCTGGTCACAAGCTAGATGGTTATGTGGTTGAGACACATGATGATGTTAGTTGTCGAGACACATCTTTATGGTGGTGGTTGAGAGGTTTGCTTGGATACTTAATGTTTCTCTTGCATGTGTAGTGTATAAGACATATATGGTGTTGTTTAGAATAATGTATAATCAACCCTATTGATGTTCCTTAACCCTCATACACTCCAAGATGGTGGGATATGGTGAATCTAGGATTGGTGATTGAGCTTAGCTTCAAACCCTAATTGGCTATGGATGGAAAACCCTAACCCTAATGATGGGTGATGTGACATGTTGCTTCTCTTTCTTGGAACAACTAATATGTTATGAAGATTTCTCTCTCTTGTTGTGAACCTATAACCATGTAGGTTGAAGTTGAACACATGCCATTTCTTGAGTATGATATGATGATGGTTATGAATAATTGAGGCATGTGGAGATAATGATGTGACACATGGATTTAGGATGTTTCCTCTCTCTTGTTTATCAATTTCTAACCATGCAAGTGATATGAACTTGAATATCATAGATAGTGTATGCTATGATGAGTATGTTGTGATACATGTTGAATGAGACTTCAATAGGCCTATTGAAACACTTATGATACATGGTTTATGTTAATAGGTCCTATGACCTGGTGATGGCTTTATTCCTATTGTGAGGTGACACCCTTTGGTGTTATGGTTAACGGATTGATATCCCACAATGACGTGACATTAGTGATAGCCATGAGTGACTCTATAACAGTAATGATGATCTTGCGAATGGTAGTGTTACATGTGTTATGTGGTGATAGTGTGACAAGTTCACACCTTATACCTATATTCTGAAGTTGTATTATACCTCTAATCTTGTAGAGTTTGTTATGGTTTTATACATTGTAACTTGATTAATGCTAAAAGACACTTAATGGGCATAACTAAGAGACAACCATGTGTGAGCCGATCTCATTGTGATATATGGAATGACCATACATGATCCGGTTTCCTTGTTATATATGGATGTCCATGCGTGAGTCACTCCTTCTTTTCTGGGATGGCCATGCGTGATCCGATTCCCTTATGATATATGGACAGCCATGTGTGAGCCGATCCATCTGTGGACTATACATAACCTATACAAGTTGACTAATATGTCACAATAGTGTCACTCTCGTACTAGCCAGGAGGTGTTAGAACGGTCATGGAATCTGACTCTTCCATTGACCATGTGTGGCACCAATAAGGACAAAGTAGTGGTACTTTGGTAAGATCAAATACAAAATGTTGATGAGGCTTTGCTTGATTTTGTATAGTTTTGTTGGTAGAAAATATACATGCTCTTCATATTCCTTCTTGGTTTATAAAATGTTCCACTATTATGTTATGGCTACCAAGTCTTCTTAGATAATAATAATTGCCCTGTTGCATCAATAATTGAATCAGATTATCTTAGATGTAGTTTTACTTTTGTTCTTTAGTTACTTTATATGTTCTTTAATAGTGTTGGTGGATAGTTATATCTCTTGTTGGGACATTTGGTCTCACTTTGTGGGTTTCCCCATATTTTAGGTAGGCATGCATGAGGAGATAGAGATCATGCAATTGAGGAGTAGTAGCAAGATCAGTAGCTAATAAGATTGAGTGTGTTGCTTGTTGATCTTTTGGTGTTAGAGACCTAGAGTCGTCCATGTACACTCAGGTCTTGGGAATAGTTCGGTGTGTTTTTTTTTGTTGAGCTATCAATATTATTTTTTGGCTTATGTGTCCTTTTTTTGTATATGGTTGGTAGATGTACATGTATGTGCAAGTGAAACAGATATCATGTGTGATAGGTATGTCTATGGAATATGTTGTAAGCATGATGTTTTATGAGATATATGATAAAGATGGCAGGTTATGGATCTTTATGTAACACGTTTTCTAATGTTGGTACCTTGTGCAATTGGTTTTAATTTTTAGTATTTTTTGGTAATCCACTTGTTTAGTGTTATCTTTGCATATTGGTTTGGGTAATCTCGCTTTGTGTGGCAACGAGTGTCATATTTTCAGCATGGGAAATGTAACATTTCTGACCTGGGTTATGTTTTAAACCTAGGTGTTTTGTTTAATAAAAGTGATTATATGCTTGCTCTTATATTTTGAAAAGTAATTAAGGCTCAAGAGGAACTTACATTGCAATTTTAGACCTTTTTGAATATTGTTGAAATCAATGTTTTGCTTATTTTGGACTAAAGTGAAAATTACCCAAGTTGAGGGGTTTATTTGCAAATTGTGCATGATAATATGTTCCTCATGTGTTGAAGCATCATGAGAGTGAAGATGATGTAGAGGTATGGCTTGTGATAGCCTGAATACCAAGAAAGAGCTGATAAAGCAATGTTTGTGCATTAAAACCTACTTTTGGGGTAATGTGCAATTTACCCAAAACTTAGGGTTCAATATGCAAATTACCACTTCAAAATGGTCCCTACTATTTATTGGGATCATGTGGAGCAAATAAAATGAGAGTGTCGTCTCATTTGTATCTCTTTGAAGGAGAGAGAATCTTGATATTAAAATAATCAAGATTTAAGCATAATGGAAACCTTAATTCAAATTAATGCAAAAATAAATAAAATAATTGAAGGAACTTCAACCAAAATTGAAATGGTCGAATTAAGATATGTGTGGAAGTCCTTGTTCTTTGCAAGGGCCACGAAATATCTCAAGGAGGTGAAAAACCCACTCACATTATTATAAGAAAAAGAAATATCCACTCACTTATGGATATTACTATTAAATGGATTAAGGTGCTTAATTTGCTTTTCTTTAATTGTGGATAATTGAGAGGAATAATAGGCAATGAGGATATCCTCGTACCTAAGGAAGAGAAGGGGGCAAGTGGCAATGGAATTGAGGAGATAATTCCTACTTTCTCTCTCTTAATTGAATTTTCAATAAATTCACATATAAGCTCATTTATCCATAGAATGAAAGGATAATTTCGAATTCACTTCCACCCTTTGCTTGAAAAACGACCAAGGAAGCTTTGAAGGACCAGGAGGACGACCCCCAACATGTTGGTAAGCTTCTTGATCTTCTTTCATCTTGATTTCATGGTGGAAATCATAAATCAATGCATAATTTCTTCTTTTCTTTCACTCCATCTTCAACCCTAGCCAATCTTTTCACTCCAAAACTTGAGGACGAGCCTTGGGGGAGTTGCAAAATCTTCTTCTACCATTGTTGATGTGAAGCTCCAAGTTTTGAAGATCAATTGAAGGCGGGTTATATAACTTGAACCCTTATTCATTGTTATTGAACTCAATTTCTCAATCAATTATGTTCAATTGCTCTTCTTGCAATTCCTTTGATTAGTTGATGCAACTAACATGATAATGGCAGTAGTTTTTGATGGAATAAGTCTTGATGATTATGACATCATCTTAGGCACACTTTCCATCAAATTTGAGTTGCAAACGGTTTTAGACCTTTGGTCCAAACGGTTTGCAAATTGTTTGGTGATTTGAGTCCCAAACCGCATGAGAGTGTTGACCGTTTGGATGGGTTGAACGTTTGAGGTCTAAAACCTAGTACATGTTGGATGATGATCCAATGGATCCAATTCATTGATTAAATGTATGGAAAATCCACCAATTACAACCCTAATCGATTTGTTGGAGGTTCCATAGATTGATCCATTCGATTTCAAGACTTTTTGGGTCAAACGGTCTTGAGACCGTTTGAGCCCAAACTGTCTTGAAACCATTTGGGATCAAACAGTTTCAAAACCATTTGGTGATCCAATGGTTGAGATTTTAGGGTTGGAGATCCAAGAGCCAATACTTGTTGAACTTCAATAACTCAATTGATTGAAGGTTTCAATGTAGCAAATCATGTTCAACCAATTGATGGATGTACCTAATGAACCCTTGCGGTTTTGAGAATGATTTGGCCCAAACGGTCTTGAAACCGTTTGGGGTCAAACGGTTTCAAAACCATTTGGAATCAAACGGTTTCAAAATCAATTATGTTCAATTGCTCTTCTTGCAATTCCTTTGATTAGTTGATGCAACTACCATGATAATGGCAGTTGTTTTTTATGGACTAAGGCTTGATGATGATGACATCATCTTAGGCACACTTTCCAACAAATTTGAGTTGCAAACGGTTTTGGAACTTTGGTCCAAACGGTTTCACAAAACCGTTTGGTGATTTGAGTCCCAAACCGCATGAGAGTGTTGACCGTTTCGATGGGTTGACCGTTTCAGGTCTGAACCCTAGTACATGTTGGATGATGATCCAATGGATCTAATTCATTGATTAAATGTATGGACAATCCACCAATTACAACCCTAATCGATTTGTTGGAGGTTCCATAGATTGATCCATTCGATTTCAAGACTTTTTGGGTCAAACGGTTTCAAAACTGTTTGGTGATCCAATGGTTGAGATTTTAGGGTTGGAGATCCAAGAGCCAATAATTTTTGAACTTCGATAACTAATTGATTGAAGGTTTCAATGTAGCAAATCATGTTCAACCAATTGATGGATGTACCTAATGAACCCTTGCGGTTTTGAGACTGATTTGGCCCAAACGGTCTTGAGACCATTTGAGTCCAAACGATCTTGAAACCGTTTGCGGTCAAACGGTTTCAAAACCATTTGGAATCAAACGGTTTCAAAACCGTTTGGTGATGAAACCTCAAAACCGAATAAAGGTCAATTGTGATTCAATCATTTGAAAATTGAAGGTGATGATTGTTCCAATGATCCAATGATTGATAGTAATGACAATCAATGATATGTACAAAGGTTGAATCCCTAAAGTACCTAATTGATTAATACCTTTAGAGGGATAAACCCTAATTGCTTATAAAAACAATAACTTAGTACACTATGTCAATCATAGTTGTATGTACTTGATTGAAGGGTTGATATAACCTAATCACGTTGATAGGATGATAGAAAGGAAACCATACATGAATATGATTCATGTGGTGATTAAGGGTATGATCCTCAGTAAAGAGATCATAAAACCCTAATCATGAGCATAAACCCTAATTGACAATATTATTGAACCCTAACCCTAATCTAGGGTAAGGATGTAACCCTAATCTAGGGTGAAAATATGGGTAACTCTAATTTAGGGTAATGTGCTGCAAAACCCTAATTGGGATGAATAGTAAACCCTAATTATGGGTAATGGAACATGAAACCCTAATTGGGATGAATAGTAAACCCTAATTATGGGTAATGGAACATGAAACCCTAATTGGTATGAATAGTAAACCCTAATTATGGGTAATGGAACATGAAACTCTAATTGGGATGAATAGTAAACCCTAATTATGGGTAATGGAACATGAAACCCTAATTGGAATGAATAGTAAACCCTAATTACGGGTAATGGAACATGATACCCTAAATGGGGATGAATAGTAAACCCTAATTGTGGGTTATTGAATGTAGACCCTATTCTGGGGTGAAAATTATGTGAAACCCTAACTAAGGGTGATTTTATGAGAAACTCTGATGTTTGATGTGATGTGGAGCTAAAATCCAGGGTGATGTTATGTAATGTTTTATGAAACCCTAATCTTGGGCAATATGGTGATAAACCATAACCTTGATCTGGGTAATGCGATTAATGTTCCCAAATGACATGAAATGGGAAATCCTAATCCTAGTAAGGGAATAGTGGTGTTACCCTTGAATAGTGAATCCATATTTGTTCTGCATGGTACTGATATGTAATTGAAGTTAATGTTATTATCTGCACTAACCATGCAGGTATTCTGAAATGGTGATCATGGCCAGGTATGAGCTATGATGTTTAATTCATTATTATTTATTGGGCCTTGTGTGCCATAATATGCCTTGCTGCCTGATAAGAGGTAACAAGAGAGTTAATGGGCCTCAAGTGCCATGAGTAATGCTTGTATAGCAAGTACCATGTTTACCTTGGTTAGATGACTTGAAGGTGATAGTTACCTGGAAAAGTGGTAACAATGCTCAATGATGAGCTAAGGGTTTGAATACCCAAAACCATATGATTATGGTAATGAGATTGTGAAGGGATGAGAATTCCCAGTATTGAGATGAGGGAGTGAGTTCCCAATATCTTTTAAAGACTAATAAGTAATTGATGAAAATAGTACATGTTTATTTATAGCATTGTCATAATAAGTTATGTTTAAGAACGTGGCTGATGCTAAAAGAATATGATAATGTACTTAATTAATCAAGTGAAATATGTTCATGTAGTGCTTTGACCATAGATCCATCATCGTCAGTAGTTTGTGATGGTGAAACAGGTTTTCCTATGGGATTTCCTGGAGTTCGCATATTTTGAATATGCGAGGGTAAATGGGAGAAAATATACTTACGTCCTAGTGAAGAGATCGATGGAAGGTAAACATTAAACCTCTCAATCCTTCATATGTCGGGATGGATGTATCACCAATCTATTGATGGTTGGGATGGATGTATCACTAATCTCCCAATGATATTCAATGTTGAGTCGATGGAGATAAACATTAAATATCTCGATCGCCGATGAGAGTGCAGTTGACGTTGTAACTCTATAGAGAAGTTGCCAGTATACCCTGGAAAGCTATATTGAGCAGTTGACATAGTCCTGCTTATGGTCCCGTACTGACCGAGATGTGGGAGGTCATGGGAATTCGGCTCTTCCATTGACCTATGTATGGTACCGATTTCAATTTAGCAATGGTCAGTTGGAGTATGAGCGATATGCCTCATCTCCTCAGAGCTTAAGTATGTTTGTAAAAATGTAATCAGCCGTGTAGTGTATTTGCATAAGATTGAAATACGAGAATCACTGATTGATGATTATCTTGTTTAACATATCCTAGATGGATGAATGTTATACATGTCCTATAATTCCTTATTGGTTATTAGACATGCTTCTTTATCTAGTTACAACTGATAAACTCAAGTGGGAATGTTGCTCTAATCTTCTTAAATAAGTGAATTATCTGTTGTTGATTATTTTGATTCCACTGCTCAGTTTATTTCTATTAAACTGCAATAATAATGTTTTCGGCGAAGAGTTATATCTCCCACTAGGGCAATTTTTATAATTGTCTCACCTCTGTGGGATCCAACATTTTTAGGTAGATGCAGACAAAAAGGCAGAAACCCTACTATAGGGGAAGAGCAGCAGCAACAGCAATAGGGACAACAGTAATATCTCAGGTGGAGATACTGTATGTCGAGTCTTGTAGTCAAGAGTCCTATGTGTCATCTCTATACTCTCAGGTCCTAGGAGTCAGTAGATTGTGATTTTATAATTGATATGAGGTTTTGGCTTGATGCCTCGAGGTTTTAAGTTGCCTATGTACAAATTTAATAGAGCAGATGTTGTATGTATTCCTCGAGAAGAGATGGTACATGACATGTACATTATGAACCAGGATGTAATGATTTACTTTGGTTCTAAATGAAAGAGTTTTCCTGTGAATGGATCTCTTTGCAAATGGTTTTAATTTTTAGTAATTTTTAGTAATCTGCTGTTAGCGATTGCTTCTGCATTAGTTAATCATGTTTTTATAAGTTGGAGGCCACAAATTAGTGGTATCAGAGCTCTAGGTTCGTTGAGTCTACAGAGGCATAGTATTAAGGTTGTTGAGTATGTTCTAGTGTCTTCTAGTCTGTCTAATAGTGTCTTCTGCTCATATAGGAGGAGAAGAAGAACTAAAGATGTCTGGATCACACGATGAACATGCTGCTGAAAGTAGCGTTGCTGCACCAGGAGGAGGTGCAAGAGATCAAGATAGGGAGGAGCCTATACTTGATCAACCCCAGTTCAACCAAGATGATATGGGGAATCAAGCTTTCCAAAATATGTTTGGACAGTTTATGGCAGCTATGACCCATATGACGGAGAGGATGCCATTACCTGCACCTAGGGCACCAGCCCATGATGAAAGACATGGAGCCAGCAAGACTTTTGAACGTCTTAGGAGGGTAGGAGCCATAGAGTATGTTGGTACAGCTAACCCAGTAGATGCTGACCTATGGTTGACTGAACTGGAGAAAGCCTTCAGAATCCTCATGATTCCTCATGATGAGAAGGTGAGGCATGTTGTATATCTCCTAAAAGGGAGTGCTGGCCACTGGTGGACCATTGAGGAAGGCAAAAGACCTAGTGTTGTGATCGGATGGGATGAATTCCGGTGTGAATTTGTCGCTAGATACTTTCCCAAGACGTATCTAGATGAGAAAATCTCTCAATTTGAGAGGTTGAGGCAAGGACAAATGAACATTAGCGAATATGAAGCTAGGTTCATGGAACTTTTGTGGTTTTGTCTGCATATGGCATCTACAGATGAGGAGAGAATTCGGCGATTCGAGAAGGGATTAAACGTTGAATTGACCACTCCGGTGTCTGCTCTGGAAAATCGGGAGAGGTTTTCCACTTTTGTGGAGTCTGTAAGACGAATAGAAAGGTTTGTGATTGAGAAGAAACAGACCAAGGGTAAGAAAGAGTACCCATAGTTCCAAGGACAGAGTTCTGGAAGTTTTAAGAAACTAAGGTATTTTGTGCCTACACCACCACCAAGGTTCAATACCCAGACACAATGGATGTCAAGTAAAGTTAGAGGTTGTAGTTTACCACTGAAGGGAGCTCACAGCTCAGCCTCAATGTCAGTAACAGAACCACCCAGACCACAGAGGGGAAATGTAACCTGTTATAGATGTGGGAGAGAAGGCCATGTGGTGAGGGACTGTCCTGAAAAAGTCAGGAATGTGACCCAGCAACCGAGGCAGAGTCAGCAAGGCTCTCAGAGGTAGCAGTATGGAAGTAGTGTTAGAGGATGTGGACAAACGTCCCAAGCCAGGTCGTCGACATCCAACAATCGAGCACATGGTCAACAACAAGCAACGACTAGATTCTATGCTATCAATCAGTCCGAAGTAGTAGTCAACCCTCGGGTTGTGACAGGCCAGATGGAATTATTTTATTTTGATATGTCTTCATCCTTCTTAGTATATGTGTTAATTGATCCGGGTGCTACGCATTCTTTTATCACTCAAGAAGTGATCCATGACTGCAACATGATTGATAGTCATAGAGAAGATAGTTTGTTGCTAGAAACCCCTTTGTTGGGATCTGTAGTGTTGCAGGAAGTATGTTCTCCCTGCAATCTTTCCTTTTCTGATCACCGCATTCACGTGGATCTTATACCACTTAAAATGCATGGGTTTGATATAATTCTTGGGATGGACACCTTAGAAAAATATAAAGTTGTCTTGGATTGTGGTTCCAAGCAGGTTGTGTTCACATACAATGGTGACACATGGATCTTTCAGGGAGATAGAAATATTCTTCCAACATGTCTTGTGTCAGCTATGGTAGCTGAGAAGTTGATGAGACAAGGATGCTTTGCATTCTTAGCTCATGTGGTAGATACCACAATGGAGAGCCCTCCTCTTTTTGAAGTTCCAATAGTCATGGAATTTGAAGATGTATTTCCTGAAGAACTTCTAGGTGTTCCACTGCCCCGAGAGATTGATTTTGAAATTAATCTAATCCCAGGAACGCAACCAATAGCACAAACGTTGTATAGAATGGAACTTGCTGAAATGGTAGACCTCAAGAAACAACTGCAAGAGTTGCTCGAGAAGGGTTTTATCCAACCAAGTAATTCACCATGGGGTGCTCCGGTCCTCTTTGTTAAGAAGAAGGATGGGTCTATGTGTTTATGCATTGACTATAGGCAGTTGAATAAAGTAACTATAAAGAACAAGTATCCTCTACAAGGATTGATGACTTGTTTGATCAGTTGTGTGGTGCAACTATCTTTTCTAAGATAGATCTGAGGTTGGGATACCATCAGTTGCGTATTAAGGAGAGTGACATACCTAAGTCTGCCTTTAGGACAAGGTATGGTCACTATGAGTTCATAGTTATGTCGTTTGGACTAACTAATGCACCATATGTATTTATGGAACTCATGAATAGAATCTATTGACCTTTTCTTGATCAATGTGTAGTCATCTTTATAGATGACATCCTGATATATAGTAGAGATGCTCAACAACATGAGCATCATCTTCGTCAAGCTTTGACTTTGCTAAGAAAGCATAAGTTGTATGCTAAGTTTAGGAAATGTGAGTTTTGGTTACCAAAAGTTTCTTTTCTTGGACACATAATATCTACTTCAGGTATTTGTGTTGATCCTAAGAAAGTAGAATCTGTCCTACAATGGGAATAGCCTAAGACACCGACGGAGATACGCAGTTTCCTAGGACTGGCAGGCTATTACAGGAGGTTCATTAAGAACTTTAGTTCAATAGCTTTACCCCTAACCAAGTTGACCAGGAAGGAGATTCCTTTTGTCTGGAATGACAAGTGTTAACAATCTTTCCAGTTGTTGAAGGAAAGGTTAACAAGTGTGCCTGTGTTAGTGCTACCTGAGCAAGGGAAGGGGTATATAGTCTTTTGTGATGCATCTAAGAATGGCTTAAGATGTGTGTTGATGCAGGATAAGCAAGTGATTTCTTTTGCTTCTCGACAACTTAAGAAACATGAGGAGAATTATCCGACACACGATCTAGCTATTGTGGTCCATGCCTTAAAAATCTAGAGACATTATCTCTATGGAGAAACATTCCAGATTTTCACAGGCCATAAGAACCTAAAGTATATCTTCTCACAACATGAGCTAAACATGAGGCAACGCCGCTGGATGGAGTTAATCAAGGACTACGATTGTACAATTGATTATCATATAGGGAAAGCCAATGTGGTTGATGATGCTTTAAGTAGAAAATCAGCAACACCTGCCTTAAACAAAGCACAGTTGAACTCCCTAGTTTTCTCTAAGACAGATATGCTTATCTCCTTAAGACAAGACAATGTACAGCTTAAAGTATCATTGTTAGCCGGGTTGTTAGCTGCGATGCACATAAAACCTACTCTGAGACAGTAGATTAAAGAAGCACAACAGACTGATATTGTGATTCAACAGATTAGATCAGAGTATGGTAGTGAGAAACGGGATGGTTTCCATGATTCATATGATTAGGTAGTCTGTTACCATGATAGAATGGTAGTACCTGATGTTGATAACTTAAGGAAGTTAGTTCTGGAAGAAGCTCATTCTTTGATGTATGCTATGCATCCAGGAAGCACCAAGATGCATCATAACTTAAAAGATATGTATTGGTGTCCTGGATTAAAGAAAGATGTAGCTTAGTTTGTTATGTGGTATCCGGTGTGTCGGCAAGTTAAAGCTGAACATCAAAATCCCGTACGAATAATGCAACCTCTGCCTATACCGCAGCGGAAATGGGATCATGTAACCATGGACGTTGTGGTTGGTTTGCCTAGAACAACCAAAAGTCATGATTCCATTTGGGTGATAGTTGATAGGTTGACTAAGACAGCACATTTCATTCCTGTTAAAACAACCTACACTGCTGAGAAGCTTGCACAGATATACATAGATGAGATAGTGTGTTTGCATGGGGTTCCGGCTACTATTGTTTCTGATAGAGGTCCCCAATTTACAAGTAATTTTTGGGAGCGACTCCATAAAGCTTTGGGTACATAGTTAAGGTTTAGTACAGCCTTTCACCCACAGACAGACGGATAATCTGAGAGGACCATACAAACTTTAGAGGACTTGCTTAGAGAGTGTGTCCTTCAGTTTGTAGGAAGTTGGGATCTACATATGAGCTTGATAGAATTTGCTTATAATAATAGCTATCAGCACAGTATTGAGATGGCACCATATGAGGTTTTATATGGTAGACGTTGTAGATCTCCCTTATGTTGGTATGAAATAGGAGAGTACCAACTCTTGGGTCCTGAACTAGTACAACAAACAATTAAGAAGATTAAAGTTATACAACAACAGTTGAAAGCTGCCCAAGATAGGAAGAAATCATATGTTGATAAGCATCGTAGACCCTTAGAATTCCAAGTTGGAGACATAGTTTATCTTAAGGTCTCACCTTAGAAAGGTATCCTTAGATTTGGAAAGAAGGGAAAGTTAGCTCCAAGATTTATGGGACCTTATCCAATCATTGAGAGGATGGGAAAGGTAGCCTATAAGCTGGAGTTACCACCTGAGCTGCATAGATTGCATCCAATGTTCCATATTTCCATGATGAGGAAGTGTCATCCTGACACAGAGTTGGTTCTGCAACCTATGGAGGTAGAACTAAATGATGATATATCTTATGTTGAAGGACCTGTGTTGATTCTTGACAGACAAATCAAGAAGTTAAAAAATAAAGACATTTGTCTTGTAAAAGTTCTCTGGCATCACTGTGGCATTGAAGAAGCTACATGGGAGCTAGAGGAAGAGATGAGTAGGAAGTACCCTTCTCTTTTCTCTTGATGTTTTCATTGATGATTTCAGGGACGAAATCCTTGTAAGGGGTGGATACACTTGTAACATCCCTAACATGGGTTATGTTTTAAACCTAGTTGTTTTGTTCAACAAAAGTGATTATATGCTTGTTCTTATGTTTTGAAAAGTAATTAAGGCTCAAGATGAACTTACATTGCAATTTTAGTCCTTTTTTAATATTGTTGAAATCAATGTTTTGCTTGTTTTGGACTAAAGTGCAAATTACCCAAGTTGAGGGGTTTATTTGCAAATTGCGCCTGATAATATGTTCCTCATGTGTTGAAGCATCATGAGAGTGAAGATGATGCAGAGGTATGGCTTGTGATAGCCTGAATACCAAGAAAGAGCTGATAAAGCAATGTTTGTGCATTAAAACCTACTTTTGGGGTAATGTGCAATTTACCCAAAACTTAGGGTTCAATATGAAAATTACCACTTCAAAATGGTCCCTACTATTTATTGGGATCATGTGGAGCAAATAAAATGAGAGTGTCGTCTCATTTGTATCTCTTTGAAGGAGAGAGAATCTTGATATTAAAATAATCAAGATTTAAGCATAATGGAAACCTTAATTCAAATTAATGCAAAAATAAATAAAATAATTGAAGGACCTTCAACCAAAATTGAAATGGTAGAATTCAGATATGTGTGGACTTCCTTGTACTTTGCAAGGGCCACGAAATATCTCATGGAGGTGAAAAACCCACTCACATTATTATAAGAAAAAGAAATATCCACTCACTTATGGATATTACTATTAAATGGATTAAGGTGCTTAATTTGTTTTTCTTTAATTGTGTATAATTGAGAGGAATAATATTCAAGGAGGATAGCCTCGTACCTAAGGAAGATAAGGGGGCAAGTGGCAAGGGAATTGAGGAGATAATGCCTACTTTCTCTCTCTTAATTGAATTTTCAATAAATTCACATATAAGCTCATTTATCCATAGAATGAAAGGATAATTTCGAATTCACTTCCACCCTTTGCTTGCAAAATGACCACGGAATCTTTGAAGGACCAGGAGGACGACCCCCAACCTGTTGGTAAGCTTCTTGACCTTCTTTCATCTTGATTTCATGGTGGATATCATAAATCAATGCATAATTTCTTCTTTTCTTCACTCCATCTTCAACCCTAGCCAATATTTTCACTCCAAAACTTGAGGACGAGCCTTGGGGGAGTTGCAAAAGCTTCTTCCACCATTTTTGACGTGAATCTCCAAGCTTTGAATCTCAATTGAAGGCGGGTTATATAACTTGAACCCTTATTCATTGTTATTGAACTAGATTTCTCAATCAATTATGTTCAATTGATCTTCTTGCAATTCCTTTGATTAGTTGATGCAACTACCATGATAATGGCAGTTGTTTTTGATGTACTAAGGCTTGATGATGATGACATCATCTTAGGCACACTTTCCAACAAATTTGAGTTGCAAACGGTTTTGGAACTTTGGTCCAAACGGTTTCACAAAACCGTTTGGTGATTTGAGTCCCAAACCGCATGAGAGTGTTGACCGTTTCGATGGGTTGACCGTTTCAGGTCTGAACCCTAGTACATGTTGGATGATGATCCAATGGATCTAATTCATTGATTAAATGTATGGACAATCCACCAATTACAACCCTAATCGATTTGTTGGAGGTTCCATAGATTGATCCATTCGATTTCAAGACTTTTTGGGTCAAACGGGCTTGGAACCGTTTGAGCCCAAACTGTCTTGAAACCATTTGGGATCAAACAGTTTCAAAACCGTTTGGTGATCCAATGGTTGAGATTTTAGGGTTGGAGATCCAAGAGCCAATACTTGTTGAACTTCAATAACTCAATTGATTGAAGGTTTCAATGTAGCAAATCATGTTCAACCAATTGATGGATGTACCTAATGAACCCTTGCGGTTTTGAGACTGATTTGGCCCAAACGGTCTTGAAACCGTTTGGGGTCAAACGGTTTCAAAACCATTTGGAATCAAACGGTTTCAAAACCGTTTGGTGATGAAACCTCACAACCGAATAAAGGTCAATTGTGATTCAATCATTTGAAAATTGAAGGTGATGATTGTTCCAATGATCCAATGATTGATAGTAATGACAATAAATGATAGGTACAAAGGTTGAATCCCTAAAGTACCTAATTGATTAATACCTTTAAAGGGATAAACCCTAATTTCTTATAAAAACAATAACTTAGTACACTATGTCAATCATATTCTATGTACTTGATTGAAGGGTCGATATAACCTAATCAAGTTGAGAGGATGATAGAAAGGAAATCATACATGAATATGATTCATGTGGTGATTAAGGGTATGATCCTCGGCAAAGAGATCATAAAACCCAAATCATGAGAATAAACCCTAATTGACAAGATTATTGAACCCTAACCCTAATCTAGGTTAAGGATGTAACCCTAATCCAGGGTGAAAATATGAGTAACCCTAATTTAGGGTAATGTGATGCAAAACCCTAATTGGGATGAATAGTAAACCCTAATTATGGGTAATGGAACATGAAACCCTAATTGGGATGAATAGTAAACCCTAATTATGGGTAATGGAACATGAAACCCTAATTGGGATGAACAGTAAACCCTAATTATGGGTAATGGAACATGAATCCCTTATTGGGCTGAATAGTAAATCCTAATTATGGGTAATGGAACATGATACCCTAAATGGGGATGAATAGTAAACCCTAATTGTGGGTTATTGAATGTAGACCCTATTCTGGGGTGAACTTTATGTGAAACCCTAACTTAGGGTGATTTTATGAGAAACCCTGATGTTTGATGTGATGTGGAGCTCAAATCCAGGGTGATGTTATGTAATGTTTTATGAAAACCTAATCTTGGGCAATATGGTGATAAACCATAACCTTAATCTGGGTAATGGGATGAATTTTTCCAAATGACATGAAATGAGAAACCCTAATCCTAGTAAGGGAATAGTGGTGTTACCCTTGAATAGTGAATCCATATTTGTTTTGCATGGTACTGATATGTAATTGAAGTTATTGTTATTATATGCACTAACCATGCAGGTATTCTGAAATGGTGATCATGGCCAGGTATGAGCTATGATGTTTTATTCGTTATTTCTTATTGAGCCTTGTGTGCCATAATATACCTTGCTACCTGATAAGAGGTAACAAGAGAGTTAATGGGCCTCAAGTGCCATGAGTAATGCTTGTATAGCAAGTACCATGTTTACCTTGGTCAGATGACCTGAAGGTGATAGTTACCTGGAAAAGTGGTAACAATGCTCAATGATGAGCTAAGGATTTGAATACCCAAAACCATATTATTATGGTAATGAGATTGTGAAGGGATGAGAATTCCCAGTATTGAGATGAGGGACTGAGTTCCCAATATCTTTTAAAGACTAATAAGTAATTGATGAAAATAGTACATGTTTCTTTATAGCATTGTCATAATAAGTTATGTTTAAGAACGTGGCTGATGCTAAAAGAATATGATAATATACTTAATTAATCAAGTGAAATATGTTCATGTAGTGCTCTGACCATAGATCCATCATCGTCAGTAGTTGGTGATCGTGAAAAAGGTTTTCCTATGGGATTTCCTGGAGTTCGCATATTTTGAATATGCGGGGGTAAATGGGCGAAAATATCCTTACGTCATGGTGAAGAGATTGATGGAAGGTAAACATTAAACCTCTCAATCCTTCATTTGTCGGGATGGATGTATCACAAATCTCTCGATGGTTGGGATGGATGTATCACTAATCTCCCAATGATATTCAATGTCAGGTCGATGGAGATAAACATTAAATCTCTCGATCGCCGATGAGAGTGCAGTTGACGTTGTAACTCTATAGCGAAGTTGTCAGTATACCCTAGAAAGCTATATTGAGCAGTTGACATAGTCCTGCTTGTGGTCCCGTACTGACCGGGATATGGGAGGTCATGGGAATCCGGCTCTTCCATTGACCTATGTGTGGTACTAATTTCAATTTAGCAATAGTCGGTTGGAGTATGTGCGGTATACCTCATCTCCTCAGAGTTTAAGTATGTTTGTAAAAATGTAATCAGCCGTGTAGCGTATTTCCATAAGATTGAAATAGGAGAACCACTGATTGATGATTATCTTGCTTACCATATCCTAGATGGATGAATGGTATACATGTCCTATAATTCCTTATTGGTTATTAGACATGTTCTTTATCTAGTTACAGCTGATAAAATCAAGAGGGTATGTTGCTCTATTCTGCTTAAATAAGTGAATTATCTGCTGTTGATTATTTTGATTCCACTGCTCAGTTTATTTCTATTAAACTGCAATAATAATGTTTTCGACGAAGAGTTATATCTCCCGCTGGGGCAATTTTTATAATTGTCTCACCTCCGTGGGATCCAACATTTTTAGGTAGACGCAGACAAAAAGGCAGAAACCGTACTACAGGGGAAGAGAAGCAGTAGCAGCAACAGGGACAACAGTAATATCTCAGGTGGAGATATTGCCTGTCGAGTCTTGTAGTCAAGAGTCCTATGTGTCATCTCTGTACTCTCAGGTCCTACGAGTCAGTAGTTTGTGATTTTATAATCGATCTAAGGTTTTGGCTTGATGCCTCGAGGTTTTAAGTTGCCTATGTACAAATTTAATAGAGCAGCTATTGTATGTAATCCTCGAGAAGAGATGGTACATGACATGTACATTATGAACCAGGATGTAATGATTTACTTTGGTTCTGAATGAAAGAGTTTTCCTGTGAATGGATCTCTTTGCAAATGGTTTTAATTTTTAGTAATTTTTTAGTAATCCACTATTAGTGATCGCTTCCGCATTAGTTAATCATGTTTTTATAAGTTGGACGCCACAGGAAACTCCATGAATTTATTAACTAAGGTTTATTAGTTGATTCTTACTTATAGAAGTGTCATTTTGTGTGGAAGATTAGTCAGTGTTGTATGAAATCATATTCATTACAGCAATAAGACCCAAGATAAAATGTTATGTAATGATAATGATGTACAATCATTAGGATTGGGAACCTTAGTAAGCTTAGTTGAAGTTAAATTATCATTGACAACTCAATTGTTTGCATGTGGAATTATAGGTTTGAAGAAGAGGCAACATATTATATAATGAGATGAGATTATGATCTGAAATACAATATGATGCTTTTGAGATGTGAATGTGATATGGTGCTTATGTGGAATGGTATTAATGCTTATGAGATGTGAATGTGCTATGGAGCTTATGTGGAATGGTATTGATGCTTATGAGAATATGATGTGAAATGTGATATGATGCTTATGAGATTATGATGTATCAATTCCCAATCTTGCACGACAGAGGAAATGAAAAATGGAGATGTTATCAACTTTTACCTAGACCTATGGTGGACATGGGTTGTGTTAGTTGAATTAGGGTAGCCATACCGTAAGACATGGATGGTGAATCATGCATATGGTCATGCCATGATGACATCTACTCAACTAGGTAAAAGTCAAGTAGATAGGGCAAAGTAATCAAATTGGATAAACAAAATTGTATTTCTATGATTTGATATTGATGTTTTTTAGTTTTGATGAGTGAAACTTGTTGTAGAATGGAAATGTTAAGGCTATTCTTATATATCCCTTATTATGAAAATATATTTTTGCTTCATGTTAATGATATTCCTTATGTAGATAAAAGTTATTCCTTTTTTAGTTAAGGAAAATCCTAGTCATGTATCTTTTGCATGATTGGTTTTAAACTTGACTAATTGTTACTCTATAGTCAAATAAGAGAACAAATCATATTTTTTACTCTTATACTTATATTCTCACTTACAAATTTCCTAATCAATTAATGATTTTTAAAATTTAAAGATGAGATATTGATACATTAACTTGATCTATGCGATGAACATCTAATTAGGTGACTCTTAGATTTTTTTTGTGTCTATTGGTTACCATATTGGGGATTTTTGTATGATTTGTGAAATTTTTTTGTTGCAATTACACGTGTAACAAATCACTCCTTTATATATGGGATTAAAAAAAATTAAGTGTTCCAAGATGCAATTTATAAAGCTCTCAAGTGCTAGTTTAGAGATCATTTTTTGTTATAAATAGTGTTTTTTTAAAAATAAACTTCATTTGAATACAAAAAGTATATTTTAATTGAGTTTTACATGTCCATGTTTGCTTGTGTTTCCTCTTAATAATACTTGGATTTTGTGGTTAATGCTTGAACCAAATATAATGATAAGGGTTTGGGTTGATATTAGGAGCAACACTCAATATTTTAACTTATTTCTTGTGTAACAAATCTCATGTAGCTGCAATAAGTTTTGGAAGGTAGATATGCTTATTGCTCTTACCTAAACCTATGTTCGGTGACTTTGAGGTGGACCATTGTTTATAAATGGCATCTTAGGGTATTCAGTTAAACCCTAAGACATGGAAAATAAGATATTGACACGAGAACTTGGTGTGGTTACTTGTACTTGACTAGGTACATATTAAGTATCTTTAGAGAAAACCTAATAGTAAATAGTGACAAATTGAGTAACAACAATTACTTGTATGTTTATTAATACACATTGGATTAAATATTTTTTCTCATGTTATGCATTTTGCATTTGTTATTACATGAAAGGTCTTTTTCATTAATTAACTAAAATGATATCACTCTGTTATATAATTCTTAACAAATAAGTTCAACAATAGTTTTCTCTGGTACTTGATTCGCTCAAGGGGTGGATTAAACTTTTAATATGTTATGAAATTGATTCACTCAAGTGGTGGTTAAACTTTTTACGTGTTATGAAGCCACCTCAATCCACCCAAGAGCTACTTACAATGACTTGTTTCCTTCATCATCTAGGTTGAGATATTTTTTGTTTAGGTTCTTATTTATAGAATGTACCTACACTAAGTAGTATTAAGAAGGTTTTATGTAGATGATTTTTGTACTTACTTGATGTGTGGACTTGATTAAACATGTAAAAGTATAACTTTGTATTTCATAATGTACTATTGTTGTTTCTTGGACTTCACATGTACTTGGGGTTTTATGAAGATTGATCATTAAAAGTTAGTTACATCTCTTATTGCATGCAATAAATATGGAAATGGAAAAGTTACTTGTGCCTTTTTTTACTTGTGCCTTTCATTTCACTCATTGTGATGCTTTCATGCTTAACTAGTAATGTGAGGAGAAGTGTGGTTTAGTTGTCTTATCAATGGGTTCCTAGAGATGGAGTCAAACAATAGTAGGTATCATAGCATGTTTTTGTGTATTTTTTACGAGGAGATTAGATGAGTCCATGAGTCATGATGAGTCTTTTCATAAGAGTTTCTATGTGGTGCTTATTGGATGTGCTAGGGTAGAACCTATGTAGGAAGAACCTCAATAAGGGGCAACACATCAAAATCATGAAGTGACTACCACATCCACTAACACTCCTCTTTATGTAGTGTCACAAAGATTGGTTGCAATAATATCTCATTCAACAACAATGATAGTCCCTTCATAACCATAGTGTAGCTGATCGAATTCATGAGTTCAATTGGTCATATGAGAATTTGATAAAGATGAGTTCCTATGAGTTCTATGGAACTACTATTCCTGTAAAAAGCATGTGATTAGTTCTATGAAATTGAAAAGATATTCAAATTAGCTCATGTATATGAGGAAGAGTAGGTGAATCATGATATTTATCTTTTGAAGGACACTCTAATTCATCAGTGAAGAATGAAAAGGACACATCTTGATGAAACAAGACTGACTTGGGGTGAATCTATGAAAATATTTGAGTCATGGTGTTATTTTAATACATACAGTCATGGAAAGATTTGTTAGTTTGAGACTTTGAGGTAGCAATAGATTTCAAAGATAAGTATAAGTTTCTTATTCTAGACTTGCTCACCCTTTGTCCTATTCTATGTCATATGAGGACAAAATTTATGATTTAATAGAAGTTCAACTTCTGAGTTACATGACAAACTAACAATAATAGAGTCTATGATGGATTTTCATGTGTATTTTAATATAGTAAAATAACTAGACCATGTTATCCAGTAGAGGCATGAGTTTAATAGTTGGAAGAGGATAGGTGGTAAGCTAAGCATGCCAAGATCTAGTGTACAATATTTCTATCTATGAGCTACAAATGATACACCTTAGAAGATTCCATATGGAAGGGGTATAGATAGTTTTTCATGCACATGACCATCACTATAAAGGACACTCATCACATGATACATGCCCATGACAAGATCAAAAAGCTTGATATTTCACTTAAAAACACCTCAATGCACTCATCGTGGAAGATTGCATAGAGATTCATGTTGGGTTCCAAGATTTTGAGGCTACTTTTCATGTGGTTAGTCATGACATCATAGTAGGGATTTTCCACAAAGTGTTCTACCACAACCAATGATTTTTGGATAGAGACTAGTGGTACCATAGAGTTTAAGTAGAGGGTATGCATCACAAGAAGGATTTAGCATTCAGGGATCCTTAGAAGATGATATTAGGGTAGACAACAATCGAAATGATGTGTTTATGATTTTACCCTCCAACAAGGTATAGTTTTCTACATGTCTTTACATGTTATATTCTCTTTGTGACATCTATACTTAGATTTTCTACATTTTTTTATTTATTCCTGGTGAAACATATTCCTCTAGGATTTCATCTTTCTAGTATGCACTACCTTATGATTTTATGTTACACCTATTGTACATCCAACTATTATGATATAGGTTTGTCTTAGGGATATTCTAAGTATTAATAGAGAATGCATCCAAAAGAATTATCAAAATTTTAAGCGCACAACTTTAATGTCATGCTCGGTAATTGCTTAGAAAAATATCTAGTAAATATAGATTGCTTTACAAAGTAAGATATCTTATATAGTGGAGATCTCTATTGTATTTTTCAGATAGACATGAAAGTTCTACCAACTTCTTTAGTATATTCCATAACTTTTTATAAGATTTTTAAGAATGGATGTACGTGCTTTCTTGCACATGTAATGGGTGCTTGGGTTGACAATTCTATGTTATAATATTTAGCTATATTAAAAGAGTACAATGATGGTTTTCCTAATAAATTGTCCAAATTACCTCCTATCAGAGATAATTAATTTAATATAAATCTAACTCCTGGTATTCAACCTATAACACAAGCACTAGAACTAGTGCTTCAATTAAGTTAAGGAACTCAAGAAGGATTTATAGCATTACCTAAGGCCTTTATATAGTTGAGTAACCACCATGTGGCATACCAACATTATTTATGATGAATAAATAATGGATGACGTGCCTATGTATCGATTATAGGTATATAAAAATCATTATAAGAATAAATATACTTAGCCATAAGATCAATGATTTTTATTAACAAATTAACTATCTTCTCCAATATATATTTGAAACCAAGTTATCGTTAATTTAGAATCAAGGATGATGTTCCTAAGAGAATATTCATGACAAAATATGGCTATTATGAGTTCTTGGTTACTCCATTCAAACTCACCAACACACCAATAAAATTTATTAATCTAATGAATGGAGTGTTTTATCTGTCTTTTATCAATTCATTGTTCTTTCCATTGATGATATTTTGAAATATTATGCAGATAGAGAACAAAAAGAGAAAATTTCCACACTTATATCTACACTTAATTAGACCAAATAAATTGCATGGTAATTCTAGTAAATGTGACTTTTGGTTGTGTGAAGTAGCATGTTTGATACATATGATTTCTTCTCAAGGGATTTATGTAGATCCCAATAAAGTCTCTAGTGGGAGAAACCTAAGACACCACTAAAGTAAGAAGTATTCCTTTATTACAAGGTTATTGAAAGTTCAACATTATTTCTATGCCCTGGTCTTGGTGGATGAGGAAAGAAATTCAATTCTGATGATCACTATGAATACAACTTTAAACAATCAAAGAACCTATTGAAATCTTATCCAATTTACCCTTCTTGAGTTTGAGAAAGGATATGATGTATCATATCATGCATCTAGGTAGGAATCAAGCTATGTTATTTTGTAGGATGTTAAAATAGTGTTTCATGTGTATAGGCAGTTCAAAAGAATGAGGATAACTTAATGTTGTGGACTTAGCACTAAAGACTTGGAAATATTATCCATATGGAGAGACTTTCCAAGTGTACATTGACCATAGGGGTTATATATATATATATATATATATATATATATATATATATATATATATATATATATATATATATATATATATATATATATATATATATATATATGTATATATATATATACACACACACACAGATATATATATATATGTGTGTGTGTGTGTGTGTGTGTGTGTGTGTGGCTTATCTTTAATACACGCTACCCGTAACACCCAAAAAGTAACTCTGTGGACAAAAAAAGTAACTATGTTGACCAAAAACTAACTATTCAACTCAAAAAGTAAAATCGTGTAATATAAATAGCAAAAAATCTGGATTAAATATGTAATTTTATATTTGTTATAGTTGTACAAATGTAACTATTTATGCATAAAAAATAATAGTTTGTAGGATAAAGTAACCCTCTACATGGTAAAGTAAGAAACTCCAAAAAAATAACCAAACATGGAGCAGGTAGCTACCCGCGTGGGCATTGAATGAACGCCCATATATATATATATATATATATATATATATATATATATATATATATATATATATATATATATATATATATATATATATATATATATATATATACATATATATATACTTGTAAACATACATGTGCGACATGCACGTGAAAACTATATGAAATGTAATTTGTATTAATATATTTTTTATTAATGTATGCTTGTGTTATTTTACATACTTATAGAAGTAACCTAGCAAGACATTTATTTTACTTATTAAGTAGTTAAACAAACATCTAATTTCAATTGAAGTTACTTTAATAGATCAGATATATGTATGCGTTAAAATTGATATATACAATAAATATATGCCATTTTTGGGGGAGATCGGAATTTAGAAAGAAACATTGTGAAATATTACATTAATAAGTTATATATATTATATATATTAATACAGTGATGGAATTATAGAATGTGGCTTTATGTAACGTAAAATAACCATGATATGTATTTATTTAGGTAGGATGTTAACAAAAAATATTTTGGCAAGGTTTATGCAAATTTGTGAGAAAATGAAGTAAAAAAGTTAGAACATACTCAAACGAACAAGAAGTTGAAACTCGTTATAATAACAATCACTACTGCATGCATGTAATATTAGATTCAAACATAAATATTGTAGGTAGTGTAATTACTAACTATTTATATTGACCTTTTGATACATACTAAATATCTTTAGATTTATTATCAATTATTATAAGATCAAAAAAGTGTAAGTAGTGCATTATGATATCCTACCAATTATGAATAATGGGTACAATAAATACTTTACAAGTATGCTAACTTCAAATCTAGTATACAACTAAAATCTTTGAGTGAAACATATTGCATTTGTTAGTTTTTAACACTTTTATCGTTGTAGAAATAACACCAAATCTTAATTTGCAAGATGTTTTTCATAATAATATTTCTATATAATTTTTAGTAACTATTTTTATGAATTTATACCATCAATTATTGTGATATGATAAATTCATACTTTGACATCAATATATATTATATATAAATTTCCTTTTATCAATTTTACAAGATAAAAATAAATGAAGTATTAGGATAGCACGCTCTTTAAATTATGATTGAAATATAGAATGATAAGTCTGGAATAGCATTGCAGCATATGACAACAAGACCCCCACCCAAGGAAATACATGCGTAAATATTCGAATGTACACTTCAATTCTTAATAACGAATCTCGTTTTGAATGCTAGCAAAGCATATACATACATAATTTCATAGCGTGTGTTTTGACATTTTGTATTCAAGTCTGTAGAAGATAAAAGGTAAAAAGTACATCGACGTCATAAGAAAGAAAGAAACATAAAACATCAAACTTCAATTTTAATTTTTATATTCAAACTTAAAAACTATTATCATTGTACTGCATCTACAAAACATTAAATCTCAATTAAATTGAAGTGTAGGAAAGTTGCAGTGTATAGGATTGAGTGAATTGTCATAACTGTCTATTATTGGCACCAGCCCTCTCATGTCTTGGTCCTCGTCTTACGACAACAATGGTGCCTACAAGCCATGTGAAAACAAATAACAATGCTCCTAAAGTAAAGATACACACTCTTAGATCTCTGTGAATAAAATCATGGACCATATTAAACGTGAAACACAATATATCATTTAATGAGTTCAAAATTTTCGATGGTCTTGTCATTGTAATTGTTAATCACAATAGGAAAGATGGATAATTCAACAAAAAATAATTATTCTTGATAACTAAATACTAAGAAACGAACAAGAATAATTAGAGAATATGTTTATATAAAATTGTTCCATTTTTTATATGGTGAAACGAAGTAAAATGCAACTAAAACTTGAACTTAGTAGTTACTGTACTGCATGTGAAAATTAAACTATATTCTAATTGAATTGGAACGGTGCAAATTTTTTGCGAATAGGATTGAGTGAATGCCTAATATAGTAAATTGGAGTTGCTTGTCTCATGTCTTGACTCCAAAATGACGGTTCATGCACGTTATGTAATGAAAAACATTGCTCGTCCATTTATAGATATATACTCTTAGATCTCTTGAATATTTTAATTTATATTCAAATAACGGATCCCATTAAACATGAAGCATTGTTTATCACTTACAGAGCTCAAAAACAGAATCAGTCGTATTAACATAAATGTTGATTTCTATAGGAAAAGATGTAGTTATCCCATCAACGAACAAAGAATCAGATGCACGTGATGGGGTGAGGGTAGGAGTAATGCATTGGATATATGATTATCTTTCTGTATAGAGCAAGAGTAGCTGCTTCAATGTTGGACACGAAGAAAACTAACTCATGAGTTGAGAATATACAAAAAGGATAATATGTATTCATCTGGTTACCAGGTGATATCCAGAAATGGAAGTCAATGTAAAGAATCACTTTATGCTGCGAGAAGCAAACATTTAACTCTTTGAAGGAAAAAAAATAATCATTATAAACGAACACTATTAATTAAAAATATATAATGATTACAACGAAACATAATTAATCAGAAACGGATTTCCTTCTACTACAAACAAATCAAAGAGAAGACGCCAACAGTGAAGGAACACATAATTGGAGGAGAAGGTGCACGTGTACTATTAACCATTGTATCTCACAGAAATGTTGGTTCTGCTCTTGTAGTCTTGTAGACTTGTAGTATATTTTGATGTATGAATGAAGAAGGGAGAGACAGTAGAATTGTTAGTAAGATATGTTGCATTGAGTAAAGGAATATATTAATGGTCAAAAAAGTCATACGACGTTTTTCTTAATTCCATATATATTCTCTTTCACAATTAAATATAAAAAAAAAATACAACAAAATTATCTTAAAAGCATGCCCCCACCACTCATAGTTGAGTATTTGAGAAGGGTTGAAGGGGAATAGTAGTCTCAAACTCTCCATCGTCTGTCTTACAATTCCTTGTCCTTTTACAATCCCTCATTCTCGCGCACATTTTTCCTTTTTCCTTCCATAGGTAATGCCCATTTTATCCCTATTTTTCCAACGATTAATATCCGGATCTCCTTGCTCCAGCCTGAGGATGGTTCTCACGGCGCATTAGCGGAAGAATACGTCAGACGGCAATGCTCCACGCACAGCAGCACACAGGGCACGCGGTCGACAGAGCCGCGTCGACTCAGGAACATGATGTACACAGACACAGGTGATGGCAGAATAGGAGAACCATAATAGCGCAGATGACCTGCACTGAACGGCCGACCCACACGTAGGCCCCGTAACATATCAACCTGCAGCTGCCGCCACAGCCTGACGCTCAATCTCTTCCCTCCGCCAGTCCACGGACGTTGATGCCACATCAGACCCCGCCTTCTCTATGTCGTTGGGGCCGCCATCTGCGGCACCACCGCCGTGCGTGTGGGTGTGCTGATGCCCTCCGATCAGCCGCGGCGCAGTCGATCGAGTTGGGCCCGGAGTGTGGCGATTGCGGCGTTGCTGGCCTGGCCTTGGCCTGCCATGCGGCGCACGTGGCGGATACTCAGATCGGGTTCGAAAACGGGCGGTCAAGCTCCAACTCCAACTGCTTCTCGCGAAGCTTCTAGGAGGTGGATTCCTCCGCGGCGGATACCAGAAAGCGGAAGCGGCGGAGAGACCGGCGAAGTGTTGTTGACACCATAGAAGATGGTAACATCCTTGTGCTGAGACTGCGACTGCAGCTGGGAAAGTCTGGCCAGTGAAGGGGCCATAACCACTTGAGTCTTGAGATAGAATTGATTGCGCGTGAGACATCGTCATCGTCGGCGTCAGATTTTGCTGCGACCAATGCCCGCTTATTCAGTAGCCCCGTTGTCCCTATTCTTTCAGAATTGTTTCTCACACGCTTCCGGAGTTGCTAACGATATTATCTTTGTTGAATTGCTCGCGGTTACGCCTGGGAAGAGGAGGGTGTGGTGCTGGTCTAGTAATCCCGAGTTATCTTCCTGGATATAGTTATATGACGTTAGATATCGTTGATCTATATCTAGGGATAATGGAAGCTAAGCAAGATGTATCTTAAGGTGAAATGCTCCGATGAATGTCGTGATTCAGGTTGTTCAAACACAAGTCAGTGAATCTGCTCCTAGACTGAGCTAGAAATGCCTTTCCAAGAACGCGAATAAACTGAAGTATGACTTTCCAGATCACTCCGGCTGGGTCTTCTTTCCTTAAGTTGTCGTGATTATTCAGATACATGATTTGGTTTAATTGACAATGGATGATCAATTGGCGAGAGGATGCTCCTCTTCACCGCAAGAATTCCAAAGAATTTGGAGGTTGGGAGAGCCAAGAAGAACCAAGAATTGCGTTGCGGTTGCGGTGATGGACTCATCTTCACCCATCCCATCTTGTGTGGTTGTTGTGGGTAACGTTGCTTGAAATAAATGTGGGAGTCGAAACTGATATATGAGATGCGTATGGGATTGAATTCAGTTAGAGATCATTCATAGGAGTCCATTCACGTATCAGGAAACTACTCCCACAAGGACACGTTTCTTCCACGATTCCACGACCTCTGTGATCAGTTTCGGAATACGTAGCAGCCCATTCTAACCGGCACAAAAGAAGTGTGACCGTGGTATTTACGGTTGGGAAATGAGAGTAAAAGTGAGAAAAATCCTGAGATGAGAGAGAGTCAAGGAGAAGACAGAATTTTCAGAATACTACAATCTGATTGGCTGGCTTTTTAAGACACAACACAAAATGGCACAGTTGTAATTTTTGCAAAGTATTCACTCTTTTTATAGTAGTATAGATATATATATATATGTATATATATATATATATATATATATATATATATATATATATATCTGTGTGTGTGTGTGTGTCTGTGTGTGTGTGTGTGTGTGTTTGTTTGTTTGTGTGTGTGTGCTTGTTTGTCTGTGTGTGTATATATATTCACACAAAAATATCTCACTATGAGTCACTACATATAGCTCAAATTGATTGAAGACTATGAATCCACCATTGGTTGTCATTTAGGAAAGACAAATGTGGTGGTAAATGCTTTAAGTGTAAGTCATCATCTTAGAAGAGATTTTTTATTGTCTATTAGACAACCAAATATTCACAAAATCCTACACATTCTAGTGGTTTATTAGAAAAACTATAGGTGTCAGGCGCCACTATTTATAATAAACCTAAATATGATAATTAGAGAGGTCCCAAGGTTCTTGAGGCACTGACACCAAACCTCATTTCAAAGGATTAAATAAAACACACTATCAAAAAAGATGAAACTATATAGAGGAAATTAAATCAATTTACATATGAAGCTTGTGGTGACATCACATAAGGTATATACAATATTTTCTCAACAAGATACTTGGTAGGTTTTCCTAAAATGTATACAAGTAATCTTTTATCTACTTAAATATTCACTCACCAAGATATACCCACCACTCCCTGAAACACTTACTAGTAGAGAACCTACAGAAACTAGACACCTAGACTTCACCTAGTTGTCAAGTCACTCAACTCTATGTTTATGGTGAGGGTAGATGCCATGATTTCATGACATAATAACTTGTTCATTAGTTGATTATACACTATATGTGAGTAGATAAAACATAACAACAAAAACATACAATTTCATAACTTTTCTCCTCAATTAGAGAAAATATGATCACAAACAATATTTAGGCATACAACAATTATACTTTTAGCATTTATATTGGAAGTAAAAGGTCACATCATCTGAGAGAAAGAATAAAATTTACAAGCTACTTATAATACAATTATCTTTATCATTTTATCCATTTCCACAAAAATACTTGACTTCTACCTAGCCAAGTAGAAGATCACTATGATGTTCTCACGTGCATTTTGTCCATTCCTTATATTTCAGCCAACCAACTAAGATAATTAACTCATTTCAAGTCAATGACAGAGCTAGTTAGGAGCCTATAAGATCTACCTTCTCATTCTCATACCATGGTATAAGGATGGGTCGTCCCTCATCCATATGATGGGTCTCATATTTCATATCATACCTACATATTCACATATCACACCTCGAATTGGTCTCTTGATCACCTAATACTCTCTTTCTCAATCTCAACAAGAGAGTTGGGGATTCATTCCCACTATGTGGGCCCCCCCTAACTGTATGTAGATTAGCCCTCAGGATCAAATCCTCTCTAGGTCAGTCTCTGTATGGATATAATCCACTAAAATAATAGATATGTTGACCCATCTCGGGTCAAATATGGGGAAGGTTCACAATGATCATGGAACTTGTTATATTAGAATAGGTTTAAACTTCTTATCATTGATATATTACTCATATTAAATGAATCACTTCATAAAATTCACAATGTAGTTCATACGGTTCACTATATGTACAAAAAACTAGGATTTATTGCAAAAGCAAGAGATATAAAAAAGAAATATTTTTATAATGAATTTGAAGACATTGGATAAATTATCCATCACATCCCATTGTTGTATTTTTCCCATACTAACCATATTCATAATATAGTTAGATCACAATATCGATTCTTAATGCAAATTCAATGATGAATCCAAGGTTTTTTTTACTAATTTAGGTAAAATTTCATCATAGATAAGTAAATGAAGTGAATAGAGAGACTTAATAATAAATTCATCCATTTTGTATAAGCATATAACCAATACAAATCAGTGAGGGATTAGTCAAGGGGACCCTCTGGCCCCTAACCTTCTTGTTATTGCTATGGCAGGCATATCTAGTGCCCTAAACTTTTGTCAGGATAACAACTTATTCCCCCTTTGAAAGGGTCTCATGATCTATATGTCTCAAATGCTCTTTTTTTATGATGTGGTCATAATTTTATAAGTTGATGCTAACTCTGTTGAAGTCTAAGCAATGTATTGGAAAACTTATGTTTGATTTTTGTCATGAATATCAGTATAGAGAAGAGTACTATATTATGTAATATTCAACTTATTTAAATTTCATTGAATCTAAAGTAAACAATGAAGTAGGGAAATTTCCTCTGAAGTATCTTGGTTTACCCCTCTACATGTACACTCACTAGAATTCTTCATTCTCCTATCATTGATAGAATGAAATTGAGACTTGAAGGCTAGAAAGCTCATCACCTCTCTTAAGTAGGTAAAATTGAACTTATCAAATCTACCCCTTCTTCTTTCCATATTTTAGGCTTCCTCCTTCACTCTTCCAATTTTTGTGTCTGAATGGATTGAAAAAATATGTTGAGAATTTGTGTGTGTGTGAGGGGGGATCCTACTTTGTAGAATCCCATTCATGTGATTTTTTGGAGAAGTGCCTATATTATTCCATCCGCGCATTCAATCATGCTGCTAAGATGCTTAGTTGACTCCTCCCCCTTGATAGGAATATGTCTTATTCCATAATTCATACATAAGGGTAAGGAACTATGGATCAACATAGGTGAATAGGTGTCAGTGTTGCTTCTAGGAAACACCTAAGGAGTTGAGGGGGGAAGGGGTAAGCCTGAGGGACCCCAAACAAGGGTTGAGAGGTTCCATATTGTTGAGCCGAAGGGCATAATCATCATAGTAGTGAACACAATCATAGTAGTATGTCATGTTATATCATCCTAAACATGAGGGAGGCCCTAGTATTAGATTCACTACTACTTTGTCAAAGCTATCTTAGTGAATTTTTTTTTGGATAATGTTCTATAAGGAACTCACCATGCCTCAGTTGGACACATGGTAGATATCTCAAATGTAATTCAATTGGTAAGGTGAAATATATCTACAATTCTTTTTGGATGTGGAGAAAATTGATTGTTTTGAGGGACTCGATTCTCCCTCACATCTCTGCCACTACAGGTGATCTACCCTTCTTTAGAGGGGTCTTTGGCTTCCAGGTGGATTGTTTCATGGTAATTTCTTAGATAAAGAAACATACTTAAATTTGATATAGGAAAATAAGAAGATGGGGAGGCTAATTATCTCTATAATTGCATAGATCAAAGAATATAAAGAGTTATGAGATCTAGTTAGGGATAAAAGGCAAAAAGTAGCTAGTTCAATTGGGTGCAAAAATCTAAGGCCTCAAATATATACAAATTTACTAGTTGGAGACTCATGCTAAACAAGTTGGAATGTCTAATCCCATTACCTAAGTCTCTAGTAGAGTTTCAAGAATGACGAATGTCCCTGCAGACGAACACTGACCTTAACTGCACACTTTGTCCTCACTCACATGCAATCAACTTTGTGATTGGTCACCCATCCTATTACTACTTTGGCCTAAGCATTCTTAAACACAAAGTTCTTAGTGATGGACTCCCTGAAAATGAGGTGCACGTTGGTGATATGGGTAGTACAATCATTCCATATAAGATCATTTTATTCGAGGCCTCAAATCTTGGGATGTTACAATCTACCTCACTTAGATTATTGACATCCTCGTCGAGGTTCAACTTGTAGCCCCATAATATTTCTCCATTTCAGTCTAGACCCAGAATGATCGATGGATGCCCAACTCCCTATCACGGCTACCAATGCAAGGGTGGCTACATCACCATAGACAACCCTTTCCAATATTCCTAGATGGTATGACTCAAGACTGGCATGCCACATACCCATGTAGGTCCCACCTACTACAGTGGTTTTGGCTTTGATATCATTTCTAATACATGGGATCATTTCCAAAGGCTCTAGTAGAGTTTTAGGAATGACGACCGCACCGTAGACCACCATTGGACTTAACTATGTGCTTTGTTCTCACTCATATGCAGGTCAAGATCAACTTCTAGATTGGTCAACGATCCTAGTACTCTGGGTTGAGCATGCTTACCACAGGGTTCTTAGTGATGGGATCCCTAAAAAGGAGGCACAACTTGGTGATATGGGTAGTCCAATCATTCCTTATAAGATCATTTTATCTGAGTCCTCAAATCCTAGAACGTTACACAAGTCCTCACTCCTGATCATATGTTGAAGTGGGGCTTCAACCCAGCTTCCAGATGTGAGTTATGTAGATCTTCTATTAAGGATATGAAATATGTATTTATCAATGGACTCTTCTTTCTGGATATTTCATCTTAGGAATTAAACAACCTTTACATTCCATGTGTTCTTAACTCTATCCTTGGGTTATATTTCCTTAAAGGAGACAAAACAAATCATGTTCTCTAGTTGCGATCGGTGTGATTTGGATAGAGAGAAATCTGAAGGATTTTTGAGGGGAGAGATAGAAAAAGTTTAGTTTTATGGAAAGTTATTAAATTGGATGTGACACCCTAGACTAGTCGATATGTACATATAGGCTTCTTGTGCTTCTTTTTTAGCTTTCAATTCTCATATATTTCCTTTCTTTTATAATTTTCTTATAAAAGATACAACAAAAAGGGACTACCTTTTGAGAGATAAAAGTCAAACATTATGGTTCAATATAAATGTAATGGAAGAGGCCTAAATTCCTTTTATGTTAGGGAATATCAATTTGTGAGATCTAGGTCAAGGAGAATTCATTAAAATTTTATTGATTATGGCAGTATGTACTCACTTAGTTGATGTAGAAGGGAAATAAATTTATATATCTTTCTATAGGTTCAACAAACTACCAATAAAAACTTCTATAGTATGAGAGAAATTACCCCTAGATCTTCCTTCTAGCCAAAATACATGATCTAGGGAAGTAAACATGAAAAACAAGTGATTATGATCCAATTTTAGGGGAAAACGGATTGGAGGACGAAGAACAAGAGAGAATTGATCAAAAGAAATAATAATAGATAATTGACCAAGATTACTAGCTCTAACAAAGTAGGAGATGACCTTGTGTAGTAGTCTCCCAAAATCCCTTGATTTCCACCTCTAATACCTTATCCAAGGCAAAATTTTTGAGAGAGTTTGTGATGACAAAGAAAATGTCTCTAAGTGTTCTAGAGTAAAAAAACTATCTTAAGTCATATTTATATTCTTTTCCATGATACCATATCACATCTATAAGAGACTCACTTTAATAACTTGTCCCAAGATGAACCTGACCTAGGCGTCAATCGCTCTAAGAGGTCGATATGCCATGACTTCGACCATGTGCAGAAGTCAAAGAATCTTCTTTCTCAATGTGATATTAATCAACTAGGTTGATGATTACATGGCATCGTCCACCCTTTGGTCGTTGGTGGAACATCCAAAAGTAAAATTCAAATATACAAAACTATTACAATGTGAGGAATATATATGCACCAAATTCTTACCATGATGTCTTGCTTATTTAGAGATTAAAAAAATCAATTATTTTCTTGAAAGGAATATGAATCATGATTGTATAAGCAACACTACTAATTACCATGAATGAAAAATCTTCAAATCACATATTTCTTAAGAGATAAATTGTATACCTAATATACATAATTGAAAGTAAGTAGATGCTACATTGTTTATGTTTCCACCACTTTATATTCATACTTGGGGCATTTAAATCTTATATCATGTGCACAATATAAATATTGAATTGTACATATTCAAACCTATCAACAAGCAAATAAATAAGTACGCAAAAAGGTTCTAAGTTTTCTGGAATTGAGTATTATTGGTTGAATATTTGTTTATTAGGATTTTCAACTTAACTAGTTGTTAGAAGAAATAATAAAGAGATTAGGCATTGTAAAATAGAGTTAATTTTACTTGAAATTGGGTTGTCACAAGTCATCTCTCCCTCACGAAATTTTGTCCTCCAAGATAGCATAGTTTATTTTTTAATATCCCATCTTCTAATTCCCTTGTGGTTTCCTCAACTCAATGGCGCCTCCACAACACCTTGACATCAATATGTATTGCGTTCTCAAGTTATACTTCTTATGATCCATGCCCTATGCTGGTCCTTTTTCATAGATGGTATCCTCCACTATTTGTCATCTGCAACACATTTTAGAGCTTGTTCACTCATCAATATTGATCTAAGTAGAGTTTGTTCACTAATCATCTTTGGTTCCAGTTTTAACTGTGTCACTAAATTCAAATATATCACATAAATACATACATACATACATATATACATATATAAACGTTATCAAAACAACATGACGATTTAAAGTTAAAAGTAGAAACAAAATTCTCCTATATCATAGTTAAACTACACGATCTATGACATTCCTAGTGCGCTTTTCCACCCATGTTTGGGTTTAGATCCTATGGTGTCCAACACTATGTTATATAACTTTGGTCTAACGATGTTTACATACACTTCTTATGTTTCTTATGTGGTTGATGAAAATTTATAAGGAAAGAAACTCTCTTATTGTTTATCTTCTTGAAATTTTCTCTTTGATATCCATTTGAATGTTCTTTATCCATCTTGATATGAAAAGCCTCCATAAAGTTTAATTGATTTCTTTTTTCCTAATATTACTCAATACATATATTTATGCACATACCGACACTGTTATACTAACATATATCATTTTGTTTTCTCTTGTGGGGTATGCCTCCCCTTAGGTGAAGGATATGATGGACTTTACAGGATTAATTGGACTTGGTGTAGTGAAGATGACTTTTGTGGGAGATAGACTTGATATAGTTTGGACATCCCTAGGCTTAGATCTTAAAGTTGTTGCTTTCAAGTAAACCTCAAGTGAAATATCGTCAAGTAATCTTTAAATCAGAATATAGTCACAATATTGTATTTCCTATGCTAGTCTTGTATACCATTTTTTTGAGAAAATTATTTTCCTATTTGAACATGCTTGTTTGTGTGCTTGTATTATATGAGTATGTTCCTCAAATTAGTGTTGAGTGGATCCCCTTTTGGGTCCCATTCCTTACACACTCCCACTATGTGGGTTCCCCTAACCGTTTGTAGATTAGACATGGGGATCAAATGCTCTCTAGGTCTATCTCTTTATGGATGTAATCCACTACAAGAACAAATATTTAACCATGCATAGGACAAAAGGTAGGGAGGGGGAGGTTCAAAATGCTCATGGTACTTGTTAGATTAGATTGAACTTTCCTCCTTATTTTTGATATCTTACTCGTTTTAAAGGAATTACTTCATATGTTTAAAATGTAGTTCATATAGATCACCATATATAAGAAGAAATATATTTTTTCAAAAGAAAGCAATTTAAAAAAGATAGTCCTTGATTATGAATTTAATGTAACTGATTTAATCATCCATTAAATCCCATTTGTCATACTTTTGATGTAATAATCACATTCATAATATAGTTGAATATCAATAATGATTCTTAATGCAAAGTAATGGGGATTCCAATTTTTATTAATTTAAGGAAAAAATTCAACTTAGATAAGTAAATGAAGTGAAAATAGAGACATAATAATAAAATAATCCATTTATATCAACACATAACCAATAAAAACCTGGTAGAGGGATTATGTAAGGGGACCATCTGTCCCCTACCTTTTTGTTATTGCTAAGGAGGGCATGTGTAGTGCCCTAACCTTTTGTCACTATAACAACTTGTTCCCCCCTCTAAAATGGTCACATGACTGGGATATCTCACATGCTCTTTTTGTTGATGATGTCGTCATTTTTTCAGAAGTTAATGGTAACTCTATTGAAGTCTGAGCAATGTATTGGAAAACTTCTATTTGGTTCTGGCATGAATATTAATATCAATAAAAGTACTATTTATGTAATATTTGGCTAAAATTATTTTATATGAATATAAATTAAACATTAAAGAAACTTCCTATGAAGTATCTTGGTTTACTCCCTTTATACAGATACTCGCTATAAGTCTTTGTTCTCCTGTCATTAATAGAATAAAATTGAGACTTGAATGATGGAAATCTCATCACCTCTCTTATGCGGGTAGAACTAAGCATATCAAATCGACCCTTGCTTCTTTCCAACTATATTAAGGGTTCCTCCTTCCCTATTCCTATCATGGTATCAAAAGAGATTGATAAAATATATAGAGACTTTTGTGTTTTCGTGTGTGGGGGTCCTACTTTGCATAGTACTATTCATGTGATTTTGTGAAGGAATGTCTATAAACCTAAAGATGAGGGAGGCCTTAGTATTAGATCCAGTGATGACATTATCAAAGCTAGCTTAGCTAAAAATATTTGAACATTGCTCTAAAAAGGACTCACTGTGGATGAGATGGATACATGGTATATATCTCAAAGGTGATTCAATTTGAAGGATGAAATCTACCTGCAGTTCCTTTTGAATGCGGAGGCAATTGATTTTTTTCAAGAACTCGATTCTCCGTCACATCTCTATCAATGCATGTGACTCTACCCTTTTTTGGAGTAATCCTTGGCTTCCACATGGATAGTTTCATGATAATTTGTAAGATAAAAGAGACATTCTTAAAATCAAGATAGGAAAAGAAGAAGACAAGGATGTTGATTATGTCAATCATTGGTTAGGTCAAATAAGACCAAGAGTTTTGGGATCTTATTAGGGAAAAACATGAAAATTAATTGGTTCAATTGAGTGTGGAAATCTAAGGTCTCAAATAGATGCACATTTAATGGTTGGAGAATTATGCTAAACAAACCTTTGCTCCTAATCATATGCAGAAGTGGGGCTTCAATCCAACTTCCAGATGTGAGTTATGTGGATCTTCTACTGAGGATATTGAACCTGTCTTCATTAATTTTCCCTTCTCTCTAGATATCTGATCTTAAGCATTGATAAACATTTACATTCTTAATTCCTAACTCTATCCTTGGGTTATATTTCCTCAAATCAGAAAAAACAAACCATGTTCTCTGATTATGATCTATGGGATACAAAAAGAGAGAAATTTCAAGGATTATTGAGGGAAGAGATAGAAAAAGTTTAGTTTTTTAGGCTAGTCAATATGTACATACAGGATTCTTGTGTTTCTTTTCCTGATTTCCATTCTCCTATATTTCATTTCCTTGTATATATTTTCTTTCTTTCCATTCTCCTATATTCCATTTCCTTGTATAGTTTTCCTACAAAAAATACAACAAAAGAGGAACACGAGTTTAGATACAAAAATGGAACCTATACAAACATTACAGTTCAGATCCAAATGTAATGAAAGAGTTCTAAATTACTCTTTTTATGTTAGGGATTATTGGTTTGTCGATTTAGGGCAAGGAAGGGGAATTCATGCAAATTTTATTTACTATATCAGTATCTACTCACATAATCGATGTCTAAGGAAAAATAATTTTATCTATCCTTCTATAGGTTGAAAAAACTACCCATAAAACTCCTAGAGTTGAAGATAAATCATCCCCAAGCCTTCCTTCTAGCCAAAAGGCATGATTTATGGATGTAAACATGAAAAAAAAATGATTATGATCTTAACTCTGGGGTAAAATGGTCTGGAGGAGGAAGGACAAGAGAAATCAGATTAAAAGAAAGAACAATACATGACAGACCATGATTACTAGATCTAACAAAATAGGACATAACATGTGTAGTAACATCCCAAAATCCCTTGATTTTCACCTTCAATACTTTCTCCATGGAAACTTTTATGAGAGAAAGGTCTTGATTACAAAGAAAAGGTCTCTAAGTATTCTGGATTCAAAACAAATTGTTTTAGGTCATATTTGTATTTTTTCTATGATATCATGTCACACCTATAGGTGACTCACTTTGATGATTCACCCCAAGACAAAGCTGACCTAGGCATCTATTGCTCTAAGGGGTCGATGTGCCATGACTTTGACCAAGTGAAAAATTCAACGAATCTTCTTCCTTGACATGATATTGATCGACTAGGTTGATTTGTACATGGCATCATCCACCCTTTGGTCTATGAGAACATCCAACAACAAAATACAAGCATAAAAACAATTATAATACCATGTGAGGACTAATATGCACCAAATGCTTACCATCATGCTTCCCTTAATTAGTAATTAATAAATCAATTATTTTCTTGAAAGGATTATGAATCATAATTCTATAAGGCACACTACTAAATACCATGAATGAACAACCTTCAAATCATGCACTTCTGAAGAGACAAATTGTAGGCCTAATCTACATAATTAAAATCTAATTATATGCTACATTGTTTATGTTTCCACCATTTGATATTCATACTTGGGGTGTTCAAAATCTTATGTAATGTGTACAATATAAAGATTGAACTGTTCACATTCAAACCTATTAACAAGCAAATAGATAAGCACTCAAAAAATTCTAAGTTTTCTTTAATTGAGTATTATTGGTTGAATATTTTTTTAATTAAGAATTTCAATGCAACTAGAGGTAGAAGAGATAATAAAGAGATTTTCCATAGTAAAATAAGGTTAGGTTTAACTTAGAATAGTCTATTCTTTATCTCCCGTCTTCTAATTCCCATGTAGTTTCCTCAACTCAATGGCACCTCCACAACACCTTGACATATAATATGTATTGCTTTCTCAAGATATGCATCTTATGATCCATGACATGTGTTTCTCCTTCTTCATAGGTGGTATCTTCCACTATTTATTGTTTGCAACACATTTTAGAACTTGTTCACTCATCAATATTGATCTGAGTAGAGTTTGTTCAACGATCAGTATTGGTTCCGATTTTAACTATGTCACATAATTCAAATGTATCACATAAATACATACATACATATATAAATTTTATCAGAACTATATATATATATATATATATATATATATATATATATATATATATATATATATATGGGTTAGTACTTACTACCCGCGCGGGTAACCAGCTAAACTACCCACATCTAAGTAGTGGTGGCATCTTTCATAAATAACAAAGTGTCGTCCTTTTTGTGTAGGCTGAAGCAGTGGCATTCAGTTGTAATTATGACAAATATTTCTTCTACGTTTGGGAGGATGGAACGGTGGTGAGTGGATATCGTGAGGGCTGAATAATTAAAATTCTTAGTTCCTGATACTTTCGCATTATGGTTTGGCAATCTAGGAGGTAATATGTAGTGGATGGATAAAATAATATATAAACGACACGCTTGATTGATGTGGGTGGAAGAAGTTACGGATAGAGAGAAAATGAAGTCTTTGAACATACAAAAATTACAATACCGTAATGTAATAAGAAAGTTTCATATGTAATATGGGCAGTCACATTGTAATAGGCAAGAGCCAACTGTAATGTAGGTGACAGTTTTGTAATATGGATACTCATATTGTAATAAGCAAGCGTCATCTGTAATATGGGCAGTCACATTGTAATAAGCAAGAGCCAACCGTCATGTAGGTGACAGTTTTATAATATGGATACTCATATTGTAATAAGAAAGTGTCATCTATAATATGAACAATTACATTGTAATAGGCAAGAACCAATCGTAATGTAGGTGACAGTTTTGTAATATGGATACTCATATTGTAATAAGCAAGTGTCATATGTAATATGGACAATCACATTGTAATAGGCAAGAGCCAATCATAATGTAGGTGACAGTTTGTAATATGTATAGTCATATTGTAATAAGCAAGTGTCATCTGTAATATGGACATTCACATTGTAATAGACAAGAGTAATGTAGGTGATAGTTTTATAATATGGATAGTCATATTGTAATAAGCAAGTTTCATATGTCATATGGATAGTCACATTATAATAGGAAAGTGCCAGCCGTAATGTAGGTGACAGTTTTGTAATATGGATACTCATATTGTAATAAGAAAGTGTCATCTGTAATATGGATAGTCACATTATAATAGGCAAGAGACAACCACAATGTAGGTGACCGTTTTGTAATATGGATAGTCAGATTTGAAATGTGAATGTATTGTTGTAGTCTTTATATAAAGAGAAGCATATTGCTTATAACAGTGGGAGATAAGATGTATCAAATTTGTCTACATTTAGAAAGAATTGCAGCTAGTCGACACCCCAACAACTTCCAACTGAAGGAAAAAATTATAAGACCACATTAATGTCTTCTCGGAGCACACATGGCCACAGTAGATCTATCTGTCAGCGTCACCTTTGCATGAAACAAGCTGTCTAGAGAAGTGTTCGTTACATGAGATCCTCAATGAAGAAGCTAAAATCCGTCCCCATGTACAGTAGCTTTCGTGGTTGTATCCTCATGATTTGGCACATGAACATCTTCACCTCAGTAAGAATGACAGAAGGCTGGTGCTTAGGCACCCCCATCACACCTCGAATCCAGTGTGACCACCGTACGTGAACAAACGCCCAAGAGTCTGCAACATCGGCAATGCACGATAACTTGACAGATGACTAGCTCATACATTTGGCGTCATCAATAGACGGGGGAGGGATTAATAAGTCACAACATCTAGTTTGGCCTACTAATTTAACCAGCAATCCAACCGACAACACATCAAGGCACCATGTAATGGCACGACGAAGAAGATGACCATGTGCACGCGGACGTCAAACATTAAGCAGATACGATATTTACATGCCACCGTGCTTTCGGAGCGTCAAACATTAAGCAGATATGATATTTACAAAACATGTCACCGTGCTTTCGGAGCACGGGTAGCGAAACATAGATACTCGTGCGGGAATTAAGTAAATTATATATATATATGGGCGTTCATTCGTTGCCCGTGCGGGTAACTTGGATTTTCGCTACCCTGCAGCCAAAAAAGTAACTCTCCTAACCAAAAAAAAGTAACTCTGCTGTCAAAAAAGTAACTATGGTGGCCAAAAAAGTAACTCTGCTGGCCAAAAAAGTAACTCTGTACAAAATATACAGCAGATATATACAAGGACGGGTTTTTTTTATTTTGTAAGGGCAAATGATATTATTTTTGGCCAAAATTTTTTGGAGAGCTAGACAAAATAGTCCTCTACAATTGCGAAAAAAAAATTTGAAAAAATATGATGGGAAGGGTGGGCGGGTAGCTACCCGCGTGGGCAATAAAGATTGTCCATATATATATATATATATATATATATATATATATATATATATATATATATATATATATATATATATATATATATATGGCTCATCTTTATTGCCCACGCGGGTAGCTACCCGCCCACCCTTCCCATCACTTTTTTTCAAAAAAAAAAATCGTAATTGTAGAGGACTATTTTGTCTAGCTCTCCAAAAAATTTTGGCCAAAAATAATATCATTTTCCCCTCCAAAATCAAAAAACTCGTCCTTATATATATCTGTTGTATATTTTGTACAGAGTTACTTTTTTTGGCCAGCAGAGTTACTTTTTTTGCCACCATAGTTACTTTTTTGACAGCAGACTTACTTTTTTGGCTAGGAGAGTTACTTTTTTGACTGCAGGGTAGCGAAAATCCAGGTTACCCGTGCGGGCAACGAATGAACGCCCTATATATATATATATATATATATATATATATATATATATATATATATATATATATATATATATATGCGTTCATTCATTGCCCACAGGGGTAGTCTGGATTTTCGCTACCCGACAGCTAAAAAAGTAAATCTCCTGGTCAAAAAAGTAACTCTGTTGTAAAAAAAGTAACTATGGTGATAAAAAGTAACTACACGAATAAAAGAGTAACTCTGTACAAAATATACAACACATATATATAAGGACGGATTTTTTTATCATGGTGGGGCAAATGATATTATTTTTGGATGAAATTTTTTGGGGAGCTTGACAAAATGGTCATCTGCAATTGCAATTTTTTTTTAAAAAAAAGTGGTCGGAAGGGTGGGCGGATAGCTACCTGTGCGGACAATAAAGATGGGTCATATATATATATATATATATATATATATATATATATATATATATATATATATATATATATATATATGTATGTATGTATGTATATATGTATATATATGGGTATATCTTCGCTACCCATGCGGGTAACTAAGATTCGCTACCCGTGCATCAATTTTGTAATGGGATGACACATATATGTAATGAGACAACCAAATTTATAATGAGACGACCGAAATTGTAATACAAAGACTCGTTTTGTATTACAACGTTGTTACAGTAATAAATATATATTTATTACTATAACAGCGTTGTAATACAAAACGAGTCTTTGTATTACAATTCCGGTCGTCTCATTACAAATTTAGATTGTCTCATTACAAATGCATACCTTCCCATTACAAAACTGATGCACATGTAGCGAATCTTAGTTACCCGCACGCGTAGCAAAGATATACCATATATATATATATATATATATATATATATATATATATATATATATATATATATATATATATATATATATATATATATATATATATATATATATATATATATATATATATATATATATATATAGTCAGGCTAGAATACACTCGAGTGTATCCGGAGCGGAATACACTCAAGTAGTTTTTCATGATGCAATATTTTTTTTGAAAATCTAATCCGTTGATCTTCTTAAACATCTTGTGAACAACTCATACGCAAAATTTGAGCACATTTGGATATGTATAGCTCATGTTATGAAGACCGCAAAAATTATGCATTTCAAATTAGTTTCGCTCGTCGATTTTGTTGCCCTTGGATGAGTGACTTACACTCATCCAAATGGGCTCAAAATTTGTATGTAGCCTAGTTATAATATGACGGTTAAGATCAACGGTTTACATTTTGCAAAAAAATAGTCTTGATATATAAACACACTTGAGTGTATTCGTGCGATCCGTACACTCAAGTGTATTCTAGACTCTCTCTCTCTCTCTCTCTCTCTATATATATATATATATATATATATATATAGTCAGGCTAGTGTACACTCGAGTGTACCGGATGCACCGTACACCTCAGTCATTTTTAAAGATGCAATAACTTTTTGAAAAATCTAAACCGTTGATCTTCTTAAATATCTTAAGAACATACTATATAATAAATTTTAGCTCATTTGAACACTTATAGGTCGTGCATCTAAAGGATGCAAAAATCAGACATTTCAAATTAGTTTTGTGTGTCGATTTTGTTGCCCTTGGATGAGTGACTTACACTCATCCAAATGAGCTCAAATTTTGTATGTGGCCTATTATTATTGTAAGCACTAAGATCAATGGATTAGATTTTAGAAAAATATGGTCTAGATAGGCAAATACCATTGCGGTGTACAGTGTAATCTGTACACTCGAGTGTATTCTAGCCTAACTCTCTCTCTCTCTCTCTCTCTCTCTCTCTCTCTATATATATATATATATATATATATATATATATATATATATATATATATATATATGTTAGGAAGTGTGTACCGGCCGGTACATGTAACTTACGTGTACCGACCATTAAAATAGCACACATGGAGTATGTTTATAAAATCCAACCATATGGATTGATTCAACACTATATAGATTACATGTGTTTAGAAAATCATAACCATATCTCATATAGATCATGAGATATAACAATACATCATTCAATGGTTTCTACAATTTCTACAACTTACCGTTGATTAGAAAATACACATTTTCTTTTGTTAAATGATCTATGAATGTTAGATTTTGGTGATTTTTTGTACACATCTTATCTGAGGGGTATACATTACATCCATAAGGTTGGATTATTTAGTTGAATTTTACAATTACCATAAATGAAGGTGGGTACATGTAAGCTACATGTACTCAGGTACACAATTCTTTTATCCATATATATATATATATATATATACATATATATATACACACATACCTATATATATACATATATATATATAGAGAGAGAGTCAGGCTAGAATACACTCGAGTGTATCCGGAGGGGAATACACTCAAGTAGTTTTCCATGATGCAATATTTTTTTTGAAAATCTAATCCGTCGATCTTCTTAAACATCTTGTGAACAACTCATACGCAAAATTTGAGCACATTTGGATATGTATAGCTCATGCTATGAAGATCGTAAAAATTATGCATTTCAAATTAGTTTCGCGCGTCGATTTTGTTACCCTTGAATGAGTGACTTACACTCATCCAAATGGGCTCAAACTTTGTATGTAGCCTAGTTATAATATGACGGTGAAGATCAACGGTTTACATTTTACAAAAAATAGTCTTGATATGCAAACACACTTGAGTGTATTCGTGCGATCCGTACACTCGAGTGTATATATATACCTATATATATACACACATATATATACATATATATTTATACATATATATATATAAATATATATATGTGTATATATATATACATATATATATATATATATATATATATATATATATATATATATATATATATATATATATATATACACACACACGACCATTTAAAGTTAAAAAGTAAACAAATTGCCCCTAAATAATAGTTAAACTTCAAGGATGCTCCGAGTGAGGTAGTTGTTGTTCAAACTAACAATAGCGAGGCTCTTCATTTCCCAAATGGACGGCGGAATCGCTCCAGACAAGGCATTTCCGTCTAGAAGCAGATACTGGAGTACGGGCATGCTGTTGGGGAGGTCCTTTGGGAGCTCGCCGGAGATGTTGTTATAGCTTGCTTTGAAAATAAGGAGGGATTCCGCCGATGACGGTATCTTCCCAGAGAATCTGTTGCCGTCGATTTTCAACCGGATGAGGTTGGAAGTGAACCTTCTCGGTAGCTCGCCATAGAGCTTACTGTTGTTGCTGATCATCAATGTATGCATACTGTTGATCTCCCACATCTTTGGCGGGAACTCGCCAGACAACCGGTTGTTGCATATCTTGACATCCTCGAGCGTGGAACAGTTTGCCAGCGAGCTTGGAAACTTGCCAGTGAATTTGTTGTCGTAGAGTTGGATAGAAGCCAGTTTTCCTCCGTCGCACAGCCCTGTTGGGATCTCCCCTGTGAGGGCGTTGCCACATGCCTCCAGACTCCAGAGGGGTGACTTGGTCCCTAGCTCCGGGGGAAGAGGACCCGTCAAGTTGTTGGTAGAGAGGTGGATGTGAATGAGCGATGGGAGGAACCCAATCCGGGAGGGGATTTCGCCAGAGAACCTGTTGTCGTGCAAGATGAGGTGAGTTAGGTTCTGTAGTGTGGAGAACTCAGGCGGGATGCTGCCAGTAAGATTGTTTCGGGAGAGGTCGATTTCTTTCAGACCCAGATCCATAAACTTCAAGGCAGAGGCGGGTGGGATGGAGATCTCCCCACATAGCATGTTATAATAGAGATAGATCAATTTCAGATTCTTCAGGCTCCAGATGCTGTCGGGGATGAAACCTGTAAGCCTGTTGATGGACAGGTCCAGATTCTCCAGCTCCGTCAGGTTGGTACCTACCCACACGGGAATCTCCTCGACGAGATTGGCCCCTGACAGGAACAGAGTGGTGAGCTTCGTAAGCTTTGCGAACTCGTTAGGAATTGGGGCAGGCATGAAGTTGTTGGTGCTCAGAGTGAGCACCTCTAAGTTGGTCAAGCTCCCAATGTCTCTCGGAATGCTGCCGGTGAAGTTGTTATTGTCGAGCCACAGTTCCTGCAGCACCGTGAATGCCCCCAAAGCCCCGGCCGGCACCTCTCCGGATAGTTTGTTCCCGTTAAGGGCGAGGTAATCCAGCTGATGGGGAAGAACCCTATCGAGGTCAGATGGGAGCGGACCGACGAGAAGGTTATGTGACAGGTCAAGGCGACGGAGGGAGGTGCAACGGGAGAGTGCCCTAGAGGGGAAGTCGCCACTGATGGAGTTGTTGGAAAGGTCAAGAGAGATAAGGCTGTTGAGTTCATCGGAGCCGCATAGAAAAGGTGGTATGTCCCCTGCAATGCCCTGGTCGGCGAGGGAGATAGCAGTGATGGACCCGGTGATGGTGCTGTTGCAGGTAATGCCCGTCCAAGAACAATGAGGAGAGGATGGGAATGTGGTGTTTGTCCAGGAGGAGAGGGCTGGGGGATCTTTCCAGTGTGATTTGAGACGGAGCAGAACTTGCTTCTCTCTTGCATCGGGAAGCTGCTGGCCAGTGGTAGAGTGTGAGAGGAGGAGGAAGAAGATAGGGAGGCGAAGCAAGGGAGGGCAAAAGATGGTGTGGTCAGTCATCTTTTGTCGAAGAGGACGGAGGACCTGCTTGCAATTTGGGGGATGCGGTGATTATGCATACTCCAGACACCGGGGACTCTGTTTCTTGTTATATTTGATTAGTTGTTTCCCGAAAACCTGCTTGACCCGGAAAGAAGACGACTTTTCTCCGTCCTGCCGTAAAGAAGTAAGGTACACGGACATCGGTCTTGGCGCCCGTCTCGGTCAACGTTCATCACTCGCACTTCACCCTACGGCGAATTTTCTTTTGTTATGTTTTAGAATTTAAAATGGGACACTTTTGTCATTTTCATAAAATAATGGACATAATAAAAAATGTTATTTTGTGCTTGTCCCTTATTTTATGTTGAAAAGGAGTAAAGGACAGATTGTGTCCTATTATAAGTATCAATTGTTAAATTAAACTAAGTGTCGTACATGGAAAATTTCAACCGAATAATGATGTTTTATCAGTTGAATGATTGACATAGAAACAAGCTATTGGAAAAATACTAATAATAATAACAAGGGTATAAATTTGGTCACACACTCCGTTCCACACGTATGTTTCACGCGCTTGTACAAACCAACGTCCTTTCTCCCACCCTACTATCCTTTCTCTCTCTCTCCCTCTCCACTAGTTGCACCCCTGCCCCCTACTACGTGCTCTCTCACCTATCTCTCCCTCCCTCTCTTTCTCTCCCCTTCCCTCTCTCACTCTCTCTCTCTCTCACATCTGCCACCATACATGCCACCCCTTCTCTCGTTTTGTCACTCTCTCTCTCTCTCTCACACACACACCTACCACCCCCCTCTTGTTCTCTCTCTCATACACAAACACACACCTACCACACTCTCTCTTTCCACTCATGTCCTTTTTCTCTCTCTTTCTAAGGAGAGGAGGGAAGTAATATAATATCACATGATATTAGGCATCGATACAGAAACAGAAATATAAAAAATGTGCACGTTGCACTTAGAATTGGGCGCGTTATATTAAGAACTAGGCACTTTCGCACTGTTATTGGGCACAATACTACATATTGGGCACATACATTAAAAAGTGAGACGATATAATATTATGTATCAATACTACAGTGGATTTGTAGTAAAGCACCCAATTATGGTGGCAATACGTCCAATTCTTAGTGTATGTGTATAATAACAAATGAGCACAAAAATGTCAACATAATGTGTCGAATATTGTAAAGCACTCATTTATTATGTTAATGCGGCCAATAATGGTGCTAATGCGCTTAATTCTTAGGATACACATATAATAGTGAATGAGCAGAAATCTGAACATAATGCGCCCAATATTTATAGTAAATCGTCCAATTATGACGATATTATGCCCAATAATGGTGTTTATGCGCCCAAATCTTAGGGCACACACATAATAACAAATAAGCACAAAGTTTAACATAATACGCCAATTGTTGGAGTAAAATGTCGATTATATTACTAATACGCTCAATTATGGTGGTAATGTGCTCAATTCTTAAGATAAAATATACGTTATTCTCCCTGTACCTGCTCTTTCTTCTCCCCACGCCCACTACCTATCATCGGATCTTGTTTGCCCTATTAACATTGTGCCCAATTTCTATGTCTGCACCAGCTAATACGTTAATGTGTGCACTTGAGGTGTAATGGACTGATTAATTGTCACTTTTCACATGCTATTTTACTATGCATTTGGTGCACTTATTGCTCATTTTGATATTATGTGTGTATGCTTTATCATTATTAGTCTGTAACACTTAATTGCATCAAATATTTTTTATTTTTATTATTCCAGAGTGATTTAACAATATTTGTGGAGTTTCTATTCTTCCTAGTTAAATTTCAAGTAAATTGACAAAAATTGAATCAGCTCGGTGCTACCGACAGGTCTATCGATGGTATCGATATTTGAAGAAAAAGAACATGGATGGATCAAAGAAACTCGGTGGTATCAAAAGAAGAATCAGTACTACCGACATTCCAACAGGAGCACTTTAAAAGTATCTCAATGCTACCGACATCTATGTCAGTGGTACCGACTTGAACCAGGAAATTCAACAGGAGATGTCAGGAGAATATCAGTGCTACTGATGCCTTCATCGGTAATACCAACAGTTTACAAAGGATCTAAAGCTGAGAAGGTCTCAGTACTTCTGACACCCTATTGGTGATACCAACTCATCACGATCAAGTCATATTAAAGATCACAGTTAATCCGGCGGCTACGACTGAATGATGTCGTAAGTCAATTCTATGACTACGGGGAGTGCAGCCAGACCTATATATCATGTTCTTTTCCATTGTACGACAACCAAGAGCGGAGAGAGAAGAAAGAAAAGAAGAAGGTTACATTCTAGACTATTTGTGTACCTCCAGTGGACAGATTTGCAGCTGGAAGACAGCAAATGCTTCTTTCATCAGAGGGAGTCATCTAGACCAGCTTCTTTAGGGGCTACTTTAGTTTTCTAAATGTTTCCCACATTTTTCTTTTATTCTCTCACATGTATGACAATGGAAATCATGCAGGGATGATCCCCTTTGTTCCTTAGGACTCAGGAGTAAGCCTGATTTCATACTGTAATTGACATTTATGAGTTAATGTTTAAGTTCCCCTAATTTGTAGACATATTTCTACAATTGCTTCACAAATTGTCTGTGTTTGATCACCATAAGTAATTTATTTGACTGTTAATTGCTTTGAGAGAGGGATTAAGGGTTGGACAGGTCGTAGATGTACATAGACATGATTGCACTTTAAGAGAAGGCTTACGACTGTGAAGGGAATAGCCCAGAGGTATCATTAAAGCACGTAACAAATAACCAAATTGCTACGAGAGTGGGATTTGTATTAGATTATGCAGTCAATCACGCTATGAGAGAAGGTGATTCTTATTACACGCCCCTTGGCCCAGGGTTAGGATAATTGAATGTTAATAAATAGTGTTACTTGTAGTATAAATTATGATGAAGATGTAATCCTAAGGAATCCATTCCAACTGTGATCACAAACCCAATAATCTAGTTTTAATTTCATGCATTTAGTTCATTAATCAACCAACCACTTCTTTATTAGGTCTAGTTGATCGAGTCATAGTTAGTAGTAGTCTTTGGACACACATTTCTCTGAGTTTGATATCTAGACCTCTTTTGGCCTATTTTACTTCGATACATGCACTTAGTTTTCATAAATGTTATTTACACACATCAAGTTTTTGACATCGTTGCTGGGGAAATGGTAGATCCAGCTCTACGAGTGTTGTGACCGAACACTCTAGGCCACAATTTTTTATTTTTCTTTTTCATCATTTTTAAAGAAGAATATTCTAATTTCTATTCAATCATTAGTATCTCATTCTCACATTGATTTATTTATTTTAAGGTACTAGTGCATGGTTCAGACAAGAACCACCAACTACGGAGAGTCAACTCCAGAGAGCTCTAGCCAGGAAGAAGTCTTACATAGGGAAAGTGAATACAAAGGTTCTGTGTGGAGAATCATCCCAACTCCACCACCACAAGCGAATCAACCAGAACAACAAGAGATGGATGACTCTAATGTGGAACCTAAAGAGCAGACAATCTGTGAGAAAATGAAGGTGTCTTCTACCACAGCTCAGTTGGGGCCAATTAGAAAGTAGGCCATCAATATGGGAAATTATGAAATAGACTCTGGTCTGGTGGTGCTAGTTAAATCGTAGGCATCCCATGGTCACAATATGGAGAACCCAATGACGCACATCAATAACATTTTAGAAAGCTATGACATGGTGAAGATTGATAGGATTCCAACTACAGTGATATATTTGAAGATGTTTTCCTCCTCATTGTCGGATAATGTAAAATCATGGTTTTAAAGCCTTCCAGCATAGTCAATAAAAATGTGGGATCAGATAATTGATATCTTCTTTGAGCAATACTTTCTACCCCATAAGACCAATGAATTGGTTGGAAGATCTATAATTTCAAGAAACATGTAGAAGAGTCATATTTAGAGGCATGGGAGAGATTCTAGAGCATGTTAAGGAAGATTTCTCATGATGGGTTCAACCTCTATGACTAAGAGAAGACTTTCTTCTATAGGATTCATAAGGGAGAAAGAACCTCACTAGATAGCATTGGGTCATGATCTTTCCTCAACAACAAGGCATCCAGGTGTCATGAAATTCTAAAGAACATGGCTAAAATCAGTCATGGGGAGAGGAAAGAGAAGCTCCAGCTACAATCAAAAGTTTTGGAGAATCCAAAGTCATCATGGCACTGAGTGAGAAGTTGGACAACCTCGTGAATAAGCTTGAGAAAAAATCCGACACCTCATCTAGAGGTGAAGAGGAAGATTGCATGTACCTGCATCAGCAAAAAAACAGCCCCAGTAAGATAGACAAAATTGAAGATATGCTAGGCAGGTTTGTGAGTCAGAAAGAGATATGACTGGACCATACAAAATGGGTACAAAAAAATCATGAGGTGCAAATATGTAATATTGAATATCAAATTTCTCATCTAGCAGCAGAGGTGGCTTCCATAACAAAGCCCATTCAGTAGTGATTTCCTGCAGAATACAAAGATAGCTTATCAACACCACCAAGTAGAATTTATCTATGTTGTCAAGGAGCTAGAACATCATACCGAGGAGTTGACACACTAAAATTGTGCGTATAAATGCAAGTGTATGTTTCGAGTAATATAGGCCTATGTGAGGCGCGAGTCAAACACAGGGACGTAGTCTCAGTGACTACTACTAACTACGGTGCGATCAGCTAAGCCGATTAAAAAGTTGTATTTGAGTTTAAACAAAATAAAAGGAAATTAAAGGAAAATTGATGGTGGTTGATTCAAATGAGATGGATTCCTTAGGATTATCGATTTCACCACGGGGTCTCATTATATCTTATTTCTACCGAATTAATATAAATTTTTACTCCTACCCTGGACAAAAAGCTTGTAGTCAGAATTGCCCGCTTCCACAGTGCAATCCCCTACCTAGATCTAAGACAATTCTACGAATGTAGCAATTTATATCTTAGTCTAGGTGCATTATCGAAGACTCTGGGTTTCTTCCCACTAATCGTACGTTACCTTTCCCAAGGAACGTGTAAGAAAGTGTATAACTTATGATTTTCCAACCTTTAATCCTCCTTCCACAATAATTATCAGTCTATTACTCTACTGATGGTGATCAAGCATAGGTAGATCGTTTAAAACACAACTATATATCCAGGAATAAAGAAAAATCTATATTAATTCATGTAAAAAGTCGATACAACGATTCTCTGGGCTACTCCCAGGTCCTAAGGAAAGGAGGGGTTTAGCCCCGCATGGTTTTCACATGTGAATACATAGAGAGAGAAGAGAAAAACATGGGAAACATGAAAGAAATTCGTGTAACCCCTGGAGAGAAGAAGTTTCGGATGATCCTCCTCGAGAAACGCACGTTCTGTAGTCTTCTGACAACAAAATCATCTGTCGGAGGTGCTCGGATCTCTCGATTGACGTCCTTTGGTTCCGTGCTCCTCTCTCTCTCTTCTCTGGTCTTTGTACAGTGCAACATTTGTTCCTCCTTAGGTCTAGCCTTCCTTTATTAGGTCATAGGCCAACTTACGGTACCACATAATGTGGACCATAAGATCTGGACGGTCTAACTTGATTATTGATTTCTGATAGAGTCAGTGGCATCGACTAGAGCCTCGGGTGCGGTCCTTGCGCTGCTGAGTCAGTACCACCGACTTGTGAAGGTCGGTGGAACCAAGCTGATGTGTGTAGTTGATCTGCCACTCTAGACCAATCTTGATGGCACCGACTATGAGTTTTGGTGGAACTGAGTCTTCTATTCTCTCATTGCTTGGCCACTGCTGATATCTCAGTGGCACTGACTTTTCATTGTACATGGAGTACCTGAAAAATGCATAAAAATGTGTATAAGGCAGGAGAATACATAAAATCATGTAAATATGATAAAATAAGCATAGTTTGATGCAAACAGAGTGTACAAGCCAATAATAATGATTTATGTAAATATGATCAATTAATTGACTAATAAATGCACAAAACAAATACAAAATAGGCCTGTAAAAGCGACTCAAAACCCGTGCATCAAAATCCCCTAAGCTTAAACCTTGCTCATCCTCGAGCAACAAAACCTTTGGATCTGATTGAGATAAGTCAGCTGAAGGACATAAGTGCATAAGGTGCATCTAAAAAGTCTCCACCTTTCGGTCCTCATATCGGCCCTCACTGACCACTGAACACTAACTGCCATCTAGGCGACCAAAAACCTCTATAAAAGATGTCCATCCCCCAATCAATGAAACACTATCAGTTAAAGCAGTTAATATGATGGACTTGTCTGGTTCATACTTGGTGCATCATGTAGTCTCCTATCTACATTGCTCTTTTCTCTACCTACCACCTACATGGAAGTAGTTCTCCTGATAGATACTGAATAAGGAGAAAATCATATGAGTGTCCTACCAATAAGAGCAACGGGTGGTCGGAATGGGTGGCTATGGAAGAATCATGAGCACATAAAATCATCCATGCAATAAAAAATTATGATGAACCTATGATGATGAGAATTTGTAAAATGCTCCTAATGCCTAATCATTGAGGTAGCATGATGCATGAAACTATCATTTCATCTCAAAATAAGACAAAATATATACAAACTACATCATGTACTAATTCTTCCTTATGATCAGGTAGGATTATGCCCTTTTTCCCTCACTTTCTGACACTATACTCAATCTCTTTTTCCTCTTTTTTTTTCTTTTTTTTCAAGCCCCCTTTCAACATGATAGAATTGCTTTGGGCTTCCACTTGCACTGCACATTTGATTTATGTCAATGCTTCTCTTCTCTATTTTTTTCTTTTTTGTTTAAGGGTATGGGCAAAATCACTATCTTCTTATATTAGAGAAGAAGAAACTAGACACGATATTTGCAAGATGATATGTAATGCATATGCAAACTATATGAATAAGATGTTATGCAACTACATGACATGCACCAGAATTTTTGTTGTGCATGTATGTTTTTCATTTTTTTCACTAATGCAAGCAAAAACAAACAACTATTATGCAAGATCTACTATGCAATGTAAATGCAATCAAGAGAAAGAATGATAACATGTACTCAATCTTCTTATGGTGGAGTGTAAAGAAAAAGTATGTGGTGGATGAGATCACACAACTAAGAGATAGAACCTTCAGAGAAAATCATATGTCCCTCTCTAATGACCTGTGTACATGGTAATCAAGGGGTTTCTCTCTTAAATTTTTTAGCTTAAGGTCACATTAGTGTTTGGTCAATTAGGGCTCAACAACCTTGTCAATCACTTTTCTTAGATGATTAAGATGGTCATTTATGTTCTCATGTCTTGGAGCCGGATTACCCAAGCACTTCCTCATTTATGCAACTCAATTACTCACAAGATAAGCACACAAGAAATTTTTAAATTTTCTCTTTTTTTTCATGTGCACCCAACCCAGAGATTGATAAACTCAAATGAAACCATGCATTTACTTTTCCACAAATTACACTAGATAGATTGTGGATCCTTACATAACAGAAAAATTAAAAGGAAAACTAATTTTATCAAAATAAAAACAAAATGCTAAAATGAAAGAAAAACTAAGATAGAAGTTGTTTCAGCACCCCCCTAAGCTTGAATATGACTATGACCTCATAGTCAAAATTCCAACTTAAGAGGTGGAACAGATATACCCAACTAGTATGGTGGTGGTGATGGCTGGCCGGGGTCCTGGGGAGGAAACATCCCCTGGAAAGTTGGATCAGAAGAAGGCATATCTGGTGGCATCGGGTAACCTCCAAAGTATATGAGGCTCTAGTAGTGGTTAAAGAATGGATGTTGGTAGTTCTCCATTCTCTATAGACATTGATGCATGTTCTCTTGGTTGGCCAAGAGAAGACGTTTGTTCTCGTAAATTGCCTATTGGTTGGTGTATAGCTGACCCTACACATCTTGAATTTCGGCTAGAGATGTAGTTTGCTACTGCTGATGTGTCTGGATATCCTACAACATGGAATACATGCCTGCCATAGAATAAGCTTCCTCTCCTTCCTGAGAAGGTGGCGGGGAAGAAGATGTAGAGGCTGCATAATGTCATGGACACTTCTGCAGAGAAACTCGGTGCGTCATAGGAATGGTGGGATCCACCTCCTCCACATCATCATCGTCATCACTGGGTTGCTCCTCCTCATCATCATTTCCTTCATCATCATCATCCATGTCTATCCATCTATAGTGGTCAACTTGCCTAATGTTGAATACAAGATCAAGTAATTGATGCTCGTAGAAGTTTCCACTGACTGAACAGATTGCATAGATGGTGTTGTGTTGGACATTGATAAGACCAACCTGCTTAAAGTGGAGGTGGTCTATATGAAGCTTAGACAGTAGAGGATCAAGAGTAGAGAGATCCAGGCCTAAGTGGAGAGTAATGGGGGTGATAAGTCCCCCAAAAAGGATAGGTTTGGTCCTCTTTACATTGTGCTTCACCGCCATCACATGGGTGAGGAAGAAGGCCCCGAAGTTTACCGTCCTCCCCTCTAAAAGCTGGTAGAGAAAGTATAAGTTTGGATCTTGGACCTTTGCTTGCCCTTGAGTAGACTTGGAGAAGAGAGTGTTGGTGAGCATGTGATGTAGCACCCGAACAAAGGGGTGCTCGAGGTCTGCCAATGAGCTATGGTTCCAGTTTAACTTATAACCTTCAGGCACTGTAATGAGATCCTTCCATATTGCATCAAAGTTGACATTCTCGGGCTGGCGGCATGGCACATGAGGCCATCCGTAGATCTCATTTAAGGCACGAAGAGTTAGGGAGTAGTTGGTGTTGTAAAGGAAGAAGTCCACCTTTCCTTCTCTCCACTCACCTCGCACCAGGCGTGCTGGGTCAGGGGCCACACATATTTCTAGAGACACCAGGAACTCGATCACAATCTCCTTATATATGGGCCACCCACTAAAGATAGGGTTCATGGACCCTCCATCAAACTCTTGCCCTTTGAGGACAGATGCCATGTTGTCGTTGAAACCCATGTCCTCCAGTAGCCTTCGATCTCCATATCTTGTTGGAGAAAACAACCTCTTGGTGAGCTCCTCGTACACCTTATGCACCTCTGAGGAAGGGTGACTGGTCCTGGGTCGTGGCGTCAGACCGCCAGGGGGTCCTACTCTCCTTGCCATGACGTTGATGATATCAGAGAAGGAGGTTGAGAAGAGAAGAGCTTGGTGTAGCTTTTGGATGCTCAGAGTAGTTACTTGCACTTGGGGAGGAGTGGTGCTTGAAGTTGTGAAGAGAAAACAATCCACTACCTCCCCTTTTATAGAGTTAGTGTAAGGACCCTGACCTGCGTTTAGGGTTTACCCTGTTTATTTTGCTTAACCTTGGTGGTTTGATGCTTGCTAATCACCTTTGAGTGGTGATTAGGGTTTTTGTTGTGCTTTGTTGAGAGTTCGAGGGGCTACTTGCAAATAACCCAAGTCTAGGGTTTTGTGTGCAAGTTTGCCATCTTGTGAGATGTTTTCCCCTCTTTGCTTCCTCTAGGGTTGAGAGGAAGGATTGGGCTTGTTGTTTGAGTTTCTTGGGCCTTGCTTGAGCTTGTTTGGGCCTTGAGGTGCTTTGTTTGGGCTTGCTTGAGCCTTGTGTCGGCCATGTTGCTTGGTCCAACCTTGACCATGTTTGGTGGACACTTGGTGTGTATCTTTTACAAGTGTCTCTTGGTGTGCTAGAGTGTTGGCTTGAACCCTAGGATAAGTGTCCCTTGGGTGGACGACACTTAGCATAGATCTACCTTGGTTTCTCCTCCCCTTCTTTCTATATAGGTGGCTCTTTCCCTTGCCTTAGCTTCCTTTGCTCTTTTGGTCTCTCCTCCACCTTGAGTGCACGACACTCCTCCCTCTCTTGCTTGTGTCAGCCGAGACACTCTCCTGGAGTTGTAGTGGTGGCCGATACCCTCTCTTGGATCAGCTTTGGTGGACGACATCCCTTGGAGCTTGAAGTGCATCTTCTTCCTTGGAGCTTGGAGCTTAAGGCGGGTTGCATAACTTCTAACCCTAACTTCTTTACCTCTTGTTCTTGTTCTTGTTCATAGATTAGTAGCTTAGAATTGTACCTTGCTTGAGTTTCCTTTGGTGGCCAATATCTCCTTAAGGTTTAGGGTTTCTAGTGTACCTTGTGACCTAGGGTTTGTGCTCCTTTGAGTTGGAGGTTGATGGTGACCTAGGGTTGGGCGATATCCCTTCTTTGTTGGTGGGTTGGACGATATCTTTTTGAGTTGAACGACATGGAACCTTTGTCTTTGAGTTGGACGATATGTAAGCCTTTGGTGGACAACATGATGTGTTCTTGAGGATGGCCGATACCCTTGCCCATGTGTTGGGCGATAGGGTGAGCTAGGGTCATGTTGGCTGATATGATGGTGACCCTTGTTGAACGACATGGTCCTTGTGATAAGCAATCCCTTTGTTCTTGGTGTTGGGCGACATGGTGAGTGCTCTTGTGTTGGGCGATAGGTCAAGCTAGTGAGGAGTTGGCCGATATGGTTGAGTTGGACGATATGGTTGAGTTGGTCGTTGGATGTTGTTGGGCGATACATCTTGAGGTGTTGGCCGATATAGCCTTGTCAAGCTTGATGGTTGTTGGTGTCGGACGACATGGCCATGTGCGGCTTGTTTCTTTGTCTTGAACGATAGACCATGCATGTTGAACGATAGGCCATGCATGCCATGGTGGCCGATAACCATGCTGACCGACACCCATGATGGCCGATAGACATGGTGGGCGACAGCCTAGGGTTGGGTATGTGTCGGCCGACAGGCCTTTATAGGTTTTGGTGAGGGTGGTGATGAGTTATGGTGAGAGTCTTGTAATCATATAGTAACGGTCCTTGGTGTTATGAAAGTGATTAGTTATGCACCAATAAACGATGGTGGTGTCTTGTTAGTGATAACAATGATGAATATGATGCCTTGCAAACAATAATAATGCTAATGATAGTAATAATGATGATAATGGTAGTAGGGATGATCATGAGGAAGGTCATGGTAATAAGATGCATGATGTGATCCTTATGTTTATTTATTAATAATAAAGAAGATGATAGTAATAATGTTGATCATAATAATGATGACAATAATGATAGTAATGATATAGTAATCCTTGTACTTAATTGTTAAATGAGAATGGTGATAGTTACACTAGTAGCTTGCATAATGATAATAATGATAATAATGATGATAATGGATGGTGACATAATGGTAGTGGTAACAATAGTACTTGTTCTGTATGTTTGAACATCTTGATTATTCATATAGTTCTGAGATAAGGATAAGTATAGATATGGCTTGTTGATGATGTGACTTGATCAAAAAATAGTGTAAGAATGATAAGTAGAAGTATCTTGAATAGCATTTCATGATGGTATCATATTCCTTATGATTGAATCTACGATTATTGTGTACTCTAACCATGCAGGTGATGATTAGCCTTGAAAAGGGGTATGAGACACATGTGATAAGTAACATCACTTGGTAATTACTCTGGTTAATAAAATGATATGTATAATGTGTTAAGTTCCATGATGATGATGTGAGCCTTGAGAGGCATTGATAGTACATGATGAGGAATTGAGATCCCATGGTATGTGATGATCCTCGAGATGGATTTGGATGGTTGGAAAGAGGCCAAGTGGTAACATGTGATGTTGGATCCTTGTGATGGATCAGGTTGATGTGATTAAATAATAATATAATGTTGTTTACTTTCTGTTATATCTTGCATGTTATACAACTTGGTTGAATCTTGCAATCCATCTAAAAGATACTAATTAATCACAGTGAAATATATCATGTAGTTTTCCCTGGCCATAGATCCATCATCGTCAGGACTTGGTGATGGTGAAACAGGTTCTCCTACGGGTTAACCTGGAAGCGCATATTGTTGAATATGTGTAGGTTGCTCCTAGCCTGAAAATGAGGAGGTAATAGTGTAACTCCGGTTGCAGACTCAGATACGTGTAAAGAGCATGGTGAACAGGCCCATGGCTCAGGATATGTGATGTGAGGAGCATGAATGCGTTAATGGCTCAGAGCATGGTGAACAGGCCCGTGGCTCAATTTTACTAGCGTCGAGACCTGTACCAAGGCGGGCTAGAGTGAGGGTAGCCTATGGAGCTGACCCTGTGGCTTAGACCACTTCAGCATGTGACTGCGGTCCTGCTTGTGTTGTATTCGTGTACTGACCACGAGGTGGGAGGTCGTGGAGTTCGGCTCTTCCATTGACCTTGTATGGCACCGGCTTGGGTTTCACAACCGAAGGTTGGATTTGAATGGTACGATTCAAATCCTCAGGGCATAATAATACGTAACACAGCCGTTTAGTATTTACTTCTTAAGATAAACACGTAACATTGGTTGAGGCCTTGTTTGTGTAATATCTTTGTTATATCTTGCAGGTTATGTGACAATATGTCTTATCTTGATAAGCAGGTTATGTGACATTATATCTTGTTCTGATAATCATGTTACATATGGATACATATTATCTTGCTAATCATATTCCTTGAGATATAACTGGTTATATGCTTTGTATAGCGGGTAAGATTGTCAGTAAGAATAATATGTTTTATATAGAATGCTCTTGTTATACCTGTTATTAGATATCTGTTGTTATAGTATATCTTGCTGAGGTTCTATAGTTGCGGTGGGAAGTTATGTTTCCCGCTGGGACAATTGTTCAATTGTCTCACCCCGCTGGTTCAACCCCTTTTTAGGTGGTCGAGGTAGACGTGGTCGGGGTCGTGGTGTTGCGGCCGAGCAGCTTGAGGAGCAGTAGAAGGCAAGCAATGGACATGCTGCTGTTTTGGATGTTTTGTAGTAGAGTCTAGAGTCATCCCTGTACTCTCAGGTCCTTGGCAGTGTTTTGATGATGTTTTACGATGAACGATCGATGACGTTTGTATATCCTGTTGTTGGCCGGATGTGGGCCTTTATGTATGTGAACATGTGGTGAGCTCATGTGATGGATGAGCAACTATTTTTGTAAGCTGTAGGCACGTATCAGATCTCATGTATATATATATATATATATATATATATATATATATATATATATGACATGTTTCCTTGCAGAATGAGGACTGGAAAGTAATAGTTTCATAGTTTATCTATTTTTCGCAATCGGTTTTAATTAACCCGTGTTTTCCTAATATGTGGTTATGGTGTTTTCCGCACGTTTTCATGTAACACCTCGTTATCTGTGTGATAATGGGATGTGTTGCCACAAGTTTTGGTATCAGAGCTTTAGGTTCGCTGAGTCTACAGGGATTTAGGACTAGGTTGAGTTGTTCTTATGAGTGTCCAGGTTTTCTTACAATATCTTCTGCCCTCAGCGGAAGAAAAGTCAAGATGTATGGAAACCATGAAGAACACTCTGCTGAGTACAGTGATGTTGCATCGGTTGATGGAGCAGATGGACAGGCACATGAAGATCGGGTGCCTCAGGTTCCCCAATTTAACCCAGCCATACTTGAACATCCTGCTTACCAACAGCTTATGGGGCAGTTAATGGCTACGATGAATCTCATGGTTGAGCGATTACCAGTGCCTCCTCCACGAGAACAAGTTCCTCATGGAGAATCATCGGGTATTGGGAAGACCTTTGAGCGGCTTCGCCGAGTCAGAGCTTCAGATTATGCTGGAACGACTGATGCAGAAGATGCAGATCTGTGGATGACAAGTCTCGAGAAGGCTTTTCGGATCCTTGACATCCCTGAAGCGGACAAGGTAAAGCATGCTGTCTACCTTCTGAAAGGTAGTGCTGGTCACTGGTGGACCATCGAGGAAGAGAAGCGACCTGGTAAGGTGATCTGTTGGGAAGTGTTCTGACGCAAGTTCGTCACCAGATACTTTCCAAAGACGTATCTGGATGAGAAGGTGAGTCAGTTCAAGAATCTGAGGCAAGGAACGATGAACATCACTGAGTATGAAGCCAAGTTTATGGATCTGTTGAGGTTCTGTCCTCACATGGCGGCAATAGATGAGGAACGGATCAGACGTTTTGAGAAGGGTTTGAGTGCTGAGTTGAAGACCCCTGTGTCTGCGTTGGAAAACCGAGAGCGGTTTGCTACGTTCGTGGAATCAGTTCGACAAATCGAGAGGAAAGTACGGGAGAAAAGAGAGTCTATGTCCCTTAAAAGACCTGCTCAGTTTCAAGGACGGAGGTTCGGTGGCTTTAAGAAGCCTAGGTTTTCAGCACCGTCAGCAATGAGAAGTGCCGATGTACCATCTTAGTGGTCTCCGAGTAAAGGGAAAGGTTATGTTTCTTCACCGTCTAAGGTTCATAGTTCAACTTCAGTGGCAATAACAGGGCCAACTAGGCCACGGTTTGAGGACAAGTCATGTCATCTTTATGGACAGGTCGGGCATTGGAAGTTCAATTTCCCGAATAGAGACGTTGAAGCAATGTAGCAGCCAAGACAGAGTTTTCAGAGGTCAGAGAGGCCACAGCCCAGTGGTAGCAGAGGACGAGGACACAATCAAGCATCTCAGGCTGGATCGTCTGCTCAACGAAGCAGAGGTCGTGGACAACAAGAAACGGCTCGATTCTATGCCATGAATCAGCCAGAGGCGATAGTCAACCCGCGAGTGGTGACAGGTCAGATGGAGTTATTTCATTCTGATATGTCTTCTTCTTGCTTTATATCTGTTCTGGTTGACCCGGGTGCTACACACTCTTTTATCACCCATGGTATTCTTGAAACCTGTCATTTACCTGTTAGCTGTAAGAAGAATAGTTTGTTGTTAGAAACCCCTCTTGATGGTTCCTCTTTGCTTTGAGAAGAGTGTCCATCTTGTGTTTTGTCTTTCTTGGGACATCGTATTCAAGTGGATCTTATACCACTTGATATGCATGGTTTCGATGTTATCCTTGGGATGGATACCTTAGAGAAGTATAAGGTTGTCTTGGATTGTGGTTCCAAGCAGGCAGTGTTTGATGTCGCTGGAGAGAAGTGGATCTTCCAGGGAGATAGGAAGATTCTTCCGACATGTCTAGTATAAGCTTTGGTGGCAGATAAGTTGTTACGACAAGGATGTGAGGCGTTCCTAGCTCACGTGGTAGATACCGTTGTGGTTACCAAGGTGAAAGGTCCTAGTATTTAGGAGGTGTCTGTGGTTCGAGAGTTTGCATACGTGTTTCCTGAGGAGTTTCCTGGTGTTCCTCCACCCCGAGAGATTGATTTCGAGATCAATCTGGTTCCAGGGACACAGCCAGTTGCACAGTCAGCGTATAGGATGGCTCCAGCAGAGATGGCAGAGTTGAAGAAGCAGTTGCAAGAGTTGTTGGAGAAAGGTTTTATCCGACCGAGTACGTCGCCGTGGGGTGCTCCCGTGTTGTTCGTTAAGAAGAAGGATGGCTCGATGCGGTTGTGTATAGATTACCGGTAGTTGAACAAGGTCACGATCAAGAATAAGTACCCGTTGCCGAGGATAGATGATCTGTTTGATCAGTTGTGTGGTGCTACAGTGTTTTCAAAGATCGATCTACGGTCTGGATATCATCAGTTGAGGATAAAGGCGGATGACATACCAAAGTCAGCTTTCAGGACGAGGTATGGTCATTTCGAGTTTGTGGTTATGCCGTTTGGGTTAACCAATGCACCTGCAGCTTTCATGGATTTGATGAATAGAGTGTTTCGTCCGTTCTTAGATCAGTTTGTTGTAGTCTTTATAGATGACATCTTGATCTATAGTTGGGACAGGCTAGAGCATGAGCAACATCTTCGTCGAGCGTTGACTCTTCTTCGTCAACATCAGTTGTATGCCAAGTTCAGTAAGTGCGAGTTCTGGTTGGAAGAAGTGACTTTCTTGGGTCATGTGATATCTGCTGAAGGTGTCAAAGTAGATCCGAAGAAGGTGGAATCCGTTGCGGATTGGGAACAACCGAAGACGCCGACAGAAGTTCGTAGTTTCCTTGGTTTGGCAGGATACTACCGGAGGTTTATCAAGGACTTCAGTGTGATCGCGTTGCCGATGACGAAGTTGACCAGGAAGGATGTACCTTTTGTTTGGGATGATCGATGTCAGCAAGCTTTCCAGAGTTTGAAGGAGAAGCTGACCAGTGCTCTAGTGTTGATCTTGCCAGAGCCTGGGAAAGGCTATGTTGTTTTCTGTGATGCTTCCAAGAAAGGTTTAGGTTGCGTGTTGATGGAGGACGATCATGTGGTTTCTTTTGCCTCGCGACAGCTCAAGAAACATGAGGAGAACTACCCGACTCATGACTTGGAGTTGTCAGCAGTGGTTCATGCGTTAAAGATTTGGAGACACTATCTATATGGGGAAGTGTGTCAGATCTTTACGGATCATAAGAATCTGAAGTACATCTTTACGCAGCAAGAGTTGAACATGTGACAGCGACGATGGATGGAGTTGATCAATGATTACGACTGCACTATCGAGTATCATCCTGGTAAGGCGAATGTGGTAGCTGATGCGCTTAGCAGAAAGTCTTCTTCTCTTTCTTTAAAGAAGGCACCGTTGAGTTCTCTGGTATGCCATAGGCGAGATATGTTTGTTTCTTTGCGGCAGATGAATGTGTAGATAGAAGTTTCTTTGTTGACTGGTCTTTTCACACAGATGCAAGTTAAGCCTACGTTGAGATAGCAGATCAAGAATGCACAACAGACAGATGATGCGGTACAGTTGATCATATCAGAGTTCGGCAGTGACAAGCGTGATGGGTTTCATGAGTCCGAGGATGGACTAGTTTGCTATTATGATAGGATGGTGGTTCCAGATGCTGATGATATGAGGAAGTTGGTGCTTGAGGAAGCACATACGTCGATGTATGCGATGCATACAGGTGTCACCAAGATGTATCATAGTCCGAAGGACTTGTATTGGTGGCCCGGTTTGAAGAAGGATGTAGCTGAGTTTGTGGCGAGATGTGCGGTGTGTCAGCAAGTGAAGGATGAACATCAGAAGCCAGCAGGTACGTTGCAACCTTTACCGATACCGCAGTGGAAATGGGATCATATAAGCATGGATTTTGTAGTTGGTCTACCCTGGACAACTAGGAATCATGATTCCATTTAGGTGGTAGTGGACAGATTGACTAAGTCTGCCCATTTCCTACCAGTGAAGATGACATATACAACTGAGAAGCTAGCTCGAGTATATGTGGATGAGATAGTACGTTTGCATGGTGTGCCAGCAACGATAGTTTCTGACAGAGGTCCTCAGTTTACGAGTCGTTTTTGGGAACAGTTGCACAAGGCGTTGGGAACGCAGTTAAGGTTCAATACAGCTTTTCACCCACAGACAGATGGACAGTCTGAAAGGACTATTCGGATTTTGGAGGATCTTCTTCGAGCTTGTGTTTTACAATTTCTAGGCAACTGGGATGTACATCTGAGTTTGATAGAGTTTGCCTACAACAATAGTTATCAGCGGAGCATCGACATGTCTCCTTATGAGGCTTTGTATGGAAGGAAGTGCATATCTCCTTTGTGTTGGTATGAATCAGGTGAGTATCAGCTTTTGGGTCCTGAGTTAGTTCAGCAGATGACAGATAAGATCAAAGTGATACAACAACAGTTGAAAGTGGCACAGGACAGGCAGAAGTCTTATGCAGATAATCGCCGACGACCTTTGGAGTTCCAGGTAGGAGACAAAGTGTACCTTAAAGTCTCGCTGTGGAAAGGTGTGCTAAGGTTTGGACGGAAGGGTAAGTTAACACCCAGGTATATGGGGCCTTACTCAGTCGTAGCGCGTGTTGGCAAGGTAGCCTACGAGTTAGAGTTTCCTCCAGAGTTGCACAGGTTGCATCCAGTGTTTCATGTCAGTATGCTGAAGAAAAGTCATCTGGATTCAGGTACAATGATACAGCCAGTTGAGGTTGAGCTTGATGCAGATGTGACCTACAAGGAAGGTCCTGTGGCGATCCTTGATAGAAGGATCAAGAAGCTGAAGAGGAAGGACCTGGTTCTTGTGAAGGTTCTCTGGTAGCGTCGTGGCGTTGAGGAAGCCACGTGAGAGCTTGAGGAAGAGATGAGGAGGAAGTATCCCTCGCTTTTCTCTTCGGATTTCGGGGACGAAATCCCTTAAAGGGGGTTAGATTGTAAGGACCCTGACCTGCGTTTAGGGTTTACCCTGTTTGTTTTGCTTAACCTTGGTGGTTTGATGCTTGCTAATCACCTTTGAGTGGTGATTAGGGTTTTTGTTGTGCTTTGTTGAGAGTTTGAGGGGTTACTTGCAAATAACCCAAGTCTAGGGTTTTGTGTGCAAATTTGCCATCTTGTGAGATGTTTCCCCTCTTTGCTTCCTCTAGGGTTGAGAGGAAGGCTTGGGCTTGTTGTTTGAGTTTCTTGGGCCTTGCTTGAGCTTGTTTGGGACTTCAGGTGCTTTGTTTGGGCTTGCTTGAGCGTTGTGTCGGCCAAGACCAACTTGTGTTGCCCTAGGTTGGTTTGTGTCGGCCAACAAGGTGGTGTGTCGCCCAGCAGAGCTGCTAGTTGTGTCACCCTTGTTGCTTGGTCCAACCTTGACCATGTTTGGTGGACACTTGGTGTGTATCTTTGACAAGTGTCTCTTGGTGTGCTAGAGTGTTGGCTTGAACCCTAGGACAAGTGTCCCTTGGGTGGATGACACTTAGCATAGATCTACCTTGGTTTCTCCTCCCCTTCTTTCTATATAGGTGGCTCTTTCCCTTGCCTTAGCTTCCTTTGCTCTTTTGGTCTCTCCTCCACCTTGAGTGCACGACACTCCTCCCTCTCTTGCTTGTGTCGGCCGAGACACTCTCCTGGAGTTGCAGTGGTGGCCGATACCCTCTCTTGGATCAGCTTTGGTGGACGATATCCCTTGGAGCTTGAAGTGCATCTTCTTCCTTGGAGCTTGGAGCTTAAGGATGGTTACATAACTTCTAACCCTAACTTCTTTACCTCTTGTTCTTGTTCTTGTTCATAGATTAGTAGCTTAGAATTGTACCTTGCTTGAGTTTCCTTTGGTGGCCGATATCTCCTGAAGGTTTAGGGTTTCTAGTGTACCTTGTGACCTAGGGTTTGTGCTCCTTTGAGTTGGAGGTTGATGGTGACCTAGGGTTGGGTGATATCCCTTCTTTGTTGGTGGGTTGGACGATATCTTTTTGATTTGAACGACATGGCACCTTTGTCTTTGAGTTGGACGATATGTAAGCCTTTGGTGGATGACATGATGTGTTCTTGAGGTTGGCCGATACCCTTGCCCATGTGTTGGGTGATAGGGTGAGCTAGGGTCATGTTGGCCGATATGATGGTGACCCTTGTTGAACGACATGGTCCTTGTGATAAGCAATCCCTTTGTTCTTGGTGTTGGGCGACATGGTGAGTGCTCTTGTGTTGGGCGATAGGTCAAGCTAGTGAGGAGTTGGACGATATGGTTGAGTTGGCCGATATGGTTGAGTTGGCCGTTGGATGTTGTTGGGCAATACATCTTGAGGTGTTGGCCGATATAGCCTTGTCAAGCTTGATGGTTGTTGGTGTCGGACGACATGGCCATGTGCGGCTTGTTTCCTTGTCTTGAACGATAGACCATGCATGTTGACCGATAGGCCATGCATGCCATGGTGGCCGATAACCATGCTGACCGACACCCATGATGGCCGATAGCCATGGTGGGCGACAGCCTAGGGTTGGGTATGTGTCGGCCGACAGACCTTGATAGGTTTTGGTGAGGGCGGTGATGATTTATGGTGAGAGTCATGTAATCATATAGTAACGGTCCTTGGTGTCATGAAAGTGATTAGTTATGCACCAATAAACGATGGTGGTGTCTTGTTAGTGATAACAACGATGAATATGATGCCTTGCAAACAATAATAATGCTAATGATAGTAATAATGATGATAATGGTAGTAGGGATGATAATGAGGAAGGTCATGATAATAAGATGCATGATGTGATCCTTATGTTTATTTATTAATAATAAAGAAGATGATAGTAATAATGTTGATCATAATAATGATGACAATAATGATAGTAATGATATAGTAATCCTTGTACTTAATTGTTAAATGAGAATGGTGATAGTTACACTAATAGCTTGCATAATGATAATAATGATAATAATGATGATAATGGATGGTGACATAATGGTAGTGGTAACAATAGTACTTTTTCTGTATGTTTAAACATCTTGATTATTCATATAGTTCTGAGATAAGGATAAGTATAGATATGGCTTGCTGATGATATGACTTGATCAACAAATAGTGTAAGAATGATAAGTAGAAGTATCTTGAATAGAATTTCATGATGGTAGCATATTCCTTATGATTGAATCTATGATTATTGTGTACTCTAACCATGCAGGTGATGATTAGCCTTGAAAAGGGGTATGAGACACATGTGATGAGTAACATCACTTGGTAATTACTCTGGTTAATAAAATGATATGTATAATGTGTTAAGTTCCATGATGATGATGTGAGCCTTGAGAGGAATTGACAGTACATGATGAGGGATTGAGATCCCATGGTATGTGATGATCCTCGAGATGGATCTGGATGGTTGGCAAGAGGCCAAGTGGTAACATGTGATGTTGGATCCTTGTGATGGATCAGGTTGATGTGATTAAATAATAATATAATGTTGTTTACTTTCTGTTATATCTTGCATGTTATACAACTTGGTTGAATCTTGCAATCCATCTAAAAGATACTAATTAATCACAGTGAAATATATCATGTAGTTTGCCCTGGCCATAGATCCATCATCGTCAGGACTTGGTGATGGTGAAACAGGTTCTCCTACGGGTTAACTTGGAAGCGCATATTGTTGAATATGTGTAGGTTGCTCCTAGCCTGAAAATGAGGAGGTAAGAGTGTAACTCTGGTTGTAGACTCAGATACGTGTAAAGAGCATGGTGAACAGGCCCATGGCTCAGGATATGTGATGTGAGGAGCATGAATGCGTTCATGGCTCATATCACGGTAAACAGGCCCGTGGCTCAGTTTTACTAGTGCCGAGACCTGTACCAAGGCGGGCTAGAGTGAGGGTAGCCTATGGAGCTGACCATGTGGCTTAGACCACTTCAGCATGTGACTACGGTCCTGCTTGTGTTGTACTCGTGTACTGACCACGAGGTGGGAGGTCATGTAGTCCGGATCTTCCATTGACATTGTATGGCACCGGCTTGGGTTTCGCAACCGAAGGTTGGATTTGAATGGTACGATTCAAATCCTCAGGGCATAATAATACGTAACACAGCCGTTTAGTATTTACTACTTAAGATAAACATGTAACATTGGTTGAGGCCTTGTTTGTGTAATATCTTTGTTATATCTTGCAGGTTATGTGACAATATGTCTTATCTTGATAAGCAGGTTATGTGACATTATATCTTGTTCTGATAATCATGTTACATAGGGATACATATTATCTTGCTAATCATATTCCTTGAGATATATATGGTTATATGCTTTGTATAGCAGGTAAGCTTGTCGGTAAGAATAATCTATTTTATATAGAATGCTCTTGTTATACCTGTTATTAGATATCTGCTGTTATAGTATATCTTGCTGAGGTTCTGTAGTTGCGGTGGGAAGTTATGTTTCCCGCTGGGACAATTGTTCAATTGTCTCACCCCGCTGGTTCAACCCCTTTTTAGGTGGTCGAGGTAGACGTGGTCATGGTCGTGGTGTTGCGGCCGAGCAGCTTGAGGAGCAGTAGAAGGAAAGCGATGGACATGCTGCTATTTTGGATGTTTTGTAGTAGAGTCTAGAGTCATCCCTGTACTCTCAGGTCCTTGGCAGTGTTTTGATGATGTTTTACGATGAACGATCGATGACGTTTGTATATCCTGCTGTTGGCCGGATGTGGGCCTTTATGTATGTGAACAGGTGGTGAACTCATGTGATGGATGAGCAGTTGTTTCCGTAAGCTGTAGGCACGTATCAGATCTCGTGTATATATATATATGACATGTTTCCTTGCAGAATGAGGACTGGAAAGTAATAGTTTCATAGTTTATCTATTTTTCGCAATCGGTTTTAATTAACCTGTGGTTTCCTAATATGTGGTTATGATGTTTTCCGCACATTTTCGCGTAACACCTCGTTATCTGTGTGATAATGGGATGTGTTTCCACAGTTAGCACGGTGCTGCTGTGGCTCAGTCGGTGGCACCGACTGAAGAGTCAATGACACCGACTCTGGGGCTTATATGTGGCCTCAGTGCATCGACGGCCGTCGGTGCAACATCTTAAAAATACAGATCATCGACAAGTCGATGGTACTGACTTTGCACCGGATCGGTGCTACTGATCGTTGATCTGGATGCATCTGGATCATTGATGAAGGCGCCCATGGATCGATGTTTTCTTCTATCGGTGGCACTAAGTGACGAGTCCGTGGTACTGACTCCCTTTTTTTCTTTTGGTGCACTGATGCACCCACCGAGCCTGGAGTGTTGGCGGAGTTAGTGCCATCGATTGGGGTGTCAGTGGTACCAATAGCTTATCAGTTAGCTGCTTGAAATTTTCTACACTTTCTTTAGAGATCTTAGTGCCACCGATTGTGGTGTCAGTGGTACTGACTTCTTCCAATCAAATTGGTCCTCTCGCTGACACAATGTTGGTGGCACCGACTTGGAAGTCTGTGGAATTGACCCTGCACAGTCCTCATACTTAACAAATAGGTCAAGGTATCATTTTTACAAAAAATTATGAAAAACTAAGTACTACTAAACCAAAATAATGTAAAGGAATGAAATAAATGTCCTAATGGTTGGGTTGCCTCCCAACAAGCGCCCTTGTTTAACGTCCCAGGCTAGACAAGTCCCATCTTGAGATCAATTAGGAGCAATGAGTTTCACCTCATGCTCCTTCCTATTGAAGTCTTCTCCAAAGTAGTACTTCAGTATTTGGCCATCAACTAAGAAGGATCTCTCTCCCTCTTTGATTCTAACCACCCCATATGGAAACACTTCCTCTATGACAAATGGTCCACTCCACCTAGATCTTAGTTTCCCAGGGTGTAATTTCATCCTTGAATTAAAAAGCAACACATTCTCTCCCGGATAAAATACTCTCCTTGCTATATGCCAGTCATGTATTTTCTTAGTCCTCTCCTTGTACAATCGTGAATTCTCATAGGCATTCATCCTAATTTCATCAAGTTCATTCAACTCTAGCATCCTTGTCTTACCTACTTCATCAAGGTTAAAATTGAGCCTCCTTAATGCCCAATGAGCTTTATGTTCTAACTCCACAGGGAGATGACATGCATGTCCATAGACCAGCCTAAAGGGTGTAGATCCTATTGGTGTTTTATAGGCAGTCCTATATGACCATAGCACATCAACCAACAATTCACTCCAATTTTTTCTACTAGATGACACCATCTTCTCAAGAATCTTTTTGATCTCATGATTAGAAACCTCCACCTGTCCTTGAGTTTGTGGGAGGTAAGGTGTACCCACACGGTGCGTCACTCCATATTTGCTTAAGAGTGCCCCAAATTTCCGATTGGTGAAATGAGTTTCCCGATCGCTTATAATCATCCTTGGCACTCCAAACATGCAGAAAATGTGATCCTTGACAAATTTGCATACGACATTGGCATCATTGGTGTGGGTTGGAATCACTTCCACCCATTTTGACACATAATCTATAGCTAGTAAGATATAGAGGTTAGAGTTAGAGGACACAAAGGGTCCCATAAAATCAATACCCCATAAATCAAATACCTCTACTTCTTGAAACACATTCAATGGCATCTCCTGCCTCTTTGATATGTTACCTGACCCTAACATGTGTCACATCTACGCACAAAGTCATATGCATCTTTGAATAGGGTCGGCCAGTACAAACCACTCTCCAAAACTCTTGCGGCTGTCCTAGAATTGACATGGTATCCACATGTAGGTAGTGTGTGGCAGTGTTTCAACACACTCTCATACTCACATTCAGGTACACACCTCCTCAATATTCCATCCATGCATTGTCTCAACAAAATAGGATCATCCCAAAAATAATAGCACAGTGAATGAAAGAACCTCTTCTTTTCTTGGTACCCCCAATCATCAGGTAATTCCTTGCAAGCTAAATAATTCACAATGTTAGCAAATCGAGGGTCCCTTTTCTTAAGGGTGAACAGTTGTTCATCAGGGAAAGTCTCTAGAATGGGTATATTAACATCCCTCTCATCTACCCTCTCCAGTCTAGATAGGTGGTCAACCACCACATTCTCAATCCCTACTTTATCTTTGACTTCAATGTCGAACTCCTGCAGTAAAAGGATCCATCTAATCAATCTTGGTTTTGCATCCTTCTTCTGTAGAAAGTATTTAATTGTCGCATGATCGGTCCACACCACCACCTTAGCTCCCACAAGATATTGCCTAAATTTCTCAAAAGAAAAGGCAACAACCAATAACATGTTTTCAGTTGTGGTGTAATTTAGTTGTGCGTCATTAAGTGTTTTAGATGCATAATATATGACCGTAGGAACTTTGTCTATGTGTTGCCCCAACACCGCCCCCACAACATAATTTGATGCATCACACATTAGTTCAAACGGTTGGCTCCAATCTAGATCTTTCACAACTGGTGCGAATATGAGTTTCTCTTTCAAGATTTGAAAAGCTTTTGAACATTTCTCATCAAAATTGAATTCAACATTCTTTTCCAAGAGCTCAAACAATGGCTTAGCGATTTTTGAAAAATCCTTAATAAATCGGCGATAAAACCCGACATGGCCTAGAAAACTCCTAACTGCCTTCACCGACGTTGGTGGAGGAAGTTTTGAAATCACCTCTATCTTAATCGGATCCACCTCCAATCCTTTGTTGGACACCTTGTGTCTCAACACTATGCCCTCACTAACCATCATGGGGCATTTTTCCCAAATAAGCACTAAGTGTGTGTCTTCACACCTTTGCAAAACTTTATCCAAATTTATCAAAAAATCATCAAAAGATGCCCCATAGACCAAAAAATCGTCCATAAAAACCTCGAGACATCATTCCACCATATCTGAGAAAATCGCCAACATGCACCGCTAAAAAGTAGCGGGTGCATTGCACAACCCGAACGACATGCGGCGGTATGCAAAAGTGCCATAAGGGCAGGTGAAGGTAGACTTCTCCTAGTCCTTAGGCTCGATTGAAATCTGATTATAGCCCAAATAACTGTCAAGAAAACAAAAGTGAGAGCGACTGATGAGTTGCTCCAAAATCTGATCAATTAATGATAATGGAAAATGATCTTTAAGCGTGGCGGTGTTCAATCTGCAATAATCAATGCAAACTCGCCATCCTGTCACTAATCTAGTGGTTATTTGTTCATTATAGGAGTTAGTAGTGATAGTGATTCCCCCTTTATTTGGTACTACCTGTGTCGGACTAACCCACATGGAATCAGAAATAGCATAAATTATACCTGCTGAGAGTAGCTTGATTACCTCCTTCTTGACTACCTCCGTCATGATTGGATTTAAGCGATGCTGAGGTTGAATGACCGACTTTGCTCCTTCTTCTAGCCTAATCTTGTTTTGGCACAATGTAGGAGAGATCCCTTTGATGTCAGCCACAGTCCACCCGAATGCACCTCGGTGGCTCTTTAGCACATCAATCAATTATTCTTCTTCCGATTCACTCAATGATGCAGATATGATAACCGACAACTTCTCCTCTTCAGCTAGAAACACATACTTCAAATGAGGTGTTAGTGGCTTGAGCTCCAACTCAGGTGGGCTCAGGAGTGAAGAAACCATTTGTGGTGGCAGCAGTCCCAAATCCTTGAAGTGTCTTGTGTAGTAACACGACAAAGCCTTCAGTAGACTTGCACATTCTTCTAGTGACCGACTCCACACACAATAATCTATAAGGTTCATTAGACATGCCTCTAGCTGGAGATATGGATGTATCTATACTAGAGAATCTTCTCCATCCTCCTCCATAGTGGATAAACCCAATTCCTCATGTTCGTCGTCTAGATACCCTACTACCTTGGCAAGTGAGTCCACCTTAGTGTTCTCCATGATGTCCATAGCTAGTGTGCCCTTGTACACCTTTTTCATTACATGCTCCATGTCCAAAAATGGTTTTCCTAAAAACAAAGAGATATTGCTATCAATGTGTTTCATCATATTGCATTGCTCTTGATCATTAGGTGACTTTGAATTATTTGGCATATTGATCTCAAACCTGTCATCTTTAATTCCCATAGTCAAACAGCCTCTACCCATCTCCAAGATCATATCAGTTGTTGCTTGGAAGGGTCTTCCTAATAAAATCTTGTTGCCATGGTCATCTTGAATCTCCATCACCATAAAGTCTGCAAGGAAAACAAACTGGTCCACCTTGACAAGTACATCCTCGCAAATACCATACGATTTCACCACTGAGTTGTCTGCCAATTTGATTATCATGCTGCTCTTCCTAGATGTTTTGAGACTGAGCTTCCTGAAGGTAGATAAGGGCATCAATTTGATACTTGCCCCTGAATCACAAAGTGCTTCCCCAAACTTTGTCTTTCCTATGTAACATGTGATGTTGAAGCAACCGGGATCCTGCCTCTTTGGTGGCAGTGTACCTAAAATGAAAGCACTGACTTTCTCTCTCAGTAAAACTACCTCAGCATCTGGAATCTTCCTCTTCTTATTAATAATATTCTTCAAAAATTTACCATACGATGGTATTTGTTCAATCACATCAATCAACGGTATGTTCACAAAAAGATTCCTAAAGCTATCTAGAAATTTTTTGAATTGCTGATCCATCTTTGTTGCCTTCATGCTGTTAGGATATGGAACTGGTACCGTCTGTGTCCTCTGATGTGGTGGCACATATGAAGCCCTCTTTTCCACATCAACTTATTGATTCTTCTCTTCCCATGTGTTGTCTGCCTCCATTTCTACTTGTGTCAGCTCTGCCACTGGGTCACCACTGTCAGTAGGCTTAGTCACCTCAGTTTCTGTGGTACTTGGAGTCAATGTCTTCCTCCCACTACTTAGTAGTATGGCCTTGACCTGCTGGTTTCCTGTTGGAGTGTCAGTGTTTCTTGGAAAACCCTACTGTGTATACTTCTTCAAGGCCTCCACATCTACTGCTAGCTGAGACAAGGTTGTCTCAAAACTCCTCATCTGGGCCCCTTGATTCTGGAGATCACATTGGAAGTTGTTTATCAATTGTTCATTCTGCTTCACTATCCTGTTAAGAATTTCATTTGTGTTCTCCTCTGCTACAGGTCACTTCTGCTAATTTTTCCTGTGTTGGTTCTGTTGATCTGGATCCTACAGGAAGTTGTTTGGGTCTTTCCAATAAAACTTGGGATCCTTTCTCCACGAGTAATCATTGTTCTTGTATCCTTGTTGTCACATGTACTTCACTTGTCCTTCCTCATCTAATAAATTATTATCCTTCTCTAGCAGCTTCTTTGCTATAAAGTCTAGCTTCTCATTCAAAGAGGTGATAACTTTAGACTCTCCTATGCTTTTGATCTTCTCTATATTATCTCTCTCATTACCCCATGTCTGATTCTTTGCCATATTTTTCAAAATCTCATGACACTTAGAGGGTGAGTTGTTGAGAAAGAATCTCGTGCTTGCACTATCTAAGGTCACACGTTCACTTTTGTGGAGCCCAAAGTAGAACATCTTGACTTGGTTCTCCAGATCTATCCCATGGTGAGGGACCTTCCTAGCATGTTCTGAAAATGCTCCCAAGCTTCAGAATAGGATTCAGCTGCCCGTTGCTTGATATTTTGAATGTTCCTATAAACAAGTGAAACCACTTCCTTACTAAAAATTTGAACAATGGAACCTTCAGTCCAAACACACTTAAAAGGTATGATGGAGTGGGTGCAAAATTTTCAAATCTTTATATAATGGTAATCAAAAGATCAAAGTATATCAGTGGAATAAAAACATGACTATATTTAATTATAAATAGGGGAACATCTTAAACTTACATCATAAGGATCCATGTAGAGGAAACCTAGACCACCTCAAGATTGTCTCCAAGCTTCATTATCTCAAACTAAGTCCAAGTCATCAATCCTTGTCATCCAAGTCCTCCACCTAGGGTTGGAAGCATACCCCAATAAAAGAGAAGCAATAGAATACATCAAAAAAGGATGGTATGTGCATACTAAATAGGAAATTGAGCAACATTATGAAATAAAGGACATCAATTATAAAGTAAGGCTTCCCATGCAAGAGATAAGTACCACCCAAACGGATATCAAGAGAAAATAATAATAAAAAAAGGGATACTTGCCATAAAACAACATATAAAAGTGGCGCCACATAAGCACTTATGAAATTAGGGCACATAACCCATAATCCATAAATATCATCTTGCATGCATGTGAGATAAACATAGCCCTAGAACAATATAAGTAATAATGATGGCCAACCCTCATAAAGTTGAAACCTGATAGAGAATGGCACATAACCAAACCCCCAAATATATCAAAATTGGACCAACCCTCATAAAGTTGAAGCTCGGGTATGGGGCACATAACCTCCATCCCAAAAACATAAAGGGCACATAACACCAAAACCAATGCAATTACACTACTCTAGTACTACTGAATCACATAGCATGTTTAAAGTAGAGGAAAGTAGAAAAAGTATAGTCATAAGATGATACAAAGGTTGCCATCACATAATGGACAACATAAACATATAAACATCCACATCATAGTGGGAATATATCAAAAAGTAAAAATCCACATCACAATGGGTATATATCATCAAAAGTCCAACTTGCACCAAGGCATAAGAAATAGGGTCAAGAGAATATCCATGATCACAAGATCAATAACAAATAAAAGGTAGTTCACATGAACCATGATTTTCAAAAGAAAAGACATTGTGTATAGGCTATTTGTCCATAGGACCAAGAGAAAGACAAATATAGGCTAATTTCTCAAAAGAATAATTAGGGATGCAAACTTACCTCAACTTCAGAGTCAAAGTGATCCAAAGTCACATCTAGGTCCAAGCCTAGGCATCTAAAGAACCTATTAAGCACATAGGTAGATCTTGTATCAATTTCATATTCATTATCCAAACCCTAAAAAAATCACCTTTTTCATTATATGTGAATTAGGTTATCAAAACCATGCCATATTTTAGGTTATCTTTTTCTGAGTCTAAAACATATTTTATTACATTTTTCTGACTTATAAATATCTAGTTATGAATTTCAAAAATTATCATCTAATTAATTAGATCCACAAAATTACATATCATTAATCATTAGACTTATTTATCAAAACTTATACCATTTGTTAGATCTTATTTTTCTGATTCCAATGAGTAAGTATTTGTAATTTTTGACCAATTAGATAATTAGTTATCGATTTTACAAAACAGACCAATTAGGAAAATCCACGTAACATATCACCTTGTGAGGGGGGAAGAGAGAGGGAGAGTGGTGGCCACGATGAGTTGGCCCAATAGAAAGTGGCCAACTCACCCAGTCAAAGCCCGATCAGCGGATCGTTGACCCGTCCCAAAAAAAGGAATCACAGGAGAGATTACCATTATACCCCTTGCAAGAAAAAGCAAAGAAGAAAGAAAAGCGAAGGGTATAAATGAGAATTTGCATAGGGGTTTCTTCCCCATTGCGAGGCACACGCCATGGTCACTGTGTGAGATGTAGCTCGACTAAATAGGGACTGTGGAAACATGACACTTTCAATCAAAACAGAGGTTAATCGATGTGTGAAACGGTGCTGATGAAAGCTGAGAACTTCGACGAAGCAGGACAGAACCAAAGGAATCAAAACTTGAGGAACCATGGTCTATAGCTCAGACATTGCTCTGAAATCAGCAAGCATGGAAAAAGGGGGGAAAATGGATCGCTTAACAGGCAGATCAATTGAGGGGGAAACTACCTTCATGATGTCACAAGAAGCTCATCCGAGCCATGTCCAGGTGTCTGCGGGGGTCGAAAGCCCCACCCCTCATCCCAGATCCATGCCGCAACATTTGGAATATGAAAGGGATGATCAGATGTAGAAGAAACTAAACCGAAGTGAGGAACATAGCCCTGAGGTCCTGACAGAGGTTGGGGACCAATTTCCTAGGGTTCTGATGGCACAAGGATGCGCCGAGATGGAAGGGGAGAGGTGAATAGGGAAGAAACACGACAAGGGGGCAGTGCCTCATGAAATGAATTCAAAGCATCAAAATGCTTCAAATATATAGATGAACTCGTGCAAAATCTTTACAGGAACCCAACGGCCAAGAAATTGTACAAAAAGGTTGAGATTCGAGCGAGTTATTCACATTTGAAGATCGAACAAAATTTGCTCTATTCCCATAGCGGGCGTGAGCTAGAAGATGAACGCGAGCCATCCGATTTCCATCAGACGGTCCCCATCACATGCGAAAACAAATAAGGCATGCGACAGATTGAATGGCATTCCCAATCAGATTCGACTATAGTGTGAATACATTTATTTCTTTTCTACTCTCTCCTCTTTTGAGGGTGTAAACGAATCCCAAATTAGTTGGTATTTTGCACAGAGACTAATTAAAGCATGTAGATTCTGATTATAAAATTAGATTTGCCTTTTGAGAACTTTTAATGTGTTAAATAAATCAAATCTTATTTTCTCTTTCCTCATGCATTAATTACTTTAGGATTCTCCAAATTTTATGAAACTTCACCTACAAGTCATATTTAATGTGTTGGATACGAATTTGCCATCAATTTTACATGTTAGAGTTGTTTTTACCATTATTGAATACTTTGAAGGTTCTACACACTCTCTCTCTCCTAATTTCATCTTTTAATCAAATGTTTCCCAAATTGGATGAAAATTCACCCAAAGGTTATATTTATTATGTAGATTATGAATCCAATATTATTTTCTTCTTTTGAAGTCATTTAATATTTTATTTTATTTATTGGGAAAACTTAAATCTTTTCTTTCTAAAATGAATTAAATTAATTATTATTATGTGAATAATGTGAAACTTGACCCCCAAGGTAATAGGGACCACAATTTTGAACTTAGTTTTCACTTTTAGGATTTCTTTTAATGAGATATGTCATATGGTCCACTAGTGGCCCATTAGCTTAATTACTTATTTTTTATGATCGAGAGCACCCACCTCCGGCGAAGCCGACATGGTAAACTCTCGAGGCATGAGAGGGTTTGGTCCGGTCACTCCCCTCCCGCACCTAATCAGTGTGAATTGCTATTCACAAAGTGCCTTCGGTGAGGTTCGAACTTCGGTCCTTCATTGGGACTTACCGAGCTCTTACCACCCGGGCTACTATGGCCGGACTAGCTTAATTACTTATTCAATTAAGTTCTTTATCATTTTATTATCACCAAATGAATTCGATTAAATTATTCATGCATTTGATTTTTAGGATCACCCTAACCTAAACCTGGTTTGGTCAAACCCAAAAGGTCAAAGTTATAGGGTAGGGCCCAAGATCTGGTATGTTATAGTTCCTCACCAGCTCATTTGTCTTTTTTGGAGGAAAATACATTTCAAAGAATGTCTCGATCATTTGTTCCCAAGTATCAATTGATTCCTTTAGCAAGTTGTACAACCATTTTTTTGCCTTGTCTGCTAATGATGATGGAAACAACTTTAGATAAATAGCTGTCTGTGGAAACCTATCCACTTTCACCATGTCGAAGCACTCCAGAAAATTGTTGATGTGTGCCACCGAGTCTTCATGAGTGTGCCCATAAAAAGCTTGTGACTTGATGAGTTCAATAAGCCCTGGATCAATCTTGTATTATGCTACATTCACATTCTGCATCTTGATAGGCCATGTCTCTACAGCTAAAGAAGATGCCTTTATCATCTCCTATATTGTCCTCTCTTCCCCTGGATTACTGTCACCCATTGCATGTTGCTTGGTTGACCACGATATATCTTCTGATGAAGTTGTTTGAACATGAGGTGGCGTTTAAGTTCCGACAACCCCTTGCAGATCCTCAATAGCAATTGGGACCTCTGGTGTAGAATCTCCATAGTCCATGGTCCGCGTTTGCACCATGCACTAGTACCTAAAAATGTGGAATCAGTTAATCACGGTAGTCAATAGAGAAAATTTGTCTTATATGTAGGCAATGAATTTCAATGATTAAAATAAAATTGCAAGAAATAAAAGGTGGCCTAGAATGTCTGCCCGCAACACTCATAGTGCTAAAACTTTGCCGTCTCCCTAAAAACGGTGCCAAAAACTTGACACGCTAAAACCGTGTATAAATGCAAGTGTACAAATCGAGTAATATAGGCCTATGTGAGGCTTGAATCAAACTCAGGGAGATGTAGTATCAGTGACTACTCCTAACTATGGTGCAATCAGCTAAGATGATTAGAAAGTTGGATTTGAGTTTAAACAAAATAAAAGGAAATTAAAGGAAAATTAATGGTGATTGATTCAAATGAGATGGATTCCTTAAGATTATCGATTTCACCAAGGGGTCTCATTATATCTTATTTCTACCGAATTAATATAATTTTTTACTCCTACCCTAGATAGAAAGCCTATAGTCAAAACCGCCCACTTCCACGGTGCAATCCCCTACCTAGATCTAAGCCAATTCCATGTCTGTAGCAATTTATATCTTAGTCTAGGTGCATTATCAAAGACTCTGGGTTTCTTCCCACTAAATGTATGTTACCTTTCCCAAGGAACTTGTAAGAAAGTGTATAACTTGAGATTTTCCAACCTTTAATCCTCCTTCCAGAGTGCTTATCAATCTATTACTCTACCGATGGTGATCAAGCATAGGTACATCATTTAAAATACAACTATATATCCAGGAATAAAGAGAAATCTATATTAATTCATGTAAAAAGTCGATACAACGATTCCCCGAGCTACTCCTGGGTCCTAAGGAAAGGAGGGGTTTATCCCATCATAGTTTTCACGTGTGAATACATAGAGAGAGAAGAGAAAAATGTGGGAAACATGAAAGAAATTCATGTAACCCCTGGAGAGAAGAAGTTTCATATGATCCTCCTCGAGAAACACACATTCTATAGTATTCTGACAGTAAAATCATCCGTCGGAGGTTCTCGAATCTCCCGATTAATGTCCTTCAGCTCCGTGGTCCTCTCTCTCTCTCTTGTCTGGTCTTCATGTGGTGCAACGTTCGTTCCTCCTCAGGTCTGGATGTCCTTTATTAGGTCATAGGCCAACTTACGGTACCACATAATGTGGACCGTCAGATCTGGATGATCTAACTTGATTGTTGATTTTTGACAGAGTCGATGGCACCGATAGTCTTGGGTGCAGTCATTGCCCTGTTGTGTCAGAACCACCGACTCGTGATGGTCGGTGGCACCGAGATGATGCACATAGTTGATCAGCCACTCTGGACCAATCTCGGTGGCACCGACTGTGAGTGTCAGTGGCACCGAGTCTTCTATTCTCTCATTGCCCGACTACTGCTGCTATCTCGGTGGCACCAACTATAAAGGTCGATGGCACTGACTTTTCATTGTACACGGAGTACCTGAAAAATGCATAAAAATGTGTATAAGGCCAGAAAATACATAAAATCATGTAAATATGATAGAATAAGCATATTTTGATGCAAACAGAGTGTACAAGACAATAGTAATGATTTATGCAAATATGATCAATTAATTGACTAAAATGCACAAAACAAGTATAAAATAGGCCTGTAAAAGAGACTCAAAACCCATGCATCAGGAGTCATAAGAGCAACACAGTCCAAAGATAGATTGGGTGTATGTGCCAAAAGTCCCATTCCCCCACAGTCTATATGGAAGACCAAGAGAATGTAGAATGTCAGTGCAGTATGCTCACACATGCACCTCATCAAATACAAGATCAACAATAAGTGATAAGGATGCACCATCTTCGTCGGCTGTTCAAGACATAGAACTTCAAAGTTCCACCATTGTTATGTCACATCCTCAAGTTGTAGAAAAGGTTCATGTGCAAGAAGAACACGTGAAGGTCTACTCTATAGTGGAGCCGTCATAGTCAACAAGGAAGTACCTACACCTGAGAAGGAGTAGCCATAGATCATCCCATCTATTGGAGATGAGCCAAATTTTGTCTTAGAAGGTGGAATTGAAGCAAGCTTAGGGTAGGAGTCTCTAATGTTCCCTACATTCCACCACACAAGTGTGTAGAGAAGCCACATGTTCCATTGCCAGATAGTTTGAAGTCGAGGAAGGAGGAAAATTAGTTCAAGAAATTCCTAGACATCTTCTGAAAGATCCCCATCAACATCCCACTCATGGAGGTGATAGAACAAATTCTAGCATATGGAAGATTTTTGAAGGACATCATCAACTAGAAGAGACAGATAAAAGATACACATATCTTGCATGTTGATGAAGTGGTAAGTGTTGTGATAAAGGGAAGGCTTTCTATCAAAAGAAAAGATCCAGGATGCTTCTACAGCCCTTGTTCTATAGGCATCAAGCACTTCCAGTAAGAACAATGTGATTCTAGGGCAAGCATAAATCTTGCCTCTTGCTACCTTTTGAAAGTTGGGTTTGAAGAAACCAACAAACACATCCATGACCATCGAGTTGGCAGACTGATCAATTGTGAGACCATATGGTATATGTGAGGATGTGTTAGTCAAAGTCGACAAATTCATCTATCGTGTTAATCTTATGTTCATAGATATGCATGAGATGAGAGGATCAAAGATGTTGTTGGGAAGGTTGTTCCAAGCTATGGCTGATGTGATCACTGTTGTCAGTAAAAGCTACTTGACACTCGGGATAGATGATGATGGAGTAGAGTTCAGACTGCTAGATGATTTTAAACCACCATCTCGTGACAACCCAGGCTGAGGAAAATCACCTTCTTGAGCCTATGGCATTAAACAACGACACCCATGGGAGGCAGTCATATTTTATTTCCATCATTTACCTTTTTTAGGACTTTTAATTGCTTAAATTTCATATTTATCTTGTTAGATTTTAGATTGGTGTAAAAAGGTACCTTGATGCATTTGTTTGGTGTGCATGCAGAGTCAGAGTCGGTACTATTGACACCAAAGTCGGTACCACCCTCTTCCTATATTTTAAACACCCTTAATATATGAAATACAAATAAATCTATTGATAAAAAAATTCCCAGGATCTAAGACTGACTTTTTCTGTGGAAGTTAAAATATATTTATATGGTGCGTACAAAAAAAATTGAGTTATTAGAACAGTTTATACAAACTTTTCTTCACACACAAAAAAATTAGAAGTTAAAGGGTCTTAGTTGCACATGGTCTATGGGGAGTCATCTCCTTAATTATTCCATGCACACATATGGTATATAGAAACTTTTGCTTTGTAAAAAATGTCTCTCTGTTACATTCTACTATCCTAATGTCTTTTTAATCTGTGTAAAAAACTGACCTTGCCTTTGAAACAATGGTATAAAAACCACCACCAGTCCAAGATTGTATGCCAAAAGATCTAAAATGAATAGAAAATAGAGAGATAGAGCTTGTTATACACCATCGTTGTCCCGTTCTCAAAGAGTATCGTTCATTGGCAAAGATAAAATAGGAACAACTATATATATACTTTAGTGTGGAGGAGTTGTAACATATATATCTACAACAAGTTGCTTGAATTTTCTAAATGGTGAAAAAGGTACAATCTATCTTCATATATTTCATATATTACTTTTTTAAAATTGCTACATCTCATTAGGATACATATGTTGTTGATATATTATTTATTTGTTAACTCGCTCTTATGTTGTATCCTTTAGAAAAACTATTTATATAGTATTATTATTGTGAGTTTTTTGCTACGAATAATCAAAAACAAGAATTCAAACAATTATTTGTAAGAATGTTGTCATAATAATAGTTCATACATATATAACTTTTTTTTTCAAGTTCAATTACATGACAATGTACCCCCACCAACTTCATGTTTATGGCTTCGTCCCTGAAGGTCAGTGTATGTGCTAATATCTCATTTGAAAAAAAGGAAAAATGTAGAAAACATTTAGAAAACTAAAGTAAACCCTGAAGAAGATGGTCTAGATGACTCCCACTGATGAACAAAGTGATTTGTTGTCTTCTGGCTGCAAATCTATCCACCAAGGGTGCCCGAATCATCCAAAATGTGGCCTTCTTCTATTCTTTCTTCTCTCCCAACTCTTGGTTGTTGTGCAATGGAAAAGAACATGATATCTAGGTCTGGACACACTCCCCCTAGTCATAGAATTGACTTAGGGCATCATTCAGTTGTAGTCGTTGGATTAACTGTGATATTTAAGTTGTCTTGATCACAACAAATTGGTACCATCGATAGGGTGTCTCTAGTACCAAGACCTTCTCAGCTTCACGATCCTTTGTAAACTAATGGTACCACCGACGAAGGCATGATAGCACCAAGATTTCTCGTGACATATCATGTTCAATTTCCCAGTTCAATTCGGTACCACCGACATGGGCGTTGGTAGCACTGAGATACTTTTAGAGTGCTCTTGTAGGAATGTCATTAGTACCAATTATTCTATCGGTACCACCGAGTTTCTTTGATTCATTCTTGTTCCTTTTCTTCAAATGTCAGTTCCACTGATAGACCTATCGGTAGAACCAAGATGATTCAAATCTTGTCAATTTACCTGAAATTTAACAAGGATGAACATAAACTCCACAAATATTGATAAATCAACGCGGAACAATAAAAATAATGAATATTTGATGCAATTAAGTGTTACAAGATAATAATGATAAATCATGCACACATAATATCAAAATGATCAATAAGTGTAAAAAATGCATAGTAAAATAGCATGTGAAAGTAACAATTAATCAGTGCATCAAAATCCCCTAAGCTTAAATGTTTCTCATCCCCGAGCAACACACTCTCAAATTTGTTTTAGACAAGTCAAAAAAAGGACAAAGAATATGAATTTCATTTCTCAACTACCCCGATCTGGCAGTCCCAAAACTTCCCTTACTGACCACTAAACAATTAACTACTCTCAAGTGACCCAAAAATATTCATAAAAGATGTCCACCCTTTGATTAGTGAAACACTATCGATAGAGCAGTTAATATCATAGTCAATCCAACATTCACTTGGTGCATCATGTGATTCCCTATCTACATTGATCTTTCCCTAACCACCAAACTAATTGGAAGAAGTTCTCCTAATAAGAATGAATGAGGAGATCAGTCAAATCTGGCCTACTAATAAGAGAAAGGAATGGAATGAAGTGGGTGGCTTATGAAGAATCATAAGTAACTTCAAATCATTTATGCAAAAATAAACATGATGAACCTACTGAATGAGGAAAGTGATTAAATGCATGGAACCTAGTGCCTATTTTTATGGGTGGAATTGATTCATGCACTGTGAGTCTCATTAGATTCATGAGAGTAAAACAAAAGAATACATCGTGTAGTTTTTTTAATCTCTTTTTGAAGAAAGATTCAGAACTGATCTCAGAGCATCCTTTTCTACCTCTTTATTTCATAGAAGAAAAAAACTTTCTTTTTTTCCATTGTCCCACTATTTTAGCATGATTGAAGAGTATGCTCGGGCTTCATTATAACAAATCACAGTTTATTTTATTTTATTTTGAGGGGTATGGATGTGTATCCCTACAATTTATTTCCAGAAAAAAAACAACATGTGTACATGATGTAAGAGTGTATTATGCAAAAGATATGCAATCTACATGGATTTGTTATGCAACTAATTGCTATGCCCAAAAAGATATGCAATCTACATGGATTTCTTCTTCATTTTCTAACTAGTGCAATCAAAAGGAAACTAACTATCATGTCACCTATCATGCTATGCAATGCAATCAATAGGAAACAATTCAGGTTACTTGATCATCTTAATGTGGTAGATCAAATGAATGAAAAGCAGATGAAATCACAAGATTAAGATACAATGCCTTTCTGAAACTATGATATGTCCCTCTACTACTAAATTGTATATAGGGTAACCTTAGAATTTCTTTGTAAAACTTCAATTTAATGTGTCTCTAATTATTTGGTCAATTTAGGCTCAAACCCCATTGTCATCCACAATTCTTGGATAAATAAAGAATTTCATTCATATCAAATGTCCTTAAGATGAATAACCCATACACTTCCTCTAGGTGGTGTTGTCTTAGACTTCACAAATTCAGCTTAAAAGAAGTTGTAATTTCCATTAAAAAAGTATGAAAGCACATTCCTTGATGACAAATGAAATCATGAACTATGCTCCATGATCACACTAGATCGCTATGGATCCTACACTTGAAAAAACAAAATAACTAATAGAAATTGCAAGATAACAAGATAAAGTTGTTCCAACACCTCCCATGCTTGAACTTGACTATGTCCTCATGGTCAAAATTCAAACATAGAGGTGGAAGGGGGGGTACCATGTGCGGTGGCAATGGTAGTGGTGGATGAAATGTTCCCTTTGACTTTTGTGGATCAAATTGTATTGGTGTCTCTCCCTTAGTGTTGATGCCACCAACTTGAGTGTTGGTGATACTGAGATATGGCATCATTTATACTTCTTTAAGATCTATGAGTCAGTACCATCAACATGTGTGTCGTTGGTATCCACAACAATTTTTTTGTAGCTCTGTGAATTTTATTGAGAAAAGTCGATGGTGCCAACTTTGGTGTTGGTGGTATCGACTTTCTGTAGACATGAACTGGTAAGGAGTCGGTACCACTGAATTGGGTGTCAGGAGTATTGAATTTTGTTGTAAAATCCCTATGAACATTTTAAGTTGACAATGGAAATCATGCAAGGTTAATCCCCTTTGTTTCTTAGGACCCGGGAGTAGCCCAGTTTCGTACTGTAATTGAGATTTATGAGTTAATGTTTAAGTTTCCCTAATTTCTGGACATATTTCTATGATTGCCTCACAAATTATTTGTGCCTGGTCACCATAGGTAATTTATTAGAGCATCAATTGCTTCAAGAGTGGGATTAATGGTTGGACGGGTTGTAGATGTAAATAGCCTAGATCACGCTTCAAGAGAAGGCTTATGGCTGTGAGGGAATAGCCAGAGGTATCATTAAAGCACCAAACTAATAACTAAATCACTATGAGAGTGTAATTTGTATTAGATTAGGTAGTGAATCATGTTGCGAGAGTGGGTGATTCTTGCTACAAGCCCCTTGGTCTAGGTTACAAGAATAGAATATTAATAAATAGTGTTAATTGCAGTATAAAGTGTGGTAAAACTATAATCCAAAGGAATCCATTCCAACTATGATCACTATCCTAGTACTCTAGTTTTAGTTTCATAATTAGTTCATTAATCAACCAATCACCTCTTTATCAGGTCTAGATGATAGGGTCATAGTTAGTAGTAGTCTTTGGACTCAAGTTTCCCCAAGTTTGATATCTAGGCCTCTTTTGATCTATATTACTTTGATATGTGCACTTGTGTTTCATATGTTAAGTTTACATGCATCAAGGTGCAACAAGCCTTATTTATACAACAATATATATGTAATGCATCACACCCGATTTGCGTCCCACTTTACCCACTATCTCTTGTAATGCACCCAACTAGTATAGTGTTGCACCTAGTTTATATGTTAATGCACCCACTTAGCAGTGTGACATGCTTTGATTATACTGTAGTGCACCCAGTCACTGTCTTAGTGCAATCATCATGTAGTGTAATTTAGTTTTTGGTAATGCACCCAGATAAGATTGTATTATGCCTTCTTGTCACTATAAATGCACCTAATTGATGTGTAATGTGCCTAGTTATGTAATGCAACCCCCATGCCTCTAACATGCACAGTTAGGAGGCATCATGCCCAGTTTGTTTGGAGGAAGAACAAAATTGAGTAGGATTTAATGAATAGGAAGAAGAAGAGTTAATGAAGATCAAGAGGACCAAGTAGGTGGGGTCTCAAACATCCATTCCCCCCCTAATGTTTTCTTCCATATGTACCAGAATGTTCACTCTTACATGTGTCATAATTGTAGTAAAACATCCAATAATATTTACCTTTATATGCATAAGAATTTTTTCTCTTAAATGTTCCATACCATGCATTAATGGCACACACAAACAATCATCCATTCTCCTCACTCATTTTGTTCCCACTTTACTTTATTCATCTCTCTTTTGATTCCTCTATACTACACCTCCTCCTTTATTTTTTTAATGTGTCAATATTGCTCTTGTTGGAATGTACTTTTTGTAGGGATTCTAATGGATTTTATTTTGTCAATAAAAACTCATTATATATTAAAAGTTATAAGAAATACAAAAAATAGACACACACAAAATAGGTGGATGAGAGAGAGAGAGAGAGTGAAGGAGGAGACATGTTGGGACAAATGTTAATCCAACCATTAATGGGCATAGGGCTGCAATCACATCACCGCTTAATTGTATCTTGACTATTTGTATAAATTGATTGCAACAACCTATAGTTTTCCAACCATAACCTCTAACCTCAGGACCCGATAAGCCAAAAACCGCCCTGTCCCAGGTCGCACTCTGCCAAAAATGCCCCTAGGCATGTGTGAAACACGTGAGAAGGACCAGGCATACGTCTTGGAATCTTATAGAATGATCTTCCTCTTCATTGTATATGATTATGATAGAAGAAAAACCTCCATCCTAGACAATGAAGTGGAAGATCATTCTAGAACAATTTCCTCTGGGTGAGTAGAACCAACCTCATTTCCAAAAAAAGAAGATATAAACAACTATAACTACAACTCTGAGTGAGTGAACTATGTGTGTGTAAAAATTCATTGGACATATATTTAATTTATAGTTAATAGTAATCATTTGTTAATATGAAACAATCTATTAAAATTGGTTTTTAAGGTAAATTCATGTGTCACAGCAAATAACAATAAAATCAACGATGACATTTAATAGTTAATGAATCAACAAGGAAACTCTCTAGCCCACTTGTAATGTTTTGATCTACACATGAACAAGTAACAATCACCATACATGAACTACTAAAGTCACCCCAAAAAATTCTTATTTCTATTATTCACTATTCATATCTTAGCCATCATCCCTGATGTTGAGTCAGCGAACACACCACAAGCACAAATATCTAGTATGATACTAAGATTTAACTCAAATTCTTATCTTGAATATTTTATTCTATATCGTTTGTATAATTGACATTCACTTACAATTGTACGAGATTGTTGTAGTAGAATTGGTTTATAGTTTACAATGAGAACATGAAAACCACTATTTCTAAAGTTCTTACTATATAACTTGATCATATCATGAGAGATGGATTATTATCTGGGAGGAGTAAGATTAACATTTGGAAGTAATGTAAGTACACATGATATTAGAGTAAGACATCAAGATCAAAGTTTAGTACAACCTCAACCACACTACTGATCCAATCATAATACCTCCTAGTAAATAACAATTAATTGAGCAATCCTCATTCTAGATATACATACTTCTCTTGAATTCACACAAAGCTTACAAATTTAGTGGAAAACGTCTCTTTTAGGGGTAATAGTTAATACATATATGTTATGGTATGACAATCAAGTGTCTCAACACTATTTCAGTCCTCTTAAGGTTAGGCGGAATCTCCTCATTCTAGGGCACAATAATAAAGCTTCATTTACATCGCCTTTTTAGAGAGACTTTAGATCTAGAAAGATAATAAGCTAGAGAGGGTAATTAAAGATCATATAATATGGTAATTAATAAGGATAAAAGCATAATAAAGGGACATATCACCCAAATTAGAGATGAGAATTAGCTTCTCGTGATTGCTACAATGCTACACAACTTGAGGGTAGAGCTTATTCCTATCACTAACCCTAGAAGGAAAGAAAATAGTGGAGAGGGATTCATCATTGTAGGAGAACATGGATCTCTTCATCATTAGATATGTAGGATCTCCTTGTTAACTCTAGACCATTGTCATTTTTTCTATCCACCACAAAAAAGCTCCAGTGAGGTGTGATGATAGATGTGAAGTTGTTTGTTGCTAGATTTAAGGTGTTTATGGAAATGTTGTATTGTTGTAGGATCAAGGTGGATACCGAGTAGAAGAGGGAATAAGCATGGGGAGGTGTGGGAAATAGATCACAAGATGAGAATGGAATATTGCGTCGAAGAGGGAATAAGCATGGGAGGTGTGGGAAGTAGATCACAAGCTAAGAATGGAGGTAAGGGGGTTTTATACATAGATAGGAGGTCTAAGTGAAGGGTATATGTGTTATTTTATCTTAAAAAAATCATGATCTGATAAAGAGAGGGTTGTATCCAAGATGTATGGCTTCTTATAATCAAATATGTATTTGGTTCTTCGATCAAATTTTGAATGTTTGGATTATCTGTCCAGTCGATTTTTTTTATTGAGTTGGTGAAGAATCTAGTGCACTATATTGTATACTCATCTAGATTAATTTCAACTAGTTAATTGGCTTTCAAAGAAAAGGAGATTGTAATAGAGTTGGTCTTTGGTAGTTGTATTCAAGCTTCTTTCATGTGTCGTGCAACACTAGGTTTACTTAAACCTCAAACCGAATGCCAAGTAACCACTGACACGGAGAGCTTGATGAGCCCTAGGCAAAATTCACAACATTATAATCATCATCTTACCAAGAATAAGTCTGTTGCGCTTGTGGTTTCTATTGATCATCTCTTGGTTGGTTTGCCTATGAGTGGTAGAGATTATCCTTTGAGAGTGGCAAATCTCTTTCTAGTTTGAATTTAAGTTTTCATTCTTATGTCGGAAGTGGCTGATGTGTGATGGATGATGGCTCACTCCCCTCTCACCTATGTAGTGATGGTTGATCTTGTTCTGCATGTGCTTATCCCATCTAAGCTGTAAAGGTTTAATGGTTTGGCTCGTTTGGCTGCTGTGCTGGTGGATGTTGATCCATTTTCTGGGTCTGTAGTGAAGTGATGTGGTTTCCTGGTGATGATGGAATGTGTTGAAGGCTGTGATGGTTGAAGGTTCTTTTGGGTTGGAGTTCTTTATTTTCTACTGTGATTGCTGGGATGAGGTCTGGTGTTGGTTCTTTTAGAAGATTTTGATGGTGGCAACAATGTTTTTGTTTGTTCTTTTGCTCCCCTCTCACTCTAGCAGTGATGGTAGAGCTCTCTCTAGGCTGATGTTATGTTTTCATGGATGTTTTATATCCTACTTTATGTTTTCTGCTGTTGCTCTACAGTTGCATACCTCTTTTGTGTTGAGAAGGTTTTGTTGGTTAAGCTTGTTATTCTGCTGGTGCTTCTGGTTCTTCTGTGATGAGGATGGTCCTCTGCTGGTCTTTTTCTGGTTCCCTCTCTGTGGATGGTGTTGCTGGCCTTGTGGTTTCTGTTGATTATCTTCTTAGTTGGTTTGCCTATGAGTGGTAGAGCTTATCCTTTGGGAGTGGAAGAGCACTCTCTGGTTTGAGTTTAAGTTTTCATGCTTATTTCGGAAGTGGATGTTGTGTGATGGATGATGGCTCTCTTTTGCTTCTTTTTCTCCCCTCTCACCTATGTAGTGATGCTTGAGCTTAGTTCTAGAGGTGCTTATCCCATCTAAGTTGGAAAGTTTTTATGGTTTGGCTCTTTTGGTTGTTGTGTTGGTGGATGTTGATCTATTTTCTGGGACTGTTGTGAAGTGATGTGGTTGCCTGTTGATTATGGTATGTGTTGAAGGCTGTGATGGCTGGGATGAGGTCTGGTGCTGGTTTTTTTGAAGATTCTGATGGTGGCAGTAGTGTTTTGTTTGTTCTTTTTGCTCCCCTCTCACTCTAGCAGTGATGGTCGAGCTGTTCTTTCTCTTGTTTTGAGTGGTTTTCCTAAAGATTCAGACCTCTTGCAGGTTCGAGGCCCCCTTCTATGGTTTTTTCAGTTGTGGGTTCATAGATTGCATTTTTCTGATGTAAAGATAGATAGACAGTTTCTTTTTGAGTTGATTCTTGTTTAGGAGTCAACAAGCATTGTACAGATACGAAAAGCAAAAATGAAAAAAAGCAACATGCGTTTTGACCGACCAAAAAAAAAGAATAAGTCATCAAAACCCCACATCTTAACAAATGCAAGGGCACAAATAAAAACAAAATATCAGATATGCAACTACAGGTAACAAAATTTTATCACTATCATGTACATAGAAGGTTTAGAACTGAAAGGAAACACCTTACCAAACTCAACATGTCCATACTACATATTACATGTGATTTCATAAACTAATATAGAATTCCACATATATATACATATGACATTATATAAGAAGGGAACAAAAATGATAAACCAATATGATCTTAAAACTCGTGCTCATGACTGGGTGTGTTTGATTGAATATAGACTCTATACCATACCAAAATTATGTTGCATAACTAACTCTAGGTAGCTAGAAAATTGTCAACAAATCTGTATGAGTGGCTACCTCTGTAGTACTTCCAACTTGACAATTAAACATGATATAATATCACCTATACATATTGAGTATCTATAAAATCTGGAAAAATTCTGATATGAAAGCATTGTACCCTAAAAATAAGTTATAATCTCAAGTTGAGAGACTTTGGATTAAACAGTGCAATCTAAGTACATAGCTAGCATTCGTTCAAGTAAAGTAGAAAGCCACTTAGATAAAATGAACATGGATGAATTATTTAATATCTTATATGTATTTTATCTATATTATTAGAAATTATTTATCTTTGTATTCTTATAATCATCAAGATCTAAAGAAAGAATTTTGGTCATGGCATGATTCCTCTTCCTTCTCAACTAGAGTTGTGGCCAAGACATGACACATTTAGGGGATAGAGTTGTATTAATGGCTCAATGTTTGTAACATACCAAAACCTAGGAATATTTATCCCTAAAATTTTGATACTGTGTTTCGAGTGAAAATAAGTTCAAGATATGGTTCTTAACCCAATGTCGCTCAAATATGTACAAAAATTAATATCCATTTAAGTACCTAAGTTGAACATATAATATGAAATTAGTCACAAATTCCAAACCTAAGTTTGATATAAAACCCTCACATAAATAAGGTGACCTTCCTAACATAGTGACAATTCATTCAACTCTAATTTCAATGTAATAAATTATTGCATAAATCCATACGCCACATATTTTGTTAGTACACTTAATCATATCAATAATGCATGTATATTATTATTAGTACACTTTTTAGAGAATGTTGGGAAAGCAAGGCGGCACTATGCGGGAAGAGGTTGACTGAAACGAAGACAGTTATGCACATGACTTCACCAAGGATCCTTCGGTAAGTCAATCTTCTAGAGATGATGTTAAAACATACCATGTGGAGGTCACAATGACAATTTTAACCAAGAATTCTGGTTGCTTGTCTATATGTCGTCATTCAACCGATGAAGTGTCGGGAAACAGAGACCACCCTCACTAAGATGATGGATGTTCTTGTGGCAATAAAGAGGACTATTCACCAATATATTGTACAATCAAGAACTCCAGTTTCTTATCATGATGTCATCATGCGGTGGAAGAAGTGTCAAGGAAAATCTTAGAAGGACGATGATGGTTCCCACGACAATGAAGTGGATGGTTCACAATTACAAAGAGATGATGAGATCATGGAAGTTAGTTATGAATGCCTAGAATTTCCTATGATCCAAAGCTTTTCAACTGAATAAGATATGGGTAATCAGGTACAGTGACGAAAGGCCAATCATGGCAGTAGGGTTCAACAACACAATAGTTGGCAACATACTAGGTTACAAGATGGGTCAATGACTAACATGGTATGAAAAATAACAACATAGTAATCCTAGACTAATAATAAATGAAGTAGGCATCATGATTATATATGTAAGATTAAGGGGAGGCAGTTCATCATCTCAAAGTGTTCTAGAAAACATTACAATTTTACCAATGACATACTTAGTACCGTTGATGCACTCCATAGATCTTTATTTGTTGTTTGCATCAATTTTGACTAAAGAGATGCATGTAGTTACAAGGACATTTAGAGATGTAATAATAGGATGAAATAATTTCTCCCCAATGTTTTCATACAAGAAGATCAATCAAAGACAATAAACCTAGTGACATATCTATAATAAACAAGAGAGGATTAGTGGAATTGGTGATTGCACCTGAGGCATGTGCTATTCTATTCAAGCCTTGGCATTATACACTTATAGCTAAGTTAACTAGAAAAATTATAGTCTACTTAACACTATAAGATCATTTGAAACTCATGTGGAAACTGGTCACAAGATGGAAGGTCTCTGAGTTAATCCTAAATCTCTTTGTAATTTAGTTCTCTTGTCAACAAGACTATTTAAAAGCACTTGTCAATGGACCTTGGTTGGTTTTTGGTTCTTGTCTAATGGTATGGAAGTGTAAAAATGATTATTGTTCCTTCCTCTCATTTGCCATCCCAAATGGACACTTGGGATAGAATTGTAGACCTGCCTCTTCATCTGTACAACCAAGTTTTTTTTGGAATATTGGCAAGGCACTAGATAGATTGATCAAGGTTGATGATCATACACTAAATTTCATTGGGAGCAAGTATATACGATTGGAGATTAAGATTGATACTTCTATCCTTGTTCATGTAATAATAATAATTAATGGTATGGACTTCCCAGTAGACTAAGAGTCACTACCATATATTTTCATTGGTTGTGGAAGAATGGGGCATACTCTTAGAGATTGTTGTGTTGTGAATTAATATGAAGATATTATCAATAGTTCTCTAGATAGAGATGATGTATATGTAAATTTTGGTTGGCATAAGAAGATCCCCATCATACTTGTTTTGGTCAAAATATTTACAGAAATGGGAAGTAAGGAACAATGTAAGTTAGAAGCAAAGTGAAAGCACACATCATCCTACCAAGAACAAGTTTGCCATCCTCTAGGAAGAAGATATTGAATAATTGATGGATCGTGAAGTCAATAATATTAAATACTCTAATATTTAAGCATTTTATAATCTATTGAATGCAAAGAAGATATGGGTAGGAAAAGAAAACAAGCCATGGTAGACGTACATGTCAACCAAGAAAATAATAGAAATACAAATAAATATGTTGATATAAGTGTGTCAATTATGGAACATTCAAGTGCACAAGAACACATTAATGAAGATGTCAATCTTATAGGTCAGTAAATGCAGATTTACCTATTCTAAACCATGAGAAGATGATTGATGATATACCTACCATGAATATTTACTTTTAACATATAGTGGTGTACCCTAATATAGATGAAGTGATTGTGCATCACATTACCAATGGAAATAAAATTGATTTTCCATCTTCCAATCTATATGATACTACTATACACGAACTAATTGTCAATGGTGTTCTCAGTCCATAGCCAAAGAACTCTCAGGAAAGATGGGTCAGGAACGATGCAGTAGGCCAATCCATACCTTACATGTAGCCAATCCAAAAAAATTACAGAATCCCTAACTATATTGCAGATAAAGATATTGGTTAGGAAGATAATTGCTTTTACTAATGATTATCCACTCTTGTTCTTATCAGGTTTCCATGTTGACAATGTTAATGTCTTATCTACTAACAATCCTTAATCAAAAAGGATTTAGAAACATAGGAATACCTTGTATCATTGTCAATTATATTCTAGTTCATATTTGGTGTAATGGTAACATATGTTTTTTGTATTTTATGTAATATGCAAAATCCTAATCTCTACTCAATTTCAGTAGGTTTAATAATAGTTTAAGCCTTTTCCACAAAAAATGCATGGATATTAGTAAACATTGCAAAAAGAAGAAACTATTTGGAACATTCATAACTAATTTAATTAATATATACATATATGGGCAGTCCTTATAAGTTTTAGGTGCATTGCATGGACTTAATAGGAAATTGAGTGACATGAGTTATTCAAGAAAAATTAAATTAGAGAGACTTCCTTGATTAGTGGGAAATCCTAAAATGAGCGTAAATATCAAATATGATAACTATAGGAGGATTATTATAATGTTTGTTTAAATAACACCAATAAACTACTTATGTTAAATGACCTAGGAAACATTATCAAAATAAGAAACTAATGGCATTTGTTGAAATCTACATGTTTTGATTATATTAGGAATACAATGTTTCACCTTTAATGGACCTAGTTTACTAGACCAAATGATTTATAGAAGGAAACACTAATTGAATTATATAAAACTATGTTTCATAGTGTAAGACCCCTGACCTAGGTTTTGGGGTAAACCTATTTGTTTTGGCTTGATTAAGTGCTTATAACCTTAATCTAATCCTTTGAGATGTTTTTAGAGCTTGTAGTAAGCTTAACTTTCCAGTTTGAGCCCGTTTGGATGATGTTTATGCTTTATGAGTTCTGGGTCAAATTGCAATTTACCCAATTGTGAGGGTTATCTTGCATTTTGCCACACCTAGAGTGTACCTTCCCTTCCTTGGCCTTATGTGAGAGAATGTGGTTCTTGGGGGTGCCTTGGTTGAGCCTTGGATGAGTGGTGACATCACTAGAGGTGATTAGGGTTTCTAGGGTTTGCTTGGTGTCAACCCTATGAGCTTGGTTGAAGTGTAGTGACCCTTGTCTTGACCTTGAGGGAGTGTTTTGGGTGTGTCTTGACCGAGAAACCTACCTTGGCTTGGTTTTGTCTCGACCATGATGGTTTTGGTGGAGTTGGGCCAAGACAATGGTCTTCTTGAGGTGTGTCTTGACCTGGATGTTTTGGTAATCCTTTGTCTTGACCTAGACATGTACCTTGGTGTTGTTTCGACCCCTTTGGAGTGTCTCGACTGAAACCAACAGGTTTAGAGACCTATGTGGTTGAGACCCAACAATGATTGTATCACCATTTCGTGCATGTATGATTTAAGTGCTTGCATGTGTGTTTCTTGGGTGGACAAGTGCCCCTATGGTGCCTTTAGGTGTTGACACATCATCTCCACCCTACTTCCCTCCTCCTTCATGTAAATAACCCCTCTCCTCTTCAACCATGCATCCATTTTGGCCCTCCTTCTTCTCCCTCTTTCTTTTGGCTGACCTTTGAGCTTTGAGGATCTAAGGAGTGTTGATCTAGTTTCTTTGGTGGCCAATCAAGCTTTCCTTGGTGCTTGTAGTGACTTTTGGATCACCTTCAACCTTGGTAAGTGTTTGCCTTTTTTTGGTGGCATTTTCCATTGATATTCTACCACATATCCTTATCTTTTCTCAGACCTAGACCATGGATCCTCCATGGTGGTCGTTTTGGAGAGAAACTCCTCATCACAAGGGTCATAGGCCATGTTTTGACAAGGTGGTGCCCAAGTGTGAGAAAGTTTTCTTCTCTCTTTCTCCCTTCTTATTTTGGTTCACCCTAGGATTTGTTGCCCTCTTTTCTTTAGCTATATTTGACCTTGGTGTCTTCTTCTTCTTGAGGTGATATTTTTATTGAAAGTGGAGCCTTCGATGGATCATCATCATCATCCTTGGTAATCGTGTTCTTGGAGCTTGTGATCCTTGAAGTTGATCTTCCTTAAGGTAGGTTATATAACTCTCTACCCTCTTTTATTAATGTCACTCTTAATCTTTCTTGCATATTGTTTTTTCTATTTCTAAAACATGATCTTAACATGCTGGGTGTTTTTCCCTTTCCTTAAAAACCTAATCTTGATACTCAATTTTGAGGAAGTTCTAAAATAGATGTGTTCCTCTTGTTTTGGATCAAGTTTTTCCATCAACATGCAATGGTTTGAGCATCTTGATGTATTAGAGAGATTAGGTTCTATTTTGGAAGTGTTAAACATGGGTTTATCTCTCTTACATAAGGTTCTTTCATGGTGTTTTCCATGGTACATGTTTAGAATTTTTGGTAACCGCCTTAGTAAGAAGTTTCCACCGAATTGGTGATAAGTTTTCCTTGAAGGTAATCTTCCGTTTTGACCTCTAATATGATGATAATATACTAGATGAATTTATAATGAATTAAGGTTTAAGACTTTGTAGTATTCTTATGAAGATTGTTCTCTTTCTTAACCCCTAATTCCATGAATCTGATCTGTAAGTGATGGATGGAGTGATGAGGGTACATGCAACATGATGGTTTTATCACCATGCAAGATTTTGGCTAACATGTTTTTTCTTGAAGTTTTGAGTAGTTTTCACATGTGTTGAAGTTTAGTTTTCTCTCTCCTATGTGGATTTAATTATTTATCTTCATGGTGTTTGTTCTAGGGTTTGAGGATCATGAACACATGAGTGTTAAACATGGTAACGCCTGGTTTTCCTACTATTTAACTTTGTTTCGGTCGATATATCTTGAATTGTTTGGGGGTCGAGACACTTTGAGATGTGGTCGAGACATATTGTGTTGGTTTTGGGTCAAGACATGAGGGTGTTTGATCTTGAGTCATAACACCTAGTTTCCCTTGGGTCGCGACACCTTAGTTTTTCTTTGGTCATGACATGTTTGATGTTTTGGGGTGTTGACCATGCATGATGATCCTTGTCTCAGTCGTAACATATTGCTTTGTGCTTGGGTCACGACCATATGTTGGTTTCTGACGAAACTCTAACCCTAATGGGTTAAGGGTCAAAACATATATGAGGGTGTGCTTGTTGTGGTCGAGACCATGTGTAATGGTGGTCGCAACACCTTACTTTGTCACGATCGTGACACTATGTGGAATAGTGGTTGATACATCTACTATATTTCTTGGTTGTGACACAACATAACATAATGAGATGATACTCATATACATATGAAGGTGGTGATTCTTAGTATTGGGATATAATGATTTAACCATATTCAATTAATATTGATCGACCCTAATCAATTCCAAGAAAGTGGGAGATGGTGAACGTAGGGTTTGGTGATTGAATAAAGTTATAAAATCCTAATCAAACAAATAAGAACCCTAAACCTAATGTTGGGTCATATGATGTGTTTGTTTATTTCTCTTGAAGTGGTTATCATATTATGATGCTTTCTCTTTCCTATTTATGAATCCCTAACCTTGCAGGTGTTATGAATGTGATATTAACGTGAATGCTATGGTGAATTCTATATTATACACGATGGTGATTATGCCAGTATTGAGGCACAATATGATGATGTACATGCAACGATTATGTGATTGGGTCCCATGACCTGACATAAGCTATATGCCTAGAGTGAGGTGTTAACCTCCAGTGATGTGATAAGGGATTGGTATCCCATGACAGTGTGAATATGATGATGGCCTTAAGGGGTAGTAGTATCATGTGGTGATGGTGTGCACCTTATACATTTTATATCTTCTGAAGTTGCTTTACAGTTATGCTTACTAGATTGAACTAGGGTCTTGTATGTTCACTTATATGATGAAGCCTTAATTCACTCAAATAGTATAACTAATAAAGTAAAACCTTAATCATGTAGTTTGACATGTGCCATAGATTCATCTTTAGCTTCAGTACTTGTTGGATGGTGAAACAAGTTTTTCCTTAGTGGAAGCTAGAAGTTGTATACTATTGAGTATACACATTCATAGGATTGGCTGCGAGCCATACCTTGGAAGGAGTGCGGCTGTGGGCCATAGTTCAGTGATGTGATTAAGTATATACTTATGATATTTCACATGATTGGTTGTGAGCCATACCCTGGTAGGAGTGTGGTTGTGGTTGTAACTGAGTTTTACTAGCATTGTGTCTATATACCTAAGCAATCTAGGAAGTTTTGTAGTTAGACTTGATGTCTCTATGGTGTTTTCTCTTGTGCTGACCAAAAGGTGTTGGGGAGGTCATGGATTCTGGCTCTTCCATTGACCTTGTATGGCACTGATTTTGACTTAGCAGTGATCAGCTGGAGCATAAGTAGTATATCTCATCTCCTCAGGGCATAACAAAAGATGTAATACAACCATGTATTATATTTGCATAGGGATACATTTGAATAACATAGGATGAGCCTTTGCCTTACTTTTGTGTAGATGAGTTGATATAAGATATACATGTTCTTCATATTTCTTCTAAACTTATAAGATGTTATACATTCAGTTGCAACTGCTCTAAGCTACTTCAATGGTATTACTTGCTTATCATGTTAAAGCTTTACTTTTTACTCTTCTTTACCTTATTTGTTCTTTAATAGCTTCAGCAAAGAGTTTTATCTCCTGCTGGTATGTTGGTCTCACCCTTTGGGTTTCCACATCTTTTAGGTGGATGTGAACGTTAAAATAGAGATCGTGTTGTTGAAGCTGTCTATAAGAGGAGTTGTATCTGTTGGATCATGGACATGCATCTAGTATCTAGTAATAGAGTCATGTGTGTCATCCCTATACTCTCAGGTCCTTGGGGGAGTTTTGTAGACGTTGTAGATCAGTTTGAGTTTTTGGGTCCATACGATGGTGTCACGGGCATGATTTGTGTAAATGAACAGGTTACCAAATGTAATCAGGTTGTGGCAAGTTGGCCAGTGATCTATGTTTTGTAACATCTTTTGGCATGAATGAAAAATAAGTGACATGAGTTCTATGGCTTTAAATATGATGTTTCCAACTTGAGACGCATTAATGTGATCGATTTAAATTCACCCTATTTTGTGGTAATGTGGTTATTAGTGTTAATTCTATGCTTGTTTTGAGTAGTCTCACTTTGTGTGGCAATGAGTGCGCACATAGTGTGGGTTTCCTAAGATTCTAATTTTATCTCATGTCATGGAGTTTCATTTAGGATGATATATTGTGCGATCCTCTCTGAGATGTTTGATCCGATGGAAGGATTCTTGGCTTGTCTTCAACTTCTATGCGAGGAGAATTTTTCGCATGCACTATTGTGCTAGCCTTTTCTTCATGACTTTCTCCCTTATCTCTTCATATTTAATTGTTATTAATTCTATGTTGGTTTACCTACATGCTTCCTCTCCCATCAATCCCTAAATTCCTTAGGTGACCTCCTTCCTAGAAAAGATACCTACTTCTGCCCTCTCTGGAAACTTTCAAAAATGCTCCAACACCAAAAACCTCCTATATAAGAACAACACGTCATCACCATTGACCCTTCAAAACCTTTTACTGTGTCCAATTGCATTAAAATTACCCAAACATCTCCACTTAACCTCATCTTCCTTCGGGAGTTCTCGAGTTGGATATCACATGTCATCATCATCATAATCTAGTTTGTTTTCCCTAAACCTTTGTATGATCAGTAACAACCTTTCCAGATCTTTCCTTGATCTATCCTCGTATCTACTACAACTTTGGGATGGAGATCAGATGTGTGGCAAGCTATGGAATCAACATCATTGAATTTATAAATGATTTGTTAGTCACCTATATTACCCAACTCCTAGGGTTCTTAGTAAATATATAGTACTCAAATTCTCCACTTCTTATGCATATCTCGATTATGGGTGTTTTATCTATGGGAAACTCCATATTTTGAACTAGTTTTCACTGTTGTGAATTCATGAAGAACTTTAGAATGTTTTTCTCTGTATTTTTAGCTTACAGTTTCCTTGTTGGTAGAGCTTGAGTCTTCCCTTCCATGCATTTATGGAGAAGGCGTGAGCTGCTATGTTTGAGCCCCTTATGAATCAAGTCAAACGTCTTTGAGACTGGGTTGAGTTGAGGAAGGAATTCTAGATTTTATCTTATGAGTTTTTTTTGTAAAATCAAGTTTTAGTATGAAGTTTGAATCTTTGGTTTTCCAACTCTTCATGAACTATTGATATCCAACCTTTTGAAGTTGGTTTATTTTGCGAAGTATTGTTCATAATAAAGTATCGATGTGCCATGTAATACCTCAAGATATGTATGCATGATTCAGGAGGCATCAATGTCATTCACATGAGTTTTGATTTTTCAAATCAGTTAAATGACATTTAATTACAAAGTCAATAAATAATTAATAATAGATCCATATAGTATGATAAAATATGTTCTCAAATCTTGAGAATTTTCTTTATCAAATGGATTGGTTTTGTGACCCAACTAAATATACATAAAAATTCAATTTTAGGATTTGTGTATATAAGCTAATACTAATCTGGATATCATTTAACACTTTAAGTAGGTGATAAGGTGTCATTTTGAACTTTGTAATGGACCCTAAATAATTTGGATTGGGATTAAATATATGTGCATCTTCCTTTTTATTTTGTGATATAATGAGTAAACCCTAATTTTGTTACCAATGGAGCATATTTAAATGAAACTCCCTTTTTGAATCTCTTAGAATCTTTTTGGAATATCAATTATTTTTCATTATTTATGTAATATGGATTATTGAAATCATGCATCTATTGTGTATGAGTCATTTAACCTCAATTGGAATATGTTGGATGTTTTACCTTTTGTGCTTGAATATTATTTGGACTGAACTTACATCTTGCCTTCATTATTTTTCATTTATGATTGGAGTATTAGTATATAGGATAGTGGTGCTTATGCAAAACACAGTTTTAGGCATTGAGGTTTTATTCCTCTAGTAAGACAATGAAGATTTATCCCTCCTACTACATATTAGGCACTGAGGTATTAGTCCTCCTAAAACCCAATATATTTCCCACTGAGGTCTTAATGTTGCCACCCTAGCTGAAGGTTATGTAGTGTTTCAACCCTACTTAAATACTTTTTGTTTGTCTAAGATCAACATGCATTATATATATTTGTTTATGATTTTCGATGGAATTATAAAGTCAAGAATATCACATGTATTGCTTATTTTATTAAATGAAAATACCCCATTATCGTGTTGTTTTTCTCTTGTCTCTCACAACCTACTTTACTTATTGATCCCTCTCCTTGAATGGGAACAACTTATTGATTTTACTTTACTTATTAATGCCCAAATAGTTATTTACTTAAACATACCAATATTTTACTAACACAAACCTTTTCTCTTATTTACTCTTTTAGATTATTGTTATCAAACCACCCAGATGTATAATATTTAGGAAAGGATGCTATAGGAGGAATTTGGTTGAAGACTTTAGAGATTGAGATTAGCTCATGGTGGCCATATTACCCCATGCATATGGTCCTTAGTATACATGTGGTTTATTTTCAATTTCATGACACCATAAAAGATAGTGTGGACACCTATGGACATGCCAGATAAAAAATTAGAGTTGCATTTATGTTGTAAGGAAACCATAAAAAAGCTTTAAAAAGTATGTGGATAAGGTCTTGGGAGACCTTGAACCCTGTGAGCTATTTCAATATCACAATTTTCCTGATGAACCTTTGGCCGGTATTGGGCCCTTGGCCCTGACTCAAGTTACTAAGTTATAGGAGGTTGTTGCTCACAGAAAGGCTATACATGTAATTTCTCTTGTTGTGGCTTCACATACTTCATCTCTAGCATATGCTGAATGTAGGTGATGTGGTATAGCATTCTGCTTGCATGCATTTTGAGAAATTATTTAGGAAACACAGGTCCAGTTGGACCATCATATGTAACCCACATCCCTCAAAATAGAACGACCATTCCTATTTCCTTCATTTATCATATGTACCCTCGATGTTCCAATACTTTAGGAGTCTTGTAGACTTTGTAATTGGTGAGGCATTAGGGAGTTCCTCTAGAATCATTGCTACCATATGCATCACATTGGGATCATGAGTTAGCTCAAATATGCCTTCATTGAGGAAATATGGCACCATATGCATGAAGGCTCATAATCCATCTATGAGGTGTTCTGGGGAAAGATGATATTTACATAATGTGTTTGATCAAAATTGTCTAGGACCTGGTTTGGAAGAAGCTAGTGCATTAGGAATTCGAGCATAGACTTGACTCTCTAGAGTAAGGATGCATAGGTGAACTAGAGAAGAGTGAACCTCTATGAGACCTATCAGGGTGAGGACCAATCAAACTACACCCTTGAGGGAGGTTCTAGAGCTACTATCGATGCTTAGTTAGCTAGCAATAATGTCAAAACCAGGTCCATAAGGGTTTGTGATGTCGACTATTGCATTTTTTATTGCAAAGAGATGGGATATTACCACCCACCATATTAGTTTAGAGGAGGATATTTCCATCCGTGTTAAGTCATCATCAGTTGTTGTTGTTGATCAAGGATTGGTGGTGTACCTATGGTTGAATGTACTTTCCTATTTCTCATGGATGATTTATGAATAGAAATGACACTAATGGTTATGGTTGTAAGTTTTACACATGCCGATGGGTGAGCCCGATGTTCTTGTAAACTCTTTTGTTGATTATACTTTCTATGTTTGTACTAGTTTGGATGAGATTAGCTAATGGTTTGTATTACTGGACTGTCAACATAGCCAACAACATTGGGGAGGCTGGTTTGGTGACCATGTGTATGCCTTCTGTGATGACCGCTATCAAACTGGCTGCCAAATTGCACAATAATTACACGGATTAACCATTAGCAACGGATTAACAAAGATCACTAAAAATTAAAACCATTTTGCAAAGAGATTCATTTCTAGGAAACTCTTAAGGGAAGAACCAAAGCAATATATATATCATGGTTCACATTGTACATACATTGTACCATCTCATCTCGAGGATATCATATACCAATTGTTTTTCCCAAACATATACATAAGCAATATAAAACCTTGAGGCATACAAGCCAAAATTTTAGATCATTTATAAAACCATGACGTACTAACTCCCAAGGACCTGAGAGTACAGAGATGACACATAGAATTCTATCTACAAGACACGATAGATAGCACACTCGACCTGAGCTATTACTATTGTCCCTATTGCTATTATCCTCCCTCTACAGTACAATCTCTACCTCCTCGTTTGCGTCCACATAAAAATGTTGGGACCAATGGGGTGAGACAAAAGTCCCAACGAGAGATATAACTCTCTGCTAACAACATTATTATCACAAGTAAATAGTATAAAACTGAGTAGAGGATCTTTTATATTAATAATCAAGATTAATCATTGTTTATAACCAGAACAGAGAAATATCATCTTTTAAAGAAATGCAGTTTTCTATGATGGAGCAATAAATCATCTATTCACTTTATAAGGAATACGAAGAACAAATATAACATCTATCCATTAAAATGTATAAAAGTAGTGTAACATCAACCAATGTTTTCGTATACAATCCTTAATCAAATATGCTACATGGCTAATTACATATTTACAATCACACTTATACCCAGAGGAGATGAGGTATACCGCTCATTCTCCAACCGACCACATCTACGTAAAGCATCGGTACCATACAAGGTCAAAGGAAGAGATGGATTCCAAGACCTCACCTATCTCAGTCAGTACAAGACCAGTGGCAGTGACATCACGTGTCAAACTGCAATTAGCTTGCCAGGGTATAGTGGCATCTTGGCTATAGAGTTATAGCCGCAGCATGCACTCTCTTTAGGGAGATCACACAACAATTCCCAATATATTAATATTGAGTCATGGCATATAGTCATACTCTTATGATGATGAGGGAGATCACACAACAATCCCTATTTGGACGTAAGGATATTTTCACCGATTACCCCAACATATTCAAAATATGCTCTCTGAGTTAAACTCGTTTCACCATTCAAAAAATTTTGACACTGAATGGATCTATGGCCAAGGAAACTACATGATAAGGTTCCACTTGATTAATTAGGCGCATTAGAATATCTTTTAGCATCAACCAAGTTACAAGCATGAATTATAACATATGCTACAAAGCAAGGTGTAATACATTTATCAAGTACTTTCATAATTTTTGGAATACATTGAATGCATAACACTCAGGATCTCAATCCTTATACTGATTTGGTATACTCTTATGCTGTAACTAATTTAGAAGGTATTGCGAGACAGCTAGAAGCAGAGGGTAAAATACGAGGTACTTTATTACTTAGTTTGGCTTTTATGGAAGCTTTAACAATTTACGGATTGGTCGTAGCATTAGCACTTTTATTTGCGAACCCTTTTGTCTAATATTTGATTTTTCTAATATTAGAAATTTGTTTAATACTAAAAAAAATAATAATAATAAAGTACGTTACATACTTTATTAACTAAAATGACTTGTCGTTTGATTCTTCGAATTATATCAACACTTCATTCAATCCTACAATTACTTATTTGTTGAAACAATACCTTCGGGAAGGACTGATTTGAGGATGAGGAATTAGCGGATCCGCTTGCTTTCTTCCTTCCCATTTTTAGTACTTAGTACAATCAAAGGAAATCCTTAGCAAAAACTGCAACAAATGCAAATAGTTTATAATTTATGTAAGACCCACGATCTAACCCAATAAGATACTTATTGATTGGTAGAAGCTTAAAAATAATAAAATAAATAAGAAGCCAATCAATCAAAAATAAAAAAATAATACTAAAAATAATACTAATAAAAAATAATACTAATAAGTTGAAGTAATATATGTATATATATTTTATTTATATAAATAAAATATATATATATATTAGAAATCAAAATAATAAATAAAAAAAGAGCTCTATTTTTTGTTAGTCCCATCTATAAGAGGAGAACATATGAAAAATGTAACCGATTCTTTCGTTTCCTTGGGCCATTGGCCATCCGCCGGGAGTTTTGGGTTTAATACCGATATTTTAGCAACAAATCCAATAAATCTAAGTGTAGTGCTTGGTGTGTTGATTTTTTTTGGAAAGGGAGTGTGTGCGAGTTGTTTATTTCAAGAATAGGTTGGATCCAACCGACTGCACTTTATTTTTTATATGTTATTTATTTATAAATGATATAATTGATATATAAATAGCAAAGAAAAATGTTATTTATTTATAAATGATATAATTGATATATAAATAGCAAAGAAAAGTGCAGACCCCAACGAATTACTTATGAATAAATTAATAAATCATATGTGGGAACTATAGCATTTCGTGATTTCTTGGTAAATTCACTTTGATTCTCTATTAACCAATGATTTGGGAACATAAACATGGTTAAAGCTAAACTGTTTGAAGTCCAGGCACAACAAACACGGTACTCTTTCTACCACTATGTTAGTACCTAAATGGTTTCAAAATTCTAATAGTTGGTAATTTATCCGATATAGAATACTCATATGGATAAAAACTTTGAATCATTTCCTAGAAAAGGAGGGTACTTTACCTTTTTTATACAATGCTGAACGGACAACCTATGTATAAAATAAGAATTTTTGGATTTGAATAATTTGATAATTAAAATTGAAAATTCCAATTTCAAAGAAATAATCAAAAAAATTTATTTAATAAAATTTATAAAAAATAAAAAAAATATATAAATAATCAAATAATAAATATTAAGAAAAGAAGAAATAAGGAACAAAAAACAAATTAAAATAAAGAAAATAAACAACTTTACTGACAATTACAGATTTTTTGTCTGGTCAGAAGAGTCCCCCAAATATTCTGGTCTTGTATAAGTTTTGATATCTTTAATAGAAATACAAACAGAAAAGAGAGGACAGGTTCATTACATTAAAAAATATGGGAAAGAATGCCTATAAATTGAATAATTGAGCGTGAGACCCAAATGAATTGAAAGATTCATGTTTGGTTCGGGAGGAGATTATCTAAGTTGTGAAATTAATTGTAAGAAAATCTACTTTTATTAAATGATTTATTAGATAATAAAAAACAGAGGATCTTGAGTACTATTCGAAATTCAGAAGAATTACGTAGAAGTGCTGTTGAGCAACTCGAAAAAGCTCGAGCCCGCTTACGTAAAGTGGAAACAGAGGCAAATGAATATCGAGTGAATGGATATTCTGAAATAGAATGAGAAAAAGCGAATTTGATTAATGCCACTTCTGAGAGTTTGGAACGATTAGAAAATTACAAAAATGAAACCCTTCGTTTTGAACAACAAAGAGCCATTAATCAAGTTCGACAACAAGTTTTTCAACAAGCCTTAGAAGGGGCTCTACGAACTCTGAATAATTCTTTGAATAGTGAATTACATTTTTGTACCATCAGTGCTAATATTGGCATCCTAGGGGTCATGGAAGAAATAACTAATTAGCCCTTCTACTTTAGTTTAGAGTTTAGGTATGATTTTTTTCCTATGCTTCCAAAAATTAAGAGACACTAATGGTAACAATTCGAGCCGATGAAGTTAGTAATATTATCCGTGAGATTCAAAAGGAAGAAAAAAAACAATCATTTTACATTACAGTAATGATTTATTTTATTTACATAATGCGTACATAAATCGAAATAGCAAAATCTCTAGCACAATTCATTAATTTTTAATAGATCCATAGATACGGTAGCCCATGAGAGAAATTAACCTTACAAAATCTGAAATTAGAAAGGAATTTTGCATTCTTATATAGGATAATAGTCTAAATAAATCAAATCATAGTATAGTATATGGATTTCCTTAGTTTATTTACTCCAAGCCGTTGGTTTTATCCGGTATAAATGTCAGAATAATAAAGGATCGTACGTCGTCTTGACAAACATGAATGAATATCCTTTTTTTGTTACAAAAATTTGTTAATCCTCGAGCCTAAAAAGGAATATTTTTTTAATATTTTTTTTTATTTCGATTAGATATGAATCGGCTGTACCTTACCACAATAATACGAATGACTCGCTATTCATTCGGTATCTGGTCAATAATAAGATTATGTCGGAAAGATGGCCGAGTGGTTGAAGGTGTAGCACTGGAACTGCTATGTAGGCTTTTGTTTACCGAGGGTTCGAATCCCTCTCTTTCCGTTTCCATATCGTCATCCAATTTGTCAACGTTACGGACTACAAGGTATCAAATCAAATAACGGATACCATTATTCTTATTCCAATAGTAAGACCTTTAGATTAGATTATCTATTCCTAATTATGTAGTACTTAAAATACCCGTATCGGAAAGGCTTAAAATGCAAATATTATTACTGCTTATTACTGATCGATCCTTTTTTGTAATATGTAGTACGTGAAAAATAGGGATCAAGGCCCTTAGATCTATGAAAAAAGGACAAAAAAATGGTCTGAAACCTTTTTTCTTCTTTCATTAGGATCAAGTCTGACGGGAATAATATTCTACGACTAACAACTCATTAATTTTCAAACCTACCCATTTACTATCTATTATTTGATTTACTAATCCTTTATATTGGGATGAGTCAACAGTCAAATGTTTTGGCAATTCCTCGTGGGAAGATGAAGCAATATAATTTTGAACCAGAGTTTTTGATCTTTGTTTATCTTTGGTAGTAATAATATCTCGGGGTTTGCAACGATAACTTGGTATATCTACTATACGACCATTAACTAAAATGTGTCTATGGTTAACTAATTGCTTGGCTCCAGGAATGGTCGAAGCCATACCCAATCGAAAAAGAATATTATCCAAACGCATCTCAAGTAGTTGTAGTAAAACCTGTCCTGTTGACCCTTTTACTTTTCCAGCGATATGCACATATCTAAGTAATTGTCGCTCTGTCAGACCATAATGAAAGCGCAATTTCTGTTTTTCTTCTAGACGAATACGATATTGTGATCTTTTCCCAGAGCGTAATTGGTTTTTCAAATCACTTCCAGATCTAGGTCTTTTACTAGTTAGTCCCGGTAAAGCCCCCAGGCGGCGTATTTTTTTGAAACGAGGTCCTCGGTAACGAGACATAAAGACTCCTTTATTTTTTATTGAAATTTCAATTTAAATAATAAATCCATAAATTAAGACTGAACTAAATAAAAATAAAGTAAAGCAAAGCTAACTCTACGAAAGTACTGCAAATATTACAAAGTAGAACTAAAAGAATTGTATCAATATTCAGATTATATATATATATATAATATAGCATATGGCATACGAAGTTAAATATATAGGATAGTAAGTTAAGACTACATTTATGATTTGTTCTATGGGGATCCCATTTTTGAGAAATCCCATTTTTTCTCGAATCCGTTCTTTTTTTCCTAGTTGTAAGGCGAAGGAGGGGGAAGAGCCTTTTCAATATTTTGAGAGATTATGGAAAAGTTGAACAAAAAACAAAAAGAGAAAAAATCCAGCTATCGGAATCGAACCGATGACCATCGCATTACAAATGTGATGCTCTAACCCCTGAGCTAAGCGGGCTCGCATAAAAGAAAAGGAAATGGTGCATAGTAACTTAATAAACCACAGGGGTCTTAGTTAGCTATTATTTGTTAGTTATTAATTGTTAGTCATTAATTTAATATTCTTACTAATTTTATATTCTATTAGATATTATATAGATATTTATTATCTATTTATTTTATTATATATTCCTATTATTATATTATGTATATATTATCCTATTATTATATTATGTATATATTATGGATGTATCTATATATTCTATAATATCTATCTATATATATATAGATAGATATTATAGAATTTTGCATTTTTATAGAATTGGAGAATGAAAGAATATATATAGAAAGAATTATGGATTCAAATGGATTAAAAATGAAAGAATATATATAGAAAGAATTATGGATTCAAAATTCATAATTTGATACGATTCATTAATCATTTTCTTTTTTCTTACTATACACTCTTATTATACATTATATTCTAATCATCTATTATCTAATGATATATTAGATCATTAACATCAATCAATATCCAATATAAATTTAGTTATATCATATTCGATTTCTATTTTTTTTATTTGATTTTCGATTTTTTATTAGATTTTTTATTTATTTTCTAAAAAAGTATAAAAATAAAGATGTAATGGAATGGAATTCTGGTAATAAGGCAACATTCCTCTGATTTTTTTATTAAGGAAGTCAAGTGAAAAAATAGCACGAAAAAGAAAAAAAAAGAATTAGTATCGATCGTTCCAGTATTACAAACCGAGTTAGAAAAAAGAAAAAAAAAGAAAGGATATCTGGATTGCGTGTGGGATATATCTATCCATATTGAATTATGGGTACATCAATGATAGAATCATTTTTGTTGATTGGAACAAAACAAAAAAATATGGGTTATTCAATAGAGATAAGATAAAAAGAGAAAGCAGGGAGAAAAATGGTAGTATATAGTATATATATACTATATATGTATATACCATATAAATAAATAAGTATTTAATTAATTCAATAATTCAACGGTTTTCAGATTTCAGATAAATATAAAGAACAGGTGGGTGGGATCACAACAGAATGAAATCCCGGTCTCAAATAACAAATAAAAAAGGGGGATATGGCGAAATTGGTAGACGCTACAGACTTGATTGTATTGAGCCTTGGTATGGAAACCTACTAAGTGAAAACTTCCAAATTCAGAGAAACCCTAGAATTAGAGATGGGCAATCCTGAGCCAAATCCTTCTTTTTGGAAAACACGGGTTTATTTTATATTTATTATCAAAATTCTAGATTTATAGAAATTCTATATTTCATTTCGAAAAAGCATTTCTAAAAAAAAAGATTTTCTATTTCTATTTATATAGAAAAATAATCTCAAAATAATCAAAAAAGGATAGGTGCAGAGACTCAATGGGAGCTGTTCTAACGAATGGGGTTGGTTGGATTACGTTGGTAACAGGAATCTTTCTATAGAAACAAAATTACAGAAAGGAGGGTATTACCTTATATACGTAATAGAATACGTACATATACGTACTGATATATCAAATGATTAATCATAATCACGATTTTAATTGTGAATTTAGAATTGATATAATATCAATTCTAAATTAAATTCTATGAAAAATTTATGATTGCGAATCCATACCAATTCAAGAAAATTGAAGGAAGAATCGGATATTCAATGATAAACTCATTCACTACGGAGTCTGATTTATCATTTGAACAAACATTAAAAAAAACAATTAACCAGGCGAGAATAAAGAGAGAGTCCCGTTCTACATGTCAATACTGACAGCAATGAAATTTATAGTAAGAGGAAAATCCATCGACTTTAGAAATCGTGAGGGTTCAAGTCCCTCTATCCCCAATAAAAATAACCCTTTATGGACAAAGAATCTCCATTATTGAATCATTCATAGTCCATACCATTATTTTTACACAAAATATTTTTTTTTAAGATACAAAAAATTTCAGGGACTAAATAAGATTTTGATACTTTTTTAGTCCCTTTAATTGACATAAACATGGGTCCTACACTATAGTAGGATAATGTGTGAAAAGTAGTCGGGATAGCTCAGTCGGTAGAGCAGAGGACTGAAAATCCTCGTGTCACCAGTTCAAATCTGGTTCCTGACACGCGATTAATGTATAGATATTCATACAAATCCATAAAAAAGGGTGAGGATACTTATTTTTTTTTAATAATCCAGAGCATGCTACATACTTATTCATCTAGCTATATAATATATACCTCTATACCTCTATTTTTCCTCTATTTTTTTTGTGGAGTAGATAGACATATGTATATGGATAGGAATATATATGGTTAATTATATGGTTAATTGGTTAATGGTTATGGTAAAAAATTATCCCTAAAGTAGAGACTAACAAAAATGTATAAACCAATGCTTCCATAGATTCAATTGCGGTTTACAATTATAGCTTCCACACCTATTCATTTGGTATAGGATCATTTACCAGATAAAAAAAAGAAGAAAGAATCAAATAAAAAACGTTGATTCCAAATTTACCAAGCACCTAAAGTAGAAAATATAGGTAAGAGCAATATTGTATCAAGCTTCCTGTCTCTTTGTAGTTGGATCCCCAACTTTTTGGAATGCTCCAAATTCCACTTGAACGTCTAAATCTGGGTCAATACCAGCAAAAACATCCCGGAAGATGGTTCTAGCACCATGCCAAATGTGTCCAAAAAAGAAAAGCAAAGCAAACGAAGCATGTCCAAAAGTAAACCAACCCCTTGGACTACTACGAAAAACACCATCAGATTTCAAAGTAGCCCGATCTAATTCAAAAATTTCACCTAATTGAGCACGTCTAGCGTATTTTTTCACAATAGCAGGATCACTATAACTGACTCCATTGAGTTCACCACCATAGAATTCAACAGTTACACCTACTTATTCGACACTATACTTGGATTCCGCCCTTCTAAAGGGAACATCCGCTCTCACAATTCCGTCACCATCAACTAAAACTACTGGAAATGTTTCAAAAAAAGTAGGCATACGGCGTACAAAAAGCTCGCGGCCTTCTTTATCTCTAAAGGTAGGGTGTCCTAGCCATCCAACAGCTATTCCATCTCCGTTGTCCATTGAGCCCGCTCTGAATAATCCCCCTTTTGCCGGATTATTACCAATGTAATCATAAAAAGCTAATTTTTCAGGAATTTTAGACCAGGCTTCTGATAAACTCAGATTTTCAGCTAGTCCAGCACCAACCCTTCGATATATTTCCTGCTGGAAATATCCCTGATCCCACTGATAACGAGTGGGACCAAATAATTCGATCGGTGTTGTTGCTGAACCATACCACATAGTTCCAGCAACAACAAAAGCTGCAAAAAAAACAGCGGCGATACTACTGGAAAGTACGGTTTCAATATTTCCCATACGTAATCCTTTGTATAAACGTTGACGCGGACGGACACTAAGATGGAATAGGCCCGCTAATATACCCAATGTACCCTCTGCAATATGATGAGAAGCTATCCCTCCCGGGACAAAAGGATCAAACCCTTCTGCGCCCCACGCGGGGGTTACAGGTTGCACTTTTCCAGTTAGCCCATAAGGATCCGATACTCATATTCCAGGACCATACAAGCCTGTTACATGAAATGCACCAAAACCAAAGCAAGCTAACCCTGAGAGAAATAAATGAATTCCAAAGATTTTTGGCAAATCCAAAGAGGGTTTTCCTGTACGTTCATCGGAGAATATTTCTAGTCCCAATATACCCAATGCCAGATAGCTGCCAAAAAGCACAAGCCAGAAAACACAATATGTGCCCCTGCCACACCTTCATAACTCCAAATACCTGAATTCGTTATAGTCCCTCCTGTAATACTCCAACCACCCCATGAATTGGTTATTCCTAAACGAGTCATGAAGGGTATAACGAACATACCCTGTCTCCACATCGGATCAAGAACAGGGTCAGAAGGATCAAAAACCGCTAATTCATATAGAGCCATCGAACCGGCCCAACCAGCAACTAAAGCTGTATGCATTATATGGACAGCAAGTAAGCGACCGGGATCATTCAAAATGACGGTATGAACACGATACACCAAGGCAAACCCATGGAAATACTTCTTTATCAAAGATAAATGGACACTATGTAACTTTATCGCATTGGAAAAAACTAAACATATATATGTATATATGATAGTACCTAACCCTTTTCAGTAGATTATCTATGAGCAAGGGTTAATATTTATTCCGTTCCATTCGAAATAATATAGGAATTCTGTTCGTAGGAACAAATAGAAGCAGATCTATTCTATACCCGATAAGTAGCAATACGCAATGGGGGATTGGTCTGATTTTTTTTTTTGAACGAGTGTATAAATACTTGTTCATCGTTCAAACAATCCATTCGTAAGAATTGTTTTATACATTCTGTCTTACTTTATCTGACAATCTATGTATAAAATCTATATCCTATATAAAATAGGATAAACAGAAGGAAAATCCAAATTATGAAAACAATTAATTCATTATTACATTACGTTTCCAAATCAAAGTAAAATATAGTACTTAATTTTTTTCTTTAATTTAATGCCCATTGGTGTTCCAAAAGTACCTTTTCGGAGTCCCGGAGAGGAAGATGTTGTTTGGGTTGACGTATAGTGCGACTTGTCAGACATATTGGGTCATATGATATTCCCCCATTCTCCCCCCCGATCGAGATATATTATGTTTCGCCCAAGAAAGATTGATTGAACCATCAATAATTCGGAGCACAAAGTACAGTCAGATCAATTTATTTTTAGGATAAATAATTGAAATTAGAAGAATTTATGGTTGACTTGCCACAATAAAATAAAGTATCCAGGCTCCGTTCAGAAAATACCAAATTGGTAATATGTATACAATTACCACTTGTATCATAAATGATTTTTCTACCGTAAGAATTAAGTTATCTCAAACTGCCAATCCATGAAGTAGTACTAAATAATATATAGATGAAGTAGTACTAAATAATATATAGAATAATTTGGCGGAAGATATGAAACGGGTTGAAAAAAACGAAGTCTTAGCAAAAAAAAGCGAGTGGTACTGATATTATTTGTCCTATATGTGCAAATAGGAATCGGGCAGATCTTTACCCGGAGTAGAACGTGAACCTAAAAAATTGAAAGGGCCCATTTAGGAACAAGAAAATAACATCAAAATTGGAACCTTGATGAAATAATACATCAATGAAAGATTAATTCAAAAAGTTCAGTAAATTTCTTTTTTTTTTGAGAGAGAAAGTGGCAAAACCTTATACTTCTTGAAAAGAAAAATAGAAGAACAAGCCCATTTGTTAGAAAAAAAAATTGTTACAAAAAGAAATAGGGCTGGAATCGACACATTGATTATTTTTTTTTTCGAAATTGTTTTGAGCCGTATGCATCCAAAGGTGCATGTACGGTTTCTAAGGGATAGAATTTTATCCTAATCAACCGACTTTATCGAGAAAGATTACTTTTCTTAGGACAAGAAGTTGATAGCGAGATCTCAAATCAACTTGTTGGTCTTATGGTATATCTTAGTATAGAAGATGATACTAGGGATCTTTATTTGTTTATAAACTCCCCCGGAGGTTGGGTAATACCAGGAATAGCTATCTATGAGACTATGCAATTTGTACCACCAGATGTACATATAATCTGCATGGGGTTAGCCGCTTCAATGGGATCCTTCATTCTGGTAGGGGGGGGGATTACCAAACGTTTAGCATTCCCTCACGCTTGGCGGCAATGAGTTTTTTATTTGAAAAAAAAAGAAAGAAGACTATGCCTTCGCCATATTGAATATGAATAATAAGTAATAATAGCATGGCACTTTAAGTTCGATATGAACAAACATTTTTTGTTTTTTCATAACACAAGATTACATATCGAAATAGTAGTATGAAACAAAGATGATTTCCAATTTGGTCTTTTTATTTTGATATTATGTATCAGAGACCCATTTCAGCGTCACAAACCATTTTTCTTATATTACGATATAAGAAATATTGCATTATTTTATTCGCGAGGAGCTGGATGAGAAATAATATATGATATAGATTTAATTCAATTTATATATTTGAAATTCTATATTGTAATAGAAAATTGGACAAATTAGCATATATATATTAAAAATACGAGATCAAACGGCCTTACTCATGCTCCAAAGGTTCTTTAAATACGTACTGAAATTAAATCTAGATTTAATTCAATTTATATATATCACATAAATATATAAACTATGAAAACAAAGGGGATTCCTATATTTATGGATCGCCATTAAAAATAAATAGAAATCAAGAAATATTATATAATTTTAATATAGAGAAACCCCAATTGCTTTATGTACTAATGGATGTAGATATTAGGGATTATCTAGGAGAAAATATTATATACATAGGAAAAAAAATATTGAGAAAACATATTTTAATTGTAAAATTTTCTATTTTTTTATTAAACAAAATAAAAATATCAATATTGATACCTGGACTCATATGCATTGTGGTACCAAGAATCAAAATACTAAGACTAAAATTAATATTTATCAAAAACTTGATAATAAGAATATTTTATCTCCAAGGATTCATAAAAAAAACCCATCCAAAATGAATCAAAAAAGTTTCTTTTTTGATTGGATGGGGATGAATGAAGAAAGGTTATATCATCGTATATCAAAAAAACCTCAGTTCTTCCCAGAATTTGGAATACTTTATGATACATATAATGCATATAAAATTAAATCGTGGGTCATACCAATTAAGTTGTTTTTGAATTTTGATGTAAATCCAAATAGTAACGGAAATGAAAAAAAGGATATTCATATATCATCTAATGAAAAAGAATACTTTGAATTAGAAAAAAAGAAGCAAGAAAAAAAACAACAGTCCAGTCAAGTGGATCTTCTATTAGACGTTCAAAAACAAAAGAAAAAAAAAGATATTGAAGAAAATTATACAGGATCAGACATTAAAAAAAGTAGAAAAAGAAAGCAATACAAGAGCAAGAAAGAGGCGGAACTCGATTTATTCCTGAAAAAGTATTTCCTTTTTCAATTAAGATGGGATGACGCCTTAAATAAAAGAATGACCGATAATATCAAGGTATATTGTCTTCTTCTTAGATTAACAAATCCAAAGGAAATTGCTATATCCTCCATTAAAAGAGGAGAAATGAGTTTAGACGTCATGGTAACTCAGAAAGATCTAGCTCTGACGGAATTGATAAAAAATGGAATATTGATTGTCGAACCAATTCGTCTATCTACAAAATTGGATGAAAAATTGATTATGTATCAAATGATAGGTATTGGCTTGGTCAATAAAAAGAAATATCAAACTAATAATAAATCCATAAAAAAAAGATGTTGATAAGAATGAAAATAAAAATTATTATGATTTTCTTGTTCCTGAACATATTCTATCTACTAGACATCGTAGAAAGTTGAGAATTCTAAATTGTTTTAATTCCTGGAATAGAAATGTTTTTAATGAGATTTTCGTATTTGGTAATGAAAACAACATAAAGAGCTGTGGACAATTTATAAATGAGGGTAACTATCCTCATATAAATACAAATAAATTAATCAAATTGAAATTGTTTATTTGGCCTAATTATCGATTAGAAGATTTAGCTTGTATGAATCGATATTGGTTTAATACCAATAATGGAAGCCGTTTTACTATGTCAAGAATACATATGTATCCACGATTCCAAATTAACTGATAATAGATGATATTGATTTAATATTATATCAAGCAGATCTAGGAATGAATCAGCCGAATTCTGTTAGGTACAAATAAATTTTTAATAATTTATCATGTTTTTTATCCAAATCCAAATTGGATTTGGATAAAAAATAAATCAAAGTTTTTGCGTGTACCTGATTAAAATTATTAAAATTACAGGTATTATTAGAGATATTATTAAATATATATTATTAAAATTAAATTCATTATTATTATATTTATTATTCCTGATCGGTAAATTTAAATTAAAAAATAAAAAATATATATTAAATTAAAATATATATAATATAACTTTTAACTTTCTTTCTTTATTTTATTTTCTTTATTTTATGATAAAAAATGCATTCATCTCAGCAATTTCACAAGAAGAAAAAGAAGAAAACAAGGGATCTGTTAAATTTCAAGTATTCAGTTTTACAAATAAAATACGGAGACTTACTTCACATCTAGAATTGCACAAAAAAGATTTTTCATCTCAGAGGGGTCTTCGAATAATTCTGGGAAAATGCCAACGGTTGCTAGCGTATTTGGCAAAGGAAAATAGAGTACGCTATAAAAAATTAATAAGTCAACTGAATATTCGAGAGCAAAAAACTCGTTAATTTCATTGAAACTAAATCAATTTATTAAATTTCGATTTTTATTATTATGTATTATTAATTTTTTTAGAATATTTTAGTAGAATTTTGATTAGTACTCAAAAATTACTATTAAATTAGAAATAAGAATTATTAGATTTTCTATTTTTTTATGAACCTCGTTTTGAGAAACTCATAAAATAACGAATCGGGGAAAAAATATATGACTGTACCGTCTACAAGAAATGATCTCATGAAAGTCAATATGGGTCCTCAACACCCATGAATGCATGGTGTTCTTCGACTAATTGTTACTCTTGATGGTGAAGATGTTATTGACTGTGAACCCGTATTGGGTTATTTACACAGAGGGATGGAAAAAATTGCGGAAAATCGAACAATTATACAATATCTCCCTTATGTAACACGTTGGGATTATTTAGCTACTATGTTTACAGAGGCAATAAATGTAAATGCACCAGAACAGTTGGGAAATAACCTCTCTATGACTAATGATCGGGTGAGACCTAAATTGTTTAGTCTGGACCTTTATGATAAAAAAAGGGTATCGGGGTTCTTGATTATTCAAGATCCAATCAAATTCCATTTAACGGTCATTCGAATTTCATATATTCTTCTATTCTCCAAGAGAATCCCGATTTATTGTTGTAGAGACGAAGAAATCGATTCATAATTCCCTTACAATATTATGATCAAGAGCGAGAGAAAAAATTAATATCTCGTTTTGGTATTTCGATTGAAATACCCATAAATGGTATTTTATGTAGAAATAGTATTCTTGCCTATTTCGACGATCCTCGATACAGAAGAAACAGTTCGGGAATCATTAAATATGGGACCACAGAGGTGGATTCCATTATCAAAAAAGAAAAAGAGGATTTGATTGAGTATCGAGGAATAAAAGAATTTAATCTGAAATATCAAACGAAAGTGGATCGGTTTTTTTTCATTCCCGAGGAAGTACATATCTTACCTGGATCTTCACTTATAATGGTCCGTAACAATAGTATTATTGGAGTAGATACACAAATAACTTTAAATATAAGAAGTAGAGTAAGTGGATTGGTACGAGTGGAGAGAAAAAAGAAAAGTATTGAACTGCAAATTTTTTCTGGGGATATCCATTTTCCGGGAGAGACGGATAAGATATCTAGGCACAGTGGCATTTTAATACCTCTGGGAACAGGAAAAAAGGATTCTAAAAAATTGAAAAAATTGAAAAATTGGATCTATGTCCAACGGATCACACCTACAAAAAAAAAATATTTTGTTTTGGTTCGACCCGTAGTCACATATAAAATAGCATATGGGATCGATTTAGCAACATTTTTTCCACAGGATGCCCTGTGGGAAAGGGATAATGTCCAACTTAAAGTTGTCAATTATATCCTTTATGGAAATGGCAAGCCCATTCGAGGAATTTTTCACACAAGTATTCAATTAGTTCGGACTTGCTTAGTATTGAATTGGGGTCAAGAAAAAAAGAGTTCTATAGAAGAAGAGGTTCGTGCTTCCTTTGTTGAGATAAGGACAAACGATCTGATTTGTGATTTCATAAGAATTGAGTTAGTCCAGTCCCCTATTTCGTCGTATATTGTAAAAAGGAAGGATACGGCGGGTTCGGGATTTCTTTGCCATAATGGATTAGATTGTATCAATATTAATCCTTTTTATTCCAAGGCGAAGATTTCGTCACTTACCCAACATAAACGAACTTCTGGTATTGGTACGTTGTTGAATAGAAATCCGGAATGCCAATCTTTGATAATTTTGTCATCATCCAACTGTTCTCGAATTGGCCCATTTAATGGCTCGAAATATAACAATGTGACAAAAGAATCAATTAAAAAGGATTCCACAATTTCAATTGGAAATTCATCGGGCGTCTTAGGTATTACTGTACCTAAAATTACGAATTTTTATTCATCTTACCATTTAATAACTCATAATCAGATATTGTTAAAGAAATATTTATTACTTGACAATTTTAAACAAACTTTCCAAGTACTTAAATATTTTTTAATGGATGAAAAAAAGAATATTTATAATCCCGATCCTTGCAATAACATCATTTTGAATCCATTCGATTTAAATTGGAACTTTCTATATCACGATTATTGTGATGAACTATCCCCAATAATTATCCTTGGGCAATTTATTTGTGAAAATGTATGTTTGTTCAAATACGGACCACACATAAGATCTGGTCAAGTTTTAATTGTTCATGTTGATTCTTTAGTAATAAGATCAGCTAAGCCCTATTTGGCCACTCCATGAACAACTGTTCATGGTCATTATGGGGGAATCCTTTACGAAGGAGATACATTAGTTACATTTATATATGAAAAATTGAGATGAATATTTATGGGCCTACTGGACCAGAAGCTTCTCAAGCTCAAGCATTTACTTTTCTAGTTAGAGACCAACGTCTTGGAGCTAACGTAGGATCCGCTCAAGGACCCATAGGTTTAGGTAAATATCTAATGCGTTCTCCTACTGGAGAGATTATTTTCGGAGGGGAAACTATGCGTTTTTGGGATCTCCGTGCTCCTTGGTTGGAACCGCTAAGGGGTCTGAATGGTTTGGACTTGAGTAGGCTGAAAAAAGACATACAACCTTGGCAAGAACGACGTTCGGCAGAATATATGACTCATGCTCCTTTAGGTTCTTTAAATTCAGTAGGTGGCGTAGCTAAGCCACCTACTAGTGATTTTTTAATACAATATTTAAGACATACAACCTTTGGATCCGTTACGTCAATATTGTACCGAAGGTGTATTTAGAGTATACCAAATCAGTATAGCCATCCTTCCTCTGACACAACAACGCAGTTTGGATAAGTATCAAAATGAAATACTACATAATTCCTTTTTTTTATTGTTCCTTGTATATGTATACATGCTGTTCTAATCATTGCATAGGACTATTGTCCATGAATTAGAATAGTAAGGGATGAAAGTATATAGCTTGATGATGATGCCATCATCATGGTGCAAACTGATATCGTGTTGAAGCACCTCTAACCTGATATGGTAATGAAACATAATATGGTGATATAAAATTCGTTATACCTTGGAACCCCACACCCTTATCATTTTGTACATTAGGGTTGGTTGAAAAAGGACTAACCAGTTGTCTAGGGTGTCACTCAACACATGGTAGGTTGATACTTTGAAGGTTTGAAAAGGTACGAGCATAAGGGTCTAACCCGATATGCAAAACCCTACACTTGAGTAAACTGATATAAGTGACACACACACCTCTTGGATGATATGGTGGTAAGTACACACCTCTTGGATGATATGGTTATAAGAACACACCTCTTGGACGATATGGTTCGAGAGGAAGTAGGCTGAAAAAAGACATACAACCTTGGCAAGAACGACGTTCGGCAGAATATATGACTCATGCTCCTTTAGGTTCTTTAAATTCAGTGGGTGGCGTAGCTACCGAGATCAATGCAGTCAATTACGTTTCTCCTAGAAGTTGGTTATCTACTTCTCATTTTGTTCTAGGATTCTTCCTATTTGTGGGTCATTTATGGCACGCGGGAAGGGCTCGTGCAGCTGCAACAGGATTTGAAAAAGGAATCGATCGTGATTTGGAACCCGTTCTTTCCATGACCCCTCTTAGCTAAGATTTATTTATCTATTATCTATTGTTTTTTTCTTATATAAATGTAACTAATGTATTTAGTGCAATAGGTGATATTATTAATTAATGTAACTAATTCAATTTATTTTCGCAAATACTGGTTTACGGATATGTAATAGAAAATTGGAAACTTATTAGACACTTAATTCAATCTGTCAGAAAGATACGAAAAAGAAAAATCCGGAATCTTTTCTTTGTGATGATAATGCCAATATCAAGTCAGCTCATCTATCTTTATTTATATTGTTATAATAGGCCTCTTGAATCCTCTTTTACCCTATCTATTTTTTATATTTATTTGTTTTATTGTTGTTTTTTTTGCGTAACTCAAATAAATTGACTATTTATTTATCGTTTCACTATTGATAGAAATTATCTTGTTGAGACCCTATGAATCAATTAAAACTTCAGATTCATACTATAACCACGATGATTTAATATAATAACGCCATTAATTAATCTAAAGGATTCTCTGAGTAAGAACCATTTGATCATCATCTATTCAATGACTAGTATAAATGGAATAATAATGAAACTAAATCCATAGAAAACAGTTGTCAACAAATGCTTTTTAAGTAAGAAAAAGTGGAAATTCCATCTTTCCTTTTTTCATTTTTTAGTCCGGTTACGAGGTCTGAATTCAATATTGAATATAGTAGGTATGAATCATAGTTCAAATATTTCTTTTCTTGATCTATTTTATATATCTCTTCCGTGCTCCAGATACTAACATAAATATCCGACGGGGTAGAATCATCTCTATCAAGATGACAGACTTATACTTTGTACTAGCAATAGGATCAATTATAACAAGTCACACACTCATATTCCGGAAATACCAAAACAAAGGAATTTCACGGTCGAACTACCAGAGCAGAACGTCCTAGAAATCCGAGTTCTAAGAAATTTTTTTTTATCGAAAAAATAGGACTTCATAATTCTTATAAAAAAAACCTAATTCACGGAAATTCCATCCAATAAAACGGAAGAATTATAAATCTCCAAAATAATAGATAGAAATACTGCAAATAGAGCCATCGCGACCCCCATAAAAGGGGTAGTCCCCCACCCGGGAGCTACTTTACCATATTCCGAATTCAATGGTTTCAATAAACTTCCTACGTTAGTTCGTCTTGGCCCAGACCTAGAACCACCCTCAACAGTTTGTGTAGCCATAAATCCTATTTTATTCATTGGTTGAGATCTGTTGACTTTGTATACTATTTTGTTGTAGTTGTAAATAAATGATATTATTGTTGTTGTAGATCCATCGTGATCTTGAAATTCTTTAATAATGGAAACAACAACCCTAGTCGCCATCTCCATATCTGGTTTACTTGTAAGCTTTACGGGGTACACCTTATATACTGCTTTTGGGCAACCCTCTGAACAACTAAGAGATCCATTCGAGGAACACGGGGACTAGTTGATTGAAGTAACGAGCCTCCCATATTCTATTGGGAGGCTCGTTACTTTAATTGATATAATGAAAAATCATTTCATTTTTTAGTCGGAACCTTAGGTGGTTCTCGAAAAAAGATAGCGAAAAAAATTATCCCTAAAGTAGAGACTAAAAAAAATGTATAAACCAATGCTTCCATAGATTCAATTGCGGTTTACAATTATAGCTTCCACACCTATTCATTTGGTATAGGATCATTTACCAGATAAAAAAAAAGAAGAAAGAATGAAATAAAAAACGTTGATTCCAAATTTACCAGGCACCTAAAGTAGAAAATATAGGTAAGAGCAATATTGTATCAAGCTGCCTGTCTCTTTGTAGTTGGATCCCCAACTTTTTGGAATGCTCCAAATTCCACTTGAACGTCTAAATCTGGGTCAATACCAGCAAAAACATCCCAGAAGATGGTTCTAGCACCATGCCAAATGTGTCCAAAAAAGAAAAGCAAAGCAAACGAAGCATGTCCAAAAGTAAACCAACCCCTTGGACTACTACGAAAAACACCATCAGATTTCAAAGTAGCCCGATCTAATTCAAAAATTTCACCTAATTGAGAACGTCTAGCGTATTTTTTCACAGTAGCAGGATCACAATAACTGACTCCATTGAGTTCACCACCATAGAATTCAACAGTTACACCTACTTGTTCGATACTATACTTGGATTCCGCCCTTCTAAAGGGAACATCCGCTCTCACAATTCCGTCACCATCAACTAAAACTACTGGAAATGTTTCAAAAAAAGTAGGCATACGGCGTACAAAAAGCTCGCAGCCTTCTTTATCTCTAAAGGTAGGGTGTCCTAGCCATCCAACAGCTATTCCATCTCCGTTGTCCATTGAGCCCGCTCTGAATAATCCCCCTTTTGCCGGATTATTACCAATGTAATCATAAAAAGCTAATTTTTCAGGAATTTTAGACCAGGCTTCTGATAAACTCAGATTTTCAGCTAGTCCAGCACCAACCCTTCGATATATTTCCTGCTGGAAATATCCCTGATCCCACTGATAACGAGTGTGACCAAATAATTCGATCGGTGTTGTTGCTGAACCATACCACATAGTTCCAGCAACAACAAAAGCTGCAAAAAAAACAGCGGTGATACTACTGGAAAGTATAGTTTCAATATTTCCCATACGTAATCCTTTGTATAAACGTTGAGGCGGACGGACACTAAGATGGAATAGGCCCGCTAATATACCCAATGTACCCGCTGCAATATGATGAGAAGCTATCCCTCCCGGGACAAAAGGATCAAACCCTTCTGCGCCCCACACGGGGGTTACAGGTTGCACTTTTCCAGTTAGCCCATAAGGATCCGATACCCATATTCCAGGACCATACAAGCCTGTTACATGAAATGCACCAAAACCAAAGCAAGCTAACCCTGAGAGAAATAAATGAATTCCAAAGATTTTTGGCAAATCCAAAGAGGGTTTTCCTATACGTTCATCGGAGAATATTTCTAGGTCCCAATATACCCAATGCCAGATAGCTGCCAAAAAGCACAAGCCAGAAAACACAATATGTGCCCCTGCCACACCTTCATAACTCCAAATACCTGGATTCGTTATAGTCCCTCCTGTAATACTCCAACCACCCGATGAATTGGTTATTCCTAAACGAGTCATGAAGGGTATAACGAACATACCCTGTCTCCACATCGGATCAAGAACAGGGTCAGAAGGATCAAAAACCGCTAATTCATATAGAGCCATCGAACCGGCCCAACCAGCAACTAAAGCTGTATGCATTATATGGACAGCAAGTAAGCGACCGGGATCATTCAAAACGACGGTATGAACACGATACCAAGGCAAACCCATGGAAATACCTCTTTATCAAAGATAAATGGACACTATGTAACTTTATCGCATTGGAAAAAATTTATAAAGTATACTGTAATCCATATACAGCTTACAGTATACAGATTGATACATTAAAATATGAATTCGCATCTACGTATATATATAGTATATGAATTCATATAGCCATGTACTATTTGTAGGAATAAAATAGAGATTGTCTCTCGGAGAGATGGCCGAGTGGTTGATAGCTCCGGTCTTGAAAACCGGTATAGTTCGAAACAAAGAACTATCGAGGGTTCGAATCCCTCTCTCTCCTTTTACTTGTTGAATGTTTCTTTATTTATTTGGCTTAGCCCGTTTTCATAAAAAGGAATGGCTCGGCTAGGTGGGATAGGGTAGCCGAGCCAGAACAAAAAAACAATAGATAATAGATAAATAAATCTTATCTAAGAGGGGTCATGGAAAGAACGGGTTCCAAATCACGATCGATTCCTTTTTCAAATCCTGCTGTAGCTGCACGAGCCCTTCCCGCGTGCCATAAATGACCTACAAATAGGAAGAATCCTAGAACAAAATGAGAAGTAGATAACCAAATTATAGGAGAAACGTAATTGACTGCATTGATCTCGGTAGCTACGCCACCCACTGAATTTAAAGAACCTAAAGGAGCATGAGTCATATATTTTGCCGAACATCGTTCTTGCCAAGGTTGTATGTCTTTTTTCAGCCTACTTCCTCTCGAACCATATCGTCCAAGAGGTGTGTTCTTATAACCATATCATCCAAGAGGTGTGTACTTACCACCATATCATCCAAGAGGTGTGTGTGTCACTTATATCAGTTTACTCAAGTGTAGGGTTTTGCATATCGGGTTAGACCCTTATGCTCATACCTTTTCAAACCTTCAAAGTATCAACCTACCATGTGTTGAGTGACATCCTAGACAACTGGTTAGTCCTTTTTCAACCAACCCTAATGTACAAAATGATAAGGGTGTGGGGTTCCAAGGTATAACAGATTTTATATCACCATATTATGTTTCATTACCATATCAGGTTAGAGGTGCTTCAACACGATATCAGTTTGCACCATGATGATGGCATCATCATCAAGCTATATACTTTCATCCCTTACTATTCTAATTCATGGACAATAGTCCTATGCAATGATTAGAACTCATAGAATCATCAATCATTCAAGAAGAATTGAAATTGAAAGTAGATCAACAAGTATACCAAGATTGAAGGTGAATAATAACATGATTGGGTTCAAGTTATATAACCTGCCTCAAGAACAAATTCAAAGATCCAAGCTCCAAAGCTTCACATTCCCAAGGTTGAAGATGAAATTATCAAATATCCAAGACTTATTCACAACTCCTCTATATGCAAAGAATTACCATAGATAAGAACTTGGTGAAGAAGAAAAGAAAGGAAGAATCACAACCCGAGATTCATGCTTCAACTAAGGTTGAAGATGACCATGGCTTCACCTTAAGCTTAAGAATCGAGCTCCTCCTTGCTCCTCAACTACTATTCAAGATATCTAAGAGAAAGAGAGTTGTATGATTCGAAAAGTTTCACTAGTAGGTGAAGGGAGTGGTATATATAATTGAGGCTCATGAGAGAGAGTGTATAAGAGGTGCCATCACCTTATACTACTTGGTGACACATGTACATGCATGGATTCACACGTGTCCATGCATGCACACATATTTATCTTTACATGCAAAACTCTTGGGGATAATCTAGGGATAAGATTTGGCCATTAGTTATCTTGTTGAACAAGATATTTCAACCCAACATCACTTTATTCACAAACCGATACAACTTTTCCAAGGAAAGTTGTAAACCGATATCCATCACCTTTTTTAGGTGCTTAACTCATCATGACCTTTTCCAAGAGTTGAGAAAACGATGTGGGACCTCCTCTATGGCTTCTTGGCCTATAGGCACTCCCATGTAAGCTCTACAACTTAATACAACTCATTTTAGCGTTTCAACTATACAACTCTTCTTGGTCTTTTCATCTCCAAGAATACCATCACTCAAATATGATTCAAACATGGTGCCTATTTCTTTCTCTATCCTCTAGATGATTCTAAGAGATAGTAGGGACACTCTATAGGTGGTATGTTTCCTATCAACCCTATATTTTGGGTAAATTGCAATTTTCACCAAAATTGGTACACAAGGTACAGGCATTATTCAAACAAGCTCCAACTTGGAACTTAGGCTTTCCACAAGCCACCCCTTAGGATAATTCTATCTCTTATGATTCTAAAGAACTTGAGGCACGTTCAACATGTGAAATATTGCAATATAACCCCTCATCTCGGGTAAATTGCAATTTACACCTAAACTATCATATAATGCACAAACAGTTTGCAAATAAACTCAAACTTGAAAATTAAACTCTCCTTGAGTCTTAATTACTTTTCAAAAGATTAAAACAAGTCTATAAATAACTTACTTAAGCAAAACTTCTAGGGTTATGGCATAACCCAGGTCAGGGATGTTACAATTATCAACCCCTAATGGGGATTTCATCCTCAAATTCTCAAGAGAAAAGAGAAGAGTACTTCCTCCTCATTTCTTCCTCCAGCTCCCATGTGGTTTCTTAATGACAGGATGATGCTAGAGAACTTTCACAAGAACTATGTATTTATTTTTCAACTTCTTGATTCTTCTGTCAAGAATCATCATTGGACCTTTCACATAGGATATATCTTCATTCACTTCTACCTCTACAGGTTGAAACACCAACTATGTATCAGGATGACACTTTCTCAACATAGATATATGAAACACTGGATGTAGTCTATGTAGCTCAGGTGGCAACTCCAACCTATAGGCTACCTTTCCAATCCGTGTTGTCACTGTCTAAGGTCCCATAAATTTAGGAGCTAACTTACCCATTTTCCCAAATCTGAGAACACCTTTCCAAGGAGAGACCTTGAGATACACCCTATCTCCAACTTGGAATTCTAAAGGTCTACGACGTTTATCAGCATATGACTTTTGTCTATCCTGTGAAACCTTCAAATGTTTTTGTATTACTTTAATCTTTTTAGTTGTCTGTTGCACTAATTCAGGACCCAAAAGTTGGTATTCACCTGTCTCATACTAGCATAACGGAGATCTACAACGTCTACCATATACTGCTTCATATGGTGCCATACCCATACTTTTCTGATAACTATTGTTGTAGGAAAACTCTATTAAGCTCAAGCGTAAGTCCCAACTTCCTACAAACTGAAGAACACATGCCCTAAGCAAGTCCTCCAAAGTCTATATAGTCCTTTCCGATTGTCCATTTGTCTAAGGGTGAAAAGTTGAGCTAAACTTTAACTACGTACATAAGGCTTTATGTAGTCGTTCCCAAAAATGACTTGTAAACTGGGGACCTCCATCAGACACAATTGTGGCTAGAACTCCATGTAATCGTACTATCTCATCTATGTAGATCTGTGCAAGTTTTTCAGCAGTATAGGTTGTTTTAACAGGAAGAAAATGTGTTGACTTAGTCAACCTATCAACTATCACCCAAATGGAATCATGCCTTTTGGCTATTCTGGGTAGACCAATCACAAAGTCCAGGTGTTCTTCTTTAACTTGCTGACACACTGGACACCACATAACAAACTTAGCTACATCCTTCTTCAAACTAGGCCACCAATACATATCTTTTAAATTATAATACATTTTAGTGCTCCCTGGATGCATTGCATACATGGATGAATGAGCTTCCTCCATAATTATCTTTCTTAATTCATTGGCATCAGGTACTACCATCCTACCATGGTAATAGACTACCTCATCCTATGACTCATGGAAACTGTTCCGTTTCTCACTACCATACTCTGACCTGATATGCTGAATCATAGTATCAGCCTGTTGTGCCTCTTTAATCTGTTGTCTCAGAGTAGGTTTCACATTAATCTCTTCCAGAAATCCAACTAACAAATATACTTTTAACTGTACATTTATTTGTCTCAAAGAGACAAACATGTTCAATTTAAAGCACATTAAAGAATTCAATTGTGCTTTATCTATGGGTGGATATGAAGATTTTCTACTTAGTGCATCTGCCACTACATTAGCTTTACCTAGATGATAATCAATTGTACAATCGTAGTCCTTTATTAATTCCATCCAGTAGCATTGTCTCATATTCGACTCGTGCTATGAGAAGATGTACTTCAAGTTTTTATGGTCTGTGAAAATATGACACGTTTCTCCATAAAGATAATGCCTCCAAATCTTCAATGCATGGACCACTACAGCTAAATCTAGATTATGTGTTGGATAATTCTCCTTGTGTTTCTTAAGTTGTCAGGAAGCAAAAGAAACTACATGATCACTCTACATCAACACACATCCTAGACCATTCTTAGAGGCATCACAGAAAACAATGAATCCCTTTCCCTACTCAGGTAAAACCAACACAGGTGCACTAGTCAACTTTTCTTTCAACAACTGGAAAGAACGCTGACACTTGTCATTCCAGACAAAAGGAACCTCCTTCTTGGTCAACCTAGTCAGGGGTAATGCTACAGAACTGAAGTCTTTAATAAACCTTATGTAGTAACCTGCCAGACCGAAGAAACTACGAATGTCAGTTGGGGTCTTGGGCTGTTCCCACTCTAAAATAGACTCCACTTTCTTTGGATTAACATGAATTCCTAAAGCATATATGATGTGTCCTAGGAAAGACATTTCTGAAAACCAGAACTCACACTTGCTAAACTTAGCATATAGCTTGTGTTGTCTCAACAAAGTCAAGTCTTGACGAAGGTGTTGTTCATGTTGTTGACCATCTCTACTATATATCAGGATGTCATCTATGAAGACCACTATGAACTGATCAAGGAATGACCGGAAGATTCTATTCATCAGCTCCATGAATGCAGTTGGTGCATTAGTTATCCCAAACGACATAACTACAAACTCATGATGACTGTACCTTATCCTAAAGGCTGACTTAGGTATGTCACTCTCCTTGATATGTAACTAATGATATCCAGACCTTAGATCTATCTTAGAGAACACTATTGCACCACACAACTGGTCAAACAAATCATCTATCCTTGGCAGAGAATATTTGTTCTTTATAGTCACCTTGTTAAGCTGTCTATAGTCTATGCATAACCTCATAGACCTATCCTTCTTTTTAACAAAAAGAACTGGAGCACCCCATGGTGAAGTACTCGGTCAAATGAAACCTTTCTCAAGCAACTCCTGTAACTGTTTCTTGAGTTCTTCCATCTCAACATGTGCCATCCTATAAGGTATTTGGGATATGGGTTGCGTACCCAAAATTAGATTAATCTCGAAATCAATCTCTCGAGCTGGAGGAATATCTGGAAATTCTTCAAGAAACACATCCTTGAATTCCCTGACAACTGCAACTTCAGGAAGAATAGGACTTTCTGCTTTGATATCTGTCACATGTGCAAAGAATGCTTCACATCCTTGTCGCATCAGTCTCTCATCTACCATTGTTGATATTGGATAGGTTGGAAGAATCTTTCTACCCCCATGAAAGACCCATGTCTCATCACTATCTGCGAACGTAGCTTACTTGGAACCACAATCCAACACAACCTTATACTTTTATAGGGTATCCATCCAAAGAATTACATAAAACTCATGCATCTCAAGTGGTATAAGATCCACCTGAATGTTGTATTCTGAAAAAGAAAGAACACAGGTAGAACATACCTTCCACAACACTACAGATCTGACTAATGGAGTTTCTAATAATAGATTATCTACTCTATGACTGACAGTCATATTGCAGTCATGAATCACTTCTCGAGTGATAAAGGAATGTGTACCACCCAGATCAATAAAAACAGATATGAAGCAGGATGAAGATATATCAGAATGAAACAATTCCATCTGACTTGTCACGACTCGTGGATTGACTACTGCCTCCGGCTGATTCATAACACAAAATCTCACCATTGCCTGTTGCAGACTCTGTGCTCTGTTGTTTGGTATAGATGAACCTACTTGGGATGCCTGTCCACGTCTTCGTGTGCCATTGCTAAACGGTTGCCTCAGATAGCCTTGTTGACTCTGCCTCAGTGGTTGGGTTACATCCATGTCTCTAACTGGACAATCCCCTTATTGTATGTTCTATCTACCCATACTTGAAGCAGTTTCTTTCCTACTGTGGTCTAGATGGTCCTGTTACTGACATTGATGTCATACTACAGGCTCCATTTTGTAGAAAACTATGGCCTCTACCCTTGCTTGACATCCACTGTGTATGTGCATTGAACCTCTATGGTGCTAATGGTGCAGGAAACCTTAGTTTCTTAAAACTTCTAGACCTCTATCCCTGGAACTAGGTAGGTCCTTTCCTACTGTTAGCCTCACGTTTCTCAATCACAGACCTCTCTATCTACCTAACTGACTCCACAAAGGTGGCAAACCTCTCTCTATTCTCTAGAGCAGCTACACCTATGGATAACTCAATGTTCATACCCTTCTCAAAACATTGAATCCTCTCCTCCTCTGTAGTAGCCATGTGTGGACAAAACCACAGAATCTCCATTAACTTAGCTTCATACTCACTAATCTTCATTGGTCCTTACTTAATATGCTCAAACTGTGAGATTTTCTCATCCAGATAAGTCATGGGAAAGTATCTACTGACAAACTCATGTCGAAACTCCTGCCATCCGACCTCAACACTAGGTCTTTTCTCTTATTCAATGGCCCACCAATGGCCAATGCTTCCTTTTAAAAGATACGCAACATGCCTAACTTTATCAGTTTCTAGGATTCTAAGGATTCTAAAGGCTTTTTACAGCTCAGTGAGCCATAAATCTGTATCTGTTGGGTCAGCTGTATCGGCATATTTGGTGGCTCCTACCCGACGTAACCGCTCAAAGGTCTTACTAGACCCATGTCCCTCATTGGGAACTGGTGCCCTAGGTCCTGGTGCTGACATTCGGTCTGCCATATGCGTTATTGTGGTCATGAACTACCTGGAAAGAGCATGAAAGGCTGGGTTTTCTAGAATGGCTTCATCAAGATGGGGATTCTTAGTCACTGATTCCTCTCTTGCCTGATCCCTTGCACCTCCTATTGGTGCAACAATACTTCTCTCAACAGCATGTTCTTCATTTGCTCCAGCCATCTTTCAACTTTACTTCTTCTCCTATATGAGCATAATTCACTATAAGATAAACCGAAGGACACTAAAATAGACTCAACAACCTTAATCATATGTCTCTATAGACTCAGTGAACCTTAGGATCTGATACCAAAACTTGTGACGACCGCTATCAAATTGACAGCCAAATCACACAGTAATTACACAGAATAACCATTAGCAGTGGATTAATGAAGATCCCTAAAAATTAAAACCATTTTACAAAGAGATCCATTGCCAGGAAACTCTTAAGGGAAGAGCCAAAGCAATATATACATCATGGTTCACATTATACATACATTGTACCATCTCATCTCGAGGATATCATATACCAGTTGCTTTGTCCAAACATATACATAAGCAACATAAAACCTCAAGGCATATAAGCCAAAATCTCAGATCTCTTATAAAACCATTACGTACTAACTCCCAAGGACCTGAGAGTACAAAGACGACACATAGGACTTATATCTATAAGACACGATAGAAAACAAACTAAACCTGAGTTATTACTACTGTCCCTGTTGTTGTTGTCCTCCCTCTACAATACAGTCTCTACCTCCTCGTCCACGTCCACCTAAAAATGTTGGGACCAATGGGGTGAGATAAAAGTCCCAGTGAGATATATAACTCTCCGCCAACAACATTATTACCATAAGTAAACATTATAAAACTGAGCAGAGGATCTTTTATATTAATAATCAAGATTAATCATTATTTATAAGCAGAACATGGAAATATCATCTTTTAAAGCAATGCAGCTATCTATGATGGAGAAATAAATCATCTATTCACTTTATAAGGAATACTAAGAACACGTATAACATCTATCCATTTAAGATGTATAAAAGTAGTGTAACATCAACCAATATTTCCATATTCAATCCTTAATCAAATACGCTACACGGTTGATTACATATTTACAATCACTTATGCCCTGAGGAGATGAGGTATACCACTCATGCTCCAACCGACCATGTCTACATAAAGCATCAGTACCATACAATGTCAAAGGAAGAGCCGGCTTCCAAGACCTCACCTGTCTCGGTCAGTACGAGACTACTAGAAGTGACATCATATGTCAAACTACAATGAGCTTGCTAGGGTATAGTGGCATCTTCACTATAGAGTTACAGCCACATCATGCACACTCTTTAGGTAGATCACACAACAATCCCCAATATATTAATATTGAGTCATGGCATATAGCCATACTCTTATGATGATGAGGGAGATCACACAACAATCCCTATTTGGAAGTAAGGATATTTTTACCCATTACCCCCACATATTCAAAAATATGCTCTCTGAGTTAAACTCGTTTCACCATTCAGCAAATTCTGACACTGAATGGATCTATGGCCAAGGAAACTACATGATAAGGTTCCACTTGATTAATTAGGTGCATTAAAGTATATTTTAGCAACCAAGTTACAAGCATGAATTATAACAGATGCTACAAAGAAAGGTATAATACATTTATCAAGTACTTTCATAATCTTTGGAACACATTGAATACATAACACTCGGGATCTCAGTCCCTTATCACAATACTGAGGATTCTCATCCCTTAACATTATCATCATCATGATTGCTAGATCTGGGTATTCAAACCCTTAGTTTATCACTGAACATTGTCACCTCTTATCAAGTAACTATTACCTCTAGGTCCTCACACCCAGGTATACATTATACTTGTTGCACAAGTATTTCACATGGCTCACAAGGCCCATTTAATCTGTATCATATGAGACATCATAGCTCATAACTGGATATGCTCATCATCTCAAGATACCTGCTTGGTTAGTATTTCATGATAAAAAATAATATCAAGTACATATCATGCAATACAAGAGAAATACAATCTTCCCATTATTAGGGTTAGGATTTCCCTTTCTAGCCGATTAGGGTTTCAAGTTCATATTATCAAGAATCAAAACCTTAATTCATAGCTCCACACATATTAGGAGCATACATTGATATCATAAGTATTCAATCATACTTTTTTATTATCATCATTTATCATTAAATGATTATCACACAAAGTATGAGTTTCTCTCTCATCCTCACTAGGATATTGATTACATCATACTTTATTAAGTTGGTTCAACCCTTTTCTCAAGGTACATTGGCCTACACTTATCAAAATGCATTAAACTCTTTATATCTTAATGTATCATTTAACGTAACACACTTCAAGTGTTACTCAATCAAGTATATCGGATTTCAGGTGCTTACCTCCATATTGGTTTTGAGGTGCTTCCACCATATCGGGCTAGAGGTGTATGATTACTACCATATCATCCAAGAGGTGTGTGCTTACCACCATATCGTCCAAGAGGTGTGTCATTACCACCATATCATCCAAGAGGTTTGTGCTTATCACCATATCATCCAATAGGTGTGTGCTTATCACCATATCGTCCAACAAGTGTGTGCTTCTGACCATATCATCCAAGAGGTGTGTGCTTATCACCAAATTTTCCAAGAGGTGTGTGCTTACCTCCATATCATCCAAGAGGTGTGTACTTACCACCAAATTGTTCAAGAGGTGTGTTCTTACCTCCATATCGTCCAAGAGGTGTGTGCTTACCACCATATCGTCCAAGAGGAGTGTGCTTACCACCAAATCATCCAAGAGGTGTGTGCTTATCACCATATCATCCAAGAAGTGTGTGCTTATCACCGTATCATCCAAGAGGTGTGTGCTTATCACCATATCATCCAAGAGGTGTGTGCTTATCACCATATCGTGTAAGAAGTGTGTGCTTATCACCATATCATCCAAGAGGTGTGTACTTACCACCATATCATCCAAGAGGTGTGTTCTTATCACCATATCATCCAAGAGGTGTGTACTTACCACCATATCGTATGTGTGTCACTTATATCAGTTTACTCAAGTGTAGGGTTTTGTATATTAGGTTAGACCCTTATGCTCATACCTTTTCAAACCTTCAAAGTATCAACCTACCATGTGTTGAGTGACAGCCTAGACAACTGCTTAGTCCTTTTTCAACCAACCCAAATGTACAAAATGATAGGTGTAAGGACCATGACCTTCATTTTGGGCTTACCCTATTTTCTTTGCCTAAACCTTGTGTTTAGATGTTTGCTAATCACCTGAGTTTTGGTTAGGGCTTGTTTGTGCTTTGTTGAGAGGTTGAGGTGCAACTTGCAAATTACCCAAGTTTTAGGGTTGGTGTGCAAGTTTGTCACCTTGAGAGATGTCTTCCTCTCTCCTTGCATCCTCTAGAGTTGAGAGGATGGGATGGGCGCCTTTCTTGAGTTGCTTTGGGCCTCATTTGAACTTGTTGAAGCTTAAGCTTGTTGTTGGGCTTTCTTGGGCCTTATTTGAGCTTGGTTCCGCCTCCTTGCTAGATGTATCAGGCAAGGGTGTATCGGGAAAGGGTGTATCGAGCAAGTAGTGTATCGGCCTAGAGGAGTTCTCGGGTTAGGGAAATATCGCCCAAAGGGGTGATATCGGCCTAGGTGGTCCTTGTGACCTAGCTTCATTTGTGTCACCCTTGGTGACACTTATTTCTATTTGCTAACAAGGTGGCATAGCTTGGACAAGTGGTGGTTTGGGCGAGCACATGTGGAACATCCCTCTAGTGGACACCCACTTGACCCCTGGTGTATATACCCCCTCCTTTGCTAGTTTGTAACCCCGTTAGTCTCCTTAGTTGCTTCCCTTCTCTCTTAGTGGCTGATATCCTTTGGTGGAGATTGGAGGGTGACATCCTTGGTAGCCATAGCTCTAGTCTTCATCTTCCTCTAGTGGTGGCTGAAACCCTAGAGTGTCCTTGCTCCTATTTCTCTTGTGGTGGTGCCTTGGTGCTTGGAGCGTGGAGCTTGGAGCTTTTGACCTTGAGGAGTGTGCTTGAGGCGGTTTACATAACTCCTAACCCTAACTATACTACTTCCCTACCATGTTGCTTTGTTAATGCTATCTTGATCGGCCATGTTATCTTGCTAGATATGTTTCTTGCTTTAATGGTCATGTTGTTGCCCTAGATGAACCATGGATCTTGTTGGCCGAACCTTGGATGTGGGTTCCTAGGGCAAAACCCCTCTCTCTTAATTGTTGCGAGGTGAGCCTAGGGTCTCCTAATTCAATAGTTTGTGGTGGCGTGTTCTTGGGGCAAAACCCCTTTCTCTCTTTGGTCTTGAGAGGTGAGCTTAAGTTATAGTTGTGTGGGCAAACCCCTCTCTCCCTTAGTTTTTGAGAGGTGAGTCTACACTCTAGTTGCTTGAGCAACACCCCTCTCTCTCACCATGGATTTGAAAGAGTGAGTCTTTGGTTGGGTGTTGACCTAGTTGTTGGTTGGTTGATCGATATTGTGATGATCTACCTTGCTGCCTGATTTGTGATAGAGGTTGTGCAAGACCCCTCTCACTTAGTTGTTGAGAGGTGAGCCAACACTCTTGATCTTTTAGGGTTTGGTGGTTGTCTTGAGGTTGAAGATGAACAACCCGATAGGTTGTGTAACCCGATATCCCCTTATGCCCGATATCATTTTGTGGAGAGGTGAAACCCGATATCCCTCTCCTAGAGTTGAACTTGGACGATATGTTAGATGGGTGTCTTGTTGACCCCTTTGATCGTTATGAATCTTTACCCAAGATGTTGCCTTGCCCGATAGACTTGGATGGTCAAAATGTCTGATGGCCATTATTGGGATAGTAAGGTGATGTGGCGTTGGCTTTGTCCTTTGAGCGATATCGACCTATCACATGGATAGCCCATTATGAGTGTTATGCACCTTGTTGTCCCTTACATGATATCGACGTCCCTGCTTGTATGTGTGTGGATGATATCGTTCTACCTTGTATTGTCCTCCCATGTTTCGACCTGTTATGAGCAGTGTGCCAGTGTGCTATCGGCCTTAGGGCGTTATCAGGATGTGTTGGTTGGATGTTGCCTGATAGGGCATTAGTCTGTTATGAGTGATGACTCGGGAAGGGTGTTAGCTGTTAACCGTTATGTTGTTCTTGGGTGTTGCCCAATTTTGATGTTATAAGAGTGCTGGGCATTATCGACCTGACCTTGAGTGTTAACTCGATATGGGTGTCAACCCGAGATACATGTTGATCGATATCCATGGCAGCCCCTTTACGCAGTGTTAACCAAGACAGTGATGAATGTTACACCTTTGGTGAGGGTTGATACACCTATAGTGAGGAACGTTATGGGTTGCTATACCTTTGGTGAGGGTTGTCCCTTACCCGATATATCTATAGTGAGGTTTGTACTTTGTGTTTGGTTGGTAACCCTAATGCTTGATTGAAAAGTTATATATGATAATGTCATGCATAGATATGCTCATCCAATAGCATAATTATATCTCTCTTGATATATGCAATAAGTTTAAGATGTTCCTTGTATGAATACAGTTGTACCTCTATGTTTATGCTAACCATGCATGTACCATTTGTATGATGAGGCCATGGTGATGGCATGGCAATGATATGATGTAGAACATCAAGAGTTACAATGAACCCAATGACATATGATGGGTGTGATGTACCCTGATGGTGGGATTGAATCCCTGTGATGTTGATCGTTGAGATGGATCTTGATGATTGGAAAGAGGCCAAGTGGTAACATGTAATGTTGGATCCTTGTGATGGACCAAGATTATGTTGATGGCATTGAGAATAAGAATGACAATGTAACACATGATAATGAGATCTATGTTGTTTACTTGTGTTATAATTTACATGTTACATAACTTGGTTGAATCTTGCAATCCACTTAAAATATGTTAATTAATTACAGATGAATCTTTCATGTAGTTTGCCCTGGCCATAGATCTATCATCGTCAGGAGTTTGGTGATGGTGAAATAGGTTCTCCTAAGGGTTAACCTAGAACGCATGTTGTTGAATATGTGGGGTGCGCCTATGCCCTAAGTAGTAGTGCATGTTTAGAGCACGGTTTCAGGCCCGTGGCTCAGTGTGATTAGAGCATGGTGAACATGCCCATGACTCAGGATATGTGATAGATCATGGTGAACATGCCCATGAATCAGTGGTGATGGAGCACGGTGAATATGCCCATGGTTCGGTTTTCTAGCACCGATACCTATACCAAGGTAGGCTAGGCAGAGGGCAGCCTGACCCTGTTTGGCTAAGGCCACTTAAGCATGAGACCGCAGTCCTGCTTGTTGGTTCTTGTCCACTGACCACAAGGGAAAGAGGTTGTGGAACCTGGCTCTCCCATTGACCTTGTATGGCAATCGATTGTGACCAAGTGGTGGTCGGTTTGTATCTGAGTGGTACGACTCACTTCCTCAGGGCATAATAAATCATAATCCAGCCGTATAGTATATATTCTTAGGGCAAACACAGAACATTGGTTGAGACCTTGTTTGTATAGTTGTACTCATTATATCTTGTAGTTAATTATATGTTACTCAAATAATATGATAAGTTCTTAGATGACTTGTATTGTCAATCATGTTCTATATATTATCTGTCTATATGCCTCTTAGATATCCTGATAAGATGTTATAGAGTTAATTCCGCTCAGTATGTAGCATATATGATATGCTTATATCAGTTACCTGCTTTATCTGTTCTAGCTCTCTCGAGGTTTTATAGTTCGACGGGGAGTTATGTTTCTTGTTGGGATTGTGTTTCTCATCCCGTTAGTTTAAAACCATTTTTAGGTGGACGTGCTAGACGTGGTGGTGATCGTGGTGTTGTAGCTGAGCAGCAAGAAGAACAGTAGAAGGCAAGAGTTGGATATGTTGCTTTTGTGGTTGTTTTGTAGTAGAGTCCTAGAGTCATCATCCTTGTACTCTCAGGTCCTTGGAGGTGTTTTGACGAGGTTTCATGATGTATAGTTGATATGGCTTTCTTATCATGTTGTTGACCTGGCTAGATCTGTTATGTACATAAACAGGTGGTGAACTCTTGTATTTATGGGACATCTAGATCCTATGAGTTGTGGACATGTATCAAGTTTATGTATATTTATATAACATGTTTCCTTGTAGGATGTGGATCTGGTTGTAATAGTTCCTTTCTTATCTGCTTTCCACAATCAGTTTTAATTAACCCGTGTTTTTGGTAATATAATGTTTATGACGGTTCTGCATGTTTTCGCGTGGGGTTTCATTATCTTTGTGATGGTGGGATGTCACAAGTAGGTTGGTATTAGAGCTCTAGGTTCGCTGAGTCTATAGGGATCTAGTACTAGGTTTGTGTCTGTTCTTGTGATTTTCTCCAGATTTTCTCATAATGACCTTCTTCCCCCAGCAGAAGATAAAGCTAGAAGATGTCTAGAAATCACGAAGAGCATGCTGCCAAGAGTAGTGTTGCTGCATCATTTGATGGAGTGAGTGTGCAGGCACATGAAGATTGGGTGCCTGAGGTCCCCAAAATTGACCCACCCATTCTTGAGAATCCTGTCTTCCAGCATATCATGGAACAGGTAATGGCAACGATGAATCTCATGGTGGAGAGATTACCTGTGCCTCCGCCAAGAGCATTTGTTCCCCATGAAGAATCATTGGGTATTGGGAAGACCTTCGAGCGGCTTCGCCGAGTCGGATCTTTGGATTATGCTTGAACGGCTGATCCAGTAGATGTAGATATGTGGCTGACAGGTCTTGTGAAGTTCTTCTGGATCCTCGACATCCCCGAAGCAGACAAAGTAAAGCACATTGTCTACCTTCTGAAGGGTAGTGCTGGCCACTGGTGGGCCATCGAAGAAGAGAAGTGACCCAGTGAGGTGATCTGTTGGGACGTCTTCCGACGGGGGTTCATGAGTCGATACTTCCCGAAGACGTATCTAGATGAGAAGATCAGTCAGTTTGAGCATCTGTGCCAAGGATCTATGAAAATCACCGAGTACGAGGCTAAGTTTATGGAGTTGTTGAGGTTTTGTCCTCACATGGCAGTGACAGATGATGAGAGGATCAGATGTTTCGAGAAGGGTCTGAGTGATGAGATATCGACAACAACTGCTACATTAGAGAATAGAGAGCGCTTTGCTATGTTTTTTGATTCGGTTTGGAGGATCGAGCAATCGGCTCGGGAGAAGAAAGAGGCGATGTCCAAGAAAAAGTCTGGTTAGTTTCAGAGGCAAAGGTATGGTGGATCCAAGAAACTGAGGTTTTCTGCACCGTCTGTCGTGCAAGGTTCTAGTGCACCGTCACAGTGGTCCCCGAGTAAGGGAAAAGGGCATGGTTTTTCACCATCAAAGGCATACAACACAACCTCAGTGGTAGTGACAGGGTCGTCTAGGCCACAGCCGGGAGACCCTTTGTGCTTTCTCTATGGACAGGTCGGGCATATCAAGTGGAATTGTCCGAGGAGAGAGGTTCAAGTATCACAACCACTAAGGCAGAGTCAGAAGGTTAGTAGCACCAGAGGATGAGGACACAGTCAAGTGTCACAAGCTGGATTGTCTACTCAAGGAAGCAGAGGGTGTGGACGACATCAGGCAATGGCTAGATTCTATGCTATGAGTCAGTCGAAGGCGATAGTCAACCCGTGAGTGGTGGCATGTCAGATGGAGTTCTTTCATTCTGATTTGTCTTCTTCTTGCTTTGTATCTGTTATGGTTGATCAGGGTTCTACGCACTCTTTTATTGCTCGTAGTATGCTTGATAGTTGTCTTTTACCTGTTAGTTGTAAGAAAGATAGCTTGTTGTTAGAAACCCCTCTTGATGGTTGCTCGATGCTTTGAGAGGTGTGTCCATCTTGTGTTCTATCCTTTTCGGGACACAACGCATAAGTGGATCTCATACCACTTGATATGCATGGATTCGATATAATCCTTGGGATGGATACCTTAAAGAGGTATAAGTTTGTGCTGGACTATGGTTCCAAACAAGCGAAGTTCACTAATGATGGTGAGAAGTGGATCTTCCAAGGAGATAGGAAGATTCTTCTGACATGTTTCGTATTAGCTATGGTGGTAGAGAAGTTGTTGTAGCAGGGTTGTAGAGCGTTCTTGGCTCATGTTTTGGATTCTGAGGCAAAAGGTTTGAGTCTTCAGGACGTGACAGTTATAAGAGAGTTTGAGGATGTATTTCCTGATGAGTTTCCCGATGTTCCCCCACCTTGAGAGATTGATTTGAGATCAATATAGTTCTAGAGACATAGCCAGTTGATCAGACACCATATAGGATGGCTCCATCTGAGATGGTAGAGCTGAAGAAGTAGTTACAGGAGTTGTTGGATAAAGGTTTCATCAGACTGGGCACATCGCCGTGGGTGATAACACCAAATTTTGTGATGTTTTGGGCTGTTTTTCTGTTATCAAAACTGCCCTTTTCTACTATTTTCCTCTATTTTGTAAGCACTTTCGCAATAATTGGCCGGGCAATGCTCTTAATCCTATTTTCCATCTTTTGCATAATTTCTCCTCGTTTTGGGGCAATAAGGCCGTCCCGGCCCACAAATAAGTCCAAGTCTATTTCGGCCTTCCTGACGCCCGATACAACCTCTGCCCGATAGGGTGGAGCAATATAATGACAAACGACAAAGGGATGCCGCCAAAGAAGAAGCTGACGGACGACACCCCTTCTACCCGACAGGGAGCCAAGCTCGCCACGACAGCCCAGGCTTGTCGGGCGACACGGCCACCCACCGACCGGCGTGCCGCCCGTCACGTGACCGATAGCCGATACCCCTGTGCCGAGCGATACCAGTATCAGCTGTCCACCAACCCGCGAATGAGGAGGACACGTGGCGCTTCGAGCACCATAACTTCCCCCAACCTCTGCCTATAAATAGCAGCTACAGGGAGCCGAAAAGACAGCTTGGTCAGTTCGGATACTTAGGAATTCGGACAGTTGGGAGCCTTGAGTGTTCTTCGGAGGAAACTGCGAGAGCAGGTGTATTGCGCCCCAGTGCTCGTGCCGGGCAACACTAGGTGAGCTTCTCCTCATCCCGATAGGGAGGGGATAGTTCACTTAGGACTGTCCCGGGCGACACTACGGGCCGATATCGGCCGACGTAGATGAGCGACACAAGTGCCCGACAACAACAAATGCGTAGCTCTTAGCCCGATACGATATCAAACCGATACACTTAGCTTGTCGAGCGTGCCGCCTGAGAGGGTGTGCCGCCCGACATGAGCGTATCAGCCAAGGTCTTTGAGCGATACGGTCGACAGTCGCTGCGTGCCGCCCGAGAGGGTGTGCCGCCCGACACCTCTGTATCAGGCTAGGCCTCTGACCGATATCGGGCAGGAGAGCTACATCACCCTTTCGTCCTTATACATCAAGGAGGCGACACCTATCTTTACTTTCTATCATTTAATTTCTTACTTATGTATTGTAATTAAGACCCTTTATTTGTCTATGGGAATAGAAGATGATTAATTACTTACTGCTCTATGCTTGGTGCACAATGTTGGATGACTGCTATGTTTGATATCCGAACTCTAGCTTGCATGTTTGGATCACGTTTCGCTTAGCTAACGAATCGCGTTTTCCCGTCGCAACAACTTCGAGAGTTGTGTTGTGGCTCTAGTGTTCGGTCCGATTCTGGAGTACGAGAGTGCCTGGAACGGAGTTGCTTTAGTGACCTTTCCACTCTAATTTTAGTCCAGTGACCTCGAGAGGGGCGCTGATGCCTTATTAGAGGTACCTGCTCTGAGAGGAGGGGTACAAGACTGGTTCTACCGCCGCTTGTTTTATCGCAGTTTTACCCTTCGTACCTCGCTTTAGCTCGAGCAATATCTTTCTGTTTCCATTGCATGAAAACCCCTAAAAACTGCTAAATGACTAAAACCTTAAATCTTTCTAGTAGCTCCAGTTGGAGATAGTTTTCTTCATTTTATTTGTGACATCTTACTGCTTCCCTTTTTGGGAATTTACATCTCTTCATACCTGCCAGAGTGTAGCGTGTCGATTTCGTGTTCTCAACACTACCCCCCTTGTCCCTGTGTTCGACCCCGTATATCTACTTCGACCCCGTAAACAAAGTTGCGGGGGCCTAGAAGGAATTGGGTTTATAAATGTAAAATCTCAACTACATCAAATCCGCCTCCACTTTTGGACGCGTGATTTAGGCCGGTCAAGTTTTTGGCGCCGTTGCCGGGGACAAGGAAAAATGCACTGTTGACGAATCCGAATCCACTAACTACACTCTTGTGCCTCAAGCTCAGCAATGAGTTTGACAACACTCTTTTTCTTTTTCTTTTTCCTTATTGTTATTCTTTGCTTGAAATTAATAAATCTTTCTTCTAAACTTGATTCCTCGTGCCACTAATAGGTACTCAGAAGAACGGTGATCTGTTCCACTGAGCACCAACTCCAACCGTCATGCCACCTCGCATTGAGCCACCCCATTCTAGAGACGAACACCAAGGGAGGAGGCCTGATTCGCCCCTTCCTGAAGGCAACGACAGGTACGACGGTGACCATCAACAAGAAGATCCAGACTCAGGAGAGTACGAGGAGGACCATCACCGACACAGACGCCATCACCGTCAGAGGCAAAGAAGAAATCGGAACGATCAGGAACAACGTCGGGGAGAAAGCGACAGCAACGACTCCGAAGAGGAGGAGAAGACATTGAGAGAGTTGGTGTCCACAAAATCCAACAACTCCAGGAGCAGGTCAATATTATCCAGCTGAAGCTAGCGGATTCTACCCCATTGGTTGTCGCCTTTCAGGCAGGCGACGTCGTAGTCCCGGTCGACGATCTAAGGGATGTAGTGAAGGAAGGTGGGTGCTTGGATGTAACAGTTGCAGTCGCTTACATCCAATATATACAGCCAAAGCTAGAAGATGCATACATAGCCCCGCCCATGCTTTTCAATGACGTCTGCCTCACCGACGAAACAGGAGCGAAGAAAAAATTTCTAGCAGAATTGAGAGGTGGGATTCCAGGGACTATCTTTTTGCCAATTCTGCATTACAATCATTGGACGCTCCTAACTGTGTACACCCGGCAGCGAGCATGAATTTTCTACAATAGCTCAGACAGCAACAGGAACCATCCAGTGCCGTGTACATCAGAGCCTTTGACACCCGTCGAACGCCTAGTCTGCAAATACTACGACGAGGTGGCAAAGATGATACAACCACTCATGGACTTGCAAGAAAGCAAATGGCATGAACTCCAGTTCTGCCACCGCAGTCCGCAGCAACTTCCATTATCCAACGACTACGGCATCTACGTCCTGGAATGGATAGCAAATAAGGAAACACCTGACCAGCTCAACCACATCGTCTATCACAACAGAAGGGGCGAATATGTGTGGGATCTTCTGGCTGACGCAGGTGCAACCTCACTGGAATAAACATTATCTCACCTTAACTACTTCACAACTCTGGGACAGAGTGTGGAGCAAGTTTGGGGGGGGGGTACCATGTACCAGTGAGGGAGGTACAAATTTTGTCTGAATTTTCTAACTTAATCTTCTTCATTCTTTTGTCTCCAATTCTTTATTCTTTTGTTCTTGCCTGTATCATTTGTACATATATGTGTTTATGTCAAAATTTTGAAAAATTTTGCTTATTTTGTTCCCATGCATATGTACAAAGTCGCTATATTAGTAAAAACCTGATGCAACTGCTTGCAAAGTTAGTTTTATTTGTGCTTAATGAGATGCAAGTTTTTTTATATCTTTCTGATAATGTTGCTTCAAACAAACTGAAGATTACGTTTTTCTGTGCCAAAAATTTTGAAAAATATAATAATCTCGCAAACAGCTAAGAGACGAGTATGGAGAAGGAAAAAGATGTCCAAACAGTAAGAATCTTTTGTTTCCCTTTACCCAAAAAAAATCCCAAAAAGAGAAAGCGGCCTTATGAGAGTGAATAAAAAAGCATGAGAGTTGTGCCCAATAAAAGAAAATATATATATATATATACACACTTGTTTTCCAAAAGTACCCATCTTTAGGCATGGTAGATCCGGGGCAGTGGTACGTAGGATGTGAAATCACTGCTCTAAAGCCAACTGGCTTGGACTGCAGGGACCACTTGCCCGTTAACGGACCCTTACCTGGATGGACTGATGGGAAACAAGAAGAAAAACCCAAAAAACCTTAGCCTAGCCCTTACACAACTTTCTACCCTAAAAATAAAGCTGCTTGGTGTGGAAGCTAACTTCGGAATCATACACTAAAGTCTCGCTGAAGCTGTAGAGAAAAATATTTACTGAAACAATAAGGAAGGAAACGCAAGGTCTTTTGTTCGTAGTGGGGCAGCATTATCTCTAAAGGCATCGCGATTCTTGTTTTACCTCTTGGCCTGAGAACTATACTGCGCAAGAAGAAGCATCGCTAAATAAAGTTTGAATATTGATTGAGGACAATCAAAACACTAAGTTTGGGGGAGTTGATAACACCAAATTTTGTGATGTTTTAGGCTATTTTTCTGTTATCAAAACTGCCCTTTTCTGCTATTTTCCTCTATTTTGTAAGCACTTTCGCAATAATTGGCCGGGCAATGCTCTTAATCCTATTTTTTCATCTTTTGCAGAATTTCTCCTCGTTTTGGGGCAATAAGGTCATCCCGGCCCACAAATAAGTCCAAGTCTGTTTCAGCCTTCCTAACGCCCGATACAACCTCTTCCCGACAGGGTGGAGCGATACAATGATGAATGACAAAGGGATGCCGCGCAAGAAGAAGCTGACGGACGACACACCTTCTACCCGACAGGGAGCCAAGCTCGCCACGACAGCCCAGGCTTGTCGGGCGACACGGCCACCCACCGGCCGGCGTGCCGCCCGTCACGTGACCGATAGCCGATACCCCTGCGCTGAGTGATACCAGTATCGGCCATCCACCGACCCGTGAATGAGGAGGACACGTGGCGCTTTGAGCACCATAAATTCCCCCAACCGCTACCTATAAATAGCAACTACAGGGAGCCGAAAAGACAGCTTGGTCAGTTCAGATACTTCAGAATTTGGACAGTTGGGAGCCTTGAGTGTTCTTCGGAGGAAACTGCGAGAGCAGGTGTATCGCGCCCCAGTGCTCGTGCCGGGCGACACTAGGTGAGCTTCTCCTCATCCCGAGAGGGAGGGGACAGTTCACTTAGGACCGTCCCGGGCGACACTGCGGGCCGATATCGGCCGACGTAGATGAGCGACACAAGTGCCCGACAACAACAAATGCGTAGCTCTTAGCCCGACACGATATCAAACTGATACACTTAGCTTGTAGAGTGTGCCGCCCGACATGAGCGTATCGGCCAGGGTCCTTGAGCGATACGGTCGACACTCGGTGCGTGCCGCCCGAGAGGGTGTGCCTCCCGACACCTCTGTATCGGGCTAGGCCTCTGACCGATATCGGGCAGGAGAGCTACAACACCCTATTGTCCTTCTACATCAAGGAGGCGACACCTATTTTTACTTTCTGTCATTTAATTCTTTACTTATGCATTGTAATTAAGACCCTTTATTTGTCTATGGGAATAGAAGATGCTTAATTACTTGCTGCTCTATGCTTGGTGCACAATGTTGGATGACTACTATGTTTGATATCTGAACTCTAGCTTGCATGTTTGGATCGCGTTTCTCTTAGCTAACGAATCGTGTTTTCCCGTCGCAAAAACTTCGAGAGTTGTGTTGTGGCTCTAGTGTTCGGTCCGATTCTGGAGTACGAGAGTGCCTGGAACGGAGTTGCTTTAGTGACCTTTCCACTCTAATTTTAGTCCAATGACCTCGAGAGGGGCGCTGATGCCTTGTTAGAGGTACCCACTCTGAGAGGAGGGGTACAGGATGGGTTCTACCGCCGCTTGTTTTACCATAGTTTTACCCTTCGTACCTCGCTTTAGCTCGAGCAATATCTTTCTGTTTTCATTGCATGAAAACCCCTAAAAACTTCTAAATGACTAAAACCTTAAATCTTTCTAGTAGCTCCAGTTGGAGATAGTTTTCTTCGTTTTATTTGTGACATCTTATTGCTTCCCTTTTTGGGAATTTACATCTCTTCATACCTGCCAGAGTGTAGCGTGTCGATTCCGTGTTCTCAACACAACCCCCCTTATCCCTGTGTTTGACCCCGTATATCTACTTCGACCCCGTAAACAAAGTTGTGGGGGCCTAGAAGGAATTGGGTTTAAAAATGTAAAAGGTCGACTACCTCAAATCCTCCTCCACTTTTGGACGCATGATTTAGGCCGGTCAGTGGGGTGCGCCAGTTCTGTTCGTAAAGAAGAAGGATGGATCAATGCATCTGTGCATAGATTACCGGCAGTTGAACAAAGTTATGATCAAGAACAAGTACCCTTTTCCAAGGATAGACGACATGTTTGATCAATTGTGTGGTGCTACAGTGTTCTCAAAGATCGATCTATGGTCTGGATATCATCAGTTGAGGATCAAGGATGAGGGCATACCAAAGTCAGCTTTCAGGATGAGGTATGGTCACTTTGAGTTTGTGGTTATATCGTTTGGGCTAACCAATGCACCTGCTTCTTTCATGGATCTGATGAACAGGGTGTTCTGTCCGTTTCTAGATCAATTTGTTGTGGTCTTCATAGATGACATCTTGATCTATAGTCGGGATAGTCAACAGCATGAACAACATCTTTGACAAGTGTTGAGTCTCCTTCGCCAACACTAGTTGTATGCCATGTTTAGTAAGTGCGAATTCTGGTTGGAGGAAGTGACTTTCTTGGGTCATGTGATATCGGCGGAAGGAGTCAGAGTTGATCCCAAGAAGGTGGAGTCAGTTGTAGAGTGGGAGCAACTAAAGACGTCGACTGAAGTTTGTAGTTTTCTGGGTTTAGCAGGATACTACCAGAGGTTTATAAAGAGCTTTAGTGTGATCGCGCTACCGTTGATGAATTTGACCAGGAAGGATGTACCTTTTATTTGGGATGATCGTTGTCGGCGAGCTTTTCAAAGCTTGAAGGAGAAGCTGACTAGTACTCCAGTGTTGGTGTTGCCAGAGCCTGGGAAAGGCTATGTGGTTTTCTACGATGCTTCTAAGAAAGGCTTAGGTTGTGTGCTGATGCAGGAAGATCATGTGGTTTCTTTTGCTTCCTGACATCTTAAGAAACATGAGGAGAGTTATCTGACACATGATTTGGAGCTGGTAGTGGTGGTCCATGCATTAAAGATTTAGAGACACTATCTTTATGGGGAAGTGTGTCAGATCTTTACAGATCATAAGAACCTAAAGTATATCTTCTCGTAGAGTGAGCTGAACATGCGACATGATCGCTGGATGGAGCTTATCAGTGATTATGATTACACCATCTAGTATCATCCTGGTAAGGCAAACGTGATAGCTGATGTGCTTAGTAGGAAGTCTTCTTCTCTTCCTACGAAGAAGGCATGGTTGAGTTCGTTGATATGCCATAAGCGGGATATGTTCGTCTCTTTGTGGCAGGTGAATGTACAGTTGAAAGTTTCCTTATTGGAAGGAATGTTGGCATAGATGCAAGTGTAGCCTACATTGAGGCAGCAGATCAAAGAAGCACAACAGGTAGATGCTATAGTTCAGTTGATCCGGACAGAATTTGGCAGCAAGAAGCGTGATGGCTTCCATGAGTCTGAGGATGGACTAGTTTGTTATCATAACATAATGATGGTTCCCGATGTTGATGATTTGAGGAAGTTAGTGCTCGAGGAAGCTCACACATTGATGTATGCTATGCATCCAGGTGTCACCAAGATGTATCATAATATGAGGTACCTGTATTGGTGGCATGGCTTGAAGAGAGATGTGGTCGAGTATGTGGCTAGGTGTGCGGTATGCCAGCAGGTTAAGGCTGAGAATCAGAAGCCGGTAGGTACGTTGCAACCCATGCCGATACCGCAGTGGAAATGGGATCATGTAACCATGGATTTCGTAGTTCATCTTTTGAGGACAGCTAGAAATCATGATTCCATTTGGGTGATAGTGGATAGATTGACGAAGTCTGCCCATTTTATACCTGTGAAAATGACATATACAACAGAGAAGCTTGCTCAGGTGTATGTGGATGAGATAGTGCATTTTCACGGTGTGCCCACAACAATAGTCTCTGACCGAGGTCCTTAGTTCACGAGTCATTTTTGGGAACAGTTGCACAGAGCATTGGGAATGCAGTTGAGGTTCAGTACCGCTTTCCATCCGCAGACCGATGGACAGTCTGAAAGGACTATTCAGACTTTGGAGGATCTTCTCCGAGCTAGTGTTTTGCAGTTCCTAGGCAGTTGGGACGTGCATCTCAGTTTGATAGAGTTCGCCTACAACAACAGTTACCAACGGAGTATCGACATGGCACCTTATAAGGCTTTATATGGAAGGAAGTGTAGATCTCCTTTATGTTGGTATGAGTCTGGCGAGTATCAACTTTTGGGTCCTGAGTTAGTGTAGCAGACGACAGAGAAGATCAAGGTGATACAGCAACAGTTGAAAGTTGCACAGGATAGACATAAGTCGTATGCAGATAATTGTCGATGACCTCTAGAGTTCCAGGTGGGAGACAAGGTGTATCTCAAGGTCTCTCCATGGAAAGGCGTGCTGAGGTTTGGTCGGAAAGGAAAGTTGTCTCCTAGGTATATGGGGCCATATCTGGTGATAGCACGTGTTGGCAAAGTGGCTTACAAGTTAGAGCTACCGCCAGAGTTGCACAGGTTGCATCCAATGTTCCATGTCAGTATGCTGAAGAAAAGTCATCCAGGCATAGAGACAGTGATACAGCCGGTTGAGGTTGAGCTTGATGAAAATGTGACCTATGAGGAAGGTCCAGTGTTGATCCTTGACATAAGAGTAAAGAAGCTAAATAGGAAGGACCTAGTTCTTGTGAAGGTTCTTTGGCATCATCGTGGCATTGAGGAAGCCACGTGGGAGCTTGAGGAAGAGATGAGGAGGAAGTATCCCTCGCTTTTCTCTTCGGATTTTGGTGGCAAAATCCTTTTGTAGGGGTTTATGGCTTGTAAAGACCCTGACCTTCATTTTGGGCTTACCATGTTTGCTTTGACTAAACCTTGTGTTTAGATGTTTGCTAATCACCTGAGTTGGGGTTAGGGCTTGTTTGTGCTTTGTTGAGAGGTTGAGGTGCAACTTGCAAATTACCCAAGTTTTAGGGTGATATCGGCCTAGGTGGTCCTTGTGACCTAGCTTCATTTGTGTCACCCTTGGTGACACTTGTTGCTCTTTTCTAACAAGGTGGCATAGCTTGGACTAGTAGTGGTTTGGGCGAGCACATGTGGAGCAGCCCTCTAGTGGACACCCACTTGACCCCCTTGTATATATACCCCCTCCTTTGTGAGTTTGTAACCCCTTTTGTCTCCTTAGTTGCTTCCCTTCTCTCTTGGTGGCTGATATCCTTTAGTGGAGCTTGGAGGGAGGCATCCTTGGCAGCCATAGCTCTAGTCTTCTTCTTCCTCTAGTGGTGTCTGAAACCCTAGAGTGTCCTTGCTCCTTCTTCTCTTGTTGTGGTGCCTTGGCGCTTGGAGTGTGGAGCTTGGAACTTGGAGCTTTTGAGCTTGAGGAGTGTGCTCGAGGTGGGTTACATAACTCCTAACCCTAACTATACTACTTGCCTACCATGTTGCTTTGTTAATGCTATGTTGATCAGCCATGTTACCTTGCTAGATATGTTTCTTGCTTTAATGGTCATGTTGTTGTGGTGCCTTGGTGCTTGGGTGTTGACCTAGTTGTTGGTTGGTTGGCCGATATGGTCATGATCTACCTTGCTGCCTGATATGTGATAGAGGTTGTGCAAGACCCCTCTCACTTAGTTGTTGAGAGGTGAGCCAACACTCTTGATCTTTTAGGGTTTGGTGGTTGTCTTGAGGTTTAAGATGAACAACCCGATAGGCTGTGTAACCCGATATCCCCTGATGCCCGATATCATTTTGTTGAGAGGTGAAACCCGATATCCCTCTCCTAGAGTTGAACTTGGACTATATGTTAGATGGGTGTCTTATTGACCCCTTTGACCATTATGAGTCTTTACCCAAGATGATGCCTTGACCGATAGACTTGGATGACCGATATGTCTTATGGCCATTATCAGGATAGTAAGGTGACATGGTGTTGGCTTTGTCCTTTGAGCAATATCGACCTATCACATGGATAGACCGTTATGAGTGTTATGCACCTTGTTGTCCCTTGCATGATATCGACATCCCTGCTTGTATGTGTGCATGGACGATATTGTCCTACCTTGTATCGTCCTCCCATGTTTTGACCTGTTATGAGCAATGTGTCAGTGTGCTGCCAATTATCGGCCTTAGGGCATTATTGGGATGTTTTGATTGGATGTTGCCCGATAGGGCATTAGCCCATTATGAGTGATGACTCGGGAAAGGTGTTAGCTGTTAACTGTTATGGTGTTCTTAGGCATTTCCCGATTTTGATGTTATAAGAGTGTTGGGCGTTATCGGCCTGACCTTGAGTGTTTACCCGATATGGGTGTCAACCCGAGATACATTTTGATTGATATCCATGTCAGCCCCTTTACGCCATGTTAACCAATACAATGATGAACGTTACACCTTTGGTGAGGGTTGATACACCTATAGTGAGGAACGCTATGGGTTGTGATACCTTTGGTGAGGGTTGTCCCTTACCCGATATATCTATAGTGAGGTTTGTACTTTGGGTTTGGTTGGTAACCCTAATGCTTGATTGAAAAGTTATATATGATAATGTCATGCATAGATATGCTCATCCAATAGAATAATTATATCACTCTTGATATATGCAATAAGTTTAAGATGTTCCTTGTATGAGTACAATTGTACCTCTATGCTTATGTTAACCATGTAGGTACCATTTGTATGATGAGGCCATGGTGATGGCATGACAATGATATGATGTGCAACATCAAGAGTTACGATGAACCCAGTGACATATGATGGGTGTGATGTACCCTGATGGTAGGATTGAATCCCTGTGATGTTGATCCTTGAGATGGATCTTGATGATTGGCAAGTGGCCAAGTGGTAACATGTAATGTTGGATCCTTGTGATGGATCAGGATGATGTCTATGGCGTTGAGAATAAGAATGACAATGTAACACATGATAATGAGATCTATGTTGTTTACTTGTGTTATAATTTACATGTTACATAACTTGGTTGAATCTTGAAATACACTTAAAATATGTTAATTAATTACAGATGAATCTTTCATGTAGTTTTCCCTGGCTATAGATCCATCATCGTCAGGAGTTTGGTGATGGTGAAACAAGTTCTCCTAAGGGTTAACCTGGAACGCATATTATTGAATATGCGGGGTGCGCCTACGCCCTAAGTAGTAGTGCATGTTTAGAGCATGGTTTTAGGCTCGTGGCTCAGTGTGGTTAGAGCATGGTGAACAAACCCATGACTTAGGATATGTGATAGAGCATGGTGAATAGGCCCATGGCTCAGTGATGATGGAGCACGATGAACATGCCCGTGGCTCAGTTTTCTAGCACTGATACATGTACCAAGGTGGGCTAGGCAGAGGGTAGCCTGACCCTGTGTGGCTGAGGCCACTTAAGCATGAGACTGCAATCCTACTTGTTGGTTCTTGTACACTGACCACAAGGGAAAGAGGTCATGGAACATGGCTCTCCCATTGACCTTGTATGGAAATCGATTGCGACCAAGCGGTGGTCGGTTTGGATCTGAGTGGTACAACTCACTTCCTCAGGGCATAATAAATTGTAATCCAGCCGTATAGTATATTTGCTTAGGGAAAACACAGAACATTGGTTGAGACCTTGTTTGTATAGTTGTCCTCATTATATCTTGCAGTTAATTATATGTTCCTCAAATATTATGATAAGTTCTTAGTTGGCATGTCTTATCAATCATGTTCCATATATTATATGTCTATATGCCTCTTAGATATCCTGATAATATGTTATAGAGTTAATTCCGCTTAGTATGTAGCATATATGATATGCTTATATCAGTTACTTGCTTTATCAGTTCTAGCTCTCCCGAGGTTTTATAGTTCGGCGGGGAGTTATGTTTCTCGCTAGGACTATGTGTCTCACCTTGTTGGTTTAAAACCCTTTTTAGGTGGACGTGCTAGATGTGGTGGTGATCGTGGTGTTGCAGCTGAGCAACAAGAAGAATAGTAGAAGGCAAGAGTTGGATATGCTACTTTTGTGGCTGTTTTGTAGTAGAGTCCTAGGGTCATCATCCATGTACTCTCAGGTCCTTGGAGGTGTTTTGACGAGGTTTCACGATGTATATTTGATATGTCTTTCTTATCTTGTTGTTGACCTGGCTAGGTCTGTTATGTAAATAAATAGGTGGTGAACTCTTGTGTTTATGGGATAGCTAGATCCTATGAGATGTGGATATGTATCAAGTTTAAGTATATTTATATAACATGTTTCCTTGCAGGATGTGGATCTAGTTGTAATAGTTCCTTTCTTATCTACTTTCCGCAATCGGTTTTAATTAACCTGTATTTTGGTAATATGATGTTTATGATAGTTAGACACGTTTTTGCGTGGCATTTTTCTATCTTTGTGATGGCGGGATGTCACAATAGGGGTGTGGGGTTCCAAGGTATAACATATTTCATATCACCATATTGGGTTTCATTACCATATCGGGTTTCATTACCATATCGAGTTAGCCGGAATAGCCTTGGGCATCGAAAAAGCCGATAAACAAGAATGGACAAAAGTTGTCATTGAAACTGACTGCCAGAAAGCGATGAAGATGATAGCAGATGAAGCCAAGCAATATCCAAGGTTTGCCTACTGGTTAACGGAAATTAAAAGAGTTATGCAATGATATACGATGCAGTATAGTTGTAGAGAAAACAATTGGCTAGCTAACAGACTAGCCAAATTACATCTTAAGAGTAGATCAGATTTTCACTACTATGAAGAACCTCCGCATGAAATATTGAATGATGTATCTGTAATCACCACTTATTGAATAAAGAGGTGCTTCAACCCGATATCGGTTTGTGCCATGATGATGTCATCATCATCAAGCTATAGACTTTCATCCCTTACTATTCTATTTCATGGATAACGGTCCTATGGAACTATTAGAATTCATAGAATCATCAATAATTCAATAAAAATCGAAATTGAAAGTAGATCAACAAGTATAGCAAGATTGAAGGTGATTAATAACATGATTGGGTTCAAGTTATATAACCCACCTCAAGAACAACTTCAAAGATCCAAGCTCCAAAGCTTCATGTTCCCAAGGTTTAAGATGAACTTATCAAATATCCAAGACTTGTTCACAACTCCTCTATATGCAAATAATTACCATAGATAAGAACTTGGTGAAGAAGAAAAGAAAGGAAGAATCATAACCTGAGATTCATACTTCAGCCAAGGTTGAAGATGACCATAGCTTCACCTTAAGCTTAAGGCTCAAGCTCATCCTTTCTCCTTAACTAATATGCATGACATCTAAAAGAAAGAGAGTTGTATAATTCAAAAAGTTTCACTAGTAGGTGAAAGGAGTGGTATATATACTTGAGGCTCATGAGAGAGAGTGTATAAGAGGTGTCATCACCTTATAATACTAGGTGACACATGTCCATGCATGGTTTGGCATGTGTCCATGCATGCACACATATTTATCTTGACATGAAAAACTCTTGGGGATAATCTAGGGATAATATTTTGGCCATTAGTTATCTTGTTGAATAAGATATTTCAACCCAACATCACTTTATTCACAAACTGATACAACTTTTCCAAGGAAAGTTGTAAACCAATATCCATCATCTTATTGAGGTGCTTAACTCGTAATGTCCTTTGATAAGAGTTGAAAAAATGATATGGGACATCCTCTATGGATTCTTGTCCAATAGGCACTCCCATGTAAGCTCTACAACTCAATACAACTCATTTTAGGATTTCAACCATACAAATCTTCTTGGTCTTTTCATCACCAAGAATACCATCACTCAAATATGATTCAAACATGGTGAATCTTTATTTATATATCCTATAGATGATGCTAAGAGAGATTATGGAAACTCTAGAGGTGGTAATTTTCCTATCAACCCTACATTTTGGGTAAATTGCAATTTGCACCAAAATTGGTACACAAGGCACAAGTATTATTCAAACAAGCTCCAACTTGGAACTTAGGCTTTCCACAAGACACCCCTTAGCATAATTATCTCTCTTATGATTCTAAAGCACTTGATTCACGTTCAAAATGTGACATGTTGCAATATAACCCCTCATCTTGGGTAAATTGCAATTTACACCCAAACTATCATATAATGCACAAACAGTTTGCAAATAAACTCAAACTTGAAAATTAAACTCTCCTTGAGTTTTATTTACTATTCAAAAGATTAAAACAAGTTTATAAATAACTTACTTAAGCAAAACTTCTAGTATTATGGCATAACCCAGGTCAGGGATGTTACACCTTCATTACCGACCATCTTATTGTCAACCTGTGCTGCCAACTCTCTTCATCTTTTAACAAATTCAGTAAAATATTTCTCAAGATTTTTTATGAGGGCTATGAAGTTTCCTCTAGTTGGAATCTAGTAAATGTTCCACACATACTGACCGGTAGACTAATGCATCCTATGACTTCATTGTCATCTCCTTTTTTGGTTGTACCAAGATAATGATGGCCATTCAAGTGAACTTTAGAAGAGCGCGATCAACACCTTGTCATCATCTTACACTTCAACCATGTTGGATCAATACGTACAGATCTAGAGTTTTGGATCTCCACACCCTTTGTATTTTGAGAACTTTAGGACCTCAAATTTCTTAGGCATACATGTATATAAGAAGTGAAGTCATTTAACTATTATAGTTCCAATTTCTAGGCCTACATTTCCTTCGATTACATTTATAGTGATTCCATTATAATCTTTGATGGTTCTTATATGACATTAGAGCTTAAACCAACATGGGTTATAAGGAGCCTAGGTGGTGGTATCATCGATACTCTAGCTTTTGGATTTGCCTATTGGTTTGACCAGAAAGGCATGAATCGATTTGATATGGGGACACCGGTAAGGGGGGAGGGGACATTCATTATAGGATAGTGGGGCCCTTCCCTATCTTGTTATTGTATGGTTCAACATCACCTGTAAGACCTTTAAATCGATCCACTACAAGTATCCAAACTTTTAATCCTCCCCTAGTAGGTTGAGCTACAATAGGTTCATGATTATATAGAAATAGGTGTTGCATGCTTTGTGGGGCATAGGCTATTCAGGCTAAGGCAGGTTCATAATGGGAATATAGCATGGGTAATTTGAGGGATAGACTAACATCCCTTTCTGAAAGGAAACATTCTTTGTGAAGGGTTTGTGGTGATATTTTTATTTGCTTCTTTGATATTCAAAATGTCTAGATATTTTTTCATGATGTAAGACATGTACTTTCATGTTTTTTAAAATAGGATCAGTCAATGAAGGTGTGATGAATGAGGCCATATAAGTTGAGTCATTGATGTTGTTTGAATAGCTACTCATATTAAGGCTTATGTCTTTCATGTTGACCTTGACTTTTTTTGGATCTAGCACCAAAGACGTATATATTGTTCTATTTGCTCATTGTTTTCCTATGGAATGACATGAGTATTATCTCAATGGATTATATTCTTAGATGATGCTATATGTGCATGAGAATGGAGCAAATAAATGCTTATTCTGAGGGTTCACCTTCTAGTAGAAGTACCCATGATGAAACTACATGCAACACTACACATAAATAATATAGCCTAAGAAGGATGTCATACATAAACATGCCCCTTGTAAAAGGGGGCTTTGAAATATGGTGCAAAATTTTATGTAACTATAATTTCCCCTTGCATAGAAACATGGCAATGATAGGGAAATGTTTGAATTGGGAAAGGGTACAAAAAAAAATTTGCCCCTTGCCAGATCATCATTCTTAACTCATTCTTATGTTTTTGAAGTGTCGTAAAAAAGGAAAGAACAATTTGAGGGGTGGGTTGAGATTGAAAAGGCTTCATCAAGTAGTCATGAGTTAACTTTGTGAGTGGCTAGGATATACTCAGATAAAGTTCCTTACGTGTAACCATGTGGGACTTTTAACATCTAATGTCTTACCCATACATAGATATACCAGCATGTAGTTGTTAGTCATAATTGGATACCATTATGGTTTAAATAAGAAAGTCATCATATGTAGATGAATAAACAGAGGGGTGAGGCTCCATTTAGAGGAATCATGTCTGATCTACTTCCATCCACCCTCATAGACAATATGTGGAAGCACATAGTTTTCTTCATTTCTCCACATGTCTCCATTAGGAGTGATGATAGGTCAAAATCAAGATATCGAGTTTTATTTGACATGGTTTATGAAGGGAGGGATGATCATTCTCTTGTCTATTTTCAAGTTTGTAAGAACTTGTCAATAAATGTTGTATTTCTTATTCTTTATACAAAGTCAGGGCTTATTTATTATGCTATCTTTGTACTCAAATGTCTCAAGGTTTTGATATTATCCAATATGCCATGATGACCGGATTCTAAGTAGGTACATGATCCTCAATGATCTTTGGGACCATGTGACTTCATCTCAGCAAATTTTTAGTACTTTCTAAAATCTTCTAGGGGGATTGTATCATCAAAAAAGGAGATGAGAATTCAACAAAATCTCACCATAGAATTTTTGGGGTCTGGAAAGAGTAGGTTTATGTAGTTCAGCTTTAGGTTGGCCTGATGTGGCTCAAGTTTGCAAAAAAAGAATTGAAAAATAGGGGATCAGAATCTTCAAGCTAATAGGGTTTTAAATAAGGTTGTTAACAAAAGGTCACAATTCACACAACATTTAGACATTGTTTTGGGTTTTAAAAAAGGGTTTACCAAGGGGTCAAAAGTTTGACATCATTTTGACACTATCTTGGGTTTTCAAAAGGGGATTACCAATGCATCAAGAGTTTAACAAAATTTTAATGTTATCTTGGGTTTTAAAAAAGGGTTTACCAAGAGGTCAGGAGTTTGACAACATTTCAATTCTATCTTAAGGTTTCAAATGGGTTTATCACAATCTCAATATACTTTTCAAAAAACAAGCATCTGTCCCCATTTTAGCCCACATGGATTTGACGAATATTCCCTCACATCACCACACATGTTCATGCAAGAGGTGAAATGGATGTTGTTATCTACACTAGGGATGCAACATACTTCTCTCCTATATAGTTCTTTGGGTTCACCAAGCTAGAGTAATACCCTTAACATACCTCATGATCACAATGACCAAAATCAATTTTTGTATGAGGGAGTAGGAAGGTTCAGGGCTAAGTATTATCTCACTTGTCTGGGGTATCTTCCATTACTAATATCCTAGTGTCTTTTTGTCTTTGCAACGTGAGTGTTGTGATTCCATACTTATTACTGTAGAGAGGGAATAGTGTGAAGTGTAATGTATTGATTTATAAAACCAAGAACTCAAGTTTCTAATAACAAAGTAATGTGAGGGACTTCAAATTTACATGATAGATATAAGAATAATAATGCAATTCATTAATGTAATTTTTTGAATTTTTTTTATTAAGTAGTATTTTCTATAAGCAACTTGCAAGGTAACAAAGCATATGGACCATGCATAGATTTTCATAAGCAACCTAATCAACAATCATGAAATTGTTATTCATTTAAAAGCTAGAGGAATGGGGCTAACTTGTAATGTATGCCCATGATCCTTATTTTCTTTTTAAAACTATTTTTTATTTCTTTTTGAATGGTTAACAAAATAACTCCAAAACAACAACAAAATACTAAAAGAAAAAGAAAAGAAAGAAAGAGAAATGATGCAAACAAGACTTGAAGGTTGAAAAAGTGACTTTAAGGTTGTGAGAGGGAATACATGTAATGAGGACATGTCAACCTTAAGAGGAAATGTAATAAAGTATTACTACCATGGCATCCAAGACAACATGATCGTGGGACCAGCCCCCCTTTCCCCAAATATCATATAATAATGATTTGTCATTCCCTCTCACAATTTCCTAAAAATGTGTGACAAAGGGGAATACATCGATTTATGGGATACCCCTTAAATGTGTGGATGACCAATGATCTTTTAGGACTAGGCCAAATGATCACTAAGTAACATTTTTGGTCTGAGATTAAAATCCCTCATATGACATACGGTCGTGCATTCAAGAAAAGGCATGCGAAAAATGACAACCTTATAGATAAAAGACTAAATAAAAAAGGAGAGACCCTACACTACACATAGAATACCCTTCAGATGTGTGGTTCATAGATTCACGGATAAGACTGATGGGCTTTGACTTCTTTTTCAAACCACAATAGGACTGAGAATCCATAGGAAATAGGCTACATGATCACCAAGTAATAGTTTTAAATGTGGGCCTAATCATCCCTTCTATGCCTTGAGGTCATATATCCAAAAGAGGAAATAACCAAAATGGAACCCTCATTGATAGAATCCTAGATAAAAAGGAGAAATCTTATGGAGCAAATTAGCAACACACACTCTTTCCATAAAGTCTAAAAAAGAAAAATAAAAATATAGATCTTGTCAGGAATCAAGTCCCCATCGAGTTTAGAGTATGAAGAGGTTCATTCGTTGTAGTGAAACCAAATGGGTGTACCTCAATGGACATGACAGAAGAAAGGAGGACTCCCCACCACGTTTATAAGGTAAAATGAGGAAAATTATGACAAGATTTGTAAAGTAGGTGGAGAAGACAAAAGGAACAATTGGAGATCATGTAAGGAGTCACGTAACACATGAGGAAGGTTTAGGCACCTCATGATTCCCTTTTTGTTGCATTAATGCCAATGAGGTCCAAAAGATTTTGTTTTTATAATAGGCTTATATGTCTAAGATGAAGTGATTAGAAACCACATGAAAATCAAGCATTAGATATAAAAAAAATTATATGTGTGGTTATCAAATTAGGTTGCTCATATCTTCACACCATTGGAGAATTGGAAGGGGGATAGAGAGGGGATACAAGAATGCTAAGATAACAACATGCAAAACAGATACAAGAGATATATAATACCGAATAGCATAAACTCCAAGTTCTCATATATTCACACTATTGAATAGGTGGAAATGGGAGAGATATAGAGATCTACATATTTGTTAGGCTCAATCTATCTTGCTTTAACATCATAGGGGGAAGAGGCAGATGTATACTCTCTTTTTCCTCTTAGATTTAGAGGTAGGAAAGAATAGATATAGGTGTTTGGATCTTGAAAGGATATCCTAAGGGAGGGGATGAAATCTCTAGCCTCAGTGTCAATGTTTGGACAACGTCCAAGCTCTGTAAATGGGTTATCATCAAAAGTTTCTTTTTTCGTACATCTTTTGGACAACTCTCACTAGGTGTCATCCCTTTTCAATGTTAGCTATGAGGCCATATTTATAGAGGTTAGGGGTTACCTAGGGTTAGGGTTCAAGAGGGGAGTCTCAAAGGCAAATGGGAATGGGAGGGTGCATATTAAATGGGCTTCCTCCCTTAGAGTATTCTAGATGTTTTTAACATGCAGTCTATATGAATTGGTCAATGTGAGAAGTGTAGGGAGTGTGTTGACCATTCGTCCCCATTCTAGAGCCTTTTAGATGCATTTTGATTGCGTTATTGTTGACTCAATTAAAGTAGTAAGCACAGAAGAATGTGGTGCATGACTATCCCCCGCCCCTTTTGGGGACTTCAAAGCACAGAAATGGGATGCCTAGTGGGCCCAAAATAGGCGGTAAAATAAGGTGTGTACTAAGTGTGATCCATGCCTAACTTTATCCTCTCTGGACATAATGGTCAGATTGTAAAATACATACTTGAGCTGAAAATCTTGTCTAACGTGAATGAGACCAAGCTATGGAACTATGTTGGCTCGGGCCTCGATGGCATTTCCAAATCAATGTAGTTCGTAGAAGATCATCTTTCAATTGGACATATGTTATGGTTGGCACATTTCCCTCTCTTGGAAATTTTAATGTCTGAATTGTATACAAATGACCTCTAATCATGAGAGACATAGAGTGTTTTTTGCTTATTCATCATGTAATTGTCAAACATATTGATTTTTGAATCTATATTGATATTTGATCCTGGATCTAATCACCAATTCTCATATCAGTTGGATATGTTGAGTATCACACTGAATCATCTTTTTCATAACTTGACATCCCTTCGGATGTTACTTACAGATCTAAGATGTTAGTACTACTTTCTCTCACTCTAGGGTGATCTTTAACACCTCTTAGCTAGATTTTGCTGACTATGGTAATGCAAATAGTTCATAGTGAATATGTTTTGAACTGAAGTTTACTCACATATGTATGTCATATTCTTCCATCATTCGTATTGAAAAAATTGTCACAATTTCATTTGTTCAGTAATTAGATTTGGCGAACTAAAAAATTGAGTGTCAACACCATATACAATCATTATTCTTCTAGATGTGTAGGAGTCAAGGTCTGTTTAGTCAAAATTTGAAACAAGTTTCAATCACTATTCTGGAATCGGACTGGACCAACCGGTCAGACGTGTGAAGCGGTGGTCAACCTATCTAAAATCCTAAAAAATTGGTCATGTGTTCTAGTCCTATTCAAATGGTCAGAAACACGATCCAACATATCCAATCAGTTGACCGGATCAAACCAGACCGAAGCAATGGTTCAATTAGAAGAAAAAACAATAAAAAAAACAAAACAACTCTTGGCTTGCCTAACTAATTATACAAATTCCAGATATGTGTAAGGAAATACTCACACACCCAACAACTAACATTGTTTCTCATGACACGAGAAATATGACCGCAAAGATAAACCCTGGCCCCATGGACCCTCTAAAATTTCATGAGTTAAAGTAATTTGAGGTTATAGTTTAGGAGTCACTAGTAAAAATTGGGACATTATTCACGAGTGAGTCCTGTCACAAACCCCTCTCTACATGCCCTCACAAATAGGGACGGTTGTGGGTCTGGCCCTCACAAATGGTCCGTGAAGAGAACTCACGTGACAAATACCAGTGGCCCTCACAAATACAATTGTCACAGACCAACTGACCCTCAAGAATGTTATATTGAGGGACTATTTAGCCTTCATAAATACATTTTTAAGGGACTATTTAGCCTTCATAATAACATTATTGAGGGCATGTTTAGTTCTCATAAATACATTTTTGAGGGACTTGATGGTCCTGGAGAATATATTTTTGAAGGGATAATGCCTTCATTAATATTATTTTTGAGGGGCTATGTGGTCGTCATCAATGCAATTTTGATGGTCAATCTGGACCTTCATCAATATATTTATGAAGGACTATATTAAATGATTTAGTTATTGATTATTGAATGATTTATTAATTGTTACTATAGTGAATATCAAATTTTAAATGAAAACTTTGTATACATAACCTCAAGCAATATTTTTATACTAATTCACATGACATCATAAGAAGATTCAACACCAAAATGACACATACAAATGTTAAATCACCTCAAACCAATTTTTGTTATTGAAGCAAAATATTATCCATACATTGCGTGCTCAACGTTGATATAAATAAAGAGTACATATTGTTCTAAATTTTGAGATTGATGACAATCAACATATCATGCTAGAAACTCTTAAGATCTATAATGTCTCCATATCCCTACAAATGGTGTGGTGCTCTTCATCAATGCTAGACCTCATACGGTTAGGTACTTGAATATTCTTCTCCTAAAAATGACAAATCATTATATTAATAGAATTTAAAGTTTATACATAAATCATGGTACAACAAACAACTTACCCTTATATTTCAGTTTTGGTCTACTCCAAGGTGCATTGTCCGTCGAAATCCATCATTAACTTGAAAAATATTGAAGATACAAACTTCACTGTGGATTTAGTAAATAAACCACATTAAGAACATTCACACACATTATTAAAAGGAGGCTAGTAGAAGAAAGAAATCTGAGTAAATATGAAGTAAAAAATAACATTGATACTACATTTTGTTAAACATACACACTGGATTATCCTGTTCTATAACTTATGAGAGAACTTACCATTCAGACAAATAAGCAATTTTCCAAGAAACTAACCATACCTTATAAATAAGTAAAAAAAATTGAGGATTATCCAATATTAAAAATGGAACTGAGTTGAATATATCATGAATAGTTAGATAATCAAAAACCCTTACACTTTATAACAAGACATTACATTAAGACATCATACATTATAACAGGCTTTCCTGCACCCAAATTAGTTGTAAGATAAGTATTTTTTGGTAAAGTAGATAGTTTTATACTCATGTGTACTGGGAAAAAAACAATCCCTATCACGTCAAGAAACTGAGTAATCACAATGAAATAAAAGGTTGATAATACTTACGTGTAGACAAACCCATTTGAATCCACGGCAACTAGGGCCAAAAAAAATGAACTACTCATCAAGATCAGAATATCCAACTATTTAACACTGAAAATAAATCATATTCAACTCATCCTAAGATGATATCATTCTGTTACGTTTTGACACTACAATTATTAGACTACTGAAGAAAATGGCAAATTGTTAGTACCGTTCTGTGTTATTTCCGATAGGGCAACCAAACTGGAGAAAGGGATCTGGTTTTAGACGATAGTGTTAACAGGAAATTCAAGCAATTTTTTTAATACAGTTGATAATGTACGACTTACTGAACCTCCATAACCAGAAACAACAACATAATCCTCTTGTTTTATAAGTCATGTTCTATGTGGGGATTCAAACCATCCCATCCTAATGGGCAACTATAAATGAGATTAGAACAACACTCAAATGTAGTTACCAAAGATAGAATTTATGTTAACAATATTAAGAATGTGATGAATTTCCAGAAATGATATCAACTATCAAGAAAACAATAGTATGGTTAAGCACACCAGTAATATGCATTGGTAGAATGGAGAGAACAAATATATTTATTGAAAAAAGTATTGTTTGAGACATACCTGAATGGTTTGTTCCACAAGCAACTTTCACAATTCTTTTTGTTGAAAGTGTAGCTACTGCCCTTGGATGAGGTTGAGCTTCATAAACTAATCGTACAGAGGAATTGTTTGCATTATACTGATAAAAATAACACTGAGTCAGAGTCGCTGCAACTTGACACAAAGAAATCAAACAAGACTCAACCTCATTGTCTGTCCCGTGTCCAAGCTGTCCATATTGTGGTAGGCCAACAGTTCTGAAATAGCAAATGTACATCAGTGCTGGGGCAAGAAGTATACTTACAAGGCGGAAATATTCGACAAAACGTGGCTCCTGGAAGACAATTGATCGATACTCTTTTGTAGCAATCACAGCCATCTCATCCATCAGTGCACGCCATTCTGTCTTAGGAGATACTGGAGGGTGCATTACATGTTCGAGAGTGGAAGCTGTGAAGCGTTGAAGGGTTCTGAAGCACAGATGCTCTTCACCAAATGATTGTTCAATGACTTCACCCTAAACTGTAACCCGAAGATGGCTGTGGATAGTATCTGGCGGCTGTGACAAAATGGCAAGATGTGTGGGGCCACCTCCTCTTCCAACAGTCCCTCCTCGTCCATGGAACATTGTCAACTTCACTCTGAATTTCTTAGCAACCTTGATCAGTTCCTCCCGAGCTTTGTACAATTGCCAGGCTGCCGAAAAACGCCCAGCATCCTTCCCAGAATCTGAATATCCAATCATGACTTCTTGTTTTCCATCGATTTTTTCCTTGTACTAGTCAATAGAAAAGAGCCTTGCAACAGCAGCAGGTGCAGCCTCAAGGTCAGCATGTTTCTCAAACAATGGCACGACCCTCAATGGCTTCTTCACTCGACACTCACGTTGCAGGAGTTCCACAGCTAGGACATCTGAAGGGGCAGTTGCCATTGAAATGATGTAGGCCCCAAAGTTGTCAGAAGGAAGTTTAGATATTACATGTAAAGTATCCAAAACATCAGCAATTTCTTCAGTCTTTGGAAGATCAGGACCAAATAAAGGACATTTTCCTCTAAGTTCAGATAATAACCATTCTTGGCGTTTTTCCTCTGACCACTCACGGTATGATCCAATTCCAAGATGATTTGTGATGGCATCCATTACATCTGTATGCCTATCTGATTCCTGTCTAATATCAAGTCTAACAATTGACAGACCAAAGGTTGACGCTTGGCGCAAAAAGTCCAAAAGACTTCCATCAGCAATTAGTCTATCGCCACAAGCAAAGAGTGATCTATAACAAAGCTCGAGAGGCTCCAGAAACTGCAAAAATAGAAAAAGTTGAACATGTTACTAGAAGTTGTGCCAAGTAGTAGAATAAATACTCTTTCAACCTTCAAATACAGGTTATACTGTGTGGTGAATTTTCATTAGTTGAATCAATACTCTTTCACCCTCCAAATACAGGTTATACTGGGTGGTGAATTTCAAGTAGTAGAATAAATACTCTTTCACCCTACAGTAGAACAAATAGTCCATCAAGCTGGGTGTAACTATTAAAGCTGACTAATGGGTAACTATTAAAGCTGACTAAAGGGTAACTTGCTTCAATGTGTTCAGGCATTGGGTCACCTAGTCGGGGTGCCCAGCTACCAACTACTAAGCACAAGCATCTTTCTAGTACCATCAACGTGGAGATGACTGCCAAGTTTCATGATAATGATGTTGTAATATGGTGCACAGCTACCAACTACTGAGCACAACCAACTTTCTAGTACCATCAACGTGGAGATGACTCGCCAAGTTTTATGATAATGATGTTGCAATATATCAGGTTATTCAGAAAAAATAAATTAGTACTTCAAGACATTACCAAATGAAGCATAGTGGATGCACCATTGCTGTTGTTTGTAGGAAAGCGCATCTATCAGAATGCAAATATGTATAATGACCATAGTCTTAGGAAAAGGTAAGTATTTAACTCAATATGTTAGTTGCTAAAAGAGACCCAATTCTATCTCCTGTCTAGGGATGTCGTTCTCTCCAAAAAGTTTTATGGTTGTAGATATGGTTATGATGATAAGCAAACTGTGAGCAGAACTGCTCGTTGATCATACAAATATAAGCTGATTCTCACTAGATCAGACATGAAAATCTCAACACAGATGTATACATATTCACTATTGGCAAACAACCGACAGGGGTGGAAAGAAAGATTTAGAGGATTGGCAGGAATTCTTCCTAGTACCTAGGAGAATGCAAATAAAAAACACAGATGTCTTATCAAAGATGGAGTACCTAAAACCGTAGCTGGAAAAAAGTCTGCATACAAGAAAGGCCGTTAAGGGGGTATCTGTTACCTCTAGGAACAGTCAATAAGCTAATAGTTATAGAAAATAGAAAAGAAGATTTTTATGGTCAGAAGCTCGTTCAAAAACATCACAGAAGAGAAGGATTGCACCATTTGACTTTCCCTTGATGGAAATACAACAAGTGCAATTATTAACTTGAACCTGGCAGGGATGACAGGGTATCCAAATCAGACACGGGGACCATTGATGGTTGGGTAGACAATTTTCTTCAACATTGAAAAGGAGGCTACTGAGCAGGGACAAGTGGTTGGGGATAGAGGGAGTAGAAGATGAGGTGCTTAACAAAGTGGTTGCTAGTTTCCTGTACAGCCTGAATACAAACAAATGAACGAGGCAAGGAAGATACCTATGTAGGTGGCTGATCTAAGATACCTATGTAGGTGGCTGAGCTTACTTTTTCCTATGGAGTGAAGATTGGAAATTAACTGGGACAAAAATTTCAAACATACTCAAGCAACACATTTGATTGAAATAAGCAAATACCTATGTAGTGTTTAGCATCCTTTCTTGAAGATCTGTGCAGTTCATTAGCTCTAACTCTTAGTTCATCGTTACACCTCCACATAGAGAGCTATAGAAAGTACCATTTTGTTTGAAATTAAATTAAGTATAAATATGTTATTCTAAAGAATTATAACAGTTTGGAAAAAAATAATTGTACGCCAATTCAAAAATACTAATTCATTCCAGTTTCAAGAATTAAAACATATTTGTTCTTGCGGAAAGCCAATTCAATGCATATGCAGAGATGTTATTCAAGACAGTAAATATGCGGTCAAAAGGGAGAAAAACAGTTCAATTACCATACACAACAAGACTAAATTAGAAAATAAAAAAATCTAACAGCGTTATTTTCTATTGAAGCTACCAAAATTAAGAGAAAATTAGCCATAATTTGCTAATGAAATGGTACAATAATAATCTAGTTCCAAATGGCAACTACAAAGAAGAAATTATACATTAGAACATTAACTATCCGGCAGGCAAAAGCCTCTACAAGATCTTTCTTTATAAAACTATTGCATCTGCTCCAAAGAAAGAAGTAAACATGATTTTATAATTTCTCACCGGATAGTTCATTCATCCGGTTGTCAGGATGAATGAAGTTCATTCATCCGGTTGGCAGGATGAATGAAGTTCCTTCATCTCGTTGTCGGGATGAATGAACTATCCTTTTATAATTTCTCACCGGATAGTTTATTCATCTGGTTGTCAAGATGAATGAACTATCCTTTTATAATTTCTCACCGGATAATTAGACCCATCAGTATAGACAAAAAATCCATTGATGAAGTATGGCTACTAAGGGCCTATTAAACTGTTAGCTTAATAGATGATGCAAGTCAGTAATTATGAGGATAGAGAGAAATTGCACAAGGAAGCAGTCGAGCTCATACCTCAAACATCAACTCCTCTATCTGAGAATAGTACAAGTTTGCAGCCATCATTCTATCTAACAAACAAACATCCCTTGTAACCTCTGGCGTAACTCTTGGGTTTCCTGCATAGAATCAATCATCCAGGTTAGCAACATTCACCATCTCTATAGTCTGATCAGATATTCATAGACGGACATACCTACAATTTAATAAAATAAGCTTACAAGAGGACATAATCACATAGCATTAGCCATGAAACAGAAAACATGGAAAGGGATTGTCTAATGATAGATATAGCACATCTTTCAGAATCAATCCAATATCATGATTGGACTTGTCAGGGTACCTAAGAGGTATTCCCATTCTAAAAGCTTAGGCTACATATAGAATATGAGGCAACAATAGAAAAGGTCTGGTGGCCTTTCCAAAACTAAATCTGAAAATAGGTTGTGGGCCTCCCATCTTGGATATAAAGGGTGGTTTTAGAGTTTGTAACCACATGGTTTGTGTGGGAGGAGGCTGAGACAGAGAGTCTTTAGAAGAAGTAACATGTAGGTGTACGGCTCAAACACATGCCTCAGGTGAGTCATTGATCCATGCAGGTGCAGGTTGGACAAATGCATGTATTAAGGCACAATAGGACTTTGATAGAACATCATATCATGCAATGTTGATAGTTAGGCCTTATAGGAACTTAACAAGACTACAGTGATATATTAATTATAGGAAAAGATTGAACACCTACCTCAACCTCCTAGAAGAATAAAAAATAATCATTACGCCACTTGCTAAGAAAATTCATGCCTATCGGCACCATTGTAAGAATATCTTTCATATAGGACTTTATCAGACATCCATTAAATCATTTGGTACTCATCTCAAGTGTGATTGATCTGGTGTTGTAAGCAGAATTTTTAGTATTAATATGTCCTTCAAAAAGTACTTTTGACCCTCATTAGTGAGGTAATCCATTTTTTCTCCTTAAATCTTAGCAGCTCACTCAAGTTGTTCATTTCCATAGGAAATTTAATCTTAGAATTGACTAAGTTATTGAATTATATTTGAAATTTAAATGGATCCTACTTAATTATTTGTGACTCTAAAGTAATATCAAAGTGATTTCCAACCCTATGTTTCCAACTTACATAATAGTTTCTATATGTTTTGGTAGTTACCATAAAATTACTAACTAATTTCAGGATAATTCATTGAAAACAAAAAAATGAAAGGAACAACGGAGATGTATCATCCTAGATCATTAAGTTCATGCATTGAATTTGGTTCAACAAAAATTCTACAAATGTACATTTATCATTTTTACTACCAACTAAGACTTATAATTTCATGAAAACATAAATTACAAGGAAAGGAAAGGAAAGTTGCTTAGACTTTTTCGGCAAATAACAAGAGAAAATTGTTGATGCAACCGGAAAGGTAAAGTATATGACTCAGAAGTCACAGACACTGTAAGGATAACAGAACATGTGGCATAGCTGACAGATGCAACATCAAAAACACAAGAAAAAATATGTGAAGGCATAATCTCTTTTAGATGGCAACGTAGTCCTTTACAAGAGATCCATTCCTTATTACTATTATGAGAGGAGATATCACTCTAGGAACTACCATCTCACTCAAGCATTCTTAGAGACAATTATCTAAATTAAAGTATACTCTCACTAAAATTGTTCCTATAGATATATTTTGGGTATTCACTTCATATCTGTTATTCGGCTCAGCCAGTACCCCATTTAGCCAATACTTCCTACATGACCCTGAAATATGAAACCTAGAGAGATTCATCAACCTCCATAGAAAAAAGCTCAAAATTTGAAATTCGCCTCTTGTATACTGGCTACTTACAGAGCATGATTTTTTTCCAATCTAATTGAGTAAACATAAGCTTGAAGAAGTCAAGAAGATCAATCTGATGTGTGCCCATCACTATAGTTTTTAACTTCCTAACATTAAGAGTGCAACAACTTGATTGTTTCTCCCATCTCAATGAGCTAATACCACGAGGATTGGGTTGTAGAAGAGGTGAAGCCCTATAGCACCCGTAGTTGATAGTATATCCCAGATGGAGATCCAGTTTGAGATGATCAAAGCATATGTTACATATAATAGACTGTGATCATATTCTAAGCGGTTAAGACTGCTATAAATGGTGTGTACCTACAATAAAGCATCCTTCTCCATAAAAAACTTGATTTCTGGTTGCAATATCATGTTGTTTTAATGTGAATGAGTTAAATATTATGCACCAGAGAAAGTAAGATGAACCATTAGAGAGGATCTGTACTCTCTAATAGAAGAGGCACGACGCATCAAAGAATATAGGGGAAAATCACCAACCATGTCATGTCTAGGATGTCACAACCTAAAGTGAAAAGACCTATGATCTTAAAATTCAGTCATGGAACAAACTTGTGTGAATACTGGTGTCTTATAGAAAACAAGAAACACCTGCTGTTAGGAAAGAGAGTACCTTGAAAGCCTATTCTCCAAAGGGATTTTGGACAGAAAGTGGGCCACAAAATTGGTCAAGAATCTCCTTTGAAAATTGGTCCTCCAGGCAGTTTGTCCATGTAATTGTTGTTTAGAAGGCATTCTGTATCTGATTTTCTGAGTCAGCATTCTTGTAGATCTGAAATAGTATTCTTACCCATTTTCACTTCCTATTTCTAAGGGTTATAAAATTAAAATATATTATATAAACTTCCTGATCTACTTATGGGTCTGACAGACTTAATAAGTGCTTGTTTGCAATTCCAGATTGAAAAAATTGTACCTTTCCTTCTTTGGCTCGGATCCGCTTGTAGTCAGGCGTCGACCTTGGCTCCTAATGTCGTCTTCGTCTGCAGAAAAGATTAGAGAAGGATCAGGAAATAGTTGTGAGTTAGGTTTTACCAAAGGCGATAGGAGCGTGAGGGAGGTGATGAGGTTATTGGGCTATTTGGGAGGCGGGTGGGGTTAGAGGGGGTGGGGGTTAGAGAAAAAGAGTTGTGGGAGAGAGGGGAAAGTACCGAGGGTGGATTTGTTGCCGCTTGTATTGCAACTAGGGCGCCGCCCCTCTACTAGTTGGGAACCGGATGGAGCAAGAAGAAAGGGGAAAAGGGAAGGGGGTAGAGACATCGTCGTGCAACCGGAGCTGTCGCTGCTAAGTGTTTGGCCGCGAGCTACTGGCTGGGGCATCGACGCACCTGCTGGTCGGCCGCCCAAGCTGATGGTGCGGCGCTAGGGTGCCGCTAGGGCGAGGGAAAGGTGAAAGGAGGAAGGAGGAAGGAGGTAGGGTAGAGGAAGAGTGGGCGCAGCTATAGGAGGTAGAAGCACAAGAAACGACCGTCGATTCCTGCCCCTAGGCTGCTGGTCGGGTGCTGCGGTTGAGAAGCGGTGCTGGGCTTCGCGCAAGGAATCAATTGAGTGAAGAAGGAGATAAGGGAAAGGGGGTTTTATTTTTATTTTAATTTTGATTTACAGATGTTGTGTTTTAGAATGGAGGGAAGGGTTATGAGATGGAGGGAAACATTTGTCATGGCATTTTTCACGGGGTGATTAGTGAGTAATGTATTTGTGAGGGATTAGTGTTCACATAAACGTTCTAAGAATGTTAAAAACACGGTTGAGGGATTTGGTCCCATATTTGAAGGATGAGCCCTCACAAATAGACATCATTATTCATGATTTTTGGTTCTTCACAAATGTTCTTCAACAAAGGCCAAATTTTTTATAGTGAGTCCAGTATAAATGAAGATAATTTAAATGTTGGGTTGGTGAGAAAGTTTTACGTTTGTTGAAAATTTTGACAAATGAAGGTATTTGTTTATCTTTATTAACATACATGTACCTTTTTTATTTTAATTTAAATTTAAAATATTGTTGGTACGCCCAACATACACCGCAGTCTACAATTACAAAGATGTCACTTTGTTATTGTCTTTTATAGGGGCATGTTGTGACTTTTTGTGTTGGAGTATATTTTTTTTTACATGGACAAATTTCAGCATAATGTAAATTTTGGTCAAGTTGTTGACTGTTGTCATTAATATAGAATCATGTTGGTAAATATAACTAATTCGTAGTGATATTAAATGAAACTAAATGTATGTATTTTAATATAATAATTTATTATGTGACAAATATATGACACACACAAGAGAGTCGTGCACACACGCACACACACATATATAAGTGTTTGGTGCTAACAAGGAGTGCTTCAAGTAGTCAAGCACAATGTCCCCTAACAAATAGATCCGGGTTCAGATCCCACTTGCCACATTGATTTACCATCCTCCCAGATATTCGGCCTCCGTCACGGACATGGGAGAGGGGGGATCTTTCTCTCTTAATCCCATATATAAGTGTTTGGTTCAACTGGTTTGACCAGTCCACACTACTAACTTCTTCATACTATGGTGAGTCGTTCGATATCTTCCTGTTCAATATTTTGTTGACTTCGTTACGATGTGGTTACGATGTCATTTCCTGTCCATCCGGTTCGACCACACTAGTTCAACCCGGCTTAATATGATCTGAGTCTATACATGTCCAACCGCCGATCCGGTTCTAAAAATATTGTACTCAATGAATGTCTTTTCCTTCATGACTCGGATGTCTATTGATTCCAATCTTATCAACTAACATTTCGTCTTCAAAGCAATCTAATAGCCTCAAACTCGTACAATACACATATTTATGCTTATAATATCTATACTTTGCCTCTGCAAGAGGTGGAATAGACCATGACTTCGTCTGTGTCCGCCTTACACGGAGCAACAAACACACTTGACTCTTCAAAACAATTGTGAAGGAACACGTGGAATTGGGTCTTGGATGTGCGAGTCTTGCTTCATTATCATCGATGCATTGCAAATTGTGCAGGAACATGTGGGAACATGTCCTGGATCCTTAGTGACCAGCGTCAGATTTTCCATACAAATTAAGTTTTTCATTTATTCTGATTCTGAATGTAGATGTTGACTTACAAAGTTTTATGGAGACCACGGCTATGCTATGTTGGATTGTTTGCAGTGAGCGGTCTCTTAGCGATGTCGTGATAGCAATGGTATTGCTTTTCAATTTCAGTTGGCCCTCTTTTTTTCAGTTTGATCCCTCTGGGAACAAGTACGGATAATGAACTTTGGACTAGTTAGATCCAGATTCCCCTACCTTGTTGGTTGTTTAGGTGAGTTAGAAACCGGGAGTTAACCTATAATAAGATTAAAAAAGGTCATATCAACATAACTACCTCAATGCTGTGATAAACGAGCCCAGAGTCCATATTGGATTTTCAGGTTTAAGTAGAAGCAAGACTAAGTTAATTTAAACAGGGATTTAATTAGGACTAAGAGACCCTAGAATCTCATCTCAGTCCGACATTACCAGAAAGTTCATTCCATCAAATCGGGGCTACGAGCCCAGCAGGGGCTCTTGATGGGTGGTCTCAATAAATGTTGATAAACATAAACCATTTCATGATAAAAAAGTTGATAATCAGTACATCTACCGGCACTTGAGAGTTGAGAGGAAAGCAATTGGAAGTTATAAGCCCGTGATGATGGGCTACTAAAAGGGCCTGGTGGACAAGGTATGAATGAGAAATGCCAACAAGATCCCGGCCCAAAAGGTGAATCATATGTGTATGAGTGCACATATATTTCGCTGTTGGTCACTTTCTTCACGGTGGATAAAAGTTATGCCAACATTTCGTGAGAGCCTGCGGAAGTTTCCTCATTATGAGGCCAAGTTTTCAACTTATTCGTCGTAACTGATCTAGAAAACTTATGAACTGTAGTTCTTTATGTAATTTTTTTATTGTTTTAAAGTAAGTGTTGGAATTTGAGTTCTGTGACTTCCGCTGAATTATGGACTTACACACAAAACAGAGTTCCTGAGTTACCGCTTAAAAAGAGCGGAAAATGAGTTCCAGAACTATTAACAACATTTTCTATGCAATTATATTTTTCATTCTTCATAAATGACAGATGTAAACTATTTTAGACTAGAAATGTTAATGGTATGGATATGGTTTATTGCCAAAATAATAACATAATCAAAAAAATTCTATATACTATAGTCGCGCTATGTAAACTATTTTACACCGTAACAACCATTATCAATGTGATTTTTAAAATAAAAAATATATATGAATGCTATACAAAAGTAATCACACTGCACCATGTGACAAAAATTACCTAACATATTTTTATTCTCCATGTTTAAGGAATATGATGAAAATTGATAATTAACAACAAACATGCACAAAGAATATACCAAAGACTTTAATATGTTTTTTTAAACAATTATGAACCAAAAAATATATTTACATTCACATAAAATGTAGATATTATTACAATACTATGTACATACAAAGTGAAATACAAATATATTGATGTGATTTCAACAAATATATATTTATTTAAATTATAACTATACAATATTAAATATTTTTTAATGGATCGACACTTGTACCATGAACGTCTGTTGATGTTATTATGGTTAAAAAAATTTGTAGTTATCCATGGATATGATTCTTTCTTCGTGTCTTTGTCGTCCTTACTTATTATATCATCATCATCATTATCATCATCATCATCAACTAAGTCTCAATCCTAACTATGTTGGGGTCGGCTACATAGATCCTTTTTTTTCATTCAGCTCTATCATGGGTCATATTCTAATTGAGATGTAGAGATTTAAAATCTCATTTTATAAGCTCTTCCCATGTTAATTTAGGTTGTCCTCTTCTTCTATTAATTGTGTCTGCCTCAATAGTATTGCTTTGTATAGGCACATTAGTCGGTCTGCATTGCACATGTCCATACCATCTGAGTCGATCCTCCCGCTACTTGTCCTTAATGCTCGCCACCCCCACTTTATTCCTGATATATTCATTTCTCAAGCGATCTTTTCTTGTCTTCCCACACATCCATCCAACATATGCATTTCAGCCATGTTCATCTTATTGAGTCCTTATTTCTTCACCGCCACACATTCACTCACATAGAGCACGGCTGGTCGTATAGCAGTTTTATAAAACTTCCTTTTTATTCTGAGAGGGATCTTCCGATCACATAATACTCCAGTTGTACTCTTTCATCTCAACCATCCTGCAATGATCCTATGAAAAACATCATTTTAGACATCCTCATCTATTTGAATGATAGAGCCCAAGTAACAAAATTTATCACATTTTGGTATATCTACTCCGTCCAACTTGGCTCCACCATTCACACTATGAGATTGGCTGAAATTGCAATGCATATACTCAATTTTGATCCTACTAATCATCAATCCATTTTATTCTAGTGCTTTTCTCCAAAGCTCAACTTTATCATTCAAACCATCTTTAGTTTCGTCAATCAATATAATATCATCAGCAAATAACATACACTAAGTAACATCATCCTGAACATTATTTGTCAACTCATCCATAAAAAGAACAAACAGATATGGGCTGAGTGTGGATCCTTGGTGTACCCCAACTATAATGGGAAATGTTGGTCTCTCTCCTTCATGAGTCTTCACACTTGCAGTAGAGCTACCATACATGTCTTTAATCAAGTCAATGTATTGGATTGGCACACCCTTTTTCCTCAAAACCATCCACAACACTTCTCTGGGTACTCGATCATAAGCCTTTTCTAAATCGATAAAAACCATGTGAAGATCTCTTTTTCTTTCCCTATACTCCTCCATAAGCCTCCTTGTCAAAAAAATGGCATCTTTTATTGATCTACCAGGCATGAAACCAAATTTGTTGTTTGATATATGTGTTATAGATCTTAGCCTCTGCTCAATAATCCTCTCCCAAAGTTTCATTGTGTGACTCATCAACTTGATACCTTTGTAGTTTGTGTAGCTCTGAACATCACCTTTGCTCTTGTAGATGGGGACTATAGTACTATTTATCCATTCATCCAACATCTTCTTTGCATTCATGATCTTATTAAATAAATTTGTTAACCACATAACTCCTTCATCCCCCATACTCTTCCGTACATCAATGGGAACACCATCCAGTCTGCATGACTTTCTCATTTTCATCCTTTTCAAGGCATTCTTGACCTCAAAATGTGAAACTCTTCGTGTGTAAATGATATCTCTTGTATCCCTATCACACGAGTCTCTAACATTATTTACAGTATCTCCATTAAAAATCTTATAGAAGTAATTTCTCCAATAGTTCTTGATATCATCATCCTTTACCAGCACTCCACCATCTTCATTCTTGATGCATTTTACTTGACTCAAGTTTCTTCCTTTCCTTTATCTTATACGAGCCATTTTATATATATCTTTTTTCCCTTCTCTAGTATCCAACTTCTTATAAATATCATAAAAGTATCGAGACATTGCCTCCTAAACAACCTTTTTTGCTTCTTTCTTTGCTTGCTTGTATCTCTGAAACATTGCATCATCTCGAGATTTGGGCAAGCTCCTATAGATCTCCCTTTTCAGTTCAATAGCCTTCTATACTTCATCATTCCACCACCAAGTCTCTTTTTCTGGAGGCCCACAACCTTTGGACTCTCCTAAAACCTATCTGGCAATTTGTGTTATGCAGGAGCTCATGTTAGGCCACATAGTGTTGACATAAGACTCTAAGTTCCAAGTTCCCTCCTTGATGAGTTTATCATGAAAGGTCAATTTCTTTTCTCCTTTAAGATTCCACCACTTGATCCTGCTATCTTGATTTTTGTTATACTATCCTTTATTGGTCTTTATGTTAATATCCAAAACCACCAACCTATGTTGGGTCGTGAGTTCTTTGCCAGGAATAACTTTACAGTCCTTGCATACTTTATGATCCTTCCGCCTTGCAAGGAGGTAATCAATTTGGCTAAAATTGTGTCCACTCTTGAAAGTAATCTTATGAGATTCTCTTTTCTTGAAATGGGTGTTTGCCAAAATCATATCATATGCAACTTCAAAATATAATATCCTCTCTCCTTCTTCATTTCTACTGCCATATCCAAAACCACCATGAACTCTCTCATATCCATCATTGCTACTCCCCTCATGGCCATTTAAATCACACCTAATAATGATCTTCTTTTCTATAGGTATTTGTTCCATCAATCCATCCATGTTATCCCAAAAATGCTTCATAGCCTCCTCGCTAAGGCCAACTTGGGGGGCATAAGCGTTGATACTGTTAAAAATATTTCCCCCAAGAAAGACCTTGGTAGCTATGATTCTATCACCCATCCTAGCTATCTTGACAACACCATCCTTCAACATCTTATCAACAAATAATACCTACACCATTTCTATGTTTATCAATGCCTATATACCAAATTTTATATCATGTGTCTCCAATCTCCCTACAACATTTTCCTGTCCACTTAGTTTCTTGTAAGAAAGCTATATTGACTTTTCTTCTCATCATGGTATCTACTATCTCCAAAGATTTTCCTGTCCTTACTTATTATATATTATAAAATAAAAACAACAACATTTTTCAAATATATCCATATTTAAACTTACAACATAAACCAATCACATGGAAGTGGGTGGAACTTAAGTTCCATAAACTGAACTAGAGTTCTTGGAAAATGAGTTCCACATAACCTATGACTTACACCAAACCAATCGAAGCCTTAATAATGAAATGTTCAAAGCATGACACCTTAATAATGAGGCTTTGAAAGCCTATTAAGTGTTGTCATCAGCGTGCGGTAGTGGAGGATTCAAAAATATACAAGGGGATGAGATAAAACAAGTTGTAGTTATATGACGTTGAATCCACATCAACATCTATAAATAAAGATAAATGACCAACCAACTAGCTATTTTGCATCTTTGAGATGCATGACTATAAGTGTCTAAATGAACTCAAATTTATTATATAGTATGTTCTTAAGATATTTAAGAAGTCAATGGTTCATATTTTCAAAATAATTACTTCATGATGGAAAACGATTGAGGTGTATTGCATGTTCGATACATTCGAGTGTATTCTAGCTTAACTCTCTCTCTCTCTCTCTCTATATATATATATATATATGTATATGACATATATTTGTTACTAGGGTGGGGTGTTTATTAATGATTCCTTATGGAGGATGGCTATGAAGGCTCTGAATGATAGGCTACTAGATGAAAGGATAAAGTAAGCCTCAATCGTGTTAATTCCAAAGTGCCCCACACCTAAAACCTGCAAGCACTTCAGACCCATCTCACTAGATAATGTATGCCCAAAATTGTAGTGGATCAGATGAATGGCTACCTAGTTGGATATCACCTATCCAGAGTAGTTTTGTACCTAGTAGGTGTATCACAAATAATATTGTTCTTGTTCAAGAGATTGTGCATAGTACAAAGAGAAGATCAAAGGCGTGAGAACCATGGCTATCAATGTATACTTAACTAAAACCTACAACATAATGAGATGGGAGTTTATCGTGGACACCTTAACCAGCTTGATCTACTCGATAACACCAAGAGGTTCATTATGAACTCAATTGCAGGAGGGAATATCACAATTAATTGTAATGGGAGAATATCACCAATATTCAAAGCGATGAGGGGCTTGCGGTAGGGGGACCCATTGTCTCCATACTTGTTTGTTCTGTGTCTAGAGCATATAAGTCAGATGATCAAGGAGAGAGTTGGGAATAATGACTAGGCTTCGATGGGAATCCCTAGAAGCAATATGAATGTACCACACTTGTGCTTCACTGACGATCCGATCCTATTTGCAAAGGCAACTAGAAGAAACACCAAGATGATTCTGCATTGTTTCTGTGAGTTTGAGAAGGCCTTAGGGAAAACTATCTCAATCAATATAATCAATATCTATTTCATAAGGAGTGTAGATTGTGAAACTAGGAGAAAGATTTATAATTGCAACAACTTCATGGAAATGAGTGACTTGGAAAAATACTTGGTTCTGATTATCCACACGAGAGTCACTAAGCACACGTATGTAGAAATCCTTCAGAAACTTAATGGAAGGATCAACGCCTGATCGGTGAGATGTCTTTCTCTTACAGTCCGTGTCTGCATGGCCAAGGCTACACTTGTGGCTATGCCAACTTACATAATGCAAACAATAGTAGTTCCACTCAACTTATGTGATAGGATCAATGGCACTATATGAAGATTTCTCTAGGGTGGTAAGAATGATCATAAGTCAATCTTTTTGGTAGCAAGGGATAAGGTCACCAGTAGAAAAACATGTGGAGGACTTGACATTAAAACCATGCGTGATTGGACCTAGGCATTGGTTCTAAAAAATGCCCAAGACATCAATAGCGGAAGACATACACAGTGGAATCTTGCAATGAAAAGGAAGTATAATTTGTTCAAAGAAGATGCAAACAGTAACATATCTAGACTGAGCAAGACAGTGGCCCAAGGAAGAAGCTTCATTGAGAAAAAAATTTACATTACGTTGATTAGTGGTGAGGCCATGAGGTTCTGGTTGGATGTGTGGGTTCCTATTGATGGAAGACTTCTTGATAAAGCTACAAGGTAGGTCCCTCCTAAGCTTTTGGATCTGAAAGTTAAATGTGTGGTGACGGATGGAGGTGCATGGGACAATGCTTCTAAATGATTGTCTGTTGAAGGATATGACTGAAGAAATCCTTTCAATCAAACCACATTCTAGTGATCCTAAACCTGATGTGAGAACATGGAAGCACACTACGAGCGGCGTTTTCACCACCAAGTCTGCTATATAGCGATATGAGGTCCTAGAGAAGTCAAGTGGGATGAGGAGTGGGAGAGGATCTGGAAAGGGAAAGTTTCTGCTAGAGTTAAGATGTTCATGTGGCTTGTGAGCCACAATGCCATCCTCACTAATGCAACACAAGTACAAAGGAATATGTCAACCGCCAATCAGTGTTCCAGGGGGAATAACCATGAAGAGAAGGTAGTGCATGCATTGAGAGATTGTGTGAAAGTGAAGAACATATGGCCGCTAATACTCAATGATGTGGACGTGAATAATTTTGAGGGTGAGCCACAACTAATGAAATGGATCCGTCGGAACCTGAAAGGTGAAAATAGTCATTTACAAACCTTTCTGATTATGTGATGGAAAATCTAGAAGGTGTTAAATAGTTGGGTGTTTGGCAAGAAGGATATTCAAATGGGGCACATATTGAAATTAATACTCATGGAGAAGCATATGATAGCTGAGAATTGGCAGGATCCAACTAATTTGTACCCAACGATGGCACAAGATAACTTGGAGGAGACCCCTGGAGAGTTGTATCAAACTCAACACAAATCCTACTGTAAAAGCAAAAGAGGTAATCATTGTCGTTGTCACACATAACATCATGGGGCATTTGTTGGGAGGGATTATTGAAAGTGGGAGGATGTGCAATGTATTAGAAACTGAGTTGTGGGCGATCAAAGTGTCCATGGAGATCGCTAGTGAATGTGGGTTTCCAAGGGTGGAGGTGTCCTCTGATAGACAATGTGTGGTTAGGATGATCTCAAAAGATAGTTCTTTAAACCCTAAGTATGTGAACTAGGTGAGTGATATCCATAAGTTGAAGTATTATGACTGAACTATAAGCTATGATAGTAGAGATATGAACAAGTATCAAATTGTTTTCCTAAAGATCATTTCAAAAACAAATTTGGATTTTATACTTATATAAGACCTCCCCAAGGGGTTATAAATGTTTTGGTAAGTGAACTTTGTAATGGTAGTAGTACTACTAGATCTATGTCATTGCTATCTTCTATTACTTGTAATGCATTCATGAATTTGCATGCACGAGGAGGGCACGATGAATAGATAGCCTCCCATATTCCCCTAAAAAAAGAGTCAGGTAACATACTTTAGCTACTAGTAGATCCAATTTTGTAACAAGAAGGCACCAGACAAGAATGAGATGACCAAGTTTGTAATACAAAGACTCATTTTGTAAATGGAACTTTATTTTTGTATTTTGTTCACCAAAAATAGTAAAAATGGCATTTTTTTTTTAAAAATTTCCTCAAACTGTGATCAACACTGAAAAATTGTAGCCAAAATTGTAACCAAAATGCTCATATTCTAACCAGAATTTCTAGGTAACAAATTTATATTACCAAGTTGGGTAATGAATACAATCCCATCTGTATATACATACATACATATATATATATATATATTTATCTATATATACATACATATATATATGTATGTATACATATATGTGTTTATATATATGTATATGTATATAAGTATGTATATGTATTTTTTTTTTGAAAATAGCTCAATATCATTAAAAGTAAGCCATACAACATCTACAAGATAGATATCTCTCATCAAGTAACCAAGCAACAACTCCTTTTGCAGAAAGACATAGCACAAGGCTCAGATTGGGATGTGATAGGTACGCTTCTGCACCGTCCACCTCTTGTAGTGGCTGTCTAAAACAGCTATCTGGGATGGAATTCATCAATCTACAAGAACATGTGAGTACATCTGGAAAGGAGTTTGCAAAGGCGCTGACAGAGAGTATCATCATGAAGACAACAAAAGATTACCAGACAAAGAGCTCGACCACAAAGCAACGACACGGACCTAACAACACAGACACAACGCCCCACAAAACAGGACAAGAAACACAACTACCAGCGACGAGCACTAAGGTTGCACCAACCAGGAGACCCGGGAAGGAGGCCAAACCTCAGTGATGCAAATACAGAGGAAGGATGGCTCATGCGGATATAAAGTCGGGGAGTAGAGGGTGTCAGGAACTCCACCACCACTCCCGACCACCACTGTGAACAAGGAGCGGAAGATCTGCACGAAGCCTAAAGCTAACTTTCTCCTCCTCTGCCTGAAGCACCAAGAGGCGTCTGAGCTCACCGTCCGCCCAAGAAGGAACCCAAGGCACGACACGACCAACAAACGACCACTATAGATAAAACAAGAACTCTCACAGGAGGACCAAAACCAAACCTAACAACTAGGAAACGTGGATTGTAGGTGACTAAAAGGCAACAGAAACCTACCACAGACAACCACCTAAACAGAACTAACCTAAAAAGATGAACGACAAAAGGGCAGAGACGCTGCCACAGACAAGAAAATGCCGATTACCGGAGACTAACGAGCAGAGACGCTGCCACAGCCAACAATGGAAACTGAACCAAAATGAAAACCAAAGAAACACATGAAAGAAAAATAAAGGGGGGATACAATAGAAAAGGAAATGCAGGAAAGGGGGAGGAAAAACCAAAGTCTGCAATAGGATCGAAATCCGTGGGGTACCTCACGTTAGCTCAAGAACCCCTGAGGAAACGCTAGCAGCAACCAACCGAAGAAGACACCGCAGCTTTTGGCTCCCCTTCCCAGCCCAGCTGAACTGGATCTAGGATCCAAACACCCAGCCGTCGAAGGAAGGGGCGTGAAGCAGAGGGAGAGGAGCACAGCAGCGAAGAACCTGCAGAGACCCGATCTGACAGCAGAGACGACAGGGATGGCCCCAGGGGAGCAGGGCGGCGCACCCCGTCCGCTGAGCCCCCTCCCCCAGGATCGGCGACAACAAGCCCTAGTCCCCCTCTCAGTCGCACGGGAGAGGGAGCTGAACTGCTATTTACTCCTATATGTATATATATGTATGTATATGTATATGTGTATGTATATGTGTGATTTTTTATGTATATATTTCTATATGTATGTATATGTGTATGCATATATATATATATATATATATATATATATATATTGTTGGGCATGTTGTGTTTCCTTGCCAAAATGTCGAAATGGCCCATTAGGGTATTATTCTCCCATCACTACAAAGGATTATATGTCCAGTGGATGAAATAAGCAACCAAGTAGCCGCCAAAGACAAGAAATGGAAGAAGGAAAAGAATGCAGTGTTCATCTCCAACAGGAGAAAAGAAAAGGGAGGGGAAGAGAGAAAATAAAAGCAAAGAAGAAAGGAAGCGTGAAAAGGTTGCCAAGGAATCCAGATTTTCTTCTTGGAGACATCTTCTTTTCTACACTTTGTGGAAGAGGGTGTCTTCCTAAGAAGTTATGGGGTGGTAGAGTAGTAGATTATAGAGATCTCTCGCTATGGTGGTATCTTCTTGTAAGGCCCCTGACCTAGCTTAGTGTTTGAGTATTCTTTCTGTTCTTAATAAGATGCTTATAAACTTAATATAGTCCATTGAGATGCATATCTAACATGTGACAAGCTTAAGTTTTTAGTTTGGTCCTATTCTGATGTTGTTTGAGCTTTGTATGCTTATTTTGGACCAAGTTGCAATTTACCCATGTTGAGGGGTTATCTTGTAATTTGTCACATGATGAGTGTGCCCTTAGTTCTTTAGCATCATGATAGATAGAATGATGTTATGGGGTGCTTTTTTGGACCTTAGTTGATGAGGTGGCATCATGTGGTGATGCTAGAGTTTCTAGGGTTTTCTTGGTGTTGACCATGTTGAGCTTGGTTGAGTGTTTCACCCATTGTCTCGACCATGATGGTGTGCTTTGGGTGTGTCTCGACCTAAACCCCTTCCTTGAGTGGTTTGTGTAACGTACCAAAACTTGGACATATTATCTTTTGGTCCCTCTTTCTATGATTTTTCTTTCATTTCTATCCTTTTTGGCTTTGGTGTTTAATTTGTGGAAATAATAGTGATTTGGTGAACATTTGTTCATTATTAACACACATATGGGTTTATGCACAAATACCTTAGTTAATTTATTAATCAGGGTCTATATGTAAATTTACCATTTATGTGACATATCAATAAAAGGAATTCGCTCTAGATAATTCTTTAGCCTTATTGAGCAAGTAAGAGAAAAAGGCATGAATAATAATGCTTTAAACATGTTAATGTGACATGGAATTATTTATTATGTTAAATATTGGAAATAATGGTTAATGGACTAAAATTCATAAAAGGACGACTAATTGGTTAAAGATAAGTTGAGATTCGTTTTTCATGGGTTTGGTTTGGCTTGGAGGCCAAGTTTCATAATTTTGGAATGATAATAATTATATTTATTTTATTTTGAAAAGAAAAGGTGGGTTTTTCCTCAAAAAATTAAATACAATATAGAATGACTCCATAGTGGAAAATAATCTTAGATTCATAATCTACACATTAAAAATAACCTTTGGGTGAATTTTCATGTAATTTGGATAATCTTTAGTATACATGTGAATTTAGGAGAGAGAAAGGGTAATGACCCCGCCTCCTGGTAACCCCCAGTTAAGGGAGACCAAGAGGTCAGAGGAGTTATCCCAAAATAGGATCAGTGGTTTTGCAAATAATCAACAATAATTAATAAATTCTACTACACTAAACTTTTAATGGAATAATTTTATTTTCTATTCATACCTTGCAAAATATAGGAAGTGGAAGTCTATACCCGAGTAAGAACTTATCTAACTACAATCCTCCAATTATTTATTAAGATTTATTCCATCAATGTCATTTTAACGGAATATCCATTTTCTTGATAACCTAAAATGTTGACAAATAAAACGACGGTCAGTATAACGAATTATACTGGTATGTGGGGGAAGCAATAATCTTGCATTTCATTGTAACAACATATTGCAAGCAATTATGGTTTAACAAGCAAACTTTACATTTTAAACATGACTACTCAATCTTTACATACCCTAGCCTCTATTCTGTCCCTGAAGTGGACATGGATGCTACCTCTCATATGGTAGATCTCAACTAGCCCCCATGATCCTACCTTACAGGTAGATCAGTACATAGGGTCATGGAGTCGTATAGTTCTACCCAAGGGTATACCAACACATCGACTCATGATGACCTGATGATCCTACCTTGTGGGTAGACCATGTACTAGGTCATCTATCTCATCATCATCAGAGCTACAGAGGAGGACCAGGATCTGAGCTAGACATGCACATATAATTATGGTGATAATCATAGTCACTTTATAGTTGCATGAAATAAAAGACAATCAAGCAATTATTTCCAAGCAAATGATAAAACCTCGAGAATCACCGTGAACGAAAGTGATTTAACCATAAGTGTAACCACATACCTGTTCTTGAGCAATAGAATCCAAATTCAAAAAAATATCCTAGTAAGCACCTTAATGCAAACAACCCTTAATCCCTAAAACATATAGATTACCTAATGTCAAAACACCTTCCTAATGACAGGAGATTACTTTCTAAGGATTCCAAACCCCTTAGGGTTCATTAGGGTTTCTTAGGTTTCTCTATCCAACTTTATCCTCTTTTTAGGCTAACAACCCTAAAATAGGTTTCTTATTTACAAAAACCCTAATTATTCAAATTATCCTCATTAAGGGTTCTTTAATCTCAAACCAAGTTCAAGATCGTTATATCCCTATTGTATATTTACATTTTTGGATTATAACCATTAAAACCCATATTTTCTCCAAATTAGGGTTTTAATCTATTAAGACATAAACATGTGCATGAAAACCCTAAAACAAGCATACAACCATTATTTTCTGGATCCATATTTTCTTTTATTCTTAACAGGTTAACATTACTCAAAAATAACCCAAAAGATTCATCATACTCGATTTTTACATGATTTTAGGGTTTTATTATGATCTAATGTGTTAAGAGAGGTAACGTCATATACTTTTTGAATTACAAGTGATATCAGGCTCCAATTCCATTTTTATTAGATTCTACGTATTTTTCTGATCAAAAAGCACTATTTACTTTTATTTTTCGGCCAAAGGATCGATTTTTAATTAATTAAACAAGATCCAACGATTTTGGAATTTTGGACTAGAGAGGCGACTTACTTTGGTTTTTCAGAAAAACACTGGCCGTTGGATCGTGGGTTGTCATTGATTGAGTGAGATCACACGGTCCTCAGTGTTCACGCCTACTAATGGTTTTCTGAAGTCATAGAGCGAGCCCAACCGTTGATCTTTCTCGCGATCTATCGTGGGCTCTGATCGAACGGTTGTTGCTCCTCGTTCCACCCGATCCAGTAGACAAATCTCGCGGTGGTGTCGTGGCTTCAAGCTCACCGGAGCTTCTCCAATTCACAAGCTAAGGGCACGAGAGAAGATGGGAAGTGTCTGGTTGAGTTCGTGGAATCGTGAGGAGTCAAGAGAAGGTCCTATTTATAGGATTGGGGGCCTATCTAGGGTTTTCCCAAACCCGCCGCCGCCCAAGCTTTCGGCCAAAAGGGTGTTTCTTCTAGATACCTCTAAATCGTCCAAAACCTAGGTTAACCATGTGCAAAAACTCCTCCCGAGGACCCTTGTGGTCTCAGATTTTTGTTTAGTGTTTTGATTCGCGAGAAAAAAAGGATTTGAAATCTCGATTCCTTTCTCCCTCTTTCCCTTTGCAAGTCGGGGTTGACGATGCACAACCATCATCAGATCCTGTAGTCCATTGGACCACATGGGGATCTGACAGCTGTCGTCGCTCCCGCTTTTCTTTTCCTTTTTCTTTAAATCGGGAAATTATAGTGACATTTAATGAAAACCTCTCACTTTAGGGAAACTTCTAAAAATCATAACTCTTAAACCATTTATCCAACTAACCCCAAATTTTGAGGGGAACTAAATAATGACTTAATTTATGGGCGTGCCAAGTTTGGGGTCATTATCAGAATTAAATGAACCTTTTCTTTATGTGTAAGTTATTTCTTTATATATATATATATATATATATATATATCATTCTTATTTCCTCTCTCTCACTTTATTATTTTCCTTTATTTTGATTCCTTGTATCTCAAGAATCTATGTAGGGTTCAAAACACCATCTATTATGATGAATCCCACACTTCTCTATTTATTTCTTATATTTTCACCTTTATTCCAATTTCCTTTCTTATTTATGCATTATTTGTTTTCTTTTAACTTTCTTCCTCATTTATTATCTTGGACCCATTATTACCAAAGGGTCCATGAAAACCATGCACAAAGAAAAAGCTGTAAAAGAAACCCATATATTTATCATAAGTCATGCAATTTTCAAACAAGTACATTCTCTTAAAACAATTGAAATTACAATCATATAACCAAAATTTGAGATTATAACATCCTCCCCTCCTTATAAGAATTTGTCCCCAAAATTCATCCAATCAAATAAACAATTTAGGGTATGCCTTCTCCATGTCTGTCTTCAGCTCCCATGTGTCTTCATCCTCCCCATGGTGCTTCCAAAGAACCTTTACCATCTCTATCTTTTTATTCCTAAGTTCTTTCACCTTGGTATCCAGTACTCTCACAGGTAACTCATGATATGTCAGTCTCCCTTAGTGCTCAATAGGTTCAATGCTCAGCACATGGCTCGGGTCTTTCACATAACGCTTTATATTAGACATATGGAAAACATCATGCGTCATACTATACTGAGGGGGTAAGGCCAAACGATAAGTAGCTTCACCAATCTGTTCTAAAATCTCAAACAGACATATGTATTGGGGACTCAGTTTTCCTCTATTCTTAGCTATAGCTCAGAGGGGTCGGATTTTTAAAAACACATGCTCTCCCACAGTGACATGCAACTCAGTCCGCTTTGCATCTGCATACAACTTCTGTCAATCCTGGGCTCTTTTCAGCCTCTACCTGATCAAAGTGACTTTATCTACATACACCTGGAGCTCATATGACCTCAACAAGGTCCTCTCACCAACATCATCCCAGTGAAGTGGCGACCGACATGCCTCCCATAGAGAGCTTCATACGATGGCATCTCGATACTAGCTTGGTAGTTGTTATTGTAAGCAAACTCAGCGAGGGGTAGGTATTGCTCCCATGAACCACCCCAATCGAGCACACAAGCTCTCAACAAATCCTCTAAAGTCTGGATTGTCCTCTCTAACTGTCCATCAGTCTGGGGGTGATATGTTGTATTGAACTTTAATCTAGTGCCAAGTTTCTCATGTACCTTCTTCCACAGTTTGGAAGTGAACTTTGGATTGCGGTCATAAATGATCGAACTCAAAACACCATGTAGACTTACAATCTCTCGGATGTACATTTCATGTAAGTTTGTCACTTTGGAAGTGCTCTTTAGTGTGAGGAAATGTGCCGACTTGGTAAGGTGATCTACCACAACCCATATTGCATCATGACCTTTCTTGGTCTTGGGGAGACCTACCACAAAGTCCATGGTGATCTATTCCCATTTCCACTCAGGAATTTCAATCGAGTGTAGTAATCCACCGAGTCACTGGTGTTCAGCCTTCACCATCTGGAAAGTGAGACAACTGGCCACATATGCCTATATATCTCTTTTCATTCCAAGCCACCAAAAGTACTATTGTAGATCCTTGAACATTTTGGTAGTGCTAGGGTGCATTGTATACTTAAAACCATGAGCTTCTTGCAGGATATGATCCTTTAATGGTGAACTTTTAGGAACCCAAATACAACTCTTGTAATGGATTCCTCCATCCACTCCTATTGAGAGATGGGTCTAAGGTTTATCCATCAAACCTCTCATCTTATCAAGCTCTGGGCTGGCTAACTGGGCAGCAACCAACTCGGTCAATAGGTCTGGTTTAATCTGTATATTATCTAACTGGACTCGGTCTTCTAACAGTTGTGGATTCCATTCCACAAGATCTTCTAGCTTCCTCCACTGGCTAGATAAGATAGTTGCACATCTGAGCTATTTTTGGCTAAGAACATCAGCTACAATGTTTGCCTTTCCAAGGTGATAGGCAATGATGAAATCATAGTCTTTCATATATTCCATCCACCGCCTTTGTCTCAGATTTAGGTCCTTCTGAGTCAGGAGCTACTTCAGGCTCTTATGGTCGATGGAGATCTCGAAGGTCGATCCATACAGAGTGTCGCCAAATCTTCAGGGCATGTATAATCGCAGCCAACTCTAAATCATGTGTCAGATAATTCACTTCATTGGGTTTGAGTTATTTGATGGCATAGGCAATAACATGTCTATCTTGCTCTAGCACACATATGAGTCCCATCTTTGATGCATCAGTGAAGATCATAAAACCTTTGTTACCAGACGGTAGAGTCAACACTGGGGTTGTAGTCAACTTCTCCTTCAGCTCTTGGAATCGTGCTTCACATAGGTCTGACAACACAAACTTCTCATCCTTTCGGGTGAGCTTGGTAAGAGGCAACGCAGTCTTTGAGAAATCCTTTATGAAGCACTGATAGTATCCGGCCAATCGCATAAAGTTGTGGATCTCTAAGGGATTCTTTGGTGCTGGCCAATCTCGAACAGCTGATACCTTGGCTGGATCTATCGAGATGGTTCCTCCAGATATGATGTATCCAAGGAACATGACACGGTCTATCCAAAACTCACACTTTGAGAATTTCCCATAAAACGTTTGCTTTCTCAAGATATCAAGGACTCTACTCAGGTGGTCTCGATGTTGTTCTAGGTCATCAGAATAAACCAAGATGTCATCTATGAACACTATGACAAACGAGTCAAGGAAGGGTTGGAATACATTGTTCATGAGGTTCATGAACGCACTCGGGGCATTGGACAACCCAAAAGGCATAACCACAAACTCATAGTAGCCATAACGGGTTCTAAAATCGGTTTTTGGGATGTCCTCACTTTTGACTTGCAACTGGTGGTAACCTGATCTCAGGTCAATCTTTGAAAAGCCTCGCACTGACTTCAACTGGTCAAATAGGTCATCTATCTGGGGTAAAGGGTATTTGTTTTTAATGGTAGCCTGGTTGATCATCTGGTAGTCTATGCACATTTTGAGTGAACTGTCCTTCTTCCTCACAAAGAGAATCGGTGCTCCCCATGGTGATGTGCTAGGGCGGATAAAACCCTTGTCTAGCATTTCCTGTAGTTGTTTCTTCAACACGAGCAACTCAGCAGGGGCCATCCTATAAGGTGCTCTTAAAATAGGGTTTGTCCCAGGAGCTAGCTCTATTGAAAAGTCTACCTCTCTCTCAGGAGGGATATCAGGCAACGGGAAAACATTTGCATAGTCCCTGACTACCTCTATTTCATCTAAGGGCTGCACCTTGGGCTTCAGCTCGGTAATGACTGCTAAGAAAGCTTGAAAACCTTTGGTCATCATCTACTCTGCCTTCAAGGCTGACACATATAGGCTGGTGGTAGCATCCTTCCTACCCCTACTGATGAACGGAGGGTGACCTGGTCTTTTTATGATTACCTTCTTCTCCCTACAATTGATATTGGCCCTATAGAAATAAATCCAATCCATACCAATGATCACATCAAAGTCATTCATGTCAAGGAGGATAAAATCTGTAGGGAACTCATGATCTCGATACTTAATAGGTATCACAAGAATTTTCAAAAGGGACGTAAATATTCGACCACTTGGGGTTGTGACATCTAAGATATACCCTAAATCCTTGATATCCAAGCAAAGCATAGTTGTGAGATTTCTCGAAATGAAAGTATTAGTAGATCCAAAGTCAAATAAAGCTTTTACATTGTATCCCATGACTTCAAGCATGCCTACATTGTTTTTCACCATACATTAGACCATTACATGCTTATCTTAAAACATTAAGGAAAACTCTAAGGGTTATTACCCTCTATCAACTGATTAGCATTAGCTTGAGCCTCCTCATTGTCAATAGAAAAAAACTCAACTTTGTCTTCTTTCTCCAGTAGGTGGGGCTGTAGCTACAGGTTGGGCTGCTACAAGCGGGGCTACTACTGGGCCTGGCCCCTTTGGGTCTGGCAGAGGGAAATTGTCTTGAAGATGTCCCTCTTGCTGGAAATGGTAGCACATCCTCGTCTTGTAGAGACACTCACCTGAATTCCATTTTTCACAGGTGCGACACCTCGGCCGGTTGTTCTCATGATGGGATTTTGCTTTCCCTCCATGCTTCCCCTTGGTATGGTTGCACCCTTGTCCTTTCTTATTATCATTCTTATGTCCTTGGGTACCTTCACTGAAACCCAAATATCCTTTGGGTGGGTTCTGAGCAGGCATCACCATCGTCTCCATGTCCAAGGATGTGTTGTAGGCTTCGGTGAAGGTTTTTGGTTTACTGGCCATTACATGAGGCTTAACGGTAGGATGCAGACACTCTATGAAATGATCCACTCATCTTTCCTCATCCATCATGTACCCAAAATGCTCCAGGATGCAAAACTTGCGGCCAAAGTCTGTGACTAATAAGTTACCTTGGATCAGGTTGGTGAATACTCTTTCCTTCTCCTTCTTAGTTGAGGTGGGAATGAATCTGGATGTGAAGATAGTCCTGAAGTCGGTCCATGCCATTGGGTCTGCATTCAGATATCGACCCATGATGTGGTTCTCCCACCAGATCTTGGTTGCTCCTTCCAAGAGATGTGCAGTAAAAGGGACCTTCTTGCTCGACTGCACCTCTAGCATGCAGAAACCGTTCTCGATCACTATCATCCACGCATCTGCTTTGTTGACCACTTCGGTCTTATCTTCTCCCCAGAATTTCTCAATGTTAAGCTTGACGAAGTCCCGAATGGTGACTCCAAGCCAGGGACGAACGGAAAGTGACTCACCATTTTCATCTCTGGCTATATCCCTGAGGGCCAGGGCACTAATGGCCTCAGTTATTCTCTTCTACTGTTCCATCCATAGGGAATCAGGGGTGTGAACTTTAACTTATGTCCATGTCCTCTTGTTTACATGCATTTTATTGTTTGGTGGAGGATCCCTTAATCCTTAACACTTTGTATTCCCAAACATAGGAGGTGGTGGAGAGAGAGAAAACCCTAAGCTCTTAATATTTCTCCAGCAATAAGAGGTAAAGAAGGGATGCAGATAGATGAGAAGACCTAGTGGTATCTTATTTCGAGTCAATTCTTTAGATTTCGGCTAGGCAGTCACACATAAACCAAGAGTCCTCGTTGACCGACTAGCGGGGTGGAGGAAAATATTGTCATCCCCCAGATCATGATCCTTTTCTAGACACCTCCATCCTCAAAAACTTCACTAATAACTCCCTGAGGCTCTAAAGAGTTTGTAAAATTTAATAATTACAGAAGATTAAATGGAAAACCACACTTTGATACCAAATGTAACAACCCCGCCTCCCGGTAACCCCCAGTTAAGGGAGACCAAGAGGTCAGAGGCGTTATCCCAAAATAGGATTAGTGGTTTTGCAAATAATCAACACTAATTAATAAATTCTACTACTACTAAACTTTTAATGGAATAAATTATTTTCTATTCATACCTTGCAAAATATAGGAAGTGGAAGTCTTTACCCGAGTAAGAACTTATCTAACTACAATCCTCCAATTCTTTTTTTCACAACATGTCAGGAGGCTATCTATTCATCCCACCCTGCTCTTGCAGGCGAAGAAAAAGGCAAAGTACAAGCAAAATCGTCAGAAACTAAAAAATTGGTAGTACTACTGCCATTACATTTACCTTTTTCCACCCAACCCTTAACTATGTCAGGCGGGCAAATATACCTAAAATTACCATTATGGTGTTTCAGGTGGTACTTTGCTAGACTATCAGCAATGCCATTACATATTTTGTCCGCCTTCATTATTTTCCAGTTTGGGTATTGTTTTAGTCGGCTTCCAATGTTTTCAATTTGCTTCGCGGGCTTAGGATTTTAATTGGGAGGTTCCTTTAGTGATTCAAATACCACTTTACTATTTGTCTCTATAACCAAATTGCATATAGATATTTCATGTGCTCTATGGACATCATTTTCAATTTCTATGATCTCTGCTTTCACAACTGAATTAGCCACACAGTTCCATCCCATTCCTTCTATCCATTCTCCCTTGTCATCCCAGAGAACCACTGCTATAGCACTCCTATTTCCTTTTAGAGTTGTGTTGGTGTTCATTTTAAAGATGCCTGGAAAAGGTGGCTGCCATCGCATGTTTTTGGGACGATTGTCAGTTGTCGTGTGGGTACTTCGGTCAGGTTGGTTACTTTGATTCGACAGCTCCACTTCCTTCAAGATGAATAGGACTCGGTGCATAACTGGATGATTAGTTTTGTCAAAAACATGTCGGTTCCTACAAGTCCACATATACTAGTAGGTGATCATAAATCGTCTTCTATGTAGATCGTTTCCTATCAATCCTCTAATTCTTTATTAAGGTCAATGTCATTTTAAAGGAATATCCATTTTCTTGATAACCTAAAATGCCAACAAACAAAAAGGTGGTCAGTATAATGAATTATACTGGTATGTAGGGTAATAATAATCTTGCATTTAATTGTAACAACATATTGCAAGCAATTATGGTTTACCAAGCAAACTTTACATTTTAAACATGACTACTCAATCCTTACATACCCTAGCCTTTGTGTTGTCCATGTAGTGGACATGGATACTACCTCTCATATGGTAGATCTCAACTAACCCCCATGATCCTACCATACAGGTAGATCAATACATAGGGTCATGGAGTCGTATAGTCCTACCCAAGGGTAGACCAACACATCAACTCATGTAACCTGATGATCCTACCTCACGGGTAGACCATGTACTAGGTCATCTATCTCATCATCATTAGAGATATAGAGGAGGACCAGGATCTGAGCTAGACATGCGCATATAATTATGGTGATAATCATAGTCACTTTATAGTTGCATGAAATAAAAGACAATCAAGAAATTATTTCCAAGCAACCGATAAAACCTCGAGAATCACTATGAAACTAAAGTGATTTAACCATAAGTGTAACCACATACCTTTGCTTGAGAAAAAGAATCCAACTTCAACAAGATATCCTAGTAAGCACCTTAATGCAAACAACCCTTAATCCCTGAAACATATAGATTACCTAATGTCAAAACACCTTCTTGATGACAAGAGAATACTTTCTAAGGATTCCAATCCCCTTAGGGTTCATTAGGGTTTCTTAGGTTTCTCTATCCAACTTTATCCCCTTTTTAGGATAACAACCCTAAAACAAGTTTCTTATTTACACAAACCCTAATTATTCCAATTATCCTCATTAAGGGTTCTTTAATCTCAAACCAAGTTCAAGATCATTATATCTCTGTTGTATATTTACATTTTCGGATTACAACCATTAAAACCCATATTTTCCCCAAATTAGGGTTTTAATCCATTAAGACATAAACATGTGCATGAAAACCTTAAAACAAGCATACAATCATTCTTTTCTGGATCCATCTTTTCTTTTATTCTTAACAGGTTAACATTACTCAAAAATAACCCAAAAGATTCATCATACTCGATTTTTACATCATTTTAGGGTTTTATTATGATCTAATGTGTTAAGAGAGGTAACTTCATATACTTTTTAAATTACAAACGATATCAGGCTCCAATTCCATTTTTATTAGATTCTACATATTTTTCTGATCAAAAAACACTATTTACTTTTATTTTTTGGCCAAAGGATCGGTTTTTAGTTAATTAAACAAGATCCAATGATTTTCTGGAATTTTGGACTAGAGAGGCGACTTACTATGGTTTTTCAAAAAAATGTTGGTCGTTGGATCGCGATTCATCGTTGATTGAGCAAGATCATGCGGTCCTCAACATTCGCACCCACTAGCGGCCTTCTAAAGTCACAGAGTGAGCCCAGTCGTCGATCTTTCTCGCGACCTATCGTGGGCTCTGATCGAACGGTTGCTACTCCTCGTTCCACCCGATCTAGCAGACAAATCTCACAACGGCACTACGGCTTCAAGCTCACCGGAGCTGCTCCAATTCATGAGCCAGGGGAACGAGAGAAGATGGGAAGTGGCTGGTTGAGTTCGTGGAATCATGAGGAGTCAAGAGCGGGTCCTATTTATAGGATTGGGGGCCTATCTAGGGTTTCCCAAACTCTCCGCCACCCAAGCTTTCGGCCAAAAAGGGCGTTTCTTCTATAGACCTCTAAACCACCCAAAACCCAGGTTAAGTGTGTGTGAAAACTCCTCCCGAAGACCCTCGTGGTCTCAGATTTTTGTTTAGTGTTTTGATTCGCGAGAAAAAAGGATTTGAAATCTTGATTCCTTTCTCCCTCTTTCCCTCTGCGAGTCGGGGTTGACGATGCACATCCATCATCAGATCTTGTGGTCCCCTAGACCATGCGGGGATTCGACGATTGTCGTCGCTCCCACTTTTCTTTTCCTTTTTCCTTAAATTGGGAAATTATAGTGACATTTAATGAAAACCTATCACTTTAGGGAAACTTCTAAAAATCATAACTCTTAAACCATGTATCCAACTAACCCCAAATTTTTAGGGGAACTAAATAATGACTTAATCTATTGGCGTGCCAAGTTTGGGGTCATTATTTAGAAGAAAATGAACCTTTTCTTTATGTGCAAGTTATTTCTTTATATATATATATATATATTTCATTCATATTTCCTCTCTCTCTCACTTTATTATTTTCCTTTATTTCGATTCCTTATATCTCAAGAATCCATGTGGGGTTCGAAACACCATCTATTATGATCAATCCCACACTTCTCTATTTATTTCTTATATTTTCACCTTTATTCCAATTTCCTTTCTTATTTATGCATTATTTGTTTTCTTTTCACTTTTCTTCCTCTTTCATTATCTTGGACCCATTATTACCAAAGGGTCCATGAAAACCATGCACAAAGAAAAAGTTGTAAAAGAAACCCATATATTTATCGTAAGTCATGCAATTTGCAAACAAGTACATTCTCTTGAAACAATTGCAATTACAATCATATAAGCAAAATTTGAGGTTATAACAGAAAGTGTGTAGAACCTTCAAATCATTAATTAAAATAACAAACAACTTCAACAAATTGAAATAATGGCAAATTCATTTCCAACACACTTAACATGACTTATGGGTGAAGTTTCATTAATTTTGGAGAATCTTATAACCATTAATGCTGGATGAAAGAGAAAAAAATATTTGATTTATTTAATTATATGTTCTCAAAAGGAAAATCTAATTGCATATTTGGATTCCTCATATCAAAAAGAGGTTGGGTGTCAAATTTCATTTAATTTGGGGCTCGTTTGCATCCTCAAATGAGGAGAGAGAAAAAACAAAATAATTTAATGTTCCACTTTATTTGGATTCCAATTTGGATATGCTTTGATTTAAATATTTGTCACGCCTTCTTTGGTGGGAGCACACGATCTGAGCCGTTGGATCAGTGATCAGACGGTCTGTAACTCATCCTCTACCTCGAGTCGTATAAGGCAACATGCCGCCTATTTCAGTGAGTAATGATTCACAAATTTCTTGCTCATTAGTCATCTTTCTTTGATATTTTTCTTGCTTTGGATTCCTGGAGAAGTTCCACATCCAAAGAGCCCTTACTCATGCAGTTTCATGTGTATTCAGGAAACGCCCAAAACCATACTCTCCAAGCATTGTGGCCACCACCCTCCTCGCCATATCTCCCTTCCTCACCTATAAATATCTAAACCCCAAGCTTCCCTGGCCCCTTTGTGACTCATCTCTCCACTCAATTGGTTGTTTGATCATGCCTTGGGCTTCTGATGTGCGAGGCTTGCTCCAGGCTTTGCGAAGCCTCCTACTCCCTCCTATGTGCATCTCCAGCCAAATTGACAGTTTTAGTGAGTTGCTCGCATCTTGTTCTTCGTTTACTTGGCTTTGGTTCTTCGTTTGGACGTGATTCTTGGATTCACCAAAAATTGACCATGAGCTACTACTCTTTGCTTATGGTCATGGCGTGGCCAATCGAGTGAGGTGATGTAGTCGAGTGGTTTCCCGTTATTGCCCTTCATTTTCTTTTTGTTTTGATTTTTCATCTAGGGGCAAAATAGTCCTTTCTCACTCTATTGTTCTTCTTTTCACATCGTAGTGGTTTGCCTTATTCTCTACAGGGTTGATCTGAGTTATACGACAATGATTGGGCCAACTCAGCACGACCGCCCTCTCTCTCTTCCTCTCTCGCAGTGGAATTGCTGACATGGCACTTTCTGATTGGTCGATTTTAGATAATTCATAACTTTTGATTCTCTTATCCAAAAACTAAAGTAAAATATGTTTTGGAATCAAAAAAATGTAATGTTTCTAATAAAAATACTTTCAAGGGTTGGGTTTGAGTTTTATCAGAAGGTGTTTTCTAAAAATGAGTTTCATAGACAAAAATCTCCAAAAATGCGCTTTTAACCTCATGACTCCAAATTAGATAAAATTATATGTTTTTTAATTAGGAGAACCTAATATGATCGATGGTGATGTTTTCAGAGTCTAAATCTGAGTTTGTGTGAAAAGTCTTAAACTAGGGTTTTCTTTACATTAATGCATATGAAAAACCCTAATACATGATTATACATTGAAAATAGGAAAAGTGGACCTTGGAGTCGGTTAAAGTGGTGATAGTGAATAATTGAAATCAATAAGAGAGGTATGTGCATTCGTTACCCTTAAGTTGAGAAATTTGTGATCCAAAACCTAAATTCCTTAATGAGGCATTGATTGAACCCTAATTCTCCTATTATTGCTTCTTTTGCTATATTTGCCTCAAAAGTAGTTTTATTATCTATTTCTTGGGTCTTGTACCCCACTGCCATATCTTTATTTACTTGATTCTTATACATGCCATATTTCTTAGCATGTTGATTTTATTATACTATTTAACTAGTGGTACTTTTGTACAACCACCAATAGATAGGGTATGTGTAAATTTTCCCAGGGGAATGTGTTACGCTCCCCAATATAAAATATTTGATAGGTGATTGGAATGTATTACTCTCCCTCACCTATTTGGTTAAGGTCTGGTAGGTGCCTCAACCCTACTTAGTTAAGGTAGTCAATATTGATCATGCATGCAAACCCTTTTACTATTTTTCTTTTTATGGCAAGCATCTATATACTCATGCCTCATACGGTTAATCTTCTTCATCTTATCATGAAATCTTATCATTTATTTCCATGTTGTTTCTTATCTTTTGTCCTTGTTCATTATTTCTGACACATACCATGCTTCTTTCTTTTGTTGGGTGTTTTCCCTACCACCCAGGGTTTGATCAAGGAGTTGAGCATGTCCAAGGATCAGAGTTGTGCAATAAGAGCATGGAGGACCATCCTAGGAATAGGATAAAGAGTACATGTCTTTAACCTTGGACCTATCTCATGAAGTTGTTTTCTTGGAGACAAAGTTGGTGTAGTTTAGATTTCCCTATAACTAGATCCTTTTGTTGTAGCTTTCATGTAAAACCTTTATGGCAGAATGATGATGTACACTTTTATAAAACTGATTTTATCATGAAATTATATTCTACTACAATACTCTTTGGTCCTTTGTATACCATATATATAAAGATTTGGGAATTTTACACCCGTTTCAACATAGCTTCTGAGTATGTTGGGATGGAGGTATGATTTTTTAAATTTTTAATAAAGGGGTGATTTCACTCTTTTATGGCATGGTATTAGAGTCCATGGTAGTCAAAATCTGACTAGTTCAATTTTGTCTCCCTAATTAGAAACCTTGCCTTGCATAGTTTCCCCTTTTAGTGACATGTTTGCCCTAGAGTAGATCTATAGATGATGAAAGATTGATGTAGGATCCTATGAGTTTTGCATTAGAATCATGTTGTTTAAACTCCCTAAAATATTTACAATTAAAAGATGTAAGTAACCATAGTAACTTGATGTTGTTTAGTTTTGCCTTTAGGCAGCTACTAGGATATGAAGTTGAAAGAAAAGGTGTCTATAAAGGATCAGGGTTCTGGGCTGGCAAGATTTTCCTCCACACCACTAGCTTGGTTTACGAGGACTCCCGGATCCATATGATACCTGCCTGGCCTGAGTTGATATAGATTGTTTGAAATAGCATGCTTTTAGGCAATATAAACCTTAGACATCTTTGTTGGATATATTTTTGGAACCTTATTAAGTTGACTTTGTGAGGATGGTTACCCAATATAGTTCCCTTAGGACCACATGTTTGGTCATCCTATCCCTAGAACCTAGACTTTGAAGTTTGGTGTGTAGTAAGCCATTAGAGTGCACAGTGGAAGCATGATGGATCTTATACATGGTTTAGTTGGACTCACCCGTTTACCTTTAGTTTAGTTTGGCTTGGTAGGTCAATCCTTTTAAGGGGCAGAGTGTAGTTGGTTTGATGATGTTTGAGTAGTTAGATTTTGAGGATGAAATCGTCTTATGGCGGATGGTTCCCGGTTCCATATTGAGATCTAGCTACATAGATTTAGAAACCTAACTCCATAAGTAGGAGGTTATCTTGCTTGGATCCTTAGTTTTGACCAAAAAAAGTTATAGTTATAACATGACATGTTTGTTTATATACTAATGAACATATAATGGTCATCTAATGAATAGTTCATATGTATGAACCCTAATAAATATCCAATGCACATAATATGAGTAACTCACATATTAATCTTAATTGTGGATACATATGATGTTAAACATTTCATAAATAATCAAACCCTAATGATATGATGAGTAAGATGTTGTAACCTAATATTGGACTTAATGCATGCTAAGAAGATACTAGCTAAACATAACAGTCATGTTGACCTAAACCCTAAGTTGTAATCATATAACCTTAATATATCTACATCCTTGATGACTTTCATGATACATTAGTGACATTAGACGTTAGAATCAAATAATATACTTTGATACACATAAATGATATATAATCACCTAATCATAGATTAATCAAACTATCAATATGATATACATATCACCTTGTTCTCTAATACACTCCTAATTAATAACCTTATCATGCCTTGGTATGCCAATCAAATAGTTAATGTGTAATATGTCCCACCTTGTTCATTAAAATACAAATAATGACTTCAATATGGATAAGAAGTAATAGAATTCACACAAATGTGAATAATATTTGGAAGTGAATAAATATGAGAAAATGATTAATGATGACATTAATGTGAGTAAGAAAGATATTGTGACAATGTGACAATGTTTAATATAGATATAAATAAATAATATGACATAATTTGGATTAATTATAGACTTAATAATAAATTGGATAAAATGTCTTAATTCATGAACAATAATCTATTATAATTTAATATGATGATAATATGAGAATAATGGAGTCTAAATCCAAAATTATTAAGAAAAATGATCAAGTATATTGATATAATTAATTAAACCCTAATCGTGCTTAAAATTCTTAATTGGATAAATAAGAAATATGTAAGGTTTCTAGCATAATAATGAATGGAAACAAAGAAAACATAATTTGTATACAATTAAAAGAATAATAATGATAAAATAATATCATAATAAATATAATGCTAATGAGTCAAAAATATTAATAATGTTAAACCTCATAAAAGAAATCTCAATAGTGGAACCCTAGGTGATCCTTGAGAACCTGACCTATGAGGAGTTTCTAGTGAAAGTTTTGGTGGAAGTTTCATTGTTGGAGGATCAACCTGAAGTTAGTGTTGAGATGTTGTACACTCACCCTTCCTTCTTTACTTGTGATTTCATTGACGAAATCCTCTTTAAGGGTGGAGTGTTGTAACATATGAAACTTGGACATATTATCTTTTTGGCCCTCTTTCTAAGCTTTTCCTTTCATTTCTATCCTTTTTGTCTTTGGTGTTTAATTTGCGGAAATAATAGTGGTTTGGTGAACATTTCTTCATTATTCACACAAACATATGGGTTTATGCACAAATACCTCAGTTAATTTGTTAATCAGGGTCTAATATGTAAATTTATCACTTATGTGACATATTAATAAATGGAATTCATTCTAGATAATTCCTTATCCTTATGGAGCAAGGAAGACAAAAAGGAACGAATAATAATGCTTTAAACATGTTAATGTGATATGGAATTATTTAATATGTTAAATATTGGAAATAATAGTTAATGGACTATAATTCATAGAAGGAAGATTGTTTGGTTAAAGATAAGTTGAGATTCGTTTTCCTTGTGTTTGGTTTGGCTTGGAGGCCAAGTTTCATAAATTTGGAATGATAATAATTATATTTCTTTTATTTTGAAAAGAAAAAGGTGAGTTTTCCTCAAAATATGAAATCAAATATTCAATGACTCCAAAAGTGGAAAACAATCTTGGATTCGTAATCTACACATTAAAAATAGCCTTTGGGTGAATTTTCATGTAATTTAGATAATCTTTAATATACATGTGAATTTTGGAGAGAGAAAGTGTGTAGAACATTCAAATAGTTAATTAAAATAATAAACAACTTTAACAAATTGCAATAATGGCAAATTTGTATCCAACACACTTAATATGATTTACGGGTGAAGTTTCATTAATTTTAGAGAATCTTATAACCATTAATGATGGAGGAAAGAGAAATTAAGATTTGGTTTATTTAACACATAAAATGTTCTCAAAAGGAAAATAAAATTTCATATTTGGATTCCTCATATGAAAAATAGGTTGGGTGTCAAATTTCATTTAATTTGGGGCTCATTTGCACCCTCAAATGAGGAGAGAGAAAAAGAGAAATAATTGAATGTTCAACTTTGTTTGGATTCTGATTTGGATATGGTTTTGATTTAAATATTTGTCACACCTTCTTTGGTGGTAGTGCATGATCCGGGCTGTTGGATCAGTGATTAGATGGTCTGCAACTCGTACTCTACCTTGAGCCATATAAGGCAACATGCGACCTATTTCGTTGAGTAATGATTCACGAATTTATCGCTCCTCAGTCCATCTTTCTTCAAGATTTTTCTTGCTATGAATTTCTAGAGAAGTTTTGCTTACAAATAGCCCTTACTCATGTGGTTTTATGGTGTATTCGGGAAATGCCCAAAATCTTTCTCTCCAAGCATTGCATCCACCTCCCTCCTCACCATATCTCCCTTCCTCACCTATAAATATCTAAACCCCAAGCTTACCTAGCCCATTTGTGACTCATCTCTCCACTTAATTGGTTGTTTGATCGTGCCTTAGGCTTGTGATGTGTGAGGCTTGCTATAGGCTTTGCGGCGCCTCCTACTCCCTCCTTTGTGCATCTCCAGCCAAATTGACGGTTTCGGTGAGTTGTTTGCATTTTGTTCTTCATTTACTTGGCTTCAGTTCTTCGTTTGGTCGTGATTCTTGGATTCATCCAAAATTGACTATGAGCTACTGCTCTCTGCTCATGGCCATGGTGTGGACGAGTGATGGAGATGATGCAGTCGGGTGGTTTTCCATTATTGCCCTTCATTTTCTTTTAGTTTTCATTTTTCTTCTTTTCACGCTAGAGCGAGTCACCTTGTTGTCTGTGGGGCCAATCCGAGTTGTCCAAAAATGATTGGCCCAACTCAGCGTGGCCGCCCTCTCTCTCTCTCTCTTCCGCTCTCATAATGGAATTGCTAACATGGCATTTTCTGATTGGTCAGTTTTAGATAATTCATAACTTTTGATTTTCTTGTCCAAAAACTAAAGTAAAATATGTTTTGGAATTAGAAAAATGTGAACTTTCTAATAAAAATACTTTCAAGGCTTGGTTTTAAGTTTTATCAGAAGGTGTTTTCTAAAAGTGAATTTAATAGATAAAAATCACCAAAAATGCACTTTTAACCTCATAACTCCAAATTAGACAAAATTATATGTTTTCTTAATTAGGAGAACCTAATGTGATCAATATTTATGTTTTCAGAGTCTAAATTGGAGTTTTGTGTAAAAAGTCCAAAACTCGGGTTTTCTTTACATTAATGCATATGAAAAACCATAATACATGATTATACATTAAAAATAGGAAAACTAGACCATGGAGTCAATTAAAGTGGTAAAAGTGAATAATTGAAATCAGTAAGAGAGGTATGTGCATTCCTTACCCTTAATTTTGGAAATTTGTGATCCAAACCCAAAATTCCTTAATGAGGCATTGATTGAACCCTAATTCTCCTGTTATTGCTTCTTTTGCTATATTTGCCTCAAAATAAATTTTATTATTTATTTCTTGGCTCTTATACCCCACTGCCATATCTTTATTTACTTTATTCCTATACTTGCCATATTTCTTAGCATGTTGATTTTGTTAGACTATTTAACTAGTGTAGTGGTACTTTTGTACAACCATCCATAGATAGGGCATGTGTAAATTTTCCCAAGGGAATGTGTTACTCTCCCCAATATAAAATATTTGACAGGTGATTGGAATGTGTTACTCTCCCTCACCTATTTTTTGAGGTCTGGTAGGTGCCTCAACCCTACTTAGTTAAGGTAATCAATATTAATCATGCATGCAAATCCTTTTACTATTTTTCTTTTTATGGAAAGCATTTATTTACTCATGCCTCATACATTTGATCTTCTTCATCTTATGATGAAATCTTAGCCTTTATTTCCATGTTGTTTCTTACCTTTTTTACTTGTTCATTATCTCTGACACATACCTTGCTTCTTTCTTTTGTTGGGTGCTTTCCTAACCACCTAGGGTTTGATCAAGGAGTTGAGCATGGACTAGGATCAGAGTTGTGCAATAGGAGCATGGAGGACCATCCTAGGAATAGCATAAAGAGTACATGGCTTTATCCTTGGACCTATCTCATGAAGTTGTTTTCTTGGAGACAAAGTTGGTGTAGTTTGGCTTTCCCTCTATCTATATCCTTTTGTTGTAGCTTTCATGTAAACCCTTTTATGGGAAAATGATGATGTACACTTTTAAAAATTGATTCTAGTCATGAACTTATATTCCACTGCAATACTAGTTGGTCCTTTGTATACCATATATAGAAATATTTGAGAATTTTACACTCGTTTCAACATACCTTCTGAGTATGTTGGGATGGAGGTTTGATTTTTCAAATTTTAGTAAAGGGGTGATTTCACTCTTCTATAGTTTGTTTTGACCTTGATGGTCTTGGGGTGTTTTTGGTTGAGATGGTTGTCTTCTTGTGGTGTGTCTCGACCAGGGTTGTGTAGTGTCCTTTTTTTGTGGTTGAGACAAGGAACTCTAGGGTGGTGGTGACCCAAGTGGTTGAGAACCCACTTAGGTTTTATCACCATGTGTTGCATGCATTCATATAATGGTTGCATGTTAGTTACTTTTGTGGACAAGTGTATCTTTGGAACTCTCTTATGTTGACACCTCACCCCTACCGCACTTTCCTCTTCCTTTGAGTATATAAACCATTTATCCTACATGCAAGTATATTTTTCGTGACTCCTTCTTCCTCCATCTCTTATGCTCATCCTTAGAGCTTGGTGGAGAAATAATGATTGATCTTGGGTGCTTTTAAGGTCGACCAACCTTGCATGTAATGTTTTGGACCTTGATCACCTCCCTTGTGGTGATTCTTGGTGGTTTCCCTTCTTGGTAAGTGGTTCTTTTCCCTTGATCACGTTTTTCCTTTAGAAACCTACCTTCCTTATTCCCCTTTTTGGCCATTAGACCGTGTTTTGGCATGGTGGCTTCCTTGAATAGCTTCTTCTCACAAAGGGGTCGTAGACTATGTTTTGACATGGTGACACCCGAGTGAGAAGGAGTTCTCTTCTATTTTCTTTCTTCTTTCTTCTTGGTTTGTCCTAGGGTTTTTCACCCTCTTTGTTGAGCATCCTTTTGAGGTGATCTTGTGGCTGAAGTATGAACATTGGTCAGAGTTTCATCTTCTTCTTCAGATCCTTTGATCATGGAGCTTGGTTCTCTCCTTAAGGTGGGTTATATAACTCTCTACCTTCTTCTATTACTTGCACCTTATTCATGATTGCATGATACTATTTTAACCTCTAGCTCGATGATAATGTGCTAGATAAAGTTTTCATGATCTAAGGTTTAAGGCTTTGTAGTATTCTCATGTTGATTGCTCTCTTTCTTGAACCCTAATCTCATGATCGTGGTTTCTAAGTAATGTATGGAGTGAAGTTGTTACATGCAACATGTTTCTTGGTTTCATCACCATGCTATGCTTCAGTCTTTGTGTTTTCTTAAGACTTTGAGTTGGTTTTCTTGAGGTTGAATCTTGGTCTTACTTATCTTCATTTGTTTTCTTAATTGTTTATGTTGAAGATCGGTTTTAGAATTTTGATGTCCATCTTACATGGAGTTTTCCATCTTGTTAATGGTGACCTTCCTTGATGTTAACCATCTATTTTGAATGAGGTATATCTCTATTTTGATGTTGGCTAAGTGTTGTTAGGGTGTCTTGATCTTTTTGGTCTCTACACCTTGATCTTATCTTGGTCCAAACATATGTGGTGTTCATGGTCGAGATGATTTACTTTGTTTCAATTGAGACTCATGACCTAGTGTCATGACCGCAACCCTAACCTTAATTGGTTGTGGGTCGAGACACATGTTGTGCTTGTTGTTGAGACATTCTCTTTTTTGGTCGAGATATATGGTTTGGTCTTGGTCGAGACATGTGCTTTTGATGATGGTCAAAACCCTAACCATAGGTTGATCATGACCCATGATGGTTAGTGGTCGTAACACATGTTCTTGATGGTGGTCAAGTCACCATGTTAGTTGGTGGTCAAGACACCATGTTAGTTGATGGTTGAGACACCATGTTTTTTGGTGGTCGAGACACCATGTTGGTAGTGGTCGAGACTCTTGGTTTTGTTATGGTCGTGATGCTTGTTTTGTGCATGGTCGAGACACCTACTTTTGAGGTAGTCAAGACACATGTTCTTGTCTCAATCGAGACACTTAGTTGTCTTATGGTCGTGACACATGTTTGCTCAGACGGATTACACATACATATATGATACATGGTTGCTAAACATGCATATCATAGTGAGATGGTTACACATTCACATGTACGTGATGTTGCTACTTAGTGTTGTTAACATAATGATCTAATCATGTTTAAATAATGATGCCCAATCCTATCATGTTCCAAGAAAGTGGGTGATGACAAAATTAGGGTTTGGTGATTGATCTATGCTATGAAACCCTAATCAGCTATACATGTAACCCTAACCCCATTGTTGGGAAATATGATGTGTTTTCTTGTTTCATTTGAAGTGGTAAACACATTATGATGTTTTCTCTCTCTTATTTATGAACTCCTGACCTTACAGGTGAAATGAATGTCATAGCTTGAGTATACTATTGTGGTGATCATATAATACAGGGTGATGGCTATGAGCCTTGATGAGACACAAAGATATATGATGTAATGGGTCTTACGACCTAGCATTGGCTTAATGCCTAGTGTGAGGTGTAATCCTCCAATGATGTGATGGAGGGATTGATATCCCCTAGTGATGTGACATTGATGAGGTCCTTGTGAATGGCAGTGCTACAAGTATCACGTGGTTATCTGACAAGTTCACACCTTATACATTTTATATCTTCTAAAGTTGTATTATGCCTTTATCTTTGTAGAGTTTGTTTAGGGTTTGTACGTTGTAACTTTATTAATGCTAAAAGATACCCAATAGGCCTAATTAATCAAGTGAAATCCTAATCATGTAGGTGCCCTGTACCATAGATCCATTCTAGTGTCAGAACTTGCTGGGTGGTGAAATGAGTCATTCCTATGGGAAACTCATAACGCATATTTTTGAGTATGCGGTGGTGCAAGTCGAGTATATCCTTGCATCCACAAATTACAGGTTGTGCGAGATGACCATGCATGAGCTGATCTCCTTGTGATATGTGATAGGCAGTAGTGTAACTGCATGTGATGCCTCTTTTTAAGAATGACCATGTGTGAGCTTGTTCTTCTAGTGTGACCTGTACCAAGGCCGGCTAGGTGTTTATATATGGATGTCCATGCATGAGCCAATCCTTTAGCATGACTATATGTCGTTATTTTTTAGTTGATCGATATGTCTCAGTGGTGTTTCTCTTGTACTGACCAAGAGGTGTTGGAGAGTTTGTGGATTCCAGTTCTTCCACTGACCTTGTATGGCGCCGATTTTGACTTAGAAGTGGTCGGTTGGATTTGAGTGGTATGACTCAAATACTCAAGTCAATAATAAAAGATGTAATATAGTCGTGTAGTATATTTTACTTAGGGTCAAATATGAATAACATTGGTTAAACCCTTTGCCTTATCTTGGTATTGATTTCTTGGGTTATAATGCGGTAATAGAAATCAACTGTTATACATGTTTTTCATATCTCTTCTTAGACTATTAATTATTCTACTACTCCTTAATAATTGCCTACTTTGTTTAATTTACTTTATCAGTTCAACACATATAGTTTAGCTAAATCTGCTCAACCTATTAAGTATGTTATCTACATGCTTAGTTATTTCTACTTTTAATAGTCATCGATGGAGAGTTATATCTCTTATTGGGACATTTGGTCTCACCCCATGAGTTTCCACATCTTTTAGGTGGTCGAGCATGAGGAGGCAGAGGTCGGACTGTTGAGGCTGAGCATAAGAGGAGCAGTAGGTGAGTAAAGGTCGGATGAGCTACTTGTGTTTTGTAGTAGAGTCCTATGTGTCATCCATGTACTCTCAGGTCCTTGGGGGGTTGTAGATGTTGCATATCGAGACAATGTTTTGTATTTATGCCTTTGTTGTCATATGTGGCATGTATGCATATACGACAGGTTATCATATGTATAGGTTGTGGCCAGTGAACTAGTAAATAGTGCTATGTAATAATCTTTTGGTAGGTGTTATATATATATATATATATATATATATATATATATATATATATATATATATATATATATATATATATATATATCAGACAATGATCTAGTGAGAAACATATTTTGGTGAGAGCATGAGAGGTATTTGAATAACTTTAAGTGGTGACTAAATTTTCATAATCCCACTGTATAGATAAAAAATATACCTTATTAGTTACCTTCCTATAAAATTTGACCATAGTAGGACTTTATTGCATGCACAATAAGCGAATACTTTTCAACGCTCAATATTGAGTTTCAAGCTGACCATTGGATGTAAAATGTGGATATTGTATATATGGGTATGTAAAAATGATCGGATTGCGATGATTTTTTGTGTGAAGGTAAATAAAATGATGTTCTTCCCATCCATAAGGTTGGATATTGAAAATTGTATATAACTTTATAGTTATTCAAATGCCTCTCATGCTCTCATCGTAGCATGTTTCTCACCAGATCGCTACCCTATATATATATATATATATATATATATATATATATATATATATATATATATATATATATATATATATATATATATCTGTGTGTGTGTGTGTGTGGCTTTTGTGGAATATGATGTGATATGTTTACATTGGTGGTGGATATGTGAAATTGGTTTTAATTTCATGTTTTTTGGTAAACTAGTTTGATTAGTTTTAATTCCGCATTTTGTTTTGAGTAATCTCTCTGTGTGGTGCGTCGGGGCATCACAGTTTGGTTGGTATCAGATATTTAGTTTAGCTAAGTCTATAGTGACATAGGACTAGGGTTTATGTCTATTCTAGTCCTTCAATCTGTTAATGGTTACTTCTACTTATACTGAAGAAGAAGATAAGAAAGGATGGTTGGACAACACGAAGAACATGCTACTGAAAGTAGTGTTGCTGCACCTGGAGGTGGTGCAGGGAGGCAAGAGAGGGTGGGTGTTGTACTTGAGATGCCCCAAGTAGACCCTAACGTGGTGGCCAATCCTACTTTCCAATCCATGTTTGTATAGTTTATGTCCATGATTAGATATATGCTGGATAGAATGCTCATTCCTCAAGAGAGAGAAGCAGTCCCCAATGTTGAATCTTTGGGTTTTGGAAAGACCTTTGAAAGGTTAAGCTGAGTTGGGAATGTGGAGTATGCTGGCATAGGAGACCCTACAAATGTTGGCCTTTGGTTGAAGGAGATGGAGAAGGCCAACAAGAACCTCAACATACTCGAGGCAGACAAGGTGAAGCATGTGGTGTATCTTTTGAAGGGGAGTGTTGGACATTGGGGGGCATTGAGGAGGAGAAGAGACCAGGTGTTGAGATCAGTTAGGAGGAGTTATAAAGGGATCTTGTGAGTTGATACTTTCCTTAGACCTACCTGGATGAGAAGATCAACCAGTTTAAGAGGATATGATAGGGATCCATGTCGATCAACGAGTATGAGGCCAAGTTTATGGAGTTGCTAAGGTTCTATCCTCACATGGATGTTATAGATCAAGAGAGGATCAAATGTTTTGAGAAGGGCTTGAGCATGGAGTGACCACACCAATGTCAGCTTTAGAGAATTGTGAGAACTTTGCCACACTTGTGGAGTTGGTCAAGAGGGTGGAACGATCTGTGGTTGAGAAACATGAGTAGAGTACCAAGAAGAGGCCAACACAATACCCATGACAGTCATCTGGAGGCTTCAAGAAGCCTAGCTTTTTAGTGCCACCGACACAACAGAGATCAACAAGTCTGTCTCAGTGGTAACCTAGCAGAGGCAGAGGTTGTATATTTCTGCTTGTAGGAGCCCATAGTGTTGCATCAATGTCTATGACAGGGTCGTCTAGACCGCGGTATGAGAATAAGATGTGATATAAGTGTGGACAGACCAGGCATACAAGACCGTATTGCCCTATGAGAGATGAGGAAGTGACCCAATAGCAGAGACAGAGTCAGCATGCTACTATAGGAGGTTCATCAAGAACTTCAGTGTAGTGGCATTACCCCTAACTAAGTTGACAAGGAAAGATGTTCCTTTTATCTGAGATGACAAGTGTCAGTGTGCCTTCCAGTTGTTAAAAGAGAAGTTGACTAGTGCGCCAGTGTTAGTGCTACCTAAGAAAGGAAAGGGATATATCATCTTCTGTGATGTGTCAAGGAATGGTATGGGTTGTGTGCTGATGCAGGATAAGAATGTGATCTCTTTTGCATCATGACAATTGAAGAAGTATGAGGAGAACTATCCTACCCATGATCTAGAGCTTGCAGTAGTAGTTCATGCCTTAAAGATCTGGAGGCACTACCTTTGTGTTGAGAAGTGTCAGATCTTCACATATCATAGGAAGTTGAATTACATCTTTTCATAGCAGGAGTTGAACATGTGACAAAGATGTTGGATGGAGTTAACTAAGGACTATGACTGCACCATAGATTACCATCTAGGGAAGGCAAACGTAGTGACAGATGCCTTGAGCAGGAAGTATTCTTTGTCATCATCTACAGATAAGGCGTAACTATGCTCCTTGGTGTGCCATTAGTGAGACATGTTGGTCTCCTTGCATCAGATAAATGTTTATCTGGAAGTATCTATGTTGGAGGTATGTTGGCACAGTTGCAAGTAAAGCCTACGTTGAGGCAGCAGATCAGAGATGCGCAATAGAGTGATATTGTGATACAATAGATCTGAGCAGAGTTTGGCAGTGAGAAGCTTGATGGCTTCCATGAGGCAGAGGATGGGATGGTGTATTACCACGGCAGAGTTGTGATTCCTGATGTTGAAAATATGAGGAAGATGGTTCTGGAAGAGGCTCACTCTTCTATGTATGCTATACACCCAGGTAGCATGAAGAATGTATCATAACCTTAAAGATCTCTATTGTTGGCCTAGTTTGAAGCATGAAGTGGTAAAGTTTGTTGCAAAGTGCATAGTGTGTCAATAGGTTAAGGCAGAGCACCAGAAGCTGGCATGGACGTTGCAACCATTTCCCATACCACAGTGGAAATGGGATCATGTTGTAAAGAAGTCAAACCACATCTCTACTAAAAATTTGAACAATAGAACCTCCAGTACAAACACACTTTAAAGGTATGCTTGGATTGGGTGTAAAATTTTCAAACTTTATTAATGGTATTCAAAACAACTAGAGTGTAGCAGTAGAATAAAAACATGACTATATTCAATTATGAAACAAGGTAACATCTTAAACTTACATCATAAGGATCCATGTAGAGGGAAATCTAAACCACCTCAAGACTGTCTCCAATCCTTAACTTCTCAATCTAAGTCCAAGTCAACATGCCATGTCATCCAAGTCCTCCACCTAGGGTTGGAAGCATACCCCAGCAATACAAACATCAACAAAGGTTGGTATGTGCATACTAAAAAGGAAATTGAGCAATTTATAAAGAATAAGGGACATCAAAATAAAAGGCTTCCCATGCATGAGATAATGAATACCCAAAGAGACAATAAAAGATAAGAATCATCATCGTATGATAAAAGAGGATACTTGCAATAATCAAAACAATAAAGTAGTGCCACATAAGCACATATCAAGATTTGGGCACATAACCCAACATCAACTTTCATGCATGTGAGATAAACATAGCCCTAGAACAATATAAGTAGCAATGGAGGCCAAGCCTCATAAACTTGAAACCTAATAGAGAAAGGAATATTGCCAATCTCTCAAATATACATAAAATGGGCCAACCTTCATAAAGTTGAAAACCCTGGGTGCGAGGTTCCTTTCCATCCTAAAAGAGCAGGAAATATCACATCTGCTCGGCAGGAAATAACACATCTTCCATAAATAAAAACCAATGCAATTACGCTACTCTAGTGCTACTGAATCACATAGCATGTTAAATGTAGAGGCAAGTAGAAAGTATAGTCAGATTATACAAGCTAGTCACCACATAAGTGACCAACATATACATCCATCTCATATGTGGGAAAAGACATCACATGTCATCAAATAAACATCCACTTCATAGTGGGCATATATCACCAAGTAGACATCCACATCATAGTGGGCATATAACATCAAAAGTCCAACATGCACCAGGAAACAAGATAGGAGTCCAAGAGAGTATCCATGATCACAATATCAATATCAAATAAGGTAGTTCACATGAACCAAGATTTCCAAAAGAAAAGACATATGTGTAGGCTATTGTCCGTAGGACCAAGAGAAAGAATAAATATAGGTTAGTTGCTTAAAGGAATAATCAGGAATGTAAACATACATCAACTTCAAAGTCAAACGCTCCAAAGTCACATCTAAATCCAAGTATAGGTCACCAAAGAGCCTATTAAACACATATACAAATTTTATGTACATTATTCAAACCCTAAAAACCACATTTTATCATCATGTGAATTAGGTTACCAAAACCATTCCATATTTTAGGTTACCTTTTTCTGAGTTCAAAACATATTTTATTATATTTTTCTAACTTATATATATTTAGTTAATAATTTTACAAGTTATTAACTATTTAGGTAAATTATTCAAATCACCTATTTTTAAGGTTGTATTTAGGCTACAAAACTAATATCATTAGAAATCTTACATTTTTTGAATTTAACGAGTATTTATTCATATTTTTATGATCAATGTAGACTTAGTTATTGATTTTACAAAATTGACCAATGAGAAACCAAGAAAAAGCTATGTCAACGTTTGTGAGAAAACAAAAGAGAAGATAGAGAGGGAGAGGGCCGCGGCTCTAAGTTGGCCCAATCAGGGTTGGCCAACTCAGTCGGCCACTCAGCCACGTCATCAACCCAGGCGCGCAGATAAGAAATGAGAAGGGTCATGAAAAGATGACTTTTCCCTCAACTGAAAATAAAAAAAAGGGAATAAAGGACATAACAGGGTATCATCCACAACGATTCATCCTAACTGAGAGCTCTCACCATGGTTTCTAGCAAGAAGCTGTTGTGATGGTCGAGAACTGGAAAACCAAGGAAACTGGAACCAAAACGAGAACAAACTTTGCTATTCGACCAATAATCCGTGGTGAAGGTGGCAGTAGGCAAACCAGGTCATACAGAGACCAAACTGCAATGAATTATATCAAACGCAAAACTGGTGAAGAATAGGGCAAAAAGAGGGAAACCCAATATACTCACCTCAATGACCAATTGACAGGATAAGAAGCACTGTGGGGTCACCAGAAGAAAAACCCAAACGTCGTCCTGAGATCGTGAAGACTCCAGATATAGGGTCGACTAGCCAGAGGTTGAAGACACAAGGTGGAGTTTGGGAAGCTATCTCCAGTGTGGCAGGGTCCAAAAGAGTTGGTGTAAAAAACTTCTAGAGATTTGGTGGTGGTCGGCAGAGGATTTCCTGGGAATCTGAAAGTCCCAAAGGGCGAGGAGAGGGAAAAGAAGGGTGAAACAGGGGGAGAATAAGGCATCGTTGTGGCACCTTTATCTTGGGGATCATAGGGTATAAATATACTATGAATCAAAGGCCAACCGTTGTAGAATAGAGAGAGGAAGGTGAAGGGGAAGAATCCATAGGGAAAGGAGGAAAGGAAAGGGAGAAATCTCAGAGAAAGAATCAGGGGAAAGAGCAAACACCTGCTGCGAGAGAAAGAAAGAAGCAAAGGAGGAAGAGAAAATATGATCCGTCCAAAAAAAATCCAACGGCCTACGTCGACTCTAATTTTGTAAAGAAAAGCAGTGTGACACATAAATCAGAAATCTTAATCCAAAATGAATTAGGCTAGAGTGTAATTATATAATTATGTCCTTTCATTCCTATTCCAGTTAGGGGTTAAAACATTATCCATGTTTAAGTAAAATTTTGCACAGGGGCCAATTAAGGCATGTAGATTCCGATTATGCACTTAGTTTTTCCTTTTAGAAACTTTTAATGGGTTAAATAAATCAAATCTCATTTTCTTTTTCATCTTACATTAATGATATTAGGATTATCCAATTTGATGAAACTTGACCCACAAGTCATAATTAATATGTTTGATACAATTTTGCCATCAATTTTACATATTGGAGTTGTTTGTATATTTATCTAATATTTTGAAGGTTCTACACACTTTCTCTCTCCTTATTTCACCTTTTAATAAAACTTTCTCCAAATTGGATGATCACCCAAAGGCTATATTTATTATGTAGATTACGAATCTAAGATTATTTTTCTCTTTTGGAGTCAATTATTATTTAATTTGATACTTTAGGGAAAACACATGTCTTCTTTTCCAATTTGAATTAAATGAATAATTATTATGTGAATAATGTGAAACTTGACTCCCAAGGTAATTGGGAACCAAGGAACACAATTTTAAACTTAGATTTCACTTTTGGATTTCTTTTTATGAGATATGTCATCTAGCCTATTAGTGGCCCATTATCTTAATTACTCATTCAATTAGGTTTATTAGGGTGATTTTACATGCATTAGCTCACAATGGTCATTCTAAACCTTTTATAAGTCTAACCTCAAACCATGTTTGGTCGAACCCAAAAGATCAAAGTTCTAGGGTAGGGTTCGAGATCTGATATGTTACACATGTTATGATGGACTTTGTGGTTGGTTTGCCGAAGATGGACAAAGGTCATGATTCCATTCGGGTGACCGTTGACAGGTTAACCAAGTCAGTGCACTTTTTTCCAGTGAAGACGACGTACATAGAAGAGAAGCTTGGTCATATATGTTGATGATATAGTGTGTTTGCATGATGTCCCAACTATTATCGTTCCAGATAGAGGTATTCAGTTCACCAGTCTCTTTTGGAGCGCTTACACACAACCTTGGGTACGAAGTTGAGGTTCAACACTATTTTTTACCCACATACAGATGGACAGTCTGAGAGGAAGATACATACTTTGGAAGACTTGCTAAGAGCTTGTGTCTTGTAGTTTTTGGGCAGTTGGGATGTACAACTTTGTCTAATAGAGTTTGCCTACAATAACAGTTATCATAGGAGCATTGATATGGACCTTGTTAGGTGTTGTATGGGAGACATTGTAGGTCTCTATTGTGTTGGTATGAGACTGGTGAATATTACCTTTTGGGTCCTGAGATTGTGCATCAGACGAAAGAGAAAATTGAGGTGATTCAGCAATAGTTGAAAGTAGCCAAGGACAGGTAGAAGTCGTATGTAGAAAATGGGCATAGACCATTGGAGTTCCAAGTGGGGGACAAAGTGTATCTCAAGGTCTCTTCTTGGAAAGGTGTTCTGAGGTTTGGGAAGAAGGGTAAGTTGTCTCCCAGGTATATGGGACCTTACCTTGTGGTGGCACATGTTGGGAAGGTGACTTATAAGTTGGAGTTGCCACCTGAATTGCATAGGTTTCATCCAGTGTACCATGTGTCCATGCTGAGGAAGTTCCATTCTGACACTGAATTGGTGTTGCAACCAATGGAGGTTGAGATTGATGAGGACATATCTTATGTAGAAGGTTTTGTGTTGATCCTGGATAGGAGGATCAAGAAGTTGAAGAAGAAGGACATCGTGTTGGTGAAGGTTATTTGGCATCACCGTGGCATTGAGAAAGCCACATGGGAGCTTGAGGAAGAGATGCATAGGAAGTACTCATCTCTTTTCATGTAGGATTTTGGGGGAAAAATCCTTATTAGGGGTTTATGGTTGTAAGGACCCTGACCTAGATTAATGTTTGAGCATGCATGGTTTTCTTAATAAGATTCTTTAAACCTTAATCTAATCCTTTGATATGCTTATCTAACAAGTGACAATCTTAAGTTTTTAGTTTGGTGTTGTTCTGATGTTGTTTGAGCTTTGTATGCTTATTTTGGACCAAGTTGCAATTTACCCATGTTGAGGGGTTATCTTGCAATTTGTCACATGTTGAGTGTTCCCTTAGTGCTTTAGCATCATGAGAGATATAATGATTCTATGGGATGCCTTGTTGGACCTTAGTTGGTGAGGTGGCATCATGTGGTGATGCTAGAGTTTCTAGGGTTTGCTTTGTGTTGACCATGTTGAGCTTGGTTGAGTGTTGCGACCTTTGTCTTGACCATGATGGTGTGCTTTGGGTGTGTCTCAACAGAAACCCCTTCCTTGAGTGGTTTGTTTCGACCTTGATGATCTTGTGGTGTTTTTAGTTTAGATGGTTGTCTTCTTGTGATGTATATCGACCAGGGTTGTGTGGTGACCTTTTGTTGTGGTCGAGACAAGATGTCTTGGTGTTTGTTTTGACCTCTAGGGTGGCGGTGACCCAAGTGATTGAGACCCCACCGAGGTTTATCACCATGGGTTGCATGAATGCATATACTAGTTGCATGTTAGTTTCTTTTGTGGATAAGTGTCTCTTTGGTGCTCTCTTATGTTGACACCTCACCCCTACCTCACTTCCCTCCTTTGAGTATATAACCCCTTTCTCCTATATGCAAGTATATTTTTCATCTCTCATTATTCCTCCCTCTCTTTTTCTCATCCTTGGATCTTAGTGGAGCAATAAGTACTTATCTTGGGTTCTTTGGAGGTCGGCCAACCTTGAATGTGGTGTTTTGGAGCTTGATCACCTCACTTGTGGTGATTCTTGGTGGTTTCCCTTCTTGGTAAGTGGTTCTTTTCCCTTGATCACAATTTTCCTTTGGAACCCTTCCTTCCTTCTACCACTTTTCGGTCATTAGACCATGTTTTGACATGGTGACACCTGAGTGAAAAGGATCTCTCTTGTCTTTCATTTCTTCTATCTTCTTAGTTTGGCCTAGGGGTTTTCACCCTTTTTCTTGAGCATCCTTTTGACCTTGGTGTTCTTCTCTTTTTAGGTAATCTTGTGGCCTATGTTTTGACCTTGGTTGGAGCTTCATCTTCTTATTTGGATCCTTTGATCTTAGAGCTTGGTTCTCTCCTTAAGAAGGGTTATATAGATCTCTACCTTCTTTTGTTACTTGCACCTTAATCATGCTTGAATTCTATTATTTTGACCCCTAACATGATTATAATGTGATAGATAAAGATGTCGTGATCTAAGATATAAGACTTTATAGTATTCTCATGTAGATTTCTCTATTTCTTAAACCCTAATTTCGTGGTCTCAATTTCTAAGTAATGGATGGAGTGAAGTTGTTACTTACAACATGTTTCTTGGTTTCATCACCATGCTATTCTTCAGTCTTTGTGTTTTCTTGAGGTTTTGAGTTGGTTTTCTTGAGGTTGAACCTTGGTCTTCCTTATCCTCATTTGGTTTCTTGATGGTTTATGTTGAAGATCAGTTTTAGAGTTTTGATCCCATCTTGCATGGAGTTTTTCCACCTTGTTGATGGTGACCTTCCTTGATGTTAACCATCTATTTTGAATGAGTTTTATCTCTATTTTGATGTTGGTTGTGTTGTTAGGGTATCTTGACCTTGGTGGTCTCTACACCTTGTTCTTTTCTTGGTCAAAACATATCTGTTGTTCATGGTCTAGACACTTTACTTTGTTTTGGTCAAGACTCATGACCTAGTGTCATGATTGAAACCCTAACCTTAATAAGTTGTCGGCCAAGACACATGTTGTTCTTGTGGTCAATACATGCTCTTGTTTGGTCAATACAAATGGTTTGCTCTTGATCATGACATGTTCTTTTGATGATGGTCGAAACCCTAACCATAGGTTGGTCGTGACCCATGATGGTTAGTGGTCATAACACATGTTCTTGATGGTGGTCAAGATGCCATGTTAGTTTGTCATTGAGACACCATGTTAGTTGGTGGTCGAGACACCATGTTGGTTGTGGTTGAGACTCTTGGTTTTATTACGATCATGATACTAGTTTTGTGTATTGTTGAGAATCCTACTTTTGAGGTGGTTGAGACACATGTTCTTGTCTCAGTCGAGACACTTGGTTGACTTATGGTTGTGACATATGTTTGCTTGGATGGTCGACACATACATATATGATGCATGGTCACTACACATGCATAGAATAGTGAGATGGTTACACATACCCATGTTCATGATGTTGCTACTTAGTGTTGTTGACATAATGCTCTTATCATGTTTAAATAATGACGCTCAATCCTAGCATGTTCTAAGAAAGTAGGAGATGACAAAATTAAGGTTTGGTGATTGTTCTATGCTATGAAACCCTAATCGACTATACATGTAACCCTAACCCCATTGTTGGGAAATATGATGTGTATGCTTGTCTCGTTTGAAGTGGTTACCACATTATGATGTTTTCTCTCTCTTATTTATGAACCCCTATGCTTGTAGGTGATATGAATTTCATATCTTATGTATGTTATGGTGGTGATCATATGACACAGGGTGATGTCTATGAGCCTTGATGAGACACAAAAATATATGATGTAATGGGTCTTATGACATGGAAGAGGCTTAATGCCTAGTGTGAGGTGTAATCCTCCAATGATGTGATGGAGGGATTGAAACCCCCTAGTGATGTGACATTGATGAGGGCCTTGTGAATAGCAATGTTACAAGTATCATGTGGTTATGTGACAATTTCTCACCTTATACATTTGATATCTTTTGAAGTTGTATTATGCCCTTATCTTTGTAGAGTATGTTTAGGGTTTGTACGATGTAACTGTATTGATGCTAAAAGATACCCAATTGGCCTAATTAATCAAGTGAAACCCTAATCATGTAGGCACCCTATGCCATAGATCCATTCTAGTGTCAGAACTTTCTAGGTGGTGAAACAAGTCATTCCTACGGGAAACTTAGAGTGCATTTTTTTAATATGCGGGGGTGTAATTCGAGTATCTCCTTGAATCCACAAATTACATGTTGTGTGAGATGGCCATGCGTGAGCTGATATCCTTGTGATGTGTGATAGGCAGCAGTGAAATTGCATGTGATGCCTCTTTTTAAGAATGGCCATGTGTGAGCCCATTCTTCTAGCATCATGATCTGTACCAAGGTCGTCTAGGTGTTTATATATGGATGGCCATGCATGAGCCAATCCTTCAGCTTGACTATATGTCATTATTTTGCAGTTGACTGATATGTCCCTGTGGTGTTTCTCTTGTACTGACCAAGAGGTGTTGGAGAGGTCGTGGATTTTAGCTCTTCCATTTACCTTGTATGGCACCGATTTTGACTTAGCAGTGGTTAGTTGGATTTGAGTGGTACGACTCAAATCCTCAGGGCAATAATAAAAGATGTAATACAACCATAAATTATATTTTGCTTAGAGCCAAATCTGAATAAATTGCTTGAACTTTTTTCCTTATCTTTGTATTTATTTCTTGAATTATAATGTGCTAATAGAAATCAATTGTTATACATGTTCTTCATATTCCTTCTTAAAATATTAATTATTCTACTGCTTAGTAATAATTGCCTAGTTTGTTGAATTTGTTTTATCAATTTAACACATATCATTTAGCTGAATCTGTTCAACCTGTTAAGTATGTTATCTACCTACTTAGTTATATGTGCTTTTAATAGACGTTGGTGGAGATTTATGTCTCTTTTTGGGATGCTTGGTCTCACCCCATGGGTTTCCACATCTATTAGGTGTTCGAGCATGAGGAGGTAGAGGTCATGCTATTGAGTCTGAGCAGTAAGAGGAGCAATAGCTGAGTAAAGGTTGGATGAGCTTCATATGTTTTGTAGTAGAGTCCTATGTGTCGTCCCTTTATTCTTAGGTCCTTCGGGGAGTTTGTAGATGTTGTATATCGAGACGGAATTTTGGCTTTATGCCTTTATTGTACATGTATGACATATATGCATATGTGACATGTTATCATATGTACAGGTTGTGGCCAGTGAGCCAGTAAACAATGCTATGTAATAATCTTTTATTAGGTGTTATATATATATATATATATATATATATATATATATATATATATAGAGAGAGAGAGAGAGAGAGAGAGTCAGGCTAGAATACACTCGAGTGTATTCGGAGAAAAATACACTCAAGTAGTTTTTCATGATGCAATATTTTTTTCAAAAATCTAATCCATTGATCTTCTTAAACATGTTATGAATAGCTCATTTGAACATTTTGAGCTCATTTGGACATTTATAGGTCATGTTATAAAGACCGCAAAAATTATGCATTTCAAATTAGTTTCACACGTCGATTTTGTTGCCCTTGGATGAGTGACTTCCACTCATCCAAATGGGCTCAAATTTTGTATGTAGCCTAGTTATAGTATGAAGGTGAAGATCAATGGCTTACATTTTGATAAAATTTGTCTTGATATGCAAACACATTTGAGTGTATTCGTGTGATCTGTACACTCGAGTGTATTCTAACATGACTCTCTCTCTCTCTCTCTCTCTATATATATATATATATATATATATATATATATGTGTGTGTGTGTGTGTGTGTGTGTGTGTCTTTTGTGGACTCTAATGTGATATGAGATTAAGAGAAAAATATTTCTCCCCCTCCTACCACACTCATGGCGGAGGCCAAATGCCTGGGAGGGTAATAAACCAAGGCGGCAACTGGGATTTGAACCTGGGTCCCTTTTTTAGAGGACACTGTGCTTGACCACTTGAGCCACTCCTAGTCGGGAACTCTCTTATGGTGGATATACTTCCACTTGTGATAGATATGTGAAATTGGTTTTAATTTACTGTGTTTTTTGGTAATCTCATTTGATTAGTTTTAATTCTGTGTTTTTTTAGCAATCTTGCTTTATGGCGCATTGGTGCGTCACACTTCTTCTAGATGTATTATCCTGTTTTGGGCTAAAAATTTAAGAAGAGAACTTGTATCTTTGCTTATTACGGATTTTTTGTCAGTTGGCCCCATAGTTTTTCCCTCATACTCTGTGAGAGTTTTACCACGTAGAAGTTTTTTATTCTTCCTCTATTTGCTTGTTGTCTTATCTTGGATTTACATAGTTGTTGATACACAAATAATTTTTTCCATTGCATTATGGTTTCATAATATACGAGCACATATTTCCCTACAATAAAAAGTGGTATCAAAGCTTAGATTGCACATATTGATCCATATAAGAAGTATGATGATGCGGTGATAATTAAGTTGATGATCACTAATTGAAAATTTTGGAGAACCAAGATGGAGGATATTCTATACTATAAGGAATTGTATTATCCGATAGAGGGACAAAATCTAGAGAGTATGTCTGATGTAAATTGGAATAAACTAATTAGGAAGAACATGATAACAACAAAAGTGACTCGATATTTTCATGTTCCATAACGTCTTAAAGAAGACTAATGCAAATATGTATGAAAAAAACTCAAGCGAACGTATGAGCGTAATACCGTCACAAATAAAGCTTTTTCTTGATTGGAAAGTTGGTGAACCTGAAGTACCAGGACGGTAATGTCATCGTTGAGCACTTGATTAATTTTAGAGCTTTGTTAATAATCTGGGATTCAATGAAGTTGATTCTTGATGATGAACTTTAGGTGCTACTTCTTCTGGGATCATTACTTGACAGTTGGGAGATGCTGCTTGTGACAATTACCAATTATACATAAGAAGGAAAGTTCACACTAGACTAGGTGAAGACCAACCTACTTAAAAAAGAGACTCGACGATGGGCCTCGGGCAATAGTGGGCTAGAGGTGCACTTCGCCAAGAACAGGGACATTGATAAAGAGAGACATTGTAGTAAATCTCAGAGTCGCAGTGAGTCTGAGGACTGTGGGGAGGCTTGAAGAGTAGATGATTCCTTCATTGCAACCTGACATGTTATTTTAAAAATGATTGCAAGGTTTGGAAAAAGAAACATGGGTCTAAAACCAAAGACAAGAAGGATGACAACAAGAACACTACAGTTGAAATTTCAAATTACATGAATGGTGATGATGATGTGGTTTTGACAATCGAAGAGTATTGTTTGTATGTTAATGATGATGGTTCTGAGTGGGTGGTAGATAATGCAACTTCTCATCATGCATTACCCAGTAAGTTGTTCTTTACGTCATACAAGAAGGGAAACTTTAGGAGTTTGAATATGGGAAACTCCAACTTCTCTAGAATTATCATGATTGGGAGACATTTGTATTCAGACAAGTTTCGGATGCACAATCACAGTGAAGGCTATTCATTTGAAACTTGCCACAAATATGGTTGAGTTTATTATCTAGTTCTTTCTGTGATAGAGAAGGTTGTTGTCTAGAGTTTGGTGGTGGAAAATGCATGATACAAAGGGGTCTTTTGTTATTGTACAAGGTATTTCATGTTGCATATTGTACAAGACCCGACTGAAAGTGCTTAAAGGAGGAGGTAAAATGTAATTGAGGATCAACATGTAGATCTATGGCAAGGTGGATAAGACATATGAGTGAGAAAGGCTTGCATATTATATCAAAGAAGAGATTGATTCATTGTCATAAGGACACCAATCTGAGCTCATGTGATTCATGTCAGACTGGAAAGCATTAGGGAGCTTATTTCAAGAAAAGATCAAAGGTGAAATAAAATATTCTACAGTTAGTTCATTTATATGTTTGTGGTTTGTTTCAGGTGGCTTCACTAGGTGGCAATAGGTATTTTGTCACATTAATTGATGATGCATCTAGGAAGGTGTGGGTCTACTTTTTGAAAACAAAGGATCATGTATGTGGGTGTTTTTAAAATTTCATGCCATGTTGGAGAAGAAGACAAAGCAAAACTTGAGGCGTATCCCCATAGACAATTGGGGAAAGTACACCTCCAAGGAGTTACAGGACTATTGCATGCAACATTGCATACAAAATGAGAGGATAGATCCCGATGCACCACATCATGATGGTACAACTAAGATGATGAACTGTACCATAATAGAGAAAGTCATATGCATGTTGAAGACTCACAATTGCCAACGACATTTTGGGGTGAGGTAGTGAGTATTGTCTTCTATTTGATTAATTGATCAATTCCTTTGGGATTTGAGATACTTAAAAAGGTATGTACATGAAAGGATGCATCCTGTACTCATTGTGCGTATTTGGGTGCAAGGCTTATGCACATTTTATAAAGGAAAAGTGGTAAAAGATGGATGATAAATCATTTCCATGTATCTTTCTTGGCTGTGGAGATAAGTAGTTTGGCTACAAGTTATGGGATCTTGTGAAAAATACCATGAGTAGATAGAAAGATGTGACATTCTATGAAAGTCAGACGTTGCCACAAATAAAAGAGGGATAATGTAGATGTTGTAAGATCAGGTGATAGTTCTTCTGATGATGAGTATGAGGATTCTTCAAGTTCTTAACAGGTGTAGTCTTCAAATGATGAAGAAGTGAAGCATGGTCACTTTGAGAAACATAGTGATAGCACATCAAGTGGTCATATTCCAAATTCATAGTTGAGTGATTGAGATTTACATTCTTCTGGGTAGGGGGAGAAAGATCATCACCACACAAAGTCCTCAGAGTAGCAGTTGAGGAGATCTAACAGAGTTTGTCATCCTTCATCAAGATATCTAGTGTCTTAGTACATCATGCTTATGATCAAGGGGTAGAGACTTTTTAGGAGTTACAGACTCAAAGAGATAGAGCACAGTGACATCAAGTGATATAGGAGGAGATGTATTCTTTGTAGAAGAATGACACATGTGAGCTTATAGTGCTTCCCAAGTATTAAAAAGTACTAAAGAACAAGTAAGTCTATAGGACAAAGAGAGATGATGACAACAATGATATCAGATACAAAGCCAGACTAGTTTTCAAGGGCTTTAATCAAAGACCAGGGGTACATTCTGATGAGATATTTTCTCCTATTGTGAGACAATTTTTATCAGATTGGTTGTAGGATTGGTTTCTAGCCTAGACCTAGAGCTTGAGCAAATGGATGTGAAGACAATGCTTTTTTATCATTAAGCAAGCTAGTCTTCTGATTTATCAATAACCAAAATAATTGCAAGTAATGGATACGATCCAAAGAAAGATAAACCTATATATGCATCAAGATAACTAAGTCTAACAAATTGTTTTGCCAAATTGTGTTAATAGTTGGTGAATTTTGTTCAGTAATCTTTGGTTTCTAGCATACCAAATGTGGCTAATCAAATTAAGGACAATAATGTTGCCTTTTGTTTTAATACATCTCACAACTTGTTCCCTACTTTTGGGTATGCTAGAGTTCACTAGGTTTTCGTTGGCCCATATCTTCTTAGAAAATTCACAATCCCTTAGGATATGAAGATTCATTTCACTATCTTTCCTGCACATACTGCACCTTGATTCCAGCTCTATCCCCCTACATTGTAACTGGTCTTCAGTAAGAAATTTGCCATGCAATATTGTCCACCATAGGATATGGAATCTATGTGGGAGGTTGGTCTTCCAAAGCCACTTGGTCCAGTTCAGGAACGAGTGTGCTTGCCTGCAGATCTGCCAAACACCTTTGAGAGTGAATTTTCCATATTTCTAAGGTAGCACCTGTCTTTTCCTCCCTTAATTCTGATAGGTTTGCATATTCCCTAGAGTTGTCCAATACCTCATAAACCTAAAAATATACCATTCTACTTTTAGATGATAGTATCGCGTGTTTCATTTTGTCCAAGTCTGACCTTAGAATCATCTTGTTGCCAATCACTTCATCCAAAAATTTGTCATTGATCCAAGTGTCGTACCATAAGGAGATGTTAGCCCCTGTTCCAATGTTGTATCTGACCAGCTGGTATTATGAGTCCCTACATCTAAGTAGGGATCTCCAGTACCAACTATGATAAGGTTTTGGCTCACAAGACCAAATTGATTTCCCCACTATGTATCAGTTGTGGATATTAAGATGATGTTTCTTCATAGTGACTAGTAGAAGAGATGTACATAGAGAAGCCAATGGATTTTAGGTCAAAAAGAATGAGAGTTTAGTCTGAAGATTGAAGAAGAGTTTGTATGGGTTGAAACAGGCTCCTAGATAGAGGTATAAGAAGTTTGATTCTTTCATGCAGACACATGAGTACCAAAATTTAATTTTTTTAAATTAAATTAGGACCATGCTCATTTGTGTACTTGTGATCACAAATGAACAAAGGGTCAGACTTCTCTCAAATGCAAGATCTTTGTGTTTGGGGATCATTGTTCAACTGTCCAATAAAGTTCTATCAGGGATCTCGCCAAGAACTTACGTGTCCCTACTGGTGTTCAAACTTATGGATCAGGTGATCTCAACCCCATGAGCTTTTAGTAATAGAATAAAATGAATAGATCAATCATTGAGATCCATCAATCGATTGTGTCAAGAGATCTATGGGTTCGTTTAATGTTAATCACCCACAATCATGACAACATAAATATAATTGATCTAAACATAAAATAAGTACACAAAATGAAAGGGAAACATATGATCAATAAAATCTTGGAGTCAAATGCAATTAAGGTAAGACATAAGATATGGAGATTCTCTCCATGACCCAAGATCAAGTTTCTACTCAAACATAATAGAAATAGATACAAAAATAAGGATAGGGATAGAAAGAGTCATGTTTCTAAGATCTAGCAACAATGAAGCAATCTTTGTGAGGGTGATGATGGATCCTTCCTCCCTTCCTTACTTTGTGCACACAAGGGGGTCTCTAAAATGGATGAGAATGAGGAAATATGAAGTGTAACAAATGATATTGTGCTTGGACTCCCCTCCTTTTATAGGGGGAGATAAGGGCTAAAACCCTAAAAATTGCTTCTAGTGATGGCTAGGGAGACTTGGTTCACGGTGATAGTCTATTGACTAGAATTTCGGTCATTGGATTAGCTGTAATGTTTGCTTCAGTCTAAAGGAAGCTCAGTCAACCAGTTGATGGTCAATTGGTTGGTTCATTTATAATAATGAACCTTCTTAATTCGGGTTTGACTGAGTCTTGTTGGTGAGTTGATGAACTAAAATGTCAGCCGATTGGTTGGATTTCAATTCTTGCATAATAATGACCCTTCTCGATTCCGAGTTTGATTGAGTCTTTCTGGCGAGTCAATCGACTAGAATGTCACTTGACCAGTTGGAGTTGTGGACTTGACACATTTCTTGTATGTGAGTCAACCAACTGGGATGTCATTCGACTGACCGAGAAGTCTAGGAGGCTGAATGTGCAACTGAAGCCTCTGATTCTTGGGTCTTTTTGGCCTTTGGAGTGATTGGGCCATTATCATGTAAAATCTAAGTAAATATAATCAAAACTCCAATTAAAGAGAGAAAAGTTAAACTAAGACAATTAATTGTAAAATTAGGAATAATTGACAAAATGCTTCTAAGGAATGACCTAAAAGATGCTAATAAAGGTGATAAATAAGCATTCAATACTAAGCCATACCCATTTGTTAGCACCGCATGATTGGTCATCCCTACACCTATTAAAATTTGTAGCTGATTTGTAGTCTCGCACCAGAATACCCCGGAGAGTTGAATCCAAGTAGCATTATTTGAGTTATGACGCCGACCACCCATGCCACTACTTCATCTAAACCTCCCTTATTGTTAGATATCTCATCAGTGTGGCATACAAATCACAAAAACATGATTTACTTAAGAGGAAGCGTTCGTTAGCAGCAGATTATCAAAAATCACTAAAAATTAAAACCTTTTTGCAAAGAGATCCAATTCCAGGAAACTCTTATCAACAAGAACCAAAGTATTACATATACATTCTGGTCCACAAGTACATGTCATGTACCATATCCTCTCGAGGATTACATACATCAATTGCTCTATTATGTCTACTCATGAGCATCACAAAACCTTGAGGCATTCATGTAACATCCCTGACCTGGGTTATGCTTTAACCCTAAGTGTTTTGTTTAAAGAAAGATAATTATATGCTTGATATTATCTTAATCCTCAAGAATATGCTTGGCATCTTGCAGAGTTAAGAAAATGAGAGGGGCAACTCATTTGAGCTACTTTGAAGGAGAGAGAATCTTGATATTAAAATAATCAAGATTTAAGCATAATTGAAATAATGCAAAAATAATTATATTAAATGGATTTCTCTTCAACCAAAATTATGTTGGTTGAAATCCACATAAACGGACGTCCTTGTGCCTTGCAAAGGCAAAGGAAAGATCTATGTGAGTGTAGAACCCACTCACATTAAAAAACTAAAAAGAATTATCCACTCACTTATGGATAATGATATTATAAAGGTTAAGGTGCTTAATTCCTTTTCCTTTAATTCATGGATAATGGAAGGGAGTTATGTGGTGATAAAGATGTCTTTGCATGCAAGGAACTAAGGGGGAAGAGGTGGCAACAATTTCAGAATTTAAAGGATTTGCATGAGGCATTTTCTCTCTCATTGATTTTCTTATAAAAACACCCTTTACAACCCAAACCAAGGACTTTTTCGAATCCACTTCTTCTCTTTGATTGCAAAAACAATCAAGGAAGCTAGGAGCAGTAGGAAGACGACCCCCAACCTGTTGGTAAGCTTCTTGACCTTCGTTCATCTTGATTTCATGGTGGAAATCACAAATCAATACATGATTTCTTCTTATCTCGATCCCATCTCCAATTCTAACCATTCCTTTTCACTCAAAAGCTTGAGGAACGAACCTTGTGGTGTGGAAAAGCTTCTTCCACCATTGTTGACGTGAATCTCCAAGCTTTGAAGCTCAATTGGAGGTGGGTTATATAACTTGAACCCCTATTTATTGTTATTGAATTCAATTTCTCAACCATTCCTTTTCACTCAAAAGCTTGAGGAACGAACCTTGTGGTGTGGAAAAGCTTCTTCCACCATTGTTGACGTAAAGATCCAAGCTTTGAAGCTCAATTGGAGGTGGGTTATATAACTTGAACCCCTATTCATTATTATTGAATTCAATTTCTCAATCAATTATGTTCAATTGCTCTTTTTGTAATTCCTTTGATTAAATTGATGCAATTACCACGATAATGGCATTAGTATTCGATGGACTAAGGCTTGTAGATGATAACATCATATTAGGCACACATTCCAACAAGTTTGTATTGCAAACGGTTTCACCAAACCATTTGGAGACCAAACGGTTTGCAAACCATTTGGAGGTTTGGATCCCAAACCGTTTAGAAGGGTTGACTATTTGGATGGGTTGACCATTTGAGGTCAGGACCCTAGAATATGTTGGATGATGATCCATTTGATCCAATTGAATAATTCAATATATGGACAATCATCCAACTAGAAACCCTAATCGGTTAAGTGTTGAAATTGCAATTGTTTAATTTAAAAGTTTGGGTTGATTTGCCCAAATGGTCTCAAGACCCTTTAGAGGTCAACCAAGACCATTTGGAGGTCTAGTGTTGAGTATGGTTGAGTAATTGAAGAGTTAGATATATCAAATCGAAGTGCAATAAATAGTTAAATTGATGATCAATCCAATGATGCAAACCCTAATTGGATTTCACAAACTTTTTAATGAATGATGAGGCAAACGGTCTCAAGACTGTTTAGAGGTCATCTAAACGACCTCAAGACTGTTTGTAGGACATCCAAATGACCTTAATACCGTTTGAGGTCATGTCATATCATAACTTGATGATGGTTCATTGATTTCGATTGGATTAGTTCCACAATTTTAATCCTTGAAGGTTCCTCGAATTCAAAACCTTGATTGATGGGTTCTTGATTATAAATCCTAGTTCAATTGGGTTCAAAACCCTAATTGATGGTCCAATGGAAGGGTGATTCAATTGTTCAATTGATGAGTAAATCAAGGAATCAATTGATAGGCAGTTCTTGATGGAAACCTTGAATCGATTGAAGTGTTGAAAGATCTTTTTGGTCCATTCGGTTTTGAGAGGGTTTGGACCAAACGGTCTTAAGACCGTTTGAGTCCAAACGGTCTCAAGACCGTTTGGGCCGTTTGGAGACCCAAGCCCAATTGATTTCAATACATTCTTGCTTAAACAGTTTCAAGGGCAATGTGCCCAAACGGTTTCAAACCATTTGAACTCTGAGAGACCAAGACCGTTTGGGGTCGAAGTAATCAAAACCATTTGAGGTTAAACATAGTTAATCCATTTGTATATCTAATGTAATTGAATATTTAATTGGTCAATTCAATTGGATACCTCATGTAATTAAAGATTCAATTGATCAAATCTTCTGGACATTGTAGAAGAGGATGAGAGAGATTCATACATGAAAAATAATCATGTAGTAATCAAGCCTAACACATTCAAAATAAGTGAGGTATACAATTAGGGTATGATCCTTGAGGAAGAGATCATAAAACCCTAATTGAGTTAATTGATGAACTCAAACCCTAGTTTGGGGCAATTCTGAGTGAAACCCTAATTTAAGAGGATAATGTGATATGAATTTAGGGTAATGACATGAATAACCCTAATTCAGGGTATTTAAATGATAAACCCTAATTGGGGTGAATAGTAAACCCTAATTGTGGGTTATTGAATATAAACCCTAATTTAGGGTGATGTGATGTGAATAGTAAACCCTAATTCTAAAATAGGGTGAAGGTGTGTGAAACCCTAATCTTAGACAATGAAAAGATGGATCATTGGTCCTAATTAAACAAAGGGGATGAGTAACCCTAATTTAAATGAAATGGGAAACCCTAACCCTAGTAAGGGAATAGTGGTGTTACTCTGGAATAGAATGGAACTGAAACATGACTGATATATCTGTTATCATATGTGCTAACCATGCAGGAATCCTGAGATGATGAACATAGCCAGGTATGAGCTATGATGCTTTATTTATTGAAATTATTTATTGGGCCTTGTGTGCCATAATATGCCTTGTTGCTTAGTAAGAGGTAACAAGAGAGTTAATGGGCCTCAAGTGCCAGATGAGATGCTTTTGTAGCAAGTGTCATGTGTACCTTGGTCAGATGACCTAAAGGTGATGGTTACCTGAAATAGTGGTAACAGTGCTCAGTGATGAGCTAAGGGTTTGAATACCCAGAACCATATGTTTATGGCTTTGAGTTTGAAATGAGGGACTGAGATCCCAATGTCTTTTAAAGACTGAGAAATAACTGATGAAAACAGTACATGTTTCTTTATAGAATTTGTCCTAATAAGTTATGTTTGAAAACTTGATTGATGCTAAAAGAATATGACAATGTACTTAAATAATCAAGTGAAAGCTATTCATGTAGTGCTCTGACCATAGATCCATCATCGTCAATAGTTGGTGATGGTGAAACAGGTTTTCCTATGGAATCTCCTGGAGTTCGCATATTTTGAATATGTGGGGGTCAATGGGCGAAAATATCCTTACGTCCTCTTGGGGGAATTGATGGAAGGTAAACATTAAACCTCTCAATCCTTCATTATATGTTCTGGGATGGATGTATCACTAATCTCCCGATGATGTTAATGTTGAATCGATGGAGCTAAACATAAAATCTCTCGATTGCGAAGAGAGTGTAGCCGCCGTTGTAGCTCTATAGTGAAGATGCCACTATACCCTGGCAAGCTATGTAGTAGAGACACAAGATGTCATGCATGTGATCTTGCACTGACCGAGATGTGGGAAGTCATGGAAGTCGGCTCTACCCCTGAATTTGTATGGTACCAATTTTGACTTCGCAATGGTCGGTTGGAGTATGAGTGGTATACCTCATCTCCTCAGAGCTTAAATATGTTTGTAAAACATAATCATCCGTGTAGCGTATTTGAATAAGATTGAAATACGAGAACCACTGGTTGATGTCATATTGCTTAGCATGTCCTTGATACATAAATGCTACTTATGTTCTTTAATTCCTTATTGAATACGAGACATGCTGCCTTGTCAAGTTATAGTTGAAATACTTGAATAGGAATCTTGCTCTAATATGCATAGATATTGACTTATCTGCCATTAAAGTATATTACTCCACTGCTCAGTTTATTTCTATTAAACTACAATAATAATGTTTTCGGCGGAGAGTTATATCTCTCGCTGGGGCAATTGTATAGTTGTCTCACCCCCGTGGGATCTAATATTTTTAGGTAGACGTCGACAAAGAGGTAGAAACTCTATAGCAGGGGAAGAGAAGCAGTAACAACAGGGACAGCGGTAATCCTACAGGTGGAAATACTGGCTGTCGAGCTATGTCAATAGAGTCCTATGGGTCATCTTTGTACTCTCAGGTCCTAGGAGTCAGTAGATAGTGTTTTATATCGATCTGAGATTTTGGCTTTAAGCCTCGAGGATTTTGTTACTTGTGCTTTTATAAAAGCAAAGTGATGTATATATATGTCTCGAGAAAGAGATGGTACATGGAATGTACAATGTGGACTAGTATGTAAATATAATACTTTGGTTCTTGTTTAAAGAGTTTTCCTAAGAATGGATCTCTGTGTAAAAGTTTTTAATTTTTAGTGATTTTTAGTAATCCGCTGTTAGTGACCGCTTCTGAATTAGTTAAATCTCGTTATTTTGGTTAAGACCGGTTTGTACATCACAATTCAAGCCAAGATCTCAAATAAATTATAAAAACACTAAGTATTGACTCCTAGGACCTGAGAGTACAGAGATGACACATAGGACTCATATCTACAAGACATGACAGTCAGTATCTCCACCTGAGATGTTACTGCAGTCCCTGATGCTACGGTCCTTTTTCCTGCTGTATGATTTCTACCTCTTTGTCCGCGTCCACCTAAAAATGTTGGATCCCACGGGGGTGAGACAATTGAAAATTGTCCCAGTGAGAGATATAACTCTCCGCCAGAAACATTATTATTGAAGATAAACATTATGAAACAGAGCAGAGGATAAGCAGTTTAGAACATTCTTATCTTTTAAAGCATTGCAACTATCTATGATAGAGCAGTAAATCATGTATTCACATTATAAGGAATATGAAGAACATGTATATCATTTATCCATCTTACTATATCAACATCTCAAGCTCATCCTGTAATACTCATTATCATGGTATGTCATCCCTGAATCATTCTCATTTCTATCTGTTGGCCTCAGCCAATCTACTAACCAAATATTGAATTGTATCAATCATGTGAGTATACATCATCATATTTTGTTCAAGCATTGGAATATGACAATCATGTAAAACCATTCCAGACATTGGACTATGCCAATCATGTGCAACCATTACAGGCATTGGACTATGCCAATCTTGTGCAACCATTCCAGGCATTGGACTATGCCAATCCTGTGCAACCATTCCAGGCATTGGACTATGCCAATCCTATGCAACCATTCCAGGCATTGGACTATGCCAATCATGTGAAAACATTCCAGGTATTGGACAATACCAATCCTGTGCAACCATTCTAGGTATTGGACTATGCCAATCATGTTTCATTGTTCTAGGTATTGGACTATGCCAATCCTATGCAACCATTCTAGGTATTGGACTATGCCAATCATGTTCCATTATTCCAAGTATTGGGTTATGACCAATCCTGTGCAATTATTCCAGGTATTGGGTTATGATCAATCCTGTGCAATTATTCCAGGTATTGGGTTATGACCAATCCTATGCAATTATTCCAGGTATTGGGTTATGACCAATCCTATGCAATTATTCCAGGTATTGGGTTATTACCAATCATGTGCAATTATTCCATGTATTGGGTTATGACCAATCCTGTACAATTATTCTAGGTATTGGGTTATGACCAATCCTGTGCAATTATTCCAGGTATTGGGTTATTACCAATCATGTGCAATTATTCCATGTATTGGGTTATGACCAATCCTGTACAATTATTCTAGGTATTGGGTTATGACCAATCCTGTGCAATTATTCCAGGTATTGGGTTTTGACCAATCCTGTGCAATTATTCCAGATATTGGGTTATGACCAATCATGTGCAATTATTCCAGGTATTGAACTATGGCAATCCTGTGCAACCATTATCAATGATATGGACTCATCTCGAGTTAAGGAATTATTGATATAAAGATATCCATTATCAACCTCTTTAGGCATTTCAATTATCAATATATTAGTCACTATTCCATTATTAGGAATAGGGTTTTCCATCTTTATAAATTAGATTTCACATAACATCTCCCCATATATGGATTTCACATAGCATTGCCTGAAATTAGGGTTCTCAATTCAACCCAAAGTTAGGGTTATGGTTTATCGTCATATTGCCCAAGATTAGGGTTTCATGTTCTATAACCCAAAATTAGGGCTTCACATACCTTTACCCTATATCAGGGTTATGATTTCATATTAGGGTTTCATATAGCATTATATAGCATCACCTTGGGATTAGAGTTCACATCATATCCAAGTATTAGGGTTTCACTTGACATCAACCTTGATTAGGGTTTCACATGACTTCACCCTTAATTAGGGATAGGGTTCATCAACCTTCTTAATTAGGGATTCATGATCTCTTTATTAAGGATCATACCCTAATTACATATTTAATCCATGTTGAAAGTGTTGAGGATTAATCACTACATGATTATCACTCATGTTTAAGTTCCTCTCTCTCATCCTCTCTAGGAGGTCAATTACATCAGACTTGATTAGATTAGGTTAACCCTTTATTCAAATGCATACATTTAGGGTTAGCATAGTGTATTAAGTCATTACTTTCATAAGCATCAAAGGTTAACCACTCAAAAGGTACTAATCACTCAAGTACCTTGAAGTTACAACCATTGTAATTACCTTTGATAAACATCATCAACATTCATGGGGTTAATTGTACTTACATGGTTTGAGTCAATTAGACCTTAAAAGGGTATTGAAGTACCTTAACCTTCAAATGGTCTTGATGTACTTTAACCTTCAAACAGTTTTGAAGTACTTCAACCTTCAAATAGTCTTGAAATATCTTGACCTTCAAATGGTCTTGAAGACCGTTAGACCTTAAACGGTCTTGGTCACAAACCTTCAATCGGTCTTAAGACCATTAGACCCTCAAACGGTCTTGACCTCAAGTCCTTGAATGGTTTGAGACCGTTTGAATTAAAATAATATTAACTCCAAACGGTTTGAAACCAAATGAGCAACTTAACATTGAAATCGAAAGAACATCAAATGGTTTGAGATTGTTTGCTCTCCAAACGGTATGAAGACCATTTGATCCCAAATGGTCTCAAGACCGTTTGGACTCAAATGGTATCAAGACCATTTGGTCCAAAGTACCTTGAAACTGAATGGACCAAATAGGGTTCCTCCCATCAAATTGAATTAGGGTTTATACTTATTGAATCATCAATCGATTGAACTATTGAAGGTACATCAGATTGTAGCCCTTAGATCTCCAACCATCTACCACAATCAACCATTGACCTCCAAATGATATTGAGACAGTTTGGTCTCAAACGGTCTTGAGACCGTTTGACCTCCAAACGGTCTTGAGACCATTTGTGTCAAACCACCTCCAAATTGATTCCCTCAACTAGGGTTTCACTCAACTCAATTGATTAAGGCTTGCAATCAATGGTCCCTCCAATATTGAAACCATCAAATTGAGACCATTGGATCATCATCCAACTTATGTCATCACCTGACCTCAAACGGTCTTGAGTCCTCTTGACCCCAAATGATCTTGATACTGTTTGCCCTCAAACGGTCTTGAGACCGTTTGGTGTCAAACAGTTTGGAGACCGTTTGATCACCAAAGAGCAAAACCGTTTGCACAAGATATACATTGAGGTGTGTGATTATGATGATGTAATCATCATCAAGCTTCGATCCTTTAAAATCTACTGCCATTCTTATGAAAATTTCATCTATTATTCAAAGGAATTTTAAGAAGAACAAAATGATCAACAAATGATGAAGAGTTGAATGTAATATTAACATTTGAGGGTTTAAGTTATATAACCCGCCTTCAAAATTGAATCCAATCTTCAACCTTCACGTCCTTAATTGTCAATGAAGCTTCATCAACTTCACAAGGCTTGTCCTCAAGCTTTTGAGTGAAAAGAATTGGCTAGGATTGAAGATTGAATGGAGAAAAGAAGAAATCAAGCATTGGTTTTCAATTTCCACCATGAAATCAAGGTTGAAAATGACTATGGAGCTTACCTACAGGTTGGGGCACTCCTCCTATTTCTCCTAAGCTCCCTTGTGCACGGCCAAAGCAAGGAAAGAAAAAGGGATCGAAAAATCCTTTCCTTTGAGTTGGAAATGAGATGTTTATAAGGGAATTTCAATGAGAGAGAAAGTGATAATTAATTCCTTCAACTCCCAAAATTGGTGCCACATCTCCCCCTCAAATCCTTGCATGCAAATCCATATTCCCCACTTTCTAATTCCTCTTCATTATCCATGAATTAAAGGAAAAACAATTAAACACCTTAACCATTATAATAATAATATCCAAAATTGAGTGGATATTACTTTTCCTATTACTAATGTGAGTGGGCTCTCCACTCACTTAGATATTTCGTGGCCTTTGCAAGGAAAAAGGACGTCCACTCTTTTACAATTTCAACCCTCTCATTTTTGGTTGAAAGGAAATTCAATTAATATATTTATTTTTGCATTAAATCAAATTAGGGTTTCATTTATGCGTAAATCTTGATTATTTTAATTTCAAGATTCTCTCTCTTCCAAAGAGATTCAAATGAGACTCCCCTCTCATTTTATTGTCTCAAATGATACCAAGAAACATTAGGGACTCTCTGTAAGTGGTATTTTTCATATTGAACCCTAGGTTTTGGGTAATTTGCACATTACACCAAAACTAGGTTTTAATGCACAAACATTACTTAATAAGCTCTTTCTTGGTATTTAGGCTTCCATAAGCCATACCTCTACATCATTCTCATTCTTGTGATTCTTAAACACTTGAGGAACATTTTATTATGTAACATTTGCAAGTTAACCCCTCAACTTGGGTAATTTGCACTTTAGTCCAAAATAGGCAAAACATTGTTTCAACATTATTCAAAAAGGACTAAAATTGAAACATAAGTTACTCTTGGGACTTAATTACTTTTTAAAAGATAAGAGAAAGCATATGATTAACTTTATTAAGAAAAACATCTAGGGTTTAAGCATAACCCAGGCCAGGGATGTTACAAGTTATAAACCCCTAACAAGGATTTCATCCCCGAAATCCCAGGTAAAGGAAGATAGATATTTTTCATTCATCATATCATCAAGTCTCCACATAAAATCTTAATTTCATGGATATGCCATAGAACTTTGATCAACACAAAGTCCTTCCATACAGGGTTATCATAGAACTTGTCACACATGACACATACTCTACTGTTTCTTTTCATTATTGACTGTAGAGTCAACTCTATGTCAGGTAACACTTTTCCCATAATGATTTTACAATTGTTCCTTTGACTCATATATCTTTGTTGATGTCATGTTTATGCGGGGCATAAACCCCTAACATATGGTATTCATACTACAATATGTAACTAGACAATTTTCAAAGTTGGCCCTTCTAGGTAACCAAACATTACTTCTTATGAGGAGTCATGTTCCCATTTTACCATATCATTGAAAGTTCTTGGATACTAGGATTATTTACCTTAGTATCCTGTTAATGTGTCTCTTAGCACTTACAATCACTAAGATAATTATCCTAGAGTTTAATCCTTTTTCAACTTTTCGATTAAGGCTAGAATAGAAAGGGTCGATCCCACAGGACATTTTTTTAACATTGTTTCTTTTATCCCAATTATTTTGAAGAACTATTTTATAATTTTTTTGTATTTTCAGATTTAGAACGGAAAGTAAAAATCGGGTTAGGGGTTTTATTGATTACACCAAAATAAGAAATAAATACAAAGTAACAATTGAATAACAAGAATTTATTTTGCCTCTGTCACAAGGAAAAGAAACAATTGTTAGCACAAGTAGATTATTGTGAATGGAAAAATACTAGAAGTAAAGAAAACAAATCAACGGAGGTTGAAATCAAAGAGAGAGAATCGAGGCTCGTAGGAGTTTTCACCACCTTAGCCTAGGCGATAACAACTAATTCTTAAGCGACGATTCGATGAAGGTTTGCGAATTTAAAAACTCACAAGAGATAAACTCCACATAAACCCATTGGTCTTGGTGCTCATGCTTCCTAGTTTATCATCCTAAAAGACGAAAATCCACGGTCATATCAAAACAACTATGCAATCAATTTTATTGTTCTAAATTCGGATTTCCATGGTCATTTTCATCCGGATTAACGTGGGATTTCAAGATCAACCGTTAATTAAAATTGATTACCATATAGTCGTTTAAGAAAAAGTCGTTAAAACTATGGCTAAGGGGTTATTCCCCTTGCCTCTATAGAAATCTACTCACACATGCTAGTGGAAAATATGGAGGCGGAGGGGAGAAACGAAATGGTCATAGTCTAGTCTTACTAAAGGAAAATCTTTAGGCTAGAGATAATTAAATGGCCAATCTCTTCAACCCTTGCTCCAATCCACGGAAGAGAAAGAAGAAGAATGGAAGAACAACTATATCTATTGCAAGAATATAAATTGCAAGAATTAAAGAACACCAAGAAGAAATTCTATTGCTTGAATAATAGGAAAACAAATGCTCAGAATTCCAAATACAAAAGATGATACAAAAAGATGATGCTTGGGAGGAGGAAGTTCCCTTCCTTTTATAGGAGAAGGAGGGGTGGGCTATCCAAAAAAAGAGGGGGAAAAAAGAGAGGGAGCTATCCTTTTGAATTTTCCAGATTTGGTCAATAGGAATTTGATATACTTTAATTGTCTTGACCATGTAACTCTCTTCAATGCAGATTCCCGCAGCAGAGATTTTGAACGCATTTTACTCCCATAAAATGCACAAAAGTGGTCCAAATAATAGGATATTCTTTTAGGAAATTAAATTTCCTTTCCAATGAATACTTGTACACTCAATTTGGACTTTGTATGCAAGAGTTGACACTTTTGGTGACATATATACAATAATTACAGGACTGCTGCAAATTGTGCAATTATACTCCAAGAATATTTATCCCATTTCCTACAAAATCCAAAAAAATATGATTAAAATTTTTCTTGAAGAGAAAAATATAATATAATGTAATTAATTATAAAACTAAGAAAATAAATAACAAAACAATCATAAAAAGATATCTAAAAGATACAAATAAAAGTGATGAAAACACATTTATCAAAATACCCCGGACTTGAATCTTTGCTTGTCCTCAAGTAAGTAAAATCACAAATAAAGTCCAATTTATACTCCCAATATACCATTCTCACCTTAATAACATCACTACAATCCTCACCTCCAAATTTTGGCCAAGTGACCCGGTCTCCTAGAACCACATAGCATAAAATTCTATATTCCCTATCAAAACAATTGTCAAATCTAGCTTCTAAAATAAGAATTTGTAGAAAAATAGGCATCTCTTACTTTCACTTTGACACTCTCAATTTTTTTATTACTCTATTTTTAAAGTTATTGCACAAGAATAGGACGAATTTGGGGGTGTAAAAATAAAGAAAGAAGTGATGAAAATATATTGATCCCTCCTCTATTCGACTCGGGATATGAATTTATGGAGTTGTGGCTACATTGGTCACAATTTTTTTTCATGTGCACTTTTGGCATCTTTTGATGGTACGCCCCTTTGTGGGGTATGGAGTTTTCATTTTGGGAAGCATGCCACCCCGGACTTGATTTTTGTCTGGTGGTGATTCTTTGCTTCTCTTTTTTAGAAGAAAAATAGAGGGAAGGAAGAGATGTTCTCGTGCTTATAACTTTCAATAAAAAATTTCATATATTTTTGTCAGAGAGTGTCATTTCTCTAGTTAGAGTATTCCTATAAATCACATCATACAAATTTTATAACAAGATAATCTATTGTTTAAATATATGGAAAATTATATTTGGTTCTAATTGATTCCTTATGACTTGCCAACTATTTTGAGGAGTGATGTCATTAAGGATCCTAGGTGACATGGTGGTTTCAGATGTGACAATTTGTAATAGTCTTTGCAAAAAAATTACTAAATTCAATTTGGGGTACAATGATATATGTCTACTCAATGGCTGACTAGATAAAGGCCATTTTGCAACAAAAGAAATAAAACATGGCCGACTAGATAAGGGCCAAAATAAATTTTTTGAAAATTTGTGATTTTTTTAAGGAAATTAAAACTAAATTATATAACATAATGAAAAATTTCAGAAAAATAAGATAGTGTAGGTGGAAGGAGTATGTACCACCTACCTCCACCCCAGACTTTAAATTTTTGCTCATCCCGAGCAAAATACAAATCCAGAATGGAGGGAAGAAAATCACTGGGATCACCGGGAGGTCCTGGTAGCTCAAAAAATGTCCAGCTGAAGGGGATGTAGATGATGGTTGTAGCTTTGAACAAAGGAGCTTCATGGTACACCCAATTGATGGGTGATCATAGAGGCTGAAATAGGATTTCATAATGTCTTTTTCCTCGCACTCCTTCCAAAAGGATCCACACATCTTCCTTTAGTAGTAAAGGAAATGTCATAAATGTGCGTGGCTTGAGGGGGATTGGCAGGTGTTCAGTGGGTGGCACATATGGTGTCGATTCTGCAACATCGGGTGGGGGATCAGGCTTTGGTTTCCCTCTGTCATATTGATCTGCATATCGTAAAATTTGTGGTAATATGAAAAGGACACATGAATTTAAATCAGCATCATACATATTTTGTCTCTCCTCAAAATTCATGCAATCAACCTTGGGATAGATGGATTTCATGGTTGATATTGCAGGTGATTGTAGTTCCTCTATGCAAGGATTTCCCAAGGGTTCTTGAAGGATAAAAATGGGGATATATTCCTTGCAGCCAGTAGAAGGGAGTATATAGATTTCTTGTAAGGAGTTCTCCCCTTCTATATCATCCTTATGTTGAATGGGAATTGGTTGTGGCAGAATGGAAGGAATCGTTTCATAGATGGAGGTGGGCTGCTCATTATCCAAAATAGATCCTACCAGAGGGGATTGGTCGTCGATAATAATTGGACTTTTGCAAATGATGGGAAAGGTTGTTGGGTCTTTAGGACGACTCTCTGAGATTGACTTTTCATACTCGAGTAGTAAAGTCTTCAAGGGAAGGGTAGGAATGCCAACGTCCTCATCGCACAAGAAATACGACCCAACGGTATGTATTGTTTCTTTAGACTCCGACGTATATGACATAAAAATTAGATCATCATCATAATCTTCGGGAAGAACCATCTTAGGTTGCTCTAAGTCCTCCACATATTTTTGTGCTTGGGCCTCTAGTAAGGATGCTAAAAGGGCTTGGCTGGTTTCTAGGTTTTTCTGTCCTTCTACTACCATTTTTTCTAAAGCCCCAAGTCTCTCTTTTAGTTGATTTTCATTATTAGATTCATACATCCCAAAAAAATTACCATCCTCACCATTCCCCCCATAAGGATCTTGGTCATGGTACCCAGTATGTTGGTTGTGGTGTTGCTCCTCATAATAATCTTCAGAAGATGGTGGATTGTTATTTCCATTACTTTCATCATGGTGAGAAGATACAATATTACAAGGTGTCACCGAGTCATGGGGGAACATATTTGGAACATCTGGGTTTTGGTATTGGGCTTTCAACAAGGTGGCCATCAAGGTTTGGCTAGTTATGAGTTTTGCTGCCATCTTCTCTAGGGACCTAAGTTTCTCTTCTTGTTGAGGATTATATTGGGTATCATAAATGGGTCCATTTTCCCCAAAGTTTTGTTGGTCATACCCTCTCTCAGAATATCGATAGCAAGGTTCCCCATAATGGTTCTCAGAAAAATAAGGATTTACATTGTACCCACCAGGATGAAAGGGCTCATACAGAGGGGTGCTATGGGATAAAGTTGGACATGCAAGAGATGTGTGGTGGCAATGACCACAATAATAACATTGTGGGGGATATTGCAATGCCCACTCCATTTGAAAGGTTTTTTTTACAATTCAAAAAAGAGCTAAAGATTTTTTACAAGACCGTAAATTATAAAAAAAATCTAAGGGATTATGACTCAAGGTTAAAATTTACAAAACTAACTAAAATTACAATTTTTTTACAAACTAGCGTATTTGCAGAAAAAACGGACTGCCGGAATGGAAACTCGGCAGAAGGAGGAGTAGTACTTCCAGAATGTTACTCGGAAGGCATAAAAAAAGGAAAAAAAAGTTTTTTCAAAAATTTTGGAGTTCGAAAGAAACAAATCTGTTGTCCCCGACAACGGCACCAAATTGTTAATGTGTCGCTTAGCACTTACAATCACTAAGATAATTATCCTAGAGTTTAATCCTTTTTCAACTTTCCGATTAAGGCTAGTATAGAAAGGGTCGATCCCACAGGACAACTTTTTAAGATTGTTTCTTTTATCCTAATTATTTTGAAGAACTATTTTATAATTTTTTTGTATTTTCAGATTTAGAATGAAAAGTAAAAGTCGGTTTGGGGGTTTTATTGATTACACTAAAATAAGAAATAAACACAAAGTAACAATGGAATAATAGGAATTTATTTTGCCTCTGTCATAAGGAAAATAAACAATTGTTAGCACAAGTAGATTATTGTGAATGGAAAAATACTAGAAGTAAAGAAAACAAATCAACAGAGGTTGAAATCAAAGAGAGAGAATCGAGGCTCGTAGGAGTTTTCACCACCTTAGCCTAGGCGATAACAACTAATTCTTAAGCGACAATTCGATGAAGGTTTGCGAATTTAAAAACTCACAAGAGATAAACTCTACATGAGCCCATTGGTCTTGGTGCTCATGCTTCCTAGTTTATCATCCTAAAAGACGAAAATCCGCGATCATATCAAAACGTCTATGCAATCGATTTTATTGTTCTAAATTCGGATTTCCATGGTCATTTCCATCCGGATTAACGTCGGATCCGAAGATCAACCATTAATTAAAATTGATTACCATCTAGTCATTTAAGAAAAAGTCGTTAAAACCATGGCTAAGGGATTATTCCCCTTGCCTCGATAGAAGTCTACTCACACATACTAGTGGAAAACATGGAGGCGGAGGGGAGAAGTGAAATGGCCATAGTCTAGTCTTACTAAAGGAAAATCCTTAGGCTAGAGACAATTAAATAGCCAATCTCTTCAACCCTTGCTCCAATCCATGGAAGAGAAAGAAGAAGAAAGGAAGAACAACTAGATCTATTGCAAGAATATAAATTGCAAGAATTAAAGAACACCAAGAAGAAATTCTATTGCTTGAATAATAGGAAAACAAATGCTCAGAATTCCAAATACAAAAGATGATATTAAAAGATGATGCTTGGGAGGAGGAAGTGCCCTTCCTTTTATAGGAGAAGGAGGGGTGGGCTATCCAAAAAAAGAGGGGAAAAAAAGAGAGGGAGCTATCCTTTTGAATTTTCAAGATTTGGTCAATAGGAATTTGATAGACTTTAATTGTCTTGACAATGTAACTCTCTTCAATACAGATTCCCACAGTAGCGATTTTGAATACATTTCACTCCCGTAAAACGAACAAAAGCGGTCCAAATAATAGGATACTCTTTTAGGAAATTAAATTTCCTTTCCAATGAATACTTGTACACACAATGTGGACTTTGTATACAAGAGTTATGACACTTTTGGTGACAGATATACAATAATTACAGGACTGCTGCAAATTGTGCAATTATACTCCAAGAATATTTATCCCATTTCCTACAAAATCCAAGAAAATATGATTAAAATTATTCTTGAAGAGAAAAATATAATATAATATAATTAATTATAAAACTAAGAAAATAAATAATAAAATAATCATAAAAAGATATCTAAAAGATGCAAATAAAAGTGATGAAAACACATTTATCATATCCATTATATGTGCCAAAAACACATCACATCATCATCATGATTACTAATTTTGGGTATCCAAACCCTCAGTCCATCATTGAACATTGTTACCTCTCATCAGGTAATTGTTACCTCTAGGTCTGGGGACTAGGGTATACATTATACTAAACATCCTCTTTTGTTTATAAGTTGATCTATGATTAACTCAGATCTCTCCATATATCAATTAGGATGTGGTAGATTTATCCATGCCACATCTCTGACTTCATTATGCTCTTTAGAATGTCTCAAAATGACTACTTGATCAGAGTAATCAGAAAGATAGCAATCTAAGAGTGACATACTTACCTTATCTTCAATAGACGAATACCTGGACAGGGTATTTATATTATGTTTCATCTCTTTAAGTTTTACTACTTAGTATCTTGAATTTTCTATGGGTGTTTCTATTACATCTCTTCCTTTCATCATGAAAAGAGAAATTTCAAAACATATAAGAGAATATTGGACTGAATATAAGTTCTCATCCTTTTTATCTCTTCCTCATGTCCTCATAAGATTAATTAAAGGAAGCTCAACAACAACTACCTTTCCTATAATTAGTAGGAAGAGAGTAGAAAAAGAAAGATGATTCAGAATGAAAAGTTCTATCTTGACATATTACCTCTTACGAGTTATCTAGTATCTTATCGGACTCAATACATGGAATCAGTTGTCATATGCTATTGCCTTTGTCCTCTACTACCAGAGGTAGATGGACCAAACTGTGACACTTGTCTTCATCCTCGGCCTTCTGCTTCACTGACCTGGGGTCCTTGTGGATTTTGCAGATTATGCCTTGACTGTTGAGTCACCACATTATTTCTTCTTGGACACTACTGCCAAAAATGTCCTATCTGTCCACATTTATGGAAAGTTCGGCCCTCACTTGATGGCCACTGCATTGATGTACTATATTGTGGTTGAACCGGTGTTACAGAAAACTTTAGTTGTTTAGTACCACCAATCCACTATTCCTGGGACTGTGTAGACTTCCTTTTGAGGTTTGCCTCATCTTTCTTTGTCACAGACCTTTCTATCCTTCGAATAGACTCCACAAATGTGGCAAATTTCTCTCTACTTTCTAATGCAGCTGCTGAGATAGACACCGCATCATTCATTCCTTTCTTAAAACGTCGAATTTTCTCCTACTCAGTAGCAGAATATGAGGAAAAAACCATAATAGTTCCATAAACCTAGCCTCATATTCATTTATTGACATGGTTCCTTGCCGAACCTTCTCAAACTGTGAGATCGTTTCATCTAAATATGTTATTAGAAAATACTTATTGACAAATTCTTGACGAAATTCCTCCCAACCAACCTCTTCATCATTCCTTTTTACTTCCTCTATGGCCCGCCAATGGCCAACACTACCCTTTAAAAGATATACAACATGTTTGACTTTGTCAACATCTGGAATACTAAGGATCTTAAAAGCCTTTTCTAACTCAGTGAGCCATAGATCAGCATATGTTGGGTCAGTTGTTCCAGCATATTCTATAGCTCCTACATGACGTAGTCATTCAAAAGTCTTACCAGACCCATGTCCCTCATAGGGAGTTGGTGCCCTAGGTGTTGGTGCTGGCATTCGGTCTGCCATGTACCTCATTGTGGTCATGAATTCCCTAAATAGAGCATGAATATTTGAGTTGTCTATCATAACTTCATAAAAATGGGGATTCTCAGGCGCTGGTCCCTCTCTAGCCTGATCCCTTGCACCTTCTACTGGTGCAGCAACATTGCTTTCAGCAATGTGATCCTCGTGTTCTCTAGACATCTTTAAGCTATCTTCCTTCTTCTGCATAGACAGAAGTCACTATAAGATATACTGGAGGACACTAGAATAGACTCAACACATTAGTCATATGTCTCTGTAGACTTAGCGAACCTAGAGCTCTGATACCACTAAATTGTGGCATACAAATCACAAAAACATGAATTACTTAAGAGGAAGCGTTCGTTAGCAGCGGATTATCAAAAATCACTAAAAATTAAAACCTTTTTGCAAAGAGATCCAATTCCAGGAAACTCTTATCAACAAGAACCAAAGTATTACATATACATTATGGTCCACAAGTACATGTCATGCACCATATCCTCTCAAGGATTACATAGATTAATTGCTCTGTTATGTCTACTCATGAGCAACACAAAACTTTGAGGCATTCAAGCCAAGATCTCAAATTGATTATAAAAACACTAAGTATTGACTCCTAGGACCTGAGAGTACAGAGACGACACATAGGACTCATATCTACAAGACATGACAGTCAGTATCTCCACCTGACTGTCCTTTTTCCTACTGTATGATTTCTACCTCTTTGTCTGCGTCCACCTAAAAATGTTGGATCCCACGGGGGTGAGACAATTGAAAATTGTCCCAGCGAGAGATATAACTCTCCTCCAGAAACATTATTATTGCAGATAAACATTATGAAACTGAGCAGAGGATAAGAAGTTTAGAACATTCTTATCTTTTAAAGTATTGCAACTATCTATGATAGAGGAGTAAATCATTTATTCACTTTATAAGGAATATGAAGAACATGTATATCATTTATTCATCTTACTATATCAACATCTCAAGCTTATCCTGTAATACTCATTATCATGGTATGTCATCCCTGAATAATTCTCATTTCTACCTGTTGGCCTCATCCAATCTGCTAACTAGATATTGAATTATATCAATCATGTGAGTATACATCATCATATTCCGTTCAAGCATTGGAATATGCCAATCCTGTACAACCATTCTAGACATTGGACTATGCCAATCATGTGCAACCCTTCCAGGCATTGGACTATGCCAATTATGTGCAAACATTCCAGGCATTGGACTATGCCAATCCTGTGCAACCATTCCAGGCATTGGACTATGCCAATCCTGTGCAACCATTCTAGGCATTGGACTATACCAATCTTGTGCAAACATTCTAGGTATTGGACTATACCAATCCTATGCAACCATTCTAGGTATTGGACTATGCCAATCATGTGCCATTATTCTAGGTATTGGACTATGCCAATCCTGTGCAACCATTCCAGGTATTGGACTATGTCAATCATGTGCCATTATTCTAGGTATTGGGTTATGACCAATCCTGTGCAATTATTCCAGGTATTGGGTTATGACCAATCCTGTGCAATTATTCTAGGTATTGGGTTATGACCAATCCTGTGCAACTATTCCAGGTATTGGGTTATAACCAATACTGTGCAATTATTCTAGGTATTGGGTTATGACCAATCCTGTGCAATTATTCCAAGTATTGGGTTATGACCAATCCTGTGCAATTATTCCAGGAATTGGGTTATGACCACTCCTATGCAATTATTCCAGGTATTGGGTTATGACCAATCCTGTGCAATTATTCTAGGTATTGGGTTATGACCAATCCTGTGTAATTATTCCAAGTATTCAACTATGTCAATCATGTGCAACCATTATCAATGATATGGACTCATCTCGAGTTAAGGAATTATTGATATAAAGATATCCATTATCAACCTCTTTAGGTGTTTCACTTATCAATATATTATCACTATTCCAATATTAGGAATAGGGTTTTCCATCTTTATAAAATAGATTTCACATAACATCTCCCCATATATGGGTTTTACATAGCATTGCCTGAAATTAGGGTTTCTCAATTCAACCCAAAGTTAGGGTTATGGTTTATCATCATATTGCCGAAGATTAGGGTTTCATGTTCTATAACCCAAAATTAGGGCTTCACATACCTTTACCCTATATCAGGGTAAGTATTTCATATTAGGGTTCATATAGCATTATATAGAATCACCCTGGGATTAGAGTTCACATCATATCCATGTATTAGGGTTTCACTTGACATCAACCTTGATTAGGGTTTCACCTGACTTCACCCTTAATTAGGGTTAGGGTTCATCGACCTTCTTAATTAGGGATTCATGATCTCTTTATTAAGGATCATACCCTAATTACATATTTAATCCATGTTGAAAGTGTTGAGGATTAATCACTACATGATTATCACTCATGTATAAGTTCCTCTCTCTCCTCCTCTCTAGGAGGTCAATTACATCATACTTGATTAGATTAGGTTAACCCTTTATTCAAATGCATACATTTAGGGTTAGCATAGTGTATTAAGTCATTGCTTTCATAAGCATCAAAGGTTAACCACTCAAAAGGTACTAATCACTTAAGTACCTTGAAGGTACAACCATTGTAATTACCTTTGATAAACATCATCAACAATCATGGGGTTAATTGTACTTACATGGTTTGAGTCAATTAGACCTTCAAAGGGTCTTTAAGTACCTAGACCTTCAAACGGTCTTGATGTACTTTAACCTTCAAACGGTTTTGAAGTACTTCAACCTTCAAATAGTCTTGAAATATCTTGACCTTCAAACGGTCTTGAAGACCGTTAGACCTTAAATGGTCTTAGTCACAAACCTTCAATCGGTCTTAAGACCGTTAGACTCTCAAATTGTCTTGACCTCAAGTCCGTGAATAGTTTGAGACCGTTTGAATTAAAATAATGTTAACTCCAAACGGTTTGAAACTGAATGAGCAACTTAACATTGAAATCGAATGAACATCAAATGGTTTGAGATCATTTTCTATCAAAACGGTCTCAAGACCGTTTGGTCCAAACTACCTTGAAACTGAATGGACCAAATAGGGTTCCTCCCATCAAATTGATTAGGGTTTATACTTATTGAATCATCAATCGATTGAACTATTGAAGGTACATCAGATTGTAGCCCTTGGATCTCCAACCATCCACCACAATCAATCATTGACCTCCAAACGGTCTTGAGACTGTTTGGTCTCAAACGGTCTTGAGACCATTTGACCTCCAAATGGTCTTGAGACCGTTTGAGTCAAACCACCTCAAAACTGATTCCCTCAACTAGGGTTTCACTCAACTCAATTGATTAAGGCATGCAATCGATGGTCCCTCCGATATTGAAACCATCAAATTGAGACCATTGGATCATCATCCAACTTATGTCATCACCTGACCTCAAACGGTCTTGAGTCCTCTTGACCTCAAATGGTCTTGAGACCGTTCGGTGTCAAACGGTCTGGAGACCGTTTGATCACCAAAGAGCAAACCCATTTGCACAAGATATACATTGAGGCGTGTGATTATGATGCTGTCATCATCATCAAGCTTTGATCCTTTAAAATCTACTGCCATTCTTATGGAAATTTCATCTATTATTCAAAGGAATTTCAAGAAGAACAAAATGATCAACAAATGATGAAGAATTGAATGTAATAATAACATTTGAGGGTTTAAGTTATATAACCCGCCTTAAAAATTGAATCCAAACTTCAACCTTAACGTCCTTAATGGTGAATTAAGCTTCCTCAACTTCACAAGGCTCGTCCTCAAGCTTTTGAGTGAAAAGAATTGGCTAGGATTGAAGATTGAATGGAGAAAAGAAGAAATCAAGCACTGATTTTCGATTTCCACCATGAAATCAAGGTTGAAAATGACTATGGAGCTTACCTACAGGTCGGGGCACATCCTCCTGTTGCTCCTAAGCTCCATTGTGCACGGCCAAAGCAAGGAAAGAAAAATGGATAAAAAAAGCCTTTCCTTTGAGTTGGAAATGAGATGTTTATAAGGGAATTTCAATGAGAGAGAAAATGATAATTCATTCCTTCAACTCCCAAAATTGGTGCCACATATCCCCCTCAAATACTTGCATGCAAAGACATCTTCCCCACTTTCTAATTCCTCTTCATTATCCATGAATTAAAGGAAAAACAATTAAGCACCTTAACCATTATAATAATAATATCCAAAATTGAGTGGATATTACTTTTCCTTTTACTAATGTGAGTGGGCTCTCCACTCACTTAGATATTTAGTGTCCTTTTCAAGGCACAAGAACGTCCACTCTTGTACAATTTCAACCCTCTCATTTTTTGTTGAAAGGCAATTCATTTAATATATTTATTTTTGCATTAAATCGAATTAGGGTTTCAATTATGCTTAAATCTTGATTATTTTAATATCAAGATTCTCTCTCTTCCAAAGAGATTCAAATGAGACGCCCCCCTCATTTTCTTGTCTCTAAATGATACCAAGAAACATTAGGGACTCTCTGGAAGTGGTATTTTTCATATTGAACCCTAGATTTTGGATAATTTGCACATTACACCAAAACTAGGTTTTAATGCACAAACATTGCTTAATAAGCTCTTTCTTGATATTCAGGATTCCACAAGCCATACCTCTGTATCATTCTCATTCTTATGATGCTTCAACACTTGAGGAACGTTTTATCATGTAACATTTGCAAGTTAACCCCTCAACTTGGGTAATTTGCACTTTAGTCCAAAATAGGCAAAACATTGTTTCAACATTATTCAAAAAGGACTAAAATTGAAGCATAAGTTCCTCTTGGGCCTTAATTACTTTTCAAAAGATAAGAGAAAGCATATGATTAACTTTATTAAGCAAAACATCTAGGGTTTAAGCATAACCCAGGTCAGGGATGTTACAATCAGTCTCTCCTCTTTTGGCTAGAAAAACTCCAACCAGTCAATATAATCTATCGAACCAGGTAGTCACCCTAGTCACTTGTCCCTTTCAAGTGAATAGCATGACTCATCTAGCATTGATATATCACAACCAGTGGACTCACACCCTCCTAATTTCATAATATAGTTTCCATCAAAATATTTTATCAGATGACCTCTAGCGGTACTTGTCGATGTCATCATATTTTTCTGTACCCCTAATGCTTTTTTATCGTATATCATATATCTTTCTCTGATACCTCTAAAAGTAAATTTATGTAGAAGCTTCCAGTCCAAGAAAACCCCTTATGTAAAATACATCACAAGCATGCACAATAAAAATAATAACAACCCCTCGTCAATAGAGTCAAAAGCCAAGTTATAACCGATGAGAAAAGATTTGACAAAGAAGTCCGTAGATTTTACTAATCTGAAACTTGTTGGATAGTATTTAATATCCAAAAATAGGATAAGGGACATTATCCCAACAAGATCAGACCATGGATGTTGAGTGGGTCTTGGTTCAGTTTCATGTATGTCGATTCCAAATCCTCTCTTGTATCCACTTTGATTTCCTAGTTTGACAACCTATAGTCAGTTGCAGTGTCAGATTTTCCAAACAAGTTAAGGTGTATTTCCATTATAATTCTATGTAATGATAGTAGTTACAGTAAGTGGTCTCTTTAATGGTGTTGTGACTAGCGAAGATTTTGCTTTTCATTGCCCTTTGATTTTGTCTCTCTATGGGAACAAATTTAGATAATGAAGTTCATATGAAGTCAGTCTCGGATCGGCTATGGGAAATCCTACTTTACCTTGTTGGTTGTTTATGGTGAGTTGAAGATTGGATTTAACCTAGATTAGACTAAAAAATAGGTCACATCAACATACTTACCTGAATTTATAAATGAGTAGCGGTGGGCATAGTCTGGTTTCACCCTAAAACCATAGATTAGACAAGATGTAGTGGTCCAAAAATTTCTTAACCAAATTTGACTCCAGAAAGAATCTAGATCAAACTTAACTTGACTGTTAAAATGGAGTCAAGTTCAGTCATGTATGGTCTAAAAACCATGGCTACCTAGGATTTACTAGTACCATTTAAATGAAGGTCTGTTTGGAAAAAGAGTTTACGGAAAAAATATTGAAACTTTGATGTCAAGTAATTGGTGCTCTTCAACAAAATCCTACTTTTATTTCATAAAATATTACCTTATTTTCTAAACACTAGATGGAAAGATTGAATATTTTACATAATATATATTTCTTGAAATTATGTAAATGATTGGCTATATATCAACTACATCCTTACACAAAAGTCATTTGCATCAATAATGATAAATAAAATGTTGAAACAATTTAACAGATTATCTCAACTGCATAATGAATAAAATAATTTAATAGAATATATAGATATAAACATACATACATGAAAATACATACGGTTGTTCAAGTTCAGTCTGACTAATTAATTGATTTCTCAAACTATGACCGGACCACTTGAGGATGGTTTGAGGAGCTTTAAAACCAAACTTGACCATAAGCCATCTCGACTAGACTTGTCAGTCAGTCAAATTCGATTTAGTCTGGTGATCAAATTTAATTTCCTGCCCAGGCCTACAAACGAACTGAAATCCTCTTTGAATTTTGAGATACAAGTAGAAGTAGCATTAAATTAACTTGGGTTGAGATTCCATCAGGACTGTGAGACCCTAGACTCTCATCTCAGCCCAACTTTACCCACATGCAAATTTCATCGGATTTGGACTAGCAAGGGTGCCTTATGTGTGGGGGTGGAAATATGTTGATAGATCACTCTCAATTATACACAAGTTGATAATCAGTACAACTACCAGCGGTCAAGAAGAAAACAATGAGGCTCTATAACCCCGTGATGCTGCCCTACTAAAAGGGCCTGAGGATTGAAAGGAATGAGCAAATGCCAACAAGAGCCCGGCCCAAAAGGCGAATCATATGTGCGATTGTGGATCGCTGTTTATCACGCTATCTAGACAGTGGATAAAGTCGTGCCGGCATTTGGTGAGAGCCTTGGTCATTAACAAGTTTCTTAATAACGAATTGATGAGGCTGTGACAGCCTATCCCCGTCAGCATGGGGGGAAAACGAGATTTAATGCATCTGAGAGTTATTCCAGGCAGTCCATACAATAGTCATGCAAAGTGTACTATTGTATTCATTTTCCAAATAATTACACATGTAATTACATCACAGATTACAAAAAGTGTTTAGAATTAAATTTTTGTTCGTTTGTAATTTATTTCAACTCACGTACTGTAATCATGTAATGTAAATGCACGTACTGTACAAACATTTATTGATACTTTTGTTAGAACTTATTTCATATGTTGTGTCTAATATCTTATATATACACAACAATATAATTTTTAAATTTTGATCATATATACAGTATTTTACCTAACGTTACATATTGCATTCATACATAATGATTATCATTCTAACTCAATTTTTACGTACAGTAAACGATTTACAGTAAAATATGTACGGTAAAAGACATACAGTACAAGACGTATAGTACTAGCGATAGTATATTAAGTGTAGCCTTTAAATCTTGTTACCACCATCCCATCACATATTTGTATTGGTACAGTACAAGACGAACAGTGTGAGAGTACAAAATTAATATCATTTGACAATACATTTAGATGTACAGTACGAGACGTACAATAAGAACGTGTAATATTACAAGAATACATTTTACATACATTACAATGTAGTGTTTGTCAAAATTACACACAAGAAGTAAAATATGAACAACCACATCATACAAGAATACAATACTACCCGCCACATTTTGTATACATTCAAAATGCAACATTTGACAAAAGTGTGTACAAAAAATACAATACTTTCAACCATAAATGTACGTAATGTATTAGTGCGGGACCGTTAATGGGGTGAAATGGATTTGGAGAGTGTGGTTTTAAGAGAAAAAATGAATTTTTAAAAATTAGGACTGGTGAGAGAAGTCGAAAGAGAATTTTGGGATCCTTCAACTTCTTAATGGAGTCAATTGGTGTGCAGTTAATATGTATGAGAGAAAATGGTTGGTCCTTCAACTTTTGCATGAAGTTACTTGGTATGCGCGTATAAGAGAAAATGATTCGACTATCTTTTTATAGGCTCTCAAGAATTGAGTACGTGAATGGGTTGTTAGATAATTGATTGCGGTAGTTGTTAGTTACTGTAGCTGTTGTAGCTATTAGTTAGTTACTGTAGCAGCTCGTTACTGTAGCTAGGCTATTGTGGTAATCACTTATTTAGCATGGGTTAAGCCCAATGTAGTGCAGCAAGTACATGTGAGAATGTAGTGTTGTTTCTAGTGCAAATGGCAAAGAAGTTTTTTCCCATATTGCTCACACCTAGAACTTTTGTGGTCCTCATATGTAGGATCACATGGGGCACTAGTGTCCAAAGGAGTCCTAGGAAGGAGGTATGCTCACCTCCTTGGTGGGTGGGATTGCCACATCACAACGCACGCACGCACACGCGCGCGCGCCACGCCACGCCTCGCCTCGCTTGGCCAGGCCGGGCCCGGGCTCGGGCTTGTGGAGTGTGGATTGTGGATTGTGGATTGTGGTGCTTTCTTATTCTGTATTGTGTACGAGAGCAACCGAGTGTTGCGTCTAACTAGGAATAGGATTAGGGACGTGCGTGACTATTTATATGACTCCGGTCATTAAGGTTAAACACACCGAAAACAGTTTTCTGCCGCCGTGTGTTTTGTGAGCCCTAATCCCGAGTGCGAGAGTCGTCGTCCCTGGAGTTGCTTTGCGGAGTTGTCCTCCTGTGCGAAGCGAGACTCATCCTTCCCTTCAGACGCAGCTGTCAGGCGGTGGTACCTGCGGTGGCTGTGCTGCACTGGTAGCAGTGCGACATGTGCGAGCAAGACGTGCAACTTCCAGGTTCGTGCCGGATCCAGACTGGGAGAACGGTACCTATCCACGAGGATTGCCGGGCACTGGTTTCTTTAAGTAACACGTTCGTTTCTCAACGAACAATCTGGTTTGCAAATCTAACTTCTGTTTTCTATTCTCCTGCTTCGTTTGTTCTTTGATTCTTATCTTGGATCTGCCTGCACTGTTAATTATTTTGCACCTGTCGCTGTTGCATGAACGACGATAACCTATATTAACAACAGTCTTAAAGAAATCATTTTTGTCGTTAATTAACTATGGCCGGTCAGGGTAGTTCGGGATGTAAGATTGATACAACCAATATGCCTGAAAGTTTACCGGTACAAATTTTGCCCGTTGGCAGAGTCGTATGGGCTGAATATTGCGGGGTATGATCAGTATTTAATTGAAACTGAACCTATATCTGATGAAACAATTCCTGATAATGCAACTATAATTGCTAATTGGAAGAAGGGTGATAAAACGTGCCGCGGGTTGATTTTGTTTGGTTTAAATAACAAACTGTATGATTCTTACTCAAAGCCGCCAGTCACTACGTCCAAGGTTTTATGGGAATTGTTAATTAAGAATTTTAGCACTGAAAATCAGGGTGTTGAAAAATACTGTGTGTCTAAATTTCTTAGGTTTCAGATGGTTGAGGGTAAGTCAGTTTCTGATCAAACACATGATCTACAACTCCTAGTTCATGAACTCTCAGATGCCAAGATGGTGTTTCCTGAGAAATTTGTTGTTATGTCTATCATAGAAAAATTCCCTAAGTCATGGGAGTCGTTTGGTATGTCTCTGAAGCATCGCAAAGGGACACACACCATGGATGAATTAATTATGGATATTAATATACAAGAAGAACACTTAAAGGAGAAAGGGGTCAAGGTGCCTACTGATGCTAATCCAACTGTTAATCTTACTTCTACGAAAAACACCAAAGATAAGAAATCTAAGATTGCACATAAACCCAAGGCAAAGATCCAAAAGAAACCGAAGAACAAACCTTGTTGGACTTGTGGACAGGTTGGCCACTGGAACAAGGATTGTCCTACTAAGAAGGCAAAGAAAGCTACCGCATCTGCAACTGAGGAGGTTGTGGTCAACATGATGACTACATCCTTGAACCTCAATGATGGGTACGTGTCTATTAAACCTGAAGTTCTTTCTATTTTTGAACCACTTTATTGGATAATTGACACTGGGGCTAATGTACATGTGTGTGCTGATAAATCCCTGTTTGTGTCTTATCAGGCCTCTCGAGGTCGGTCAGTGACTTTGGGCGATTCCAACTCTACAGAAGTCAAAGGCGAAGGACGGGTGGACTTGAAGTTCCCTTCGGGGAAGGTTTTGACTCTTAACAGGGTCAGACATGTTCCAACTATTCGACGCAATATCCTTAGTGGCGTCATATTAGTTAGAGAAGGTTATAGAGTAGACTGTAAATGTAATAAGGCTATTATTACAAGCCTTCGTGATTCTTTGTTTTTTGGCAAGGGGTACTTATGTGATGTGGAGAACTTGTTTAAGATTCATGTTGAACCTATTTCAAATTCTGTTTTAAATTTGAATGATTATAGTTCTGTTTGCATGAATCTTGTTTCTTTCGATGTATGGCATTCACGTTTGGGACATGTTAATGTTGCCTCAATGAAGCGTATGATGAATCTAGATTTGATCCCTAAATCTGAAATTAGCAACAATAAATGTGAAATCTGTGTACAAGCTAAATTGCCTAGGAAGCCTTTTCATTCTGTGAATAGGAATTTGGAAATTTTGGATTTAGTTCATACAGATATCTGTGAATTTAATGGTGTTGCTACGAGAGATCAAAAACGTTATTTTATAACTTTTATTGACGATGCGAGTAGATACTGTTATGTCTTTTTACTTAGAAGTAAAGATGAGGCATTGGATAAATTTCAAATTTATAAGAAAGAAGCTGAAAGTCAAACCGGTAAAGTACTTAAGCGATTAAGGTCTGATAGGGGAGGAGAGTATACCTCGAATTTGTTTTTGGAATTTTGCCAATTGCATGGTATAGTTCATGAGGTAATTGCTCCTTATTCACCACAATCAAATGGGATAGCTGAACGTAAAAACCGAACCTTAATAGATATGGTAAATACCTTACTCCAAACATCTGGATTACCCAACTTTATGTGGGGGGAAGCTTTGAATACGGCTTGCCATATTCTGAATAGAGTTCCCCATAAACATTCAGAAAGTAGTCTGTTTGAGTTATGGAGAGGAAGGAAACCGAGTCTTAAATATCTTCAAGTGTGGGGGTGTCTTGCTAAGGTACTTGTCCCTGAACACAAAAGGAAGAAATTAGGACCGAAAACGGTTGATGCCATATTCTTAGGTTATGTAGAGACAAGCTATGCTTTTAGATTCTTGATTGTAAAATCAGATATCTCTGGCATTGAGGTCAATACAATTGTGGAATTACGAGATGCAACATTCTTTGAGGATGTGTTTCCTATGAAAACTGGTGTGCCCAATGAAGTTTCTCAAGAAGATTCATTTACCACAGGTTCCATTCCCGAGCACGTGGAAAGGATGACAAATGTGGGGGGTGACTCAGAACATGCTATTTCTGAATCTGATGATTCTGAAGAAATAGTTGAACCAAGGAGAAGTAAACGGCCTAGGACATCAAAGGACTTTAGAAGTGATTTTCTCACTTACAATGTTGAGGATGATCCTGTTACTTTCAAACAAGCTATGGAATCTCCAGAAGCTAAGTTTTGGAAAGAAGTCGTTAATGATGAAATCCAATCAATTCTCTCGAATGGAACTTGGGAATTGGTGGATTTGCCTCCTGGTTGTTCTGCAGTTGGTTGTAAATGGATTTTTAAGAAGAAACTTAATGCAGACAGGACAATCAATAAGTATAAGGATAGGTTAGTTGCTAAGGGTTACACACAAAGGGAAGGAATAGATTATTTTGATACCTATTCACCTGTTTCCCGTATGACCACAATCTGAGTGCTTTTAGCATTGGCTTCCATTTATAATCTCTATATCCATCAGATGGATGTGAAGACCATGTTCTTACACGGTGATCTTCAAGAAGAGATATATATATGGAACAACCTGAGGGATTTGTGGGTCGTGGGAATGAGTCCAAAGTGTGTAAACTTGTTAAGTCATTATATGGCTTGAAACAAGCCCCTAAGCAATGGCATGAGAAGTTTGATTCTGTGATATCATCGTTTGGCTTTATTTCTAATTAATTTGATAAGTGTCTCTATTGCAAGGTTGTCGATAATGGATTCATTTTGTTATGCTTATACGTCGATGATATCCTGCTTTTTGGTTCCGATATGAAAGTAGTAAAAGAGACAAAGTTATTCTTCTGTAGCAAGTTTGAGATGAAGGATATGGGTGTCGCTGATGTGATTTTAGGGCTTAAAATCATAAGGTCTACTGATGGTATAGCTCTCTCTCAGTCTCACTATGTTGAGAAGATACTGGAGAGGTTTGAGTACACATCACGTAAACCTGTTAAGACTCCATATGATTCATCCAAACCCTTGTTCAAGAATGAGACTGGGGTTCCAGTGTCTCAATTACGATACTCTCATATTATCGAAAGTTTGATGTATCTTATGAACTGTACACGTCCAGACATTGCGTTTGCCGTGAACAAGTTAAGTAGATACACTAGTTGTCCCGACAAGACCCATTGGGAAGCTCTTGACAGAGTTCTGAGGTATATCAAGGGAACACGTTCCCTTGGGCTGCATTATGGTAAACATCCTTCCGTAGTCGAAGGATATAGTGATGCAAGCTAGATTGCCGTGAATTCTGGGAGTAATGGTGTCTCAGGATATGTATTCCTGTTGGGAGGAGGAGCTGTTTCCTGGAGGTCTAAGAAACAGACCATTTTGTCTCGGTCGACTTTTGAGGCAGAGTTGTGTGCTTTAGATGAAACTGGATTGGAAGCTGAATGGCTACATGGACTTATGTCTAGTTTACCTATGGTAATGAAGCCGCTTCCTGCAATTTCAGTTCACTGTGACAGCACTACAACTATTGCTAAGATGAAGAGTTCCAAGTACAATCAAAAACAGCGTAGACACATCCAAGTGAGATTGAAATCTGTAAGGGAATTAGTGTCTAATGGGGTCGTGGCTGTGGACTACGTCGGTACCAAAGATAATATAGCTGATCCTTTCACTAAAGGTCTTACCTTGGCTTTAGTGGAAAAATTCAGGTTGGGAATGGGACTGAAACCCCTATAGATTTGCAGGCAGTAGCAACCCAGCCCAAAAGAGTGGAGATCCCACAAATTGGGTTCAATGTGGTAATAACAAGCTGTCGGGTAAATCGGATGACACTATGTATTCTTGTGTGATGCTTCTTGCATCTGTGTGTCTATTCCCTGGGAAACATGTTAGTGTCATGACTGCAAGTTAGTAAGAGAGTAGTCTCTTAATGGTGTCAAGTCTTAGACTCCAACTAAGTGATTGATGTTGTGTAGGCCGCAACAGGAGAATTGGGTTGTTCTCTGTTATCAATCATGATTTATATTTTGTATGCATGGCCTTAATGCATTGTTTTCTTTTCTACCATGTCTTTATTGTGTTGTTACCAACCTATACTCTTGTACCCAAGGTTCAGGTTCAAGACTTTTGTTCACCTAGTTTCTACGAGGGTCACAGTTGGATAACTCAGGTAGATTCAAACTGAAAGGTATCTGCTGAAAGCATAGTATGGAGGACTGAATGGTAGAGCACACTACACATTGGACTTTGTGGGGGATTGTTAGATAACTGATTACGGTAGTTGTTAGTTATTGTAGCGGTTGTAGCTATTAGTTAGTTACTGTAGCAGTTCGTTACTGTAGCTAGGCTATTGTGGTAATCACTTATTTAGCATGGGTTAATCCCAATGTAGTGCAGCAAGTACATGTGAGAATGTAGTGTTGTTTCTAGTGCAAATGGCAAAGACGTTTTATCCCATATTGCTCACACCTAGAACTTTTGTGGTCCTCATATGTAGGATCACATGGGGCACTAGTGTCCAAAGGAGTCCTAGGAAGGAGGTATGCTCACCTCCTTGGTGGGTGAGATTGCCACATCACAACGCATGCACGCACGCGCGCGCCACGCCACGCCTCGCCTGGCCGGGCCGGGCCCGGGATCGGGCTCGGGCTTGTGGATTGTGGATTGTGGAGAATGTCTTCTGTCTTCCGTCTTCTTTTTGCACTAGGATACAACTACGTAATTAATTACTCGTGTAATTAATTGTTGCTTTCTTATTCGGATTTTTTAAATCCTAATTAGAAAGTGTTTCTCTTTTACGGATTATTCCGTATTGTGTACGAGAGCAACCGAGTGTTGCGTCTAACTGGGAATAGGATTAGGGACGTGCGTGACTATTTATATGACTCCGGTCATTAGGGTTAAACACACCGAAAACAGTTTTCTGCCGCCGTGTGTTTTGTGAGTCCTAATCCCGAGTGCGAGAGTTGTCGTCCCCGGAGTTGCTTTGCGGAGTTGTCCTCCTGTGCGAAGCGAGACTCGTCCTTCCCTTCAGACGCAGCTGTCAGGCGGTGGTACCTGCGGTGGTTGTACTGCACTGCACTGCACTTCACTGGTAGCAGTGCGACGTGTGCGAGCAAGACGTGCAACTTCCAGGTTCGTGCCGGATCGAGACTGGGAGAACGGTGCCTATCCGCGAGGATTGCCGGACACTAGTTTCTTTAAGTAACACGTTCGTTTCTCAACGAACGATCTGGTTTGCGAATCTAACTTCTGTTTTCTATTCTCCTGCTTCGTTTGTTCTTCGATTCTTATCTTAAATCTGCCTGCACTGTTAATTATTTTACACCTGTCGATGTTGCATGAACGACGATAACCTATATTAACAACATGGATATGTATGTAAGTTAGCGTGGGTAGCGTAACTTAGAAATAGAGATAGATAAGCTCGCCGCATCATCTACAAAGCAGCAATGTTGGAGGTAAAGGATAAACCCAACGTCATTTTCTTAGCTGCGGGGTATTTGTGGTTTTGGGAGCTCGAATAGTGAATGTTACCTTGCACTGCACTGCAATGCAGGTGGCGGCTTCTGTGTGGTACGTTTTTATTTCATATTTTGTAACGATGACGATGATGGATGGGATAGTAACGGGAGTGACGGGTAAAAGCTGGGATGTGTATAAAGTGGTTGTGACGAATGACTGCCGTGCCCACGTATCAGATTCCGATATCAGATTTTGTTTTTTCCAGATGGAACTAGTGGCCGGCACCGTTCAACTTTTTATGTGATGCAGGCGCTCGGATTACACTTCAGGTGTTTCCTAATTCGACAAAGTATACTCCTCGGCCTTCCAATGTCATGATACTGTTTCGTTTTTAACTGGATAAATGTGACTACAAGGATAACGCTCATGTCTACTGGTCTTTGGGGGGAAGCTCAATGTCACGGAGAAATTGGACCGCGTGGTTGCCAACGAGGAATGGCTCTCCATTGAGGGGGGATTCACAATCACGGTGCTTCCGCGTATATATTCTGATCTTTTGATCACGGGTAACAACAAAAGTGCGGCCCATCATCGCCCCTTTCGAACTAAATCCAGTTGGTCTCTAATCCCAGAATTCAAAGAACGTCTCCGTCAGGCTTGGTGCCCTTCGTCGGACTTCTCCACCGCCCCTGGAGAATTCAAAACTTCCATCGTATCCTGGGAAGCTAAGCGCCTTCGCCAACAACATAAGGAGAAAAATAAACTCTTCAAGCAAATCAATCGTGCGTAGGAATTTTCCACTCTCCATTCCTCTACTCGCTATGACCTGCAGGTCATCGCGATGCAAGAAAGGCTACAGAATCTTCTTCTCCAAGAAGAGGCGGACTGGAGACAAAAGGCCAACATCAATTGGATCAAGCATGGAGACGCAAACACGAAATTCTTCCAAGCCTTTGTGAAGGCTAGAAGGTATCAAAATCGGATTACAAGTCTGAAGAATGATGTTGGCGAGTGGATTTCTGAGAAGCAGCAGCTCCAGCAATTGGTGCGACAATACTTCGTAGACCTGATGGCTGGCCCTGGCCCGACAGCAGCCACGCAGCAGAAAATCTCTAATTATGTGGGTCATTTCGTGTCCCCCTCACCAATCCAAGGAAATTTCCTGGCAAGAACACCAGGCCCGATGGAGATCAAATAGGTCATGATGTCCATGGCGCCCCTCAAAGTGATGGGCCCAGACGGTGTCGTTAATGAGTTCGTCCAAACCCACTGGGATCACATTGGCATCTCTGTGATCAAGTCTCTGCAGAGTTCTTTCAATTCCGGCTCCAGTGGCAGCAATATGAGTGACTCTTTAATGGTCCTCATCCCAAAGAACCACCATCTACAAAAATGTAGTGATTTTAGGCCAATATCACTAAACAATACATGTTTCAAATTAATATCGAAAATTCTGGTGGAGAGGCTCAAACCACACATTAGTTCATGGATAGCTGAAACCCAATCGAGTTTCATTCCTGGTAGATCAATCACATACAATATCTTATTAGTCGAAGAGGTCATACACTCCATGAAGACTAAGAAGACGGGGAAGAAGTGGGTCTGCATCAAGCTTGACCTCTCCAAGGCGTTTGACAGAATGCATTGGCCATTCATCGCGTATACTCTCCTCAAAACAGGTATGCCTCTTATTACCAGATCTCTTATTATGGACATCATTACTAGCGGTTCTACATCCATCCTTTGGGAAGGTGCAACGCTCCCCCTGTTCAAAGCAGCAAGAGGGGTGAGGCAAGACAACCCAATCAGCCCTTATGTGTCCATCCTTTGCATGGAGAGATTGAGCCAGGCCATCAATGCAGCTGTATCCTCAGACACTTGGCCACCAATTCAGTTGGCCCATAGTGGCACGGGAGTCTCACACGTGTTCTTCGCTGATGATATTATGTTAATGGCGGAAGCTACACCACGACAAGCTACAGTTATAAAGAAAATCCTCCGTGATTTCACTGCTGTCTCAGGACAATCCCTAGCCAAAGAAAAATCCCAATGCTTCTTCTCTGCCAATGTCTCTCGAGCTGAAGGTAGACGCTTTTCCAACAGACTAGGCATTCCTCGGACCAGTGATTTGGGGAAATACCTGGGCGTACCTATCCTTCACCATCGCATCAACAAAAAAACTCATATTGGCATAATCAAGAATATGAAAGACAGAATGTCGAGTTGGTCGGCAAGGCAACTCGCCCTTGCGGGTCGAATTACACTAGCAAAGTCCACGCCACAGGCCATCCCTACGTACACCATGCATTCAGTTAAACTATCGCCGTCTCTTTGTGATGAAATCAACAAACATATCAAAGACTTCATATGGTCCGGGAGTCGGGAGAAGACATAGATGTCGCTGGTCTCCTGGAAGAAAGTCACCCTCAGTAAGAAGGATGGAGGATTAGGAATCAAGGAAGCTAGAGCTCAAAACCAAGCACTCATGCTCAAGAATGTGTGGAACTACATGAACAAACCTAACCTCCCTTGGGTTCGCATCCTAAGGGAGAAGTATTTGAAGAATGGTAAAATCACCTCAAAACCTTGTTCACCTTCCTGGGCTTTCATCAAAAGGAACTTACCCGCCATTCGAAGCTTTTGATCTAAAATGATCCACTCGGGTGCTGATACTTTTGCATGGACCGACAAGTCGATCGCAGGATACTCTATTACCAAACTCGAGCCAGACTTCATTATCCTTGAAGAGCTCTCTGATCTTAAGGTGGAATCTATGTGCAAGGATGATGGAACCTGGGATAGGTCGTTCATCGAGGCGTACATGCCCCACGGAATGTGGACAAGATTAAGTTTATTCCAACTCCAGTTAAAGACTCTGGGAAGGACACTTTGTGTTGGCCCCTCGATACTTCAGGCGAGCTCACAACTTCGTCTGCATATGACTGGATCCGGCGCGACGTAACGCTCCCGCTCCAAGGTAATTGGGAGGATATATGGCATCTCAAGGTGTCAGAATGGATCAAAGTGTTTGCTTGGCTCCTACATCACAAAGCTCTACTGATTAACATGGAAAAATGTAGAAGGCATATTGACGTTAGTCCGCTGTGCCCTATCTATGGCAATGACAACGACACCATCCTTCACTGCTTTCGAGACTGTCCATACAACGCCCCTCTCTGGCGCAAGCTCCCAGTGAACGGGTCCTGGTTTACCCTAACTGAAGACAACTGGATAACATCCATCTTGCATGGCATCCCTACGTGCAAACTGAGCTTCCTCCTCCTCATCGCCTGCTGGCACACGTGGCAGGTACGAAATGAATGCATCCACACTAGTCGGCGTCACTCCTTGGATGATCGACGTGCATGTATCCATGAAAGAGCCCTAATGATCAGCTCGCTGCCACATCTCTACACAACTAGTGAACGTCTACTGGAGGAGACACAATGGTGCATACCTCCTGGAAATGTTTACATCTTTACTGATGCTGCTTTCCTGATTGAGTCCAAGCGAGCAAGCTTGGGAATCCATGTGATTTCACCAACTGGAGAATGCATCTTCAGAATGGGCAACTGTTTTAATGCTAGATCATCGCTCGAAGCAGAAATTCAAGCCATGCTTACTGCTATGGAGCTTATACCATTGCAGAACTGGCATAATGTTGTCATCCTCTCGGATGCCAAACAAGTTGTGGCCATCTTGCAAGCGAGTAGAGAACCTGTTGCCACACTGTGCCCCTTCTAGAGGAAATACCAGGCTGCCAAGAGTGCTTCTCAAGCACCTCTTGTGACATACATACCCCAGAGGTTGAACCAGATCTCAGATCTCATTGCAAAACACTGTCTCCACTCTTCTTCTTTATGTTCTTTTTCTTCTATTAAGTCGTCTTGGCTTACATTAGATGTAAGCATAAACATGTCCACTTTGTTACCTGTTCAAGAGCACAGGATGAATAATAATTAGGCTCTTGGTACAAAAAAAGGAGTAATCATGACTGAAGAAAATTAAATTATATAAAAAAAGTGATAACATTTTATGGAGGGTTCAGGAGGCTCTCTATTAGTACTGTTCTCTTGCTACATGCAAAATCATAAAAGTGCATTCACCTAATATTTTTTTAATATTTCATTGTATATGTAAATAAGATTTGAAATCACTTCTGTGAGTTCGGAGAAATATGGATGGTAGACATTTGAGGTTTAGGTATCAGACGTACCTAATATTGGGGATGTCGTATCGATACGATCCCAGATATGATGAAAACTTATTATGGAAATGTTACCCAAAGAAGAAAAACCATATTTAATGTGAAAAACTCTCATCAAGACTATGAGAGAAAAACTACGGGGCAATACCGGCCAACAAACATTATGTAATTAAGATTACAACTCACACTTTCTGGATTTAATTACCCCTAAATCTAGGTAACCCTCTCCACACAAGAACAAATATGAGGAAATCACACCCAATGTGTACAAAACTTCCCTCTTTACTTGATCTCCTCACGAGGCCAATGTCGTTGTTGGGGACTGCTTGATGCCGCTATGACCGCTAACTGGGTCAGACTGTTGTCGCTATGGAAACACTGTGTCTATAACCACCAATCGCTACTTTGCTTCAAGGTAAAGTCATTGGCCTCTCTTATCAACCAAGAGAGTTGTTCTGTCATTGCACCTAATGTGTCACCGATTGTCATCCACTACTTCGTTTCAAGATAAAGTCATTGACCCTCTCTTATTCAACCAAGAGAGCTTCTCATGTTGTTCTTGTTCTCTGGCTCTTGTACCACAGAAGGCACCAACAAGAAACTGCAGGGATCACACCTGAACCGGTGGGGTGATCTCAATGGCCTCCCCATGGACTCTATTTATAGGCCTCCATGACATGTGATTGCAACTAGGAATCCTTATCCAACTCTGAGTCCAACTCCATGTTGCACATAGGAAACCATCTTCTTTTCCTTTTATATTTGACTCCTATTAAGATTGGTAGCACAAGCCAACTCCTACTCAAGTCCAAATCCAATTAGGCATGGGTCGTATCCTTTTCCTATTCAACCAAGAGAGCTCCTCCAGTTGTTCTTATTCTCTAGCTCTTCTACCACAGAAGGCACCAACAAGCAACTGGAGGGATCACACCTGAACCAGTGGGATGATCTCAATGGCCTCCCCAGGGACTCTATTTATAGGCCTCCATGATATGTGATTGCAACTAGGAATCCTTATCCAACTTCGAGTCCAACTCTGAGTCCAACTCTATGTTGCACATAGGAAATCATCTTCTTTCCCTTTTATATTTGACTCCTATTAAGATTGGTAGAACAATCCAACTCCTACTCAAGTCCAAATCCAATTAGGCATCGGTCAGATCCTTTTCCTATTCCCAACAATCTCCCCCTCCAGCCCATGAGGAAGACGTTATCTTTAGCAATCATCTGGAGTAGCTTGTGGACTTCATCACCACCTATGATAGATCCACACTCCTCAAACATGTCAGCATCATATCATTTTCACCCATCTTATTGAAGTCCCATCCTAAATTCACTTTGTTCCCAAATAATTGAGAAGAAGTATCTTGGCAGTACCACTTCTCTCTCCATGCCTGCACCTACAACTATGCAGGCTCCCCCTGACTAGTAAGTTGAGCCATCCTAGATGGAAACCTTGTTTCTGACCTTCTGTACCAAGGCTTAGAAACCCTCTGATGATGCTCCACATGTCCCTGTAGCTCCTTGTTAGAAGCTTGATCCATGTTTTTGTCATCTCTCTTCATCCTATAGACCCACTTATACTTAAGTGCTCTCCGACCCTTAGGAAGAGCCACAAGCTAATAGGTATCATTCTTCTACAAAGAAGATATCTCCTCATGCATGGTCTGATGCCACTGTGCTTTATTTTAATAAGTTTGTACCTCATGATAAGTCTCTGGCTCCCCTTGATCGTTAAGGAGAATATACTGAGATGTCGGATATCTGGATGAAGGATGACAAACTTTTTCATACCTCCTCAACTGCTGATCTGAGGACTCTGCCTGGTGATGATCTTGCTCCCCCTACCCAAAAGTCTCTGACTGTGAATCTAAATCACTCAACTATGCATCTGGAACAGGAACACTCGACATGCTCTCACTCTGCTACTCAGGGTGATCTTGTTGCTCTTCTTCCTCATCTTAAGATTACACCTGTGAAGAAGATGAAGCATCCTCATACTCATCATTAGAAGAATTATCACATGATCATGCATCCTCTGCATCATCACTCTCAGGCTCTATAACTGTCTGACTTTCACAGAAAGTCACATTTATGTGTCTGCTCAAGGTCCTTTTTATAGGATCCCATAACTTGTAGACAAACTATTAATCTCCATAGCCAAGAAAGATACATGGCACCGCTTTATCATCCAGCTTTTTCCTCTTTTCCTTTGGAACATGTGCATAAGCCTTGCACCCAAATACTCTCATATGAGCATAGGATGCATCCTTGCTTATCCATACCTTCTCAGGTATATCAAAACCCAAAGGAACTGATGGATATCGATTAATCAGATACCATGCAATACTCACTGTCTCACCCCAGAATGTCTTTGGCAACTTTACAATCTTCAACATGCATCTAACTTTCTCTACTATGGTATGCTTCATCCTCTCAGATGTACCATTGTGTTGTGGTGTGCATGTCTCTATCCATTCATGTTGTATTCCGTGTCATGTACAATAATCCTGCAACTCTCTGGAGGTGTACTCTCCTCCATTGTCCGTGCGGAGAAAACTTTACCTTTTTCTCTGTCTCCCGCTCCACCATGGCATGAAATTTCTAAAAAAACTGAAAGACTTGATCCTTGGTCTTCAGCAAGTAGGCCCACACCTTCCTATATGCATCATCAATGAATGTGACAAAACACCTATTGCCACCCAGTAAAGCCACCTCAAATGGACCGTAGACATCCGAATGAACCAGTTGCAGAAGTTGTGAGTTCACCTTTGATCTTGTCTTAAAAGAAACACGTCAATGCTTTCATGTCTAACATACATCACATGAATTGAGACCAATATCCTTGCCATAAGGAATCAATCTCTACTTTGATAAAAGCTTCAAGCCTTTCTTGCTCATGTGTCCTAGTCGTTTGTGCCATAGATCTATCTAGTGATCCTCAACTGTATATATATGGTCACATTTGAGCACCATAAGATGGGTCTTATACAATGTGTGACATAATTTACCCTGCACAATAACCAAGGACCCCTTGGTAATTTTGCATTTCCCACCACCAAAATCTAGATGACAACCTTCTCTATCAAAGAATGAACTAAATATCAAACTCAGCCACAAATCTAAAATGTGATGAACATCCTTTAGTGTGAGCGTGTAACCAAACTCAGCCACAAATCTAGAATGTGACGAACATTCTTCAGTGTGAGCGTGCAACCAACACTTGTTTGAACACAAATGTCTCCAATCTCAATAATTCTAGAGAAGCTAGAATTTCCCATGCTCACCCTCCTGAACTCTCCTCTCCTGTATGAAGTGAAGAAATCCTTACTCTGTGAAGCATGATAAGAAGCTGCAGTATCTACCACCTACTCAGAATCATCATCCTCAACATGCAGACACTGCTCTTGGAATGTTAAGACCACATCATTATCATTGTCCCTATTTACCGCTGTAGTATTCTTATCGTCATCTTACTTGTCTTTGGCTTTAGACCCATGTTTCTTTTTCCAAACCTTGCAATCCCTTTTGAAATGACCTGGCTTGCTGCAATGGAAGCACCTTCTACTACTCTTCGATTTGGATCTACCATGAGACTTCTCGCGATTTTGGGACTCACCACGGCTCTTGAATCTGCCATGGTCTCTCGCTCTATCAATGTCTCTGCTCTCTGTGAAGTGCACCTCTGATCTGCTATCTCCTGAGGCTCATCTCCGAGTCTCTTCATTCAGTAGACTACTCTTCACCTGATCAAGTGTCTACTTGCCTTCATGTGCATAATTGCTAACTGTCACTATGAGCGTCTCCCAACTGTCTGGTAATGATCCCAGAAGAAGTAGAGACCGGAGTTCATCATCAAGAACCATCTTCATGGACCCCAATTGATTTACAAGGCTTTAGAATTCATTCATATGCTTGACGATGTTTATACCATCCCGGTACTTGAGGTTCACCAACTTTCTAATCAAGAAAGCTTTATTTCTGGTAGTCTTCTGCTCATATAATTTCTTGAGCTTCTCCTACACATCTTTGGCATTGGTCTCTTCTGAGATGTGGTGGAATATGAAAATGTCAAACCCCTTTCAAACTATATCAACATGCTTCCTTTTTAATTTCTTCCCGTCCGCATCAAGCGTACTCTCTGCTTTTGTCCCTCTATTAGATCGTACAGATCTTTGCAATAGAGAATATCCTCCATCTTGGGTTTTTGAATCTGCCAATTTTTTCTTGTCAACTTTATCATCATCGCATCTTCATCATTCCCCTCTAGACTAGTATTTGCAGTCTGTGCTCTAATATCACTTATTGGGGATGTTGTACTGATACAGTCCTGCATGTAATGGAAACTTATTGTAGAAGTGTTACCCAAATAAGAAATACCAGATTTAACGTGAAAAACTTTCCTTAAGACAAGGAGAGAAAAATCACGGGGCAATATCGGCCAACAAGTACTATATAATTAAGATTACAACTCACACTACTTATATTTTTGTAACATCCCTGGCCTGGTTTTATGGATAACCCTATTTGTTTGGCTTAAATAAGTTGCTTAGAACTTTCATATAATCCTCTAAAGGTTATATTGCAATATGTCATATGTTGAACATACCTCATGTGTTTTAGCATCATTAGAGAGAGAATGATGCAAGGTGGTGGCTTGTGGAAAGCCTAAATTCCAAGTTTGAACTTGTTTGAATAATGCGAGTGCCTTGTGCACCAATTCTGGTACAAATTGTAAATTACCCAAAATGTAGGTTTGATATGCAAATTAATTCCTATAGAGTGTTCTTACTCCATCCTAGTATCATCTAGAGGAGATATAAAAAAGGAGGCACCATGTTAGAATCATTTATGAATGATGGTACTCTTGGTGATGAAAAGACCAAGAAAGGGTTGAATGTGAAACCCTAATTTGAACTTGTATCGAGTTGTAGAGTCCATATGAGAGTGCCTATCGGCCATAGAGCCATAGAGGGAGTCTCATATTGGTTTGTGAACTCTTGGACTTGTCCATGACGAGCTAATCACCTCAAGGAGGCAAAGTGTATCGGTTTACAACTTCCTTGGAAAAGTTGTATCAGGTTGTTAATAAAGTGGTGATTGAGTTGAGATATCTTATCCAACAATACAAGTGATGGACAAAATATCATATCTAGATTATCCTCAAGTGTTTTGCATGTCAAGATAAATATGAGTTCATGCAAGTACAAGTGTCAACCATGCATGGACACATGGCACCTAGTAGCTTTAAAATGATGACACCTCATATACACACGTTTTCATAAACGTCAAGTATATATACCCTTCCTTTCACCCATAAGTGGAACATTTTCGAAATATGTCACCCCCTTGCTCTTAGATATCATGCATAGAGCCTTAGTATCATGCATAGGTGAAGGAGTATCGTGCATAGAGCTTGGGTATCAGCCATAGCAAAGAGATATCGACCAAAGTGAAGTGATATCGCCCAAGTGAGGGATATTGACCACAAAGTGGTGATGTACCATGCATAGTGTTGAGGAGCTCAAGTCTTGGACCTTTGATAAGCTCATCTTCAACCTTGGGAACATGAATATTTGGATCTTTGAGCTTCAAAGTTGCTCTTGAGGTGGGTTATATAACTTGAACTCAATTATGTTATTATTTACAATCAATCTTTCTTTAGTTAAATGATTTACTTTCAATTCGAAATTTCTTGCATAATTGATGAACCCATGAGCTCTAGTAGTAACCTAGGACTGTTTTCCATGAACTAGAACAATAAGAACAAGAGTCTAGAAGTTTATGATGATGACATCATCATGGTGCAACCCGATACCGGGTTGAAGCACCTCTAACCCGATATGGTGTTGAGGGATACACCTCTTACCCAATATGATTTTGAAGCACTACTACAGAAACGGCCTTTGGCGTCGGTCGTTTAACCCCATTTGGCGTCGGTTTCCGACCGACGCCTATGTGGGCGCCGCTAAAGGTCGAACACTTCGGCGTCGGTTTTTTAACCGACGCCTATTTAATCTATAGGCGTCGGTCGTTTAGTAGAGAACCGACGCCAAAAGGGTTCGCGCCACAGAAAACGGCATCATCTAGGGCACTTTCTGCGTCGGTGTTTTAGTAAATAACCGACGCCACTATGGAATATAGCGTCGGTCTTTTAGTAGATGACCGACGCATAAAGTGCCCTAGATGACGCCATTTTTTGTGGCGCGAACACTTTTGGCGTCGGTTATATACTAAACGACCGACGCCTATATGTTAAATAGGCGTCGGTTTGATATGAATATCCGACGCCATTTCCAGGACTGCTTTGGCCACATCAGGCGTCGGTTTATTGAAAAAAACCGACGCTGTAGGTCTTTCCTGACGGTTTTCTATAAATAACCGACGCCTATTTATATTTTTTTTTTTTCATATCAGTTTGCAGGCCTGCTGTGGCTGGTCAGCAGGATGAGAACCTGCAGTTCAGTTTTCTGAACTGCAGGTTTACGACATCCATTGATATCAGCCTACAAACAGGCCGCAAACCTGCAAAAGTCACAAGCAAAATTCTACACAAGTACATACATTCAGACATCAATTCAATTCTCACATTCACACACATATAGAAACATTCAAATACATGTATTAACATTCAGAAATATTCATTTACATAGTATCATTCATTATCGCTATCAACATCCCAATTATATCTTACAGTTGCCACTGCTTGTATGGCTTTTGCCCATTCTTCTCTTACTTCATTTAATGCTTCCATCGTATATGGAGCATGTATATTTTTTAAACGTTTACCTGTAGTGTTGTCAGTTTTAAACACCTGCAAAGAGAATGATGTATATATATAAGTAATAATATAAAAATAATATAAGATTGATATATTGCATACTAACTAATGAGACTATATATAATACCTCACGTATGGTATCGATGTCCAATGCGGCATATTTGATAATCATCTGCATAAATCGCATCACATAGTATGCGCATGCCCATCCATTGTCTTGTGTAGCACACTATAAATTGAAACATACAAAATAATACAACTAAGCACAATTCACATCAATAATATATATATTTGAGTCGGGAACTTACTTGTACGTTCTGCCAATTTATTGGCTGGTTCTTTTTCCTTGGGACCGTTCCTCCAGCCTTTTTGAATGCATCTAAACCCCTACATGTTAATATAACACAATAAATTGTATAAGTAAATAGTAATGTAATAAAAGATGTTAACGGATATAAAAATGAAATATTTCTCACCAGAATAATGGCATTCTCATTACGTGTCCAATTTTAGTGTTCAATGTACTCCCCGCAGGATCTAGATAATAAACAGTGAATGTCCCGGGGACAATAACTAGTAACTCCCAATGTCTACCGCTAGAAGTAAGAAGTTAACAATTAATAACTCAAAATGCAAAATAAAAATGGAATTTTCTTAAGTCCAAATTATAAATAAAGTAAACTTACTTGACATTGAATGGAGCTATTATTATCGTCTTATTTTGCTGACCAAAAATTGTAAAAGCATCTATACAGTATTGTTGAACGTTATCAGGATCTTTAGCTACCAAACTAATCAATGATGGAATCAAAAATCCCACATGATCAAATGCAAATTGTTTGCAATGATCTTCGACTAGGTAGCTGCAAAACATATAGGCGTATGCATTAATATATAAGAAACCAGATCACCGGATCTTACACAAGGTATATGGATGTATAAACAAGATCTCACCTTATCCATGTCTCTATCATTGATGTATTCAGCCAATCATACTTAAACAGCTCAATAATATCTTGTATAAATAAAGAGCTATCGTATGATTGACCTGCATAATCTGCATCTAAAGAAATAATTATAGGGCAATGTACATTATGTGCCCGTAGCCAACATGCCATTCCCCTACAAGCAGGACCTAACGGGTATGTTAGGTCAGTTGGAACCCAATCGGGTAATGCGGGAAGTGGAAGTGGAGGCCTAGGTGCTCCTGGTGTCTTTTTTTTAACCTGTACATATAATTTCAGATCAGTTGACATCATATATACACATTAACAGTCTAAATCAATGTAAATTTATCTTACAATTTCAGTCGTGTAGACGACATCTGCTTTGGGCCACAATATCACCCCGCCTTCTGCCTCACCAAGTGTATCAATATCCGGGTGGGCATATGGCAATGTAGCTTCTCTCCAATCAGGTAACACACGTATCGGGCTCACACGAACGTAGCCCTGTGGCATTGGAGTCCCGTGAAACATTGCCCCAGGAAGGGACGGGTAAGCCTGCGCCTCTGCAACAACGTAGTCTTGCATTCTTAAGCGGCATGGCTTCAATGCCTACAAATTTACGTAAAGAATATTATACATATATACATATCATCTTGAAAACATAACAACTTGAAAAGACTAACTACAATGTCATAAACAATACTTACAGCAGACGTGCTAGGCGATGGGTCTCCAGGATTACTCGCAGTCTGTGCATCAGGAGAAGAGTGGGTCGCCATAGGCGTATTGGAAGCCTGAGATGCCTGCCACCGCAGCAATTCTTCCTTGACCTTCTCAGCAACTACATCGTTGATCTTCTTAGCAACTAAATCCTCAACTCTCTTATTCTCCTATACATGGATAAAAGAAACATTAGCTTCTTATTAATGAATTTCCTTTTGCAGTAACATTCTAAAAAAAGAATAGGTTACCTCTTCTTGAGAAAGTCCCGCTCTGGGTTTGCGCTGGGATGGCCCAAAGAATGCTTTGATGCCAACACCAGCGCCGGCACCTCTAACACGTCCAGGATGCTCTGGGTTACCCAGAGCAACTGTCAATTCATCCCTTGTGCCCTGAGGGATGAACGTGCCTTGTTTCCTCTGCTCGTGTAGCTCCCGCTAATCACCATAAATAGAAATTGGTAAGTTAACACCACAAATAATCAATATTCAAATGATTTCTCTAAGAGTTGTATTTTACCATTTTTGCAGCCGCCTCAGCAGTTACAGGCTTCTTTATTTCACCCTTCTTGTTTTGCCTGCCAGCTATCCAGATATCATGGCGAGGAATGGGTGTGGCAGACTCCTGAGTAGGAGCAGACTCCTGAGTAGGAGCAGACTCCTGAGTAGCCGCAGACTCCGCCTGTAGTCTTTGGCGAACGCTTGCATAGCCTTTTGGACCCATAGTGTGGTCATGCACATTCAGTGCACGCCTTGCTTTTTGTGCGTCACTGAGGGCCTAGTTAGTATGCACATTAATGATTTGGTTAGTAGCACTAAATGCTAATCTTGAATAGGTGAATACAATGTATATTAATTAAATTAGGAGTGACGCCTAATACCTTGAATTCTTCAGATTTTCTTGAAGCAACAAAATTGTCCCAATCTTCTTTGTCCAAGAAGTTCCATTGTTCAAGGGCTGACTTCTTCTTCTTATCACCCTCTTTTATGTATTCTCTGTTCAGATTTGTCCTATAATTCCTAAGCATCTTTCCAGCGCGTTGCATCACATTTTTACGATGCAACTTCTCATCCAATGCAAACAGATTCTGTAAAATAGAAATGTTATTAACTAGTATCCAAAATAGAATTGCAAATAATAGAATTTGTAATCTACAAAATAGAATTGCAAATAATAATAACTCACGCATAAATCCTTCCATATCGAGTCTTTTTTCGCTTGAGGAACTTTATGCCAATTGTCATACTTAACACCACAATGGCCCCGAGTGGTACACCCAAGATAGTTCACAAAATTATTGCGGTTCACTCCAATTGGATTTCCTCCATTATCAAACTCCACCACCAATTTAGATCCACTACCACTTAGCGCTAATAACTTCTTCAACAGGGTGATGCCCCTTTTCTTGTTAAGTGTCTGGTGTTGCGCATCAAGTTGCTCCAGTGCTTCAGTGGGTACAGGTGCATCAACCTAAAATTTGACAAAAATAAAACACACTAACTTAGCCCAATATAGAAATATAGGATATATGACATAACTAGAAGATAATGAATTTTATAGAAATACAGGATATGTTTTTAGAACTTACATTAGTATCCTCGCCATGCTCATCATGGACTTCATGCTCATCATGGACATCATGCTCATCATGGTCAGCCATCTGAAAATGTCATTAAAAAGGCAAACATTTAGCATTTGTATTAACTAGAAAAAGGCAAACATTTAGCATTTGTATTAACTAGAAAAAGGCAAACATTTAGCATTTGTATTAACTAGAAAAAGGCAAACATTTAGCATTTGTATTAACTAGAAAAAGGCAAACATTTAGCATTTGTATAAACATACATGTCTCTAAAATTGTGATCTTTTATCAATTAACAATCCTTCATTGTGATCTCCGCGCACATATAAGTCATCATTAGCTTCAATATTTTGTGGAGTTGGCAACCCAACTGAGAATGGACTGGAGTCATCATACTTATCATAGTACTCTTCTTCATCTATAGGATCTTCAATGAACTGTCTTTTACCATGAAGAACAACCGACCATTTATCATTTGCAGGATCATCGATATAGAATATTTGTTTCGCCTGTGATGCCAATATGAATGGTTCACCCTTCTCGCCAATCTTTTCAAAGTTCACCAAAGTGAAACCCAATTCATCCACTATAACTCCTTTGGTGTTATCAACCCAATTACATTTAAAGAGCGGAATTTTGAAATCTATGTAGTCAAACTCCCAAATGTCCTCAATGACACCGTAATATGACATTTTAGCTTCACGTGGACTCTTATCCTTTGCACTTGCAAAGTACATAGTCGACGCTTGAAGAGTGACCCCACTATTTTGGACGACACTCTTATCATCTTGGCGCTTTGTGTAATATGTGAATCCATTAATGTCAAACCCTTCATAAGACATAACATTCGGTTTTGGTTTAAAGGCGAGGCATTTGATAGTTTCTGTAATATCATTTGGTGTTTGAGATAGTTGATGTAAGACTTTATCTTCAAACCACTTAGTAAAAGTCTTATTATGCTCTCTAGCAAGCCACATTGAACTTGCTCGAGGATGTTGTCTCTTTATGAAATTGGTATGTTCCTCGATATAAACACTCACTTCATCCATATTGTGTAAAATATACAAGTGAGCTTGTTCCAGCTGCTCACGGCTGATTACTTTCACCCGTAATCCCAAAATTCCTTTGCCCTCCTCAATATTCTTGTCATTATCAGGAGTGTCATTACCACTGAGAAAGTCATTACAAAAATCCATAACCTCTCTCGCCACATAACCTTCAATAATACTCCCTTCAGGCCGATAACGGTTTCGGACATCACCTTTAAAAACGCTCATGTATCGTTCAAAAGGATACATCCAATGCAAGAAAACTGGTCCCAACATTTTCACTTCCCTAGTCAAGTGGACAACAAGATGTACCATGATATCAAAGAACGAAGGAGGGAAATACATCTCAAGCTGACATAGGGTAACAACCACTTCTCTTTGCAAATTATCGAGAGTATCAGGGTCAATAACTTTGCTGCATAGACTATTGAAAAAGAAACAAAGTCTGGTAATTGCAAACCTTACATGCTTCGGCAATATAGATCGAATAGCCACAGGCAATATTTGTTGCATTAGAGTGTGACAATCATGAGATTTAAGACCTATCAACTTCAGATCTTTCATTGATACCAATCTACGGATGTTGGATGAGTAACCATGTGGCACCTTAACATTTACCAAGCATTCACAAAAAGTTTTCTTCTCCTTTCTAGACAACGTGTAACAAGCGGGAGGTAAGTATGTTCTTTTATTACCCATTTCACGTAATTCTGTTAATTCTGACCTTATTCCCATTTCACGTAGGTCCAGTCTGGATTTTATCCCATCTTTAGTCTTACCTGGTATATTTAATAGAGTACCAATGATGCTATCACAGACATTTTTCTCAACGTGCATTACATCGATACAATGCCTGACTGTCAAAGAACTCCAATAAGGAAGATCCCAAAATATTGACTTCTTCTTGAATGAAGAATTGTCACTCCGTGTGGCCATACTACATTGTGATTTCTTACCAAATTCATTGACAATGTCTTTTACTCTTTCATAAACAACATCCCCTGGTATAGGTTTAGGTGCACTCCGTTCATCATTCCATCCATTGAATGCTTTGCGCTTCCTACGATACGGATGGAATTTTGAAAGAAACCTTCGATGACCAAGATATACAGTCTTGCCGCCATGTTTTAGTCTTATTGAATCAGTGTTTTCTTCACATATAGGACACGCTTTAGCTCCTTTGACACTATATCCAGACAAATTCCCATATGCTGGAAAGTCATTAATAGTGCAAAACAACATAGCGTGCAAACGAAATGTCTCTTTTGCTGAAGCATCATAGGTCATCACACCTTCAGCCCAAAGTTTCTTTAAGTCATCAATCAAAGGTTCAAGATAAACATCGATATCATTTCCGGGTTGTTTAGGGCCCGATATCAACAATGACAACATAACGTACTTATTTTTCATACACATCCAGGGAGGAAGATTGTATATAACAAGCATGACTGGCCAAGTGCTATGTTGGCTGCTCAATGTCCCGTACGGATTCATCCCATCTGTACAAAGCCCAAGTCTTAGATTCCTATCTTCTTCACCAAATTTAGGGTACAGTAGATCAATCTTCTTCCACTGTGGGGAATCAGACGCATGTCGTAGGATCCCATCATTATTTTTCTTAACATCTGCATGCCACCTCAGATTCTTCGCATCTTTCGGATTTGCAAACAAGCGTTGAAACCGTGATATTATAGGTAGATACCACAACACCTTGGCAGGAGAACCAGTTTTGGACTCCCCCGAAGTCGTCAATTTATACCGTGACGCACCACATTTTGGACAATCTTTCAAATCTACATAGTCCTTTTGAAATAATACACAATCATTCGGGCATGCGTGTATCTTCTTGGCCTCCATTCCCATTGGACACAACATTTTCTTTACCTGGTATGTTGAGATTGGAAGCTCGTTTCCTTCAGGAAGAATTTCTTTCAACAAAGTCAACAATGAAGTGAAGCTTTTGTCGCTCCATCTATTGTTAGCTTTCAACTTATACAATCTCAAAACAGCGCTAAGCTTCGTAAACTTAGCACAGCCTGTGTATAACGGTATCTCAGCATCATGCACAATGTTTGTAAAGATAGGAGGTGGATCGGTGTGCTCTACCCTACAACTATCCAGCATCGCATCAACGATGTCTGCTGGAACTGGTTCGTTCACATTTACGTCATCGGAGGCAATTTCTTCTTCCACCCAAGCACTACTATCGACATCTACTGGTTTCGATTTTGAAATCTCTCCATGCCAGTGCCATTCTGTATAGCCTTGTACAATCCCGTTGCACATGACATGACTTTTGATTTCCTCACCAGTGTTGACTTTCAAGATGTTACCGCAATGCCTACATGGACAGTAGAACCTATCTGTAGGTTTTTTCCTATGTTCCTCGGCAACTCTAATAAACTGATCAAGACCAGATATAAACTCTGGGGTGCAACGATTACGAATGGACATCCATGATCTATCCATTCTATGATCAGAGAAAACAAGTATATATTAGGAAACAAGTATATATTAGGAAAAGATTAGGGTATACACTTACATCCTAAGCGTATAATGTGATGTCATTCTTATATATAATAAATGTGTACCACCTATCCCATCCTTGAACACCTAATCTCACTAGTAAGTGTATAATGTATATTTGGTTTTCAAGAAAATTTCGGCAGCATTTCCCCGCTGTTCTCTAAGTACATATGTACTTAGAGAACAAATGGGGAAATGCTACCGAAATTTTCTCGAAAACCCAATACACATTATACACTTACATCCTAAGTGAGATTAGGTGTTCAAGAACAGTCCCAAACCGGGGACTATCCAAGATTTACTCCTAATGAGTCAATCTTGGATGGGTTTCTAGGCCAACAAATACATTTGATGTCATTCTTATATATAATAAATGTGTACCACCTATCCCATCCTTGAACACCTAATCTCACTAGTAAGTGTATAATGTGCATTTGGTTTTCAAGAAAATTTCGGCAGCATTTCCCCGCTGTTCTCTAAGTACATATGTACTTAGAGAACAAATGGGGAAATGCTACCGAAATTTTCTCGAAAACCCAATACACATTATACACTTACATCCTAAGTGAGATTAGGTGTTCAAGAACAGTCCCAAACCGGGGACTATCCAAGATTTACTCCTAATGAGTCAATCTTGGATGGGTTTCTAGGCCAACAAATACATTTGATGTCATTCTTATATATAATAAATGTGTACCACCTATCCCATCCTTGAACACCTAATCTCACTAGTAAGTGTATAATGTGTATTTGGTTTTCAAGAAAATTTCGGCAGCATTTCCCCGATGTTCTCTAAGTACATATGTACTTAGAGAACAAACGGGGATATGCTACCGAAATCTTCTCGAAAACCCAATACACATTATACACTTACATCCTAAGTGAGATTAGGTGTTCAAGAACAGTCCCAAACCGGGGACTATCCAAGATTTACTCCTAATGAGTAAATCTTGGACGGGTTTCTAGGCCAACAAATACATGTGTTGTCATTCTTATATATAATAATTGTCTATAAACTACAGGAAACATGGTTAATCCTAATCAACAGAGCATTATTAAATAATAAATCAAGAAATCAATAGTTTTAAACAAAAGGTCTAGGAATCTTTACTAGACATTATATGTATCCCTAATCATCATATTTAACATACTACATTATTATGAACATCCAGATCAGATTAAGATCATACTATGTTATAACCATTGGTTTAGTAACCCTATTTCCGCATGTACATGTTTATCAACTTTAAAACCCTATAATTCATGAAATCATTCTAACTCAATTTAATATGTTGGGATCACACAATTATATAATGACATCAGAATATATAGAAGAAACATAATTAACATGTTTAACAACATGTTCATCAAACTAGGGTTTTCTTGAATATCATAAAAGGTAGAAGAGCATTCTTTTCGGTAAGTTGACCTTTTCATATTACTTTGACCATTACAAACACATGTTTCTAGGCCGACACAAGGTGTAACATGTAGGTGATATACCTAGGTTGACACACCTTAATGAGTGTAGGCCGATACACCTTGAATATAATGAATGGATACACTTGAAATTAATGAGAAGGATACACTTTGAAAAGTGTAGGCTAGCTAGTATACCCTAAAAAGCAGCAGACAATATAACAAGTTAAAGTTGAATCTAATATTCTAGTAAGGATGAAAGAAACTTGTACTAATTGTATGAGAAAGGTAATACCTTATAATGATAATTGATGAAAGTAATCAAGTATAATTGAATACTTAAAGTAATGAATTAAAATCCTAGATGTCGGGGTTATGAATTAGGGTTTGTCTGTTGAATAAAACCCTAACGACCTTAATCGGATACAATAGAAGTCCTAACCCTAATTATGAAAGGTTGTGACTTGATTGATAGATTATTTGTGATACAATTGAATGTAAAGATAATAATATAAGCTCCTAAGAATGAGGAGTTATGATATAGGGGTGATGATTGAACATAACCCTAAAAACCCTAGTCAAGTTCAAAAGAGCAACCCTAACCCTAATGACAAAAGGTAATGTAACTTGAAATGGAATGAGAATAATATTTAGTGGTAACCGTGAATTACTTATGATTATAGCCAAGTAAGGTAAACATGGGTTATAATCTATTATAGCTTGATTATACCTCATGAGAACTATGACATAATAGTTTCAAAAATAATGTATATAGGTCTAATGATCTAGAAAAAACATATATTATAGCTTGATTATAATCTATTATAGCTTGATTATACCTCATGTTTGTAAATGGCAGAGAAAAAATTGTCCCATCATCATATTTCAGTAAGAAAAAATTGTCCCATCATCATATTTCAGTAAGAAAATTTCAACTATGGCAGAGAAATTCATCCCCAAGCCTCACCCCTACTATCGTAATCTCTATTGCAGCAATACTACCCTCGTAATCCCACCAATCACCCGCAAGCATTGTCACACAAATAAAATACATGTACATCAATAAAATACAGAGAAGAGGGCATACCGGTTTGGAGGTCTGGAGAAGACGGCGGTAAAGAGGAGCTGTGGTGGCGGCGCGGCGGAGAAGCAGCTAGCTAAACCCTGGTGGCGGCGCGACGGCGGTGGAGAGAAGCTCTGTCGTCCTGGCGGCGGCGGCGAGACGGCGGTGGAGAGTAGCTCTGTCGTCCTGGCGGCGGCGGCGTGGAGGCACTAGCAGTTGCGGCGGCGGCGTGGCGGGAGCAGTCGGGTGGGGCGACAACAGTTGGAGGGTCCAGCAGTTGCGGCGGCGGCGGTGTGGAGGGGAGGGGCGACAGCAGTTGGAGGGTCGGGCGACAGCAGTCGGCTGTTTAGGCGATGAAACAGAAGAAAGGGGAACAGTCGGGTGATCGCAGGATATAAATTTCACCTATAGCGTCGGTTGTTTGTCACAACCGACGCCTAAAATAATTTAGCGTCGGTTGTTTGAAACAACCGACGCTCAAATGGACGATATTTTCACGAAATTGTTTGGCGGGAACCACTTTCGGCGTCGGTTATCAACAGATAACCGACGCTATAAGTGACACTTTGCGCGCAAAGTTTTCATCACATATAGGCGTCGGTGGCTATTTAAATAACCGACGCTGTATGTGACATTTTTTCTTTTCGCTCGAAAATTGGATTTCGCAGGAGCTTTTAGGTGTCGGTTTGTTATTGTCAACCGACGCTAAATACAAAGCGGTACCCGTGTCTGGCTGGTCTTCGAATATAGACGTCGGTTTGCTTAAACAGCCGACGCCCTATATGATAGGCGTCGGTTTTTCTTAATAACCGACGCCCAGAAAAGCGACACTGAATGCTATTTCTGTAGTAGTGAAGCCCAAGATAATGATGGTTATACACCTCTAGAATGATATGGTGCTGAGAATATACCACACAGATGATATGGTGACACACACATACACCTCAAGGTCAATATGGTGAGCACACATACACCTCTTACCCGATATGGTGTTGAAACCCTAGATGGTGATATGGTAACCTGATATGATGATATGAACACAACCACTAGCACGATATGATGATGAATTTATACCTCATGGATGATATGAGTAACACATACACACACCTTGTACACGATATGGGGTTAAGCACACACCTTATACCTGATATGGTGTTAAGTATATACTCTAACCCGATATGATGTAGAAACTCAACATGGTGTTGTGAAACCCGATATGCAAACCCCTAAGGTTGAGTAATCCAATATGGATGCATGGTATGGTGATGAGGATACACCTCTATACCTAATATGGAAGCATACCTACACCTTTATACTCGATATCGAGGAAGCATCTCAATTCAATACCTGGATACAAACCTCATAGGGTTGGCATAGTCCAATACCTGGATGCAAACCCTATAGGATTGGGATAACCCGATACCTGGATGCAAAACCTATAGGATTGGCATAATCCAATACCTGGATGCAAACCCTATAGGATTGGAATAATCTAATACATGGATGCAAACCCTATAGGATTGGGATATCCCAATACCTGGATACAACCATATAGGATTGGCATAACCCAATACCCTATAGGATTGGCATAATCCAATACCTGGATGCAAACCCTATAGGATTGGAATAATCCAATACCTGGACGCAAACCCTATAGGATTGGCATAACCCAATACCTGGATGCAAACCCTACAAGATTGGCATAATCCAAAACATGGATGCAAACCCTACAGGATTGGCATAATCCAATACCTGGATGCAAACCCTACAGGACTGGGATAACTCAATACATGGATGCATACCCTACAAGATTGGCATAATCCAATACCTGGATGCAAACCCTACAGGATTGGGATAACCCAATACCTGGATGCAAACCCTATAGGATTGGCATGATCCAATACCTAGATTAAAACCCTATAGGATTGGGATAACCCAATACCTGGATACAGCCCTATAGGATTGGCATAACCCAATACCTGTTTGCAAACCCTACAGGATTGGGATAACCCAATACCTAGATGCAAACCCTACATGATTGGCATAATCCAATACCTGGATGCAAACCCTATAGGATTGGCATAATCCAATACATGGATGTGAACCCCACATGATTGGCATAATCCAATACCTGGATGCAAACCCTACAGGATTGGCATAACCCAATACCTGGATGCAAACCCTACAGGATTGGAATAAACCAATACCTAGATGCAAACCCTACATGATTGGCATAATCCAATACCTGGATACATACTCTACAGGATTGGGATAACCCAATACCTGGATACAACCCTATAGGATTGGCATAATCCAATACCTGGATGCAAACCCTACAGGATTGGCATAACCCAATACCTAGATGTAAACCCTACAGGATTGGCATAACCCAATACCTCATGCAAACCCTATAGGATTGGCATAATCCAATACCTGGATGCAAACCCTACAAGATTGGCATAATCCAATACCCGGATGCAAACCCTATAGGATTGGCATAACCCAATACCAAGATGCAAACCCTCCAGGATTGGGATAACCCAATACCTAGATACAACCCTATAGGATTGGCATAATCCAATACCTGGATGCAAACCCTATAAGATTGGCATAATCCAATACCCGGATGCAAACCCTATAGGATTTGCATAACCCAATACCTGGATGCAAATCCTATAGGATTTGCATAATCCAATACCTAGATGCAAACCCTACAGGATTGGGGTAACCCAATACCTGGATACAACCCTACAGGATTGGTATAAACCAATACCTAGATGCAAACCCTACAGGATTGGGGTAACCCAATACCTGGATACAACCCTACAGGATTGGTATAAACCAATACCTAGACATATCAGAATGATATATATTCACATGATTGGTACAATCCAATACCAGGCTAGAAAATTGGCTGAGGCCAACAAATGAAAATGAGAATGATTCATGGATGTCATACCATGATAATAGGTATCGCATGATAAGCTTGAGATGTTGATATAGTATGATGGGTAAATGTTACAAATGTTCTTCATATTCCTATAAAGTGAATATATGATTTATTGCTCTATCATAGACAAGTTACAATGCTTTAAAAGATGAGAAATGTTCAAATCTGCTTATCTACAATGATTAACCTTGCTTATTATTATAAAAGAACATCTGCTCAGTTTAAATACTATTCACATGTGATAATAACATTGTTGGTAGAGAGTTATATCTCTCACTGGGACAATTGTTTCACCTTGTGGGATCCACAATTTTTAGGTGGATGTGCACGAGGAGGTAGAGACTGTTCTGCAAAGGAAGCATAACAATAATAGGGATAACAGTATCAGCTCAGGTTGAATATATTGACTGTCATGTCTTGTAGATAAAAGTCATATGTGTCGTCTCTGTACTCTCAGGTCCTTGGATTTAGTGTGTGATGGTTTTATGAAGAATCTGAGATTTTGGCTTATATGCCTCGAGGTTTTATGTTGCTTCAGTACATGTTTTGACAAAGCATCTGTTATTTGTTAACCTCGATATGGGATGGTACAATGTATGTACAATGTGAACCCTAATGTATATAAAGTTTTGGTTATTTCATTAAGAGTTTTCCAGGGGATGGATCTCTTTGCAAAAAAATGGTTTAAATTTTAGTGATTTTTGTTAATCTGTTGTTTATGGTTCTTCCACATTTTAGTGACGATTTAGCTATCAGTTTGGTGACAGACGTTACAAGTTTGGTATCAGAGCTTAAGGTTCGCTGAGTCTATAGAGACATAGGATTAAGGTGTTAAGTCTATTCTAATGTCCTCCAGTATACCTTATAGTGACTTCTGCTTATGCAGAAGAAAGGGTGAAGTTTAAACATGACTGGAGAACATGAGGAACATGTTGCTAAGAGCAATATTGTTGCACCAAGAAAAGGTGTAAGGGATCAGGAAAGAGAAGAACGAGCGCCTAAGAATTCCCATCTTGACCCAATCAGGATAGAGAATCCTACTTTTTATGCTCTTGTTGGGCAAGTTAGGACAACAGTGATGAATATAGTGGACAGGATACTAGTAATACAATCTAGGTTACCATCCCTCAATGTAGAAACTTTAGGTTCTGAAAGGGTTCATGAATGACATAGTCATGTTGAACAGTGAAAAATATGAGAAGGATTAACATATGGCAAGAAAATAGACTCTGCCATAAGTATAGACAGATAGTACATCTATCATGGCAATGCCCAAGGAGGGGCAATAAGCTGAGAATTAAGGAAAGGTCTCTATAATTCTAGAGACATTTGCCTAGTTGTTCTAAAAAGCCAACGTTTTTTGTACCACTAGTGAAATAAATGCCTAGTGAACCAGGGCAGTAGTCACTAAGTAAAGGCAAAAGTCCTAACTTTCCACCTGTAAGAACTCCTAACTTAGCTTCTACATCGGTAATAAAACCGATAAGACTAGGGTATGAGGATAAGACATGTTATATATATGGACATGTTGAGCATACTAATCCCTTTCATTCAAAAAGAAGGGAGGAAATGACCCAATAATCGAGGCAGACTCGACAGGGCTTACAAAAGTTACAACCCAATAGTGTAAAAAGGCAAAAGCAACAACATGAAATAGCTTGACTCTATCTTTGAGTCAACCTGAAGTGGTAAATGACCACGAGTGGTGACAGATAGAAAGAGCTTTCTCATTCTGATATGTCTTCTCTTGATTTTATCTGATAATCATAAGAAGGTAGTTGTTGTTGAGCTTCCTTTAATTAGTCCTATGAGGACATGAGGAAGAGATAAGAAGGATGAGAACTTAGATTCAATCTAATATTCTCTTATATGTTTTGAAATTTCTCTCTTCGTGAAGAAAGGGAAGAGATGTAAAAGAAACATTCAGAGAAAATTTGAGATATTAAGTATTAAAATTTAAAGAGATGAAACATAATATAAAACAAATGCATACTACCTAATTTTAGTTCTTGAATACATTGGCCAGGTATTCATCTATTGAAGACAAGGTAAGTATGGAACTCTTAGATTGCTATCTTTCTGATTACTCTAATCATAGATCAACTTATAAACAAAAGAAGATGTTTAGTATAATGTATACTTGGTCTGAGGACCTAGAGGTAACAGTTACCTGATGAGAGGTAACAATGTTTAGTGATGAACTAAGAGTTTGAATACCCAGATTTAGTAATCATAATGATGATTATGCTAAGGGATGATGACATGTAATCATCTCTATAATTCCTATGTTGATGGCAAGGAACCTAAGAGGCAAAAAAATTGAATGACACATGAACGATTAAGAGTTCATGCAATACTCAAGGAAGGTGATAATCTCTTTTCTTTAATAAACAAACTTGAATAATGATGGGGTGATAAGATGTAACACCCCAATTTTCATAACACATGAGCGGAAGCTTTTTCTTCTTCTTCATCTGGGAGTGTCACAAACATGATAATCATTGCAATTAAAGAAAATGAAACACTTTGCATAACTGGAAAATTGATTCATACATAGTTTAACAAAGAAAAACAAGTCATCTAATCTACTATGATAACAAGATTATACATAATAAAAGATGTCTAAACTCTGGATCATCGCGGTAGATGGCACCCCACTAGGCAAGCTTGAAAAATCTCCCAGTCGTTTGCTTGTTCTTTTGTTCTTCAATTACTCCAAATTCTGCGGACATCGTGTCCCTAACCATGCATTGAAAAAGAATTGTTAGAGTAAGTGGCATGAGTATTCTAAAATATACAATGCTAAAGAACTGAAATTGGATATTATAAACATGAAACTAACATCAAACTCTGAGTAAAATGTGTAACATATTCTCTCTTACTGCTTAATCTGAATTCTTATCTTTCTACCTTATCTTTCTCTAGAGACATGTACCCTGGTACATGGATCTCAAGACCTGCACCATAGTGCATGGGTCATACTTATCTTATCTAATTCCCTATCACCATACTTATGGATGAGATTATGGGCATACTCTAGTCTAAGGTATATTTTACTTATGAATTTTATCAGATTGTGGCCACCATTATACAACAAGTCCTCCTGAATTGGCGTATCTATGCCCTAAATTGGTACTGAAGTACCCTGAATTGGCATTACATGCCTCTGAATGACACTGAGGTGTCTCTGAATTGGCGTGGCTACACCCTGAATTAGTGCCGCAACACCTCAGAATTGGAGTAAACACTCCTCTGAGTTGGCAACAGATGCCTCTGAATCATCCCGAGACTACTGAATGAGGACTTATCATATAATGTATTATGTGAAGGTTTCAACTTAATTATCTTAAGCCTAAACTTACTTAATTCTTAATCTGAACTGAAGATGAATAATGATAGCTTTACTGAATTCTGAATCTAAACTTATCTTATATTAAAATTGAACATTGATAACTAAACTTATTTGAAACTGATTACTGAGCATTGAGCATGTACTGAATTCTAAATCTGAATCTGAATCTAAATCTTTTATTCTTAAGTGATAAACTAAATCTACAACTGAATGTGAATATGGATATCAATTACTTCATAATTGAGATTGGGTCTAAAACCCTTATCATGTATCTTTATTCAAAATCTAGCTACTCACACCATGAGTAGTCTAAGTTTGAATCTAAATCTAATATTATTATTACTATCTGGATAAACCATATTTTGAATCTCTGATTTGATAGTATAACTTCATTGATACTAAACATAACAACTGAGTCTCAAGGCTTAGGAAGGAGGACCTTATCTGAATATATATACTAAGGATGCAAATAATAATTTTAATAAAGTATGTGAGAGTAATTTAAGCATAGAATATCTATAAACATACCATCTGACAGGATGATTCAATCTCTACAAAAACTCATTATAATAGATCTTGCCTTGAAATCTTAATGTCTTCATATGAACTTATGTATTAAATCTTAAGTCTTACAAGAGGGATCTTATAAAATCATACTTCGAACTTAATCATAACTTAATGCATCATAATATTATATCTATTATCATAAACTCAAATTACAATACACTCTAATAGAGCCCTTCTATTGAAAATAGATCATGTCTAAATACATTCAAATCTCACTTTGTATTTTGCTTCTAGATGTTGCTCATTCTATGAAATCTGATAAACTCCTTAGTTCTTAAACCTTTACATATATAAGAAAACTGTGATAACATGTTTCTACCTAAAATCACAATATATGGTTATATCTATATATAATAATATTTACAATTAAAATCTCAATACAAAATTATCCCAAATCATCAACTAAGTTATGACTATATATCTTATTTTGAAGTCTCATTCATTAATATGAATCATAGTAAGAAATCTTACAGAAGCATGATCCTTTAAATCTTCTCATGGACATTGTCCATGAATTTCAACCATTTTGAGCAACATATTTCTACTTGAGATATGAATTATATGAGAGAACATCACCTTGAGGTATGAAAAGTTGAATTGCATATCTTACTTAAGATCTTAGGATATTATAACACATGAATCTAAATGCCTTATATGAGAAACATGTAGAGGTAATGAGCATAATAAATATGAATACTCATGGACATGGACCACTTACCTGTGGTAAGCCAATTGTTATATGAAGATACTGCTTCAAGTCCTTCTCCTAACCTTCTCTTAAAAACCAAAGGATCTATCAGCCTTCATGTCTCTTCTTAGAGTTTAGTCATCTAGGGTCATACTCATGGTCTAATGTTCTAGTGATTACTATGATGTATTTTCTTACCCTTTGAGTTATATGAGTTAGGGTTAGAGTTTAGGTGATTTTCAACTTTCTACTTTTCACTTTATCTACCCTTTTAATCTTTCTATTAGTATTTATGTTGACCCGTGTATGTAACCATATAGATATTAGGATTTTGTGTTTTGGTTCTTAAAATGAATGCAAGGGTTCTTATTCAAATCCCATTTATTCACGCATATATACATGTTACCTCTATGCATTTATTAATAATGTATCATAATTAGGATCATACTTGAAATAGCATTATCGTATTTTAACATTGTAATTAGAAATCACTTATCTTAAATCTAGGTGGTATGGATTACTGGCTTAGCTATTGGTTCGGACTATGACCAATTAATATAAGTTCATCCATCATATTAATAAGATGTAAATAGCACACATTTGCTTGAATAGTTGATTATACAACGTTAGGTGATAATATTGTTCCCCTAGGATCCGTACATTTTTCTGAGTATGTGACTATGTTTTTGGAAATTTTCATATGAATCGATTGATTATTATATTCTTCATTTGCTTATACCATTAACCACCCATTCTATAATGTGATACTTAAATGAATCAAGAACAATTATAAAGGGAGGTCGTCGTCTCATCTAGGAACCCTTACAGAAAACAAAAGCTTTATTATACAAGAAACCAAAGCAGTAACTATCTCTGCTCCAAGCGATGAACATGGCTCCAAAAGTCATGTTCCCAACATTATCTCAACACAGGTTTAATGTGGACTGATATAAAGCCTTCGACATACGAACCGGACTCAAAGGTCCCTTGTTTGAACACAGGAAACAATGAGAGCGGCTTGCTCATCATGCCGACAGGTAGTAGCCGGAAATAAGAAAAAAACAGGGGAAACATCACTAGAACTAGGTGCGAAGAGAGGAGTGAGACTTGCACCCTCAAAACCATTTAAAAGCAAACTCCGAGTGAATATGAGGTCAACTAATAGGTCGATATGCCAAAGCCAAGAAAAGCGGCTCCATAGCTTAGCGAGACGGTACTTTGCAAGAAGGAAAACTGGCTTACCTCAGGAATTGATCGACGAGGGGTTGGGGAAGCCTTGTCAGGTCCTTTTGAACCTCTTCATCAAGTTCATGCAATCCTGGTGTAATAAGAGCTCCGTCGCGGTGCATACCAAAAGATGACCGGGCCTGGGTTCGGACAGACATGAAAATTGTTCAGGTACAGAGAATCGGATGGAGGTGGCGCAGAGGTGAAGAACAACATTGAGTACCAGTGGTGGGGAAACTGAGTAGGTTAGGGTGTTTCAGAGGTGCAAGGGACAAATTTATGTGTGGGGGGATAAAGGGAAGGTCTTCTCGAAGCTTTTCCTTGCTCACAGATTACTAGATTTCATTCATCGGACGTCTTCCTGGAACAGTGCCGGAGCACGTTGGGGGTGATTTTGGGTGTTTCTAATATTGTGAGATCTAGGATTTTTGTAAGGGCTTAAAAGGAGTGGAGAAATGTCCCGATGGTGATGGAGAAATTGGTTTCCAAAAAGGATTAGCAGACTGCGAGAAATCCACAATTATCGGGATGAAAACTGGGGCCGAAAATGTCAGAGGTTGAAGAAGGAGGCTGACGGATGAGATTAAGCAGATGACATCATACATCCACATCGGACGACCCAGGTTAATCCCAATTCAAAGAAAATTGTGGGAAGAACAAATCAAATAGAAATAAACCCTTTTCTTACTATTATCTTATGAAAATATTTTGCCTTATCAAAATGGACCCAATTAATCCCAAATTTTGACGACTTCTCTTGTTTAATGTGTAGAATATTTTAAAAGTGTTCGTTTTGTAATAAATTGGCTAGAAATATTACTATAATTAAAATACGACAAATCTTTAATATTAAGTAACTAATTATCAAAATACAATTAAATCTTTACATTTTTTGTAGTACTATATTATTACGTGTTTTCTTAATAAAACAAATTCCTAGTGGATTATTATTATCAATATTACAGATAATGACTCATTTTTTAATGATGACCATGAATAGCATGTATTTAAGGAATTTCAATAAAGTATTAAAAGAGAATGTTACATAAGAAGGACTATGTTTCCTTGTATTCCTTCCTTTCAGGAACATGACAAACAAGTAAGTCTTATGACACTTGATATGCATAGATTAGAAGTAATCTATAATGGGATACTTTGAAAAGTATCAGTAAGTTCTAGATTATGGTTCCAAGGCAAAACTATATGTGATAAGAAAGGTCCTATTATATGTTTAGTTTTGGTAATGACAATAGAGATGTGATATGTTTTTGATACATGTAACTAATACCAAGGGAAGGAATTCTAGTAACTAAGGAGTTTTAAAGGTATGAGATGATGAGAACATGACTCGTAGTAAGATGGTTAATTTTTGGTTATCTAGAAAGGGTAACTTTGAGATTAATTTGGTTACATACGATGATATGTACATCATATTTTAGGGGTTTATGCTCTGCATGAACATAACATCAATAAGGATGTATGAATTGAAGGAACAATTGTAGAATCATTTTGGGAAAAGTTTATCAAGCCAAGATGACTTCTTAGAATATCCTTATCTGGATATGTTAGGGCAGCCTATACATATAACATTTAGAGATACCTTTGAGATAATTTTTCTTTGATGACAAAATGAAACTCTAGTCTTTCCTTAGAAGTGAAATGCTAAACTAGTGAAGGGTATGTAAAACTCCCAAGACCATGGATCTTGTTACATGTAAGTTGAGAAAGTGAAAAAGCAATGAGATTTGACACTGAGTTATACAAGGTATGTATAATGCTTCTGACTAAGAAAAAGTGTTACCTGACACAGAGTTGACACGATAGTCATTAATAGGAAAGATAGTTGAGTATGTGTCATGTATAATAGATTCTATGATGACTTTGAATGTAAGGACTTTGTGCTGATCAAAGTCCTATGGCATCTCCATGACATCAAGATTTTATGTGGAGACTTGATGATATGATGCAAGAATGACAATGGTCTTCCTTCATCTGTGATTTTGGGGACGAAATCCTTGTTAGGGATTTATAATTGTAACATCCCTGACCGGGGTTTATGACTAACCCTATTTGTTTGGCTTAAATAAGTTTCTTATCACTTTAATATAATCCTTTAAAGTGTTTTGTTATCATGTGACAAACTTATTTTTCAAGTTTGGTCCTATTTGAATAATGTTTGAGCAATGTTCTCTTATTTTGGACCAAAATGCAATTTACCCAATATGAGGGGTTATATTGAAATATGTCATATTTTGAACATACCTCATGTGTTTTATCATCATTAGAGAGAGAATGATACAAGGTGGTGGCTTGTGGAAAGCCTAAATTCCAAGTTTGAACTTGTTTGAATAATGTTAGCGCCTTGTGCACCAATTCTGGTACAAATTATAAATTACCCAAAATGTAGGGTTGATATGTAAATTACCACTTCTAGAGTATTTCTAATCCCTCCTAGTATCCTCTATATGAGAGATAAATAAGGAGGCACCATGTTCAAATCATTTATGAGTGATGGTACTCTTGGTGATGAAAAGACCAAGAAAGGGTTGAATGTGAAACCCTAATTTGAACTTGTATCGAGTTGTAGAGTCCATATGAGAGTGCCTATCGGCCATAGAGACATAGAGTAAGTCTAATATCAGATTTTGAACTGTTGGACTTGTCCATGATGAGTTAAGCACCTCAAGGAGGTGAAGTGTATCGGTTTACAACTTCCTTGGAAAAGTTGTATCAGGTTGTGAATAAAGTGGTGATTGAGTTGAGATATCTTATCCAACTTAAGTGATGGCCAAAATATCATCTCTAGATTATCCTCAAGTGTTTTGCATGAGATAAATATGAGTTCATTCAAGTACAAGTGTCAACCATGCATGGACATGTGGCACCTAGTAGCTTTCAAATGATGACACCTCATATACACACTTTTTCATGAATCTCAACTATATATACCCTTCCATTCACCCATAAGTGGAAAATTTTCGAAATCTGTCACCCCTTGCTCTTAGATATCATGCATAGAGCCTTATTATCATGCATGGGTGAAGGAGTATCATGCATAGAGCTTGGGTATCATCCATAGCAAAGAGATATCAGCCAAAGTGAAGTGATATCGCCCAAGTGAGGGATATCAGCCACAAAGTGGTGATGTATCGTGCATAGTGTTGAGGAGCTCAAGTATTGGACCTTTGATAAGCTCATCTTCAACCTTGGGAATGTGAAGATTTGGAGCTTGGATCTTCTAAGTTGCTCTTGAGGTGGGTTATATAACTTGAACTCAATTATGTTAGTATTTACAATCAATCTTGCCTTAGTTAAATGATTTACTTTCAATTCAAAATTTCTTGCATAATTGATGAACCCATGAGCTCTAGTAGTAACCTAGGACTGTTTTCCATGAACTAGAAAAGTAAGAACAAGAATCTAGAGGTTGATTATGATGACATCATCATGGTGCAACCCGATACTGGGTTGAAGCACCTCTAACCCGATATGGTGTTGAGGGATACACCTCTTACCCAATATGATGTTGAAACCCTAGATAATGATGGTTATACACCTCTAGAATGATATGGTGATGAGCATATACCTCATGGACGATATGCTGACACACATACACCTCAAGGTCGATATGGTGAGCACACATACACCTCTTACCCGATATGGTGTTGAAACCCTAGATGGTGATATGGTAACATGATGATATGAACACAACCACTAGCACAATATGATGATGAATTTATACCTCATGGACGATATGAGTGAAACATACACACACCTTGTGCACTATATGGGGTTTAGCACACACCTTATACCCGATATGGTGTTAACTATATACTCTAACCCAATATGATGTTGAAACTCAACATGGTGTTGTGAAACCCGATATGCAAACCCCTAAGGTTGAGTAATCCAATATGGATGCATGGTATGGTGAAGAGGATACACCTCTATACCCGATATGGAAGCATACCTACACCTCTATAACCAATATGGAGGAAGCACCTCAATCCAATACCTAGATACAAACCTCACAGGGTTGGTGTAGTCCAATACCTGGATGCAAACCCTACAGGATTGGGATAACCCAATACCTGGATGCAAACCATAAAAGATTGGCATAATCCAATACATGGATGCAAACCCTATAGGATTGGCATAATCCAATACCTGGATGCAGACCCTACAAGATTGGGATAACCCAATACCTAGATACAACCCTACAGGATTGGCATAACCCAATTCATGGATACAACCCTATAGGATTGGCATAATCCAATACCTAGATGCAAACCCTATAGGATTGGCATAATCCAATACCTGGATGCAAACCCTACATGATTGGCATAATCCAATACCTGGATACAAACCCTACAGGATTGGCATAATCCATTACCTGGATGCAAACCCTATAGGATTGGGATAACCCAATACATGGATGCAAACCCTATAGGATTGGCATAATCCAATACCTAGATGCAAACCCTAGAGGATTGGCATAATCCAATACCTGGATGCAAACCCTACATGATTGGGATAACCCAATACCTGGATGCAAACCCTACATGATTTGCATTATCTAATACATGGATGCAAATCCTACAAGATTGGCATAACCCAATACCTGGATCAAACCCTACATGATTTGGATAATTGAATACCTAGATGCATACCCTACAGGATTGGCATAATCTAATACCTAGATGAAAACCCTACAGGATTGGCATAATCCAATACCTGGATGCAAACCCTATAGGATTGGCATAATCCAATACCTGGATACAAACCCTACAAGATTGGCATAACCCGATACCTAGATGTAAACCCTATAGGATTGGTATAGCCCAATACCTGGATGCAAACCCTATAGGATTGGCATAATCCAATACCTGGATGCAAACCCTACAGGATTTCGATAACCCAATACCTAGATACAACCCTACAGGATTGGCATAATCCAATACATGGATGCAAACCCTATAAAATTGGCATTGCCCAATACCTGATGCAAACCCTACACGATTGGGATAACCCAATACCTCGATGAAAACCCTATAGTATTGGCATAATCCAATAACTGGATGCAAACCCTACAGGATTGGCATAATCCATTACCTGGATACAAACCCTACATGATTGGCATAACCCAATACCTGGATGCAAACCCTACTGGATTGGCATAATCCAATACCTGGATGCAAACCCTATAGGATTGGCATAATCCAATACCTGGATGCAAACCCTATAGGATTTGGGTAACCCAATACCTGGATACAACCCTACATGATTTGTATAAACCAATACCTGGATAGATCACAATGATGTATATTTACATGATTGGTACAATCCAATACCGGGCTAACAAATTGGTTGAGGCCAACAAATAGAAATGAGAATTATTCATGGATGTCATACCATGATAATAAGCATCACATGATAAGCTTGAGATGTTGATATAGTATGATGGGTAAATATTACACATGTTCTTCATATTCCTTATAAAGTGAATAGATAATTAACTTCTCTATAATAGACAAGTTACAATGCTTTAAAAGATGAGAAATGTTCAAATCTACTTATCCACAATGATTAACCTTGCTTATTATTATAAAAGAACCTTTTCTCAATTTAAATACTATTTACCTGTGATAATAACATTGTTGGCGGAGATTATATCTCTTGTTGGGACAATTGTCTCACCCCGTGTGTCACGACCATCGCCAAACCGATCGACAAATCATTACTAATTAAGCGAAATTTAAAACATTACCAGCGGATTAACAAAAATCAGTAAAAATTAAAACCATTTTTCAAAGATATCCATTTCTAGGAAAACTCTTTAAGGCATAACCAAAACTTTATATACATCATTGTTCACATTGTGCATACACTTTACCATCTCTTCTAGAGGATAACATATAACAGTTGCTTTGTCAAAACATATAATGAAGCAACATAAAACCTCGAGGCTTACAATCCAAAACCTCAGATCATTCATGAAACCATAACAAACCAACTCCAAGGACCTGAGAGTACAGAGACGACACATAGGACTTCTATCTATAAGACATGACAGACAGTACACTCAACCTGAGCTGTCACTGCTGTCCCTGCCGCTATTATTCTTTTTTCTGTAGAAAATGTCTTCACCTCCTCGTGCACGTCCACCTAAAAATTTGGATCCCACGGGGGTGAGACAATTGAAAATTGCCCCAGTAAGAGATATAACTCTCCGCCAACAATGTTATTATCACAATTAAATAATATTAAACTGACCAGAGGATAAGCAGTTTAGAACATTCTCATATTTTCAAGCATTGCAGCTGTCTATGATAGAGCAGTAATTCATCTATTCACTTTATAAGGAATATGGAGAACACGTATATCATTTACCCATCATACTATATCAAGCTTATCCTGTGATGCTCATTGTCATGGTATGTCATCCATGAATCATTCTCATTTCTATCTGTTGGCCTCAGCCAATATGCTAATCAGATATTGAATTGTACCAGTCATATAAGTATACATCATCATATCCTATACGAGCATTGGACTATGCCAATCATACACAACCATTCTAGGCATTGTACTATGCCAATCCTGTGACATTATTCCAGGCATTGGGTTATTACCAATCATGTGCAATTATTCCAAGTATTGGGTTATGACCAATCCTGTGCATTCCATGTATTGATCTATGTCAATCCTATGATATTATACCAGGTATTGGGTTATGACCAATCCTGTGACATTATTCCAGGCATTGGGTTATTACCAATCCTGTGCATTCCAGGTATTGATCTATGTCAATCATGTGATATTATTCCATGTATTGGGTTATTACCAATCCTGTGCAATTATTCCAGGTATTGGGTTATGACCAATCCTGTGACATTATTCCAGGCATTGGGTTAATACCAATCCTGTGCATTCTAGGTATTGATCTATGTCAATCCTTTGATATTATTCCAGGTATTGGGTTATTACCAATCTTGTGCAATTATTCCAGGTATTGGGTTATGACCAATCCTGTGACATTATTCCAGGAATTGGGTTATTACCAATCTTGTGCATTCCAGGTATTGATCTATGTCAATCCTGTGATATTATTCTAGGTATTGGGTTATTACCAATCCTGTGCAATTATTCCAGGTATTGTGTTATGACCAATATTGTGACATTATTCCAGGCATTGGGTTATAACCAATCATGTGCATTCCAGGTATTGATCTATGTCAATCCTGTGATATTATTCCAGGTATTGGGTTATTACCAATCCTGTGCAATTATTCCAGGTATTGGGTTATTACCAATCCTGTGACATTATTCCAGGTATTGGGTTATTACCAATCATGTGCAATTATTCCAGGTATTGGGTTATTACCAATCCTATGACATTATTCCAGGCATTGGGTTATTACCAATCATGTGATTATAGGCTTCATGCCTCTGCCAGGTATTGGTCCGTAACCAAACCTGATTACACCGCCAGGCAGTGGACTCTAACCACTCCTGATTACAGGCTTCATGCCTCTTCCAGGTATTGGTCCGTAACCAAACCTGATTACACATTCTTTATGGGATATCAATCCCTTAAATTCATCATTGGTTATCACATCCTTTTACTAGGCATTATACCCTGGGGCAAGCCATCATATGAATTCACATTCTTTAAGTACTACAAGTGTTCCTCTTATCTCCTTTAAGCATATTCAAAACACTATAGCCCTTATTTGGCTATAAGCATAAAGCATGTATGATTAAGATTTCATTATTATTATAACCATTTATTATTATTATGAAGTTATTGGTTTCCATTTTCCTTAGTTTATTTTGCACATTACCATTCCTTACATGAGTCTTTTATAAGCATCTTGTCACCTCTCATTAGGCAACAATTATTCACATGGCTCACCAGGCGCATTAATCATCTTGTCACCTTTCACTAGGCAACAACTATTCACATGGCTCACAAGGCCCATTAAACATCTTGTCACCTCTCACTAGGCAACAACTATTAGGGTTAGGGTTTCCTTTTATAGCCGAATAGGGTTTCAAGTTCATATTATCAATCCAAACCTTAATCCCCTGCTCCACACATCTAGGAGCATACATTAATATCATAAGTATTCAATAATACTTATTTATTCTCATCGTTTATCATTAAATGAATCATCAACACAAGGTATGAGTTCCTCTCTCATCCTTATCAGAGTATGATTACATCATACTTTATTAACTTGGCTTAACCCTTTCTCAAGGTATGATAGCCTACACTTATCAAAGTGCATTCCATCTCAATGTAACAATTGACATGACACACATAAAGTGTTACTCATCCAAGTATATTGGATTTAAGGTGCATTAAGGTGTAACAACCTTAAAGTGTTGGATGTGATATTTACCATGCCTTGGTGTATCACTTCCCTCATCACTTTTAACTTACTTAAGTTCATCAACTTATCTTATATTAGGGTAATTCCCATCCTAATACTTTATGCACTAGCCCATCACATTTATTCTGTAGTGTATTGATCATGAGTCATACATTTGAATTGTCAAACCATCATCAATTGATATGGACTCATCTCGGATTGATACATTGTTGATATAGGATTAACCATTGTCAACCACTTTATGTGTTTCACCTATCAAGGTATTAGTCATACCATTACTTGGTGTTACACTCATTACTCCTAAGAGTGTCTTACTCTCACCTTTACAAGGTGTCTTGGGTTGGAGGTGTATGAACACTCACCATATCGGGTTAGGATTTGTACTTGTCTCCATATCGGACATGAGGTATCTTCTTGACCTCATATCGGGCACAAGGTGTATGTATGTGTCACCCATGATACTTATGGGGTATCAAACTATCACCATGTCGGGCTAGAAGTACATTCAATCACCCTATCAGGCTAGTCACCATCTAGGGTTAGCCATGACGGGTTAGGGTTACCATATCATCTAGGGTTGTGTATTGTGCAACCCTATCGTGCAACCATGTCATGCAACCATGTCGTGCAACCATTTCGTGCAACTATGTCGTGCAACCATGTCGTGCAACCATGTCATACAATAGCACTTGTTATACTTCACTTATATCGGGTTACCCAAATTAGGGTTTCATGTCAACTTTTAAGTATTCATTCAACCTCGTATCGTGTATGGAGTCTATACTTGACTCCCTATCGTGCAAGAGATGTATACTACACCCCCATATCGTGCAACAATGTATTCATTCATATCCATATCGTTCAAGTGAAGTAGGTGCATCATCATATCGGGTTAAAGGTGCTTTCTTGTGTGCTTGCACCCGATATCACTTTTATAAGTTGATACCATCATCTTCAAGATATATACCTTTGTTATAACTATTATAGTTCATGGAAACAGGTTAAACAATTACTAGAGCTCATAATTTCATCAACTATTTCAGGAAATTTCGGAATTAAAAGAAGATAATTAAATACAGCAATTTAGGTGATGAATAATAACATGGTTTAGTTCAAGTTATATAACCCGCCTTAAGAAAGACTTCAAAGATCCAAGCTCCAAAGCTCCACGTTCCTAAGGTTCAAGATGGACTTCACAACTCCTCTATATGAAAGGAATCACCATGGATAAGCAATTGGTGAAGAAGAAAAGAAAGGAAGATCAAAACCCTAAATTCATGCTTCAATCCAAGGTTGAAGATGATCTTATCCTCACCTTAGGGTTAAGTATGAGCTCCTTCTTTCTCCTTAACACCTTTGCACGATACACTAGTGTCCTTGCACGATATGCCACCCCTCTTGCATGATATGGCACTCACTTGCATGATATGACACCCACTTGGAGTCAAAACTTCACTCTATGGCCGATATCACCTTTATATGGCCAATATCACCTACTTGGGTGATATGCTCTTGCCATGGGCGATATCCCAAGGCCCATGCACGATACCACAGCATCCCTTCACGATATGGGATCTATATGCACGATACCTTAGGTTAGGAGGGTGGTAAGGGTCGAAAAATTGCACCAAGGGGTGAAACTAGGGGTTTATATACTTGTTGTTCATGAAGGAGGGCAAAAATGAGGTGTCAACATTTTGATCTAGTAGGTGCCACGTGTCATGCATGGGTGACACGTGTACATGCATGAATCAACATTTATATTGTCTTGCAAAACGGTTGAGGATCATCTTGAGATGCAAAATTTTCCATTACTTATCCATTTGGATAAGTTATCTAGGTTTAATCACCATTTTAAGTCAAGCCGATACACTTTTTCTAAGGAAACTTGTTGGCCGTCACACCTCACCTCCTTGAGGTGCTTTGCACGATATTGCCTTTTCCAAAAGTTCACAAAACGATATGGGACACCTCCTTGGGTCCTTGGGTTCCATGGACGATAGGCACTCATATATAAGCTTTTCAACTTGATACAACTCAAGTTAAGCTTTCAAATTCAACCCTTTTCTTGGTCATTTCATCACCAAGATTACCATCACTCATAAGTGATTCAAACATGGTGTATCATTCATTCTATCTCCTCTAAGTGATACTAGTAGGGATTATGGTCACTCTAGAGGTGGTAATTTTCATAACAACCCCACATTTTGGGTAAATTACAATTTGTACCAAAATTGGTGCACAATGCACCAACATTGTTCAAACAAGTTCAAACTTGGAATTTAGGCTTTCCACAAGCCATAACTTAGCATCATTTTCTCTATTATGATGCTAAAACATATAAGACACGTTTAACATGTGACATATTGCAATATAACCCCTCAAATTGGGTAAATTGCTCTTTGGTCCAAAACAAAGAAAAATTGCTCAAACAGCATTCAATCGGGACCAAACTCAAAACATAAGTGTGTCACATGATAACAAAGCAACTTAGAGGATTATATTAAAGTTCTAAGTAACTTTATTATCCAAAAAAATATGGTTACCTCATAACCCAGTTCAGGGTCATTACACCGTGGGATCCTCAATTTTTAAGTGGACATGCACGAGGAGGTAGAGACCGTTCTACAGAGGAAGGATAACAACAACAGGGACAACAGTAACAGCTCAGTTTGAATATACTAATTGTCATGTCTTGTAGATAGAATTCATATGTCTCGTATATGTACTCTCATGTCCTTGGATTTAGTGCGTGATGGTTTTATGAACAATACGACATTTTGGCTTGTATGCTTTGAGGTTTTATGTTGCTTCAGTACATGTTTTGATAAAGCAACTATTATATGTTAACCTCGAGATTAGATGGTACAATGTATGTACAATGTGAACCCTGATGTATATAAAGTTTTAGTTCTTTCATTAAGAATTTTCCAGGTGATGGATCTCTTTGCAAAAAAATAGTTTTAAATTTTAGTGATTTTTATTAATCTGTTGTTTATGGTCATTCCGCATTATTAGTGATGATTTAGTCGCCAGTTTGGTGACATTTGTTACAATTTTATTACCCCTAAATATTGGTATCCCTCTCCACATGAGAACAAAGATGAGGAAGAAGAGAATCACACCTAGTGTGTACAAACCTCCCTCTTTACTTGATCTCCTCATGAGGCCATTTTTGTTGTTGGGGACTACTTGATGTCGTTGTGACCGGTGACAGGGTCGGACTATTGCCACTATGGCAACACTACGTCTATAACCGCCAACTGCTACTTTGCTTCAAGGTAAATTCACTGGCCCTCTCTTATAAACCAAGAAAGTTTCTCTATCAGTGCACCCAATGTGTCACTGACTGTCATCCGCTACTTCGTTTCAAGGTAAAGTCGCTGACCCTCTCTTATTAAACCAAGAGAGCTCCACTAGTTGTTCTTGTTCTCTAGCTCTTCTACCACAGAAGGAGCCAACAAGAAACTGAAGGGATCACACCTGAACCAGTGGGATGATCTCAATGGACTCCCCAGGGACTCTATTTATAGACCTCCATGAAATGTGGTTGCAACTAGGAATCATTATCCAACTCCGAGACCAACTTTGAGTCCAACTCCATGTTGCACATAGGAAACAATCTTCTTTCCCTTTTAGATTTGACTCCTATTAGGATTGGTATCACAAGATAACTCCTATTCAAGTCCAAATCCAATTAGGCATGGGCCAGATCCTTTTCCTATTCCCAACACCAAAAGCCCCAAAAAATAGAGAAGCATAAAAGTTGTAGGATAACGGGCACCCTTAGAACATGCCTCGCCAAGATTGTCATTCCTCATTTTGGCCTTCTAGGATTCGATCCAGAAATTATAAGAGATATGACATAATATCAGTATCTCTTAATTTGATATTCATTTGTCATTCGCCTCATGAATAATTACTCCAATACCTACATTGACTATTAAAGGAGACAATGTCATCATACAATTTTTTTAGTGTTGGTGGTAATAACATTAATGAGTCTTTTTATTTTTAAATGTTTCATCATTTCTTTGTCTCTATATGTTTGACACAGTTAATACTACAAGTATGTAAGGGTGTGTGATGTCATGTTGTTTGGTTTTGGCATACAAAATGTGGTAGATAGGGTCATTCTTGGAATTTTGAACAAGTATTTCTTCATCTTCTAGGATTTTGAGATAAAATTTTATCAAAGGGGGAGATGGCTACAAATCATACCTTGCATTACTGGTAAATTGAGGGTTTGAGATAATTTTGGTATCGATTATAATTTTATTTACTCTTATCTACACTTTGAATTATTAATTGGTTGATTTAAGTTTTGGTTTATCTTAAACTTATTTTTTGATAAGTTAAAAAAACATGTATTGTGAATACATTAAGGTTTGAACCCTAGTTGATATAGTAATTGCTCACATATGCACGTAAAAGAACATCAAATACATTTGAAGAATTAAAAAAATATTAATTAATAAATTTAATCAAACTTTTGTTGTAAAATTGTAGAGAATTAAATTATAAATCAATACAAAAGGATGAACAAAATCAGAGTTAAAATGAGGAAATTATGACACTTTTAAGTTATCAACAAAATTACCTTATGTTAACAATCGATGGTTGTAAATTAAAAATTTGGAAAATGAAGGTTTGCTACCAATGGTTGTAAACCAAAGGTTTGGACGATAGTTTGACTTGTGCAACCATCCAAAATAGTCAATCACGAAACAACAACTATAACTTTTTCTATACTTATCAGAACTCAACACATTTTATTTTATTGGATTTGTATTTTAATCATTTACACAACCAAAGCCTTAAAACACAAAAAAAGACAAATTGAAAGGAAACTTCTAGGGTGATCTTTGGGGAAGAACACAAAGAACAGGAAAAATGATGGTTTAGTTATATATTCAACTAGATAAGTATTTTTTTGTCACTAGTGTTTTCTTATTTTTATGTTTCCTTGCTTGGAACTTCATGGTTCATCAACGGAAGGTTTTCCTTGACCTTCTTCCTTCGTATTCTACCTCGAGCGGGTTTCTGTTAGGTCTGTCTACCTACTGTTAGAATGTTAAAAACTAGTTTTTGAGGTTTGGAGCTTGAATCCAAGCTCTGCAAACTAGGTTTTGGGTCTACCAACTGGAAAGCCAAGATCAGTAAGCTAGATTGTATGAATGGAAAATCATATCTAAACCTTAATTTTACAGAGATCAAGTCTGGAAATCATAAAATACAAGCATTGTTCTATCTGGTAATTGTTGTAATTAATTTTTTGAACTAATATTTGAGATTTCAATTGGCGTATTGTTGATTTAAACATAATTGTGACATCTTATATATGGGATTAAGGGAGAAAGATTCCCCCCTCTCCCATGCCCATGGTGGATGTCGACTGCCCGGGAGGATGGTAAATCAAGGCGGCAACTGGGATTGAAACTCGGGTCCTTCATGAGGAGACATTGTGCTTGACCACTTGAGCCACTCCTTGTTGACATCTTATATATGCTTTGAGATATAGAATGAATTATTATGAGATTGTGGTAAGACTTAGAAATTGAGACACTAGAAACACAATTTTGCCTTAAATTTTATAATATTAGATCATATTATAAATTTGTGATCTAGTCGATGATTGTTTCCAATTAGATACTTACACAGTTCTAAGAATAGTTCATTCTAGAGTTTTAATAGTATGCTTAGTTTAATATTTCAAGTAGAATACTTTATTGATGTTAGTGATTTAGTTTAATTTTTGTGTTCAAAAAGTTGTATAGAAGCCTAAAGTACAGATGTAAGTTAAGAAAAGTATAATAGTAAGACTATTAGTGAAACTAATGAATCAACTAGACATTAGATGTCTGGAACACCGTAACATCTATCACAGAGGTATGCATCTCAAATGTGGAAACATGCCTACCGACTTACAAAGTCCAGGATGAGAAAATTGGGGCATACTAGAGAGGTATGGGGGACTAAAGCCACTGAGGAAGGTCTCCTTAATTTAGTAAAGGTAAGCAACTTTAACCGGAGATTTCACTGGTACCCAGTGCAGTTCAATTAGTTCACATTATGCTCAATAGGTCAGCCCTTATGGAACCATTGATACAATTAGTTAACCCAAGTGCTTTGACTCTCTTCCTGAGTACCTAGGTTTAGATGACCAATATAGTTATTGAAACAAGTTGTTTAGCCAAAAAGGTCAGATGTCGCGAAGAAGTCATGTCACAATGCATGTTTTTCCTGCCCCTTTTTAATTTTTGATTTACTTGATGAGTAAATGTCATGTTTGAATTAAGACACGATGTACCAGTTTCCAGCAAGAGTCTTCTTATGAGACACACATCATGTGTATATTTACACATTGCGTGTGACTTTCCAATGAGCCTTCTAACGTTCCCAAATTGATAACAACACAATATGTGCAAATAGAAACACACCGCATGAGTTTACGGAAGATTTTTGGCATTCAAATGAACTATCATACACATCGTGTGGATATTACCCCATGTCGTTTGAGTTTCTAGTGAACTTCCTGGCCTCTTTAAGTTGATGGAGTCATGGTGTGTGCAAATAAAGACATGTCATGTGACTTTCCAAAAAATATCAGGATTCAAATGTCAGAGGGAACATGTTGTGTTGTAATTTGCATACGACGTGTGACTTTATAGAAACTTACATCTGGAATGATGACATGGCGTGCTTTATGTATATTTTCCTAAATTGCTTTCTTGTGAGTGAGGACACAATGTGTTCTATATTACACATGTCGTGTCTCATTAAATTTTTACAGAACTTGGTTTTCTTTCTCTCAACATCTGAAAAGATGAGGATATATGTTTATGAGGGCCTAAATTATTACATTCATACATGGAAAATTTATTTTGGGAATGAAAGTTCTTGAGAAAATGTGAATAAATAAATCTATCCTAAAAGTGGGGTCAACTCCCACAAGGTCCTCTATTTTGATTCCAGAGTGAGACTTCATTTCTTCTTCTTCTTTGATGTGCTTCAGAGAAGAAGTTGGATGCAACATACTTTCCTTTGACTTTCAGGATCAATTCAGGTTGGCTTGGAAGAGATCATGAAGGAGTTTGTTGATTGGCAAAGGCATGTTGAGCAACTTGATTATCCAGCATCTTTATGTGCGTAGCTATGCCATCCACTTTCTCTAAGATCTGTTGGATGGTTTCTTTCATCAAATGTCCTTTTTGATAGAATTCTTCATTTTTCTTGATCTAACATGAGATAAAGTTCTCTAGGAGTTACTCAAGACTGAGTTTTGAGTATGATTGGAGTTTATTGGGATTTTGGATGTTTTTATTGAACCTTGGAGGATTGTTGCTAATAGATGGTTTATTGCCAACATGTTGTGGTTGATTATTCTGGATTGGTTGGAGTTTTTTTACTATTGTTGTTGTAGTAGGAAAATTGGGATGATCTCTCCAACCTGGATTGTAGGAGTTGTAATATGGCTTGCAGAGTTGTTTGTTTCCAAAGTTCTCTACCATATTGCATTGCTCTACAATTTCTTCAGAAGGAAATAAAGAAGGGTAGCTAGGAGAAGTTGTCTGTCTCAAAACCTGGTTTGCATTACAAATAAGATTCACATGTTGAGTTGATTGAGCATGCAACCTTGCAAACTTTTGAATGAGGGCATCTATCTTTATATAAATCATATCAATAACCTTAATAGCATGGACACTTGCTTATTTCCTGGAAGAAATAGAAGATGAGGGTGACTGAATACTCCTTTCAGTACTCCATTGGCAGTGATTGATTTCTATGTCTTCAATAATAGTGTATGCCTCCCTATAAGATTTCTTCATTAGAGATCCATTGGCTGCAACATCTATAGACATTGTGGTGTTATAATAAATCCCATTATAGAATGTTTGAAGAATTAGTCAGTTGCTAAAACTTTAGTGAGGAAAACGACATTGAAGGTCTTTGAACCTTTCCCATGAACCATATAGTGTCTCTCCATCTTGTTGAGTGAAATTAGTCAATTGGCTTCTCAAGTGAGAAGTCTTACTTGGTGGGAAGTACTTGGCTAAGAAGATCTTGAGAAGTTCATCCCAACTGTAGATGGAGTTCTTAGGCAATGAAGAGAGACATGCCTTGGCTCTATTCCTCAAGGAAAATGAAAATAATAGTAGGTGTATACCATCAGGAGCAACACCATTAATCTTGAATGTATTCAGATATTGTAATAATTTAGCTACATGAAGGTTGGGGTATTCCACGGGAGCCCCTCCTAAATGGTTCTACTGAACCATTTGCATAATTGTCAGGATGATGGAGAAGTTCTTTTCCTCAATCTGTGAGCCATTGATAGGCCCACTGATGTTGATTGCAGCTGGTAAGGAGAAATCCTTTAAAGGATGATCATCTTCCATTATTGGTCCTTAGCTTTCCGGTGAATTTGTTGGTGAAGAATGTGTTGATGATGATTGTCGGTCTCCCAATTTTGGAGACTCTTCAGTCCTCCTTGCTCATCTACGGCTGCTAAGAGTCTGTTCAATCTTTGGGTCTAGAAACATTGTGGTTGAAGACCACATTTTAATTTCCACATGCAGTCCTGCAAATTCAAATGTAGTGAGAACACTTAACCAACAATGGAAGAATAGATAGCTAATATAAATGACTATGGACTGATGAAACAAATGGGTGAGTGATCTAGTCTTTCTTACTAGTTAACACCTCTTACTCTAATAGAAAAATACCAATGCTCCCCTGCAACAATGCCAAAAATGTGTTAGCTTAAATGTGTAAGTTTTAATATTTGTAAACTCGAGCATTACCCCCCGCAAGTATATGGGTGTGTATAGAAACAAGATATTCCAAGAGAGAAAGGTACTATTAGGCACAAGTGTGTTACCATTAAACAATCTAGATCAATTCACAAAAGTTGAGTTGGATTATGATTCACTAACTTGCAATTAAAAGAAATAAAGGACTAAACCAAAGGGATTTAGAGTATATTTTAAGAGATCTTAATCATAGAATTTCACTTCTACATTATTACTCACATGTACCTATGAAATTCATGTTTATTAACTTGCAAGGAGGTTGTCGTAATCATACACCTCTTGATGATATGAAATGGTTCTCATCTTTACATAGCACCCCCATGTTTGTTCTCATATTCGAACTGAAACCTTGGATTCTCAACATACCCTAGCCACTCCCATGGTTAAGGGTTTGTTGCTAAGAAAACTACTCCATACTCCCCTATACAATCTCCTGAATCACATGAAGAAGCATAAAACATGCAGATTTGATGGCCAAGCAAACATGTCAGCAAATAACACCATAGAAATAATTGGAAAAGCAAATTAACTAACATTAGATCAAAATATGAGTTCCCATGAGTAATAGCATGGGTACTACTCTCCCAGGCCCAAGAAGAAAGGTTCTACTCACGCATAATGCTGAAACACAAGTACAAGGTACAAGTTCAGATTTTACCATGATTAGTGAGAGGAGAAACAAAGGGAACCAAAGAGTGAAGTGAAAAGAGGTAAATCTCCAGCTTGAGGACGGAATTCCATCCTTGTAGTTGCTTCTAATCAGACTTATTTCCCTCTCGAAAGGCCAAGATGTAGTAGAGGAGCTATCTTGCACTCTTTGGAGAAGAAATGGTTAAGAATGGAGGCTCTGTCCCAAGAAACCTCTTCTTCCTCCTCAAAAATTGCCCTCATTTTGCTCTGCATTGTTCTCTGGTCGCAGAGTGTTTCAAATAATGAGAGATTACCACACCACATGGCTTCTCTCATATTTAAAATGAGGGGCAGTTCTTTTCAAATTTTGTAGAAACTAACAAAGACATGGTGTGATCTAAGAAAGACACGTCGTGTCGCACCCTATAACTGTTGGGTGAAACTACCTCCGCAAAGAGTGCACGACGTGTCACTAAAAAAATATGCCATGTAGTTGCAACCTAAAGTTGACCTGAGAAAATGACACACGGCGTGTCTTAATTAACACATGTCGTGTGAGTTTCTAGAACTTTGAAATGTGGCTTTTCAACTTGTAGACACGTCGTGTCTTTTTCTCTACATCTGGGGTGTGTGTATCTGTAATCTTACATATCATGTGGAAAATAGTACACACTGTGTCTTCTTGAATTTCTTCAAGATCAACTCTATCAAGCATGTAAACTCTTGGGGCTCCAACTAAGGTCATATTTTGGTTGGATCGACCCTGCTTCTTTGTCAAAATCATGTACCTGTGATCACAAACACAAGGCAAGTAAAATAACTAAAAAGGTGGTAAATCGAGTATGATTAGAGGCCAAATGGAGAGAAAAATGGACTAGATTTGTGTGCGAAAGTGGACAAAAAGTATATATAATATGTGCACATCATCTACTGCATGATAAAAGGAATAATATATTAATTCATGGATTTGTTTATAAATTTATTACAATTATGTTTAGAACAACTATCATGTTGAATAATTTCTAGTTCTTAACTACCATGATTGTATTCTTATATATTTAATTCTTATAAAAATACACATCTGAGTTATCATAGTTTCTTGTTTACTTTTCACAAACTGAGAAATTAGCTCACACACTCCACTAAAACATTGTTTAAGAACTGATCTAGCTCAGTGGGAGGAGTCAAAAGCTAGATATAATCAGGACTATATCAATTTAGATCTTGAGAGGAGTAGTAAGTTTAGTAGATGGTCTCCTATATTTCCTCAGGTCTTGGGAATGTGAGAGTGAGGACTAAGTAGAGTTTTATAATATGATGTAAATTAAAGAAAGAACTTTAGTTTCTTTCAGTTGGATATGATGTAAGAGTTCGACCTAGTTATGAATGTATGATTTTATGCCTAAATAGGATGTTATCATTTTAGCTAACACAATGTTTATTTATCTATATATAATGTAAGAAAGAAGCATTAAAGTTTAATTTTTAGTAAGTGATTAAAATTGGATGGTTAGTCTAATCCCTCTTTGACAGGATTAAACTCTAGTCAGGGGTTTTAGTCACATCAACTCTTGGTATCAAAGCATAGTTTTGACCTTAAGTTTGGAAGATAGGTGGTAAGAGACCAATAAGAATAAGATGTCTTCCTCTTTGACTATATTTATTAACAAATATGTTTTTTATAGATATGAAAATGGTAGGAAGAGGATGTGGTCATGGTGAAGAGCAGCCTGAGATCCATTACGGACCTAACCCTTAGTTAGTGGAACAAGGTAGACATGATAGACATGAGGTAGCCAGGATGTATCATATCTTTCTAGAAACAAAAGAGAAATATAAGATGGAGAGGAGGGTTCATCTTATAATAAGGATTTGATGAGATACTATAAGACGGTGAAGAAGCCATGTGGGATTTAGTTTTTTGGAATAACAAACCTATCTATGGAAGACGTGTGGATTTGACAGTTAGAAAAGCTCTTCCATATAATGGAGTTATCATAGAACAAGCATATGCACCATGTTATTCATCAAATTAAAGGGGATGTTGTGTTATGGTGGTATGGAGTAGGAGATAAGAGAATAAATACAGTGATAACATCGAAGCATTTTGTGGATTAATACCACCTAAAGTATTCCCCTCCTACTTTCCTAGGTGATAAAAACAAAATTGTTAAAGAGTATGATATAGGATATTATGATAGTTGGTGAGTTTGAGGAATATTTTATGATGTCGATTAACTTCTTTATGCATATTTTACCAGATGATATAGAGAAATGTAGGAGGTTTCAAGTGAGTTTAAGTCCTGATATTATACACAACATATCAGTAGTTGTTCGAAGGGATATAGAAAATATTGAAGTATTTGTGAAGGAAGCAAGATGTATTGAGGCATCATTTAATGTTGATAAGCATTATGAGGGAAGAAAAAGATTAGGAGATCTTAGAGAGGAGGATAGAGTAGCAGTGGATATAGAGGAGGTGGTGGATTCTTTTCCAAAATAGGAAGAGGTCTTAGTTGTTTTGGAAGGCAAAGATCTAATTCAGGTGATATGGTATCTTCTTATAGAAGGTGAAGATGTAGCCCTAGAAAATGAAATATGCCACCTAGGTGGGCACCTCCATCAAGGCCTTCAGGATCATCAGTATCAATGACAGGACCATAGAGACAAGATACAATTGTTGGTGATATTTGTGGTTGGGCACACTCTAAAAAGTGTTGGGGAATTGATTTTCAAGGATATTCACTACTTTGGAAAGATGGGACATTTAAGAGAGACTTTCCTAAGTTTTATACCACACCATCACAGAATTTCACAACTAAAACTTAAAACTCACACTAGTACAATTTAACTAGAGGAGTAAGTTCATCGATGACTTTAGGCTCTATAGGGGAACCACGTAGTGGTGGTAGTGGACAATGAGGATATCATGACGGATGGAGAGCTACAAGACGTTTCTTTTCTATGACTCAATCTAAAGGAGTCTCACCCAGAGTTGTTACAGTTGTGATGTTTCTCTGTAACAACATATGAGTTACATTTTTTAATAGATCCTGGTGCAACACATTCTTTTATACAAAGATCATTAGTTAGTGGGTTGAATATTTTAACTTAGGATTTACCTTATGAATTTCTATTAAGGGTACCATTAGGTGAACCAATAGTTTTGACAAAAGTATGTCCCATATGTCTTTTGAGTCTTAGTGGGTATAATATATTAGTTGATCTCATACCCAATAAAAATTTATTATTTCCAATTAATTGTGTGTATTCATCACCTTGAGACATACCATGTTCATTGGAAGAAACATGTTATCTTTTAGCAAGGTGATTTTTCATGTATCTTTACTGAAGATAAGAAAGTCTTACCCACATCCATAGTATTAGTTTTTGTAGATGATAAAATGAGGAGAAAAGGGTGTGAGGCCTGTTTAGCACACATGATACATGTAAGGATAGAGAAAAGTACATTTAATATAGAGGATGTTCCCACAGTGTGCGAGTTCCCAAATGTTTTTCCTGGTGATTACCAAGTTTACCTCTAGAGAGAGATGCTAACTTTGAGATACATATCTTACCTGGAAGTCACCCAATGGCATTATTAACATATATAATGGAACCTTCAGAACTAAAAAAATTCAGAACTCAGTTACATGAGTTACTAGATAAGGGTTTTATTCAACCTAGTACATGACCTTGGGGAGCCCCAATACTTTTTGTGAATAAAGGATCGAACTATGTGGTTATGCATAGTCTATTGGAAACTAAATAAGATAACCATTAAGAATAACTATCCTTTGCCTAGGATTGATGATCTGTATGATCAGTTGCATGGACAAACAATTTTCTCTAATATAGATCGCAGGTCAAGATATCACCAGTTGAGGATAAAGGCATCAGATGTACCTAAGTCAACCTTCAATACAAGATATGGACATTATGAGTTTGTAGTTTTGTATTTTGGACTAACAAATGCCCTAATATGTTTTATGGACATTATTAAGATATTTTATAGACCCTATCTAGATCAATTTATTGTAGTTTTTATGTATGATGTCCTTATATATTCTAGAGATATAGAACAACATGACCATCATCGAAAAAGAGATTTGCAGTTGTTGAGAAAATATTAATTATATGCTAAGTTTGATAAATGTGAGTTTCAATTGTATGAAGTTACCTTTGTTGGACATGTCATATTAGGAGAAGGAGTCAATGTAGACTGAAGAAAGTGGAAAATGTTCTTCTGTGGAAGCTAGCCACAACTCCTATTGAAATTAGAAGTTTTCTGGGTTAGTTGGATATTAGAGGAGTTTTGTGAGGAACTTTAGTCTCATAGAAGCACCTCTTACTCATTTAACAAGGAAGGATGTGACTTTAGTTTGGTCTAAAATATGTGAGGAAAGCTTTCATAAATTATAGAAGAAATGAACTACATCACTGGTTTTCATTTTACCAAAAGAAGATAAGGGATATTTGGTGTTCTGTGATGCATCAAGGAGAGGTTTAAGATGTTTTCTTATGTAGGAATGAAAGATGGTGACTTATTCTTCTAGACAACTCACGAAGAATGAAGAGAATTATCTAATAGATGATCTTGAGATGGAAGCAGTAGTACATGCCTTAAGGACATGGTGTCAATATTTCCATGGCAAATCGTGTCATGTTTTTGGTGACCATAAGAGTCTAAGGTACATCTTCATACAAAAATATATTAACCTAAGATAATGAGATGGTTAGATCATAAGGATTATAATATTACCATTGATTACCATCCTAAGAAGGCCAATTTTGTGGCAGATTCACTGAGTAGGAATTCTAAATCATCTTCAAAAATGTTTTCTATGGTATGTTTAAAAAGAGACTTATTGGTCAACAAGAGAGAGATGAATTCAGATTTGAGTTTGTCAGACAAACGTGGGATGATTATGTAGGTAAATGTTAGACCTACGTTCTAAGAACAAATTAAAGATATTCAACATAGTGATAGTGAATTAAAGTAAACTATGCATGACATGATAGAAGGAAAGAGGACAAAGTTTAAGTATTCAGATGTTGGGATGTTGTATTAGCAGGACAGATTGTGTGTCTTGGTGACACTAAGTTAAAAAAGGAGATTCTTGACGAAGCTCACTCTTCTATGTATCCATGCATCCAGGTAGTTCTAAGATGTACAACAACCTTAAGGAACTGTATTGGTGGTTAGGAATGAAGAGAGATGTAGTTGATATGTAGCCAAGTGTGGTGTTTTCTAACAAGTCAAGGTTGAACACCCGAAGCCACCAGGTAGCCTACAAACAATATGTATTCCAATGTGGATGTGGGAACATATTACCATGGACTTTTTGGTGGGGTTAGCTCAAATATTACATCGTTTTGACTCTACCTTTGTGATTGTAGACAAACTAACTAAATCTACTCATTTTCTACCGGTTAAGTCAACATGGGATGCATCCAAACTAGATAAAGTCTATGTAGATAAGATAGTATACCAATCACTATTATATCTAACAGAGACCCCAAGTTCACATCTATATGATGGAATTAGCTACAACATGCCTTGGGAATAGGTTTGAAGTTTAGCACAACATTTCACCCTCTAACAGATGGAAAGTCAGAGTGAGTAATTCAAACCCTAGAGGACATACTAAAAACATGTGTATAACACTTCAATGGCAGTTGGGATAATCACCTTAGTCTTATAGAGTTTGCATATAACAATATTTATAATTGTAGTTTAGACATGGCCCCTCATGAAGCCCTGTACGGCAGAAAGCATAGATCTTCTATTTTTTGGAATGAAGTTAGAGAGACAGATTCTAGGTCCATAGTTGGTCAAATAAATAATAGAAAAGATATTTGTGATCAGAAAAAAGTTGAAAATTTCACACGATAGACAAAAAAGTTATGCAAAGAAAAGACATAGATCACTTCGTGTTGATGTTGGAGATGAGGTTTGCTTAAAAGTGTCACCACGCAAATGTGTTCTGAGGTTTGGAATGCAAGACAAACTAACATCTAGATATATGAGTCCCTATCCAATAATTCAATAGGTAGGACCAATTGCAAACAAACTTGAGTTGCCTCCTGAGCTAGCCAACTTACATGATGTGTTTCATGTATCCATGTTGTAGAATTGTCATCCATGTATAGACAAGATCATAGATCCAAAACCATTACAACTAGGAGAAGATGTCTCCTATGTTGAACGTCCTATACAAGTTCTATATTATAGAATTTAGACTCTTAAAAAGAGGACCTTAGTAAAATTCCTTTGGAGGATTCATGGTGCAGAAGAAGCTACATAGAATTCATAGTAAGAGATGTCTAACAAGTATTTCTTCCTCTTCTAGAAATTTAGATACAAAATTTGTATTAGATTGGAAGATTGTTATAACCCATACCTTGCATTATTGGTAAATTGAGGGTTCAAGATAATTTTCATGTTAATTACACATTTATTTACTCTTATTAACACTTCACATTATTAAATGGTTCATTTATGTTTTGATTTAGCTAAAACTTGTTGTTTTATAAGTTACAGAAGACATCTGTCATGAATACATCAAGGTTTGAACCCTAGTTAAAATAGTAATATCCCACACATGTATGCGAAAGAACATTATATACACTTGAGGAACTAGTTAATTAAATGATTTACTAATTAATAATTTTATCAAACATTTGTAGTAGAATTGTAGAGAATTCAATCATAAATATGATGCAAAAAGAATGAACCAAATTAGAGTTAAAATGAGAAAGTTAAGGTGGTTTTACATTTTCACTCATAGTTACATTTGTTTGACAATTGATAGTTGGACAATCAAAGGTTTGTCGAGTAGTGGTTGCAAACTGAAGGTTGACCAATGGTTTTGACCTCACCCAGAATAGTCAATGACAAAAACGACCATAACTTTTACTATACATATCAAAATTTGACAAAATTTGTTTCATTGGATTAGTATTTCAATCCTTCTACACAACCAACTCCTTAAACCACAAAAAATGAACTGTAAGGTGACTTCAAGGGCAAACTTTGGGGAAGAACATGAAGAACTAGAGGAATTGATGGTTTTTTTATAGACTCGACTTGATAAGTAGTTTTTTTACCATTGATCATTCCTTATCTTTGTGTTCCCTTTTCAGAATTGCCTCATTCATTAACAAAAGGTTTTCCTTGGACTTATTCGTTCATCATCTACCTCTAGCATATTTCTATTAGGTTTTTCTACCTATCATCAGGCCATTCAACACCAGTTTTTGAGGTTTGGAGCTTGAATCCAAGCTCTTTCGACTGGTTTCAAATCTACCAATTTGAAAGCTAAGAAAAGTAAGCTAGATAGCATAAAAGTGAGTGAAAAGTAACCTCTAAACCTTATTTTATAGAGATCAAGTCTCAAACTCATGAAATGCATGCATTGTTATATGTGGCGGTTGTTGTAGTTAATTTATTAAATCAAGATTGAAGATTTTAGTTGGTTCTTTTGTTTAAACATAATTGTGATATCCTATAGATACTTTCAACTCTATAATGATTTATTATGAGATTGTGGTAAGTCTTGATAGTAGAATTAGAGGCACCAAAACATGGGTTTACCCTAAATTTTACAATATTGAATCATATTATGGATTTGTGATATGGTCTGTGATTGTTTCCAATTAGATACTTATGAAGTTTGAAGAATAGTTTATTCAAGAATTTAATAGTATTCTTAGTCTATAGTTCAAGTATAATAATTAATTGATGTTAGTCATTTAGTTTACATTTAGTGTTTAGAAAGAAAATATAGAAGCCTAAAGTAAAGTGTTAAGCTAAGAACAATATATTAGTAAGACTATCTGTAAAACTAATAAATCAACTAGACATTAGATGCCATGAAAATCATATAATCCATGATGGAGGTCTATATTGTAAAGGAGGAAACGTGTCTACCGAATGGTGAAGTCTAGGATGAGGTATCCGGAGCATACCAGAGAGGTACAAGAGACTAACTCTAGTGAGGATGGCCTTTTCAATTTAGTAAAGGTAACTAACATTAACTTGAGATTGTTGTGATATCTAGTGCAATTCAGTGAGTTCATATTCTACTCAAGAGGTCAGCCCTTTTGGAAACACTGATATAGTTAGTTAAGCCAAGTGTTTTGACTCTTCGATTGAGTATCCAAGTTTAGAGGAGCAGTCAAGTTTATCAGACCAGTTTTTTAGTCATTGCGGCCAGACGTACCAAGCCCCATTGCAGACCAAGGATTTAGTTTAGTAGACTTAGAATCCCCAGTCTACTCCAAGTCTTATATCATGAGATTGTAGCTTTTTATGATACTTCCAAATGTTATAGTACACTTCAAATGGATCCAGTGCATAATAAAAGGAACAACATATTAATGAATTGATTAGTTCATATATTTATTACAATTATTACAAGAATTGTTACCGTGTTGAATAATTTGGAGGTTTTAACTGACATGCTTGTATTATTTTGTGTTTAATTCTTTTAACAATACACATATGAATTATTATGGTTTCTTATTGACTTCCCATACAATGATCTAGTAGCTCACACACTCTATTGAATCCTTTTTTTAGGCTTTGATCCAACTCAACACGAGGAGTTGGAAGCTAGATATCATTAGGAAGTATGTCAACTGAGGTCTTGAGAGGAGTACTTAGTCTATTTAGATGGTCTTTAATCCTTCCTTCGGTCCAAGGAATGTGAGAGTGAGGATTGAGAGAAGTTTGTAATATTATGTAGTTGATGTAAATAAAAGAAGCAACTAGTTTCTTTTAGTTGGGTATGATATAATCATATAAGACTTTAACTCAGTTGTGAACAAGTGTTGTTTATACATAAATCAGATGTTATCACTTAAGTTAACATTATGTTTCTTTAGTTCTATATAATGTAAGAAAGGAAAATTTAAGCCTGATTTTTAGTAAATGATTAAAAGTGAATGGTTAGCTAAACACTCTTTGGTGGGCTTAAACATTGGTTAGTGAGTTTGGTTCCAATCAGGTTATGTGTTTGTGCCAACTAGTATGTGACATTTCACATTCAAAGAAATGGTTGTTCGTAGATGCTTGTGAGGATAAAAATAAAGCACATTGTGGCCCTAAAAACCCTCTTTTGTTCCACTTTTCATCTGTCAGTAATTTATTATGACCTATGAGATATATAAGGATAATTGTTTTTAATGAACATTTACTTTTTATGGTTTACTTTTGTGTTAAGAAGTGATTCTAGGATGAATGTAAGTGTTGTATGCTTTTATATATGAAATCGTTTCCCCTTTTCTAGAAAATGTGTTTAGCCGGATTGGTTGATAGAGTGTCGATAATGTTATCAATCTATGTGTTCTTCAAGTATGCATATATGAATTGTTTGAAAGAATTTTGTCTGTTTGAGTTCAGTAGGAGTAGAGCCTTGTCACTTATGATGGTAGTTAATGTGGGAGGAATGTGGAGTTGGAGTCTAATGTTGTCGATGTTACATCCGTGGAGCCAGGGGTCTGTCCAAAAGTTGATGTGTTTAAAGGAGTGTGGAGCTACTTTAATATTGTTTTGTATGATATATAGTATTTTGATAAGATGACGGCATAAAAGAGATATTCTTTGTTTGCTAGTGTTGTGTCATGGATTTCTTTGTCTGTAATATTATCCTAGTATGTGTGCTCCTCCAAATGATTTATTTATTGGAGCATAGACTAGAAATGATTTTGTATATGAGGTAATATGAGTATGGTCTAATATTGATAAAATGTTGTTTTGTTTAGTTTTGCAAATCATGTCTCAGTTGACCAAGTTTAGTTTTTTTTCAATAGTGTCACCCCATAAAAACTTCATACATATGGAGTATATTTTTAGTAACCTTGATGGTATAGTTATAAGAATGAGGTAGTATGTGATGATGAGAGTGGGAGATGAGTTGAGGAGGCCAAATTGATCAGTGTGACTCAAATTGTGTGATTCCAAATAATATAGTGTAACGTCCTGGAAACCAAGGGCATAATACATATATACCAACTTAGTTTCTAAGAGTTAAAGAAATAAGCATCAAGACAAAAGGAGAAAAATCCATACTACATAGAAATTAACACCAGCTCAACATTAAAAGGAAATTTTAAATCATTTACATGACTTGTAGCTCTTAAAATTACAAACAAGTGCTACTCTTAATCTTGATACTTCTTCCATGATCTTTTCATGATAGTATATAAAAGGTAATGTATGCTCCTGTAACTTATTTAACCTATCGCAAGAAAAGGTTTGCTATAGTCCAAATGGGAGAAAAATAAAATAAGACAAATTGATAAGCATGATTTATTCAAAGAAAATAATAACAGATTATGTCAATAGGAATAATAATGAATTCCATAGACTTTAAGTTTAAGGCATAAATATAGGTAATCACTCTGGCACACCTTCATCCACTTGTGCACACTGCATGTGAATAAATGAATCATATTAACCATGCAGAAAATGATTGCCTTTCCAAGATGAAGATAGGGTACTCATTGCATAAACTTCCACTTGGAGTTTCATTACTTAGAATGCATAGTCTTTGCAAGAGACTAATCCCCATTACTAACCAACCATGTTATTTTCTACATGGACAACCCAAGTGTGGTCCTAAGTATGGTAGAGCCATTGTACTCATCCATCCCTGATTCCAAGGGACTTGGATCATGATCCCAAACTCAAGAAAACATTAGTCAATCCATGTCGACTCTATTATCAACACATTTCCCATAAAATAGGTCATTATAGAAGGGAAAATGTCAAAGGAGGAACCTAGGATGGTCAAAATATATGGAGGTTAAAATATAGTCATCACATATTGATTTTGAAGATGAATCTTTTCCTGTGACACCTATAGTGTGATTCTTGTGGGATCATGGTTTCCAATATAACAATTCTCTAACTAGGTGCAAGCAAGAGGTTAGGGGGTCCCCCATGCATGCATAGAACTAAATAGGTAATTGTTCCTCTTTTTTGGCTACAAGCATTCGTGAAGCAAGCATCCAGTCACCTTTTTAATGTCTGATTGAATTCCATATTTCCAACATAACCACATGATTTAATTAACTGAGAGAAATCAAAGGAGATGAGACCTATATTAAGTGGAATATGATTATAGTATCTATATATTAAAGATTAACCACGATTTTACCCTAGGGTTTCAAATAGATAATATAAGTGATAAAATAGAGAAATAAAGGAGGAAAACCATAAAACATAAGTTTAACAAGAATTTGACCCAAGAGTTTCAATAGGATAATATTAGTGATAACAAGTAAAAGCAAAAGAAGGAATCCATAAAAAGATTTACTTAAACATATAATTGGTTGCATGTGTATTTTGTAAATATTTACATACTAATGCTATTTCAACAAAATGGAATCAATGTGAGAACTTGATACGATAACAAGAGATCATAAAATCATACCTTTTCTAATGTTTGGTGGTAATGTGATATGGAGATAGAGAAAGTGATTGATTCCCAATATAATTTCAACAGTAGTTTGATAGATTCCTTGTACAAGATAACCAATCCTTTGAAGCTAGGAGATCCTACTACCAAAAAAGGACCCAATTATCTCTTTATCAAGGCAGAACTCCTTATGGTGGATGAGAGAGAAAGTATTTTATCATTTAGAGAGAGAGTTTTTCTAAAATATGTTGTAGTGAATATGGAGAGCATGAAAGAAATGGATCTGAGGTTTGATGGAGAAGTAGAGAGCTTTGAAGAATTGTTGCTTGAATGTATAGACATGGAAGATGTTTGGATTCCTTTCATAGTACTAGAGGGGTATAATGGGAAATTAGAAAATGAACCAGTGTGAGTTCGTCCATGACATCTAATGGGGTCTTTGAGGACGCATAATTCCTATGTTGTATCCAAAATGGATGAGATGTCTTGCATATTAATCAAGTCCTTTGTTGTAAAAACAAAATAAAGTGATTATGTGGCACTTCAAAGGTAAATATCAAGAGCCATGAAGACACATATGGGGTGAAGAATTCATGTCTTGAGGTCATACTAAGTGCTCAAAATTTTGATGATGTTAATTATTAAATTCTTTAATTCATTTATAAATTGCATAAAGAAGGGATTATGTGGCATAAAGTAGTGTGACACTTGGAATAATAGTACGAGTAAGGGATGAAACTGTAAATCTTAATTTTGAAAAATATATATTCACCTACAAACACAAATTTTGGAGGAAAAAAATTCTTTACAAATAAGGTTATTACTCACACAAAGATAGATGGCAAAGCATTAAAGCAACGAAATAGAGCAAGTCGTCATTGACCTACAAACACAAATTATAGAGGAGATGAAATTGGAGAAGATGGAATTGAGGTAATGAGCTCATTGACAGTCGCTAAAATTGGGGGACAAAAACAACAATTACTTCCACACAATTGTGAAGGCGAGAAGAGACAAAAATATGATTGTAGTGCTCCAAAACAGCACAAGGGAATGGGTATACAATGAGGCTCGCTTCAACTCATGATTTTAAAACATTTTCCTGAGCTTCTAACTGATTTGCAACTGGGGTCCTATATTAATGTTGCAACAGAGGACATTGGTACCTTCCTATGCCTAACCCAAGAGCAAATCTAGATTCTGGGGAAACTATGCTCAGAAGATGAGATACACACAAGCCTTTTCTCCATAACTTCCTTGAAAGTTCATGGTCAAGACGACATTAATGTGGGGTTCCTCCAACAGAACTGGACTAATATGAACGATATACTGAAGCACTCAATCATAAAACACTTCCTTGAAGGGTGAGTAGAATGTGGTTCTGTAGACTCAACTATTGTCTTGATACCCAAAATTCATACTCCTACTTCTTGTAACCATCTTTGTCCTATATCCTTAAACAATTTTAGTGTAAATATTCTCTATAAAGTCATTGTCAATCTCTTAAAACCCTACCTAATGGTTGGATACCCCCTATCCAAGCGAGTTTCATCCCAGGTAGGTCCATACATGACAATGTTGTACTGATGCAGGAGACAATCCATTTGATGGAGAATTACAAGACTAAGAGACATACTATGGCGATCAAGGTCGACATTTTGAAGGCTTATGACAAACTAAGATGGGATTTCATCCAAGACATGATGAAGAGAACCCATGTACCCAATAATATAACAACTATCATCATGCAAATCATCTCGGTAGGCAAATCATCCATTCTATTGAATGGAGGTACTATGAAGCCTTTCACACCCATCAGGGGAGTCAAGCAGGGAGACCCCTTGTCCCCGTATATCTTCATTTGTGCATGGAAAGAATGAGCCAGGACATCGAGAGGGAGGTCAAGATGAAGCATTGGAAACCTGCCATCTTCATGAACAAGAAGGTATAAGCAGTACGTCTTTGCTTTATGGATGATATAGTACTGTTCGGGGAAGAAACACTACTACAAGCAAGTCGAGTGCTTCGCTTCCTATGGAACTTTGGGAAAGCATCTGGATTGAGAATAGCATAGGAGAAATCATATGTATTTTTCTCAAAATCAACCCTGGCGGCTCTCTATCGAAGGGTTTCTAGAAGACTAAACATGCCATAGGTACTCGACCTAGGAAAGCACCTAGGGATACCTATTGTGCACAGGTGAAATGAGAAGGCATTCTACTAGACTTTATCAACAAATACTAGGCAAAAGTAAATACTTGGGCAAATAGGAAGCTCTCTTTCTCAAGCCTTTGCAAAAACCACCCTGAACCGTACTGTGACACACATTATGTAGTCATCTAGGATACCGATATCCAGTAGTGACAAGCTTGATTAGATCAATCAGAACTTTATATGGAGCGTACAAATGGATATGAATTCAACACACCTAGTGGAATGGAACAAACTACTAGTCACACCAAGTGAATGGGGAGTAGGCGTGCATGCTACAAGGGAGTTCAATGTAGCATTACTTATGAAATTGGTTAATAAATTCAGAAGCCAGTTGAACCCCATCTAAAAACCGCTAATGCTGGAAAATAATAAGAAAGGGGAAGATCACAGAGGTATGGCATCTATGGAAAAAAGAGAGGAATCCAACACCTACTCCTCGAGCAAAAGGATTTACTGCTATCCAAGTGGAAAATAGCTATTCTACTTTAGTATGGAAAGACAAATGGCTAATTCATGCTCAAAGCACAGTTATGAAAAATGGAGTACAAGTGCCATAAGACTTATGGGATCTAAAAGTGTCAAGCCTAGTCATTCATGATGGAAAATGGGATGAGGAGTTTTTATTTCAATACTTTGATAATAAAATAGTGAGAGACATCATCTAACTACCAATGTCGAGTGATGACCTTGGGGAAGACAAGACTTACTAGTTCACTCACCCCCATAAGAACTTCTCGGTAAAAGAAATGTACAAAGAGAATGTGAGGGAAAAGGCTAAACCAACCCAAGGGAACTGGGGAATCATCTGGAAGAAGAAGACACCACCACAGATAAAGATGTTCCTATGGCTTCTTCATCATGATCGTCTGCTTACAAAGAACCTATGAGAAATAAGAAAGATGACATACAGTGGAGTATGTGAGCGATGTGGTAGTCAAATAGAAACATCCATGCATGCAATTCGTGATTGTGCCTCCATTAAACCAATGTGGAATTGCATCATCCTGCATCTGCCGGCAGATTTTTTTTCACCATTGACAATATCCAAGATTGGATCATTTTGAACTTGACATGCTCCTCATCGGAACCCAACTGGAACATAATGTTCATGAAAACATTCATGGGAGCATGGAGGGAATGCAACCTAGCGGTCTTTCAGAATCACCTAATCCCTGAGAAAGACCTTATTCAAGAAATTGAAACTTATGTCTAGAACATCCTAAACACTACAATAGAGCATCCTAAGGGACACTATACACATACAATTTCTTCATGGTATCCAACGCCACAATATTGGTATCAGATATCGGTTGATACTGCAATCCAGAGCCAAACTAGAATGATGAGCACTACTTTTATTGCTCGAGATGATCATGGGAACTGGAAGATTGGAGGAGAATATAAACACCACGGAAATGATCCTCTAGAAGGAGAGTTGTTGGCAAAATCCATGCACAACTGGAGACAATGCAAGTTGACCTCAGATTTAAACATAGCCATAAAGTTCCTACATGAAAATCTTCAAGTCCCTATCAAATACAAGGCCCTAAACACGAGAATCAAACATTTGAAGGAGACATTTGTCAATTTCAAGATCAACAAGATAGGGAGAGATGCAAATAGACATGCATATATGTTTTCCAAATGGTTTTTGAAGGAATCAAGAACCAAGACCTGCTTGGAAGAATGCCCATATTTCATAAGGGAGATGATGGCCAATGACATTGAACAAGCAAGGAGGCATCTGTACTGACTGATCTTCTACACACACGAACAAAAATATCTATCACTAATAGATGTTTTTATCATTGATCCATTTATTATCTTTAATAGTTATTTGTATAAGAGTAAGTTACAATGGAAAATACCAACAAGGTACAATTTTAATCAGATAAACTCATTTCTGAGTAAAGAAAATTGCTTAAAATTCAAAGTATATCCATACACTTGATTACTATTTGTTTTAGAAATCATTTCATCACAACAACAAAATTTCCTCATTGGGAAGTAAATGAATATTTATTATGATTTTATTTTTTATTTTTTAGTATTATTGTTGCAACTAACCATTTATATAGGGAAATCAAGTTGTCCTTCCAGGCTCACAGTTTTGGATCCTCCTGAAGAATCATCCTCTACAATAACTACTCCTGGGTGGTTTGAGAACTACACTTAGAAAGGGGGGAACCAAAGTAAGTATTAATAAACTTTAAGTGTATGCATATTGAAATATTTGGGCATTTTGGGATAAGTACAATCAATAAAGGGGGGGTTATCAATATGTAGGTATGTTGAATGAATATAAATAATAAAATGAGGAATTCATATATGAAAGCACTAAGAGATTATAAAGAATCTTTCCATATCACAAATTCACAAAATAATATAATTATATGTAGATAAATTAGAGTAAAGGTAGATAAAGTGGGGTCAGGACGCTAGTGGACCATAGGTCAAAGGTCGGATGGAAAGGTTCACTCTACGTAGAAAGAAGTCTACCTATATGTATTAAGGGTTGTGATGGAGCCTCCACTCACGTGGAGCTGCGTGCACTACTAAAAATCCTAGAGATAGTAAGTCTCTAAGTTTAACCTTGTGTGTGCTATAATAAGATCACCACCCACGTACGCTAAGGTACGTGAAAGTCTTATCATAGTACAGTTGAGGGTCAAATCCATGAGATAACAATCTTGTTAAGGGTTTAACAAGATGGAAAATGTTATAATTCTATCTATCTACTTAAGAGTTGATATCTGGATGAAAGAGTTGATTGGATGATTAAACTAAAGTGCAAGGAAAAGTAAATGGCAGGAAAGTAAATTTAAGGTTGAAAACAATATTTTGGAAACCACTAGGATGTGATCGAGTTTCACCACCACTACACATGGATCAAAACATACATCATAATAACATGGCTTGCAAAGAAAAGAGTATAAATAGTTACTATCTTTGTAGACTTATCTTCCTTTCAGATAACTAACTATGAGAAACGTGGAAGTGTTGCAATGCCAGCCATCCCCAAATTAATGGTCACTTACTTTGCATCACTCCCCTCACAAAGTGTGTTCCTCGACCTATCAAGGTTGTACTTTCATACGTCAACTGATTCCATTTCATAGTATGAAAGTATATTGATGGAGGTGAGTTTACTCCACTCCTTGAGAAATGCCCCTAGATACCAAACCAAACGTATGGTGACTACATACATCTGGAACAAATAAGCAATCGATATACGAATCTAGAAGTACAAACATAGACAATTCATACTAGTAGATAACAGATAACACAAGTTGGTGATCAAGCAACTAGCATTCATTAAACGATTGATGTTGAACTAAAAAGATAGTATCTCTCTATTGCAAACTCATGAATTACAATGTATGAAATGAAAACATGGGTAGTGGGGCTACTCCCCACACCCTAGTGTATGGGACTACTCGCTCATGGCAAGAACAAAGAAGGAGGTAGGAAGAGAGAAAGAAAGCATCATCTCCATGTAGGAGGGAGGAAGGTCGACCCCTTGGAGTAGAGAGCAACTATCTTCACACTAAGTGGTTGCCTTGATGAAGAATCCTCCACTTGCCACCTTCTATGTCGATAAGAGAGGAAGTAGCTTGAGGATGGAGTGTGGATCTTGGACCGGCAGCCTTGGGACAAAGGATGAGGGATGAACATCTCCGGGGTGATTGGGGAAGGCTCTGGACGTCCAAGAATTAGATGCAAAATGAGGACTCCTTTGGTCCTATTTATAGGTTTCTAAGGAATCCCAAATGGTCTTGGGACCATTTGGGTCTTTAATGATTTGGAGACCGTTTGGAATCATTTAGTCGTGGGACCGTTTCGGTTCATATGGTCTCGAGACCGTTTGGCTTCATACGGTCTTGGGACCGTTTGGCCTTCATATGGTCTTGGGACCGTTTTGCTTCATACGGTCTTGGGACCATTTGGCTTTTATTTAGTCTTGAGACTCTTTGGTTTCATACGGTCTTGGGACCATTTGGCTTCATACTATCTTGGGACCATTTGGGTTCATACGGTCTCGGGACCGTTTGGCTTTTATTCGGTCTTGAGACAGTTTGGACTTCATACGTCTTGGGACCGTTTGGCTTCATACGGTCTTGGGACCATTTGGCTTTTATTTGGTGTTGAGACCGTTTGGCTTCATACGGTCCGGGGACCATTTGGGTTCATACGGTCTCGAGGCCGTTTGGACTTCATTCGGTCTTGGGACCATTTGGGGCTTTTTGCAATTTTTTTTGGTTTTTTCTATAAGAAGAAAAAGAGAAATGTCAGTCTATTGGTATATTTATAATAAAGTGGAAAGTTAAGGATTCTATCTAATTTATCTAAGAAAGAGTATGGAAAATTAAGAAAAACTAGTAAGATAATATCACAAAATGGGAGGTTATCATACCCCTAACTTAGAGTCTACCTTGTCCTCAAGCTGGATAGAGCTAAAGCATGTAGTGGCGAGGTGATTTTATTCAGTGAAGATTTCCATACTCTTGCTTCAATTATAAACCAGAGATCTCCCAGAGTTTTATCGAGGTTTCTACTTGCCCCGACTCATTTGGGTGTCGGGAGTTGCATGGAGGTCAGGTTTCTTCCGTATCGCGTGACTCGCGTTGGAACCACCCTTTCCTTAGTCGCATTCTATGCATGTCTTTGACTCAAAGCAATTTTATACTTCTTTGAAAATCCTACCGAGAGCTAAGATAGGTATGAGGGTTGGCTGAAGGCTGATGTGTAACTCCCCCTTCTGGGGGGGTTATCTAAACTTTTAGGTTCTCACTACCGGGCGCGATACATCTGCCTTTATGAGGGCAGCTGGATGTACCGTCCGAGCAAGACCTTTGTCAGCTTTTTCATATATGTGGAGACTTTTAGATCTCACTACTAAGCGCGACACATCTGCCTTTGTGAGGGTAGCTGAATGTATCAGTTGGGTAAGATCTTTATTGGCTCTTCATATAGATCCTTATGCATGGGACAACTCTCATTTTTTATTCAACACTCTGGCTTTTATTCATATGCTCACCGGCTTAGGAATTGGGTATTTAGGGATTTTATTTGGGCTGCCAAGCCTCTTTTTGAAAAGAAGAAAATTGTTCCCTAGAGTTTTCAGACATGTACTTGTTTTGATTTTGTACTTGGTGGTCCACTTGCGAGGTTCCTTGATTTGGATTTCTCCTGGTTCCCTCCCGTCCTTGAGAGTGTTTGGCTTGTTTCAGCTACAATGTTAACCTGTGGATAGTCTGTTGTAGAATTTAAGAAAAAGCATGAAAATCAAGTATGGATGTGATTTATTAATTCGCTATTACATGTCTAAATGCTACTTATGTAAGTGAGGACTACTTTGTCTCTAACTTAGATAGAGGTGTCCCCTTTCCAAAAAGAATGTTGTCTTATGTACAAAAGCTATTCTATCCAAGAATTTATCAAAAGAATCTAAGTGTTAAAAAAAAGGAAAAAAATGTGTGAAAGAAACAAAGAAAATGGAAGAGTAGAGAGAAGAAGGTTTGAAAGTAATACCTCGCCCTTTCCCAGTGTACCCCCCTAACTTATCATCCACTATGTCCTCAGAGTGTCAAGGTGATAGGTTGAGAAGTACATGGGCAAGGGTATCACGGTTGATCGTAGGAGATTGGCTGTGAACTTTCCACATAAAGCAGGATAATCCACATCCTTCATGTCCTCCACACGCTTATCGAGGATAGTAAGGGTATACATCCAGTAAAGGACGTGGAAACCACAGTTGTTAGATTCTCTTATCTATTGGGGACATATGTGGCTGAAGGCTGGGTGGTGAAAATGATCGTTGTTGTATGCCTTTATGTGCTTGCCGAGAAGATCATGTAGTCGTTTGGCACATTCCTTTGCCACTTCCTTCGTGGGCATCTTTGCTGTAACAACATACTCTTTTTGGTTTGGATTGAACTGGTTGTCAGAACTATTGTAAATGATTATAGTTCCCTCATGTAAGTTTGTTGCCAGCAGCATCCAATGCTCAGAGTGAAGAAAAGGAAACATAATGAACTTCAGAGTCGTATTTTGAAGATATGTGATAAGGGCCTCTGTGGTTCTGAAGTTCTTGGATCAGAGTAAATCATCCTTCATGTATGCTGACGCCATATAAACTGTAGGCAGGTCCCGTTCTAGAAGAAACTGGTAGGTAGTCATCATGCTCACAGATAAAAAACCTTAAACTTGTACGGTTTCACGGAGTGAATCTGTCATTATTAGAATATTTCCTTTCAGGAAAACAAGCTCATCATTCTCTGCGTATAGCCTAGACATGATGAGTGTGAGTTCATTATCAGAAAGGCTCTTGCATGCGGCAAGGTCAAAGTTTGGAAACGTTGGTTGTATGGCAGATAGAGGCACCATTGGTTGGGATAATCTATTGATGGTGGCCCCGATTAACAAATCAATGTCCCCCTTATCATCCGCCATATCGAAATTATAAGGGTCCCATTGGCATTGTTATGGGATCTTGGTGGTATACTGTTGCTTTTTCTCCAACTCCTTTAGAATTGTTCTGTATGGACGCTTTTGTGTACGTTGGATAGCAGAAAAAATGTATCGAGGTACGTCATCTTTGGCCATTGTCGGGTCCTTGAAGAACCGTCTGTCGCAGATAAGCTCCATGACGTAATGTCCTCGTAGAGAGTGCATATCCTCTGTGGCTAACTCGGTAAAGGGGATTAGTCTATTGAGTGCTTCTGTGAATCTTATTGTACAAAAAATGCAATCCCCTGAAGCTTCTAGTGTTTGGACTGTTGGGTTGATGATTTGGAACTAGGGTTGGTTCCAACCATGTCAAAGAGATGGGAAATCAACCCATATTACTTTGAGAATCCGGAAAGGAATTCATCGTGCTTCCCCGACTTCTAAACCAAAAAAATTTATCTATCCGACCTTTAGCTCACTAGCACAGAAGTTTTACACCTTGGTGTCACGGGCCTCAATGTCGACGATCATTAGCAGCCAGTGTCCGGAAACATGAAAGGGCACTGTGATGTAGCATGCCTTACGTGTAATACCAGTTTGCAGTCACTCTATGGACTTTGCCTGTAAGTCCTTGTTTAATAAGGATAAGGATAGAGAAGATGAAGCGTTAAAAGCAGGCTGCAACTTCTTTGGGCTCCAAAATTCCTCTATAGTGTTAGCAAGGAGGACGCAAAAGATAGTCATCTTCACCTCTGATTGTGGTCGAAGGAGAATATGGAAGTCTTCGTGCGTTAACCTGTGCTTTGTTTTCATATTGTTATAGATGATGCCCCCCAATTCTTGGCATCATCTACAATAGTGTTTAGGATAAAGATGTCCTAAACATCTAAAGTAGAGATGGTCGCCATGTCCAAGTCTTTCATCTTGTGAGGTAGAGGTGGCGGCGGGGGAAGGTCTTGTGGTGGAGGAAGTGAAGTCTGCTCGCTATCATCCAAAAATTGAGACAGAGCTTCATCTTTTTCAGAGTCATCTCCAGAGTCGAGTCTATCATCTATGTCAAGACTCACTCTGTTGGATTCCTCCTGTTCTGGGGGGTGCAGATTGCTCCGGAGCGGAATGTTGATGAATGGCTATTGTGGGTGGGCTAATGTTGGTTTTCATTATGCATTGTTGAAACTCAACAAAAGCGACTTCTTTTGCAGCGTACCCTAGGGATCCCATAGCTGAGAAGTTAAAGAATTGATCCCCATATGACATTGTTACATTGTCATTATTATCGGGGGACTTGGTATCTTTGTTTCCACCTTCTTGGTGGTCTCTATTATTTCCCTTCTCTATAGGTTATGCACCTCGGTTGGTTCCCTCTCCAACATTGCCTGGGTCATCGGGTTGATCGTCTGAGGAGGAGCTGTCATTTTTGGAGTCAGCCGAGGAAACAAAATCCTCATCATCGTCTTCACTTTCATCTTCATCATCATCATCTACTTCCTTATCTTTTATTTTCTTGATCGATGTTTTCTTGCACTACCGATGGATGGCTTGTAATTCTTCGAGTGCCTCTTGCGCGTGCTCGTGAGTTTCGAGCAGTGCGTCATGGATTTCTTTAAGATCTATATATCTTGCTTTGGCAGAGAGGAGTCATGCTGATAGATCAGTTACTTGTGCACGTAGGTGATTGAGTTCATTGTTAGAGTGCTCCTCTTGGCGGTGGTTGAGTTGTGTGAGGTTTCTATTGATGTCGTCCAAGCGCGTGCTTAGGGCAGTTTGTTGTTGTTGAAGCTCGCGAAGGGTCTCAGGCAAAGGTTGAGTTTGCTTAGAGACCCTATCGACTTGTTGGGATAATGCTTCTTGTTGGCCTTTCATCTCAAGTACCAACTCTGGTAGGTGTTTTAAGCGGTCGTCGATGCGGTCGACTTGCTGGGCCACTGCTTCCTGTTGGTGTTGAATGCTTGAGAGGATGCCTGGTAAGGTGTGGTTCCATTCATCAATATTGGAGACCTATGTAGAAAGTCCCTACACACAAGAAAAAATGGAGTGTAATATGTTAGAGGGGTCGGTGAGGAGGTTTCGAATAGCGTCAAATTGTCATCTGAATTCCTCACCGACTTGTGAAAAGGGGACCCCAGAGATGGATGGGTGAGATGGTTGGGGTCAGGGTAGAAGGGTGGTAGAGCCTTACAAAAGAGACACTATTGATGGACCCACAAATTGTGTGGTGACTGTAGATGGAGTCACCAGTGGTATCAGGGTGGTGGTTGATGAGAATGGTGGCGACATCCCGGGTGAAAAGGCAAAATTGAGAATGACGTGCGGAAAGTGGTTGAAGTGAAGGTGAGATCGGGTGTCGAGGTGGAGAATGGGATGCTCGAAGAGAAAATGAGTGAGGCAGAAGATACGAGTGAAGTTGTGGTTGTGGAGAAAGAAATTGTGGTGGGCAGTATTGAGGGAAATGGTGGAAAAGTGGTGGATGGCGAAATGGTGGAAGGTGGTAGTGTGGTGGCGATGTTTGTAGAGGTAAGCCCAACATCCATATCGAAGATGAAGGGTTTTGGCGTTGGGTTTACTATGTTATCTGCACTGTGTGCTGGGTCTATCTCTGGGTTGATCTTTGATGTGGGCATCCTCGACTATTGTTGTTTGCGTAGTTTGGATGACCGTGTAACTGGAATTTTCTTTGGCCTTGTTGTTCGGGCAGTGACGCTATGCTCTGTCTGCCCTATCTTTGCTTTTTTCTCTTTTTCTTTGACCGAGGCTAGGAGGTTGGAAATCTCCTCTTCAGTGAAGATAAGCTTTTCTTTGTCATAGTCATCCAGTTCTAGAAGCAGTAGCAGTGTCCGGGATGCTTTGAAATTGGGGCAAAAGATACAATGAAGCTTGGAATCTTTCTCCTTTATGATATATGAGTTCTTTAGACTCTGCTCATTTGTTAGGATGTCGCCCTTTATCACTGTGTACTTGGGAAGTGGTCTGTCCATCTTAAAATATTTCAGAATTGATGTTATGTGACCACCCACACAAATTTCCTTTCCAAGGGAAAAAGATGTGTGTTTCTAAATCAATTGTCTTCCTATGTTGACCAGCTTCCCTTTGAGAATGGACCATAGGATAAAGAGGTCTGAAATAATAACGCTCCCGCTCTCTTTTTTGGGGAAAAGAGCACCTGTTATGATTTTGTGCAGAGTGCGCACCAGGCCAGAATGTATGTTGGAGGCCTTGCAAGTCTTTGCATCGTAGCTTGGAATCCCCATCAAAGACTTCCAGAAGGTATGCCTATTGAACTGGGGATGGTCCATGCCTGCCTCCTTAGCTTTCTTTTTCTGATCTTGGTTGTCAATGAAGATTTCATTTAGCAGATTCTCAGTCAAGATGACTTTCTTTCCAAAGAGAGAGGTTACTAGTCTGCGGTCACCTACATCTTTGAGTTTATCTTTTATGTCCATAGGTTCTTTGGTTAGGTAGGCAAAGAACTCCAGCGTGGGATCAACATAGGAATTCTCTGTGATGAAGCAGAGTTTCGAAAGGTTCGCCTCATTGAGCAGGGTAAGAACTCTATCATAGATTCCCATCTATTTTACTATGTTTGAGAAGATATACTTTGTTGGGCACAACAATTTTTCACCAGCCTGGAGGTTTTGGATATACAGATCAGATGATGCTAGTTCTGCGGTGGTGGTAGTAGCAGTGGCATGTTCTGCCAGGATTTCTTCTCTTACGGTTGAGGCCCGGGCTTGCTTCCGTGCCCGCCATTTGGTGGGTCTTTATTCAGTGGCCTCATGGGCCTTCCTTTTGTCTTTTTGCTTTGTAGGTGTGGATTCCTCTTCAGAATTTGGTGCGTAGTCATAACCTTCATCAGTGGAGGAAGGGTCTTCAATTTCTTCATTTGGGTCTTCTACTAAACATTTGTTGACTCGCTCAAGGTCGTGGATGACCTTGGGCAAGTCAACTTTTGATGGAATCTTTCCACTTTTTTTGCATATGTCTAGGATGCGCTGAAGTTTCGTGCGGCGCTCCAACAGTTGCTCCCTGGTCCATATGTGGGAGTCAACAACGTCTTTCGCCGGTGATGCCATTCTAAAAATTAGATAAGAATATTATATATGTTATAAAAGATTAAGATTTTTAGTAGTAATGGAATTTATATTGAAAAGATTGTAATATTGTGTAAAGGCTATTTGGGTCCAAACATTTTCGAGACCGTTTGGGTCCAAACGGTTTTGAGACCATTTGGGTCCAAACGGTTTCACGAACGTTCGAGATGAAACCGTTAGAAAGGCAAAATCGTCAAGGTGAAGCGACGACGACGACGAGCGGGTTAACGGCAGCAAAACGACGCCAGCAATGACGGCCACAGTGGCAGTGATAGCGGTGGCAGTAAAGGTGATAGAAGTGATGATAAAAAGAAGGTAAGATGCATTGTAGTGACGGTGATGGTCATGAGTACCAACTACCTTGCTGCGATGAGGAGATGGTCACGGCGGACAGAGTGATGGAGAAGAGGACAGAGTAGTTTGCACGAGCGTGCGCAGAGATGGTGGAAGCGAACTCGGAATAGAGGGAATGATGAAGAGGCGTGAAGGGAGAGTGTGAACGGAGAGAGTGAATGGGTCGTGTGGGAGCAGAGAAACTGGAATGAATGGAATAGGGTTCACGCGAGAGAAGATTCAGGAATCGAAGGAAAGAAAAAAGGGAGGGTTCGAGGAGTATTTATAGAAAAAGAAGAGGTGACTGTACAAATTCTCATTAAGCAAACGGTCTTGGGACTGTTTGGGTCCATATGGTTTCAATACTATTTGAGTCCAAATGGTTTCAAGACTGTTTGAGTCCAAATTGTTTCAAGACTGTTTTGGTTATTGATTTTTATATTTTTATTCTTGTTTTGGTTGATTATATAAATTTGTATATATTATGAACAAAGAGAGCTCGAAAATTATCAAAAACTAAGTAAAATGAAATAGAAAGGTGATACTCAGTTCTTGGGTTGCCTCCCAAGTAGTGCTTTGGTTTTACGTTGCTGGCTCGACGAAATTCTGACTGGATCAGTTTAATGTTGTGGGGTCCTAAATGTTGATAGTTTGTCTTGGAGTTTTATCGACTGGAGTATAGTATTTCTTCAGTCTCTGGCCATTAAAAGTCCTTTCTCCTCCATTTTCATCAAAGATGAAGACAACTCCAGTTGGATAGATATGCTTGATAGTGAAGGGCCCGGACCATTTTGTGCGGAGTTTTCTGGGAAACATTTTGAGTTTGGAATTGAAAAGAAGGACCTTGTCTTCGATAATGATATATTTCCTTTTTAGGTGGACATCATGCTACATCTTAGTTTTCTCTTTGTAGATCCTGGCACTTTGGTAGGCAGTCATTCTTAGTTCCTCCAGCTCTTGTAGTTGAAGTTTTCTGTATTCATCGACACTTTTCAAATCAAAATTCAATTGTTTGATGGCCCACCAAGCTTTGTGTTCTAATTCAACTGGGAGATGGCATGAATTTCCATACACCAAATGAAACGGCGTTGTTCCTATTGGTGTTTTGTAAGTAGTACGATATGCCCAGAGATTATCAAGAAGTTTGGTGGACCAATCCATGTGGTTTCTGCTGACAGTTTTCTCTAAGATGGTTTTCAATTTTCTATTTGATACTTCAACTTGGCCGCTAGTCTGCGGATGATAAGGCATAGCGACCTTATGTTTTACTCTGTATCTTCGCAGAAGAGCTTCGAAGCTTCTTTCCAAGAAATGTGACCCTCCATCGGATATAACCGTTCTAGGGACTTCAAATCTAGGAAAGATGATATCCTTAAACAACTTAATGACCTACTTAGAATCACAAGATGTAGTGGGTATAACTTCTACCCATTTGGATACATAGTCCACAACAACCAAAATATAGGAGAATCCATATGATGGGGGAAATGGACCCATACAATCTACTCCCCATACATCAAAAAGTTCGATCTCCTACCACAGAGTTAGTGGCATTTCATTTCGTTTTGATATCCCTCCAGACAGTTGACATTTGTTCCAAGATTGCACAAATTCATGTGCATCCTTCGCTATTGTTGGCCAGAAGAATCCTGACTGTAGGACTTTAAGAGCGGTCTTCTTCGAACTCATGTGCCCCCTAGTGGGGACATAATGACAGTGTTCTAAGACTGGGATAATTTCTTCTTCAGGGAGACAACGGCAGAATAATCTGTCTGTGCATAAGAGGAAAAGATATGGTTCATCCCAAAAGTATTGCTTAACGTCATGACGAAATTTCTTTCTGTTGTGGTAGGAAGAAGTAGGGTGGACAATTCATGTAGCCAGATAGTTTACTATATCGGCGTACCAAGGAAATATGGTGGGAATTTTCATGAGTTGATCGTGGGGTAGAGAGTCTCGGATAGGTATATTGTCTTCGTCCTGAGGCTCAATACATCTTAAGTGGTCGACGACAACATTTTCTACCCCACTTTTATCTTTTATTTCCAAATCGAATTCTTGAAGCATCAACACCCAGCGGATAAGTTTGGGTTTTGCATCTTGTTTCTGAATCAGATATTTTATTGTGGAGTGATTGTCTATACTATGACCTTTAATCCAATCAGATAAGAACAGAATTTTTCAAAAGCATAGATGACTACCAAGAACTCTTTTTCTGTAGTTGTATAGTTCTTTTGGGCTTCATCAAGCATTTTTGATACATAGTATATCACATAGGGTTTCTTATCTATTCTCTGCCCTAGTACTGCCCCTATAGCATAGTCATTGACGTCACACATTATCTCGAAGGGTTGTGACCAGTCAGGGGATCTTAGTATAGGTGTCGAGATCAGGGCATTCTTTAGGGTCATGAAGTTGTGTAGGCATTCTTGATTAAAATTGAAATCTGCATCTTTAGTCAATAAGTGAGACATGGGCTTTGCTATTTTTGAAAAATCTTTGATGAATCTTCGATAAAATTCGACATGGCCCAAAAAGGCTCGTACTCCCCTGATGTCTTTTAGTGGTGTCAGTTTTGAAATGGCATCTATCTTTGCTTTGTCCACTTCAATCCCTCTTTCTCTCACTCGATGCCCGAGGACAACTCCTTCTCTCACCATAAAATGACATTTTTCCCAATTAAGTATCAGATTTGTTTCCTCGCATATTTGTAGCACTCTACCGAGGTTAAGCAGATAGTTGTCAAAAGAGTCCCCATAAACTAAAAAGTTATCCATGAATACTTCCATGATGGACTCAGTTATTCCTGTGAATATGGCAGACATACACCTTTGAAATATTGCGGGTGCATTACATAGTCCAAAAGGCATCCTTCTAAAGGCATAGGTTCCAAAAGAACAAGTAAAAGTCATCTTTTCTTGATCTTCAGGGTGTATCAGAATTTGATAAAACCCTGAATAACCGTCAAGGTAGCAAAAGATTTTTTGGTGGGCCAGACATTCAAGGACTTCATTAGGGAAAGGTAGAGGGAAGTGATCTTTTCTTATTGCCTTGTTTAGTTTTCTGTAATTGATACACATCCTCCATCCAGTGACAGTCCATGTGGGTACCAGTTCATTTTTATCATTCAAAATGACATTGGTTCCCCCCTTTTTAGGGACCACTTGGACCGGACTAACCCATTGAGAATCAGAAATTGGATAAATGATACCAGCTTTTAGGAGTTTAAGAACCTCTAGGCGAACCACCTCTTTGAGATTTGGGTTTAGTTTCCCCTGGTGTTCCTGTGAAGGTTTAAACTCTTCTACCATGGGTAATATGTGCATGCACATAGCTGGATTTATTCTTGTTAGGTCAGTCATCTTGTATCCAATGACTTTCTTGTGCTTTCATAACTCAATAAGTAGTCTTTCTTCTTGGTCATCTATTAAAGTGGAACTGATAATGACCAGACATAATTTTTCTTTGTCAAGGAAGACATGCTTGAGACCAACTGGTAGAACTTTCATTTCAGGTGTCTTGGGTACTTATGCGGTTTCTAAAATGGTGACAGATTTCAACTCCTCAAAGGTAGCTTCAGGGGTTTCTTTGGCTTGCTCAAGGTATTGCAGACATTGCTGAACTAGTTCATCGGTTGAGAATTCAACTTCTGTATTTGTTAAGACGTTTTCCAAATCGTCAGATGGTTCAAACGGTTCTTGTTTTAACTGAGACATTTTATAAATTGCCTCGAGAAGAAAAACTTCTTCGTGGATGCTAGGGCCTTTTAAGATGTCAAAGACTCTAAATTGAACGGATTCCTTTCCCAATCTTAAGGTAATTGTGCCAGCTTCAACATCGATTAGAGCTCTAGCTGTAGCAAGGAAGGGTCTTCCGAATATTATTGGATATCACAAGTCTTCCTTTATGTCCATAATAACAAAATCACAAGGTACGTAAGAGTCTTTCCCTACTCTTACTGGGATATCTTCAATGATCCCCAGAGGTGTAGTGATGGTAGAATCAGCCAATTGAATTGTCATTGTTGTGGGTAGCAAATCAGTAAAACCCAATCTTTTACACATGGAAAATGGCATAATGGATATGTTGGCCCCCAAATTGGATAATACTTTCTTGCAAGAAGTATTTCCGATAGAACATTGGATGCCAAAGGAGCCAAGGTCCTTCTGCTTCTTTGGCATCTTATTAAGAATGATGTCAGAAGTAGGTTGAGATGATTTGACAGTCTCATGTTCTTCGGTCATATATTTCTTTGATAGTAAGGTCTTCAGGTATTTGGACCAAGCTGGGATTTTAGAAAGAGCATCGAGGAATGGAATATCGACATATAGCTTCTTCATAGACTCCTTGAATTTATGGAATCTAGTGTCCAATTTAGTTTCTCTCAATCTACCTGGGCAGGGTATCCTAGGCTTATACGGTGGGATTTTTGGTTCCTTAGTAACTCTCTTTTTCCTTTTCCTTCCCAACCTCTATAGATTTTTTATTTTCTTGATCTGTGCTTGCAATTGGGTTGACTTCAGTTATATCTTCATCTTCTTGAATAACATTGGTGACTTCAGCAAGGATACAACCAGACCTTGTGGTGACTGTGTTCAATTGTTCTGGTCTACGTTGATCGTGTCTCGGGTTTATTTCTGGCTGACCAGCAAAACTACCTACTGGGGGTTTTAGCTGGGCTGCGATCTGTGCCAATTGAGTTTCCACAGCCTTTTGTTGGGCTTGCTGATTGGCAAGCATGGTCTGCTGAGATTGCAACATTTGCCTAATCATGGATAACTCATCTGTTGGGAAAGGCGGAGTATTATTTTGTTGATATTATGTAACTTGTTGCTGCCCTTGTGGTTGTTGCTGCTGAGGTGCTAGTTTTTGAGGTTGTTGTAGTTGAGTTTGTTGCAATTGTGGATGCAACGGAGGGTAGTATGTAGAAGCATTTCTTGGGTAGACAAGCCTTTGGGGCCCACCCCTATAGTTTCCTTGGTTTTGATTATAATTGCTTTAAAATCTAGGTGGTAGTCTATTAGAAGACCCACCTTGTGTCTGGTGTTGTGGATTGGCAGTTCCCGCAGGATTCCCATACTGAAAACTGGGATGGTTTCTCGGTTGATCCAGATTATAGTATACTTGGCCTGGTATGGAGTGGATAGAATTCACTTGCTCTGGTAGTTGATCCTCAGGATGTTCAATAATTGGTTCATATTGTAGTTGCAGTGGTTGTAGATCCATCATCACATTGTATAAGAGACCACATGATAATGTGGAGTGATCAGATGCATGACATGCTTCACAAGTTTTGGTAGTTGCTTTAACTTGTTGAACTTGGGAGTTCTTCTTCCTATCATATTCCCCAAACGATGTTTCAAGAACTTGTTGCTTATGAGCTATGGTTTTTAGAGCTTCGACGATGGCTTTCAACTCTACAGATTCCTCAGCTTTACAAACCTTTAGAACTCCTCTGATAGATGGCCTTCCCCAATTAGATTGGTTCTTAGCTCTGAGTGTGACAATCTTCCAGGCATCTTCGTAATTCTTTCGCATGAAATCCCCCCCATATGAGGAATCTAAAAACTTCTTAATGCCATCACTTACTCCTCTATAGAATGTTTCTATGAGCTGATGTTGTGAGATTCCGTGATGTGGACATTTCCTCAGTAATTCCTTCAATCTTTCCCAGGATTCTGCCAGTGATTCTCCAGGAATTTGGGAGAACTAGTTGATCTGTCCCCTAATCTGGTAGGTCAATGAGGGAGGAAAGAACCTTTCCAAAAACTTTTCTTCCAAGGGAGCCCAGGTAGTGATTGGCTCTCCATCTAATGAGTTATACCAACTCAATGCCCTTCCAAACAGAGTGAAGTTGAAAAGTCAAAGCATGATTGCATCATTAGTAGCTCCAGCCTGTGGTACCAATCAATAGAGTGTCTTGAATCGCTTCAGATGATCCATGCAATCCTTTCCAGCGTTCCCAGAGAATGAGATGCCTTGCATGATTTGGATCCATTATGTTTGGATCTCAAAGTTAAGAGTGTTGATGAGAGGTGGCTGGACTGGGTGATTATCTTTGGAGTTCTTAGGAACAGTATAATCCTGAAGTTGCTTGTTCCTTATCAAAAGTTGAGCAGCTGTTGTGGCTGCTTCATTTTCATCTTGGATACGGGCTTTCTCTTCAGCATGAACTTCAACTTGAATTTGAGCATGCATATCGGCGATGAGTTGTGCTCTCTGAGCTGCTAAGGCTACATTGACTCTTTCCATTACCAAGGTGGCTTGGCGTTGTTCTTCAGCCATCATTCTGGCTCATTGGCGGTTGAGTCTGATGTGTTAGTGGAAGCTTCATCTACCTTAGAGTCGTACTCTGGTTCAGGGAAAATATCTTATGTTATGCGAAGGTTTCATACACATTTTCTACCTAAGTAGAAGAAAAATCACACTTTAGATGATGTGGAAAAATGATGAGATCAAAAAGATATATGAAGTAATTATCAAGGTAAAGTGTAAAATCCTAATCAAACAGAAAGTTGACAAATGGAATTAAAACATTCTGTTATCCCCGACAACGAAGCCAATTTTTGATGGAGCCTCCACTCGCGTGGAGTTACGTGCACCACTAAAAATCCTAGAGATAGTATGTCTCTAAGTTTAACCTTGTGTGTGCTATAATAAGATCTCCACCCACGTATGCTAAGCTACGTGGAAGTCTTATTGTAGTATAGTTGAGGGTTGAATCCATGAGACAACGGTCTTGTTAAGGGTTTAACCAGATGGAAAACATTATAATTCTATCTATCTACTTAAGAGTTGATATCTCGATCAAAGAGTTGATTGGATGATTAAACTAAAGTGCAAAGCAAAGTAAATGGCAGGAAAGTAAATTTAAGGTTGAAAACAATATTTTGGAAACCACTAGGATGTGATCGAGTTTCACCACCACTACACATGGATCAAAACATACATCATATATTAACATGGCTTGCAAAGAAAAGAGTCTAAATAGTTATTATCTTTTTAGACTTAGCTTCCTTTTGGATGACTAACTACGAGAAACGTGGAAGCGTTACAATGCCAACCATCCCCAAATGAATGGTCACTTACTTTGCATCACTCCCCTAGCAAAGTGTGTTCCTCGACCTATCAAGGTTGTACTTTCATACGTCAACTGGTTCCTTTTCATAGCATGAAATTACAACAATAGATGTGAGTTTACTCCACTCCTTGAGAAATGCTCCTAGATACCAAACCAAACATATGGTGACTACATACATCTGGAACAAACAAAAGCAATCGATATTTGAATCTAGAAGTACAAACATAGACAATTCACACTTGTAGATAATAGATAACACAAGTTGGTGATCAAGCAACTAGCATTCATTAAACGATTGGTGTTGAATTGAAAAGATAGTATCTCTCTATTGCAAACTCATGAATTACAATGTATGAAATGAAAACATGGGTAGCGGGGCTACTCCCCGCACCCTAGTGTATGGGACTACTCGCTCATGGCAAGAACAAAGAAGGAGGCAGGAAGAGAGAAAGAAAGCATCATTTCCACATAGGAGTGAGGAAGGTCGACCCCTAGGAGTAGAGAGCAACTATCTTCACACCATGTGGTTGCCTTGATGAAGAATCCTCCACTTCCCACCTTCTATGTCGATGAGAGAGGAAGTAGCTTGAGGATGGAGTGTGGATCTTGGACCCGAAGCCTTGGGGCAAAGGATGAGGGATGAATATCTCTGGAGTGATTGGGGCAGCCTCTGGACGTCTAAGAATTCGATGCCAAATGAGGACTCCTTTGGTCCTATTTATAGGCTTCCAAGGAATCCCAAACGGTCTTGGGACCATTTGGGTCTTTAACGATTTGGGGACCATTTGGACTCATTCGGTCGTGGGACCGTTTGGGTTCATACGGTCTGAAGACAGTTTGGCTTCATGCGGTCTTGGGACCGTTTGGCCTTCATATGGTCTTGGGACCATTTGGCTTCATACGGTCTTGGGACCATTTGGATTTTATTCGGTCTTGAGACCGTTTGGCTTCATATGGTCTTGGGACCATTTGGGTTCATACGGTCTTGGGACCATTTGGCTTTTATTCGGTCTTGAGACCGTTTGGCCTTCATACGGTCTTGGGACCGTTTGGCTTTTATTCAGTCTTGAGACCATTTGGATTCATACGGTCTTGGGACCATTTGGTTTGATACGGTCTTAAGACTGTTTGGACTTCATTTGGTCTTGGGACCGTTTGGGGCTTTTTGCAATTTTTTTGGGTTTTTCTATAAGAAGAAAAAGAGAAATGTCAGTCTATTGGTATATTTACAATAAAGTGGAAAGTTAAGGATTCTATCTAATTTATCTAAGAAAGAGTATGCAAAATTAAGAAAAACTAGTAAGATAACATCACAAAATGGGAGGTTATCATGTTGAAAGATGCATCCCAGGCGGAATGATGCATCCTATGGTTATGCATAAACATCTACATTAGTTATCTTTGTCTAATATCACATGAAAATAGGAAGGAAAGATATATATCCATCAATCACATAAATACTATTCATGTACATGATAGGAGGGTTACAAATCTTATATAACATGAGTAGGTTGGTTTTCATGGATTTAAAAAAAAAAGTAGGTTTTCATGATATTTTACTATTTGAAAGACATATAATTGCAATAAGTAGTAATATCAAGAGATGACTTATTATGGAAAAATAATTCATAAAAATTGCAAAATTTAAATGGAGACTACACATACCTAATCTTCATGACTAACCATATTTTCAAGGGTGAAATTCACAATTCAAACGTATCTAGGGTTTGGTGATGAGGGAGCTATAAAGTAAAACAATAAGTGTTACTATTTAGCTTGAAGTCAAATGTGGATCAATTTGAGTTAATTAAGATTAGTATCTTCTATCTAGGATTATTATTCCATATAACTAATAGGTCATATCCAATATAGTGTTTCATATCAATATTAATTATAAGATCCATCTCTAGTCACATAACCGTAGATGTCCTTAGGATACATATGCGTGTGGGTACTAATATTTATTCTTCTAGTTTAGGTCTTGAATGTTATTATCTAGTATTAAACTTAGATGAATGATAACATGTTCATATATTTTACTATTTAGTTCTTGGATTTTCCTTGGATACAAGTAACATTGTATGGATGGTTTGTAGTAAATTTATATGCATCCTAAACCTACTTTGACATCCATACTTATGTTTATAAATAGATCTTATTAAGAATATTATTTCTCTTATAATCAAAACCATTTAGCATATATTAACCTGGATAGATGTATTTTCTTTATTCATATGTATATCTAAGTACCATAATATATATACATATATGGGCATATGGGGCTTTAAACTCATGAAAGGAATGAGATTAGTATGCTTACTTTCTTGTTAAGCACTATTGAAGTTTCAATATCACCATTGAAAAACTTATAAGACACACACATACATCCATATTTGCAAAATTACTATGATAGTAGTTCAATTAGGCCAAGTTATCATTATAACCAAGTTTATAAATCTTAATCTTATTCTCAATATATTAAGAATGCAGTTTACTAAGGTTTCATATCTCCTACTTATTGACTTATAAGTAACATACATTTATCCATTAACATATATAGATTCATGTATATAGTACTATACATTTATCTATAAACATATATAGATTCATGTATATAGTACTACCATACTAATCATTGTACTACATTGGGCATATATAACCAACTATGACTACGTACAAAATCTAATGACCCAATCCACTCGTTCATTTCTCATCTTGTAGGGGTAGATCCTCAAATCCATATTACAGGAAAGGGTGACTCACCTACCATATGATTGGTAATCCTATATTGATATTTATATGACTTGATTTATCTAACGAGGCTCTTTAATAGATCTATGATGAGTTGGTTGTTGGGTTTTACCTGGTCGGAGTAGGCAATGGAAACAAAAAATTACTTGACCATAAACCCAGAACCAGTAGATCGCATAAACATCTATGTGATGGGAAGGATGGTTTTAGTGAGTTATACCTGGTCCTGAGGCTTGCTTAGTGACTATTCCTCATAGCAAGTGCAATCTTCAACCACATGTCTTCAACGGTGTCTGTGCAGCTTCTGGTCTTGACCCAGACTATGGTTGAGTGTCGTCCTCGTAAGTGGTAGATGTATCCCACCTCTATAGATAGTCCACACAGACTACCGGGAACTCTAGTCGTCCTGAAGAACGAACTAGAAGGAGTTGTCCCCTACTGTTGGCGTACTAGTCACCAACACACTCTCCCACAACCAATTACTTTTCTGTAGCTGTCTTTCCCTCGCTATTCCTCCTTGGATGGGTAGAACTTGATTGGGCTTTCTTGGTTACCAAAACCAGAGAGGACAACAACTTTGCATAGCAACTGATGCTCTGAGTTGTGTCTCTAGAGAAGCCCCATGTACCCCTCTATTCACAGTAGAGGGCAGGGTCAGGGTTCCCAGTCTGTGTGGGAGTAGAAGGGTCCAGAATTTCCATGAATAATTTACAATACGGTAGGCGAACCGACTAGTTCACTAGTGAGCTGGTCGGTTGGCATAGTGAACCGGGTGGTTCACAAGCCAGACCTTCTTGCAATTGACTTTCCTAATTCATTTCTAATAAATGAAAAAATTAATTCTTGTCCCAATCGAATTGAACAAGTGAAATGAGAAACTTTTTCTCATGAATCGAGAAATCCAACACATGCTCGTTTGGTCCAAGTAAACCGATGGGTTCACTAGAGTGAACCACTCGTCCCACTGACCATGAGACAATCGGTTCACCCAATGAACCGGTCGATTGGTGGTCCAGATTGTGCATAACGTAGTCAATTCAGTTCTCAATCAATCTGACTCTCTAATCAGTTGGTTCAACACTTGAACTTAATTATTCTGAGTCAAGTCTATTGATTGAATGTTTGATTGAGTACCTAAACACTTTAGTAATCAATCCAAACATCATTCATGGATAAACTCCTCTCCCCTGTGAATCCTATGTGTGTGACCCTATACGTTTCATATCATGTTGGCAATGAATGTCCATAACTATCTTATGACATCATAGGCAAAGATAGGTACTTAGTCGCACGTCAGTGCTACCAAAGTGAATGGAAAGTTGGTGAACAACCTTCAACCTACAGTCTGTGATTGGTGTTCCAGTGAATGTATAATTCCTTTATCTCTGATATCCTAAACGAACTCAAGGCATGGAGTTGTCATCCTTTCAATGTTCATTCATGTTTCTTGAACTGGAGTAGACTGTCTGAGATATATATGAGCTCAATATCATATATAGATTCACATGTGCATGTACATGCTATTCTCAGTCTCACTTATCAAGTGGCCTGGACATCATACTCCCTTAGGAGGGACAAATCCCATTTCTATCACTCAGTCTATCTCATGTGTCAAAGCCACCCAATCATCACCTTTATAACAACCCATGTTTTAGTACTTTTGATGATGTCAAAGTGTGCCCAATCACATTCGACGAGTGCAGTGATTTTAGGTCTAAGAATCAAAATCACCATCATCACTATGAGAGATGATTCTAACTACCATGTCATGGTTCCATGTGTCACTCTCATGGTCGGTCGGTCTGATACACTGTTCTCCAACATGTATCTGTGTGCTTGGTTTGATATCATATATCATGACTAATGAGACATTGTCATCAATCAACACACACTCTAGTCTTGATGTGTCATTGTTGTCTATCAACCTTCCACAATGACATATGACTAGGGACATAATAAGAATGTACATACTCTTAGCATATGTATGATCTCATTGTTCAAGTCACGTACTTGAAGGCATACGTCATTGAGTATTGTCATTCTTTATGCATTCATTCTGCTCCATCATTTATCTCATAATTGTTTGAACCAGAATAAATTGGAAGATTTCCTTTGATATTTATCAAATAAATCATGGTGTATGCCAATCCATTCATCATATGATTGGCTCTTAGGGCATACATACCAACAGACTCCCACTTGTACTTAGAGTCAATCACCTTTGAATCATATTCTTAGTGATCTCTAAACATGTCCAACATGTTTCTGTTGCACTAGTGCTAATCCAGTGAGTTAGCAACATTTTTCTTTAGTCGGTATATTGCATGTTTCACATCTCTTCATTGTACGACATTTCATATGATATGGAGTTGCCGTAATATGCTATCTGTTATTCCTTGCCTAACAATTAGCTCCATTATTTGACTTAGTATTTCAACTTTTTCATCAATGATTGGAATATATATATAAGTTCATCACCATGAAGTTCTAGATTCATATGGCATCCTCTAGTGTTCTCACCACAAGGATACTCAACATTCCTTTTAGAATTAAATAACCTTTTAATTTTACTCAGAACATTTCCATTTATCAATATATATTCACTTTTATATTTTGTATTTTGCGATCAATTTCTGTAATTTCAGAAGCTTGCATTAGTGTAACTAATTTACACTCAACTCTTCCTTTTATTACCATAGAACTAATCCTTTAATACTTCATAAGTACTTAAATAAGTTCTTCATGGAATTCCAGTGACTCTCACTGGAAGTAGAAATGCATCCACTCATCATGTCCATTACATACGAGATAACTAGATGAGCATATCATATTGTCATGTCCAATAAATACAAGATGATGAATGCATATATATTTTCTTGTCATGTCTGATATATACAAGATAATGTGATGATTACATACATGATAGATCCAATTGTGAATGCATAAGGCATCTATCTATGTGTTCATGTTCTTCATAAGAATTTGGGACACTAGGCATATGAGAGACTAACTCCATGTAATATGGACAAGTTTTCTCCCACTGAATCTTTGCCTACTGAAACCTTCAGCATAGACTCCCAATGTATGATATCTTTTATCAAGTTAAGAGGTTTTTGAGAACTATCTCTATAGGTCTCTATTCCTATCACATAAGACATTTCTCTTTATTTCCTTAAAGAAGGTATTTCCACACCAGTTTCTATTCTTAGAATGCTTCATCCTCATCATCATGTGGAATATGAATATGCTCCCACTAAATCTTTGTAATCATAGATCCCTTCTTTATTTTGATATATCATTCAAACCTTTTGACTATATAATCAAAGTACTCCAGTTTTGAGGTGCTTTTATTTAATCAATCATATTGATTAATCTCTTGTAACTTATAGACTGCATTTGCATTAACAGAATTATAAAACCCTTCAGGTTGTGTCACGTACACAACCTCATGTTATTCCTTCTAGGAATGTAGTTTTAATATCCATATGGCAAATTTCATAGTCTTTAAGTTCCAATAGAAAGCATGATCCTTTATGGCCTATAGCCACTACAATTGGTTAAATAAATTCATCAGGTTCAACACCTTGAACTCACTTGAATTTATCTCAACCAATCAGCTATTCAAATGTCATCCATGTCAGTATTAACTCTTAACACCCAATTGAACTTATGGGTTTTATCCCTATAGGTGCTACCATTAAGTTCATACCTTATTTGGTTCACATGGAAGTTTTTTTTGGATCTTATGGCTTCAAGCCATAACTCAAAATATGGTTCCTCAACATTATCTAGATAGATTATTGGCTCATCATAATATGACCAATTCATCACCTATGAGTTTGTAGGATATCATTATCCATCAAGCTCAAGGTGTTTTATACTTGATATGAGGTGTATCTGTTACATAAGGAACTTGAGATTCCACAACACTTGTGATTCTTAATCTCCTTTTGTACCTTATCAGGTTTCAATGTTATTATGTTGATCTCGAACATTTTGAGTTCTACTTCTCTCCCACTGATTCTTTTGGAATTCAGATATCCTTATAACAAACACTTTGTTATTGAATTGAGATTAGTATTCAACTAAAATTATGTTATTTGTGAATGAATCTCTTTCTAATAAACTAGTTTTCTTATATGAGAATTCAATCACTAAAAGACATATTGGAACCTTTGCAATACCATATCTCATATGGTGTCTTTTATACCTTTTGAATGGTACATTTATTTAGTGTAAAGCATGTTCGTTAGAAGAATTCTAGAAGATTAGTTATTTGTTTGATGATCATACTCTTACTATTTAGAGTATGATTCCTTCTTTGATTTAGACATTATTATTTCTTAATCATGAGTTCTCTATGATACACTATCATAGTTACTCACAAGGTCCTCAAACATTTGGTTTAAGTATCTCATACATTGATCATGTCAAACAATTAATACTTTTACCAATTTTTTTCTTCATTTATGATATTCTTGAACACTTCAAGATATTCATATATGTATTTTACTAAATACCATATCTAAAGTATTAGCATTTATTCCAATATGTATGTATATACATCAATATGTATTATACCTAATAGAATAGTCATTCTCCCACTACATCTAGTGAAGATTGACATGTCATCGTTCCCAATAAGCAAGACATTCATATCTCTTAATGTTTCATTAACCAAGAGAGTCTAGTTTATCCATCAACATGGAACCTAGAGATGAATTTCTCATTCATTTGTTTAGATGATAATGCTAATTTATTGTTTGAGTCATCAATAACTTTTCGGTATTATTATTTTATCTCATGCATACCAAGTGCCACAAGATAAATAAGGCATCACCATAAAAGATCATATCTTTGAAATTGAGACATAAACTTTATTGATAGACATCTTTGTCATTACAAGATGTAGAAATAAAATGTTTCTATTTATTAGCAAAATGAAATAGCAGTTCATAACTCTATTACATACCCTTTGGGCTGAAATAAACTAAAAGGTACTTCTATCTATGGCAGCAACACTTTCTCCATTCTTGATGAGTGTTCCTTCTTGGTCCTTTCATAAAGTCCTTCACTTCTTTTTAGATTCTATACATCATATATGTCAAATCTATATCTTGGTATCACATACCTGAGATAAAGAAGTGTTTTAACTTTATTTCATAATACCTAAGGTGGAAACTTCCATCCCCCTCCTTCTTCTTTTTTAGTTCATCTATGTAGAGAGGGAAATTTTTCTTCCAATGTCCTGGCTCATGACAATGGTGACATTTGCCTCCCTTGTTCACCCCTCCCTTGGCTTTGAGTGTTGAAGATGACTTGAGCTGTTGACTAGCATTTGAACCTTTCTTTGCTTTGCCCTTGCCCTTGCCTTTAGACTTTCCCTTCTTTCTACTAATCATCATCACATATTTGGGTTTGTATTTCTTCATCTGTGCCTCAGCTATCCTCAACATGCCCAACAACTCTGTCTGTGACCTGTCAAAGTTGTTCATGTTGTAGTTCATCATAAACTGACTGTAGGATTCTATCAATGATTGCAGTATCACATCATTAGCCAACTCTTGGCTCAGAGGGAATCCCAGTCGAGTTAGATTCTCCGTATACCCAATCATCTTGAGTGTGTGAGGGTCTACTGGATCTCCTTCTATCATGATGCACTTGAACAATACCTTGGAGACATCATATCTCTCTTGTCGTGCCTGGTCTTGATACATGTTCTTGAGATGTTGAACCATCTCAATGACGTCCATGTTCTCATGTTGTCTCTGCAACTCATAGTTCATTGACCACATCATCAAGCACTTCACATCAATGGCATCCTCAGTATGCTTCATGTAAGCATCCCTTTCAGCCTTTGGTACGGTGGGAGCGGGTTCTTCTAGCTCTGGTGTATCTAGGACATAGAGCTTTCTCTCTTGAGTGAGAACAATTCTCAATGTCTTAAACTAGTCGTGGAAGTTGTTCTCATTTAGTTTTTCCTTCTCAAGGACCGATCACAATGAAAAGTGATTATTGTTGGTAGCCATTTATTCTACAAAAAGGAAATTAGCAATTTTAGTCCAAAACTCTTTTGATTTGATTTGATTTGAAAATTGACAATGTTTAATTAGGTCTTTAATTAATGTTCGCTTCTCACTATTTTATCTCAAATTGATAACCCTCATTATCAATTTGGAAGATTGCAATGTAAAACCTTCTAGTGAGCAAGATCTTTATTTCATCTAAGCCATGGACCAACTAGGGTTGTCATCCACAACTAGAGTCTTTTAGGTAGGCAACCTTTGCCAATTTCATCATATGCAACTCTTGATAGATGTCATGTGCAACTCCTTGCCATGTTCATCTTTATGCCTCAAGGTTCTTGATCCGATCAAGGTCACCTTGTTAAGTCCAACCCAAAACCCAACATAGTGAATATCCACCTTGTGAAAGTAGACCCACATATTCACCATCACACTTCCATGAGATAGACAATGCACCACGCGAAGGCATGCCCACACTTAGTCGATCAAGCTTTTCATGTGTGCTGCTTTTGGAAGGCATCTTCAACTTAATATGTTTGTTGAGGGGTTTTAATATGCTTATATATGCATATATGTATCCAATCACCACATATATAGTATGTATCATATACATGCTAAATCCAAAAACATGCAATAACAATAAAGAGATGATTATGGCCATCCTATTATAGTTCCTTGGAGCCACAATAAACTACGGTCATCTAAGGTCTACATCACATGCAACCTATTATTGATGATGATCTATGCTTGCCAATCTGGGTTGACTGGTTCAACCTCTGAATCGGTCGACTCGTCTCTTGGCGGGTCGGTTCGTCTCCTCCATCCGGTCGTCTGGCTCCTCCAAATGGTCAGGTCGTCTGGTCGTCAGGGCTTCTCATCGGTCCACCAACTGCTCCTCAGTCGGTCATCTCGGTCCATCAATCGGTCATCTTCAGTCTTTGTCATAACAAGAAATAAAGTTAATCCTATTTTACATAATCTTTGTGAAAACTCGAGTTACATTCGAGGGGAGCAAAGGTAGAAGAGAATCTCAAGTTACATTTAGAATAGAAGAAGAGGGCTCAGTGCGCAGACCGAGATGCAAACAACCAAAACCAACCACACACATGCACATAGGGTTTATAGCCCATAACCATGCTACACATCCACCATCAAAACCATTTTAGGGTGATGCATATCGATTGCATATATACCATATCATGTATGTATATATTAGTTTGGGATCATGTGGTATTAATTGGATATTCACATCAGTCATTTAAATATTCGCATCATATGAAATAAATAAAAGATGATAAAACCAAAATCTAATCATATCAATTTACCCAAAACATAGAGTATTGACGTGGCTCTAATATTGTTGTTGGGTTTTACGTGGTCGGAGTAGGCAGCTGAAACAAAAAATTACTTAACCATAAACCCATAACCAGTAGATCCCATCAACATCTATGTAATGGGAAGGATGGTTTTAGCGAGTTATATTTGGTCCCGAGGTTTGCTCAGTGACTATACCTCACAACAAGTGTGGTCTTCAACCACCTGTCTTTAATGGTGTTTGTGCAGCTCTTGGTCTTGGTCTTGGCCTAGACTGCGGTTGAATGTCGTCCTCCTGAGCGGCAGAAGTCTCTTGTCTCTATAGAAAGTCCATATGGACTATCGAGAACTCTAGTCATCCTAAAGAATGGACTATAAGGAGTTGTCCCCTTCTGTTTGCGTACTAATCACCAATACACTCTCCCACAACCAGTTGTTTTTATACAGTTGTCTTTCCCTTGTTGTTCCTCCCTAGACGGGTAGAACTTACTTGGGCTTTCTTGGTTACCAAAACCAAAGAGGACAACAACTTTACAAAGCAACTGATGTTCTGAGTTGTGTCTCTGGAGAAGCCCCTTGTACCCCTCTATTTATAGTGGAGGGCAGGGTCAGGGTTCCCAGTCTGTGTGGGAGTAGAAGGGTCTAGAATTTCTATGAATAATTTGCACTGCGCCAAGAAAACCGATTGGTTCACTAGTGAACCGATCGGTTCACTTAGTGAACTGGGTGGTTTACAAGCTAGACCTTCTTGCAATTGACTTTCCTAATTTGTTTCTAATTAATGCAAAGATTAATTCTTGTCCCAATCAAATTGAACAAGTGAAATGGGAAACTTTTTCTCATGAACCGGGAAACCCAACACATGGTCATTTGGTCCAAGTGAACCGATCAGTTCACTAGAGTGAACCGGTCATCCCACTGACCATGAGTCGGGTGAACCATTTGGTTGGTAGTCCAGATTGTGTAGAACTCAGTCAATTCAGTTCTCAGTCAATCTAACCCTTTAATCAGTTGGTTCAACACTTGAACTTAATGATTCTGAGTCAAGTCTATTGATTGAATGTTTGATTGAGTAACTAAACACTTTAGTAATCAATCCAAACATCATTCATGGATAAACGTCTCTTCCAGGTGTATCCTATGTGTGTGACCCTATAGGTCCCATATCACAAGCAAAGATAGGTGTACAGTCGCACGTCAGTGCTACCAAAGTGAATGGAAAGTTGGAGAACAACCTTAAACCTACAGTCTGTGATTGGTGTTCCAGTGAATGTATAATTCCTTTGCCTATGATATCCTGAATGAACTCAAGGCATGGATTGTCATCCTTTCAACGTTCATTCATGTTTCTTGAACTACAGCAGATTGTCTAAGATATATGTGAACTCAATATCATATATTGATTCACATGTGCATGTGCATGCTATTCTCAGTCTTGCTTATCAAGTGGCCTGGACATCATACTCCCTTAGGAGGGACAAGTCCCATTTCTATCACTCATAGTCTATCTCATGTGTCAAAGCCACCCAATCATCACCTTTATAACAACCCATGTTTCAGGACTGTGTTTGATGATGTCAAAGTATACCCAATCACATTCGACGAGTGCAATGATTTCAGGTGTAAGAATCACAATCACCACCATCACTATGAGAGATGATTCTAACTACCATGTCATGGTTCCATGTGTCACTCTCATGGTGGGTCTGTCCGATACACTGTTCTCCAACATGTATTTATGTGCTTGGTTTGATATCATATATCATGACTAATGAGACATTGTCATCAACCAACACACACTCTAGTCTTGATATGTCATTGTTGTCTATCAACCTTCCACAATGACATCTGACTAGGGACATAACAAGAATGTACATACTCTTAGCATATGTATGATCTCATTGTTCAAGTTACGTACTTGAAGACATACGTCATTGAGTATTGTCATTCTTTAGACATTCATTCTGCTCCATCATTTATCTCATAATTGATTGAACTAGAATAAATTGGAATCTTACCTTTGAAATTTATCAAATCAATCATGATGTATGCCAATCCAATCATCATATGATTGGCTCTCAGGGCATGCATACCAACATTGGCTTTCTTCCTTATATGGTTGTCACTCCTCTGAATCAGAATGAAGGTTGGATATGACTCTAACCGGCTGAAGGCATATCAACCTCGAATACTTCAGAGTGTATAAGAGGTTGAGGAAGGAGCTTGGCACTCATCATGTTATTCTTAGTCTTTGATCTAGGTTGTAGGCAGATAGGCTAGTAAGGTAGTAGAAGGAGGTTGTGAGGGTGTGGTATGTGACATATTGTGTTGTAGGCCGGCAAAGGAGGAGGAACAATAGATATATAAGATGATAGAAAAAGCCTACTGTTCATCATCTTGTTGGTTGCAGGCAGAGGGATGATGATGCACTACGACATGGTGGTCAACAGGGGGTGGCATCACTCTGCAGTGTAGTTTCATTTGCATATACTAGACCTGTAATTATAGGCTCCTCCATAACTCTTGGAGGACTAGTTTCACATAATCGTCAGAATAAGAACTATGGGTTTAGGGTCATGGTAGGGTTTCTAGAGGGCTAGTGTGTTGTAAGGGATATCGGGTGATATTCATGGTGGCAGAGGAGGGAGTTTCATAGCCTGGCCATTAGACCCAACACATTGTGTAACGCCCCTCCAGGCACATATATACGTCAGTATAAGCAAATCCTATGTTCTCCGTAACATGGGTCACTTGACTTGGAGGAACATTACAAAATATGATATTCACAGGGGAAAAAACGAAACACCTTGCATTAAAATTGAACTTGATTCATACATTGTTTACAGTTGATTTCTTGAATTAAAACTAACTACCAAATATTATTTATACATGAAGTTATCTATAAGCATTATGATCTTCTATTGTAGATGACACCCCACCATGTATGTCTTTTGGAAACCTTGATCTATTCCTTAAGTTGACCTTTATATGGCACTTTCCTAGAAGTTTCCTTGTACCTGCGGGCATCGCGCCCCCAACCATGCATGCAATAAGAACCACGTTAGAGTAAGCGGTATTGAGTATTATTATAACAACATAATAACTTGGAAATAAGGAAAAACATGAAAATTATTGAATAATAGATTTGGATTCACTTAACTTAATCTTGGTGGTTGTAAAGCATCCTCAATAATTATGCACCAATGGTGCTCATAAGGCCCGTAGGCTCAACATTAATATGATGAGGATAAAGTAATACAACCCATTACATGATTTATCATTATCTTGGAATAATTAATCTTTACTTGGATTTCACATGAACATGACATGAATTCTTGAAATAAAGTTGAAGCATAAAACCTAATTAATATCTTTAGGGGATCTTTCATATAGTTCAGACTTAATATGAAACATATGGCTATGCATATAATTTATCTTGATCATCATAGTAATAGTAAGGCGATGAAACCAATATTAATACTCAAAGTGCATGAACCCACTTACCTCTCTCTCTTAGATAAGATATTAGTTGTTCTTCTTAGTTTGATGGAAGCCTATCACGTTCATGGGGTTAAGAAACCCTAATATCCCCTCTGAAGAAGACAACACCTCTAGAAGCTTGCTTACATCTCGAGGAGGAGATTCCAATCTCTAACGCCCACCTCACCGGTCAGAAGCGTTCCAGTGAACTCGACGTTTCTAGAAACACTAGGTGGAGCTGGGGACAATAATTGTAGGGTGATTGGGATGTTCAAAACTATCGGAACTCATTTCTGGGAGTTCGAGGATGGTGGAGAGGTATTTATATATGTGTGAGACGCCCCGGTGGGATCGGAGTCCCAACATTAGGGGGAAACAGGGGAGAGATAGAGTGGCTCTAGTAGATTGGGAATTCTAGGGCATGAAGTCCCGTCATGGTAGGGGTCAAACTACTTAGGAGGTTGTGGGGAGTGCGAGGAGAGGATCACCTCACTCTGAGGATAAGTGGAGAGGAAGATCGGAAGGGAGGAGGAGAAAAAAAGACTGTGGAGTCCAAGGTATGTGGGACTCGGGGACGGAGATAACTTCTGCACCTGCAGACGGATCCACATCTGCGAGTCTGACCCGGGCTGGGACACAAGGTCGTGTGACAATCATTAAGACCCAGGACCATAGGTTAGATGAAAAATATCATTGATATTTGATTAAAACTATATGAAACATATCCTAATTAGTTTAGATGGTCAAACCAAGTCAAAATGTCCTCAAAATTGAACCACAAATAAATTGGAAAGTCTAGAATCTCCCTATTAAATTAGATTTAGGTTTTGGCAACCATATGTCCATCAACCTCATAAAGGTCATTATCTCAAAGTTTAAGAATTAAAATGAATTATATTTCCTTAGTGAGTTCTATTTTGAATCAAAAATCGAATTATAATGTAAAAGCTCATTATATTTGGGTAACTTGCATCAATGATTAGGGTTTTGAAAAGAAAAGTTGAAAATTTACAATAAGGACCCTAAACTTATTTTATCTACAAATTTTGGATGTTATGTGATGGCTCGTGGTGCTGGAAGTAGGCACAAATAAGGAGAATAAGGAAGGGCGACTGCAAAAAGGAGGGGGCGAAAATAAATAAGTAGAAGAACAAAATGAATGTGGGGAGAAGATAAGTAGGAGGAAGAGACAGATGAGGAGGAGAGGAGGGGAGAAATAGATGGAAGAGGGGAGACGGTCATTGTCGATTAGGGATGGGGTGCCATTTGCGGTTTTAGAGAGAAGAAGGCACACATGAGTGTTACGGGGAAAAAGGGATGAAGGAAATGGCTATAGCATCAATGTACTAATTGCATATATTTGTGCATATTAGATTAGGATTTTCGACCACTTAATTGAGTAGTCAAATTAGGACAAAGTGAAGGTAATTGACCGAAAAGTGGCTAAAAATCGCAAAAATGAGAAGCACTTGTATAGTACTTAGCAACGATAGTTTGGCTCGATGCTCATTTTTTGTCACCTCGTGGCTCGCTTTCTTTCTCGGGCAATGTGTTATTCATTCTTCATGGCTAGTGTTAAAATTGACTGACGACCATTCTCTTGCTTGACTCACGTAATGCAAGTGCATGCATGCGATGGCCGCCATCGACCGGTTGCTATGGCTCTCTTTCGACTAAGGCTTAAAAGCCAATCTGTCCGAGGAACGTGAGAAGCGAGCATGCTCATTGCTTTCGGCTATGGGTGGACCATTATTCTTTCTATCAAACCGCTTTGTTCTATGTGGTCTTCTTCTTGTAAATGATTTTCTAGGTGTCTCTAATGATGGTTTGGTTAAGAAGATGACTACCAAGAGTGTCTTCTTCTTGTAAATGATTTTCAGTGTTATATGTGCTTGTTATCAGGATTCGTACTCTTTTGTTAGTTTCTTCTTTCTTGCTTGCTTCATGATATTTCTGATACCGTGGTTTCTTAATTCTCCGTGAACTCTCAATTCAAACCGCTTACGGCGGTGACTTGTTCTTTCTGCGAAGGGTAATGGTAACAAGCCCCTCTCTACCCTCTTTCTTTGAACTTTAATCATCCATACAAAACTTTCCCAAAGCTGCCATCGCCAATAAGACAAGAAACATGTACTTGAGCATGTCAATAATTGAAGTAAAGAGGGAGTCGGATCAAGTGGTAGTCCCTCCAACTGCGATTAATTAATTGAGAAGAAAAAAGTTGGATCTCTTGTGTACTCAACGTCGCTCACATTGGATGGGGACGGGCAGAGGGCAGCATTATTAGGCGAAAGAAAAGGCGAGATTTGGTAGCGCTACCAGAGAACAAGCAAACTTGTTAATACTATACAGTGTGTTCGACATTTCGATATTGAAAATGATCTCGTCACGCGCAGCACCCTCACGCGCGGGTGCTACGCACGACCAGGTAGTTTTGAGGGGGGTGGTTTGAGGTGTATGATGTGGCGTGTTTTAATTAGATGAGTAGGTGGATGTTATGTAATTGATAAATAAATTTATTTTGCTTATAACTTTTGAACCATGATAAAAAATTTAATGAAACAAAGACCATTGGATTCGTTATGAAAAATACATTCCAACAAGACTAATATTGATACATTTTAAACTAAAAAATACAAAAATGATATGAATAAGTGATGCGATGAGAGAGAAAATTGTTTTGTTTATAATTTCTAAACTGTGATAAATTTTTGAACAAAATAAAAGCATTAAATTTGTGATATAAAATGTATTCAAATAAGAGTAATGTTGATATACAAATGGCTGAAAACGCCTAAAAAGGTTAAATAGTGTCCAAAATGGCTAAATAGCGTCCAAAAATGGCCAAAATTATTGAGTGTCAAATCAACTTATTTGGGCGTCGTTATGTTATTTTTTATTGTCAATACCTTATTTGGATGTCATCTTTATACTTCTGGGTGTTAATGAACCATTGTGGGCGTTAATTAACCATCTTTGTGTGTCAATTCGTCATCTTTATATTTATGGGTGTCAATGAACTATTTTGGGCGTCAATTAACTATTTTGGGTATCAATAGTCATTTATAGGCGTCTTTATACTTTTGGGTATCAATGAACCATTTTGGGCATCAATTAACCATCTTTGGGTGTTGATTAGTCATTTTTGGGTGCCATTAAGTTGTTATTGGGTATGAAGTACCCTTATACCCTATTTAACGTATAAAACCGTATTTGGGTGTCATTAAGTTGTTCTTGGGTGTCGAACAGACCTATTTGGATGTCGTTATGTTGCTTTTATTGTCAATACCTTATTTGGGCGTCATCTTTATACTTCTGGGTGTCAATGAACTATTTTGAGCGTCAATTAATTATCTTTGGGTGTCAATAGTCATTTATGAGTGTCATAGCATCTAAAAATGACTAAATAGTGCTCAAAAATGGCAAAATAGCGTCTAAAAATTTTTGTTTGTCAATACCATAGTTGGGTGCCATCTTTATATTTCTGAGTGTCAATGAACCATTTTGGATGTCAATTAACCATTTTTGGATATTAATAGTCATTTATGGGTGCCCTTATGTTGTTTTTTTTTTGGAAAATTGGGTAAATATATTCCAAAAACCCCCTAAAATGGGACAAAGTTACAAATCACACCCTCACGTGTGACTACAACCTACTAAGAACTGGTTACAACAGATCCCAATTCCTAGCAATAATAGGAGGAATATCAAGATATGATTTAAAAGCAAAATACATTCCCTTGATCTCTAAAGCTAGACGGTTGAAGATGACCACAAAGTCGGAAGCGCCACCATTATGAAGTTGTTTATTACGCTCCTCCCAAATGAAGTGGACAGCACCAGTAATGGCCCAAAGCTCGATAGTTCTTGATTGTTTGGACATGTTGTCGAGGTCCATAAGGCAGCCATGTAAAGAATAAGAAGATCTGATATTGAATTTGAGTTGAGAACGACCCCATATGTATTTCCAGAATTTACAGTCCTCAAATAAGTGTGCAGTGGAATCATTGTGTTGGCCACAAAGTAAACAAGCAGGAATAGGAGTCCCTGACCAAGAGTTAATCTTTTTAAAGGTAGGAAGGACGTTGGCAAGAGCTCTAAAAGAAGTGAGGCTCCATCTAGGATAGTGCTTAGACATCCAAAGATTCTCAAAGGACTTGTCAGTAGGACGCTTTTGCCTTGTATTATCCCATAGGTCACTACCCGCCCACATGGAGAAGGAGGGCCAAAGAGAGACTAAATGCCTATGACAAGTAGAGGCTTTATTGGAAGCAGCAACTAGGGAAGACCCATACCTCCAAGACATCCAAGTGCTCCATATGCATTGTTTCTGATTGAACTTCTCAATTCGACGTAGAGTATGATAGTCAGCAAGTTCATCTAATCTTTTAAGACCAATACCTCCTTCACCATAAGGATAGGCCAGTCATGACCAGCAGGAGGGGTGCACCGAGCTACCCCACAGGAAGTCGGAGAGAAGCAGTTCCATATGATATAGGATAGTTGGAGGTATGTCTCCCATACGTAACCAGTAGCTAATCAAACTCATGGCACAGTGCTTAATGAGGACAAGGCGTCCTGCCATTGAGATTTTAGATCCAGGCCATCTCTGTATCATGTCTCTAAGTTTGTCTAGGCATTCATGAAAGTGACGTCTCCTGAGATTGCCGCCAACCAAAGGAAATCCAAGATATTTTGTGGGCCAAGTGCCTTGTTGAATACCCAAGCAACTGAGTAGAGCATCCTTATTACGGCAAGAAGTAGATAGGAAGATATGTGTTGAAAAACACTAGAGGGGGGTGAATAGAGTTTTAAAGTTATTTTAACAATTATTTAACTCAAACAACCAACCACAAGAATATTGGACAAGGGGACAAGGATTTAGAGTGGTTCCTACCTTAGCAAATACTAAGGTAGTCAGTCCACTACCCGGTCGCTTACCCAACCGGGATTTGGAAAGAATTTAATTTTATTACCTTGCAAGGACTTTACATAAAATTACAATTCTTTCCCTAAACCCTTCAAGTAGCCTTCACCTTGAAGTAATTGCACCAACCTTGAAGCAGCCTTCACCTAGAAGTAATTGCACCAACCTTGAAGCAGCCTTCCTCCTGAAGTAGCTTCCCGTTGCAATAACCTTCTTGAAGTAGCTTCCCGTTGCAATAGCCTTCTTGAAGTAGCTTGAAGTCCACCTTCTCCTCCCAGAAGAACCTTCTCCAATCCGCAGCCTCCAACCCTAGGAGTAGCAAGGAGAATACAAAGAATAAAAGGAACAAGAAGGAAAATGGAAATTACAACTTATCCTTTGAAGCACAAGGCTTGATTTGCCTATATCAAGCGTATTGATCTTCTAACCAATGAGTGTAGAAGTGTAAGTGCTGTGGAAAGGAGATGCTAGCCTATAGGACACGAAATTTGAGCAATGGGAATGAATGACCAATGTTGGAATTGCTCTATTGCTCAAAATAGATTGCCAATGAGTATTCAAGCTCAAGTATAGCAAAAGTGTAGCTTAGATGTATTTAGGTGTCCTAAGGCATGTCCTATTTATAGGAATGGCCTACAAGTGCTTAAGAACATTCTAAACACTTTCTAGGGGGTTCTAAGTGCTTAACTAGCCTTTAGGTATAAGTTAGTTGCATTAGTAACGGCTAGTTACTTTATTCTGCAGTTGTTGTCAGAGTCCATCTCGGTCGAGAAATTGTCGACCGAGATACCTACTCGGTCGAAGTTTTGTCGACCGACAGGCTCTCTGGATCAAGTGTTAGCAACGTTCATTTCCAACTGTCAACTACCTTATCTGCTGTGTCTAACGGCTACTTGGGTCTTTCTTGGTCGAGAAGTTTGTCACCCGAGAGTGTCTCGGTCGAGGAGTTTGTCGGCCGAGATTGACCCTGTTTCAATCTTTCAATTAAGGCACTAAGTGTGTGTATGAGTGTGCATATGTGACACTATTGAAGGGGATGACCTATCTAGGTGTGGTGATTGGCTAGGGAAGATCTAACGCTTGATTTACATGAAGTCTAAGTACTTGTACATTATATATTTGTACAAGTTTACAATTGATTACATTTCATGACATTTACAATCATTCAAGCATATAGATTCCCTAGAGCTTTGTCATCCACCTCATTCCTGCAACACTCAAGTAGCACGTTAGATTAACAAGAATGAAATGTTTGTCATCATCGAAACAAAGGGATTTATCATAATGTCCAATTTATCCAACAATCTCCCCCTTTTTGAAGATGACAAACATTTCCTAAATATGAAATAAGGAAAGATAAAGCATGTGAGTTTCATACCTGAGGATTAGCTTTTGTAGCCATTCTTGTTTTGCAAGTAAGTGTTGGCTAAGATGTTATGAAACTCATTTACTCATTTATATTTTTTATTTTATATTCTTTCTCCCCCTTTGTCATTTCAAAAAGATATCCAAGTTGAATATTCTATATTTCTTCTCCCCCTTAATTTTATACTATGCTCCCCCTTAGATAGATATTCTATTAGGAACATGGATTTAATATCATTTTTGTCTAATTTAGCCACAATTTGTTTCTCAATCATTTGCAAAGGATGTTAAGCCTTGAAATGATATGAGATCCTGTTAGGTTCATGACATATGTATTGATTTCTCACCCATTTTACAAGGGATGTTAAACCCTGAAAATGAAATGAGAATCCTTTAATCTTACAGTACATAAAGATGTCTCTAACCAAATGTACGGGATGTTAAGCCCTGATTTGTTTAGAGAATTCCTTTAAGAACATGATATATCATTTTTATGAAATTTGTAGATTTCTTCATAACCAAGAGTCAAAATACTAAGGTCATAACTAGCTTCAAATGATGTTTACCATGTTTTTGTAAGCTTCTTAATCAAATAATCAAATTTGTTTTATGAGATCCCCCTTAATCTTACAATTTAAAGCAATTTAAAGCTTCTAAGGTCACATAAGATTTTAAATTTTGATTTTGACCTTTATCAAAAGTATACTAAGATTAAGTACAATAAAATGATGTCCAAATAAGCATTTTGTCAAGGCTTATTTTAGGTCGACCTTGACTTTGACCATAGCGCCCCTTGGTCAAATTTTATTTCAACCAAGAGGCAAATGTTGCAGATTGCACATTTGAACATTCAAATATTAAGTATAATTCCTATAGGTAGCTTAAAGAGATATCAATTCTTTGAGTGAAACTTATTATGAATGATGTCCCTTAATATCAAGTCCTATTTCTTTTTGTGATCTTGTGTTCAGATTAATCATGTGATTCTTCAAGAAAATATATACTCTTGAAAGCAAGATTAATGTCTCAAGTTCTTAAAATACCAATAGAGAAATTTTATCTTATGTGTTAATAAGCATTGACATTCTTGTTCTAAAGCAACATGTGAAATAGTGAACACATATGTATGATGATAGAACATTTGAATCATGAAATTCAATACAATGTTGCTATGTAGATATGTCAAGGAATACTTAGAGTAAACCATGAAAACAATAATTTTCCTTGACTAAAGAAAATATGATTCATAACATAGATGAAAATATTCTCATATAAGTGTTCAAGATAATTGTTCATGCCTAACCAGCTTTTTCAACAAACAGTCTTCTTATAGCACAATTTTCATAAATATCTATCTTAACTTATGATGGAAAACTTTAATATATTGTGTTCCAAGAATGATTTCCAGAATTTATTCTTATTTTGCATGTAAAACAACAAATAGATAGCCACTTGATCAATCAAAAAGAATTATTCCGCAATTTTACTGCAGACTAAAATCATTGACCTGCTCGGTCGAAGATTTCTCGATCGACTGACTGCTCGGTCGAAGATTTCTCGACCGATCAGGTTTCTGTATTGTTTTCAAAACTATTTATTGATTCCAAGTAAAATAAGATTATGTAAGTTAGAGCTCGATTGTGTTGAGATATGACATTTGTATATCAAGAATCAGTTTAGGTCAAATCTCAACTAGTTAAATTTAAGCTTCTAAGTTTTAGGAATCCAAGCTAAATCATCATTCTTTTTCTTATATGGGCATGAGAATGAATAATGTCCAAGACGCATGCAATAATGACAACTGATAGAGTCAACTTCATTTCTCTTTCTAGGAATTGTGTTCCTAGGTACAAACATAATCTTAGTCTTGGATGCTTTAGCTCTTTTGGGTTTATTTCTCTTTGGATCATATCCTAATCCTCTTCTTTCATTATAACTAGAGGAAATTTTCAGAATATTTTCAAGCATGTCATTTCCTCTTAACTCATTTACATTTCTTTGTAACTTAGCAATATCATCTATCTTCTTGTTTATATCTTTCTTTGCTTGATCTAAATCAGATACTAGAGAGTTTCTTTCTTTGACAACCTCATCATAATCTAAGTGTGAACATAGAACATGTTGTTTCTGAAGATCATTCACTTGAGTTTGCAAATTTAACTTTTCTACAGAAAGAAGATTGCAATTAGCTTCTACCGATTTTAACTTAAGATCATAATCTTCATTTTCCTTTTTGAGATTTTCATTTTCAGATGCAAGAGCAAGAAGTTTAACATTTAAATCATTATTTTCTTTATTTGATTTCTTAAGTTTCTTCTTGCACTCAATATATTTCTCATGAGTATCTTGAAGACTAGCAATTAGATCTTCTTTTGGTAGATCAAAAAGACTTACCTCTTCTTCTTCTTCTTCATTTGTTGTAGCAATGAGGCATTCTACCTCTTCTTTTCCATCATCACTATCATCACTTGAATCATCCCATGCGGCTTTATATACGCTTTCTTTCTTTTTGTGAGATGATTTCTTCCCTTTCTTGAGTTTTGGACAATCACCTTTCATGTGTCCCTTTTTACCACATTCAAAGAACCTGGAAGATGAAACACTAGAAGTTTTATTAGTTTTAAAACTTTTATATTGATTACCATTTACAATGAGAGTTTCTTCTTCATTATCATCTTCACTTGTGTCATGATTGTCCTTGGTTGATGCTTTGAATGCAATGTCCTTCTTTTTCCCTTGTTGACGTTCACGTTCTCTTCTTTCTTCCTCTTCTAAAGTTGCCTCATGAGCTTCTAGATTGCCAATGAGTTGCTCCATTTTCAGTTTAGTGAGATCATTAGCTTCTTCAATGGCTGTCACCTTGGGCTTGTATTTGGGAGGAAGTGATCGAAGTACCTTTGACACCTGATCTTCTTCAAGAACAGTTTTTCCTAAGGCATTCAAACCATTAACCATAGAAGAGAATTTTGCAAACATTTCACTAATGGATTCATTTGGATCCATACAAAAGTGTTCAAACTTCTGTTTAAGCATACTAATCTTAGAATTCTTAACTTGAACCGTACCTTCATAAGTTATGGACAGTCTATGCCAAATGTCATAGGCTGTGTCACAGTTTGATATTCTATTAAATTCTCCTACTGAAATTGAACAATATAAAATGCTTACAGGTTTGGCATTCATTTGAGCCGACTTTACCGTATTTGCATCCCACTCTGCATATTGCGTTTGAGGAAGCTCGTATGGGGTTGACACCATCCTCCATAAGTCCCAACTTATGCCTTGAAAGTAGAACTGCATCCTTCTCTTCCAATATGTGTAGTTTGTTCCATCAAACAATGGAGGCCTAGCAACAAATGTCCCTTCAAGATTAAGGTTGTTGAGCACCCCGTCACCCATTCTTCAAGACCTTGTTAGGGTTCCTTGAAGCCTGCTCTGATACCAATTGAAAAACACTAGAGGGGGGGTGAATAGAGTTTTAAAGTTATTTTAACAATTATTTAACTCAAACAACCAACCACAAGAATATTGGACAAGGGGACAAGGATTTAGAGTGGTTCCTACCTTAGCAAATACTAAGGTAGTCAGTCCACTACCCGCTCGCTTACCCAACCGAGATTTGTAAAGAATTTAATTTTATTACCTTGCAAGGACTTTACATAAAATTACAATTCTTTCCCTAAACCCTTCAAGCAGCCTTCACCTTGAAGTAATTGCACCAACCTTGAAGCAACCTTCACCTAGAAGTAATTGCACCAACCTTAAAGCAGCCTTCCTCCTGAAGTAGCTTCCCGTTGCAATAGCCTTCTTGAAGTAGCTTCCCGTTGCAATAGCCTTCTTGAAGTAGCTTGAAGTCCACCTTCTCCTCCGAGAAGAACCTTCTCCAATCCGCAGCCTCCAACCCTAGGAGTAGCAAGGAGAATACAAAGAATAAAAGGAACAAGAAGGAAAATGGAAATTACAACTTATCCTTTGAAGCACAAGGCTTGATTTGCCTATATCAAGCGTATTGATCTTCTAACCAATGAGTGTAGAAGTGTAAGTGATGTGGAAAGGAGATGCTAGCCTATAGGACACGAAATTTGAGCAATGGGAATGAATGGTCAATGTTGGAATTGCTCTATTGCTCAAAACAGATTGCCAATGAGTATTCAAGCTCAAGTATAGCACAAGTGTAGCTTAGATGTATTTAGGTGTCCTAAGGCATGTCCTATTTATAGGAATGGCCTACAAGTACTTAAGGACGTTCTAAACACTTTCTAGGGGGTTCTAAGTGCTTAACTAGCCGTTAGGTATAAGTTAGTTGCATTAGTAACGGCTAGTTACTTTATTCTACAGTTGTTGTCAAAGTCCATCTCGGTCGAGAAATTGTCGACCGAGATACCTACTCGGTCGAAGTTTTGTCGACCGACAGGCTCTCTGGATCAAGTGTTAGCAACGTTCATTTCCAACTATCAACTACCTTGTCTGCTGTGTCTAACGGCTACTTGGGTCTTTCTCGGTCGAGAAGTTTGTCGACCGAGAGTGTCTCGGTCGAGGAGTTTGTTGACCGAGATTGACCCTGTTTCAATCTTTCAATTAAGGCACTAAGTGTGTGTATGAGTGTGCATATGTGACACTATTGAAGGGGATGACCTATCTAGGTGTGGTGATTGGCTAGGGAAGATCTAACGCTTGATTTACATGAAGTCTAAGTACTTGTACATTATATATTTGTACAAGTTTACAATTGATTACATTTCATGACATTTACAATCATTCAAGCATATAGATTCCCTAGAGCTTTGTCATTCACCTCATTCCTACAACACTCAAGTAGCACGTTAGATTAACAAGAATGAAATGTTTGTCATCATCGAAACAAAGGGATTTATCATAATGTCCAATTTATCCAACATGTGTTTTATTAGGATCGCACTTCATACCAGAGACAATACCGAACTCAAGCAGAAGTTTTTTGAGATTGGTAAGACTACGTAGCCGACCCTCGGTGAAGGTAAGAACATCATCTGCAAACAGGAGATGGCTAAGCGCCCTGGTCCCACTGATAGGATAGCTCCGTATGAGTTTGTTATCATATGACACCTCAAGACATCTGATGAATCCTTCCATAGCAAGAGTAAATAGAAGGGGTGATAAGGGATCACCTTGATGTAAACCATTGGAACTTTTGAAGAAGCCAACCGAAGATCCATTAAGCAAGAGGGAGAAGGATGGAGTCTCCACACATTGTTTAGGGATGGAGATAAACTTCACACTAAACCCAAGGCCAGAAAGACAATCCCATAAATAGGACCAACGAATAGAATCAAAAGCCTTAGTGATATCCAGTTTAATGCAGGCTGCCGGAGGACTGGATTTCCGATTAAATTTAAGTGTGAATTCAGCCGCTAGGAGAGAGCAATCCTCAATTTTCCTGCCTTTGACAAAAGCACATTGGTAGGGAGAAATGATGTTCGGCAGAAGAGTAGCTAGCCTCTTTGAAATGACTTTAGTAATAATTTTATAGAGCATCGAGCAACAAGATATATGCCTAAAGTTAGCTGGGGATGAGTCAATGTCCTTCTTAGGAATAAGAGCAAGAAACACATGGTTGACCTGTCTAACCATGTTACCCCCTCAAAGATCCATTGGACAACCTTAAGAAGATCATCACATATAAGATTCCAATTTTCCCTGTAGAAATAACCATTGAAGCCATCCAGACCCGGGCTTTTATGAGGCCCTATGCTCCAAACATCATCACGAACCTCCAACAAACTCGGAGAAGAGCATAGCATAGTGTTATCATTCCCAGATACAAGTGGAGTCCATTCTAGAATACAGGAGGAGCTAGATGTAACATGAGACTGATTATATAGTTTCTCAAAGAATTGCACAGTGTCATCCACAATAACATCATTATCATGCAGAAGATTGCCATTAGAATCAAAAAGTTTAGTAATGGAATTAATAGCATCCCTTCTCTTAACAATGGTGTGATAGACTTTAGTATTCCTGTCACCATTAGAAAGCCACTCCATCCTACTACGTTGCCAGAAATAAACTTCCTCAGCCTTAAGTAGCATTTCCAAACTCTCAAGAGTTTGTTTCTCATCATGGATGAGTTTAGTATCAAGAGGGCATCGTCGTAACACAATAGAGATGTCATCAAGCTCGATTCTTTCTCTAGCAATGAGGTTCTTTAGATTAACATAGCATTTTGACCAGGGCTTCAACTTGTCCTTGACATTCTTGAGTTTGTGACAAAATTAAAAGAGAGGATTACCAATAATCTTAGTGGCCCAAGCTTCTTTAATAATGTCACGACAGCCTTTCCATTCCAACCAGAAATTGAGAAATATGAACGGCTTCTTCTTAAAAGAGATATGCCTCATATTGATGTTTAAAGCACAATGATCAGAATAGTTGCAAGTGATGAACTTAGTCTTTAAACCAGGAAATAAGGATAGCCAATCATTATTAACAAAAGCTCTGTCAAGTTTACAAGCAACCCTTTTAGCAACACCTTGTTTATTATGCCAAGTATAAACCTCCTTACCAATGACAGGTAGTTCGGTGAGACCAACATTATCTAGAGCAGTGTTGAAGGAGCTAAGAATGGAAGAAGGAACCTCCCGACCACCCGCCTTTTCTTCTTGCTTCCTAATATTATTGAAGTCACCAGTGATGAGCCAAGCACTGTCAATGCTAGTAGATATCTGCTCCAAGGCTGTCCATAGCGTAGAGCGTTCAGTCACAGAGTTCCTTGCATAGACACTTGTAATATGAGTGATAAGACCACCTTTATTGATGCATTTCATTGTGATTTGTTGATCATCCATGTCAATTATCGAAGTAGTCCAACAATTAGGACTCCACCCAATGAAAACACGCCCATTAGGATCATGAAGATGATTAGAAACCCAAAGCCAACCTTTAGGAAACATACGATCAACAGTATGAGACATATAGGATTTGATTTTGGATTCAACAAGAATAGCCATAGTTGATTTGTTCTCAAGTATGGTTCTCCTCACTTCCTTCTTTTTACGTGGCTTCCCCGAGCCACAAACGTTGGTCATGAGAAAGGTCATTAATGACCTCTAAAGGCAGATCGGGTCTTTCGAGACCCCTCACCTTTGGACGTCTTAGAAGTCTTTGTGGACGAAGAAGAAGAAGTTCCAGTGGAAGGCTTAGCAGCAGCAGAATCAATAGCACTATCATGCAAGTCAGCATCATTAGTCGTATAATATGATCTGTTAGGAGACATAGCAGTGGCTTCTATACCATTCACTGGACACTGCTGCGAAGCAGCACTCATGCAACCATCAGCTCGTGAGTTAGCAGTCGCCCCGTTGGTGCCAGCCGTGTCCGCGATCGTCTCATGTCCACCTGTTGTCGAGGCAGCAATACCCACACCCGCAGTCGATGGATCAATCGTGTTCTTAGCTGCACCATCAGCAGCCATGCCATGGGCACTGCCCGTCGCGGCAACACCAACAGAAGGAGAAGTAGCAACCCTAGCAGTCGTTTCATCACTGCCAACCGCTGAACCAGAAGTGCCACCACCATCCGTAGTACAATGATCTGTGTCAGCACCAACTAAACTGCCACCTTCGTTAATTTCTCCATCTTCCAAGGAGGTTGTTTCATCGACAGCCACCGCTTTGCCTTTCTTCCCCACAACTTTCCATGCTTGCTTAGGTTGAGGGGACATGTTCATCCGTTATAACAATCGGATTGTTTGGGCAATCAGAACCATCGTGACCAAAGATCTTGCAGTCGGTGCATCTTTTTGGTATGTACTCATATTGGATCTTCACCGCCATCGGGTCGCATTTTGGCATGTTGACCCAAACCTCCTGGGGCGGTTCCTCATGAGCTTCAAGCTCCACCAGAGCACGAGCTTCACCAAGGGATTCTTTGCCTAGCGATTTGTAGTCAATCTTGAGAAGTTTCCCAACACCACTAGCGACAATACCAACAGCCCTAGGGGACCATTTACGACCCATGCTAGGGATGTTGATCCAGACCGATATATTGCTGAAGAGATCTTTCTTTAGGTCATCACCGGTCTTGTAATCTTTAACGATCACCAAACGATTATCGAACCAGCGAGGGCCACTATTGATGATGTTCTTCTTATCCTCAGCCGAGTTGAAGCGGAGAAGAAAGAACTTGTTTGGTTTAGAGAACAAGTCAAAGTCGCCTTTAGGTTTCCATACGCGATGAATCCAAGCAAGAAGATGGAAGTAATATGGACGCTTGCCCATCACGTACAAGATAGCTGTGTGTTCCCAACATCTCTCCATGGCCTCGTAGGTAGGATCATCAATGGTGATGAACCTTTTGCCATCAACCTTCACCGGAGGATTAAAGTGGAGTTTTTCAGTCCCTGTCTCGCCAGCCAGAACCTGGTCCGAGGCCTTCCTCGGTTGGCCGCACATCGTCACAGAGCCAGGCGGCGGCGACCCTATGGCAGGCTGCTCGTTCGTCGCCGTAGAAGAGGGCCCAGGAGGCTCCTCAGTAGCCATGGTGCCGGAGAGAGGGGGAGGACGCCCCCCTCCGGGGGGATGGGAGGAGCGCACCTCGGGTCGCCCTGGCCTCGCAGTCGGCAACGCTAGCCCTAGGCGCAGCGCACATTCTTTTTCCCTTATGTTGTTTTTGATTGTGAATTACCTTAAGTGTTTGGTTGTCAATTACATTAGATGTGATTTAGCACTTACAATATTTACTTGGACGTCATTTTTATACTTTGGATGTCAATGAACCATCTTTGAGTGTCAATTAACCTATATATATTATTTTTATATTTTTTTCTCAAAAATATGTCAACATTAGTTTTGTTGGATTTATTTTTCGTAGCGAATCTAATAATTTTTGTTTCATTAAAATTATAAGCGAAACAAATTTATTTATCTATTACATAATTTCAAAAAATATCAGCAAATCACAATCCATGCAGTTTTGGAAGCCAGTTTTGGACGCGCGTGAGCGTGCCCAAAACTTAACCCTTTCGATATTGAGAAAGAGTGGATCATTTTCACCACATCGGCTAACGAAATGGACGACTCATGTTCGTTTGACTGCTGTTGGCACCTGTAGTTGCTGTTACTAGTTAATTAGTACATGCTTCGATCTGCCTCGATGCATTCATTAAGCAAGGCGAAAGGCGTGCTGTCACGCTCACCAGTACCATCTCTCCCTTTTGAGAATACGACAGAGCAACCCCGAAACGAGCCCATGGCATGGTAAGTACATCTCAAGCCCTGTGGATTGCAATCAAGCTAAGCTCCCAGAATCCTTTCCCGGATACAGTGGGTGTCAGGGCGAGTGCGGCGACGGGCTGACTGCAAGCCTAGAGTTGTGGTTTGTTGATCGGCGGCGGCACGGCGGTCCCTCCCGGCACCATCCACGGTGGGGCACATTTGCGCGCGAACCACTGAAGATGACTGGTGGCATAAGTACGCGCCGGCCGCCTGTGACTGGGGTCATGGATAGTCAAAAATCAACTTACGTAACGGACGGACAGGAAAAAGGTGGGGACGAGTGAATTGGGAGGACTGGACTGGGTCATCATCGGCAGGCGCCGGCATTGTTGCTCTGTTTCTTTGAACCTGTACGGTCATGGTCATGTTGTTCGAGATAATGCATGTCTGCTATGTTTAGCTGTGAATTGAGTGAAGAGAAACAAAATCCAACTATGGGCAGGAGGAGAAGAGGAAATCCAAATGGTATCCCATCCTCTCTCAGAACTGCCGAGTAGCGTAGTAAGTATTTTAAAATGGAGGCACTAGTCAGGGAAACTTATTTTATTCACGATGTTTTTAGTGGAAAGCTAATTTAAACCAAATGTTTGTAAAACCGGTAGGGTTATGCTGAAGTACGCCTAGCTTAGTGTCACCATGGCACACGCATGACTCTGTGAACCCAATTTCATGTGACCTAAAAAAAACATGGTTCTCTATCTTAGTGTTGATACAATTCGTGTTTATTTTGGATTTAGACAGAGAAATTCAATAAGGTTCAATCGGCTTCATGTTTCAGTTTTCATAATTTGGGTTGGTCCTAAGTTCGACAAATATGAGACCAATTTTGCTAGAGTTATATACGTAAAATTACGCGGAACTAGAGTTTTGAGACACGAGGCCTATAGGCTGATAAAGTTTGAATTTGGGTTCGGTTCCAATTCTATATTAAACAAACTTGGTCGGTTTTGGAATCTTGTTAACAATTTAGGTCAGTTTTGAACTTGGACATAGTGATCGAAATCAGGATCAGGTTCGGTTGTCAGTTTGCTGTCAGAATCCAATTAGCCTCCTTCCACCTATAACTAATCCGAGCTCGAGGATTCTGAAATCGTTAACCTACCTTATGTGTTCAATTTTGATAAATTTGGATCAATTCTAGATTGCTTGAAATCCAAGTGTAGGTTAATCACGGTTTCTAAATGTTACAATTTGGTAATTTTGAATCGAACAGGCTAACTGTATCGTGGTCCAATTCGAGTCCGCATTTGGTCAGTCTTTTCTATTCCGAAACTACCACAAAGCCTATGGACTGGACTCTTTAATTACCGTTCTAGTCAAAAGACTCAGGACACGATTTATAATTTTTTTATTATCAAAACAGCAGTTAATCTAACCTAATGTCTTATCTCAACGTAAACTTTTTAGATGAGGCGCATGCCTCACCGTGTCTTTGAATTACTCCTCCTGTCTCTTTCTTCGCATATCGTCATTTTAATGGACTCACCTGTTAATTGACACAGTCACACTCAAACTCTCGTACCATTTGGTAATCACCATCCGAAGGTATTAGTTTCGGGTTTCGTTAAACTTTGTTGTGATGAGACTATTTGAAAGGACTTAGACCAGAGCAACTAAAGCAGTCTATACAAAATCTAGACCACTTTTAGGCATACTATGGCTTTGGGGTATTTGTCAACAAGCGTTCGTGAAGGAAAGCATCCGTTGAGTAGAAAACATTACATATGAGGAGGTTTGATCTTTTTTTTTTCCTAATTCACAAAGCCTATCATGCTTAAAAGAGTGTAATAAAAAATATAAACGTCCCAATTAGATGGGAAAATGAGTACATAGTGCTAATATGAGTACATTCAAATAAGAATTATGTACAAGTCATTATGCTAGCTGAGCTAAGTCTACATATGAGCATTACAGTGGGTCGGCATGATCTGAATGGTGTCCCGACCCACATAATCTGACCCAGACATGATCCGTATGATTTACATGGCTGTACCGGGTCTAAATTTTGATCAAGTTTTTACATGGGCCGGGTCAAGCTCAAGATAAACCCAACCCCAAAAGCATGGATAACCTAATTAATCACATATACATATATAACCGGATATTTATATGTAATATACTAAAACTTTCAGAATTACATTTTACTTAGAATATGTTTAGTCTGTTATATTTATAAGACCAAAGAACGATGGATTAGAATATATCTAAGTTATATGCATCTATTTTATATTTAGCGTGTTTATAATAATCTACAATATAATATACTCTTTGGGATTGGATGTCTACCATCAAAGGTATTTCCAAAATCATCTCGATAGGGACATTGCTAAACTATTCATTGGAAAATAAGTGTATATTTTCTAATGAAAAATAAAGAGCACATTCTCCATCAATGGTTGGATGGTTTTAAATTACATCTCATAAATAAATGTCATATTACTTGACTTTGGGACGTATTTAATCTAGATGATATCCGTTCATTCATTTGATTATATAACAAGTTGTAAGTGTATTCTTTTACTGATGATGTGTATAGATTACATGCACATATTGGTACTCATTTTTAAAACTATATTAACAAATTTGTGCTATGTATATATTGGAAACATCTTCATTTTCCTATATTATCTTGACCAGTCCAAACCTGACCCAAACTCCAACTCTGATTATGTGGGCCTGGCATGGGTCAAGTTTTTTAAACATTATCTGAGCCTGAATCCAGCCCGCAACCAGTGTAAAAATATGAGTTTAAACATAGGCTCGCCATAATACAGAGAGACCCAACCCAATACCCATCTCTAATTAAGTCTACTAAATTCATAATAATAAAATAAAATGAAAAGTAATAAAAGAGAAGAGTCCATTCTGCTTAGGTGAATCAAGTAAAAAGTCACGAGTTCATCGATGAACAAGTCCAACAAATAAAAGGATTGAGAGGAAAAGAGTCAATTGTTCTCCTACGAGTTAAACAAATCATGGGAGTGCAGGTCATCATGTTGGTTGAGTTAAGTCGGCTAAAAATCATAAAAATTAATATATAAAATAGTGAAGGAGAAGAATCCATCGTGCTTATGTGAATCAAATAAAAAACTATAAATGTGTCAATGGACAGGTCCAGTAAACAACAAGATTGAGGGGAGGAGAACAGTTTGTTGTTATCATGCGAGTTAGATATATGAAATAAACAAAGTATAATGAACAAACAAGCTATAATCAATGACACAAATATGTTGAATGATTAAACCTCTATTTTGTAAAGAACATGGAGACTATTTGTACAGTATGTGTACTTTATTAAGGTGATGGTATATGATTTCTTGATTTTATCAGAATAAAATGTAAAAATGATATATTTTGACTAAAATAATTACGTAAATGATTTAGTTTACAACTTATTTCAAGAATGACCTACTTTCATGTGGGAAGAGAGAGAATTGAGGGCCATACAAAGCCCTTAAAAACGACATTATATTTGACGTCATGGTCATGGTCATGTTGTTCGAGATAATGCATGTCTGCTATGTTTAGCTGTGAATTGAGTGAAGAGAAACAAAATCCAACTATGGGTAGGAGGAGAAGAGGAAATCCAAATGGTATCCCATCCTCTCTCAGAACTGCCGAGTAGCGTAGTAAGTATTTTAAAATGGAGGCACTAGTCAGGGAAACTTATTTTATTCACGATGTTTTCAGTGGAAAGCTAATTTAAACCCAATGTTTGTAAAACCGGTAGGGTTATGCTGAAGTACGCCTAGCTTAGTGTCATCATGGCACACGCATGACTCTGTGAACCCAATTTCATGTGACCTAAAAAAAAACATGGTTCTCTATCTTAGTGTTGATACAATTCGTGTTTATTTTGGATTTAGACAGAGAAATTCAATAAGGTTCAATCGGCTTCATGTTTCAGTTTTCATAATTTGGGTTGGTCCTAAGTTCGACAAATATGAGACCAATTTTGCTAGAGTTATACACGTAAAATTACGTGGAACTAGAATTTTGAGACACGAGGCCTATAGGCTGATAAAGTTTGAATTTGGGTTCGGTTACAATCCTATATTGAACAAACTTGGTCGGTTTTGGAATCTTGTTAAGAATTTAGGTCAGTTTTGAACTTGGACATAGTGATCGAAATCAGGATCAGGTTCGGTTGTCAGTTTGCGGTCAGAATCCAATTAGCCTCCTTCCACCTAGACGAGGATTCTGAAATCCTTAACCTACCTTATGTGTTCAATTTTGATAAATTTGGATCAATTCTGGATTGCTTGAAATCCAAGTGTAGGTTAATCACGGTTTCTAAATGTTACAATTTGGTAATTTTGAATCCAACAGGCTAACTGTATCGCGGTCCAATTTGAGTCCGCATTTGGTCAGTCTTTTCTATTCCGAAACTACCACAAAGCCTATGGACTGGACTCGTTAATTACCGTTCTAGTCAAAAGACTCAGGACACGATTTATAAATTTTTTATTTATCAAAACAGCACTTAATCTAACCTAATGTCTTATCTCAACATAAACTTTTTAGAGGAGGTGCATGCCTCACCGTGTCTTTGAATTACTCCACCTGTCGCTTTCTTCGCATATCGTCGTTTTAATGGACTCACCTGTTAATTGACACAGTCACACTCAAACTCTTGAACCATTTGGTAATCACCATCCGAAGGTATTAGTTTCGTGTTTCGTTAAGACTTTGCTGTGATGAGACGATTTGAAAGGACTTAGACCAGAGCAACTAAAGCAGTCTATACAAAATCTAGACCACTTTTAGGCATACTATGGCTTTGGGGTATTTATCAACAAGCGTTCGTGAAGGAAAGCATCCGTTGAGTAGAAAACATTACATATGAGGAGGTTTGATCTTTTTTTTTCCTAATTCACAAGCCTATCCTGCTTAAAAGAGCGTAATAAAAAATATAAACGTCCCAATTAGATGGGAACATGAGTACATAGTGCTAATATGAGTACATTCAAATAAGAATTATGTACGAGTCATTATGCTAGCTGAGCTAAGTCTACATATGAGCATTACAGTGGGTCGGCATGATCTGAATCGTGTCTCGACCCATATAATCTGACCTAGACATGATCTGTATGATTTACATGGTTGTACCGGGTCTAACATTTTGATCAAGTTTTTACATGGGCCGGGTCAAGCTCAAGATAAACCCAGCCCCAAAAGCATGGATAACCTAATAAATCACATATACATATATAACCAGATATTTATATGTAATATACTAAAACTTTCAGAATTACATTTTACTTAGAATGTGTTTAGTCTGTTATATTTATAAGACCAAAGAACGATGCATTAGAATATATCTAAGTTATATGCATCTATTTTATATTTAACATGTTTATACTAATCTACAATATAATATACTCTTTGGGATTGGATGTCTACCATCAAAGGTATTTCCAAAATCATCTCGATAGGGACATTGCTAAACTATTCATTGGAAAAGAAGTGTATATTTTCTAATGAAAAATTAAGAGCACATTCTCCATCAATGGTTGGATGGTTTTAAATTACATCTCATAAATAAATGTCATATTACTTGACTTTGGGACATATTTAATCTAGATGATATCCGTTCATTCATTTGATTATATAACAAGTTGTAAGTGTATTCTTTTACCGATGATGTGTATAGATTACATGCGCATATTGGTACTCATTTTTAAAACTATATTAACGAATTTGTGCAATGTATATATTGGAAACATCTTCATTTTCCTATATTATCTTGACCAGTCCAAACCCGACCCAAACTCCAACTCTGATTATGTGGACCTGACATGGGTCAAGTTTTTTAAACATTATCTGAGCCTGAATCCAGCCCGCAACCCGTGTAAAAATATGAGTTTAAACATAGGCTCGCCATAATACGGAGAGACCCAACCCAATACTCATATCTAATTAAGTCTACTAAATTCATAATAATAAAATAAAATGAAAAGTAATAAAAGAGAAGACTCCATTCTGCTTAGGTGAATCAAGTAAAAAGTCACGAGTTCATCGATGAACAAATCCAACAAATAATAGGATTGAGAGGAAAAGAGTCAGTTGTTCTCCTACGAGTTAAACAAATCACGGGAGTGCATGTCATCATGTTGGTTGAGTTAAGTCGGCTAAAAATCATAAAAATTAATATATAAAATAATGAAGGAGAAGAATCCATCATGCTTATGTGAATCAAATAACAAATTATAAATGTGTCAATGGACAAGTCCAATAAACAACAAGATTGAGGGGAGGAGAACAGTTTGTTGTTATCATGCGAGTTAGATATATGAAATAAACAAAGTATAATGAACAAACAAGGTATAATCAATGACACAAATATGTTGAATGATTAAACCTCTATTTTGTAAAGAATAGGGAGACTATTTGTATAGTATGTGTACTTTATTAAGGTGATGGTATATGATTTCTTGATTTTATCATAATAAAATGTAAAAATGATATATTTTGACTAAAATAATTACCTAAATGATTTAGTTTACAACTTATTTCAAGAATGACCTACTTTCATGTGGGAAGAGAGAGAATGGAGGGCCATACAAAGCCCTTAAAACGATATTATATTTGGCATCAATGACAAGGTATACCTGAATTCTACCATGTTTTTCATATTTGACTACATATATGAACTCGTATAATATAAGTATGTAATTTAATTAACAGGTTTGTAAACTAAAAAGTAAAAATTCTACTAGTCGTCCTCCTATGCCCAAGCCATCTTTTATTCCAGAATCTACATTCGATGAGTTGGGAAGTAAATGTAAATGTTTGTGTCGATACTTAGCCAACCCAAGCTCGGGATCACAAATGTTGATCAATTTAACAGAAGATGCAACTGTGAGGGACTTTGAGAATTATATTTTTCTTGATGATATTATAGAGTTGTTCCGGTATGATTGGCTAAATACTTCGATATTAGAAGTATGGATAAGGTAAGGATCCATCAATATAGAAGATTCCAATATATATTTTAAACTTATTTCTATATAATGAAATGATTACAAATGTTATACAACCATTTATATATCGAGGTCATAAACTTTGATATAAAGAATGTTGGATTCTTAGTTCCTTCAGTCACTAGTCAAGTGGAGACGCATATTGAGGATGTGAATGAGTACTTCTCTACTGCATTCAAATATTTTTCTAGTGTGGGAAAGGAAATTATTCTAATTCCTTTTAATGTCCAGTAAGTATTATTATTCAATATAATTTTAATAATGAATAAATTTCTTTATTTTAATGTTTATTTTATTTTTACTCAGATCTAGACATTGGGAATTATTGGTGGTTGTCCCAAAATTGATGACTCTTTATTATCTTGACCCAATAGGAAAAATAACAAGGGGTCACAAACTGAAATTGTCATCTATGGAGTAAGCATAAATTTAGTCATTTGTTATGCTTCAAGATGATATTTCTATTTAGAATTTCTATTTTACCAACTATCATAAATATTTAATTGATAGGGGTATAAAGGCTTTTCGTGAAGGTGGAGGACAAATACCCACAAAATAAAAGACATTGACTTTAAAAAATGTCAAGGTAGCTACTTTGACGGGTGCTTAGTCGTATATGTCAACTCTTATAGTCTTAACTTTGTTTATAGTAGTTTACTAACTTTAAGTATAATTTTTTATTTTGTAGTGTCCTATACAAAATAATAGTTGGGCTTGTGGCTACTATGTAATGAAATATATGCAAACTATTGTCAAACAAGCATCACATGACATTCAAATTATAGATCAGGTAATAAAGAATAACATCATAAATTTACAAGTGAGTTGCAGTCATTTTATAAAATATTAGCATGTGCATTTTCTATTGCAGATCTTTACAACTCAGCCTTACACACTTGAGGATTTAAATGAATTCCGAGAAGAGTGGTCAGATGCTTTTCTAAATGAAGTCAATATAGCATTGGATTGAATGCATGTGTTAGCTCTATTTATGTATGTGGTTTTGGAACTCTTTCAAATTTACTTTTGTATCTGACATGAATTTTAATATCATATCATACTTGCAATCTATCATTTTGTGAATGTTATGATGTGCTATGTGTATGAACTCAACTAAATGATATATGAATTATTTTTGTTATGAATGTGTGTGGTTTGGAAATTATTTCGAATAGGATTGGACATAAAAGCTAGCAAATGTGGCTTTGGAATGAATTTCTAACTTGCATCATTGCATTTGCAAGTCTACTTTCTATTGTAGGTTTTGATCTTTGTAAAGTAGATTTTAGTTCTGCAGGTTTTTGTTCTAAAAATTTCTGTTCTACTAAATTTTTCTTTAAAAAAATTGTAAACTCTAGGGTCGGTTATTTTTAAAAACCGACCTTATAGATCTATAGGGTCGGTTTTTTAGGAATAATCGACCTTATATGCTCTGGGAAGCTTAAGACCGTAACTTTCTTGGTCGTAAATTTTCTCGACCGAAATCCTCTCGGTCGACAAATTTCTCGACTGAGCAAGTTTCTGTATTGACCTAAAAGTGACCTTACAGTACCTTTGTTGCTTTATAGGGTCAGTTTTTTAACCTCTAGGGTCAGTTATTTAAAACAAACCGACCTTATAGATTTATTGGGTCGGTTTTTTAGGAATAACTGACCTTATAGGATCTGGGATCAGAAAGCTCATTTTTTGTACTCAATTGGGTCGGTTTTTTAGGTATAACCTACCTTATAAGACCTCTGAGAAGCTTAAGACAGTACTTTCTTAGTTGACAATTTTCTCGACTGAAATCCTCTCAATCAACATATTTCTCGACCGAGCAAACTATATTACTTTATAGGGTCTTTCTTTAGCAATAACCGACCTTACAAGACCTCTGGGAAGCTTAAGACAGTACTTTTTGGGTCGACAATTTTCTCGACCAAAATCCTCTCGGTCGACATATTTCTCGACTGAGAAAACCTCTGTTGCTTTATAGGGTCGGTTTTTTAGCAATAACCGACCTTACAAGACTTTTCTAGGGTCAGTTATTTAGGAATAAACAACCTTATAACCTCTTCTTTCTCGCTTGGGTCAGGTTTTTTATAGCCTCTTGGGTCAGTTTTTACTCTATAAGGTCGGTTTTCTTTAGTCAAAAAAACTGACCCTATAGAGAAAATTCTATAGCGACGGCCACTTAGGTGTCAATTAAAAATTGACCATTATTTTAGTAGTGATAGTAATTATGATTCAAGGATCCTTTGGATAGAGGTGAGTCCATGAATAATGTGGCTTAGAGTTTTGATCAAACTCTAGTTCTTTCCAATATTCCATAAACATGGTTTTGTCATTCACAAAATTGATCAAGAAAATAACTTTTAAACTATGAAAAAGAGTGCATAACTTTATATTGATTGTCAAACTTAAGGAAAGAGCCAATGAGCTAGTAAAGTGAGAGATCAAGTAGTTTAAGATGAAAATTGGACACTTAGGCACATGTATAAGAATTTAACTATAAGATCTAGATCACATAGCCTATTTGCAAAGCTACAAATTAAGTAACAAAGTCCTACAAAGTAGTAAAGCTAGACTAAAACAAAAAAGCTAATTTTTTAAAAAATTACACCTAAACGTAGGAAGCAGACATGCATACATGAATAATGAAGAGATAGTAGGGCGAATAGCCCTACCACCCCAAGCTTAAAACTTTTCTCATCCTCAAGAAAGACCTAAACTTAGGATAGTAGGGAAGGAATGCACAGATGTACATGAAAGAATTTTATCAAATTCCTAGTATGATGCATGTATTCTAGGATATATTTGAGCAATTAGAGGAAAGAAACTATCCAATAAAAAACATGAAAAATTTTATTTTAACAAAAAGAGAAAAGAAATGAGTAAGAGAAAGGGGGTGGCTTCCCCACTATACTGACACTGGGATCCCAAATCCTTGGTTTTGGGATCGGTGTCACATGTGTCTAGTCGATAGGGTCCGCCATATAATAGGAGTAGAATAGGTGGAGACATGAGCCCTTATGAGTTTGAAGTAGAGGAATAAAACTTAATGACTCAATGGAGTCATCTATGTGTTAGAATTGATTTGAACTGCACTAAAATGAATTCCTCGGCAGAGCATCCTCAAGGTGCCCCTCAAGGTATGGATCTGAAAAGGAAGGCCCTAGGATGTTGACCGAGGATGAAATGGAGGGAAAAGACCAAAACTCTTCTAAAGGATTTCTCTCTTCTCTCTACATCTCTAAACTTGAGGTTGGATGCTTAGAGTAATCTTATATGTCAATATGGGTCATCCAATCATATTTTAAGCTAGAAGTATCCCCAAGTGGATATGTTTGTGGTTCTAACACCCCAAGCTTGTCATGTTCTATGAGGTCTAGGGTATCATCATGCTCAGAAGCCATGTTGTGATGGATTGTCCACCCTAATCCTTGAATGCCAACCAATACTTATAATAGAATGGTAGTGAATGTCGGATCATGCTACTCCAGATCATCGTCGTCACTATTCTCACTTCTACAATTTGAGAAATTGTCTTCATCCTCCCCAAACAAATTATTCCAAACAATAGTAGCCATGTTTCTTGAAACAAAGTGACAAGTCTTGTGATGACCCTGAATTTAGCAATTTAATACCAAACATATTATTTAAAGACATACATGGAATAAAATATTTTTATATGGACCTTGATGTGAGAGGTGGACAAATGATAGGTATGGACCTTGTTTGATCTAGAGTTGATGATTTATTGATTCATATTCAAGGTTTATACAATTATTTGTGTAGTTATTTGAGAAATTAAGTTTAGTAAAATAATGTTGGACTTTTAGTGTCAAACTAGGCTGAATGTTAGATTACATGTTGAGGAACTAATGTTCAAAATTTCATGACATTATGATTTACCATTTGAGATATATTAAAGCTTGAATATATGTTCGATAATTGGTGCATGTTTGGATAATGTAGAATTTTGGACTATGGTTGGACTTAGGCTTCGGTCACGATAATATGTCACACATGCCTACCCCTTGTCCCTGTTGTGTGGAGCCATCATGCTCACTGTTGTGGGAGATTATTAGGATCATACGGTCATGACTCCATCTCCTACCTTTGAACAAAGCATGGAGGATGGGAGTTCATGTTGTGATCTAACCATCCACAAGCATCGTGAATGTGTAGGATCTTACACAAATAGAAATATTTGGTTGGATCCACCACCCTTGAAGGAAGATGTTGACCCCTAAATTGACTTTGGAAACCCAGGGTACAAATTAATAGTAGCTTCCCCCTCACATTATTCTCCATCATCCCTCATAGAGGGTGACCAAGATCTACTTTCACCACCTAAGGGTATATGGGCATTGTAGAAACCCCTTGTAACTTAGTGCACCCAGATATCCAAGACCCAATAAAGCTTCGTAGCTAGGATTCCATAGTCGCAAGCTCGACACCCAGGAAGGAAGGTCAGGATCGGATAGCATTATTGGGAGTACTGCAACTCATTGAGGAGGTTGTGATGACTTGCAATAAGTCTTCCCTACATTTTGAGGTTGTCCTAAAGATAGAGTGCCATCCCGGTGAAAACACGCAACCCTTTCTGCATACCTTCCTATAAATCCTGGCAAAATACTGCCATGAAGCTTGGAAGCTCCCCTTGATCCAGTGACCCAGTCACCCTGTCGCCTTGGATGAACGTCATGGAAAGATATGTTGTGTATTTTAGATCTAGAATCACCTTTAAGATTTCTCTTTCTATACTACCTCCATATCCGCCACTCATCAGGCTTCGCCTCCATCTGTGTTTGAATCCAACGCAAAGGGAGGAGATGAGGGAGTAGAAACTCATGAGAACCCTGACCTAGGTTAGTCTCCCAACCTACATGAAAATCATTCATCTGTCGGAAGGTGCTACTACTCAAATTTCATCACCAAAGATCCAACCTTGTGCTAGTGCCTACTTTTCGGAAGGGTAGAGACGACATCACTCAGGTTGTTGGGGGTGAAGGGAACAAGGAGCGAAGAGTGAGGCGTCGTTCGGTCCATATGTCCAACCCGCCAGGTGGTCCCTTGAAGTCAGTCCACCCAGGGAAACAAGATGGAGCCACAACTTAAATTGGGCATGTGTCTGAGATCCAAGCCCCAAAGAATAAGATATGACAGCCAAGATAATTCCAATCAAGGTAAATGTTCATTTATTCCAGAATATCACACTTTCTTAGATAATGCATAAATAATATCCCCCTTGACCAAATAATTATCCAAAAATACCCCTAGACTCAGAAAAATGCCCTCTTTCTTATGAAACCTCTAGATCAGACTTTTAAGGCATATTTGTTGGTGATAATTAGTTTAGTTTATAATACTCCTTTATGGGCTTCATATAATTAGAATAAATACTATCCAGCTGATATAAAATCCCAAAAAATTCCTATTGAGCCCTAGCATTGTAAAGAGACTATATTTAGACTCAGATCTTAGTATGACCGATACATATTAGACTTTTCCTCATTAATGCATAATTAAATGCTTTAAACCTCATTTAAGTTCTAGAAAATAGATCAAGCATCAGAAAATTATAAAAATCGAACCAGATCCTTGTTATGACCTCCTGGTTAGTAGAAAAATTTCACACACAAGTTTAGGTCAGTTTGAACCTAGGCTTGTTGTAAACCCTAATACAGACCTAAATACCATTAATAATGGTAAACCTTGTATTAATGATGAATATTTGTTATTAATCAGGTGGTGATCAGATTTCTAGATGATCGAGGATGCATTAAGAAATATCTAAACTCAGGTACATGAATATAAGTATCAGACTAGTTTTTGTTGGATGATATAATTATGAGTAATTGATTGCATGTGGTTGTATAATCTTGTTGGATGTATATTTATACATATTGTCCTTTTTCACCTTGAACACTAAGAACACTAAGGAAAGAAAATAGAATGTAGTTACTGATGGTTCATTAGTCTCCTTATTAGAGAGGGAATATATTAATGTTGACTAGCACCTCCCTATGGTACAAGGTACATGGGGAGATCCCTAATGGTACAAGGTACGAAGGGATAGGGCCCAATAATATAAGTATTGATTGTGTTAAGTCCACCATAGTTATACATGTCAATTGAAATGCGACTAACAGCTTGTGTTTACCTGATTCTCTGCCTTAAATAATGTTTTCATTTTCTTTTCTTCCTTCCCCAAGTATTTTAAATAAGCCATCATAGTATTACTATCTTTCAACCACATACCAACTTTATGTTGATTCATATGTTTCACATATTATGAAGGTTCAGAGCTAGCATGGGATAAAAGACAAAAAGTGAGTGATGTACAGGTTGTACCTATTGTGTAGATCATGATTAGCATACATGTACATAGACTTCTAAAATATCCTTTCGATATGTAATTGAAATTCATTTGCAATAATTTGTATTATAATTATATACATGTTTAATATTGAGAAACTTTATGGTGTATGTTATGGTTGAATGTTCATGTATGTGTATATTGCTTCCGCAACACACTCAGATATGATTGTCTAACGTTTTTGGATTTTGTGTTCTCGACCCCATTAGGTTTTGGGAAGCTAGAATTTGGGGACGCTACAAGTCTCGATTTGAGTGGTATAACCTTAGTCTGGAGTTGAAGTTGAATCGGGATGCTCAAACTAAACCTCCACTTGCAAAGTTTTCTGGCTTCCCTGAGGAGAGTAAAAGTAATCATCATCAAACCATTCTTGCAAGTGACGTGTATACACCATTGGTTTCTCAACTGAATCACCTGGAAATGAAGGGATTTCCTAGATAAGTGAGTCTTCATAAAAAATCCTAGTGAGTTCAGTTGGAGGCCCAAATAGTATGGTGAAATGAATTCCACATCAGGTTCAATGGGGTCGTCTTGATGACTAAGGTCTTCATGATTGTGCTTGGGCATTTGTGATTGTGTGATACCTAAATTGACGAGATCTTGAAGTCTTATTCCATGTTCAACATTCTCATTATGAAGTTGATGGACTTGGGTAGAGATACTTTCAAGACTCACTAATCCCACCATGCATTGTTATTGGAATTCCGTTGTATCAAACTATTGCACTTGGATGGCTCCTTGTTCAAAAGCTTGAAGCATACTTCTGATGTGGTTTGCAACCTCGATGGCTACTTGGAGATAATGATCTTGTCTTTCTAGTATCTCCTAAAGTGGATCGACTTGGTCTTGGAGATGAGTTGCAAAGTAAGACATGAGTGCATCTACACTCTCTCTTCCTAGCACCACTGCTCTAATCAGGTCTTCATCTGATGACAATACAGAGGTCGAGGGTTGAGCAGAAAATTTTGTTGGTGGAGCATCTACATGCGATGATAGTGGGGTGAATAGAGCTCGATTAGTTGGAGTGCACAACTTTCATTATTTGCCAGTAGTCGGGACTACAAAAATTTAGGAGGACAGGTGGACCATATAACTTGCCTTGTTGAAGCAAGGTGCAAGGTTGAAAAGGTATAAGAAAAAGGAAAAGTATTTCACTATGTATGAACAAGTATGTGCATAACAAAAGAAGAACTATGCATATATGTACAAGGTTATGATGACAAAATAAAATCTTCGGGCCTATAAATGTGGAAAACCATGTCTCCCAACAATGGTGCTAAGAGTTGATTTGGTCTAAATTGCACGTCTAAAACAAGGCATATTCAGAAGGATCAGACTTCAAATTTTTAAACTAAAACCTTCAAAGACCTCTGCAACTCAATAGGAAGTTGAAGTAGATATATAGGGTCAAACACAGGGATATGGGGATGTTTAGGATGCCTAATATCTCTCTCTTAGCCAGTTAAGCAAAATTGGTGGTCCATATATGCAAAGAACTAGAACAAGTCAAGAAAAATGATGAGACAAAACAAAGTGAAGTAAAGATCAGTGTCCATCAAATCCTACTAATCAGGAGAAGGAGTTCCTAGATATGTAGCCATGAGTTTTACAATCTATGCACCCATTCTCATGTGTAGACAACCCTCGAACACCCTAGCAAGCAACAAACATATGAAGTAGCATACATCGTGGTAATTGCTCCTATGAGGGTCATCCCACTTGTTCTCGCATAGCATCACTAAAACCCCATCAATGATACTACATCTCTCTCAAGGATAACATATCAACACCCCTGAATATTTCATATAACCTCTCAGGTCTAGAATATTTAAAGATGTTTGAAATAACATACAATTTGCACAGAATAGTCCTTAAATACAATCAGGTAGAGATGAACCCAACTGGGTTCAAGGGAACCCAACTGAGTTCACCTAGACCTGGAGGTATTCAGGTTTAAGGGTCAGATCTCTCCAACTTGTGTTCTAGACAGATCCTCCCTTGGACTCCCTCCTTTTAGATTTTGATTCAAACTACCTTTCCTTCCTCATTTCTACAATAAATTTCTCTATCTTGGTAGAAATGGAGGTTCAAGCAACAAAGAGATCAACCAAACCAACACTCATGGGTGAAAAAGGGACATAGAATAGAAAACATACTAGATCTAGAATAAAACTACTTGCTTAAGGTAAAAGTACATAAACATGACCAAAATGGGTTATATAGACAAGAAGGAGTTCAACTAGCCATGGATAGGCATAGTTGGCACCTAATAAAGATGAAAAAACATCATTTGTACATAAACGAAGGATAAAGTAGAAGAAAGTGGTTGAAGAAGAGATTTAGCTAGTGGAAGTGAGGTTGCTCTCACTCCTTAGACTCTGAGAAGGTTGAATCTTGTCTTAGGGGTCGTCCTCCTTGATCTTCCAAACTCCTTGGCCTCCTTTCTCCTTGATTCTGTCCCAAACATCAACTTTGATGGATGTATGGAGGCAGAAGATGGTTGGAAATGGCTGGAAAGTGGGTGAATGATGGTGGAAATGGTTGGACTAAGGTAGAAGATGATGGAAAATGATGGTGGATGGAGGCAAACTGAAGTAATGGTCATAGGGTTTTCTCTTTAGCCCTTTTGGACCTTAGAGATCTCCCATAGAGCTTTGGGAACTGATGGTTGGACTGCACAAGTGTGCAGACTGAAGCTTGGAACCCCTTGCTAGGTAGCAGGGGGTGGGTATTTATAGGGGTAGGCAGATTGTATAGGTTAAGTGGGGTTGAACCTGATTGGGTTCAGGTCATCAGTTTGTTGGACTGGCTAAGGGTGGACCATTGAATGTTTGATTTGTAGGAGGTGGAACCATCAGTTTGTGATCCATCAGAAGATGGGCCATTAGATGATAGGCCATAGGAAGATAGGCCATCGAAAGGTGATACATCACATGATAGGCCATCAAAAGATAGGTCTTCAAATGTTGAACCATCAGAAGGCGTCTTTTCTGCTGACTTCCAAAACAAGAGGTTGAACCCGATCAGGTTTGTTCCTTTGGAAGATGGTCGTGGAAGCCTTCCTATGACAAACTATTAGCCTTCACTTGTGACCTTCGGAATGGAGCATCAGATGATGTTCCATTAGAATATGACATCAAAGGGCACCATCGGAAGAACATCCTTCGATTGGCACCATAGGAAGACACCATTAGAAGATACCATTGGAAGTTGTATCCCAAGAAAAAAGAGTTGATGGGGCATTGATGTGTACTAATCCAAAAAGTCTGCAACGAACCCCAACCAGGTTTGGGTGAACCCAACTGTGTTCAACTAAGAAATATCTGAAGAATTGATGTCTTCTAAAGTTCGATTCCTATAAGTTCCAAAAATTGTCTAGTTGAGCAAATTATCCTTCAAAAAGGTAAAAGATACAAAAAGATAAGAATCTGGAGTTATTTAGGGTATATTAAGACTATAACATCATGAAACTATAGATAAATACTTAGCATAAATGCCTAAATTTGGGTGTTCTCACATATGCACGTGTTTTGAAGCAAAAGCAACAAAATCTAGATGATAAAGAAGTACCATGTATCTTTCTTATCTATGGAGATTAGCAATATGGCTATAGGTTACGGGATCCATCTAGAAAAAGAACCATGAGCAGAAGTAGAGATATGATATTTAATGAGAGTCAGACAGTGACAGAGCATGAGCATGATGATGCTAGAATGTGGGATCAATGGATTGTTATTCTAATGATGAGTAGGGGGATGCTTGGTCCACTTCAAAAGTTTAGTCTTTTGATGATGAAGAAGAGCAGCATGATCACCTTGATTAATAGAGTGATAGTACATAAATTGGTCCTATTTTAGATTCATAGTTGAGTGATTCAGATACACAGTCAGAAACTATTGGGCATGGGGAGAATTATAGGGAAATCAAGGTGACTAGATAAGTCAGAGAAAACAAAAATTTTAATGTCTGATTCCTTAATCAATTATATTGCATCAACAATGATGAATCTATGAAAGAGGGTAACAAAAGTTATACCTAGTCCTAGAGCAAGTTCAGTGACAACTCTTATTGTAGTGTGCTTCTTCTTCTGGTTGCATATAGATTTGGTTGTCGACAGATACTTCCTAGTGTTTCACCATGGACGGCGGTCAACGATGTCCTTCTAGTAGGGAAAGTGACTCTTGCCTCAAGAGTAGTTCAAGCGGACCACCAAGAACTCCATGTTTCACTACTAAATCCAACGGGAAGGAGTTGTCCCTTCAAACATCAGTGTGCTAGCACATATTCTCTCTCCCAATTTTCTCTCCCTTTCTATCCCTCCCTTTTACGGGTAGGACTTGCTTGAGGCTCATTGGTTACCACAACCAAAGAGTACACCAATTCTCAGGAGCTTATTGTTGTGTCTGGAAAGCCCCCAATACATCTCTATTTATAGGAGGGCCACGGTCAGGATTTCCAATCCATTTGGGAGTTGAAGAGACATTTTTTCATAAATTTCTCAGAACCTATGAACAGTGAATCGGTCAGTTCACTGTCTAGTCGGTCGGTTCATGGGTGAACTAGTCGGTTCATCCTGTGAACTGGTCAATTCAACATGTTTCCTATTTGCAAACATATCGGTTCAATCATGACATTAGCATCAATCCTTGATCCAATCAAATTGATCATTGAACTGGATGACCTAGATGATGAACTGGTCATTTCACTTCATAAAATGGTCATTTCATATCATGAAATGGTCATTTCATATCATGAAATGATCATTTAAATTTTAAAACAGACGTTATGTACATGAAATGTTCGTTTCACTTGTTAAATGGTCGTTTCATATGTCCAGCTCAGGAAATATTCAGTCAGTTGTTGTTTTTATTGACCTAACACTTGAATCGGAGGGTTCACAATCTAGTTAGTCAATTTTCAACCATAGTTTTTTAATTGAATACCTAAACACTTTACTAATCAAGTTAAACATCATTCATGAATAAACTCTTATTCCATGTGCATCTTATGTGTGTGACCCTATAGGTCCCAAATTATGTTGGCAGTGAATGCCCATAACCAATATATGACATCACAAGAGCGGTATCTAGAAACATATCATTTCTAAACAAGTAATTTGGAAAGTTGGAGAACAACTTCAACTTACAATCCGTGATTAGTGTTACCATGATCGTACAGTACCTTTGTCTCTAATATCCAGATTGAACTCGAGGTATGGAATCGCCATCCTCTCAATGTTCAATCCATGTTACTTGAACTAGATCAGATTGTCTGAGATGCATGTGAGTTCACATATCACATATTAAATCACATGAGTATGTCCATACATGTCTTAGTCTCTCTTATCAAGTGGCATGGATATCAGTCTCTTGTAGGAGGGACAAATCCCATCGACATCACTCATACTCAATCCCCATGTGTTATAATGTACTCGAGCATCAACTTTATGGCAACCCTTATTCAAGGTCACGTTGGATGGTGTCTAGTACAACAAATGACATGTGATGAGTGTAGCGATTTTAGGTCTAAGAACCACAATCACCACTATCACTATGAGAGTTGATTATGACTACCATACAATGGTTTCCATGTATCACTCTCACGGTGGGTCTATCTGGTACATTGCTCTATAACAAGTACCTATGTGCTTGGTTTGATATCACATATCATGACTAATGATATTTTGTCATCAACCAACACACACTCTAGTCTTATGTATTATTTTCTTCTATTTTTCTTCCACATTAATATCTGACCAGGGACATAGAAAGAATGTATGTACTCTTATCATACATATGATCTCATTGTTTATGTCCTCAACCTGAAGACATATGTCATCGAGTAACATCATTCTTTAGACTTCTACTTATGTATATGTCATCACCTCATGATTGAGACAAACATAATAAATGGAGATACAGTTATCATTATCAAATCAAGTATCTTATTCCCTATTACAGTCATCATATGATTGACTCTCTAGGCATACATACCAACAGAATCCCACTTGCACTTATAGCTAATCACCCATGAATCTTATTCCAAGTAATCTTAACATGTCCATCATGTTTCTGCTATGCAATCACTTTTATAGCAGGTTAGCAACGTTTGCTTCTAGTTGGTATTTTGCAAGTTCCACATCTCCTCGCTCTACAACTTATCATATGAGATGGAAGTATTGTAGTATGCCATCTAAGATTCTTTGCCTATCCAGTAGCTCCATTGTTGTCATAGTATTTTTACTGGCCATTAATGGTTAGAACCTCTCATAATTTCATATATTTGATCTTCTTGATCCATACAATATCCTTTGTTGTGTTCATAACACCTAAGATACTCAGCTTCTATTGTAGAATTAGTAGCTTTCTCTTGCTTGGAACTTTTCCATCTTACAATTCTATTTTAAGGTCAAATACAGATTTACAGTGCAACCTTAATTTTATTTGTCATTTTGGAATCTTACATTGGTGCAACACTTTACACCCAACTCTTCCTTATTACCATAATCCGGAAAAAAATCCTTTAGTGCTTCTCAAGTACTTGAGGATGTTCTTTATGGTAGTCCAGTGACTCTCATTGGGATCTGGCAGATATTCACTCATCGTGTCCAATACATACGAGATAACGAGATGAGTACATATCCTCTCATCATGTCCAACATACAAGATAACATGATGAGTACATAATATTGTGAATGCAATTGGCATCTATCCAAGTGTTCCTATTCTTTACAAGAACATGGACATTAGACTCTTGAGAGACTAGCTCCATGTAACATGGATAAATTCTATCTTATTGAGTCTTGCATGCTAAACCCTTTCAACATCATGCCAATGTATGTGCTCTTACTTAGGTCAAGAATCTTTTTAGATCATCTCTATAGATCTTTATTCCTATCACATAGGATGCTTCACCTAAACCCTTCATAGAGAAGGTACTTCACAGCCAGGTTTTAACATTTACATGATAAGGATGTTATTTTCCATCATTATGTGGAATATAAATATGCTCCCACTAAATTCTTGTAATCACAATTTTTCATCTTCATTCCGACTAAAGCCAAACTTTTTGAATGTTTTGTCAAAATGGAAGATTCCTAATCTGAGATGCTTGCTTCAATCCATGGATTGACCTTTGTAGCTTACAGACTTTATTTGTAATAATGGATTTATATAACCTTTAGGTTATGTCACGTACAAATCATGTACAATATTAATATTAATGAATGTGGTTTGAATATCCATATGCCAAATCTCATGGTCAAAATAATATGTAATAGCAAGCATGATCCTGATAGATTTAATTATGGCAACTGGTAAAAATACTTTATCATGTTCAAGACCTTGAACTTATTTGAAACTCTTTGCAACCAATATACCATTCCATGTTGGTCTTCTTCTTGAATACCCAATTGCACCCTATGGGTTTTACCCTTTCAGTTGTACCAACCAAGGTCATACCTTTTTGGTGTATGTGGACTCCATCTTGGATCTCATGGCTTCTAGCCATTTCTTAGACTATGGTCCCTTGATATCTTCTAGATAGATTGTTGAGTCATCATATTATGACCAACTTACCTCCTTTTTGAGTCATAAGATATCATAATCTTTCAAACTCAATGTATGTTCTACTAGATCTATGAGGTTTTGTGTTACATAAGGAATTTGAGATTCGACAACATATTTTGATTCTCTTTGTTCCAACTATACCTCTTTTAGGTTTAGTCTTTTATTGTTGGTCTCGAACATTTTGAGTTCTACTTTTCTCCACTGATTCTCTTGGAATTAAATTCCCTTTAGGAACACAGCCATCCTCACAACAAACATTTTGTTGTTGGATTGGAATATAAAAGTAGTATTTAACAAAATAACATTTATTTGATTTATGGACAAAGCTTTTCTAAGAAACTATTTTCTTATATAATCTTTCATCCTTAACCTTTATAAAAGACATATTGGGACACTTCCCATGCCATATCTCATATGGTGTCTTTTGAACTGTTTTAAATGGTACATTGTTTTAGTGTAAAGCATGTGACAAAAAGGAAATTGGAAGATTAGCTAGATTTATTGATAATCACACCATGACCAACAGGGTCTGATTCCTTCTTTCTGATACACTATCATTATGTTTCAGGTAGAGTTCGTCATGATACACTATCATGGTCTCCTAGAATGTTCTCAAACTCTTAGTTCAAAGTATTTTCCATATCAATCATATTGAAATGTTATAATACTTATACAAAGTTGGTTATGTACTTCATTCATAATCTCATTTAACACTTCAAGAGATTCATATTTGTATTTCATTAAATACAAACTACCATATCTAATGATATTATCAGTAAATATAATTAGGTACTCGTAACCACCTCTTGCATTTATTCTAAAATATCTATATACATCAGTATGTATGAGCCCTAATAGAATAGTCTCTCTCCCACTACATATAGTGAAGATGATTTTTTCATATTTCCTAATAAGTAAGAGTCGAATGTCTCTATTGTTTCAATAACCGAAAGAGTCTAGATAACCATCATTATGGATTCTAGAAATACATTTCTCATTTATGCGCTCTCGATGACAATGCTATAGGTATTCATTATTTGAGTCATCAAGTCATTCAGTACATGTGTCATACATATTTGTCTCTACAACTATCGTTATAGATTGCGAGACATTAGGGCCACTACCATAAAAGATCTTATCTTATAAAATGAAACATCAATATATTCATAATACTTTTGTCCATACAAGATACATCATGTTTTTCATTGATGGCAGATTCATAATAGCAATTCACTAATTCTATTACATGCCCATGAATCATAAATTCCAAATGTAGTGGCAGCAACTCTTTCTTCACAGTGTTGTAGCTTACTTCTTCTCTAGGTCCTGAAGTTGATATCCCCATCTATTTCTTCTTCCTTCTGAGTTCCTATAAGTGTGAAGGACAGATTCCTTTTGCACTTACCTTTCTCCTCATTTTGAGTGCAGAAGACTTGGACTTCAGCTTAGCCCCAGAACTATTCTTGGCCTTGCCTTTGTCACTAGACTTCATTCTGCTTATCACTATCATAGGTTTGTCCCTCTTCATTTTTCTTCGGCATTTATCAACATGCCAAGTAATTTTGACAACGGTTTGGCCAAGTTACTCAAGTAGTAACACTCAATAAACTGACTATATGATTCAGGAAATGATTGTAGAATCATATATGTGGCCAACTCTTAGGTCAAAGAAAATCCCAGTTTCTCTAGATGTTCCACATGCTCAATCATATTGAGCACATGGAGCTCTACTGGGTCTTCTTCTGTCATCTTTCTCAAAGAGTGCCTTTGAGATATTGTACCTTTCTTTCTTTGCATGATTTTGGTTCATATTCTCAAGAGGTGGCCATCTCAAGAATCCCCATGTTTTCATGTTGCTTATGCAACTCATAATTCATACAACATACCATAAGGTGTTTAATGTCTAAGACATCATTGAAATTCTTCCAATAAGCATCCACCTCAGCCCTATGTGCATCAGGAGCAGGTTCCTCTGGCACTGGTTTATCTAGGACATAGATCTTATGCTCATCATTGAGAACCATTCTCAAAGTCCATAATCAGTCATGGAAGTTTGTCCCATTTAGTTTGTCCTTCTTAAGAACTGATCGCAATGATGATTTGTTTGACATTTGTTTCTACAAAAGAAATTTGCAATTTATCAAAACAATTGATTGATTAGATTTGATAACTTCAATGATATTTATTAGGCCTTTAATTAATTATTGCTCCCACTATTTTTTTCAAATTGATAGCCCTCACTACCAATTCAGAAGATTGCAACATACAATCTTCTAGTGAGCCAAGACCCAAACAATTGAATTATTACTCAGACAATGCCAACATCTATAACCAAATATTAAGATAGGAAACTTTTGCCAATTGCATCTTATGTAATTCTTGGATAGATGGTATGTGCAACTCTTTGACATAGTCCATATGCATGCTTCTATGTGCTTAATCTTATTAAGATCACCTAGTTAAGTTTGAAAAAAAAGACAACACGATAGTAATATACCCTGCTTGGCAGGCCCACATGACTACCATCACACTTCCACAAGATAGACAGCGCACCACACTTGGTGTGCCCACACATAATAGATCAAGATTTTCATGTTTGTTTCTTATGGAAAGCATCTAAGACCTAATACTAGATTGAGGGGTTTTATATATAAATACACATACATATCTAATTATCATATACTTATAGTACTTATCATATACATGCTATACCCCACAAACAAAAACATGCAATTATAAACACAAGCCATGGTTATGGCCATGCTACTATAGTTCCATGGAGCCACAAGGAAGTACTACCACCTAAGGTCTATATCACATGTACAACCTGTTGTTGGTGAAGATCAATCCTCAAACTAATCTAGGTTGGTAGGTTCAACAATTGAACTGATTGGCTCACCTCCTGGCCGCTCGATTGGGCTCTTGAAATGGACATCTAGTCTTAGGTTTGAGCGATGTCTGGACTCTTCCAGTCAAACAATTAGGCCACCAATCAATCAACTCGTCCTTTTGTCTTACATCCTCTATCCTTCAGTCGATTGGTTTGACTTCTGAGCTGGTTGGTTCATCTGGTGCATAACATCTTCTCACGAAAAAATATAAATTAACACTAACCTATTTCATATTACATTGCAAAAGAGAAAACCTCGAGTTACATTTTAGGAGAAATAGGAAGAGGAGGATTAATTTACATTTGGAAAGGAGGAGACATGCTCGATATACAAACTGAGTAATAATAGGAAATAAGCCAAACAACCAAGCACATGATCCACACGGGTTTTGGCCACAACCATGCTTCCAATCATCATCAAAACACTTTTAGGGTGACGTGTATTGGTTGTGTGTGTATGTATATATATATATATATATATATATATATATATAGAGAGAGAGAGAGTTAGGCTAGAATACACTCGAGTGTATTCAGAGCATAATACACTCAAGTAGTTTTTCATGATGTAATGTTTTTTTCAAAAATCTAATCTGTTGATCTTCTTAAGAATCTTGTGAATAGCTCATATGAAAAATTTAAGCATATTTGGACATTTATAGGTCATGTTATAAATACCACAAAAATTATGCATTTTAAATTAGTTTTGTGCGTCGATTTTGTTTCCCTTGGATGAGTGACTTACGCTCATCCAAATGGGCTCAAAATTTGTATGTATCCTAGTTATAGTATGACGGTGAAGATCAATGGTTTACATTTTGCAAAAAATAGTCTTGATATGCAAACACACTTGAGTGTGTTCGTGCGATCTGTATACTTGAGTGTATTCTAGCATGACTATATATATATATATATATATATATATATATATATATATATATATATATATATATATATATATATATATATATATATATATATTGCCGACAAGGAGTGGCTGAAGTGGTCAAGCACGTTGTCTCCTCATGAAGGGACCCGGGTTCGAATCCCACTTGCCACCTTGATTTACCACCCTCCCGGGCATTCGGCCTCCAGTACGGGTATGGGAGAGGGGGGGAGAAATCTTTCTCTCTTAATCCCATACATACATACATACATACAACAACAATACAACATACAACCCATCTTCCCTCTAGGCCACACTTTGGCGATCAGCTGGGCGATCTCCCCTGGAGAGAGGACCACGGCGGGAGGGATTCCCTCTCCCATCGTCCACCCAACCACCACCACACCATCCACCAGAACCACAAACCCCATGCACACCATGAGCGAATCGAGTAGAGATGCTACTGTTTTGGTGGTGGGTGTAGGCGTAGGGAACCCTAGCCGCATGACTAAGCCCGACCAAAGGGGAACCACTGCAGTGGTGGCGGGCGCAATCAGAAGTGGAGAGGGTTCCAACCCAGTGATGAATCATGTAAGGAAGAGTGAATCTACTACGGATGCGAATCCCAATAGTGGGAACCACTGACGATTGGCTTGGAGCCAAGTCCTGAAGAAACCATCCAAGGAGAAGGGAAAGGAGATGGCATGCCCCAAACAGAAAGTGGGAGAGAGTGAAGTGTGCGTTGAACTAGAGAAAGACAAGTTCGATCGGATGAAGGGCATCTGGGAGTTCACCATTATGGTGTACGTCCTAGGCAAACGACCTTTCTTCCCCCACCTTCAGGCTTGGATTCATCGAACATGGAAGCCAAAAGGGTCTTTCGAGCTATTGTCGAGGAGCAATGGTGTCTTCTTGGTTTGCTTCTCCACTACAGCAGATAAGGAAGATGTCCTAGCCCTAGGACCTTGATGGTTCGATTCACAACTGGTGATTGCAAAGAGATACAAACATGGAGATGAACTGAAGAAGGAGGTCTTCTCATTGATTTCGACGTGGATCACCCTTCGATCATTTGGTAGATCGTGGACAAGGAGATCAGTGGGTACAATTGCATCGGGTGAGGGCATGGTCCTGCACATCGATGAACGGTCCCTAGAAGGCAAAGAAGCTCAGGTTCTCATCGAACTGGAAGTGGATGACAAGGCCCCATCCAAGGTGTGGCTAAACATGAAAGGTTGGGAGCCTATCCCGGTGTCGATTGAATATGACTGCATTCCTAAGAAGTGCAACCAGTGTTGCACCTTTGGCCATGACACAAATAGCTACGAAGAATAGGAGGCTATGAAGATGGTGAGGGCAGAACCAAATAAGGACCAGACTAAGGTCTGGAAGGCAGTCAACCCTGCGGAGAAGACTAAAAGAACAGGTGAAGCGGAAGGTCCAAGCAAGGAGCAAGAAATGAAATAGCAGAAAGAGCCACCAACGATGAATCAAACTGAAGGTAATCCTAATGTCACAACCATGGAAGCAATGGGTACACCTGATGTGAGAAGGAGTTCTCATGCTAATGATGAACAAGAAGAAGGGGAGTTTACCTCCTCCACTAGCAAGAGGAAGGGGCATAAGAAGACATGTATTCCTAAAACTCAAGGAGTAGGCTCCATCCTAGATACCACCAACAGCTTTGAGGTGTTGAGTGAGTTCGACAAGGAGGAGGATAAGGGGGAAAAAGGAACAACCAAAGAAAACCAATAAGAAGGATCCAGTGAGGAAAACCAGGGCACACACAACTCTATATGTCCATGCTACTATGGAATATTCAGGGGGTGTGTGACAGGAACAAGAAGAAGGAAATCTTTGAGTGGATTGCTACTAATGGGCATTCATTAGTTGCCTTGGTAGAGATGAAAATAAAGGTACAAAATAGCAATAGTATTAAATATCGTTTTCCGTAGGGATGGAACCATGTGTCTAACGTGGAGTGTAATGAGGTTGCTGGAGTCTTTTTGGCGTGGAAGCCCAATGCTTGGCATGTGTCAGTGATATAAATGTCAGATCGACATGTTACGGTGGAATGCAGAAACAATGGAGGATTACATATATGGTTGTCTGCTATTTATGGCCACAATGATGGTAAAGCCAGATTGGATCTATGGAAAGATCTGGTTTTCTTATCCAAGTAGGTTAATGTACCGTGGTTGGTGATGGGGGACTTCAATATGGTCCGCCTACAAGCTGAGAAAAAAGGGAAAAGGCTTGCACTGATAACAGAGGTTGATGTTTTCAATCAGGCTATTGATAAAGTGGGTCTTTATGAACTACCTATGGTGGGAGGTGACTTGTTCACGTGGAATAATAAAAGGGGACCGGAACACAAAATAGTAAGTAAACTTGACAAATCTCTGGTGAATGATGAGTGGCTGAAAATTCTCCCTAATGTACAAGTGAAGGCAGGAGGTTCTGAATTAAGTGACCATGAACCAATCTCAGTTCAGATCACAGAAAAGAAACAGAAGAGGAAGTCATTCAATTTCTAAACTATTGGGCTGAATGGAAAGGTTTTTATGATGTCATAAAAAATAGTTGGGGTGCACATGTGATAGGTAATCCAATGTATGTCTTTTCTAAAAAGCTGGAGAACACTAAGAATGCCCTTACGAAGTGGGCCAAGGAAGAGGTGAACATTCCAAACTTGATAAAGGAGATAAAAGGTGAATGCAAAGAAGTCAGAGAAAGATTATTGGTTGATCCACTAAATCCAATCTTGATTGAGAAAGATAGGGAACTGAAAAAGATTCTTAAAGAACTAAAAAAGGCAGAGGAAAATTCTACTGGCAAAGAAGCAAGAAGAAGTAGATGGATGATGGGGACCGAAACACAAAACTCTACCACATTATAGTGAAAATAAGAGAGGTAGGTAATATTATTTTTGAACTGATTGATGATGATGGGAGGTGGTCAATAAACAAGCGGACTTAGAAGAGTAGGCCATAAATTTCTACACCTCACTATATAACAAAAATTTTAGTAGTGACGTAGAAGAAAGAGAGGAAGTGAAATGGAAGTTCAAGCTTATGAGCACACACAATAATATCCTCAAGAGAAGTACAAATGAGAAAGAGGTAAAGGAAGCAGTTTGGAGCATAGGAAGCAACAAATCACCCAGGTTCGACAGTTTTAACACTTTCTTTTACAAGAAGACTTGGGATATTATCAAAGAAGACTTGATTACTTACGTGAGCTGGTTCATAGAAGGGGGAAATATGGTAAGACAGGTCAATCATTCTTTCCTTGTTCTTATTCTGAAAAAGAAAGTTACCTCCTCTTTTGCTGATTTTAGACCTATATCATGTTGTTCGATATAATATAAAATTATTGCAAAAATATTGGCTACAAGATTAAAGATGGTTCTTCCCTACCTCATCTCTGCAAATCAAGGGGCTTTGTGGTAGGTAGAAGCATTCGTGGTTGTGCTATTCTGGCGGGGGAATTCTTGTTGGATTATAATGTCATGAGAGGAAGTAGGAAAGCCTGCTTAAAATTGGATGTTTCTAAAGCCTATGATATCGTCAGATGGGAGAAACTATGGTGGATTATGTAGCAGATGGGGTTCAATGAACAGTGGATTGGTTGGATGAAAAATAGTGTGTTGGAACCACAAGCTTCTCTATTCTGGTTAATGGCACATCTACAAGTCTTTTTAGAGGGGGTAACGGGCTGTGCCAAGGTGACCCCCTATCACCTCTTCTTTTTGTGATCGTCATGGAGTATTTTACACAAAAGATGCAACAAGCTGAGGAAAAGAAGGAAATCAAGCCGTATACAGTTCATGGGACGAAGGTAATGACACATTTGATTTTTGCAGATATATCCTGATGTTTGTAGAAGCCAAATAGCACTCCCTAGAAAATCTTAAAAATCTACTTGGTGAGTTCAGAGAACAAACGGGGTTGTGTATAAATGCAAACAAAACACATACTTTCTTATCTAAGAACTACTACCAGATGGAGGATAGGCTAGTACGGGCTATGGGTGTGGAGAGAGGTAACTTTCCAAAAAAATATTTGGGCTTTCCCTTAGCTGGAGGTAATTTGCACGTCAAATATTTTGTTGATTGCATTGATAAGGTGGAGGAAATGATTAACATATGGTTGACGCAAAAGGCTTCCATGGCAGGATGAAAGATTCTGATAAAAGCTGCTATAGAAGGAATTCTTATTTTCTGGGTGCAACAAGGTGAGATCCTGGGTTCTGTCCTGGATAGAATAGAAATGAAGATGGCATTTTTTATGGGGAAGCGAACACCATCCTATGAAATATGCTAGACTGGCATTCCCAAGTGATGAAGGTGGGCTGAATTTGAAAACTCCTAGAGACATTGCGAAATGGGGAACTATGCAAAGAATCATCACATTCCAAGAAGGAACTTCTACATGGGGAAAGTGGATGAGAGAAAGATACCCAATAGGGCTATATTTCATGCCGAAGACAAGAGAAGGATACTCACGCACCATTAACGTCATGATGCAGACTTAGCAACAAGTCAAACACATGTTTGTTGCAAGCGACACCGGTGGATGGCGGCTCAAAGATCAGAAGTTGTGCAATTGGGAGGTGACTCGTTCAAGAGGTACAAAGGATCTGCTCAGAGAACAGATCTGGACCAGTAGGTACATACTGAAGTGGAGCATGTGTGTATATAAAATTTTGCACAATGTTCTTACTACTCTAGACAGGATAAAGAGTTGGAACTATGAAGTCTCTACTCTATGTGTCACATCCCTCCATCACAAAGACAATGAGGCGCCATGAGAAAATGTGTGGAACCGTCAAAAAACATCGTATTACCAAAAACACGGGTTAATTAAAACCGATTGCGGAAAGCAAAATAAGAAGGGAACTATTACAACCAGATCTACATCCTGCAAAGAAACATGCTATGTGAATATACATAAACTTGATACATGTCCACAGCTCATAGGATCTAGTTGTCCCATAAGCACAAGAGTTCACCACATGTTTATGTACATAACAGACCTAGCCAGGTTAACAACAGGATAAGAAAGCTATAACAACTATACATCGTGAAACCTCGTCAAAACACCTCCAAGGACCTAAGAGTACATGGATGACTCTACTACAAAACCACCAAGATAGCAGGATATCCACCTCTTTCCTTCTATTGTTCTTCTTGCTGCTCAACTGCAACACCACGATCACCACCATGTCTAGCACGTCCACCTAAAAAGGTTTTAAATCAACGGGGTGAGACACACAGTCCCAACGAGAAACATAACCCCCGCCGAAACTATAAAACCTCAGGAGAGCTAGAATAGATAAATTGGTGACTGGTATAAATAGATCATATATGCAACATGTTGAGCAGAACTATCTTTAAAACATCTCACCAGGATACCAAAGAAGCATATAGCCAGATAATATATGGAACATGATTGACAAGACAAGTCTTATAGATTTTTATCATAACATCTGGGGAACATATAATTAGCTACAAGATATAACTAAGGAAACTATACAAACAAGGCCTCAACCAATTTTCCATGTTTTCCCTAAGAAAATATACTATATGGTTGGATTACGATTTATTATGCCCTGAGGAAGTGAGTCGTACCGCTCAAATCCAACCTTCAGTTGCGAAACCCAAAGTCGGTGCCATACAAGGTCAATGGAAGAGCCCGACTCCATGACCTCACCTCCTCATGGTTAGTGCACGAGAACCAAAGCAAGACCACAATCTCTTGCTTAAGTGACCTCAGTCACAGGGTCATCTCTATAGGTTACCCTTTCCTCTATCCCACCTTGGTACAGGTCTCGGTGCTAGTATATCTTGAGCCACAGGCCTGATCACCATGCTCCCGAGCCATGAACGCAATCATGATCCATCACATTGAGCCATGGGCTTGTTCACCATGCTCTTATACACATCTTGAGTCTACAACTACAGTTGCACTCTAATCCTCCTATTTTCGGCTAGGAGAAACCCCGCATATTCAACAATATGCGCTCCAGGTTAACCCGTAGGAGAACCCATTTCACCATCACCAGCTCCTGACAATGATGGATCTATGGCCAGGGCAAACTACATGAAAGGTTCATCTGTAATTAATTAACATATTATAAGCAGATTGCAAGATTCAACCAAGTTATGTAACATGTAAACTATAACATAAGTAAACAACATAGATCTCATTATCGTGTTTTACATTGTCATTCTTATTTTCAAAGTCATCAACATCCTCATGATCCATCACAAGGATCAAACATTACATGTTACCACTTGGCCTCTTGCCAATCATCAAAATCCATCTCAAGGATCAACATCATAGGGACTCAATCCCATCATCAAGGCACACATTTCCATTCCATGGGTAACACCCATCATATATCCCAGGGTTCATCATAACCCTTGATGTTCCACATCATATCATTGTAATGCCATCACCATGGCCTCATCGTACATTTGTTACCTACATGGTTAGTGAAATCACAAAGGAGTAATGATACTTGTACAAGGAACATTTACAACTCCTTACTTTATTATGAGAGACAACCATGCAACATAGATGAGTGTGTCAAAGCATAGCATTCTTATATATATATATATATATCAAGCATAACAGCCTCATATACCAAAGCATAACAAATATTTGGGTTACCAACCGAACACAAGGTACACCCTCACTATAGGTGTATCGGGTAAGGAACAACCCTCACTAAAAGCATCTCAGGTAAGGGATAGCCCTCACCAAAGGCACATCGTCTCCCACCAAAGAGTGTGACTGTTACGACCCCATCTGAGCTTAACTGGTAAACTAGGGTTTACCTAGACAATTGCAAAGATTAATTGGAATAATCATTCTTGAAATCTAATTAATGACGATAATACAATTAGGATGTTTTAACTATGATAAGAAGTCTAAATGTTCTTTTGTCTTGAGAATTAGGGTTTGCGAAGCATAGACCCTAATCGGCCCAAAATAGGGTTTTAATGACATATGAATACAGAATTTGATAAGTAGAATGTCTCACTAAATGATTTTTAATATTTTATTTGTAACTCTGATTTTATTCAAATTTGGATATGATTTGTATATATACAATTTGAACTACATTGGAAAATATCAGAATTTTTGAAGAATGTTCTGACCTGTTTATCAGTCTAGTTTCAAATTCGACCGATCATATTTCCAGATTTATAAATTAGTGTGGTAATTGAATTTTATCTTTTTATTGGTATATCCAATTGATCTAAAATTTTAACTGTGCTTGAAAAACACAGTTTTAGACACTATATTAAATTGGCATAATTTTTGGATGACTTTTGATCTCTACAGTGAGGGTGTCGGTCGAGTTCTGTGCAGGGCAAACTCGACCGAATCTGCTGCAGACTACAATATAGCAGTGCACTGTTCTATTTTTAATTATTTATTGGTAACTCCAAATGATCTCATATTTTAATTTAAGCTTTATAGATCAATTATAAAAAACGTGATAAATTCCCATAATTGTTGGAGAAGGTTTGATCTCTGAAATAAACGAATTACAGTAACCTTGTATAACTGAATATTCAGCCAATATAATTAAAGTTGAGTGTTGGGTCAATATGCAATTGACCCAAGCAGCTCAAATTGACTTATATGATCGACCACACACACACACAGCTCTCATTATACGTCATCCATCCCATAGAAATGAAAATCTAGAGAGAGAGGGAGAGTTAGGGCTTGAGTGGAGAAAGAGGAGGAATTGCTGACCTAGGGTTTTGCGGTCCGAGGAATGGTGAAATCAAGTAAGTTTGGATCCTTTGCATAGACTTTTATGGTGAATCTTCTCTCTCATGTCAAGATTCCATCCATGCTCTGATTTGATCCAAGATGATGTCGAAATTCCCTCTTTTCTCACCCTTTCTTCATAATCCCTCATTTTCAAGGTTTCCTAGTTGAATGGAAGAAGAATTGGGAGATTTGCTAGGGATTTGATATGAGTTAGAGATCCCCTGAGTTGAGCTGCAGTTTTGAGGTGTTTTCACACCTTGGGGTGAGTAGGTTCTTCCTTTAAAAAGTATAATGCACGAAATTTGATTATAGCATCCAAATCCCTAATTGCTTGGTATGTGATTCTAAACCCTGAAATGTCCGTTTAATTTAAGTTGTTGCAAATTGATATGATATGGATTCCTTCTCTGTTTGAATGACTCCTTGATGGTAGATTCACATCAGAAATGTATACAACACATCCTAGAAAGAATGCTTTTCAGATTTATACCATATGATGTAATTAGGGTTTAACCTAATTGAGATATCTCTAGAGTTTCAACCTTATTGAAAAGGACTAGTAAACTTATAAGTGGTTAGGATGTACCTCATGGATTACCTTATTTGAATTTTATCCTTGGTGCATGATATCTCAGTGAATAGCATGGAAACCTAAATTTAGTTCACTTTCCATGGTTTCATACATATATAGATTGTATATGATTTTTTGAAAACAATCTTTATTTAGTGAATGCTTATATCCTATGAAATCCTTATGAGAGCCATGTGACAAGTGAATGAGGTAAATGAAAAGGTGAATGAGGCGAATGAAACCCTAAGAGTAGGGTGTTGGTATGTGATGAATGAATAAGGCAAATGAAACCCTAAGTATAGGGTGTTCAATGAATCATATTATGGTGACATGAAAGGTTTCGATATGAGATGTGGTGATACTTAACTGTTGAATTGTATGTTTCTAGTGCATTTAACTTTATATGCTTGTTCTCTCTGAGTTGATATCTACATACTGTAGGGCTTCTTATATTTCAATACATATCTCGTAAATTGCAGGTGATGAGATATGACATGCCCTAGAAAGGGATGTTACTGAGACATGGTATATGTTGAATACATGAGCTATGATGTTTTATATGATATGATATGGCAGGCCGTGTGAGCCTTGTGAGAAATGTAAAATGAGTTATCATTTCTGTTTTACATGTATCTATAATATTAATGTTAGACTTAGGTGCCCTGAACACCGTAGAACCCCTTCGAGAGATCTGCTTCTTAGGGGTGAAACTCGTGTTGCAACATTAACCGTGCGGAGTCATGGTGGCACGAGGACAGAGAGGTAGTGTTCAACAATAATCCGTGCGGAGTCACAGTGGCACTGGAGAAAATAGGGGTTATTGCAACAAGATCCGTGCGGAGTCATGGAGGTAACCCCGTGAGACTCTCCGCCTGTGTGCTCAGGTTAGAGGAGGAGTCTAGAGCACTCGGAGTAGTGCATTGAGGCCGGAGAGCCTGTGGTCCTGTGGCAGAACAGGGCTGGCGTCAGACTTAGCATTTCCCGGGTGTGTCGCTAAGTCTTGTACGGTGTGTCCGTAGTGCACTGCGAGTCTCTATGCAGAGTACACTGCATAGATCAGGGCATAAGCTAAAATATGATCATATAGGTTCACAGAGTTCCTTATAAATGAAAGAGTTAAGGAAGACTAGAGCATAGTCTTCTAGTAGTTATTCTTTGGATGCAATATTTACATTCTTTGTTATTTCAATTATATTGTTTTAGAACTGCTCAGTGTAGTATTTATTGTTGTTAAATTTCATAACGTTTATTCAAAGTTATATCTGTAATCACATTAGTGCCTTAGACTGTTTCCTTGAAGTACTCATTCACTGAGCAAGTAGGCTCACCCCTCTACTCAAACATTTTAGGGTTAACCGCGTGGACTTGAAGATGGTCAGAGCATCAGTGTAGATCTGCTACAAGAGTTAAGTACAAGATTAGTTGAGTCAGTCGGTCCTTGTCACTCTAGATCCTCAGTAAGAGATAAGAGAGAGTGTTGTAATTACAATGTGTAATATTGTTCCTCTTTTGATATGTATGCTAATTAGCAAGTTTTATGTGCAAAAGGTGTGAGAGACATCATGAATGTTTATACATGTATCTTTACTATTGAAGTCTGTTTAGTAAAAGAAATGTTCAGATTCCCTTGTTAAAATGATTTATGTGGTTCAATGCGAAGAAACAAGAGTTTTAAAGAAAGAAGAAAGCAAAAAGTTAAGGGTGTTCTTTGTGTTACATATAAGTCCTATCTTATGCCTTAATCTCATGATTTGAGGAAATTGTGAGATCGGGGTGTAACAGCTTGGTATACATTTCATAATGTTGTTTTTGTTGGAAATGTATAGAAATGCTCTTATATGTTTGAATTGAAATGTTCAGTAGTTTGAAATATATATGGGTCTTTAAGATTTGTTGCACACTATGCAGTTGTAGCATTTATTGATTTCATTCTTTGTTACAAGTAGACTAGAATTGACCTTTGAATGAGCTTTTGTTAGTGGGTAAGTTTTCTTCCACACTTCTGAGATGAATAGGAGTTGAGTAATCCTTTGTAGTTCTTGGCTTCAGGACTTCAGGTTTGGCCTGGTCCGGCTGGCAGGATGCGTTACTGGGATCTAATGACTCCTATTAATAATATAATAAGAATAGACTCTGGATAATTAGACCCACATTAGAGTGAGAATGTACATACAATAAGATGTTGAAACAGATGGGCAAGATCAGAACAACTAAGAATCAGTTGAAACTGGTATCTGAGGTTCAATTTTTGGGGCCTCATATGAGAAACCCTTAATTGGGAATAAAGGAACATGATATGAAGTTCATAATCAGTTTATTGATTAATATTATATGAACTATACATATGAAATATAGAAAAGATATGTGAAATGTATGTATGGTTCAAGATAGCAAGAATCAATCATGAATAATGAATCATAGAATAGATTATAATGCTTTTATGAACTCTAAAGCAAAGGCTAAGTAGAGAATAGGGTTGAGCATTCAATAGGTCCATAGAAGTAAAGAGTCTTCAAAAGAGTAAAAGTGAAGAGGATCGCATGAACATGTAATTCATAAGACTAGAACAACAAACTAGTTTCTAAGCAAAGAACATAGGTGTAGTTTAACGAATGAATAAGTCATACAAAGGTAGACTGTATTCAGGAGAGAAAAACTTGATTGAAAGAGAAACTATGTTTGACCCATGCATGATCCACTTGATTTAAAAATGAAGAATATGTAATGTATTCAACATGAGGAAAAACTAATAGAAGGGATATTAATTTAGAACGTTAACTTCGCAATAGTATAAAGATAAAGGAGGAAATATGTGCAACATGGTATACATGACCATACATATGAATAAGCAACATGGTCATAAGACAAAAATTATAATTAAAGATGACGGGTTAAAGAGTAGTATATGGTAAGAGGACTATGAAACGTAAGAAAGGGTTTGAAATATGATGGAAAAGTTATAAATAAAGAGGTTGTGAGATTCAAGCAAGTGCTAATTAATCAAATATCTCTGTTGATAACTAAGTAAATCTACATACGAGAATGTATTAAGGGAATGTTTGAATACAAGTATTCCAAGTCTTAAAATCATCTTCTCTTTCATATATTCCTTAATGAGAACAAGGTGGGAATGAAATGATAAGAGAAAATGAATCATATACGGTGCATAACTACCTTGGTGGGGTCATCTAGTGAATGTAATAGTTACATACATTACGATGAAGTACGATAAGAAATAAATTCTTGTGTGATAGCAAGAATGATGAATAATCTATTCTTACCTTGAATGTTTTAATGTTAGGGATGTTTATTGTATATAATCATATGAAAAGGATAGGTAGCAAAAAGTAAAGAAGTAATGAATGAGCAGAGAGATATGGGAAAACACTAGCTTTGTATAATATGTGAATTTGTTTTTACATGTATGATTTGTTGAAGGCATATTAAGGTATGAAAGTTGGTTCTACATATGATTTCAGGGTATTTGTGTAAGCTATATGTTAAATTAAAGGTGTATGATAGTTGTAGTAATTCATACCAGATATGCATCCTAGTATTGTGTATTCGTAATATGGTGATACAGTTTGGATGATGACGGAAGACATGGAGGGATATCCTGAATAAGGTAGTTATACCTATTAACTCATATTAATAGAAAGGGATGATAATCAGATTGTCTGGACAAATAACCCTAATGAGGTGTAGCTTGTTATACCTATCTCTAATATAACTGAGTGATGGTAATTGAGTATGATTAATGCTTGAATGACTGATACAATTGTGGATTTCTTTATTACTGTGGTTGAAACCCTAAAATGATATAATACGACGGTTACACTTTGAATTGTGTGTGGGCCCATAACCCACAGGTCCCAGGATCGAAACAGGATAGTATGGAATGAGGTGGTAATACTTCACCTCATGCATCCATGACCCAATGGGGATGCCAAGAGTAGTATTGTGCAATTGATTGTTGAATCTAGTCTTTTAATTCAAGATTGTTTTGCTATTTGGATAGCACTTTATTAAAGTTTAAAATAGCATGGTGAACTCGCTTTTGTCACTTAAAGGTGATACAGAACAATAGAACTTTCTGAGCCGCATAAGTTGAGATAGTTGTATCAGAGTATCAGAGTTGCGCAGTGAAAGCGTGGTGGTTTATCTTTGCATTCTATGTTTGAGTGCGGCATAAAGAATTTGCTTGATATCATTGAGAACTATTTGAAATATGTTGTGATTTAGTAAAGGATTAAAAGATCTAATGTTGAAAACTACATTCAGGTATGAAATACAAGAATATAATGGCATGGAAGGCTTTAGAAGCTTAAAATAACCTTGAATGTATCTTTCTTGTGAGTTTATGTTTCGAGGACGAAACATTCTAAGGGGGGAAGAGTTGTTACGACCCCATCTGAGCTTAACTGGTAAACTAGGGTTTACCTACACAATTGCAAAGATTAATTGGAATAATCATTCTTGAAATCTAATTAATGACGATAACACAATTAGGATGTTTTAACTATGATAAGAAGTCTAAATGTTCTTTTGTCTTGAGAGTTAGGGTTTGAGAAGCATAGACCCTAATCGGCCCAAAATAGGGTTTTAATGACATATGAATACAGAATTTGATAAGTAGAATGTCTCACTAAATGATTTTTAGTATTTTATGTGTAACTCTGATTTACTTTAAATTTGGATATAATTTGTATATATAAAATTTGAACAACATTGGAAAATATCAGAATTTTTGAAGAATGTTCTGACCTGTTTATCGGTCGAGTTTCAAATTCGACCGATCATATTTCCAGATTTATACAGAAGTGTGGTAATTGAATTTTATCTTTTTATTGGTATATCCAATTGATATCAAATTTTAACTGTGCTTGAAAAACAAATTTTTAGACACTATGTTAAATTGGAATAATTTTTGTATGACTTTTGATCTCTACAGTGAGGGTGTCGGTCGAGTTCTGTGCAGGGCAAACTCGACCGAATCTGCTGCAGACTGCAATATAGTAGTGCACTGTTCTATTTTTAATTATTTATTGGTAACTCCAAATGATCTCAAATTTTAAATTAAGCTTTATAGATCAATTATAAACAACTTGATAAATTCCCATAATTTTTGGAGAATTTTTGTTCTCTAAAATAAACGAATTACAGTAACCTTGTATAACTGAATATTCAGCCAATATAATTAAAGTTGAGTGTTGGGTCAATATGCAATTGACCCAAGCAGCTCAAATTGACTTATATGATAGACCACACACACACACAGCTCTCATTCTTCGTCATCCATCCCAGAGAAACGAAAATCTAGAGAGAGAGGGAGAGTTAGGGCTTGAGTGGAGAAAGAGGAGGAATTGCTGACCTAGGGTTTTGTGGTCCGAGGAATGGTGAAATCAAGTAAGTTTGGATACTTTGCATAGAATTTTATGGTGAATATTCTCTCTCATGTCAAGATTCCGTCCATGCTCTGATTTGATCCAAGATGATGTCGAAATTCCCTCTTTTCTCACCCTTTCTTCATAATCCCTCATTTTCAAGGTTTCCTAGTTGAATGGAAGAAGAATTGGGAGATTTGCTAGGGATTTGATATGAGTTCGAGATCCCCTGAGTTGAGCTGCAGTTTTGAGGTGTTTTCACACCTTGGGGTGAGTGGGTTCTTCCTTTAAACAGTATAATGCACGAAATTTGATTATAGCATCCAAATCCCTAATTGCTTGGTATGTGATTCTAAACCCTGAAATGTCCGTTTAATTTAAGTTGTTGCAAATTGATATGATATGGATTCCTTCTCTGTTTGAATGACTCCTTGATGGTAGATTCACATCAGAAACGTATACAACACATCCTAGAAAGAATGCTTTTCAGATTTATACCATATGATGTAATTAGGGTTTAACCTAATTGAGATATCACTAGAGTTTCAACCTTATTGAAAAGGACTAGTAAACTTATAAGTGGTTAGGATGTACCTCATGGATTACCTTATTTGAATTTTATCCTTGGTGCATGATATCTCAGTGAATAGCATGGAAACTTAAATTTAGTTCACTTTCCATGGTTTCATACATATATCGATTGTATATGATTTGTTGAAAACAATCTTTATTTAGTGAATGCTTATATCCTATGAAATCCTTATGAGAGCCATGTGACAAGTGAATGTGGTAAATGAAAAGGTGAATTAGGCGAATGAAACCCTAAGAGTAGGGTGTTGGCATGTGATGAATGAATAAGGCAAATGAAACCCTAAGTATAGGGTGTTCAATGAATCATGTTATGGTTACATGAAAGGTCTCGATATGAGATGTGGTGATACTTAACTGTTGAATTGTATGTTTCTAGTGCATTTAACTTTATATGCTTGTTCTCTCTGAGTTGATATCTACATACTGCAGGGCTTCTTATATTTCAATACATATCTCGTAAATTGCAAGTGATGAGATATGACATGCCCTAGAAAGGGATGTTACTGAGACATGGTATATGTTGAATACATGAGCTATGATGTTTTATATGATATGATATGGCAGGCCTCGTGAGCCTTGTGAGAAATGTAAAATGAGTTATGATTTCTGTTTTACATGTATCTATAATATTAATGTTAGACTTAGGTGCCCTGAACACCATAGAACCCCTTCGAGAGATCTGCTTCTTAGGGGTGAAACTCGTGTTGCAACATTAACCGTGCGGAGTCATGGTGGCACGAGGACAGAGAGGCAGTGTTCAACAATAATCCATGCGGAGTCACGGTGGCACTGGAGAAAATAGGGGTTATTGCAACAAGATCCGTGTGGAGTCATGGAGGTAACCCCGTGAGACTCTCCGCCTGTGTGCTCAGGTTAGAGGAGGAGTCTAGAGCACTCGGAGTAGTGCATTGAGGCCGGAGAGCCTGTGGTCCTGTGGCAGAACAAGGCTGGCATCAGACTTAGCATTTCCCGGGTGTGTCGCTAAGTCTTATACGGTGTGGCCGTAGTGCACTGCGAGTCTCTATGCAGAGTACACTGCATAGATCAGGGCATAAGCTAAAATATGATCATATAGGTTCACAGAGTTCCTTATAAATGAAAGAGTTAAGGAAGACTAGAGCATAGTCTTCTAGTAGTTATTCTTTGGATGCAATATTTACATTCTTTGTTATTTCAATTATATTGTTTTAGAACTGCTCAGTGTAGTATTTATTGTTGTTAAATTTCATAACGTTTATTCAAAGTTATATCTGTAATCACATTAGTGCCTTAGACTGTTTCCTTGAAGTACTCATTCACTGAGCGAATAGGCTCACCCCTCTACTCAAACATTTTAGGGTTAACCGCGTGGACTTGAAGATGGTCAGAGCATCAGTGTAGATCTGCTACAAGAGTTAAGTACAAGATTAGTTGAGTCAGTCGGTCCTTGTCACTCTAGGTCCTCAGTAAGAGATAAGAGAGAGCGTTGTAATTACAATGTGTAATATTGTTCCTCTTTTGATATGTATGCTAATTAGCAAGTTTTATGTGCATAAGGTGTGAGAGACATCATGAATGTTTATACATGTATCTTTACTATTGAAGTCTGTTTAGTAAAAGAAATGTTCAGATTCCCTTGTTAAAATGATTTATGTGGTTCAATGCGAAGAAACAAGAGTTTTAAAGAAAGAAGAAAGCAAAAAGTTAAGGGTGTTCTTTGTGCTACATATAAGTCCTATCTTATGCCCTAATCTCATGATTTGAGGAAATTGTGAGATCGGGGTGTAACAGCTTGGTATACATTTCATAATGTTGTTTTTGTTGGAAATGTATAGAAATGCTCTTATATGTTTGAATTGAAATGTTCAGTAGTTTGAAATATATATGGGTCTTTAAGATTTGTTGCACACTATGCAGTTGTAGCATTTATTTATTTCATTCTTTGTAACAAGTAGACTAGAATTGACCTTTGAATGAGCTTTTGTTAGTGGGTAAGTTTTCTTCCACACTTCTGAGATGAATAGGAGTTGAGTAATCCTTTGTATTTCTTGGCTTCAGGACTTCAGGTTTGGCCTGGTCCGGCTGGCAGGATGCGTTACTGGGATCTAATGACTCCTATTAATAATATAATAAGAATAGACTCTGGATAATTAGACCCACATTAGAGTGAGAATGTACATACAGTAAGATGTTGAAACAGATGGGCAAGATCAGAACAACTAAGAATCAGTTGAAACTGGTATCTGAGGTTCAATTTTTGGGGCCTCATATGAGAAACCCTTAATTGGGAATAAAGGAACATGATATGAAGTTCATAATCAGTTTATTGATTAATATTATATGAACTATACATATGAAATATAGAAAAGATATGTGAAATGTATGTATCGTTCAAGATAGCAAGAATAAATCATGAAGAATGAATCATAGAATAGAGTATAATGCTTTTATGAACTCTAAAGCAAAGGCTAAGTAGAGAATAGGGTTGAGCATTCAATAGGTCCATAGAAGTAAAGAGTCTTCAAAAGAGTAAAAGTGAAGAGGATCGCATGAACATGTAATTCATAAGACTAGAACAACAAACTAGTTTCTAAGCAAAGAACATAGGTGTAGTTTAACGAATGAATAAGTCATACAAAGGTAGACTGTATTCAGGATAGAAAAACTTGATTGAAAGAGAAACTATGTTTGACCCATGCATGATCCACTTGATTTAAAAATGAAGAATATGTAATGTATTCAACATGAGGAAAAACTAATAGAAGGGATATTAATTTAGAACGTTAACTTCGCAATAGTATAAAGATAAAGGAGGAAATATGTGCAACATGGTATACATGACCATGCATATGAATAAGAAACATGGTCATAAGAGAAAAATTTAGAATTAAAGATGACGGGTTAAAGAGTAGTATATGGTAAGAGGACTATGAAACGTAAGAAAGGGTTTGAAATATGATGGAAAAGTTATAAATAAAGAGGTTGTGAGATTCAAGCAAGTGCTAATTAATCAAATATCTCTGTTGTTAACTAAGTAAATCTACATACGAGAATGTATTAAGGGAATGTTTGAATACAAGTATTCCAAGTCTTAAAATCATCTTCTCTTTCATATATTCCTTAATGAGAGCAAGGTGGGAATGAAATGATAAGAGAAAATGAATCATATACGGTGCATAACTACCTTGGTGGGGTCATCTAGTGAATGTAATAGTGACATACATTACGATGAAGTACGATAAGAAATAAATTCTTGTGTGATAGAAAGAATGATGAATAATCTATTCTTACCTTGAATGTTTTAATGTTAGGGATGTTTATTGTATATAATCATATGAAAAGGATAGGTAGCAAAAAGTAAAGAAGTAATGAATGAGCAGAGAGATATGGGAAAACACTATCTTTGTATAATATGTGAATTTGTTTTTACATGTATGATTTGTTGAAGGCATATTAAGGTATGAAAGTTGGTTCTACATATGATTTCAGGGTATTTGTGTAAGCTATATGTTAAATTAAAGGTGTATGATAGTTGTAGTAATTCATACCAGATATGCATCCTAGTATTGTGTATTCATAATATAGTGATACAGTTTGGATGATGACGGAAGACATGGAGGGATATCCTGAATAAGATAGGTATACCTATTCACTCATATTAATAGAAAGGGATGATAATCAGATTGTCTGGATAAATAACCCTAATGAGGTGTAGCTTGTTATACCTAGCTCTAATATAACTGAGTGATGGTAATTGAGTATGATTAATGCTTGAATGACTGATACAATTGTGGATTTATTTATTACTGTGGTTGAAACCCTAAAATGATATAATACGACGGTTACACTTTGAATTGTGTGTGGGCCCATAACCCACAGGTCCCAGGATCAAAACAGGATAGTATGGAATGAGGTGGTAATACTTCACCTCATGCATCCATGACCCAATGGGGATGCCAAGAGTAGTATTGTGCAATTGATTGTTGAATCTAGTCTTTTAATTCAAGATTGTTTTGCTATTTGGATAGCACTTTATTAAAGTTTAAAATAGCATGGTGAACTCGCTTTTGTCACTTAAAGGTGATACAGAACAATAGAACTTTCTGAGCCGCATAAGTTGAGATAGTTGTATCAGAGTATCAGAGTTGCGCAGTGAAAGCGTGGTGGTTTATCTTTGCATTCTATGTTTGACTGCGGCATAAAGAATTTGCTTGATATCATTGAGAACTATTTGAAATATGTTGTGATTTTGTAAAGGATTAAAAGATCTAATGTTGAAAACTACATTCAGGTATGAAATACAAGAATATAATGGCATGGAAGGCTTTAGAAGCTTAAAATAACCTTGAATGTATCTTTCTTGTGAGTTTATGTTTCGAGGACGAAACATTCTAAGGGGGGAAGAGTTGTTACGACCCCATCTGAGCTTAACTGGTAAACTAGGGTTTACCTAGACAATTGCAAAGATTAATTGGAATAATCATTCTTGAAATCTAATTAATGACGATAACACAATTAGGATGTTTTAACTATGATAAGAAGTATAAATGTTCTTTTGTCTTGAGAATTAGGGTTTGAGAAGCATAGACCCTAATCGGCCCAAAATAGGGTTTTAATGACATATGAATACAGAATTTGATAAGTAGAATGGCTCACTAAATGATTTTTAGTATTTTATGTGTAACTCGGATTTACTTCAAATTTGGATATGATTTGTATATATAAAATTTGAACAACATTGGAAACTATCAGAATTTTTGAAGAATGTTCTGACCTGTTTATCGGTCGAGTTTCAAATTCGACCGATCATATTTCCAGATTTATACAGCAGTGTGGTAATTGAATTTTATCTTTTTATTGGTATATCCAATTGATCTCAAATTTTAACTGTGCTTGAAAAACACAGTTTTATACACTATTTTAAATTGGCATAATTTTTGGATGACTTTTGATCTCTACAGTGAGGGTGTCGGTCGAGTTCTGTGCAGGGCAAACTCGACCGAATCTGCTACAGACTGCAATATAGAAGTGCACTCTTCTATTTTTAATTATTTATTGGTAACTCGAAATGATCTCAAATTTTAACTGAAGGTTTATAGATAAATTATAAACAACGTGATAAATTTCCATAATTGTTGGCGAAAGTTTAATCTCTGAAATAAACGAATTACAGTAACCTTGTATAACTGAATATTCAGCCAATATAATTAAAGTTGAGTGTTGGGTCAATATGCAATTGACCCAAGCAGCTCAAATTGACTTATATGATCGACCACACACACACACAGCTCTCATTCTTCGTCATCCATCCCAGAGAAATGAAAATCTAGAGAGAGGGAGAGTTAGGGCTTGAGTGGAGAAAGAGGAGGAATTGCTGACCTAGGGTTTTGCGGTCCGAGGAATGGTGAAATCAAGTAAGTTTGGATCCTTTGCATAGACTTTTATGGTGAATATTCTCTCTCATGTCAAGATTACGTCCATGCTCTGATTTGATCCAAGATGATGTCGAAATTCCCTCTTTTCTCACCCTTTCTTCATAATCCCTCATTTTCAAGGTTTCCTAGTTGAATGGAAGAAGAATTGGGAGATTTGCTAGGGATTTGATATGAGTTCGAGATCCCCTGAGTTGAGCTGCAGTTTTGAGGTTTTTTCACACCTTGGGGTGAGTGGGTTCTTCCTTTAAACAGTAAAATGCACGAAATTTGATTATAGCATCCAAATTCCTAATTGCTTGGTATGTGATTCTAAACCCTGAAATGTCCGTTTAATTTAAGTTGTTGCAAATTGATATGATATGGATTCCTTCTCTGTTTGAATGACTCCTTGATGGTAGATTCACATCAGAAACGTATACAACACATCCTAGAAAGAATGCTTTTCAGATTTATACCATATGATGTAATTAGGGTTTAACCTAATTGAGATATCTCTAGAGTTTCAACCTTATTGAAAAGGACTACTAAACTTATAAGTGGTTAGGATGTACCTCATGGATTACCTTATTTGAATTTTATCCTTGGTGCATGATATCTCAGTGAATAGCATGGAAACCTAAATTTAGTTCACTTTCCATGGTTTCATACATATATCGATTGTATATGATTTGTTGAAAACAATCTTTATTTAGTGAATGCTTATATCCTATGAAATCCTTATGAGAGCCATGTGACAAGTGAATGAGGTAAATGAAAAGGTGAATGAGGCGAATGAAACCCTAAGAGTAGGGTGTTGGCATGTGATGAATGAATAAGGCAAATGAAACCCTAAGGATAGGGTGTTCAATGAATCATGTTATGGTGACATGAAAGGTCTCGATATGAGATGTGGTGATACTTAACTGTTGAATTGTATGTTTCTAGTGCATTTAACTTTATATGCTTGTTCTCTCTGAGTTGATATCTACATACTGCAGGGCTTCTTATATTTCAATACATATCTCGTAAATTGCAGGTGATGAGATATGACATGCCCTAGAAAGGGATGTTATTGAGACATGGTATATGTTGAATACATGAGCTATGATGTTTTATATGATATGATATGGCAGGCCGTGTGAGCCTTGTGAGAAATGTAAAATGAGTTATGATTTCTGTTTTACATGTATCTATAATATTAATTTTAGACTTAGGTGCCCTTAACATCGTAGAACCCCTTCGAGAGATCTGCTTCTTAGGGGTGAAACTCGTGTTGCAACATTAACCGTGCGGAGTCATGGTGGCACGAGGACAGAGAGGCAGTGTTCAACAATAATCTGTGCGGAGTCACGGTGGCACTGGAGAAAATAGGGGTTATTGCAACAAGATCCGTGCGGATTCATGGAGGTAACCCTGTGAGACTCTCCGCCTGTGTGCTCAGGTTAGAGGAGGAGTCTAGAGCACTCGGAGTAGTGCATTGAGGCCGGAGAGCCTGTGGTCCTGTGGCAGAACAGGGCTGGCGTCAGACTTAGCATTTCCCGGGTGTGTCGCTAAGTCTTGTACGGTGTGGCCGTAGTGCACTACGAGTCTCTATGCAGAGTACACTGCATAGATCAGGGCATAAGCTAAAATATGATCATATAGGTTCACAGAGTTCCTTATAAATGAAAGAGTTAAGGAAGACTAGAGCATAGTCTTCTAGTAGTTATTCTTTGGATGCAATATTTACATTCTTTGTTATTTCAATTATATTGTTTTAGAACTGCTCAGTGTAGTATTTATTGTTGTTAAATTTCATAACGTTTATTCAAAGTTATATCTGTAATCACATTAGTGCCTTAGACTGTTTCCTTGAAGTACTCATTCACTAAGCGAGTAGGATCACCCCTCTATTCAAACATTTTAGGGTTAACCGCGTGGACTTGAAGATGGTCAGAGCATCAGTGTAGATCTGCTACAAGAGTTAAGTACACGATTAGTTGAGTCAGTCGGTCCTTGTCACTCTAGGTCCTCAGTAAGAGATAAGAGAGAGCGTTGTAATTACAATGTGTAATATTGTTCCTCTTTTGATATGTATGCTAATTAGCAAGTTTTATGTGCATAAGGTGTGAGAGACATCATGAATATTTATACATGTATCTTTACTATTGAAGTCTGTTTAGTAAAAGAAATGTTCAGATTCCCTTGTTAAAATGATTTATGTGGTTCAATGCGAAGAAACAAGAGTTCTAAAGAAAGAAGAAAGCAAAAAGTTAAGGGTGTTCTTTGTGTTACATATAAGTCCTATCTTATGCCCTAATCTCATGATTTGAGGAAATTGTGAGATCGGGGTGTAACAGTGACGCCCAACACTATATCAGTTAAGCATGCAACTCTTCACCACCTACTATATCAGCCAGCACCCATCTAGGGCTACAACCATATTGGCCAACCACTATCACCTTGGTATCGGGCAGCATCCAACAAGAAGATATCGGGCAAGGTAAGCTTCATAACACCTAAGGCAGCAAACCCTAACCTCCACTTCATATCGCCCAAGCCACTAAGGCACCATGTTGGGCAGCAGCACAAAAACCACCTATGTCATCCAAACAGCACACCCTTGTCGCCCATGAAGCACCGTTTTGGGAAACACACCATAATGCCCAAGAGGATCACCTCACAAGGGGTAAAATGGCCAAGGGATACAACCCTATCATCGTAATAACATAAGAATCCATATCGGGAAAGGCATCATCCAGCAAGGTGTCGGGCAGCACCATCCAAGAGGATGTCATTCAAGGCACCAACATACCATGATGCCCAACACAGACCACCTAGAGCCCAAGGCATGTCCCTGCCATCCCGGCTAGGGCTAGGGCTCCCTATCAGTCAACACATTGTATCGTCCAACTAGGGTTACATCTCCATAATGGGCTACCTCTCAACATGTCGATAACGCCCAAAGACAACGATTAATGTTGCATCACCTAATCAAGCCGATAATGACAACAAGGCATGTCGGCCAGCCCATCATATCGGCCAAGGACATATCACCCAACAACATCTTGGGTAAGGGTCCATGTCGGTGAAGAAGCCAACAAGACATCCATCTAGCATATCGTCCAAGCTCAACCCTAGAAGAGGGATATCGGGCAACACAAGCCTCCAACACACTTCACTCCATATCGGGTTAGGTAACCTTGTAACCATGTCGGCCAAGAACCACATGACTTATCGGGAAAGGTACCATATCGGGTTGGTCATCTTCAACCTCAAAACTGCCACCAAGAAACCCTAATACATCAAGTGAGTTGGCTCACCTCTCAACAACCAAGTGAGAGGGGTTTTGCACAACTTCCATCACATATTGGGAGCAAGGTGGGTCATCACCATATTGGCCAACCCTCCAACCTCAACTAGGTCAACACCAACCAAAGGCTCACCTTTCAAGTCCATGGTAAGAGAGGGGTATTGTCCAAGCAACTAGAGCATAGACTCACCTCTCAACGAGTAAGGAAGAGAGGGGTTTTGCCTACAGTACTAGAGCTCAAACTCACCTCTCAAGACCAAAGAGCGAAAGGGATTTTGCCCCAAGAACACACCACACACACCATGGAATTAGGAAACCCTAGGCTCACCTCTCAACAACTAAGAGAGAGGGGTTTTGCCCAAAGAACCCTAATCTAATGGTTCGGCTAACAAGGTCCAATAACACATCTAAACAACATAACCATGTCAACATATCCCACAACGTCAAGGGTACATACTAGAGCAAAGATATTACTAACAAGATAAGCATGGCCGATCAAGATAGTGTATAAACAAGCAACATAAAAAGAAGGTAATATAGCTAGGGTTAGGAGTTATGTAACCCACCTCAAGCACACTCCTCTAGCTCCAAAGCTCCAAGCACCAAGCTCCAAGCTCCAAGGCACCACCATAAGAGAAGAAGGATCAAGACACTCTCTAGGGTTTTGGCCACCACTAGAGGAAGAAGAAGACTCAACCAAAGATATCGGCCACCAAGCTCTACCAAGGGGAGGGTATCGGCCAAGACACCAACTGTATCGGCCACCACTCTTGTTGTATTGACCATCACTTCCTCTTCTCTTCTCCTAGCTCGACCACCAAAAGAAAGAAAGCAACTAAGGGTACTAAAGAGGCCTAGCAAGCAAGGAGGGTTTCTTATATACTAAGGGGTGAAGGGAGAGAGCAAGGCAAGGTGGAACCTGACCCTAGCACACTTGTCCTCTGGTCATGCCACATGCTAACACCCCAAAACCACATGTCCACGACTTGCCACCCACTTAGCAAAGCAACAGCCACTTGTCCAAAGATGGTGACACAAATGAGGCTAGGTGGAGGGTGTGTGTCGCCCTACATGGCAACCTGACACACCATGGCCAATACACCTCTTGCCTGATACAACCAGGCACTCCTCTGGCCGACACACTAAGGTCTAGTCTGATACAAGCTCCAACAAGGCTCAACACAACTCAACAAGGCTCAACAAAGCCCAACGCTACTCAAGCAAAGAGACCAATCCATCCTCTCAACCCTAGAGGATGCAAGGAGAGAGAAAGACATCTCTCAAGGTGACAAACTTTCACACCAACCCTAAAACTTGGGTAATTTGCAAGTTGCACCTCAACCTCTCAACAAAGCACAAACAAGCCCTAACCACAACTCAGGTGATTAGCAACCATCTAAATACAAGGTTTAGGCAAAGCAAACAGGGTAATTCTAAAACGGAGGTCAGGGTCATTACACTATGCTTGCTATGTCAGGAGAGAGAGGAATCCCATAGCCACCTTGTGGGCAAATGTAAGTTTACAAATGAGATATGGGAGTTATTATGCAAGGAATTCAAATTAAAAATTCAGCTATCTGGGGACCCAAAAAGAATGTTTTCCATGTGCGCTAATGATGAGAGGAAGAAAATTATGTTTGCTGATCTATGCTATCATATATGGGAAGAGAGGAATGCCAAAAGACACCAGGGAGCTGCTACAAATTCTACAAGTATTTCTATAAAAATAAGTAAATATGTTAAATGTAAATTACATATTAGATAGAAGAGTGAGTTGTAACTCTGTGCTGGATGTATGGCGTTGGGCCTACATGTACTCTTGACCTCCTATAATTTTAGGAGGATGTCGGAATATATTTACCTGATTCTGATACATACATACATGTATATAGCCGACAAGGAGTGGTTCAAGTGGTCAAGCACGGTGTCCCCTAATAAAGGGACTCAGGTTCAAATCCCAGTTTCCTCCTTGATTTACCACCCTCCCAGGCGTTCGGCCTCTACCATAGGCGTGGGAGAGGGGGGAGAAATATTTCTCTCTTAATCCCACACATACATGTATATATACACATATATAATTTGTGGGATCGTAGGTGGTATTTAATCGGATGTGCACATCTATCATTTTAATAATCATATCTTATGCAATAAAATAAATCTGATCATATCGATTTAAATCCAAATATACTATATTAATGTGGCTCTGATACCATTGTTGGGAAATCAAGATGATATATAAGGGAGCGCAAACAAAAACTTGAATGCCTAACTCCACTAATAAGTGAGATCGTGTCAACAACAATGTATCTAGGAAAGAGGGTAATGAGAGTTATACCTGGTCCTGGAGTAAGCCCAATGACAACTCTTTCTATAGTGTGCTTCTTTTTCTGGTTGCACACGAAGTTGGTTGTCAGTGGTGGCCTCTGGGTGTTACATCATATATTGCGGTTGACGATGTCCTCCGAGCAAGGAAAATGCCTCTCTCCTCTAGAGTAGTCCATGTAGAGCATTGGGAACTCCACGTTACGCTACTAGAGCTAACAGGAAGGAGTTATCCCTTCAAATGTCAGTGTGCTACTGTTGATTCTCTCTCCCAATTGTCTCTCCCTTGCTATCCATCCCTTTTATGGGTAGCACTTGCTCGGGGATCTCTGGTTACCACAACTAGAGAGGACAACAATTGTCAGATCTTATTGTTGTGTTTGGGAAGCCCCCATTACCCCTCTATTTATAGGAGGGCTAGGGTCAGGGTTTCCAGTCAATCTGGGAGTTGAAGAGATGGTCTTTTATGATTTTTTTGGAATATGTGAATCGTGAACCGGTCAGTTCACTATCCATCCAATCAGTTCATCCCTTGAACTGGTCGGTTCAACATATTTCCAGTTTGCAAACATATCGATTTTTAATATTTGATTAATGTGTAATCATGGCATCAATATCAATCCTTGATCCAAATTATTGATCATTGAACCAGATGATCCAAGTGATGAATTGATTGCTTCACTTCATGAAACGTTCATTACATATCATGAAATGGTTGTTTCATACATGAAATGGTCATTTCACTTATGAAATGGTTGTTTCATATGACTAGCCCGGGCAAATATTCAGCCAATCATTGTTTGTATTGACCTGACACTTGAATTGATTGGTTCAACACTTTAACCGGCCGGTTCATAGTCCAATCAGTCAATTTTTAACCTGGATTGTTTAATTGAATACCTAAATAGTTTAGTAATCAAGTTAAACATCATTCGTAAATAAACTCCTATTCTAAGTGCATCCTATGCTTGTGACCCTATAGGTCCCAATTTATGTTGGCAGTGAATGTCGATAACCAATTCATGACATCACAAGCAATGGGCGGTATCTAACAACACATCATTGATATCCAAGTAATATAGAAAGTTGAGAGCAACTTTAACCTACAATCTGTGATTAAACACTATCACTTGTCATTTGTGGTACTTACACTATCCAAGTAAGAACCAAAATCACCACTATCACTATGAGAGATGATTCTGACTACCACACAATGGTTTCCATGTGTCACTACCTATGTGCTTGGTTTGATATCACATATCATGACTAATGAGATTTTGTCATCAAATAACACACACTCTAGTCTTCTGTATTACTGTCATCTATTTTTCTTCCACCGTAATATTTGACTAGGGACATAACAAGAATGTATGTACTCTTATCATACATATGATATCATTGTTTATATCCTCAACCTGAAGGTAAATGTCATCGAGTAACATCATACTTTAGACATCTACTTATGTTTGTATCATCATCTCATGATTGAGACAACATAATAGAGAGAATTACCTTTATCATTATCAAATTAGGTATCTAATGTCCTATTACAATTAACCATATGATTGGCTCTGTGGGCATACATACCAACAAGAATTATCATCACCGGGTAGAGTCCTCATAGAAGTCGTTGAGGAGGTCTGATAGAGTTTGTCATCCTTCATCTAGATATCTGGATTCTTAGTATATACTAGTTACTAATTACAAGAGCCAAAGACTTTTGATAAGGCACAAACGCATAGATCCATATCACATCGCTAGGCAATGTAAGAGGAGATGACTTCTTTGTAGAAGAATGATACCTCTAAGCTTGTAGAACTTATGAAGAGTGAGAGAGCATTAAAGAACCCGTGGTTTTACATGATGAATAAATATGACATCAAAAAGGACATCAGATACAAAGCCCAAACTAGTTCAAAATTGCTTCAGATAAAGGCCAGTGGTGAATATTGATGAGATATGTTTTCCTTTTCTAAATATAACTTATATTAAATTGATTCTAGGCTTGGTTGCTAGACTATGTATAGAACTTGAGTAGATGGATGTGAAGACCACATATCTTCATTGTGATCTAGAAAAGAAAACCTACATGGAGCGGCCAGAAAGATTTTAGGTCAAGGGGCACTAGTACAGAAATAGTCTATAGTGTCGGTTTTTTAAGCCTATAGCGTCACTTTTCAGTCGACGCCTAAGTGGCCGTCGCTATAGAAATTGCTTTGTAGCATCGGTTTTTTAACCTAAAAAACTGACATTGTATAGTAAAAACCGACCCTATAGGCTGTAAAAAAACTAAACCCAAATGAGAAATGAAACTGTACCTGAACCCTATAATGTCAGTTTTTTAATAAATAGTTGACTCTAAAGATTATTTCTAAGGACCCTATAGCCACTACTACAGAAATGGCTTATAAAGTCACTTTTTCAGGTGTCGGTTGTATACAAAAACCGACACCTAAATGCTATAGTGTCGGTTGATAACATAAACTGACATCCAATCTACGAAGGTCGGCCAGACACGGGTACCGCTTTTATTAAGTTTCGGTTAATTAATAAACAACTGACACCTAAACTCAACCGCCAAACCCAAAATTCCAGCAAAAAAATTGGCTCCAAAATTTTACAAAAGGCGTCGGTTCATAGCTAAATAACCGACGACTAAAGGGTGTTTAGTTGTCGGTTTTTAATAACTGACACTTATTGTCAACTTAATAGCTCACCAGCCCGACCGATTCTTCCCCTTTCCCTTTTTCATTCCCGATTTCCTTAGCTCCGGCGATTTCTTGCTCCCTGCCGCCGCTCCCTGCCGTTCGTGCTCCGCCGCCGTACTCCGTCAGTCCGTCGCCGCCGCTCCTTCCTCCGTGCTCGCCGCTCGTCGTCATCGCCACGAGAAGCAGTCGCCACCCGCCCGCCCGCCGGCCGCCCTCTCCGCCGTCGCCGGTAGAAGCTAGGTCTCCTAGCCTCGCTGCCCTCTCCGCCGCTCCTCTCCTCGCCGTCGGCAGCTGCTATGACTTGCTCTGGCCGCTGCTCCTCTTCCCTCAAGGTGCCCGCCCTGCCTTCTTCTTCTTCCTCTGCTCCTCTTCCCTCAACGTGCCCGCCCTGCTGTTGGGCGTTTTTTTTTAATTTATTTACTTCCTATGAGAATCAGTTTTAATTAGGGCTCATACACATATTGATGTACATAAACCTGTTAGAATAAATGCTAAAAAGGTGTGATTTTAGGGTTTAGGTACTGATTTTGTGCTTCTACTGAGCTGAATCCTCTATTGTCTATACAATACATGTTCTATGATAAGCCTTAGTTAATTTAATATGCATACTTTGTATTTAAGACATAGTAATCGGGTACTGCTGTATATCCAAGTAAATTACATGTAATTAATCATGACATAGATTTTAGAATGCATACTTTGGTTAAATGTACTGCTGTAATTTTTGATCAAGTGATGATATGTAAATGTAGCAATAAGTTAGTAAGGTATCAATGATAAGTCTGTTGTAATGTGATGCAAAATAGTTATTGTATCATGCATATATACTTAATACTTTTTTGTTTTATAGTTGTATAGGGTGTTTTATGTGTGGCAAGTCTATTGTTTAATAGTTTAGCTATAATAATTGTTTAATAGTTTAGCTATATTCTTGGTGAGAATCCTAATCACCCTTCTTTTGCTTAATGATGAACTGTAATGCACACATGTGACATGCTTGGAATGTAAATGATGAACTTTTCCCTAAATGGAAACAACTTATATATATTCAGATCTTAATAATTCCATGAAGTGCACATTATCTTACTCATGAAAAGTATGTGTATAATGTAGGATTAGTTCCATATAATGGTTCTATTTTAGTAAGCACCTAGAAACCCATCCAAGATTTACTCATTAGGAGTAAATCTTGGATAGTCCCCGGTTTGGGACTGTTCTTGAACACCTAATCTCACTTAGGATGTAAGTGTATAATGTGTATTGGGTTTTCGAGAAAATTTCGGTAGCATTTCCTCATTTGTTCTCTAAGTACATATGTAGACTTCTTTTCAAGCTATCATGTCTACCACAATAAAGTTGGTTATGACAAGCAATAAAAGGTTAACTGATGTTATACAACTTTTTCTGAAAATATATAACATCGTTATATGTACTTACACTAATATTATGCAGTCTTTGTCCACCCATAACAGTCACTATGAACTGGGCCTCTATGTCAATGTTAACGTTCCCTGTTGAAGAACAATTAGACATCATCCTAGATGATCGTTCCTTAAACCAATTGGTCATACCCAAACATTGGCATTTTCTAAAAGGAAGACACTACATGCCTGGTAAAGTGACCCTAACTTTTGGCAATTATTCACATGTTATCGAGGTTGAGTATGATTTGGCGGGAAATCTTGTATCAAAATCCAGTTGGCGTGATTGGATTGGATAGCTGCATGTGGTCCGTTGGAACAGGCTTTTTCTCTATCCATTTGGCCATAATTCCATCAAAGTTTGGATAACCAACAGCAACTGCGAGACCCCCGATCATCTTCTGCGGTATGAGCGCACGGCGTCGGATATCATCTATGAGGAATATGAATCTGAGGCCCCTGTCAGTTCAGATTCGTCTAAATACAGTGAGGAGCTTCGTGACACAGCTTCATCATCAAAAAGAAGTTACTGATGCATGCGGGACCATGTTGGTGTAGTATTTAGTTGTCTATCTATCTAGACTTGTCTGTATTAATAGTTTTTTTAATTATGCGCATGTTTAGTTACTGTTTAGGGGTACACCCCTGTGTGTGGATGTAAAAAGAGATTAATGAATGGAACTGAAAGTTGCTACATGAATGCTTATAACTGAAGTGTGTGTTCCCATGAATGTTCCCATTTGCATGATTACACTACTATTTTCTCATATTGTATAGTCTATTTTAATATGACATCATACTTACTTATATCTTGCTTAATGATGAACTGTAATGCACACATGTGACATGCTTGGAATGTAAATGATGAACTTTTCCCTAAATTGCCAATCATGCTTTTAAAGACATCAATAATCACCCTAACTTGAAGAACTAGGATTTTAGGTATAAGAATGACAACACATTATTTTTTGGCCTAGAAACCCGTCCAAGATTTACTCATTAGGAGTAAATCTTGGATAGTCCCCAGTTTGGGACTGTTCTTGAACACCCAATCTCGCTTAGGATGTAAGTGTATAATGTGTATTGGGTTTTCAAGAAAATTTCGGCAGCATTTCCCCGTTTGTTCTCTAAGTACATATGTACTTGGAGAACAGCGGGAAAATGCTACCGAACTTTTCTTGAAAACCCAATACACATTATACACTTACTAGTGAGATTAGGTGTTCAAGAATGGATAGGTGATACACATTTATTATATATAATAATGACATCACATGTATTTGTTAACCCTAGACCCTAATCTTGTCCTAATATATACTTGTTTTCTCTTTGATCATAGAATGGATAGATCATGGATGTCAATTCGCAATTGCTGCACCCCAGAGTTTATTTCTGGTCTTGACCAGTTCATTAGATTTGCCGAGGAACATAGGAAACAACCTGGAGATAGGTTCTACTGTCCATGTAGGCATTGCGGTAACAACTTGAAAGTCAACACTGGTGACGAAATCAAAACTCATGTCATTTGCAACGGGATTATACAAGGCTATACAGAATGGCACTAGCATGGAGAGATTTCAAACCCGAAACCAGTGGACGTCGATAGCAGTGCTTGTGTGGAAGAAGAAACTGCCTATGATGATGTAGATGTGAATGAACCAGTTCCAGTAGACATCGTTGATGCGATGCTGGATAGTTGTGGGGTAGAGCACACCGATCCACCTCCCATTTTTAGAAACATTGTGCATGATGCTGAGATGCCGTTATACACAGGTTGTACTAAGTTTACGAAGCTTAACGCTGTGTTGAGATTGTATAAGTTGAAAGCTAACAATAGATGGAGCGACAAAAGCTTCACGTCATTGTTGTCTTTTTTGAAAGAAATGCTTCCTGAAGGAAACGAGCTGCCAATCTCAACATACCAGGTAAAGAAATTGTTGTGCCCAATGGGAATGGATGCCAAGAAGATACATGCATGCCCTAATGATTGTGTACTATTTCAAAAGGACTATGCGGATTTCAAAGATTGTCCAAAATGTGGTTCGTCACGGTATAAATTGACGACTTCGGGGGAGTCCAAAACTGGTTCTCCTGCCAAGGTGATGTGGTATCTACCTATAATATCACAGTTTTAACGCTTGTTTGCCAATCCGATAGATGCGAAGAATTTGAGGTGGCATGCAGATGTTAAGAAAAATAATGATGGGATCCTACGACATGCCTCTGATTCCCCACAGTGGAAGAAGATTGATCTATTGTACCCTGAATTTGGTGAAGAAGTCAGGAATCTAAGACTTGGGCTTTGTACAGACGGGATGAATCCGTACGGGACATTGAGCAGCCAACATAGCACTTGGCCAGTCATGCTTGTTATATACAATCTTCCTCCCTGGCTGTGTATGAAAAATAAGTACGTAATGTTGTCGTTGTTGATATCGGGCCCTAAGCAACCTGGAAATGACATCGATGTTTATCTTGAACCTCTGATTGATGACTTAAAGAAACTCTAGGGTGAAGGTGTGATGACCTATGATGCTTCACGAAGAGAGACATTTCGTTTGCATGCTATGTTGTTTTGCACTATTAATGACTTTCCAGCATATGGGAATTTGTCTGGATATAGTGTCAAAGGAGCTAAAGTGTGTCCTATATGTGAAGAGAACACTGATTCAACAAGACTAAAACATGGCGGTAAGAATGTATATCTCGGTCATCGAAGGTTTCTTCCAAAATTCCATCCGTATCGTAGGAAGCACAAAGCATTCAATGGATTGAATGAGGAACGCAGTGCACCTAAACCTATACCAGGGGAGGTTGTTTATGAAAGAGTAAAAGACTTTGTCAATGAATTTGGTAAGAGATCACAATGTACTACACGGAGTGACAATTCTTCATTCAAGAAGAAGCCAATATTTTGGGATCTTCCTTATTGGAGTTATTTGACAGTCAGACATTGTATCGATGTAATGCACGTTGAGAAAAATGTTTGTGATAGCATCATTGCTACTCTGTTAAATATACCAGGTAAGACTAAAGATGGGATAAAATCCAGACTGGACCTACGTGAAATGGGAATAAGGTCAGAATTAACAGAATTACGTGAAATGGGTAATAAAAGAACATACTTACCTCCCGCTTGTTACACGTTGTCTAGAAAGGAGAATAAAGCTATTTGTGAATGCTTGGTAAATGTTAAGGTGCCACATGGTTACTCATCCAACATCCGTAGATTGGCATCAATGAAAGATCTGAAGTTTATAGGTCTTAAATCTCATGATTGTCATACTCTAATGCAACAAATATTGCCCGTGGCAATTCAATCTATATTGCTGAAGCATGTAAGGTTTGCAATCACCAGACTTTGTTTCTTTTTCAACAGTCTCTGCAGCAAAGTTATTGACCCTGAGACTCTCGATAATTTGCAAAGAGAAGTGGTTGTTACCCTATGTCAGCTTGAGATGTATTTCCCTCCTTCATTCTTTGATATCATGGTACATCTTGTTGTCCACTTGACTAGGGAAGTGAAAATCTTGGGACCGGTTTTCTTACATTGGATGTATCCCTTTGAACGATACATGAGCATTTTTAAAGGTGATGTTCGAAACCGTTATCGGCCTGAAGGGAGTATTATTGAAGGTTATGTGGCGAGAGAGGTTATGGATTTATGCAATGACTTTCTCAGTGGTAATGACACTCCTGATAATGACAAGAATATTGACGAGCTATTTGGCAAAGGAATTTTGGGATCACGTGTGAAAGTAATCAGCCGTGAGCAGTTGGAACAAGGTCATTTGTATATTTTACACAACATGGATGAAGTGAACGTTTATATCGAGGAACATACCAATTTCATAAAAAGACAATATCCTCGAGCCAATACAATGTGGTTTGCTAGAGAGTGTAATGAGACTTTTATTAAGTGGTTTGAAGATAAAGTCTTACATCAACTATCTCAAACACCAGATGATATTACTGAAACTATCAAATGCCTCGCCTTTAAACCAAAGTTGACTGTTATGTCTTATGAAGGGTATGACATTAATGGATTCACATATTACACAAAGCACCAAGATGATAAGAGTGTCGTCCAAAACAGTGGGGTCACCCTTCAAGCATCGACTATGTTTTTTGCAAGTGCAAAGGATAAGAGTCCACGTGAAGCTAAAATGTCATATTACAGTTTCATTGAAGAGATATGGGAATTTGACTACATAGATTTCAGAATTCCGCTCTTCAAATGTAATTGGGTTGATAACACCAAAGGAGTTATAGTGGATGAATTGGGTTTCACTTTAGTGAAATTTGAAAAGATTGGCGAGAAGGATGAACCATTCATATTGGCATCACAGGCAAAACAAGTATTTTATATCGATGATCCTGCAAATGATAAATGGTCGGTTGTTCTTCATGGTAAAAGACAGTTCATTGAAAATCCTATAGATGAAGAAGAGTACTATGATAAATATGATGACTCCAGTCCATTCTCAGTTGGGTTGCCAACTTCACAAAATATTTACGAAGCTAATGATGACTTATATGTGCGCGGAGATCACAATGAAGGATTGTTAATTGATAAAAGATCACAATTTTAGAGGCATGCATGCTTATATTTTTTTATTGAAGCTAAATGTTTACTTTTTTAATATCAATATCATTTTCTGATTTGATGTTTCATTATCTTCTAGTTAATACAAATGCTAAACAGCAAAAGAAGCCCCAATGAAGAGAAGCAGGATACAGATACAATGCATAAAGTGCAGCACACACAAGTGCTTCAGATTCATATAACAACATGACAGACTAACACATATACAGTGCATAACAACAGCAGTGCCGAATTTACATATAACACTAGCTTAATACATATATAGTGGGACTAAGGTGACGATACCACCTGCTAAAATAGGTTACCGACAACTACATGTTACGACTGGGAGGTCGTGATTCAGCAACTGTATGCATTAGCAGGAGGACAAACATATGGTGATATGTTTGTCCTCCTGCTAATGCATACGGTTGCTGAATCACGACCTCCCAGTCGTAACATGTAGTTGTCGGTAACCTGTTTTACCAGGTGGGATCGTCACCTTATAAGTCCCACTATATATGTACTAAGCTAGTGTTGTATGTAAATTCGACGATGTTGTTGTTATGTACTATATATGTGTTAGTCTGTCATGTTGTATGGACATCGATTGTATTGCTCAGGTATTATATAGTCTCATTAGATAATATGAAATATATCAATCTTATTTATAGCTCATTAATTATATATATACATCATTCTCTTTACAGGTGTTTAAAGCTGACCCCACTACAGGAACGGACTTACCATATGTACATGCTCCCTATACGATGGGAGAATTAAATGAAGTAAGAGAAGAATGGGCAACAGCCATACAAATAGTGGGGGCTTTAAAATATAATTGGGATCCTGGTAGCGAATAATGACTAAACAATGATATTTTGTAAATGAATTTATGAATTATAATATATGTGTGAATGTTTCTACATGTCTGGATGTTTCTACATGTGTCTGAGTGAAAATGAATGAAAGTGTTGGTTGCTATATTAATGTTTCTACATGTGTGAATGTGAATGAATGGAACTACAAATTGATAGCTACATGAATGTTTCTAAATGTGTGAAAATAAAATAGAACTGCAGGTTGCATTGCTAAATGCATGTGTGAATATTTTTGTTGTTAATTTTGCAGGTTTGTGGCCTGTTGTCAGCTGATATCAATGGATGTCTTAAAACTTGCAGTTCATAACTGAACTGAACATGTTTCTCATCCTGCGACCAGCCACAGTAGGTCTGCAGGCTGATAGAAAAAAAACAACATGCGTCGGTTATTTGTATAAAACCGACACCAAATAGGTTACAGTGTCAGTTTTTAATAGAAACCGACGTCTATTTCCTTAATACCACGGCCGTGCTGTCCAGCACGGCCGTGTTGGGAGTTATATGGCATCGGTTATTAGCTAATAACCGACGCCTATAGTGCCCAAGTTGGCGCCCTCCTGTGGCATGAAGATATATGTCGTCGGTTATTTGTAAAAAACCGACACTGATAGTGCCCAAGATGGCACCCTTTTTGTGGCGCGAAGGGTTTGGGCGTCGGTTTCGTATCTAATAACCGACGCCTATAGTGCCATGATGGCGCGTTTTCGGTGGTGCGTGAAGAGTTTGGGCGTCGGTTTTGGAACTGACGCCTAATCGGTGAGCTTTTAGTGTCGCCCACATAGGTGTCGCTTAGAAACCGACACTAAAGGCTTTAAATAACCGACACTAAAGGTAGGTTCTGTAGTAGTGAGCGTCGGTTTTCTTAAAAAACCGACCTTATAGGTGTCTTGGCCGTTCGGCGTAGAATGGCCGTGCTGCATAAAACGGTTGTGTTGGGATGAGGTAAACGGTTGTGTTGGGATGAGGTAAACGGTTGTGCTGCCTAGCACGGTCGTGTTGGTTTATATTAGCACGGCCGTGCTACACGGCACGGCCGTTCTACCATATCTCAACACGGCCGTTCTATGTGGCACAACCGTTCTACCTCATCCCAACATGTCCATTTTATGTGGCACGACCGTTCTACGCAGAACGGCCAAGACACCTATCAGGTCGGTTTTTTAAGAAAACCAACGCTATAGGGTCGAATTTTTTTTAAAATTTCTACAGAAACTGAATAGAACAAAACAGAAGAATAAGAATAAGATATGGGAGAGGGGAGCATTGATGCTCAACTGTCACCATTTCAAATAACACATTCATAATAAAAATGATTCATATATTGAGTTGAGTACACATAGTCACATCATAATTTACAAAATGATAGATTGTAAGTCTGAGATGATATTAAATGTTAGATACGAAAGTAAATATGAAAGAGTACGGAAACCACATACATAAATGGAACGTAAATGACATATTTATTCCAATTCTATATTGACTTCATTTAGAAAAATATCTGACCACTCTTCTCGGAATTCATTTAAGTCCTCATGTGTGTAAGGCTGAGTTGTAAAGATCTGTAACAGAAAATGCACATGCTAATATTTTATAAAATGACTACAACTCACTTGTAAATTTATGATGTTATTCTTTATTACCTGATCTATAGTCTGAATGTCATTTGATGCTTGTTTGACAATAGCTTGCATATATTTCATTACATCGTAACCACAAGCCCAGTCATTATTTTATATAGGACACTACAAATAACGAATTATACTTAATGTTAGTAACTACTATAAATAGAAGACTATAAGAGTTGTCATATAAGAGTTGAAAATTAATACATATAAGACTAAGCAGTTGTCAAAGTAGCTACCTTGACATTTTTCAAAGTCAATGTCTTTAATTTTGTGGGTATTTGTCCTCCGCCTTCATGAAAAACTTTTATACCCCTATCAATTAAATGATAGTTGGTAAAATAGAAATTCTAAATAGAAATATCATGTTGAAGCATTGACTATATTTACGCTTACGCCATATCTGGCAATTTTAGTTTGTGACCCCTTGTTGTTTTTCCCATTGGGTCAAGATAATAAAGAGTCATCAATTTTGGGACAATCACTATTAATTCCCAATGTCTAGCTTTGAGTAAGAATAAAACAAACATTAAAATAAATACATTTGTTCATTATTAAAATTATATTGAATAATAATACTTACTGGACGTTAAAAGGAATTAGGATAATTTTCTTTCCCACAGTAGCAAAATATTTGAATGCATCAGAGAAATACTCACTCACTTCCTCAATATGTGTCTCCACCTGACTAGTGACCGAAGGAACTAAGAATCCAACATTCTTTATATCAAAGATTATGGCCTCAGTATATAAATGGTTGTTAAACATTTGTATTTATTTTCATATGTAGAAATAAGCTAAAAATGTGTATTAGAATTTTCTATATTGATAGATCCGTACCTTATCAATACTTCTAATATCAAAGTATTCAGCCAATCATAACGCAACAACTCTATAATATCATCAAGAAAAATATAATTGTCAAAGTCCCTCCCAGTTGCATCTTCTATTAAATTGATCAACATTTGTAGTCTAGAGCTTTGGTTGGCTAAGTATCGATACAAACATTTACATTTACTTCCCAACTCGTCGAATGTGGATTCTGGAATAATATATGGCTTGGACATAGGAGGACGACTAGTAGAATTTTTTCTTTTTAGTTTGCAAACCTGTTAATTAAATTGCATACTCCTATTACATGAGTTCATATATGCAGTCAAATATGAAAAACATGGTAGAATTCAAGTATACCTTGTCATTGATAACCAAGTGTCTAGGCCAACCCACCATAGAACCCTCTGCTTCTTCAACTGTACTATATTCAGGATTAGGTATGGGTAGTGGTTTGTCCCCCATTCCGTCATATACAAGATGGATGGACACACGACAAATGTCATCAGTAATTTGTTGGCAATACAATGTACCACCAAGGTTGTACACCTTGTCCGCTGCCACAACATTATATTCTGGAACCTCCACTACAATTTTACAGTTCATACCAACCTAGATTGAAATAATATAGGTTATATAAGAAGCAGTAGAACAGATACATGTTACAACTATATATATTATCATATATATATCATACTAATAACACAACATATAGAACAAAAGCTTACTGCAGATTGTTGTGGTGGTTCATTGGGAGTGCCCCCATGACCTTCTACAACGGTAGCATGGGCTTGTACCTCATCACTTGAGAGATGCACAGTATGAATTGGTTGAGAAGGTTGAGTAGGCTGAAATGAAGACATTATTTCTTGTACTTTCTATGCTACTAATGCTTCAACCTCCTCTTGTGTAAGACCTCCTGCACGACCTCTTTTAGATTGCGAAGGACCAAAATAAGACTTGAATTCTATGCCAGCTTCTAATCCCCTAACACGGCCAGGATGCTCCTTCGTACCAAGAGCAACTGATAGTTCATCCATGTGGCCAGTTGGGATGAACTTTCCTTCCTTCCTTTGCTCATGGAGATCAATCTATTCATAGTTAATAAAAATATTAAATCACAATATCAATTAGATATAAATAAATCTAAGTTTGTGGGAGTTACTCTTTACTTAGTTGGGATAAACCTATCACCTTTTGTGCCACCTCCTTAGTTGCAGGGTTGACAATTTCACCTGCTCAATTCTTTCTAGCATCAATCCATGTCAAGTGTCGGGGTGGACACTCAACTTGAGTTGTACTAGATTCTTCTCCAGAAGAGGATTGCTTCTCTTGTAGTTGGTGGCGGAAGGCATAACCACCGGGCCCCAAGCGATGGTCATGCACATTTTTGGCCCGTCTTTCCTTTTGAGCCTGGTGGATAGCCTGATCATTTAAAATGAGATATTGTAATTCAGACTTGCCAATTTTCTATATCTATTGGCACCTTACTATGCGCGGTCACCCCTACGTAATGCTTGAAAGTACTAGCATGTTCCCCAACAGGTGCTCCTGTGATATCAAACTGGACTGGCAATTTTTCCCCTTTAGCCCTGAGCTCCTACATCCTACGCATCAGTGTGGGACCTCTACTTTTCTTAGCATCACCACTACCATCCTCATGGTGCTCATGCTCATGCTCAGAATGTTCATCTTCACTCGCCATTTTAGAACCTACAAGTATACATGATAAAAAAATAAGTGATAATAAAAGCACAAGTGATAAGGTATACTTTCTTAAATAATGATAATAAAATAAATAATTCAAAGAATGCATGCCTCTAGTATTGGTTGAGTTGTTAGTCAAGGAAAATTCCTTCAGCATGGTCTTGACGTTTATAATATTCATCAGTGTTATCTTCAACATTTACACTTGGCAAACCAACTGAGAATGGACTGGAATCATCATACTTTTCATAGTATTCTTCTTCATTTATAGGATCTACAGTAAACTGTCTTTTCCATGAAGAACGACAGACCAATTTTTATTTGTCGGGTCATCAATATAGAATACTTGTTTTGCTTGGTCTGCCATGATGAATGGCTCATCTTTCTCACCAATCTTTTCAAAATTCACCAATTTGAAACCCAACTCACTCCTTTGTTGTTGTCAACCCAATTACACCTAAAGATAGGAACTCAAAAATTTGTATAGACTATTTCCCATATGTCCTCAATGACGCCGTAATATGACATCTCAACTTCGCGTGGTCTTTTATCTTTGGCACTAGCAAAATACAACGAACAAGCTTGAATAGTGACCCCACTATTTTGAACTACACTACTTTCATCTTGACGCTTTGTGTAGTATGAAAATCTGTTTATGTCATAACCTTCATATGACATGACATCCATTTTTGGCTTAAAGGCGAGCCATTTTATGTTCTCAGCAACATTATTCGGTGATTCAGATAGTTGATTAAATACTTTCTCTTCAAACCACCTAATAAATGTTCGATTATGCTCTCTTGCAAGCCACATTGAACTGGATCGCGGATTATTTCTCTTTATAAGATCATTGTGTTCTATGATGTAGCTACTAACTTCATCGATGTTGTGTAAAATATACAAATGCACTTGTTCCCACAACTCGTGACTGATTCCTTTCACTCGTCCTCCCAGAGTTCCTTTGCCACAATAAGATTCAGTGTGATGGGAATTTTTTAGATCGCTAGAAGTTTCATTGCAATTCAAAAAATCATTGCAAAAGTCCATCACCTCCCTAGCCACGTAACCCTCAACAATACTCCCTTCAGGACGATAACGATTCCGAACATCACCTTTAAAAACACTCATGTAGCATTCAAATGGATACATCCAGTGTAAGAAAATTGGACCCAACATCTTCACCTCCCTTGTAATATGTACTACAAGATGAACCATGATATCAAAAAATGAAGGAGGAAAGTACATTTCAAGATGACACATGGTAACAATTACATCTTTCTGTAATTTATCGAGAGTATCAGGATGTATCACTTTGTTGCATATTTCATTGAAGAAGAAACAGAGTCTTGTGATTGCAAACCTTACATGCTTCAGCAATATAGATTGAATAGCCATAGGTAAAATTTGTTGCATTAAGGTGTGACAATCATGAGATTTGAGACCTATCAACTTCAGATCCTTCATTGATACCAATCTATGAATATTAGAAGAGTATCTTTGTGGAACCTTAATATTATACAAGCACTCACATAAAGTCTTTTTCTCCTTCTTTGACAAAGTGTAACAAGCCGGTGGTAAATATGTGTGACGACCCATGATCTCCACTGATAATTCTTTTCTTATACACATTAATTCTAAATCTTTTCTAGATTTGATGCCATCTTTCATCTTTCCTGGTATGTTCAATAGCGTACCGATGATGTTATCACAAATATTTTTTCAACATACATGACGTCAATGCAGTGTCTAATTGCCAAAGATCTCCAATAAGGAAGATCCCAGAATATTGACCTCTTCTTGTATAGAGATTTGTCACATGCGAGTGTATGACTACTTGAACTCTTTCCAAATTCATTAACAATATGTTTCACCCTATCATATACAACATTTCCTGTTATAGGTTTAGGAGCACTTCGTTCCTTAGTTGACCCATTAAAGGTTTTGTGTTGCCTTCGATAAGGATGCATTGGTGGGAGAAATCTCCGATGACAAAGATATAAGATTTTACCACCATGTTTCAGTTTGATTGAATCAGTATTTTCCTCACAAACAGGACATGCTTTGTATCCTTTTATGCTATATCGAGACAAATTTCCATAAGCTGGAAAGTCATTAATTGTGCAAAACAACATAGCACGCAAACTGAAGATCTCTTTACATGAAGCATCATATGTCATAATACCTTCTTCCTATAGTTTCATTAGGTCATCTATTAGAGGTTGAAGGTAAGCATTAATATCATTTCCAGGTTGATTGGGCCCTGATATCAATATTGACAACATGACATACATATTTTTCATACACAACCAAGTAGGAAGATTGTATATAACAATCATAACAGGACACGTGTTGTAACGACCCCGCCTCCCAGTAACCCCCAATTAAGGGATACCTAAAGGTCGGTTCCGTTATCCAATTAACAGGATCAAAGGTTCGACAAATAATCAATAACAATTATGAAATTATACTAACTAACTGAAATTTGGTATAAAATTAAATCTTTATTTACCTTTGAAAACCTTGGGAATCTATCTATCCAAGCTTTAATCCACTCTAACTAATCCTCCTTGCACTTTATGTTTTACTTTCGTAATGTATCTCTTTATTGTTTGTTCTTTCAATTGTTGTTCCTAAAACGTCGACAAACAAAACGTCGGTCAGTATATCGAAATATACTGGTATGTGGGAACAACCAAAATCTTGCAAATATGGCTAACAATTTAATAATCACAATCAAATTAATTAACAAGCCAATTTACACTTTTCAGTATAGCATTCTCCACCGCTTTTGCCCTAACCCTGGCATATCCACCTTAGGGTGCCCTTTGCCAATGACTTATGGCCACCTTCTCAATCCCGAGCTTGGTGCCTGGGGGTCACCACTCATGGTGCCCACTAGTCATGCAATATCATAGGCCACCTTCTTGGTGCCTGGGGTCACCAATCAAGGTGTACATTGGTCTACCCATCTGGGCCTGACCTTTGGCATCATCCATCAGGGTGGCATGTAGGTGCGAGAATCCATACTTCTATTATTAATGTGATATTCATAGTGACTTTATAATTTGCAAGTATGAACATCCAACAGATAATTTGCATTCAATGTGATTAACCATCTGAAAAATCATCGGGAAACTAAGGCGGTTATTCATAATTAACCACATACCTGATCCAGAGCAACTTGATTGTCCAAGCAATAAGGATAAAGAATCAATCAACAAGTAATCAACAATATCCTGAAATTAATGCATACGTTCCAAGTGTTATAGTTTATCCAGAACATTCTAAAGCTAGTCTTGGATTCCACCTTAGGCTTTCTAGACCACATTAGGGTTTTATTAGGGTTTTTGCCTCCATAACGCTTTTAACATATTAAATGCTCTCTTAGTTCATAAACCCTAATTTCAACATCATAAGCCCAGTTAAAGTATATTCATGCATATGAAACTCCAAATTAACTAATTATATGCAAAGTTCATCCTTTTTCTTTCTAAAGTTCCTTTTTATCATTAACAGGCTAATATCAACTTTAATCATTAATTAAACCCTACTAATCACAGTAATCATATCAAAATAGGGTTCTTTAATCATCATTACATTAAAGTTAATAACATCCCTTAATTTTCTAATTAAAATCAGAATTAGGTTTCAAATATATTTTTATTGCATTCTACGCATTCTCCTGATCAATTTTCATATTTTGTTCATTTCCATCGGAGCTACGGTTAAAGAGATATGAATTTTGCAAATTAATCTTATTTTGGGCCAATAGGGAGGCGCCACGTATCCTCTACACTTGCAACATGTTGGTTTATGAAAACATTTCGAAAAGACGTTCTTACCCCTGGTTAAGTTGATGATTCTTTAATCCCGCAGAGGGCATATCCGTCCAACTCGCTTTTGAGCGTCTTCAACCTCAGATTCCCGCGACCAGACCGCCGCAGCAGCCCTAACTGCGGCTTGCGCCGCCTGTTCTCCCTCCTCTGGACCCAGAAGATCACCGGAGTCAGTCGCCCTTGCTCCGCCACCTCCCTCCGACCTTGGGGCGCCACCCAAAATTCGACTAGAGTGGTTGGTTCGAGCAGGGTCGTCGCGCGACCTGCAGCAGGTGTTGCAGCCATGCGGCCGTTGCCGCGCCTCGTCCAAGGCACGGCCATGATGGCAACGGATCTCCTTAGCATCTTGGGGCATCAAGGTGGCATTGCAAACCACCCTTGCCGCCTCATGTCCTCCTCATCACGCAATTCCCATAGCTAGGGTTTAAGAACGAAACTATGGAAGAAGGATGTGTGGGATTCTCTCTCCCTCTCTTGCACTCGAACTAGGGCGTTACCCTTTATATAGGATGAGTATCCATGCCCTAGGACGACCACCTATGGGTTAGCTTAGCTCTATTCCCAATAGGAAACAAATTCCTTCATGGAAAAGAAAACTTTCTCTCTCTCCTTTATTCATTTGCTATTCCTTTCTCTTTAAATATTAAGATTTTTGCAAATTATTTCCTCGTTATGCCTTGTACTTGCCTTTTAATTAATTGGCATGGAATAATGTTAGAAAATACTTTCTTGTATCAATATTACAAAATTCATTAATAATATACCACATTATGCTCTTATTTTGCAATCTTGGTATTTTCTCTTTCTTTCCCCTTTATTGGGGCTCCTTAGACCCCAAGAAACTCAAAGAATTTCGAAATTCCTTTTTAGGGAATACTCATTATCCTTAAATGCATCAATATGCATTACTTCACCTTATCTTGTTTATTTCTCATAATTATGTTGATTTCTTTATTAAAATATCCCTTTTTGAGGATTTATCTTTTTTTTCTTTTTTTTTCCTCATTGGTATTCCTTTTATCATAAGAAATCCTTGGGATACGAAATTCCACCAAGGATCACTTAATTATACCTTTTTCCATTTGTTTTCCACATTTTATCATTATTTTCAATATCTTTCTTAATAAAGAAATACTCTATTAATCTTTTCTTTTCTTATTGCTTTTCTTTGCAACTTTGGACTCCTTGGTACCCAAGGAACCCAAGAGGCACGAAATCCCTCCTTGGATTTGCCTTCTAGAGGTTTCAACCTCTTTCTTTTCTCAAATATTCAATTATTCATTAATTAATTGAATTTCCTTGTTATTAGGCCCACTAGCCAATAAAGCCCACAAATCAAACAACAAGGCTATTTTAAACGAAATCCATTTATTCACTACAAATTATATTATTTTTCCAAAAATCTTTAATATGAGAAATTACATTTCTCACCAAATGAACCCAAAATTTGGGGTTGTAACATCCTTCCCCTCTTATGAGAATTTTGTCCTCAAAATTCCATCAAGCAAGCAAACAAACAGGATAAACACTTCTTATATCCATCAGGGCTACCATGTGGCTTCACCCTTTCCATGGTGCTTTCCAAGAACCTTCATCTCATATTCTTCCATCTGAGTTCTTTCTTACCTTGGTATAACATACCCTCATAGGTGACTCAGGACGTTTCAGCCCCTCAAAAGTTGAATAGGTTCAAGGCTCAACACATTGCTTGGGTACCTCACATAGTGCTCTAGATTGGACTCATGCAACACATCATTTTATCCTGATGGGTAAGGTTAAACACAACCATCTCCATCAATCCATCTCAAATGGACCCATATATCGGGGACTCAACTTTCTCAACTGTAGCTTAGAGGGGTCGGATTTTCACATCACATATTCTCCCACAGTAAACTGCATATCAATCTACTTTGCATCGGCTCGTGACTCATGTCACTACTGGGCTTTCTCTTAGCTATTGCACGATCAAAGTGACTTCATCTGCACACACTTGTGGTTCCTTTCTGACCTTCGTGAGGCCTCATTCACCAACATCATCATAATGAAGTGGTGACCGACACAACCTCCCTATAGAACTTCTTGCATCCCGATAAAGGCTTATGGTGGTTAACATCACATCTTAAGAACTGTCTCTATGTATCACCCTAAATGAGCACACATGCTCTCATTAGACCCTTTAGTCCGGATCATATTGTCCATTAGTATGGGGTGATAAACTGTACAACCACTGAGCTCTTCATGTATATACTTCCACCTTATGGAAGTGAACCTTTAGGTTACATCAAGAACCTCTGAATTCGCATCATGGTGTAGTTGAACCATCTCTTTTCATATGTAGTTCAACCAGATCTGTCCCTTGACAGAACTCTTCCTTTCTCATGTCATCTAGGTAAGGCAATCTACCATAACCCATATTGTATCTTGACCTTCTTGGTCTAGGAGAGACTCACAACATCCATAGTGAAGAACCCCCATTCCCTCTTAGGACTCTTTATACTTTATATCCATGCACTGGGTTAATGGTGTTCGTCCTTCACTTCCTGGCTTGCATGGCCACATGCTTCATGCAACTTTGTTTTAAGCATCCAGAATGCTACCATCACTTACTATCTTTGTAGTACCAAGGTATATCATGTCCTCCTGTATCATTATGATTCCTCAAGCTTGATACCTCAGAACCCTAAACCACTCTCAAAAGGGGTTTTATTACCTTCCTATCCAAAGAAGTGTATCTGAGGTTCTATCACCATCCTTTCACTACATCAAGGACTAAACTGGCTACCCAAACAACCATTAACTTGTTCAACATATCTTATTACGTCCGGGTGTTAGCCAAAGCACATCTTCTTTCCAAACTTAGGGTTAGCCAAACAACCTCAACTTCTTCTAGCTTCCAGCTAACCAGGAAGCTATATCTCAACTAGAGCATTTATTACCACCTCTCATCCTTAAGTGTTAGGTAACATACACCTCCATGTATTATACTTATCATCTCATCTCAAACTCTACGTTTGTCTTCATCAAGAAACTCTGAGCTCATCCTCGTGGTGATTCAACTCAACTTTACAAATTTTGCATAGCTCATGATAAAACATCCTCACAAGATGATTTCCTTAATACTCTTAGTGGTTGTAAACCATCCATGTATCATTAACTCCACAAAGGTATGTTATCATTTCTATCCTTATCCCTTGTAGCAACGTTCCAACTTACATCATCTTTATCCTTGGTGTAAGGCATGCGTACTGTCCTATCTCTCACTCCTATAACAAGAAGAAATAAGCATTTGGCTGCAGTCCAAATACAGAGTTCTTCCTGTTCCAAGAGTAGAGATGGTACAGCCCACCTTGCCCGTACACTTTGAAATCCAAGTTGAAACGTGCATCTTATGTCTCTATATCACAAACATCATGATATCCGCACTACTTCCAGGAAAACTGGTCCCAGACTTACTTGGTCCAAGCATAATCCTAGGTCATCTCCTCTAGGTCTATAGGGTGTCGGCACTTTTGGGGTCATCCCTCTTCCCTTATGCATCCAGAGAGTGCCCTACTCATCTTCCCTTTGGGTCCCATGAGTTCATGAAGGTGATCAATCTCCTAACCCATGGCCCTCAGACAATGATAGTCGTTACCTCCCGACCCTATGGTCATGTGCAACTAGGGAAATAGGCAACTCCTTCTTCCATCAGTCTTATCCCTACCTGACCCTTGGATAGACTTAGGATTTTAACATAGTACATGTTCAACTTAGAACCTTACCCAAACCTTCATCATCTCTCTTTGCATTCATGACTGACTTTCATCCTTCCTCAGGGATCATGGCGACCTGCCTACCTTGGTCAGGCCCCATACCAATTACCTTCACGGTAACACATCAATATGCACTTAGAGATGGTTAACTATGGGTCTATAGGTTCAAACTCATGCCATGTACTTTTCACTTAGCTTCCTCAGGATCCTATAAAACCTCTTTAGGTTATCTTAACTCCAACAAAACTGGTATACACCCAACTAAAGGGTCCCTCTCCCAGGATGGGAGGAAACTACAACTCTTGACAACAAGGTCACAAGCATCCTTAGGGTTTACATCCATATGAGCATACCTAACCTAGCAGTTACTAGGGTACAAGTAGACCACCTATTAAACCATGCTAGGTCATACTTGTTCTCTTTCCTCAACATTAGATTAACTCAGTCGGGAAGGGTTCATCAAACATACCCTTAACTTAAGGGGTTTCTTTTACCCTTTACACATGAGGAGTACCATGCTTGAAACTATAGAGACTCAAATCTCATCATTGGGTACACAACTTCCCCTCTTAGGCCTAGGAACCCTAGGTTCTCCTCTGGATATTCAACTGCATGCTCAAACTCTTAACCACGAATCAAACATGTCCAAGGTATGTCATGTACTCCCATGATCCTTTTATATGAGCAATACCTCAGAGTCGAGTCCTCTTCAAGGACAACCAACTAGGTATAAAGCCCCATAACTGGTTACTTGAACCTCCTCAGGGTCTAAAGCACTCTTTGTCTCATCTCAGCAGGTAAACTCCTATACCATATGCACATAGGTTCCAAAAGTATCATCCTTTCTCTAAGGTTTGGTTCCTCTAAAGGCGACCAAGATATCATCAGCCTTCATAGGGAAACCACCATCATCCACTTAGGACGCATCATCCTCTACTATCCACTGTTCCTAAGTCTCGGAACCTAAGCTTTCCTGTTGGGTTCTTGCTTTCTCTCTCTAGAGCTAACTCCACATCCAGCCCTACTACTAGAGGTCCCCTCTCCATGAAGGCTCGTGCTCACAAGCATACCCCTATGTGGGTGAAGCCTATGCTCAACTCATGTTTGGCTCGAGATTATCCATATTCTTATCTCATAAGTCAACCATCATATCCTTCTGGCCTTAGTTTTAACCTACTGTTCACATTATTGATGTACTCAGGGTGCAAGCTATATCCTACTTGCAACAGCCCATAAGGTTTATATAGGTTCATCTCTAACCTTATCCAGGAAGGAGCTATCCTTTGCTCAAACATGCACGATCCCTCTCAGGGTTGGGGTGTCAAAGTTGCTAGGCCATCTAACCTCTTGTGGCTCATATGACAAACCATAGGCATGTCCATCCAAACACCCAGTCTACCATGACATCTAATCTCATCATGTCTCTCTCTCTTACCTTCCCTTAGGGTTAGGGTTAACATCATCCTCAAAGGATGTGCTAGGTCTCTACCTTTAATGGAGGTCTCTACCTCCAAGACTAACTCTCTCTACACATCCTCCTGCCAAGGAGGTCTATCCTCATATCTTTCCTGAGGGCAATGACAACTCATGTCATACGACCTAAGCATGTATCTATTCCTTTACGCTTACTCTATTAAGCTTATGTACATGACATCTTATTTACATGCTTCTTATTAATTTGGTGGAGGATTCCTTAATCCTTATCAACCTTACCCATACCTCAAGAGAGTGAGGAGAAGAGAGAAAACCCTAATCCTTAAGGTCCTTAATAGAATTTGAGTTGAGAAGGGATGAACAAGATGAGAGAGTCCTAAAGGTATCTTATTTTGATTCATATCCTAAGACTTTGGCCAGGCAGTCACACGGATCCGAGAGTCCTCGTATTCTGACTAGCGGTGCGGAGGAAAATATTGCCAGCCCCCAGTCATGATCCTTTTCTAGACACCTCTGTCTTTCGAATAATCCTCTAATAACTCCCTTGGGTTCTATAGAATTTGTAAAATTTAATAATTATTAAAGATTAAGTGAGGAACCTACGCTCTGATACCAATTGTAACGACCCCGCCTCCCAGTAACCCCCAATTAAGGGAGACCGAAAGGTCGGTGCCGTTATCCAATTAACATGATCAAAGGTTCGACAAATAATCAATAACAATTATGAAATTATACTAACTAACTGAAATTTAGTATAAAATTAAATCTTTACTTACCTTTGAAAACCTTGGGAATCTATCTATCCAAGCTGGAATCCACTCTAACTAATCCTCCTTGCACTTTATGTTTTACTTTCGTAATGTATCTCTTTACTGTTTGTTCTTTCAATTGTTGTTCCTAAAACGCCGACAAACAAAACGTCGGTCAGTATATCGAAATATACTGGTATGTGGGAACAACCAAAATCTTGCAAATATGGCTAACAATTTAATAATCACAATCAAATTAATTAACAAGCCAATTTACACTTTTCAGTATAGCATTCTCCACCGCTTTTGCCCTAACCCTGGCATATCCACCTTAGGGTGCCCTTTGCCAATGACTTATGGCCACCTTCTCAATCCTGAGCTTGGTGCCTGGGGGTCACCACTCATGGTGCCCACTAGTCATGCAATATCATAGGCCACCTTCTTGGTGCCTGGGGTCACCACTAAAGGTGTCCATTGGTCTACCCATCTGGGCCTGACCTTTGGCATCATCCATCAGGGTGGCATGTAGGTGCGAGAATCCATACATCTATTATTAATGTGATATTCATAGTGACTTTATAATTTGCAAGTATGAACATCCAACAGATAATTTGCATTCAATGTGATTAACCATCCGAAAAATCATCGGGAAACTAAGGCGGTTATTCATAATTAACCACATACCTGATCCAGAGCAACTTGATTGTCCAAGCAATAAGGATAAAGAATCAATCAACAAGTAATCAACAATATCCTGAAATTAATGCATACGTTCCAAGTGTTATAGTTTATCCAGAACATTCTAAAGCTAGTCTTGGATTCCACCTTAGGCTTTCTAGACCACATTAGGGTTTTATTAGGGTTTTTGCCTCCATAACGCTTTTAACATATTAAATTCTCTCTTAGTTCATAAACCCTAATTTCAACATCATAAGCCCAATTAAAGTATATTCATGCATATGAAACTCCAAATTAACTAATTATATGCAAAGTTCATCCTTTTTCTTTCTAAAGTTCCTTTTTATCATTAACAGGCTAATATCAACTTTAATCATTAATTAAACCCTACTAATCACATTAATCATATCAAAATAGGGTTCTTTAATCATCATTACATTAAAGTTAATAACTTCCCTTAATTTTCTAATTACAATCAGAATTAGGTTTCAAATATATTTTTATTGCATTCTACGCATTCTCCTGATCAATTTTCATATTTTGTTCATTTCCATCGGAGCTACGGTTAAAGAGATATGAATTTTGCAAATTAATCTTATTTTGGGCCAATAGGAAGGCGCCACATATCCTCTACACTTGCAACACGTTGGCTTATGAAAACATTTCGAAAAGACGTTCTTACTCCTGGTTAAGTTGATGATTCTTTAATCCTGCAGAGGGCATATCCGTCCAACTCGCTTTTGAGCGTCTTCAACCTCGGATTCCCGCGACCAGACCGCCGCAGTAGCCCTAACTGCGGCTTGCACCGCCTGTTCTCCCTCCTCTGGACCCAGAAGATCACCGGAGTCAGTCGCCCTTGCTCCGCCACCTCCCTCCGACCTTGGGGTGCCACCCAAAACTCGACCAGAGTGGCTGGTTCGAGCAGGGCCGTCGCGCGACCTGCAGCAGGTGCTGCAGCCATGCGGCCGTTGCCGCGCCTCGTCCAGGGCACAGCCATGATGGCAACGGATCTCCTTAGCATCTTGGGGCATCAAGGTGGCATTGCAAACCACCCTTGCCACCTCATGTCCTCCTCATCACGCAATTCCCATAGCTAGGGTTTAAGAACGAAACTATGGAATAAGGATGTGTGGGATTCTCTCTCCCTCTCTTGCACTCGAACTAGGGCCTTACCCTTTATATAGGATGAGTATCCATGCCCTAGGACGACCACCTATGGGTTATCTTAGCTCTATTCCCAATAGGAAACAAATTCCTTCATGGAAAAGAAAACTTTCTCTCTCTCCTTTATTCATTTTCTATTCCTTTCTCTTTAAATATTAAGATTTTCGCAAATTATTTCCTCGTTATGCCTTGTACTTGCCTTTTAATTAATTGGCATGGAATAATGTTAGAAAATACTTTCTTGTATCAATATTACAAAATTCATTAATTATATATCACATTATGCTCTTATTTTGCAATCTTGGTATTTTCTCTTTCTTTCCCCTTTATTGGGGCTCCTTAGACCCCAAGAAACTCAAAGAATTTCGAAATTCCTTTTTAGGGAATACTCATTATCCTTAAATGCATCAATATGCATTACTTCACCTTATCTTGTTTATTTCTCATAATTATGTTGATTTCTTTATTAAAATATCCCTTTTTGAGGATTTCTCTTTTTTTTCCTTTTTTTCCTCATTGGTATTCCTTTTATCATAAGAAATCCTTGGGATACGAAATTCCACCAAGGATCACTTAATTATACCTTTTTCCACTTGTTTTCCACATTTTATCATTATTTTCAATATCTTTCTTAATAAAGAAATACTCTATTAATCTTTTCTTTTCTTATTGCTTTTCTTTGCAACTTTGGACTCCTTGGTACCCAAGGAACCCAAGAGGCACGAAATCCCTCCTTGGATTTTCCTTCTAGAGGTTTCAACCTCTTTCTTTTCTCAAATATTCAATTATTCATTAATTAATTGAATTTCCTTGTTATTGGGCCCACTAGCCAATAAAGCCCACAAATAAAACAACAAGGCTATTTTAAACGAAATCCATTTATTCACTACAAATTATATTATTTGTCCAAAAATCTTTAATATGAGAAATTACATTTCTCACCAAATGAACCCAAAATTTGGGGTTGTAACACATGCTATGTTGGTTGCTTAATGTACCATAGGGATTTATTCCATATGTATAGAGTCCAAGTCTTAAGTTTCTTGGTTCGTTACCAAATTGAGGGTATAATAAATAAATTTTCTTCCATTGTGGTGAATCAGAAGCATGTCGTAGGACGCCATCATCATTGGCCTTTAACTCCCTATGCCAAGACAAATTTTGTGCATCTTCTGTATTAGCAAATAAGCGTTGAAATCGTGGTATTATTGGTAGATACCACATCACCTTGACAGGAGAGCCATTTTTAGCCTTAGCATAATTTGTAGTCTTATACCTTGACGCACCACATTTTGGACAATTTATTAAATTACTATAGTCCTTCTGAAACAACACACAATCATTTGGATATGCATGAATCTTCTTAGCCTCCATTCCTATTGGGCACATTATTTTCTTTGCTTGATATGTTGAAATTGGAAGCTCATTTATTTCAGGAAGAATTTCCTTTAACAAAGACAACAGTGAAGTGAAACTCTTAACGCTCCACTGGTTTTGAGCTTTAAGAGTATATAATCGCATCACAGCACTCAACCTCGTGAACTTAGTACAACCCTTATATAAAGGTTTTTCAGCATCATGGACTATGTTTGCAAATATAGAAGGTGGATCAATGATATTGTCCCGACAACTGCGTAGCATCTCATCAACCATATCATACTGAATCGGGTCATCCTGAATCGGTTCATCATTGAAATTATCATCATTATCTATATCTTCTATGCCACAACTATTAGTATCGACATTTTTTGATCCATTATTAATTTTCTCTCCATGCCAATACCATTCAATATAACCTTGTATGATCCCATTGCATATGACATGATCCTTAATTTCCTCAGCAGTATCAACTTTCAAATTGTTACCACAATTTCTACATGGACAATAGAACCTATCTGTAGGTAGTTTCCTATGTTCTTCAGTAAATCTGATAAATTCATCAAGACCTTTGGCAAACTCTGGACTACAATGGTTCTTCATAGACATCCAACTTAGATCCATTTTCTATATCACATTAAAAATTTATTATAAAACTAAGCATTTAATATTGATACTATAAGATGTAAGTTTTTATTGATAGGAAGTTAATTACTTTTATATTAAAGTGTACCACCTATCCTATTTTTGAATATTTAATCTCATTAGTAACTGTATAATGTATGTTTAGTTTTGAAGAAAATTTCAGCAGCATTTCCCCTAAGTTCTCCAAGTACACCGATGTAAATGGTAAATAACCACTCACAGAGAACAAATGAGGAAATACTACTAAAATTTTCTTCAAAACTAAACATACATTATACAGTTACATCCTAAGTGAGATTAAATAACCAAAAACAGTCCCAAACCGGGGACTATCCAAAATTTACTCCTATGAGTAAATTTTGAACGGGTTTTTAAGTTGATACATGCATAAATGTATTATTGTCATATTTATATATTAAGTTAAACATCATGCATTCTATGATCTCATATAAAAACCCTAAAGTGTCAATCTAAGACTACACAATGTCTACCCTCATATTTCTGGAATGTCTACCAAGCGCTACCGTACATGTATTAAATATTTGAATCAAAATGAAGCCTAATGGCACATTGGGAGAGTGAGAATATTATACATCACTTGAAGGCTGAAGAAGAAATATATGCAAGTCAACAACACCTACAACAACACAAATGCATGATTCAATTCTCTTATAATGTAAGGCATTAGGGTCAATATACATCAATATTAGAGGAGCAGAAAGATTTTAACAAATGCAGTTCAGCAACTCAGCCAACACGGTCGTGCTACCCACCACGGCTGTGCTACCTAACAAATACATTTACTCAGCCACAGCCACCACGGCCGTGCTACCTAACAAATACATTCACTCAGCCACAACCAGCACGCCCGTGCTACCTAACAAATATATTCACTCCGAACCTCTCCTCAATCGCGGCATGACAATAAGAAGAAACATAGTTGTGGTTATGGCATGATCGTGCTACTACCACCAGCACCCATCGCTACCCACTGCCGACCCCAGCCCCGACCACAGCACCCATCACCACCCACCGCCGGACCCCAGCCCTGACCATAGCAGCCCCCACCTGCCCGGCCTCTCCTTTCCAACTGAGAAGGGCTCTTCGACGGCGGCACAACACATACAACCGAGAAGCTTACGACCAATTTTCAGTTAATAAAATGTACCTTGCGACCTTTAGTTGGCGGCGGCACAACACGTATGGCTCGGCGGCGGCACAACACGGCTCGGCGGCGGCACCACACAGCTCGTGTAACATCCCTGGCCTGGGTTATGCTTTAACCCTAGGTGTTTTGATTAAGAAAGATGATTATATGTTTAATCTCATCTTGTGAAAAGTAATTAGGGCTCATGAGGAACTTATGTTTCAATTTTGGTCCTGTTTGAACAATGTTGAAGCAATGATTTCTTATTTTGGACTAAAGTGCAAATTACCCAAGTTGAGGGGTTAACTTGCAAATTGCACATGATAAGATGTTCCTCTGATGTTGAGACATCATAAGGATGAATATGATGTAGTAGTATGGTTTCTACAAGCCTGGACATCGAGATAGAGCTTGTTGGACAATGTTGTGCATTAAAACCTAGTTTTGGAGTAAAGTGCAATTTACCCAAAATCTAGGGTTCAATATGCAAATTACCACTTCAATGACTTGGTAAATTGCATCTGTACCCGCCTTAGACAGAGACCGAAGCCAAGGAAGGCATTTCCAGGGTGAGGTCCTTAATGTTTCTTGGCATCATGTATAGCAAAGAAAATGAGAGGGACTCCTCATTTGAACTAAGTTAGAGGAGAGAGAATCTTGACATTAAAATAATCAAGAATAATACCTAATTGAAACCCTAATTCGATTTAGGGCAAAAATGAATAAAAATAATTGAAGGGCTTTCAACCAAAATGTTTTGGGTTGATTTTGAATAAGGATGGACGTTCCTTTGCTAAGATAAGGAACAAAAATATCTTAAGTAGGTGAAATCCCACTCACCTTATTATAAAGAAAAGTAATTTCCACTCACATATGGGATATTAATATAATAAGCATTAAGGTGCTTAATTTGCTTTTCTTTAAATTGAGGATAATGAAGGGTAATAAAAGGCAAAGGAAGGTGCCTCGTATCCATGGAATTGAGGGGGAAGAGGCGGCCATAATTTTTGGATTAATTGGATTTTTATAAGGCATTTTCTCTCTCATCAATTTCCTTATAAAAGTGCCTTTTCCAAATGAATTGAAAGGCTTTTTCGGACCTTTCTTCTTCCTTTTCTTGGGATGAGCTCAAGGGGACTTAGGAGAAACAGGAGGACGAGCCCCAACCTGTTGGTAAGCTTCTTGACCCTCGTTCTTCATGATTTCATGGTGGAAATCGAAAATAAATTATGGATTCCTTCTTATTTCGATCTCCTCTTCAACCCTAGCCAACTTTTGCAATCAAAAGCTTGAGGACGAGCCTAGGGGGAGTTGCTAGAGCTTCATCCACCATTGATGTCGTGATCTTGGAGCTTTGGAGCTCAATTGGAGGCGGGTTTTATAACTTAAACCCTCAAACATTGCTATTGCATCAATCTTCTATGCTTTGTTGATTGATTTCTTCAATTTTATACACTTTTGTTTCTTTGCTGCAAATTCCATCAAGAACGGTTTCTATTCTTGGGTGCACGAAGGAAGATGATGATGACATCATCATAAGCAAGCACCTCACCAAATATCTTGGGAGCAAACGATCTCAAAAGTTGGGACCAAACGGTTTCACCAAAACCGTTTGGTGACCAAACGGGTTGCAAACCATTTGGTGGAAAACGGGTTCAAACCCGTTTGAAGGAGTTGACCAAGCGTTGACCGTTTGGGAATCTCGTTCCTAATTATGTAGGATAATGACCCTCCAAATTTTAGGGGTTAACTCCAAAGGAATCATAGGTTGAAGTCCAATCAATTAGACAAATCGAATTGAATTAAGTGCTGATTTTCAACCTGATTAACTTGACCTGCTTGGGAAAACGGGTTCAAGACCGTTTGAGTGAGTTGACCAAGCGTTTACCGTTTGGGATTCCTGTTCATAATTATGTTGGTTAATGACTCTCCAAATTTTAGGGGTTAACTCCCAAGGAATCGTGAGTTGAAGGCTATTCAATTAGGAAAACCCTAATTGAAAATAGTGTTGATATTCCAATGAGTTAAGTTGAGATTTTGGGTTGATTAGCCCAAACGGGTTCAAGACCGTTTGGGGATCATCCAAACGGGTTCAAGACCGTTTGGGGATCACCCCAAGACCGTTTGGAGGTCTGGGGTCAAGTATAGTTGATCAATTGAAGGTCCAAAGGTACCAAATCATACTGCAACTCAATGCTGACTTGTTGATCAACTCGATAGACCAATCCATGATGATTTTTCACTAAAGTCCAAAGGTTGGATGAGACAAACGGTCTCAAGACCGTTTGGAGCTCATCCAAATGGTCTCAAGACCGTTTGGTGGTCACCCAAGACCGTTTGGAGGTCTAGGGTTGAGTATGGTTAGGTGTTTGAAGGTTTAAAGGTACTAAGCTGATATACAATGCAATGTTGATTTGGTGATCAATCCAATGAACCAAACCCCAATTGGATTGCTTAGATTTGAGTGATATGATGGGCAAACGGTCTCAAGACTGTTTGGAGGTCATCCAAACGACCTCAAGACCGTTTGGGGTCAGTTCATACCCAATTTGAATGATGGTTCAATGGTTTCAAAGTAACTAATCCTGCATTGATTAGTGTTGATGGATCATCGATTCCAAACCCTAAATCAGTTGATTCAAACCCTAATTGATGATCAATTGAGGGTCAAATTAGTTGAAGGTTGACTTATCAAACTCAATTGAAGTATGAATATAGGTCCAATTGATGATTGGTTCCATGAATTCAATGATTGAAGGAATCAACATTGGAAACCCTAATTCAATTGGATACCTCATGTTATTGAAGGTCCAATTGATCAAACCTTTTTGGAAACCTAATGTAATTAGGTGAGAGATACCTTAATGGTAATAATTAAGAATTCTTAACAAATGCATGGATCCAATACATGATGAAAACCCTAATTGAGGTTGATTCCATGTATAACCCTAATAAGAGGTTGTCTACATGTGAAATCACTAATTAGGATGAATAGTAAACCCTAGTTGAGGGTGTATCCAAGTGAAACCCTAGTTGAGGGTGTATCCATGTGAAATCCTAATTGAGGGTGATTTCATGAGAAACCCTAATTGGTAATGATTAGTAAACCCTAATTATGGGCAATGTGATATGAAATCCCTAATGAAGGGTGATGCTATATACAATCTCTATTCTAAAGAAGGGAGATGGTATGTGAAACCCTAATCCCTAATGAAAGAATAGAATTCATACTTGAATATGATTTATGAAGTGAACCCCTGTGGCACGACCGTGCAAGGTAGCACGGCCGTGGTGGATTCACTTTGCACGACCGTGCAAGGTAGCACGGCTGTGGTAGCTTCATTGTGCACGACTGTGTACGGTAGCACGGCCGTGGTGGCTTCCCTTTGCACGGCCGTTCTTGGTTGCACGGCCGTATTGCTCTATGCTGGACTTAGAGTTGATTCGAAAGTGACCTAACATGGTCGTTTTGTTAATTTCCAACCTAAGGATGAGAGAGAAACTCATACCTTGTGATGATAATCATTTAATGATACATGATGAATGTAATAAGTATGAATGAATACTTAGGATATCAATGAATGCTCCCAGAGGAGTGTAGCAATAAATTAGGGTTGGAGTGATAATACAAATATGAAACCCTAATTGATAAGAAAGGAAAATCCTAAACCTAGCTTTGGGTAAAAGGATGAAAAGCCCTAATTGATGGTAAACCCTAACCTTGGTAAGGGAATAGTGGTGTTACCCTGTATTGCATGATGTGTTGTGAACTTGATAAATCTATTATCATGTGTGACAATCATGCAGGTCTCATGAGGTGATGATCATAGCCAGGTATGAGCTATGATGTTTATTTGATAAGATTTCATTGGCCATATGTGCCATTATGTTCTTGTTACTTAGAAAAGAAGTAACAAGATTAGTATGGGCTTGTAAGCCTTGTTATAAAGTTGTTGCCTAGTGAGAGGTGACAAGATGTGAATGTCCTTGTGAGCCATGTGAATAAAGTTGTTGCCTAGTGAGAGGTGACAAGATGTGAATGGCCTTGTGAGCCATGTGAATAAAGTTGTTGCCTAGTGAGAGGTGACAAGATGTGAATGGCCTTGTGAGCCATGTGAATAAAGTTGTTGCCTAGTGAGAGGTGACAAGATGTGAATGGCCTTGTGAGCCATGTGAATAAAGTTGTTGCCTAGTGAGAGGTGACAAGATGTGAATGGCCTTGTGAGCCATGTGAATAAAGTTGTTGCCTAGTGAGAGGTGACAAGATGTGAATGGCTTTTGAGCCATGTGAATAAGTATATGATGGAAGTGGTACATGTCTCTTTATGGCATTTGTCTGAATAAAATATGTTTGAGAAATTGACTGGTTCTAAAAGAATATGATAATGTACTTAATTAATCAAGTGAAATCTATTCATGTAGTGCTCTGACCATAGATCCATCATCGTCGGGAATAGGTGATGGTGAAACAGGTTGCTCCGCGACATATCCTGGATTTCGTATATTTTTTAATATACAGGGGTCAATGGGCGAAAATATCCTTACGTCCTCTTGAAGTGATTGTGAGGAGGTAAACAAGAAACCTCTCAAATCCTTCATGAATAGGTCGAGATAGATGTATCACTAATCTCCCGATGATTGGGCCAGATGTTGTACCCATCTCCCAATGTTTTTGTCGGGTCGATGGAGATAAACATGAAATCTCTCGATTGCCGACGAGAGTGCAGTTGACGTTGTAACTCTGTAGTGAAGTTGCCAGTATACCCTGGAAAGCTACATTAGCAGAGATACAAGATGTCCTGCGTTTTGTCTCGCACTGACCGAGACGTGGGAGGTCTTGGAAGCCGGCTCTTCCCTAGACCTATGTATGGTACTGGTTTCGACTTCGTAATGGCCGGTTGGAGTATGAGCGGTATACCTCATCTCCTCAGAGCTTAAATATGATTGTAAAATGTAATCAGCCGTATAGCATGTTTGCTTAAGGATTGAATACGGAGATTCATTGGCTGATGTTGCATTTCTTTGTGCATTCCTTAGCGGATAAATGTTATTTATGTTTCTTTATATTCTCTGCAAAGTAGACAGATGAATTACTTATCTACCATGGGTAGATGCAATACTCTCCTTGAGAATAGGAGATTATTTTATTCTGTTCTATGATGAATAATTCTGCCTGATAAGGTAAAAGTAACCCCTGCTCAGTTTTAATTTAATAAACTGCAATAACAATGTTTTGGCGAAGAGTTATATCTCTCGCTGGGGCAATTTTTCAATTGTCTCACCCCCGTGGGAAAAACAATTTAGGTATGCATGGGAGGCAAAGCAGGAAATCCCTAAGATCAGAAAAAGAGCAGCAACAATAACAACAACAAGGACATCAATCAGATCTCAGGTGGAGATATTGTCTGTCAAGTCATATAGATAGTAGTCCTATGTGTCGTCTCTGTACTCTCAGGTCCTCAGAGTTTTAAATGATTCAATCGAAGTTTTGGCATAGTGCCTCAAAGTTTTTATACCGCCTGTGTATATTTGTAACAGGGCAGTCAATGTTGTAATCCTTAAAAAGGAATTGTACATGCTGTGTACTTGTGAACCAGGATGAAATGGAAACACTTTGGTTCTTGGTTAAAGAGTTTTCCTGTGAATGGATCTCTTTGAAAAAGTTTTAAATTTTTAGTGATTTTCAGTAATTCCGCTGTAAATGATTTGCTTCCGCATGTTTTATTATTGTTAATGGCACTTGTTATCTTAACGATGGCGAGTGTCGTTACAATTTAGTGGTATCATAGCTCTAGGTTCGCTGAGTCTACAGAGACATAGGACTAAGTTGTTGAGTCTGACCCTATAATGATTTCTGCTTGTGCAGAGAAAGGGTAAAGTTTAAAATGACTGGAGAGCACAAGGAACACATTGCTAAGGGCAATGTTGTTGCACCAAGAAGAGGTGCAAGGGATCATGCAAGAATAGAATGAGTGCCTGAGAATCCCCATTAAGACCTGATCAGGATAGAGAATCCTATGATCATGCTCTTGTTGGGTAGATTAGGGCAACAGTAATGCATATGAGTGGATTGGATGCTAGGCTTATAACCTAGGTAATCAGTCCTTAATATAGAAAGCTTGATCTTAAAATGAGTTCCTAAATGACTTAGTCATGTTGGAACAAGGGAAAATATGGAAAAGATTAACTTATGGCAAGAAAGTAGACTCTGCCATGAGCTTAGACAGATAATAAATATGTGATGGCAGTGCCCAAGAAGGGGCAATAAGCTGAGAAGTAGGTGATGATCTTTATAATTTTAGAGACATTTGCCTAATGGTTCTAAAAAGCCAAGGTTTTTGGTACAAATAGTGCAATCAATGCCTAGTGTACCAGGGCAGCAGCCCCTAAGTAAGTGTAAAGGTCTTAACCTTTCACCTGTAAAATTCCATGGCTTAGTTTTTGCATCAGTAATAAGACTAATAAGACCATGATGTGAGGACAATGTATGTTATAAATGTGTACATGTTGAGTACACTAAACCCCTTTTGTTATAAAAAGGAGGACTGCTGATTTGGTTTTCCCTATTAGTTGTCATATAGGGAAGAAATGATGAGAATTAGAATTTGAATTCTGTTCAAGTATTCTTTTAAATGTTCTATATTGATCTTACCTATATGAAAGAGGAAGAGGTATAGAAGAGATGCCTGGATAAAATCCAGGGATGTTAAATCTTATGTTATGATAATATGAAAAACAAGAAATATGATAGCATGTAAGTGCATACTACTTGATCTCAGTACTTGTAAACCCTGATCAGGTTTACAACTATTGATGATAAAGTGAGTATGGAAACTCTTAGATTGATATCTTTTTGATTGCCCTGATCAAGCAATCATTGTGATACAATCTAATGAGTATCATGAAATAAGAAATATGGTATGGATAAATGTATCATACCTTAAGTACAAGAAAGAAGGATCTGATAGGAATTCAGATCAGTATGTGTATATGAGGAAGTAAGAGTATGACCCTCATATGATGATAAAGAGAACAAGGGAGGTGATCCCTATTCAATAAAGTTGTAAATATGATAAAAGAAAGATGAGAATATGATGTGTTTTCAACACATGTGACTGATACCAGGGTAATGGATTCTGGTATCTGAGAATTATCAGATGGTTTAGATTAGCTACCTGGAGTGGTCAACTATGAAATCAGTATGATTATATAAAATGATATGAACATCATATGTTAGGGGTTTATGCTTTGCATAAACATAACAACTAAATATGTCTTTAAGATAAGATCTCAATTGACTCTATGAGAATATTGTGAGAAGGAACTTTGTGTTGATCAAAGCTCTATGATGTCTCCATAACAATGAGGTGTTATGTAGAGACATGATGATATGATGAATGAATAATATATGATCCCTTTATCTGGGATTTCGGAGACGAAATCCTTGTTAGGGGTTTATAATTTGTAACATCCCTGGCCTGGGTTATGCTTTAACCCTAGGTGTTTTGATTAAGAAAGATGATTATATGTTTAATCTCATCTTGTGAAAAGTAATTAGGGCTAATGAGGAACTTATGTTTCAATTTTGGTCCTGTTTGAACAATGTTGAAGCAATGATTTCTTATTTTGGACTAAAGTGCAAATTACCCAAGTTTAGGGGTTAACTTGCAAATTGCACATTATAAGATGTTCCTCTGATGTTGAGACATCATAAGGATGAATATGATGTAGTAGTATGGTTTCTACAAGCCTGGACACCAAGATAGAGCTTGTTGGACAATGTTGTGCATTAAAACCTAGTTTTGGAGTAAAGTGCAATTTACCCAAAATCTAGGGTTCAATATGCAAATTACCACTTCAATAAGGTCCTTAATGTTTCTTGGCATCATTTATAGCAAATAAAATGAGAGGTACTCCTCATTTGAACTAAGTTGGAGGAGAGAGAATCTTGACATTAAAATAATCAAGAATAATGCCTAATTGAAACCCTAATTCGATTTAGGGCAAAAATGAATAAAAATAATTGAAGGGCTTTCAACCAAAATGTTTTGGGTTGATTTTGAATAAGTATGGACGTTCCTTTGCTAAGATAAGGAACGAAAATATCTTAAGTAGGTGAAATTCCACTCACCTTATTATAAAGAAAAGTAATTTCCACTCACATATGGGATATTAATATAATAAGCATTAAGGTGCTTAATTTGCTTTCCTTTAAATTGAGGATAATGAAGGGGAATAAAAGGCAAAGGAAGGTTCCTCGTATCCATGGAATTGAGGGGGAAGAGGCGGCCATAATTTTTGGATTAATTAGATTTTTATAAGGCATTTTCTCTCTCATCAATTTCCTTATAAAAGTGCCTTTTCCAAATGAATTGAAAGGCTTTTTCGGCCCTTTCTTCTTCCTTTGCTTGGGATGAGCTCAAGGGGACTTAGGAGCAACAGGAGGACGAGCCCCAACCTGTTGGTAAGCTTCTTGACCCTCGTTCTTCATGATTTCATGGTGGAAATCGAAAATAAATTATGGATTCCTTCTTATTTCGATCTCCTCTTCAACCTTACCCAACTTTTACAATCAAAATCTTGAGGACGAGCCTAGGGGGAGTTGCTAGAGCTTAATACACCATTTATGGCGTGATCTTGGAGCTTTGGAGCTCAATTGGAGGTGGGTTTTATAACTTAAAACCTCAAACATTGCTATTGCATCAATCTTCTATGCTTTGTTGATTGATTTCTTCAATTTTATACACTTTTGTTTCTTTGCTACAAATTCCATCAAGAACGGTTGCTGTTCTTGGGTGCACGAAGGAATATGATGATGACGTCATCATAAGCAAGCACCTCACCAAATATCTTGGGAGAAAACGATCTCAAAAGTTGGGACCAAACGGTTTCACCAAAACCGTTTGGTGACCAAACGGGTTGCACACCGTTTGGTGGAAAACGGGTTCAAACCCGTTTGAAGGAGTTGACCAAGCGTTGACCGTTTGGGAATCTCGTTCCTCATTATGTAGGCTAAGGATCCTCCAAATTTGAGGGATTAACTCCAAAGGAATCATAGGTTTAAGGCCAATAAATTAGACAAATCGAAATGAATTAAGTGCTGATTTTCAACCTGATTAACTTGACCTGCTTGGGAAAACGGGTTCAAGACCGTTTGATTGAGTTGACCAAGCATTTACCGTTTGGTATTCCTGTTCATAATTATGTTGTTTAATGACTCTCCAAATTTGAGGGGTTAACTCCCAAGGAATCGTGAGTTGAAGGCTATTCAATTAGGCAAACCCTAATTGAAAACAGTGCTGAAATTCCAATGAGTTAAGTTGAGATTTTGGGTTGATTAGCCCAAACGGGTTCAAGACCGTTTTGGGATCATCCAAACGGGTTCAAGACCATTTGGGGATCACCCCAAGACCGTTTGGAGGTCTGGGGTCAAGTATAGTTGATCAATTGAAGGTCTAAAGGTACCAAATCATACTGCAACTCAATGCTGATTTGTTGATCAACTCGATAGACCAATCCATGATGATTTTTCACTAAAGTCCAAAGGTTGGATGAGCCAAACGGTCTCAAGACCGTTTGGAGCTCATCCAAACGGTCTCAAGACCGTTTGGTGGTCACCCAAGACCGTTTGGAGGTCTAGGGTTGAGTATGGTTAGGTGTTTGAAGGTTTAAAGGTACTAAGCTGATATACAATGCAATGTTGATTTGGTGATCAATCCAATGAACCAAACCCCAATTGGATTGCTTAGATTTGAGTGATATGATGGGCAAACGGTCTCAAGACCATTTGGACGTCATCCAAACGACCTCAAGACCGTTTGGGGTCAGGTCATACCCAATTTGAATGATGGTTCAATGGTTTCAAAGTAACTAATCCTGCGTTGATTAGTGTTGATGGATCATCGATTCCAAACCCTAAATCAGTTGATTCAAACCCTAATTGATGATCAATTGAGGGTCAAATTAGTTGAAGGTTGACTTATCAAACTCAATTGAAGTATGAATATAGGTCCAATTGATGATTGGTTCCATGAATTCAATGATTGAAGGAATCAACATTGGAAACCCTAATTCAATTGGATACCTCATGTTATTGAAGGTCCAATTGATCAAACCTTTTTGGAAACCTAATGTAATTAGGTGAGAGATACCTTAATGGTACTAATTAAGAATGCTTAACAAATACATGGATCCAATACATGATGAAAACCCTAATTGAGGTTGATTCCATGTATAACCCTAATAAGAGGTTGTCTACATGTGAAATCACTAATTAGGATGAATAGTAAACCCTAGTTGAGGGTGTATCCAAGCGAAACCCTAGTTGAGGGTGTATCCATGTGAAATCCTAATTGAGGGTGATTTCATGAGAAACCCTAATTGGGAATGATTAGTAAACCCTAATTATGGGCAATGTGATATGAAATCCCTAATGAAGGGTGATGCTATATACAATCTCTATTCTAAAGAAGGGAGATGGTATGTGAAACCCTAATCCCTAATGAAAGAATAGAATTCATACTTGAATATGATTTATGAAGTGAACCCCTGTGGCACGACCGTGCAAGGTAGCACGGCCGTGGTGGATTCACTTTGCACGACCGTGCAAGGTAGCACGGCTGTGGTAGCTTCATTGTGCACGACTGTGTACGGTAGCACGGTCGTGGTGGCTTCCCTTTGCATGGCCGTTCTTGGTTGCACGGCCGTATTGCTCTATGCTGGACTTAGATTTGATTCGAAAGTGACCTAACATGGTCGTTTTGTTAATTTCCAACCTAAGGATGAGAGAGAAACTCATACCTTGTGATGATAATCATTTAATGATACATGATGAATGTAATAAGTATGAATGAATACTTAGGATATCAATGAATGCTCCCAGAGGAGTGTAGCAATAAATTAGGGTTGGAGTGATAATACAAATATGAAACCCTAATTGATAAGAAAGGAAAATCCTAACCCTAGCTTTGGGTAAAAGGATGAAAAGCCCTAATTGATGGTAAACCCTAACCTTGGTAAGGGAATAGTGGTGTTACCCTGTATTGCATGATGTGTTGTGAACTTGATAAATCTATTATCATGTGTGACAATCATGCAGGTCTCATGAGGTGATGATCATAGCCAGGTATGAGCTATGATGTTTATTTGATAAGAGTTCATTGGCCATATGTGCCATTATGTTCTTGTTACTTAGAAAAGAAGTAACAAGATTAGTATGGGCTTGTAAGCCTTGTTATAAAGTTGTTGCCTAGTGAGAGGTGACAAGATGTGAATGGCCTTGTGAGCCATGTGAATAAAGTTGTTGCCTAGTGAGAGGTGACAAGATGTGAATGGCCTTGTGAGCCATGTGAATAAAGTTGTTGCCTAGTGAGAGGTGACAAGATGTGAATGGCCTTGTGAGCCATGTGAATAAAGTTGTTGCCTAGTGAGAGGTGACAAGATGTGAATGGCCTTGTGAGCCATGTGAATAAAGTTGTTGCCTAGTGAGAGGTGACAAGATGTGAATGGCTTTTGAGCCATGTGAATAAGTATATGATGGAAGTGGTACATGTCTCTTTATGGCATTTGTCTGAATAAAATATGTTTGAGAAATTGACTGGTGCTAAAAGAATATGATAATGTACTTAATTAATTAAGTGAAATCTATTTATGTAGTGCTCTGACCATAGATCCATCATCGTCAGGAATAGGTGATGGTGAAACAGGTTGCTCCGCGACATATCCTGGATTTTGTATATTTTTGAATATACGGGGGTCAATGGGCGAAAATATCCTTACGTCCTCTTGAAGTGATTGTGAGGAGGTAAACAAGAAACCTCTCAAATCCTTCATGAATAGGTCGAGATAGATGTATCACTAATCTCCCGATGATTGGGCCAGATGTACCCATCTCCCAATGTTTTTTTCGAGTCGATGGAGATAAACATGAAATCTCTCGATTGCCGACGAGAGTGCAGTTGACGCTGTAACTCTGTAGTGAAGTTGCCAGTATACCCTAGAAAGCTACGTTAGCTGAGACACGAGATGTCCTGCGTTTTGTCTCGCACTGACCGAGACGTGGGAGGTCTTAGAAGCCGGCTCTTCCCTAGACCTATGTATGGTACCGGTTTTGACTTCGCAATGGCCGGTAGGAGTATGAGCGGTATACCTCATCTCCTCAGAGCTTAAATATGATTGTAAAATGTAATCAGTCGTATAGCATGTTTGCTTAAGGATTGAATATGGAGATTCATTGGCTGATGTTGCATTTCTTTGTGCATTCCTTAGCGGATAAATGTTATTTATGTTTCTTTATATTCTCTGCAAAGTAGACAGATGAATTACTTATCTACCATGGGTAGATGCAATACTCTCCTTGAGAATAGGAGATTATCTTATTCTATTCTATGATGAATAATTCTGCCTGATAAGGTAAAAGTAACCCCTGCTCAGTTTTAATTTAATAAATTGCAATAACGATGTTTTGGCGGAGAGTTATATCTCTCGCTGGGGCAATTTTTCAATTGTCTCACCCCCGTGGGAAAACATTTTTAGGTATGCATGGGAGGCAAGGCAGGAAATCCCTAAGATCAGAAAAAGAGCAGCAACAACAACAACAACAAGGACAGCAATCAGATCTCAGGTGGAGATATTGTCTGTCAAGTCATATAGATAGTAGTCCTATGTGTCGTCTCTGTACTCTCAGGTCCTCGGAGTTTTAAATGATTCAATCGGAGTTTTGGCATAGTGCCTCAAAGTTTTTATACTGCCTGTGTATATTTGTAACAGGGCAGTCAATGTTATAATCCTTAAAAAGGAATTGTACAGGCTGTGTACTTGTGAACCAGGATGAAATGGAAACACTTTGGTTCTTGGTTAAAGAGTTTTCCTGTGAATGGATCTCTTTGAAAAAGTTTTAAATTTTTAGTGATTTTCAGTAATTCCACTGCAAATGATTTGCTTCCGCATGTTTTATTATTGTTAATGGCACTTGTTATCTTAACGATGGCGAGTGTCGTTACAGCTTGGCTCCTTGGACATGGAGGCCACAACACAACTCGGCTCGTTGGACACGACGACGGCGTTGGAAGGACACGGAGATGGGCTCCTTGGACACAATGACACAGAAGGAGGGGTCTCTAGCGATGTTCTTTCAAGCAAAATGAAATGAAACAGAAGTCCCTGATCGATCACGCGTTTTAGTAACAACCCGACCTTTAGCGTCGATTAACTGACAAAAGCAACGCTAGAAGTCAGGTCTATAGGGTCGGTTATTCGAGAAAACTGACGCTAAAGCCTAAGTGGTGCCCGAATTTTCGTAAACCATCTATAAGTTCGGGTATTTGAAAAAACCGACCCTAGAGGTGAGTATCTATAAGGTCAGTTATCCATAAAAACCGACCCTAGAGTTCCAAAGTGGTGCCCACATTTTTGTTTGACCCTATAGCATCAGTTATTTGAAAAAACCGACGCTATAGATCGAGGCGCGAAGCCAAAATAGTGTGAATTTTTTCCGTGGGAAACATGTAAGGTCGGTTTTTTTGATAAAATTGATGCAATAGTCTATTAGGTCAGTTATTCTAATAAAAATGACGATATGGGCAGCGACGTTACTGGCCCAAAATGTAGTAGTGGGGAAAGAGCACTTAGACTGTAGATTGAAGAAGAGTATGTATAGTTTAAAACAAGCTCCCAGATAGTGGTAAAAGAAGCTTAATTATTACATGTAGAGTCATTAGTACCAAAAGACAACTACGGATCCACCTTTCTATATCACGAGGTTTCCCAATGAAAAGTTCATTATTCTACTACTCTATGGGATGATATCTTGATAATGGGACATGATGTCAGTTTGATCAAAAAACTAAAGATAGAGTGTTCCAAAGCCTTTGAGATGAAGGACTTGGGACCAACAAAATAGATTTTGGCAATGCAAATCATGCGTACATGAAGCAATGTAGGTTGTGCTTGTCACATTAGAGCTATATTGAACGATTAATGGAGTGGTTCAATCTAAACTATTCCAAATCCATGAGTACTCCAATATTAGGTCATTTCAAGTTAAGTAAAAAGGAATGCTTATCTACTTATGTGGATTAGGAGGATATCGACATAATTCCCTATTCTTCTATTATGGGGAGTTGATATACACAATGGTGTGTACTTGTCTCGGTATTTCTCATGTGGTTGATGTTGTGAGCAAGTTTCTCTCAAACCCTGGGAAGATTACTTGATGCAGTCAAGTGGATCTCCATATATTTTTGAGGAACATACAACATGTGTTTGATGTTTGGTGATCTGAACCATTATAAAATGTTTATTTGATGATGACATGGCAGGTGACGTTGATCACATGAAGTATACCTATAGATATGTTTTCACTTTTATAGGTGGAGTCATACCTTAGAAGTCCATATTGCAAAAGTGAGTTTCACTTTCTATGATAGAGACAAAGTCCATTGCAACAATAGAAACATGAAAAGAAATACTCTGGATTGTGAGGTTTCTAGGAGAGTTGGTCATGCATCAGATTGATCTGACTATTTTTGTGATAGGCAGAGTGTTATTGATTTGAGCAAGAGCACAATGCACCATTCACGGACAAAGTACATTGGTGTAAGATTCATTGGATTCATGATGTGATTGACAAGAAGTTGTTGATACTATAGAAGATCCATACTAAGGAAAATGTTTCTAATATGATAACCAAAGTGGTGACATGAACCAAGTTAAAGCTCTATATACACTCGGTGATGATTATGTGATGGTATATTCTCCTTAGATTGAAGGGACAGATTCTTTGCCCTACGTGCTTCCATTCTAAGAGGGACACTCAAGGACGGATCTCATTAGGGAATTGAATGGATTTTGTGCCATTGGATTATATATCCCATGCACTCAAGACAGAATAGATGAGTTGTTGAATTGAGGTGATAGTTAGTAGAAAAACAAGAGAAAATGGTTATCGTCGTTCATTATTCATAAAGACAAAAAAACAAAGGAGGAGGAAAAGAGAGTGTGGCAAGGTTGTCAAGGCTTTCAAGTGTAATTCTTCATGTTGTCTGCTACTATACACTTCATGGAATAGGGTGTCTTCCCGAGAATTTATGAGTGATGTAGTTGTAAGGATCACTTCATATGTTGGTATTTTCTTATATCTCCTTCTAGTTTTATTATCTCGAGTTTTAGGTCAAACCTGAGATAAATATTTTATCTTGACTTCTTGGTGTATTTTCCATCAGTTGGCCCCATAGATTTTCTCTAATATTATCCTCTAATTTTCCATGCAATAATTTATCTCTCTTTATCTATTTGTCATCAATTCTTGAATTTATACATTCCTCAGTAACATTTCCACAATATTATTTTTCAGTCACATCTCAGTTGGTCGTATATTATTATACATGCAGATTCCCCATCAAGAACTGAAAAATTCCAACATGGTAAACATGATTTTATAATATAGTTAATTTATTGACAATACATAACATAGTTGAGAAAAAAATAAAAATATTTCACATCCCAATGTTGGAAATAACTTGGATCATAAAATCCAGACAGAGGTACAGACAAAGTATGTACACGTGAGTGACAGAGAAGTTGCCAATTAAACAACACATACTCCACTAACAAACCCCTATCTACTCTCTCTCTCTTTGAACTTTTGTAATTTATTATCCATTCACATCCCTACTGGCCTACTAACCTTTTCCAAAGTTTTACCACCAATAAGACATGCAACATGGTCTAGAACATACTAATAAGTGAAGTAAAGGGAGAGTTGGATCACGTGATAGCCCCTTCAGATGTAGTTCATTAATTGCAAAGAAAATTGTTGGATCTCTCCATACATAAGGTTGCTCACAATGGATGGGGCCATGCCAACACTATGTTAGGTACAATAAGGCCCTCTCCCACTCTCATCCGGTTAATGGGGGATGTACATCCCAGACATTATAAGTCGGGAAAGAAGAAAAGGTGAGATGCATTGGCGCAACAAATAGAACATACAAACTAATTGACATTTAAGGAATCCAGTTTAGTCCTACTAGTACACAAATAAGTGTATGGTAATAGAATATTTGTCCAATACAGAAATTCCATAGAAGATTCTTTTCTATTTTTCAAACCTATAAAGTAGACATTATATTTTTAAAAATATTTTAATATGAAAGATTGTAGGGGGTATAGTTAAATATATATATATATTATTTGAATAAGGCAGTCGAATCAATAACATTGAAGGGTTTGGATGTAATTTTATTCTTTTGGTTTTTTATTTTTTATATAGCCATCTGATAATTCTGTATGAAAGGTGTAAGGGGAAGTATAATTTATGCCTTTAATTTTTTAAATAACATATTACATTTTTCTATATGTAGGAAAGATCATCAAAAGAGTTGTATGTGAGTTGTCTTTAGTTTTTTAAATTATAATTAGTTGTGTATATGCTAATAAGATATTGTCTAGCATGTAGTTGGACTTATCAAACGGGCATGGGCTAGGTTTGGATTGGGTTTATGGGTGCAGGTTAAAAATATCAACATTAAAAAAGTAGAGCAATAACACACTCAAATATGACCCAATAGGTTGCGAGTCAACTCATGAGTGCCATATAATATGATTTAATAAAAAAATATTGCTAATTTATGATATACATTAAAAATTAAAATGATTCATTAATACTTTTGTTAAAGGTAATTAATAATTAGTTTATTATTTTAATGGGCCAACCCATATACTGGTCTTTTTTATTTACGAGAGAACTGCTCCCGTAGAAGCACCAACATCATGACCCCCCAGACAACGTAAACTCTCAGGACATGAGAAGGTGTGGTCCGGTCACCCCCTCCCGCACCCAAACAAATTTGTGTTACTTTTCACAGAGCACCTTCGGCGTGATTCGAACCCGGGTCCTTCATTTGGACTTATCGAGCTGTAACCAATCAGGCTACTCTGGTCGGACCCCATATACTGGTCTTAAGTCTTAAGTATACATGATCCCCAAGCATGCTTGATTCACAAGTATGCTTGATTCACAAGTATACTTGAATCACAAGTTTGTAAGTGTCCCCTGTTCCTATATATAGGAAAGGAGTATATGTAATCAATATATCAACTAGCTTTCTATTTTATTTCCTTACATGATATCGAATCAGTTGATCTTGAGCCCCTAAATCTATGTGTGTGAGAGAGAGAGAGAACCAAATAGGAGAGCCCCCTTGCGGGCATCCGTTCTTGGTGGTTCTGGATGCTCGTATGGATGTTATCTCCTACTTCATCTTTAAACGTTTATCATGAGTGTGTCTTCATCACAAAATAATTTTCTTTTCAACGATGCCTCTATGTTTCTAGATCTTTCATTTCTAGTACACAAATTGAACATAAAAAGAATATAATTTCCACGGTTAAATATAAAATATGTATAACATATAGAAAAATAGAATATAATTACTTGTTTCCATGAGTATAGAAAATTAACAAAGCATATCAGTGATGGCATGTACATTTTGTTTCTTCACACTATATACATTACACATCATGCATAATAGCTACTTAATATATGTGTGGATGTGACATGTCTTAAGGACCATACATGTATTATGTTTATATTAATATATATTTATTAGTTTTATAGGTCAACTACAGGTATCTGCATGTCACGAGTGAACCTATTAACTTAATGGGCAAGTCTGAGTTTGAGTGATTCCTAGTTGGTGAACATTTTCAACTTAAATAGGTGGACCCTTGGGTATCCATGAAGTTTGACAAACCTAGTCGCAGATTGACCGATATCAATCTTGACACTCACACCATCTTTTTGTGGTTGTTAGAGTTAGGAGTGTAATGAAATTAAGATCTAGGAAGGTAGAGGATGTTATTTCTACAATGCGATGATGCGACAATATGTGAGTGATATTGTCAAATTGGGAAGCACATATTGTTTCTTTTATGTAATGATTTTCTTTTTAATGATATTATTCATTTTCAACACTATGCCTGCAATGATATTAATTAAAATAAATTTTAACATATATTTTTCCTTTTCAGTTCACCTTTATAAAGTAATGCTTACTAATACTAGTCTCTTTCTTTTTTGTGTGATTCTGGATCGTAATGCCCTTTTATGATTGTTAAAACTGGGAGTGTAAAAAAAACAATGTATTGCTACAATGTGACATCTGAATCTATATAACAATATTGTTAACCTGCAAAGTAGTTATTACTATTTTTATTCATTATTTTTCTTTTTGTAATATGCATCGTTATTAACATTGTACATATTTGAAAAAAAAATTAATCAAATAAATTATAATATGTATAATTAATCAAATGTATATTACATTAATAATTAACTAACTAATTATATATATTAAATTAATTAAATATAATATATATATATATATTCTTTTCAAATTATTTTTTACTTACAAAGTAATTGCTTACTAGTTCTAGATTTTTTATGATGCAATACCATCTTTATGGTCTTCAAAATTGCTCATCCTAGAGAAGGCCATGTTCACCACTCGAGGCAACGAAATGGACGGCCCATGTTCGATTGTCGACTGCAAGCAACTAGCTTCAATCTTCCTCAATGCAATAATGAATTTAACAAGGTGAAAGGTGTGTTGTCACGGTACACTCAAATGTATTCCAACTTCAATATATATATATATATATATATATATATATATATATATATATATATATATATGGCGTTCATTCATTGCCCGCGCGGGTAGCCTGGATTTTCGCTACCCGGCAGCCAAAAAAGTAACTCTCCTGGTTCAGAAAGTAACTCTGCTGTAAAAAAAGTAACTCTGCTGGCCAAAAAAGTAACTCTGTACAAAATATACAACAAATATATATAAGGACGGGTTTTTTTATTTTGGAGGGGCAAATGATATTATTTTTGGCTAAATTTTTTTGGAGAGCTAGAAAAAATAGTACTCTACAATTGTGAAAAAAAAAATTGAAAAAAAGTGGTCGGAAGGGAGGGCGGGTAGCTACCCGCACGGGCAATAAAGATGGGCCCATATATATATATATATATATATATATATATATATATATATATATATATATAGAGAGAGAGAGAGAGAGAGAGAGAGAGTCAGGCTAGAATACACTCGAGTGTATAGATCACGATGTACACCCCAATGATGTTTGCCTATCTAGACTATATTTTTCTAAAATATAATCCATTGATCTTCATGGTTACAATAATAATAGGCCACATATAAAATTTGAACTCATTTGGATGAGTGTAAGTCACTCATCCAATGACAACAAAATTGACGCACAAAACTAATTTGAAATGTATGATTTTTATCTCCTTTAGATGCATGACCTATAAGTGCCCAAATGAGATGAAATTTATTATATGGTATGTTCTTAAGATATTTAAGAAGATCAACGTTTTAAATTTTTCAAAAAAATTACTACATCTTTGAAAATGACTGAGGTGTACGGTGTCTCTAGTACACTCGAGTGTACACTAGCCTGACTATATATATATATATATATATATATATATATATATATATATATATATATATATATATATATATATATATATATATATATATATATATATATATATATATATATATAGTCAGGCTAGAATACACTCGTGTGTATCCGGAGCAGAATACACTCAAGTAGTTGTCCATGATGCAATATTTTTTTAAATCTAATCCATTGATCTTAAACATCATGTGAATAGCTCATATATAAAATTTGAGCCCATTTGAAAATTTATAGGTCATGTTATGAAGACTACAAAAATTATGCATTTCAAATTAGTTTCGTACGTCGATTTTATTGCCCTAAGATCAGTGACTTATACTCATCCAAATGAGCTCAAAATTTGCATGTAACCTAATTATAGTATAACAATGAAGATCAATGGTTTATATTTTGCAAAAAAATAGTCTTGATATGCAAATAAGACTTGAGTGTAGCGTGCGATCTGTACACTCGAGTGTATTCTGGCCTGACTATATATATATATATATATATATATATATATATATATATATATATATATATATATATATATATATATATATATATATATATATATATATAGACACACACACACTAGTGAGCACACACGTGCACATGCATGCGTCACACTAAATTTATAAATTTATATTAGACAATTCTACAGATATATTTATATGTTTATAAATTAATTTTAAATAAAAATATAGCAAATAAATATAGTATTTTATATTCGTCGATTAGAAATGGGAGTGTAAATATATTTTATACCGTTTTTTTTTTCAAATAGCGTCCAAAGCTTGAAATCCATATTTCAATTAGCTACCTAGGTAATATAAATTTTAATCATGTAAAGACAAAGTTCTTAATAAATACTTGAAGAATAAAAGTTGTGTTAGTTTGCATGGCATTATTATTGATTTTTTTTACAAAAGTTTTGATATACTCAATAGTGGAGTGACAACATCATAGAAAATATATTTTGTGGTAAGTAAATAAAAGTATCATACCACTTATAAAAAATTATCTAAAGACTAATTTTGCATGCCAAAATATATTTTACCACTACATGTCCTTATATTATATATAGACATGATTCATGTAAAAGGTTGTCATGAAATGCATAATCTTTATATATAGAAACATATTACTATAATGTAAGTGTACATTATATTAGAAAGCATATTGGATATAACAAAAACTTCATGTCAAACAAAATAATCAAACTCCATACCACAATAATGTTGTAGCACATGCTATAAGAATTAACAGATTCCAACACCAGTGGGTATGTAAGTTAAATATGTCGCATTGACAAACAACTCTTGTTCATGTACCCCTCATTTACGGGGCCTCTAAGGACCTATGAGTTATTACCACGTGGCTCATATAGAGAAGAAGTTATATAATCATTGAATTAAATTACTGGGAACTTTAATATGCTTGTCTTATAGTCTTGACCTTGTGGCAATTATATAATTGAGCAACTAAAAAGAAAAAATCTAAATCATGCACGATGAGCCATTATTTTCCATGAATAATGACTTTTGAGAACATATGGTAAAAAAAATGACTCATACTTGTTAAAAAAAATAACTTGCAAATGATCCTATGTATAGGGTGTTTTTCACACCCGCATTGGTATTGTAACAATTGCTACCCTGCTGTAAATTTTTTGATCTTATTTACTCGATTAATATGTAAATCACATATCTCTCACCTGCGCTTGTCCCCCGATCTTCTGCCCATCAAAACCGATCAACAAACTCAGACGCTACAACTTGAGACAGCGGCAAAAAAGATTCCCACTCGTGTCATTAAGGGGACGTTTGGTTTCTTGTATCTAGCAGGATTGGATCATAATCCAAAACCCATGGGAAGAAAATTTATGTTTGTTTCATAGGAGCTGGATAATTACAGAAATCTGGTACTTTTTTCGTGTACAGAAATGAAGGAGACCACTTTCCATCTCAAAATCGTTGTACCGCAATGAAGCAGACCGGGGCTTCAGCCCTGCCTATGACAGCTACTACTGGCTATGGTCCCCTCCGCTATCTGCGGTTGCAATGACCGGGGAGCTATACATGTTAGACTCAGCCGCTTCGGCCGCGTAAAAAGACTAGTCCTGACTTCCGTTGTGATCTGGACATGATGGAACCATGACGACTTATCTACGTAACCAAAGCTAAAGTTTTGTCTTTCTGCATTTCTCAAAACCTGAAATCCGTTTAACTGGGATCAAGAAAATCCAGTAAATCTTAGAATCCAATTCAATCCTATAAACCAAACGTGCCCTAAGCATCTTTCTAGGCCGCACCACGTGGATAAAGGGTTTGTCGCCCATCACCGCTTCCAATCTGATAACTCCCATTTATGTCCGCCAGTGTCACGCCGCGCGTCACGACAAGTAGTTCTAACTTCCGACGCGCCCTGTTCAGTCAACCAAACTTTTGAGAACCTATGGTGAAAAGAAAAAAAAGTGGATCTAAGAACTTGTTAAAATAAAATAAGTAACATGCAAATGATCTTATATATAGGGTGTTTTCATGTTTACCTGGGTACAATAACATTTCTTACCTGCTGTAAAATATGTAGATCCTCTTTACCAGATTCACTTTTAAATCATGGATCTCTCACATCCACTGCACTTGGCCTCGGATCTTCTGTCCGTCAAACCAGCCAGCAAACTTAGACGCTACACATCGAGACACTAGCACGCAAGATTTCCGCTCTGTTACATTAAACCACCTTTCTGAACCACACCAGGGGGCTAAAGGGATCGTCACACATCACTGCTTTCAAACGGACAAGTCCCCCGTCTGCGTTTATCTATTCCAGGGGCTCGGCATCACGTCACGTCGTCAGAACTGATACGCTTTGCTCACTCAACCGGAGTCCGGCTGCAGCCAACGTCTTCACAAAACAACCACCAATCTCGAGAGCTTCATATCTCAAGTTGTCATCTCATATTTACAACTTTATTTGAATATTTGTCCTGCAGTGACATGTCAGTAATATAAGTTCAAAAATACATTGTCAACAAAATAAACTTACTAACATTTGCATGCTCTGATTTTGAAGGTTCGGCAAAAAAAAGTTGGAGGTGTTGCATATCTGACTGTTTTCATTCCATGCCATAAATTGACCCATGTAAGTAATGAGATCATTTGTGTGCCGATCAGTTGTGTGAAATTTTTGCTACTGACGCATGTAAGTACATATCCTATGTATAAAATGCCGGTAACCGTACACAAACGGCCCCTAAGAGTTGGCAAATGCCACGAACTTGTCTTGCCCATGAGGCATGCGGTGGTTAACCCACCAGTAAAGAGCTAGAGCATGACGGCGGACTTAAAGCTTATGATGGAATCTTTAAGGATGTCAGTCACAAATTAAGAACTTATTTGTTTGTTTCTTAAGTTGGCACAACAGATGCACTCACCCTGGAGATCTTTGGTTAGCCGGCAGGTACCGTATCTTCAAGGACAGCGAGCGATCACTCCATCAGAAGAGATTGATGGTCCGACAACTTCTTTAGCCCCTGTTTGGTTCGGGGCTGGCTTTATGCAAGCCAGTCTGTCTTAGACGAGTTTAGGCCTGTTGGAGTCTGATTCTGTTTAGCAAACCAGTCTGATTCTATTTGACAAACCAGTCTCATTCTGGGGGGCTGGAACCATGAATCGAGCTAAACATATTTGAAATTTGTCATCACTTTTTGAGGGATCGTATCTCCAAGAATTATGTTTCCCTTCATCATGTTGATACGGAAGATCAATTGGTTGATATTTTTACAAAACCGCTTCCACTAGACCAATTTAACAAAATTAGGAAGCAATTGATTATCACTCCTTTGGAAGATGTTTTCTTTGATATTTGTGCTTCTTAAACAAAAACTTTTACTTGCATCATTTTGGCTTTTAATGGACATCTTTTTCATTGGATTTGATGGGACATCTAATTAGGGGGGGGGTTCTTAAACGGATATCTTTTTGAAATGACAAAGGGGGAGAAATACATATAAAACTTAGTATTTATGCAAAACTCAATTAATGAGTTTCATAAACAAACTCTTGGCTTTACATTGAAAGTTGCTATATTCCCTAGAGAATTGGATTTCATGTTCCATAATTCATGGGGAATAATAAGCACACATTTTATAAGCAAGAGAAAAAGCTACGAAAGGTAATCTTAAGGTATGAAACTCATATGTTTTATATTTCCTTCATTTATATTTTGGAAATGTTTGTCATCTTCAAAAGGGGGGAGATTGTTGGATAAATGGACATCTAAAAATCCCTTTATTTTGATTATGACAAATATTTCATTCTTATTGATCTAACGAGCTACTTGAGTGTGCAGGAACAAGGCGGATGACAAAGTACTAGGGAAATCCATATGCTTACATATTTATATTTTCATGAAATGTAATCGCTTTGTAAAAACTTGTACAAATATATAATGTACAAGTACTTAGATTTCATGTAAATCAAGCGTTAGATCTTCCCTAGCTAAACACCACATTTAGATAAGTCATCCCCTTCAAATAGGATCACATATGCACACTCATACATATAATTAGTACCTAAATTGAAACATTGAAACAGGATCAATCTCGGTCGACCAACTCCTCGACCGAGACACTCTCGGTCGACAATCTTCTCGACCGAGAAAGATCCAAAGTAGTCGTTAGACACAACTGACAAGGTAGTTGGCAGTTGGAGATAAACGTTGCAAAACACTTGATTCAGAGAGCCTGTCGGTCGACAAGAGTTTGACCGAGTAGGTGTCTCGGTCGACCATTCCTCGACCGAGATAAACTCTGATAGCAACTGCAGAGTAAATTAATTAGCCGTTGCTAAATCAACAAACTTGTACCTAACGGCTAGTTAAGCACTTAGAAACCCCTAGAAGTTGTCTAGAACGTCCTTAAGCATCCTTAGGGCATTCCTATAAATAGTACAAGCCATAGGACACTCAAACACACTTGTTACACTTGAGAAATCCTTGAGCATACTTTGAGCAATCTGTTTGTGATCAAATTGAGCATTGTGACAATTGGCTACTTCCTTCCTTAGCTCAAAATTCGTATCCTATAGGCTAGCATCTCCTATCCACTGTCATTACAATTCCATACACTTTGGTTAGGAGATCTATACGCTTGATCTAGGCAAATCAAGCCTTGGGCTACAAAAGGATAAGTTGTAATTTCCTTTTTCTTTCTTGTTCCCTGTTATTGTTTGTACTCTCCTTGCTACTCCTAGGTTGGAGGCTGCGGATTGGAGAGGGTGGAGATCTTCTTGGCGAAGAAGGTGACCTTGAGCTACTTCAAGAAGGCTGGTGCAATGGGAGGTTACTTCTAGAGAGGAAGGCTACTTCAAGGGGGAGCTTGGAGTTACTTCAAGAAGGCTACCTCAAGTTGGTGCATATACTTCGAGTGAAGGCTGTTCAAGGGGTGTAAAGGAAAGTATTGTATTTTGTATAAATCCTTGTGAAGGTAATAAAATATATACTTTCAAATCTCGGTTGGGTAAGCAACCGGGTAGTGGACTGACAACTTTAGTATTTGCTAAAGTTGGAACCACTCTAAACACCTATCTCCTTCTTCCAATTTCAATTGTGGTTGTTTGAGTTCAATAATTGTTAAAATTGATTTTAAAACTCTATTCACCCCCCCTCTAGTGTTTTTCAATTGGTATCAGAGCAGGCTTCAAGGAACCCTAACAAGGTCTTGAAGAATGGGTGACGGAGTGCTCAACAACCTTAACCTTGAAGGGACACTTGTTGCTAGACCTCCAGCGTTCGATGGAACAAACTACCAATATTGGAAGAGAAGAATGCAGTTCTACTTCCAAGGCATCAATTGGGACCTATGGAGGATGGTGTCAACCCCATATGAGCTTCCTCAAACTCAATTTGTGGAATGGGATGCAAATACGGTAAAGATGGCCCAAATGAATGCTAAAGCTGTAAGCATTTTATACTGTTCAATTTCAGTAGGAGAATTTAATAGGATATCTAACTGTGACACAGCCTATGATATTTGGCATAGACTATCCATAACTTATGAAGGTACAGTCCAAGTCAAAAATTCCAAAATTAGCATGCTTAAACAAAAGTTTGAACACTTTCGTATGGATCCTAATGAATCTATTAGTGAAATGTTTGCAAAATTCTCTTCTATTGTTAATGGTTTAAATGCCCTAGGAAAACCTGTCCTTGAAGAAGATCAGGTATCAAAAATCCTTCGATCACTTCCTCCTAAATATAAGCCAAAGGTGACAGCCATTGAAGAAGCTAATGACCTCACTCGACTGAAAATGGAGCAACTTATTGGCAACCTAGAAGCTCATGAAGCAACCCTAGAAGAGGAAGAAAGAATAGCACGTGAACATCAGCAAGGAAAGAAGAAGGATGTGGCTCTAAAAGCTTCAAAGATTGTCACACCAGAAAGTGAGGAGTCAAGTGAAGAAGAAGGAGAAGAAGCCTTGATTTTCAATGGTGCTTTGAATGTGGGAAGAAAGGACATCTCAAAAATGAATGTCCTAAAGAAAAGAAAGGAAAGAAAAGCTCATACAAGAAGAAGGGAGAAAAAGCCTATAAAGCTGCATGGGATGAGTGAAGTGACAGTGAAAGCGGAGAAGAAAATGTGGAATGTTTAATGGCAAGGGAAGATGATGAAAACTCTCAAGAGGAATGGGTGGTTGACAGTGGATGTTCCAAACATATGACCGGGAACAAGGATGCATTTCAAACCTTTGAAGAAAAGAAAAGTGGCACAGTCACTTTTGGAGACAATGGTAAAGGCAAAATCGTTGGAATAGGTAATGTTGGTACAAACCTCGAAATAAAGAATGTTCTACTTGTAGATGGTTTGCACCATAATTTGATAAGTGTTAGTCAATTATGTGATAGTGGTTATGACGTTTTATTTAACAAAACTTGTTGCAAGTTATTAATAGAAAACACTACAAATGTTGTTTATGGTATCCAAAAGGACAATCCTTGGATTTTAAAGCTTATACTGATGCGGATTATGTTGGTTGTCGACTTGATCGCAAGAGTACTAATGGTGATTGTTTCTTGTTAGGAAGAGCTTTAGTATCTTGGTTTAGCAAGAAACAAAATACGGTTGCCCTATCTACAACTGAAGCTGAATATATGGCAGCTGGATCTTGTTGTGCTCAAGTGCTTTATATGCAACAAGTGTTAAACGATTATGGTTTTACTCTTTCATCTACGCCTATTTTTTGTGACAACACGAGCGCTATAAACTTAGCACACAATCATATTTTACACAGCCGAGCTAAACATATTTGAAATTCGTCATCACTTTTTGAGGGATCATATCTCCAAGAATCATGTTTCCCTTCATCATGTTGATACGGAAGATCCATTGGCTGATATTTTTACAAAACCGCTTCCACTAGACCAATTTAACAAAATTAGGAAGCAATTGCTTATCACTCCTTTGGAAGATGTTTTCTTTGATATTTGTGCTTCTTAAACAAAAACTTTTACTTGCATCATTTTGGCTTTTAATGGACATCTTTTTCATTGGATTTGATGGGACATCTAATTAAGGGTGAGTTTTTTTTAAACGGATATCTTTTTGAAATGACAAAGGGGGAGAAATACATATAAAACTTAGTATTTATGCAAAACTCAATTAATGAGTTTCATAAACAAACTCTTGGCTTTACATTAAAATGTGTGCTTATTATTCCCCATGAATTAATAAGCACACATTTTAATGTAAAGCCAAGAGTTTGTTTATGAAACTCATTAATTGAGTTTTGCATAAATACTAAGTTTTATATGTATTTCTCCCCCTTTGTCATTTCAAAAAGATATCCATTTAAGAAAAACTCCCCCTTAATTAGATGTCCCATCAAATCCAATGAAAAAGATGTCCATTAAAAGCCAAAATGATGCAAGTAAAAGTTTTTGTTTAAGAAGCACAAATATCAAAGAAAACATCTTCCAAAGGAGTGATAAGCAATTGCTTCCTAATTTTGTTAAATTGGTCTACTGGAAGCGGTTTTGTAAAAATATCAGCCAATTGATCTTCCGTATCAACATGATGAAGGGAAACATGATTCTTGGAGATATGATCCCTCAAAAAGTGATGACGAATTTCAAATATGTTTAGCTCGGCTGTGTAAAATAGGATTGTGTGCTAAGTTTATAGTGCTCGTGTTGTCACAAAAAATAGGCGTAGATGAAAGAGTAAAACCATAATCGTTTAACACTTGTTGCATATAAAGCACTTGAGCACAACAAGATCCGGCTGCCATATATTCAGCTTCAGTTGTAGATAGGGCAACCGTATTTTGTTTCTTGCTAAACCAAGATACTAAAGCTCTTCCTAACAAGAAACAGCCACCACTAGTACTCTTGCGATCAAGTTGACAACCAGCATAATCCGCATCAGTATAAGCTTTAAAATCCAAGGATTGTCCTTTTGGATACCATAAACAACATTTGTAGTGTTTTCTATTAATAACTTGCAACAGGTTTTGTTAAATAAAACGTCATAACCACTATCACATAATTGACTAACACTTATCAAATTATGGTGCAAACCATCTACAAGTAGAACATTCTTTATTTCTAGGTTTGTACCAACATTACCTATTCCAACGATTTTGCCTTTACCATTGTCTCCAAAAGTGATTGTGCCACTTTTCTTTTCTTCAAAGGTTTGAAATGCATCCTTGTTCCCGGTCATATGTTTGGAACATCCACTGTCAACCACACATTCCTCTTGAGAGTTTTCATCATCTTCCCTTGCCATTAAACATTCCACCTTTTCTTCTCCGCTTTCACTGTCACTTGACTCGTCCCATGCAGCTTTATAGGCTTTTTCTCCCTTCTTCTTGTATGAGCTTTTCTTTCCTTTCTTTGCTTTAGGACATTCATTTTTGAGATGTCCTTTCTTCCCACATTCAAAGCACCATTGACAATCAAGGCTTCTTCTCCTTCTTCTTCACTTGACTCCTCACTTTCTGGTGTGACGATCTTTGAAGCTTTTAGAGCCACATCCTTCTTCTTTCCTTGCTGATGTTCACGTGCTATTCTTTCTTCCTCTTCTAGGGTTGCTTCATGAGCTTCTAGGTTGCCAATAAGTTGCTCCATTTTTAGTCGAGTGAGGTCATTAGCTTCTTCAATAGCTGTCACCTTTAGCTTATATTTAGGAGGAAGTGATCGAAGGATTTTTGATACCTGATCTTCTTCAAGGACAGGTTTTCCTAGGGCATTTAAACCATTAACAATAGAAGAGAATTTTGCAAACATTTCACTAATAGATTCATTAGGATCCATACGAAAGTGTTCAAACTTTTGTTTAAGCATGCTAATTTTGGAATTTTTGACTTGGACTGTACCTTCATAAGTTATGGATAGTCTATGCCAAATATCATAGGCTGTGTCACAGTTAGATATCCTATTAAATTCTCCTACTGAAATTGAACAGTATAAAATGCTTACAGCTTTAGCATTCATTTGGGCCATCTTTACCGTATTTGCATCCCATTCCACAAATTGAGTTTGAGGAAGCTCATATGGGGTTGACACCATCCTCCATAGGTCCCAATTGATGCCTTGGAAGTAGAACTGCATTCTTCTCTTCCAATATTGGTAGTTTGTTCCATCGAACGCTGGAGGTCTAGCAACAAGTGTCCCTTCAAGGTTAAGGTTGTTGAGAACTCCGTCACCCATTCTTCAAGACCTTGTTAGGGTTCCTTGAAGCCAGCTCTGATACCAATTGAAAAACACTAGAGGGGGGGTGAATAGAGTTTTAAAATCAATTTTAACAATTATTGAACTCAAACAACCACAATTGAAATTGGAAGAAGGAGACAGGTGTTTAGAGTGGTTCCAACTTTAGCAAATACGAAAGTTTTCAGTCCACTACCCGGTTGCTTACCCAACCGGGATTTGAAAGTATATATTTTATTACCTTCACAAGGATTTATACAAAATACAATAATTTCTTTTACACCCCTTGAACAGCCTTCACTCGAAGTAGATGCACCAACTTGAGGTAGCCTTCTTGAAGTAACTCCAAGCTCCCCCTTGAAGTAGCCTTCCTCTCTAGAAGTAACCTCCCGTTGCACCAGCCTTCTTGAAGTAGCTCAAGGTCACCTTCTTCGCCAAGAAGATCTCCACCCTCTCCAATCCGCAGCCTCCAACCTAGGAGTAGCAAGGAGAGTACAAACAATAACAGGGAACAAGAAAGAAAAAGGAAATTACAACTTATCCTTTTGTAGCCCAAGGCTTGATTTGCCTAGATCAAGCGTATAGATCTCCTAACCAAAGTGTATGGAATTGTAATGACAGTGGATAGGAGATGCTATCCTATAGGACACGAATTTTGAGCTAAAGAAGGAAGTAGCCAATTGTCACAATGCTCAATTTGATCACAAACAGATTGCTCAAAGTATGCTCAAGGATTTCTCAAGTGTAACAAGTGTGTTTGAGTGTCCTATGGCTTGTCCTATTTATAGGAATGGCCTAAGGATGCTTAAGGACGTTCTAGACAACTTCTAGGGGTTTCTAAGTGCTTAACTAGCCGTTAGGTACAAGTTTGTTGCTTTAGCAACGGCTAATTAATTTACTCTGCAGTTGCTGTCAGAGTTTATCTCGGTCGAAGAATGGTCGACCGAGACACCTACTCAGTCGAACTCTTGTCGGCCGACAGGCTCTCTGAATCAAGTGTTTTGCAACGTTGTCAGTTGTGTCTAACGGCTACTTTGGATCTTTCTCGGTCGAGAAGATTGTCGACTGAGAGTGTCTCGGTCGAGGAGTTGGTCGACCGAGATTGATCCTGTTTCAATGTTTCAATTTAGGTACTAATTATATGTATGAGTGTGCATATGTGATCCTATTTGAAGGGGATGACTTATCTAAATGTGGTGTTTAGCTAGGGAAGATCTAACGCTTGATTTACATGAAATCTAAGTACTTGTACATTATATATTTGTACAAGTTTTTACAAAGCGATTACATTTCATGAAAATATAAATATGTAAGCATATGGATTTCCCTAGTACTTTGTCATCCGCCTTGTTCCTGCACACTCAAGTAGCTCGTTAGATCAATAAGAATGAAATGTTTGTCATAATCAAAACAAAGGGATTTTTAGATGTCCATTTAGCCAACAGTTGCGGTTTGCATGACAATGTAGTCATGGGTCAACGCACAAACAGCGTCCAAGACTTCATTGAACTTTCTACTAATGGTCTCACCGGAGTGAATGTAGTCCTCCGCCAAAGTACGATTTGTGTGTCCATGGCCAACCATCTGCAGGAAATAGCAGACTGCCTCAACTGAGGTGACGCCTCTACTACCTCGCAAGAAGCCACGACTCTCAAGCTTGTCGACAAGGGCCATTATAGTTTTTGGACGCATCTGATATAGGTCATAAGCCCTTTGTTCGTGACCGGTCAATATTTCTAAGACCTTTATGTGGCCACTCTTGATGCTAACAGACCTAGGGATATGAGGTGGTGTGGAGGCATCTACGTCTATTGCGTCCATGATTGAGTATGCAATAGAGTCAGCAATTAAATCACCAACGTGAATCACTGGCCACAACAAGGTATCTAATAAAAGGTTGTTGAGCATGTCATGTGTTTGCGGTTGATCATTGGCAGACATGATGCCTACATGTACAATGAAAACAACAACATAATAACTGCTACAACATAAGACAATCCAATTCACGTGCAAAAAATAAATTATTACAACACTCAATCAAATGAAATTGTACGGATATGTAATGTGTGTGCGGAAAATAAATTATTACAACAGTCAATCAAATGTAAATATTTGGATGGAAAATAATTAACATCAAATGCATACGAAATAAACCGTGCAATTATGTTCCCGATGGGCCAGCATCACTGGATGTAGGAGACCACATCAGTGGCATGCCTGGGAAGTTGGGTGGCGGGATAAATGGTGGCTGAGATGATGTGCCTGGGAAGTTGGGTGCAGAGGAAGATGACATAAATGGTGGGTGAGACGATGTGGTATTGAAATTGGGTGAAGGGAATGGCGGCACAAATGATTGTTGAGATGACGTGCTGTTGAAGTTGGGTGAAGGGAATGGTTGTGGAGACGTGAAATAAAATGAAGGCATTAGAGGTACAGATGTGCCAAAACCGAATTGTGATCTTTCACAAAGGTCGTTTAACCACAAGGTTATCTTTGCAGGGGTGTTTTTGAGGCTAAGGTAGATGTTGCGGTTTGTAGAGTCCTTGATGGCGTTCACAAGTGCAGTAAAAACAGCGGTGGGGGCATCGGGGAAATTTTCATTAAAATGTTGTAAAATGTTTGCCAACTCTTCTTTTTCATAGGCTTTGGTCAACATGGATGTGCCTAACTCGTGAACCTTTGTGTAAATCTGTGTGAACTCAGCCAGAACTTCATTGGAAAGACTACATCGCTCTTGCGGCGTTGATTGTCGTTTCCTACGCGTATGGGTAGAAGGACTCCTGCCCCCAACTGACGGGCTATCTGTTCCCCCAGGCCGCGCGCTTTCACCCTCACTTTGCACGGTAGCTGCGGGTACGCTACGCTCGTCTGTTGCCAATTCTGTGTACATGGGTGTATCAGTCGCGCCTAAGTCGACACTTACATCATCCTCAGACGCAACATCTACAGGAATCTGACCGTCCGCCGAAGACATTGCATGGTGTCCTCTAGCAATGTTCCTCCCCGCCATTAGCTCTATGTCGTAGTAGTGGGGAAACGGGCGCCTAAGCAACCTAGTCAGGTCCCTGTCTGCCTACGCTTTCAAAAATATGTGTATTAGGATAATCATGTTTACATGTACAGTCACAATTTGTTAGGATAAAAGTTCTATATAGTGTGCGTACCACAATGGCCTCTTTCCACTCAGGGGTGTCTGGTACAATGGGCTTATACCTTTCTTCATCCCATCCAACGCCACTCTTGTTGGTCAAACCCTTCAAATGGACGTAGTCCTTTTTAAGGTTCTTCCAGCGACATCTTATCTGGTCTAACTTATACACGTCGCCAACCCTATTATTGACATCAGAAGTTATTTCCCTCCAAGAGTCCCTAGTAAAATTACCATCAATACACCTGCCTAGGTCATATTGTTTGCGCAATGCTGTCACTACAGCGACATCATACTCTCTTGTCCATACAATACGGTGGTTAGGGTCGACGGGAGGCATACTCGTGTAGTTGCTGCAATATTTGATGACAGCGACCGGTAACTAAGATGTACATAAATATATAACAACAACCATGATATCTCGACCGCACAGTATAGTGTAAATTACATATCTGCTGGTTCAGATTACATGTCACCCACATTTAGGAAAAATTCTTCAAAAGATATTTAAACAAAAGTTGAAAATAAAAATATGGAAAGAAAAGTAGGCAAACACACCTGACTCAGATCAATTACATGGCACACGCATTTTGTAAATATCAGATCTTGCATGTGTAAAATGATTTAAAAAATAGAAACAATGATAAATAAAATCAATAACAAGTGTGGTCTGTGGCAGAGTAAACAAGGTGAATAGCACACCACATTGTGCTTGATTTATAGGGTTATACAAATTACATATATTATCAAATGACTTCGTCTAATTCATAACATGAGATCGCTAAAATTAAAGCACATTCATGAAGTTGTAACCAATGTGTTCAAATGCATGTTACTGAAGCACATATACATAAAAGAACAAAAACCTAACATGTCTATAGGGTTATAGTTTTTAACATGAGTCAAATTCTTTGTCTGAGATCATCACTCAAATTTTTTGTGCTAAAATACATTTCTATTTTTTAGTACCTTTACATAATCAGTGTAAATGTTTAATACAATTCAGTCACAACAGAAACCATTTATGTGTGTTCCTTCAATACTAATTCAATCAGGATATACACAAGCTTCATTGATTAACACCGAAAAACAAATAATGAAACACCAACGAGCATATAGGCAAGTTACAAATATACAAAAATGAGACAAGCTTGATTGATTAACACCCAAACACAAATAATGAAACACCAATGAGCATGTAGGCAGGTTAATGATCAAATAGAATAATTAGACAGTTAATGATCAGAGATAAACATTTTCAGCATAGCACATGACTAACATTAGTACAGATTAAAAAGTTAAGCCACCCTTTTTTAACATGAGTTCGGGACTAAACATCAGAGATAAACCTTTTCAGCAGAGCACGTGACTAACATTAGTGTAACATGATTTACTTGTTCCTACATTCTACTGTCCATATAAAAGGTCATTTACAAAAAACAAATGATTCATCTGAATGAGGTACTCCTCCCTAGACCTATCATCATCTAACATTCGATATAAGACACATCTTCATAGCATCATTTAACATCCCCATAACTTCTTCATGTCTAATAAGAACACAAGAATATATGAACGTAGAATGTCCCAATGAGAGCACATGATCTCGAAACAGGAGATGGTACAAACTGAAAAAGGTTTGGTAATTACTCCTTAACCAAGATGGAATGCATACCCAGCCCCAGTAAGGAATAATGGATGAACGAGATCCTTTTGTCCGACTGGTTTACAGAGAAAGAATCTCGACCAGGGAATACAGACTCACTAATATGACAGCAGAGGAAAGGATACTCCTTAACCAAGATGGAATACAGACTCACTAAGAAAAACACATTTCAAGCTTCAAATGCAAGTGGAGTGTGGTGTATGACTAAAACCAAGTCAAGTCTAACATCTTTCTGAAAAGCCAGCAACAGGATATGGTGTATGCTCCATATCACCATATTCAGCCATCAAACAAACGTATAGTACCATCATTTAACATCCCCATCAATTAATGTCTAATAAGAATACAAGGATATATGAAGTTATAATCCTAGATCACTGTCACATATATAACATTTTAAATTTTGTAACATCTTCATATAGGTAGATCGTATGGCATACATTAAATCAACTATTTGTAATTACTCCTTAACCAAGATTGTATGGCATACATTAAATCAACTATAGGTAGATCGTATGGCATACTTAAATGTCCCAATGACAGCACAGGATCTCCAAACAGGAGATGGTACAGACTGAAAAAGGTTTTGGTAATTACTCCTTAACCAAGATTAATCGATCAAAATTAATTGTCCAGAGTAACATTTTAAGTTGTCTACTTGGGACGAATGCCATGCTCGTCCAGAGCATCAAAACAATAACAAGTATGTTCTGTGCAGAGTAAATAACGAGAAAAGCATCAAAATCAACAACATTAAAAAAATATACGCTTTTAACTAGCAAAAGGAGTCAACTATTTCGTACTTAACATCATATAAACCCAATCTAACAACTGATAAACTCAACTGAAATGACGATAACATCATATTCAACCGTACATGTTTCGATAAAGAACACCATTTCACAAATGTTTTGGTACTTATTCGACATTGTGCCCTAATCGACATTAATCGAAATAACCCTCTACCCTACCCAGAGACCAACCTGAGCAGAATCTCCCCTTGGAGTGACGACGGAAGCGGCGGAACCTGGGCACAAGCGTCGACCTGGGCAGCGCCGACAGACCACGAGCGAGCGGCAACGATCTTCTGCGGAACACCTCGCAACACTTCAACGAAGAGGCTTGTGTAGAAGTCGAGCACCTCGCATCACCACACCCCCAATTTAAAGGCACAACACTGACTAGGGTTTCGGATTCCTCTGTGTCGCCTACGCCTTCTTCTGTGGACGACATGACCATTCATGGCAGACCTGAAAAATGGAGATAAGCACCGGAACCTTGCTTTTGACCGACCTAGCTCGGTGGTGGCAGGCGGCAGGAAGCGTAGCGGCCGCTTGACCGGGCCAACCATGGCAGATCGAGGCAGCCTACTCGCATTTACTTCACGGGCGAGCATGGCAGAAGGTAGGCAACTGTGGATTCGTGATGAGGGAGAAGATGCCAGCCAACAGCGCCGAAGCTAGCTGTGTCGGGAGCAGACAAGGGGGGAAAGCTGCTTCACCAGGGAGAGAGGGAAAGATGCGTCACGAGGGACGAGTGTCGGGGTAAGATCTCAAACCAGGTTTGAGATTCCAAACCTGCCTCTACCTGTACTGTGTCAAGCTCCAAAATGGGACTGACTAAACTCAAAACGGGGTCCGAACCAATCTCCTTACCAAACGGAAACCCAGCCCGAGCCGGACTGGTTTGGTCCTACGTGTCGCTACGCGACAAGGCCTAAACCCGGTCCACGCCCGAACCAAACAGGGGCTTAGGGTCTGCGTGAGAGAGGGGTAGATATTGGTGTGTGCATGCCTTTGGAGTGACTGGGCCGTCTACGGTTACTGTTAAAAGTTTGTCATCTCAGATCTTATTTAGAAGATGTCCCGGAAGTGAATGGCCAGTGTTCAAAACAACTCCGAATAGGGAGAGAGAAATGAAGGCACATTCAGTGTAAAGAGAGAGTCAAAGATATGAGGTTGTTTCAGGAAAGGGGGAGCGGGGTGTGCTGGCCGTTATTATTTTTTCAACTTTTTCGGAACTCGTAAGGTCGTAAATAAAAGGTGCATTTATAGGATAATCTAATTCGTTATTGAGATAATCGAGCAAAAGACTTCAAGGAGCGGCCCACCGGTGAAGATAAAGAAAGAAAGAACGTGATTAGTGGGCAGTTCCGCAAACCAAATTGATCATAGTGGGAGACGTAAGGAGAGAACGTGGTTAGTGGGTGACGTTGGCAGTTTTGTGGATTGGAGTATTCGGAAGAGAGACATGGTTAGTGGTGAAGGAAGAGAAACTAAATTAAAAATATGAGAAAAGAGTTGAAAATTTGTGAAAAGAGAGAGAGTTAAGGAGGTTGTAGTATTTCAAAATTCTTGTAATTTGATTGGTTGGGGAGTTCGTAACTGGAAAAAATGGAACTGTTGTAATTAAGTGAAAAGATTCACTCTTTTTATAGTAGTTGTGCAACCATCAGAAACTAAGATGGGTACATATAGGATACATGTCTTAGGTACACAATTCTTTTAGCCATATTATATATATATATATATATATATATATAGAGAGAGAGAGAGTCAGGCTAGTGTACACTCGAATGTACCGAAGGCACCGTACACCTTAGTCATTTTTGAAGATGCGGTAACTTTTTAAAAAATCTAAACCGTTGGTCTTCTTAATTATTTTAATAATATATTATATAATAAATTTTAGCTCATTTGGACAATTATAGGTCGTGCATCTAAAGGAGGTAAAAATCATGCATTTCAAATTAGTTTTGTGTGTCGATTTTGTTGTCCTTGTATGAGTGACTTACACTCTACTAAATGAATTCAAATTTTATATTTGGCCTATTATTATTGTAACCATGAAGATCAATGGATTAGATTTTGGAAAAACATAGTCCAGATAGGCAAACACCATTGGGGTGTATGGCGTGATCTATACACTCGAGTGTATTCTAGCCCATCTCTCTCTCTCTCTCTCTCTCTCTCTCTCTCTCTCTCTCTATATATATATATATATATATATATATATATATATATATATATATATATATATATATATAGTTGATCTACAATACACTCGAGTGTATAAGTGCTCATATACACCTCAGTTTTTAAGCGTTGGATCTTGATCTGGAAAAAGGCAGAATCTGCCCACTTTAACCTGTTAACGGTACCATCAACTGCTGGGCCACCTCCGTTTCACGCCCCTCCATCCCCCACTTGCACTGCCCCCCGACTACCCTCTCTCTCTCTCTCCTTTTCATTACTCTCTCCTCCTCTCTCCGTCGAGGGACTGCTCTGTCCTCGTCCTCTCTCCGTCGAGGACTCTCCTGCCTATGTGACGCTCTCCTCCTCCTCCTACTATGCTCTCCTCCTCCGCTCGAGGGCAGCAGGTACCTCGCCAGGCAGAGACGTCGATCAGCAAAAGGGTACTCCAGAAAGGCTCCCTCACCGGTCAGCAGTGTCTGCGCCACCGTCGAACGGGCACAACAGCGCCAGTGACTGCGTTCTCCTCCCCCGCTCTCTCCTCCCCGCCGGTGACTGCTCTCTCCTCTGCTCTCTCCTCCCCGCCGGTGACTGCTCTCTCCTCCGCTCTCTCCTCCCCACCGGTGACTGCTCTCTCCTCCGCTCTCTCCTCCCCGTCGGGACTCCGACGACCATCAGGGCTCCTCGCTGATCATCAGGGCAGGGCTCCTCATCCGTGCTCAACCACAACAGCCAACAATCCAAGCCCTCCACGGTCGGGCATTGCAGCAGAGCCACTTCCACCGGGCATTGCAGGAGAGCCAGCCTCCACGGTCTACCTACCCCATTTTGAGGTACAGTAAAATTGCAGTAGATCCTTTTTACTTGGAATCATGTGATACGAGTATATATGCATTGCTTCTTTCATTAACAGAAAATCAGTTTTGAAGACCATATAAACCACTTGAGAAGCCTCAGTGTATTCGTATGTTGTCAAATTGATATGGATGATCAAACAGTCCAACATCTCTTGGATATTTAGCTATAATTTACTACGTATTATTTTTTGGCTCAACTTATTATCTGTGACACATATACCCTCTGATGCTTTTGATGCACTAGTGGTTGTAGGATTGACATGTTTGATTATTACCTAGAGGTAAGTGGTTGGGGTTACTAATGCTTTTTCCCGGTGTGGGTTTAGAATTATATACCATAAGGTAAATTTGTATTGTTGATAAAATCCATTTATGTTCTCAAATTGCAATCTTATGCTTATGGTTGTAATACATTCATTATGCTTGTATAAGCATGCCATGTGTATTCTAGCTAATTTTAAGTGTGCCTAAGCTTGTAAGAAGTTTTTGTAACAAACCTTATGTATAGCTAGCTGAGCCAAAGCCAAGGAAACAGTACTTGTGGCATAGTGAATTTCCATCTTAAAGATGAAACTCAGATGTCCAAACCTAGAGATGAAATCCCTCAACCATGTTCCCATCCCAAAAGCAATTGTGGTACAAACCTCTATTTAAATGACCTAATATTTTGATGTATATTTTGATTGATTATTCAAGTATTTTGTGACTGAATTTATTAATCTCTGTAGTGATGGATTTCTCTTATGACGTTGATGGCATGATGGGCATAGATTGTCTAGCTTATGAGCCACCAATTCATAGAGATGAGGCACCAATTGATAGAGATGAGGATGCATGTGCAATGGTAACTAAATATTGCAAAATTTTAAATTTCAAATATCTCTATTTTGTGACTGTGTAAGGGATTTGTTTGTAAGCATTTTTCTCTCATATTTTCTTAGGTCGATGAACCAATTGAACCTGATGATGATGATGATGATAATGGGGTCTATGATGAAAGGGTTGAAGTGGAATCTAATCCAGATCCGTATATAGGCTTGTAGTTTGATACTGTTGAAAAGGTGGAAGAATTTTATAATCGATATCCTTACAAGGTGGGATTCAGTATTCGTAAGGGGAGTCAGTATGTTTCTGCTAAAACAAAACAGGTTACTGGTAGAGTGTTCATATGTTGAATGGAAGGTTTGCAAAAAATAAAGAACAATGATGATGATGGTGTAAAGGGTACTCCAAAAAAAGATATGACATCTGCACGAACAGGTTGTAAGGCTCGAATGCGAATGAAGCAAGAAGAGGGCACAACGTGGGTGGTTACAAGTTTTGAGAAAGAGCATAACCATGACCTCACTCAAAGTCCATCCAAGAAGCGGTTTCACCGGTCACATTGACATATGTCAGTAGAGGTTCAGGATTTAGTTCGTGCTATGCATGACCAGAATATTTCTACTGCTCAGATTATGTCTCTCATAGCTAGTCAATGTGGTGGCATTCGTAATGTGAGTTTCATTAGAAAGGACCTGAGCAATGAGCTTGTATCCTTGAGAAGGAAATATATAGGTGTTGATGTTTCCTCCACTTTGGAGCATTTTAGAAAAATGCAAGCAATTAATCTGTTATTTTATTATGCACTTCAACTTGATGAGGAAGGTTGTACACGTGATATCTTCTGGGTGGATGCTAAGTCAAGGATGGCATATCAAACATTTAGTGATGTGATTACTTTTGACACCACATATATGACTAACAAGTACAGCATGCCATTTGCACCATTCATAGGTGTGAATCACCAGAAGCAGTCAACTTTATTTGGGTGTGTGTTGCTACGTGATGAGACATCCAATTCTTTTATTTGGGTATTTCAAACATTTTTAAATGCCATGTTTGGAAAACACCCTAAGGAAATACTAAATGATCAAGATCCAGTAATGAGGAAGGCGATTCACATAGTTTTTCCTGATGTAGTTCATCGTTGCTGTCAATGGCATATAATGAGGAAAGCACGTGAGCACCTTGGTGTAATATATGGGACAGTTGTTGGTTTTGCTGAAGAATTTCATTTTTGCATAAACATGCCTGACACCATTGAAGAGTTTGAGGATAGGTGGCAGAGAATGATATGCACATTCAACTTAGGTGACAATGTACATTTGCGTCACTTGTGGAGTATTAGAGATCAATGGATTCTTGTTTACTTCAGGGGTACTTTTTTTGTCAACATGTCAACCACACAACGGAGTGAGAGCATGAATTCTATTTTTAAAGACCATGTCAACAATCATTTACCACTTTTCAAATTTGTTGAAGCATATGAAAAGGTAGTTGACAACCGATATGGCAAAGAACACGAGGAGGACTATAGAACTAAAAGTGGAGCACCCACTCTTTGGTATAATGCCCCAATTGAGAAGCATGCAAGAAATGTATACACAAGAATAGTTTACAAAGACTTATGTATGCAAATGAAGAAGACAACTAGCTATGACATAGAATAGGTGATCAAACACTCCTTATATCACATTATATATATTTCTAAAGAGGAGAATCACTTCACGGCAAGGAAGTACTACAAGGTGGCCTTGAAAAGAGAATCCGATGAAATATCTTGTGATTGCAGACATTTTCAGTTTACTGGCATATTGTGTTATCATTCTCTCAAGGTACTATTATTTCTCAATTATCATAAGATTCCACCATCATATGTCTTGGAGCGTTGGACAATTAATGCAAAAATAAACCACAAAGATGATCATGCTCAAGAAATTCAAGTAGAGATGGGTGATAGTACCATGTTGAGTAGGTATAACAGCTTGTGTAAATCAGCCCTGTGATTGGTTGGTTTAGCTTCTAAAGAAAAGGATACTTACATGACGGTGCAAAAGACCTTTGAAAATTCATATGTTGACGTTTTGAATATGCAACAGAAAGTAGATTCAATTTCTACAGATGAAAGGATACCATCATCCCAGACCTATATTCCTACTCAGGCAAGTCAATATGTGCCACTGCTTCTAGAATCACAACATCAAATCAAAAACATCACAGTGTAAAGGAACTAGAAAACCACAAAGGTTCAAACCACCTGCTAAAATGAAAGCAAAGAAGCAAAGAACATGTAGTACGTGCAATGCAAAAGGACATAACAGTCGAACATGCAAACAAGGGGTATTATTCTGTAAAGAGGCAAGATCACCTCCTTACTAAAATTTAAAGGAAGTACAAAACATCCATCTTTTTAGAAAGATAAAAGATACTGAGGGATGCATGTATAATATTCCAAGTAAATAAGCATGCACCAGATACATTACAAAATGTCAATAGCAGCGGAAATAAAAGTACTAAGCCTATTACATGGCTTTCATTGTTCATTACACGATTTTTCCCAAAAGAAAAAGATAAGAGAAAAGGATCCATCTATAACAACCTAGACATCTTTTCAGATAGCTTGAGATCTACTCCTGAGATGAATTTCTTCAAAGTTGTCCTTCTCCTTGCTCAGCACCAGCACCTGGGTGGTTGGGAAAGCACCCAGCAAAAGGGAAAGGGAAGAAAAGTATGCGTCACAAAACTAACCTGGGATATCAAGATAAGTATAAAAAATTAAAACAGGCTAGGGTTCATCATATGATGAAGATAACAAGAATATGAGGCTATATTTAAAAGAAACTTGCCATTAACCATTATATCAAAAAGGATTTGCATGTAAGATAATTATGTCTACCTAACTAAGTAGGTTTGAGGCACATACCAGACCTCTAACCTTAGGTGAGGGGAGAATAAGATATTTCCAGTCACCTACAATATTATGGAGAGAATAAGACATTCCCCAGGGCGATTATTTACATGCCTTCTGTGGGTGGTTGTACATAAGTACTGCTACTTTAAATAGAAAATAAATCCACATGCTAGAGAAAGTAGTCATGGAAAGAATAATCATATGAATCAGTAAGCATGGAAATGGGGTATAAGACCCAAACAAGAAGAAATTATAATCTAATTTGAGGCATGAACAACATTAGGATTCAAGAATAGAATATTTAGGGTTCATTTAAACCTCATTAGGGAAATATAGGGTTTGGCTGCAATTATCCCAACATAGGGTGTAAGGAATGTACATACCTCTCTTACAAATATCAATTACTAACTTTTACCACTTTAATTGAGTTCAAGTTCCACTTTGCCTATTTTCAATGTATTAGCATGTATTAGAGTACATAATGCACATTAATATATAGAAACCCTATTTTTAGAGTTTTTTTAGCAAAATTCGGATTTAGAATCTTAAAACATCACCAATAAACTTATTAGGTTTTCCTGATCAAGAAAATATATATTATTTATGTTAATTTTGGAGTTATGATGATTAAGATGTAATTTTTATAGATTTTATGCATTACATTCGTTTTACAAAAATCACCCTTCATCAAACCATAAAATAAGACCTTGAAAATATTTTTATTATATAGAGATTAATTTTCCAATTCCAAAATATATTTATTTGTCAAATTTGGATAAGCAATTTAGAAGATATGAATTTTGCAATACTGACCAATAAGAAATTGCCACATCATCAAACCGATCGAGATAATTAAAGAGAGAGGGAGAGGGAGAAAACACCATTCGACCAAGATCAGGTTTGAAATTTCATAGGTAACCAAACTAGAGCTTCTAGAGAAGATAAAACAACAAGAAATCAAAACCTTAGAAGAGCATGGTAAAAAGAGATGGAAATCGTCGATTTTCAACATAAAAGCATGAGTTTTAAGCATGTACTAAGCAATATATGAGAAGGGTGTTAACCAAACTTGCCTCTAGGAAGGTAATAAGGTTCAAACAGAAAGTATTCTGATATTAGAAGGTCTAGTTGCTCCAAGCCAAGCTCCTTTCTTGAGCAAAGATCACCTTCTCCACTTTAGAGGTGCAAACCCTAGCAAAAGAGCAAGGAGATGACATGTTTTAGGGTTTTAGGTGGAGTTTTATCATGTATGGTCATGGTTCCGACCTAGAAGAAGGTGTAAGGAAGAATATCAGTATGAAAATAAGAAATTAAGGGAGGAAACTTACTAGTTTTGGTCAAAATTACCAAGGAGGAGCTTTAAAAACTCTAATAGAGCAATTTGGAAGCCCTAGGAGCCTTCTTCACCAAGGTAGGCTCCCTCTATTACCTTGGGGCAGAAACTTTGTAGCCAAATACAGAAGGAACTATTATCTAAGCTAGAGGAAAGAAAAGGAGAGCAATAGTTTTCGAATTGTGAGTTGGGAAGGGGTATACATGGCTATATATAGAAAGAGGTGAAGCATGAGGAGTCTTAAGGGACTTTCCATGTGTCTTTAGCCTAGGGATTGATGGCCATGCAAGAGGATATCTCATAGAGGCTTCATGCATATCAAAAGTCAGTTCTAAGAGCCCATAGATTATTCTAGGCCATCCCCACCATTTTTCAAGAAAGAAATAACCTCATTGGTTGATAGCTTTTAAGGATAAGCATCTTTATAAAGAGGGTAATCCCTATAATGCCCTTGGAAAGAAATACCATCAAACTAAGGTAAAACTAGGTTCTCCAATGGTTTAAAATCTCGTTAATGGTAAGAGAATATCTAAGGATTAAAATTCAATTGATAATTTGCAAAGAAAACCTCCCAATTGGGTAAATTGCATAAAAGTCCAGAATGTACCTAAAATTGCATAACTTGCACAAACAACATCCAAATCAAACCAAATTTGAAACTTAGCCTCATTTTATATTTTAAAATCATATCAAAAGTTAGATTAAGGTTTATAGCACTTAATTATGGTAAGTAAGCTTTCACTGAGGTATTTGTGCATAAACCCTTATATTGGTACAATTAGTGAATAAATGTTCACTAAACCACTATAAATTCCACTAATTAAACATAAATGACATAAAGGATAGAAATGAGAGGGAAACTTAGGAAAAAGGTTTACATGGAGATTACATCTAAGATTCATTATGTTACATATTACCTACTAATTTAATTTATTTATTAAAAATATAATAGATCCTCACAAATAGTTTTTTTATCTTTTTTTGCTTGGTGGGCAGGAAAACAAGGAGGCATCAACCTCATATGGGATCGAAGAAGAGGATGAAGAATCAAGCGAAGACTAATTCGATAATGTCTTAAAAACTGATTCAACGGTGTTCATTTTATGATTGATGTAACAAGTGCATTTGTTGACACTTGAGTTGTAACTTTTATGCTTGATGTAACATTTTGAACATGGTGGTTATTCAAATTTCCTTCAAATAAGTAATCACTATCAGTTCGTGTTAGATGACAGTTGCAAAATAGATCTGTGTCTGCCCTTAAACTGTGTGCAATTGGCTCACTTTCTTGATAAGAAAGTGGCTTTAATGAATGTTGCATGTTCCCGTTCAACAAAAAGAAAGTGGTTTGAACCCGTCTAAAAATATTAAGTAGTTTGTTTGAATCAGTAAAACAAACTAACTTGTCATTCTATTCAGATTGCCAGTATAATGTTGGATAATCATACTAGATTCAGACTTTCAGTAGTTGGATAACCAGTATGATATTTGGTGCTTTACACGGTGACATTTGAGTCTCCATTTCATATACATACTAGAAGAAGGGCAGGGGGAAAATAAATGACAATGCACAACCATGTTACATTTTTTAGTACTACGAACAAAGTAACAATCAACTGCAGAACCACACTATAAAATCCCTCCAATAAGAAGAAAAGAAAAGGAACCACACTATAAAAGACCTGCAGGTAAACATCACAAACACATTATAATCCACAATGATCTGATCCTATAGGTGGATTTACTCAAGGATGACATGAAGTTGAGGCCAACCAAAAATACAACTTGATACTGGGATTTATTCCATTCAACTTGATACAAATATCTGATCCCGTAGGTGGATTTATTCCATTCAACACATTTCCAATTTTTATTCACAACATACACATTCAAAGATGAGACAAGATAGTAACCAACATTGCAAATTTCATTCATTAACGAACAATCTCATTACAAATTTCGTAGTAACAACATAGAAAGCATACACCAGCTAATTATTCCCATATAAATGACAAAGTAGTACAATCCAAGTCATGAGCAGTAACACTAAACAAAAATTATATTTCCTTGTTGCTTGAACTTCTTTCATCTTGGCCAGGTTCAGTTGTTCTTCAAGTTTGCTTATTTTAACGATCAAGTCTTCAGGAACATTGACAGGTGCATCAACCCACTGGAAAAAGTCACAATGTGGAAGTCCCTCCTTATTGAATTTAGGACAACCATAGAACTTTCGTCCAAAATTCTCCTGTGTCTTGGTTGTTCTAAGTTTAAGCAAATCTCCACAATCACAATGCACTCTTTGTTGAGCCGATGTAAGATTGTATCTGCAACTAGAAACAAAGCTGCTTCTGCTCTACGAACTCTATGAAGACATAATTGCTTCTCCCTTGAAGGAAACCTGCTTCAAAATTTATGGGACAAGAAAATTTCGGATGATCAGAAGAAGAAAGTAAAAGAGAAGAGGGCAAAACCAGTGTGATTGCAATGCAGCAACCCAAAACATAATTTTATTATGACTAGAATGACTCTCATTGCCTGTCTTTCACGTCTTAGCACTACTACCCGATGTATTAGTTTGGAGGTTGGCTCTGAAATTAACAATGAAACAAAACACGCAGTAGAAAGGGGCAGGAAGACCGTGGAGGCTAAACCACAAACCTCTCTGTGTGGCAAAACCACAAACACCTAAAAGGTGCACCGGTCTAAGAGGGAGCTACTGGAGGAGAAAATGCCAGAACTAAATAACAATGCAGATCGTTGGCCCTGATGATCGGAGAGGAGCCCTGATGATCGTCAGAATCCTGGTGGGGAGGAGAGAGCGGAGGAGAGAGCAGTCACCGGCGGGGAGGAGAGAGCAGAGGAGAGAGCAGTCACCGACGGGGAGAAGAGAGCAGAGGAGGAGAGCACAGTCACTGGCACTGCTGTGCCCGTCCGACGGTGGCGCAAGCGCTGCTGACCGGCAAGGGAGCCTTTCTGGAGTACCCTTTTGCTGATCGACATCTCTGTCTGGCGAGGTACCTGCCTGCCCTCGAGCGGAGGAGGAGAGCAGAGTAGGAGAGCGGAGTAGGAGGAGAGGGTCACGCAGGCAGGAGAGTCCTCGACAGAGAGAGGACGAGGACAGAGCAGTCCCTCGACGGAGAGAAGAGGAGAGAGTAATGAAAAGGAGAGAGAGGGTAGTCGGGGGGCAGTGCAAGTGGGGGGGTGGAGGGGCGTGAAACGAAGGGGGCCCAGCAGTTGACGGTACCGTTAACAGGTTAAAGTGGGCAGATTCTGCCTTTTGCCAGATCAAGATCCAACGCTTAAAAACTGAGGTGTATAGGAGCCCTTATACACTCGAGTGTATTGTAGCTCAACTCTCTCTCTCTCTCTCTCTCTATATATATATATATATATATATATATATTCTTTTCAACTTGTTTTTCTTACAAAGTAATTGCTTACTAGTTCTAGATTTTTTTTATGATGCAATACCATATTTATTGTCTTTAAAATTGTCTTATATTCGGGAAAAAAGTCTAATTTCGTCCCAGAGAAAGGCCATGTTCACCACTCCAGGCGACGAAATGGACGGCCCATGTTCGCCCGCCGGCTGCAAGCAACCAGCTTCGATCTGCCTCAATGCAGTAATTCAACCAGGTGAAAGGTGTGCTGTCACGGTCACCACCATGTCTCTTTTGAGATACGACAGAGGAACGCCAAAGCGAACCCATGTCTTGCATCTCGGTTCCTTGTGGATTGCAATCAAGATCAGCCGGATGTCCTTTATATCTAACTCTCGATTCTTGACGATACCAATACCAATACCAATACCAATACCATGGGCTAGCTCGCTCCCAGAATCCTTTATTTTCCGGTGGACGTGTGCAGCAAGGCCGAGTGACCGATTATACCCAGAGCTGTGGTGGGTTGGTCGGCGGCGACACAGCAGGCCCCGGCTCTCTGGCCGCCGTCCACGGTGGGGTACGCGAGCCAACCACTGGCGAAATGACTACAGTCGGCAGACTTTACTCATGGCCCCTGCGCAAGGATGACACGCACAAATCGAGAAAGGTCCACGGTCGGCACGCGCAACATATGACGAGTGGCATAAGGACGCGCCGGCCTCCTGTGACTGAGGTCGTGGTCGTCAATTAACTTACTTCATGGACGGAGAAGTAAAAAGGAGTGGACGAGTGAAGTGGGAGGACTGGTTGTGCAACTAACCAACTAACTCCATTATTACCAGTCTTCCCTGCCGCATGATGTCACGACGCACTGCTTACTTCTTCTCCAAGGGCTGATGTATTCGAGTTTCCTCTTTACCCATGTCAAACCTTGGTGGGTGCGGCTTACGGGATCAGCAACTGATCGTTCGTCGTCGGCAGGCGCCGGCGTTGTTGTTCTGTTTCCTTGGACCCGCACGGTCATGGTCTCGTTTTCAGTTTTATAAGACCGGGAACTTATGTACTAGGTTCTGTTTGACCTTATAGCATAATGTTTAATGTCTATTGTAGTATGTATCTAGGAAAAAGTGCGGAACGATTGTATGTTTGTTTATAAAACTATAACAGTCTTTTTATTTTAATATAGCATTTGTGCGATGCACTTGTTTGTACTCAAGAAAATATCTACGTAGTATAGAAAAGTGCCTCTGAAAGAGTTTTATGTAAACTTTTTTCCCTCAAATTACAAAATGGTCCTTGTAATCTATGAAACAGTTGTCATACATATGAAATAGAATGGGAGGGGCTTCTTGTAATATTTGCATTTAGTTTACATATGAAATAGAATGGGAGGGGCTTCTTGTAATATTTGCATTTAGTGACCTCCCGCCTCTGAAGTAGTCCACACGGACCACTTGGAACTCCACTCTCCTTGTCCCACAAAGAAGTGGAAGGAGTCGCACCCTCATGTTGACGTACTAGTCGCCAACACACTCTCCTGCTGTCAATTGCAACTGCAATTGTCCTTCCCTTGCTGCACCTCCCTTTGCAGGAAGTACTTGCTCGGGCTCTCTCTCGGTTACCAAAACCAGAGAGAACGACAACTTTGCAGAGCAATCAACTTGCACTGAGTTATACTCTGAGAAGCCCCCAATACCCCTATATATAGGCGGGTCATGGGACAGGGTTCTCTGTGCCCGGCAATACGGGACTAAAAGCAGGAGTAGAAGGGTTCGGGATTTTCCACAAAAAAGCAACCATCTCGCAACCTGAACTGGTCGGTTGGAGACCTGAACCGATCGGTTCACCACTGAACCGATCGTTTGGGACCCTTGAACCGATCGGTTCACTCATGAACCGGTCGGTTGGGGTTCCAGGTTGGTTCCCGATTGACTTTCCTTCTTCTGTTTCCAATCGGTATCGAATACCAATCATATTTCCAATCAAATTGGACAATTGAAATGAATCGAAAATTCTCACCAATCCTACTTTCTCAAGTTGCTCGATTGCACCAATTGAACCGATCGGTTCAACACTTGAACCGGTCGTTTCACTCTGTGCATGACCCGATCGGTTCAACAATTGAGCCGACCGCTTCAGCAACCTCAGCCGACCGGTTCATCACATGAACCGATCGGTTGGGAATGCAGATTGTGCAGAATCAGTCAAATGCGATTTCAATCAATCCGATACTCCAATCAATGCGTCCAACACCTTGAACATTATGATATTGAGCTATCGATTAATTGAGTGTTTAATTGAACTACTAAACCCCTTTAGTAATCAATCTAAACATTGTTTGTGGACAAAACTCCTCTTCCAGGTTAAATCCTATGTGTGTGACCCTGCAGGTCCATTTCACGTTGGCAGTGAAAGTTCATAACACTTATGACTTCACAAGAAAAGAGTGGTGCCTAGTCACACATCATTGCTACCCAAGTGAAAGTAGAAAGTTGGAGAACAACTTTCATCCTACAATCCGTGAATGGTGTTACAGTGAATGTATAATTCCTTTGTCACTGATATCCAGAATGAACTTGAGGCATGGAACAGTCATCCTGTCAATGTTCATTCATTTCCTTGATCTCAGAGTAGACCGAGTGAGATGTGTATGACATCAATATCACATATTGATTCACACGTGCATGTGCATGTCTTTCTCAATCCTACTCATCAAGTGGCCAAGGATATCAAACTCCCTTAGGAGGGACAAATCCCATATCTATCACTCACCCCTCAAAAGCCCCATGTGTCAAAGCCACCCAATCATCACCTTTATAACAACCCATGTTTCAGGACTGCGTTTGATGATGTCAAAGTGTACCCAACGACATGTGTTGAGTGTAGTGATTTCAGGTCTAAGAATCATACTCACCACCATCACTGTGAGAGCTGACTGTGACTACCATGTCATGGTTCCATGTGTCACTCTCACGGTGGGTCTGTCCGGTACCTTGTTCTCTAACAAGTACCTATGTGCTTGGTTTGATATCACCATATCATGACTAATGAGATTATGTCATCAACCAGCACACAATCTAGTCTTTAGTGTTATTGATGTCTATGGTTATTTCCACAATAACAACCGACTAGGGACTATACAAGAATGTATACTCTTAATATCCGTATGATCTCATCGTTTAGGTCTTTAACCTAAAAGCATACGTCATTGAGTAAAACAATTCTTTAGACATCTATCATGTTACACCATCATCTCAGAAACAGTTTAAACATATAGATTGGAAATTGCCTTTATTATTATTCAAATCAATTACAAAGTATCCCATTACAATCATCATATGACTTGCTCTATGGGCATATATACCAACAGACTCCCACTTGCACTTAGAGCCAGTCACCAAGGAATCGCAGTCCTTGTGACCTTACATGACCATCATGCTTCTGCTGAGAAAGGGCCTTAGTCAGTGGATCAGCTATGTTGTCTTCAGTTGGTACTTTGCAAATCTTCACATCTCCTCGTTGTACGATCTCTCGTATGAGATGGAAGCGCCGCAGTATGTGCTTGGACCGTTGATGTGATCTGGGCTCCTTAGCTTGTGCAATAGCTCCATTATTGTCACAATAAAGCTCAATTGCATCACAGCTACTGGGAACTACACCAAGTTCAGAAATGAACTTCCTGATCCACACAGCCTCCTTTGCTGCATGCGAAGCAGCAATATACTCGGCCTCTGTAGTAGAATCGGCAACTGTTTCTTGCTTGGAACTCTTCCAGCTCACAGCTCCATTATTAAGGCAAAACACAAATCCTGACTGCGATCTGTAATCATCTTTATCGGTTTGGAAGCTTGCATCAGTGTAACCCTTTACAACCAGCTCTTCTTCGCCGCCGTACACAAGAAACTGATCCTTAGTCCTTCACAAGTACTTGAGGATGTTCTTCACGGCTGTCCAGTGAGCATCCCCGGGATCTGACTGGTACCTGCTCGTCATGCTGAGAGCATACGAGACATCTGGGCGTGTGCACAACATAGCGTACATGATGGATCCGATGGCTGATGCATATGGGATCCCATTCATCCGCTCCCTCTCTTTACAAGATTGGGGACATTGAGCTCTAGACACGGTAACTCCATGTAGCATAGGGACGTTGCCTCTCTTTGAGTTCTCCATGCTGAACCGCTTCAGCACCTTGTCAATGTACGTGCTTTGACTTAGTCCGAGAAGCCTTCTAGATCTATCTCTATAGATATTAATTCCTAGAATATAGGATGCTTCTCCTAATTCCTTCATTGAGAAAGTTTTCCCAAGCCAAGTCTTTACCTTCTCTAAGGCTAAGACATCATTCCCCATCAAAAGTATGTCATCCACATACAATATGAGGAATGTGGTCGAGCTCCCACTAACCTTCTTGTACACATAAGGTTCATCTTCATTTTGAATAAAGCCAACCACTTTGACTTCTTCATCAAATCGAAGATTCCAACTCTGAGATGCTTGCTTCAATCCATAGATTGACCTTTGCAACTTACAGACTTTATTGGCATTCTTTGGATCTACAAAACCTTCAGGTTGTGTCATGTACACATCCTCATGTATATTCCCGTTAAGGAATGCGGTTTTGACATCCATCTGCCAAATCTCATAGTCATAATAAGCTGCAATAGCAAGCATGATCCTGATGGACTTAATCATGGCAACTAGAGAAAAGGTTTTGTCATAGTCAACATCTTGAACTTGTCGAAATCCCTTTGCAACCAATCTACCTTTATAAGTTTTCACATTGCCATCCATGTCGATCTTTTTCTTGAAGACCCACTTGCACCCTATGGGTTTTACCCCTTCGGGTGGTTCCACCAAAGTCTATACTTTGTTGGAGTACATGGATTCCATCTCGGATCTCATGGCTTCAAGCCATTTCTCAGAATCTGGTCCCTCCATAGCCTCTACGTAGGTAGTTGGATCATCATCTATGATCAACTCTCCACCTTCCTGAGTCATAAGGTATCCAAACCTCTCAGGTTAAAGGCGAGTCCTACTAGATCTACGAGGTCCTTGTGTTACTTGAGGAGAATGAGATTCCACAACACCTTGTGAATCTCCATTTTCCTCTTGTACATCTACCGGTTCAATGTTTTCTTGTTGGGCTTGAACCTCTTCAAGCTCTACTTTCCTCCCACTGTTTCCTTTGGAAATAAATTCCCTCTCTAGGAATACAGCATCCCTGGCAACAAACACTTTGTTGTCAGTAGGGTGGTATAAGTAATATCCCCTCGTTTCCTTGGGGTATCCAACGAAATAACATTTATCGGATTTGGGTCCAAGCTTATCAGGAAACATTTTCCTAACGTAATCCTCACAACCCCAAATCTTCATAAAAGACAAAACGGGACGCTTCCCATACCATATCTCATATGGTGTCTTTTGAACCGATTTAGATGGCACACGGTTAAGTGTAAACGCGGCGGTTTCAAGAGCATGACCCCAGAAAGAAATTGGAAGATCAGCAAAATTCATCATTGATCGCACCATATCTAACAATGTGCGATTTCTTCTTTCAGACACACCATTATGCTGTGGTGTTCCAGGCGGAGTCCATTGTGATACAATACCACGGGCTCGCAGAAGGTCCTCAAACTCCTGGCTCAAGTATTCTCCACCTCGATCGGAACAAAGTGCCTTAATACTTTTACCAAGTTGGTTCTATACTTCATTCATGAAATCCTTGAACCTTTCAAGGGTTTCTGACTTATGCTTCATCAGGTACACATAGCCATACCTACTGAAATCATCAGTGAAGGTAATGAAGTACTGATACCCATTTCTGGCATTAGTTCTAAAAGGCCCACATACATCAGTATGTATGAGTCCTAATAGATCACTAGCTCTCTCACCTTTACCTGAAAAGGGAGTCTTGGTCATCTTGCCCAACAAACAAGATTCACATGTCTCTATTGATTCATAATCAAAAGAGTCTAGATAACCATCTTTATGGAGTCTAGAAATGCGCTTCTCATTTATGTGCCCTAGACGACAATGCCAGAGATATGTTTTGTTTGAGTCGTTGAGTTTTTGCTTATTGGTGTTTACGTTGTATACACTTGTCTCCAAGTCTATCAAGTATAAACCATAAGACATAGGGGCACTGCCATAAAAGATCCCATCTTTAGAAATGGAAAACTTTCCATTCTTAATAAGAAATTCAAATCCATCTTTGTCCAAACAAGAGACGGAAATGATATTCCTATTTATGGTAGGTACATAATAGAAGTTCTTCAACTCTATTATTAGCCCACTAGGTAGAGTTAACTCATAGGTTCCTACGGCACTGGCGGCAACTCTTACCCCATTAGCAACACGTAGTTCAACCTCGCCTTTCCTCAAAGGCCTACTTCTCTTAAGATCCTTCACATTTGAACAAATGTGAGATCCGCATCCGGTATCAAGTACCCATGACGAAGAAGTAGTAAAGTTAATCTCTAACACGTATACACCAGAAGTAGAGATCTCTATCTCTGACTTCTTCTTCCATTGTTCCTTCCATCCTCTCCATGTAGAAGAAATTGGTTTGGCGAGAGAACACTTCTCTCCCTTACCTACTTTCTTCTTCACCAACGCATTAAGCGTACAAAGAGTGGATTCTAAGGCTCCTGGTATATCTGTATTATGCAGAACACTTCCCACAGTCCTCAACCAGTTATGGAATTTATTCTCAATCAATTTGCCCATTTTAAAAGATGATTCTTTTGCCATTCTACAAGAGAAAATTTGCATTTGTCAAAACCCTTTTGATTTGATTTGAATAAAATTTGACGATAGTTAATTAGGCCTTTAATTAATTACCGCTCCCACTATTTTGACTCAAATTGATAGCCCTCACCATCGATTCGGAAGATTGCAGCGTACAATCTTCTAGTGGGTCAAGATCCTGAAATCCTCTGAGTCATGGACCAGCTAGGGTTGTCACCCACAACTCAGATCTCTCAGGTAGGCAACTCTTGCCAATTGCATCATATGCAACTCTTGAAAGATGTCATATGCAACTCCTTGCCATGATCATCTCCATGCCTCAAGGTACTAGATCCCATCTAGATCACCTTGTTAAGTCTGACCCAAAGCCAACACGATGAATATGCACCCTGCTAGGGCAGACCAACACATTCATCCTTCACGCTTCCACGAGATAGACGGTGCACCACGCTAGGGCGTGCCCACACTTGGTCGATCAAGCTTTTCACGTGTGTCGCATTTGGAAGGCATCTAAAACTTAATATTTAATGAGGGATTTGGTTTTATATACATATACATATCCAATCACCACAATATATAGTACGTATCATATACATGCTATATCCCATAGAAAACATGCATAAACGATAAAAAGCAATGATTATGGCCATCCTATTTGTGATTCCTCGAGCCAAGAGGAATCAGGTCATCTAGGTCTACATCACATACAACATGTACAAGATGAAATCTGTGCCTGCCTTTCTGGGTTTGATCAGCTCATCTCCATGACTGATCAGCTTGCCATTAGGTAGGTTGTTCGGGTGCCACCAGCCGATCGACTGGAGCCTCCAGCCGATCGGTTCACCGGTCATCATGCATCTCCTCAGGTCGCCACCCGATCATCTCATTCCTCAAACCGGCCGTCTGGATCACCAACCGATCGGTTCACTCTTTGAACCGATCGTCTTCAGGTTGTCCGTCGTTCTTTGACATAACAGGAAATAAAATCTATCCTATTTACAATTGAATTGTGAAACCCCGAGTTACATTCGGGGGGATCAAAGGTAGGAAAAGAATTCTCGAATTATTTCGAGTTACATCAGGAATATGAGAAAGGGAATCGGTGCGCAGACCGAGATGCAAGCAACCACACAAACAACCACACACATATATAGGGGTTTATAGGCCATAATCATGCTACACATCCACCACAAAACTCGTTTAAGGGCGACGCGTATCGATTGCATTAATATTACATATCATATATGTATATTAGGGATTTGTGGATTGGACATGTATAAAGCCGATATTATTCGCATCGCATGCAATAAATAAAGGCGACAAACCAAAATCGATCATATCGATAATCCTAAAATATAGAGAGGTTGACGTGGCTCTGATACCACTGTTGGGTTTTGGAGGAGGCAGAGAAGCAGCGGAAACAAAAAAATTTCTCCCCAAACCCAGAACAAAAGGAATCCCGTCAACATCTATATAATAGGAAAGATGGTTTGTGAATCATACCTTGTCCCGAGGCTTGCTCGGTGACAATACCACGTGCCTTGTGCGGTCTTCACCTCCGGTCTTGGACGGTGTCTGTGCAGCTCCTGGTCACCCAGGGACTGACGACTCCTCCTCCTACCGGACTGTCAGATGACAGTTGTCCTCCTGAGCGGCAGTGACCTCCCGCCTCTGAAGTAGTCCACACGGACCACCTGAAACTCCACTCTCCTTGTCCCACAAGGAAGTGGAAGGAGTCGCACCCTCCTGTTGACGTACTAGTCGCCAACACACTCTCCTGCTGTCAATTGCAACTGCAGTTGTCCTTCCCTTGCTGCACCTCCCTTTGCAGGAAGCACTTGCTCGGGCTCTCTCTCGGTTACCAAAACCAGAGAGAAAGACAACTTTGCAGAGCAATCAACTTTCACTGAGTTGTACTCTGAGAAGCCCCCAATACCCCTATATATATAGGCGGGTCATGGGACAGGGTTCTCTGTGCCCGGCAATACGGGACTAAAAGCAGGAGTAGAAGGGTTTGGGATTTTCCACAAAAAAGCAACCATCTCGCAACCTGAACCAATCGGTTCACAAATGAACCGGTCGGTTGGAGACCTGAACCGATCGGTTCACCACTGAACCGATCGTTTGGGACCCTTGAACCGATCGGTTCACTCATGAACCGGTCGGTTTGGGTTCCAGGTTGGTTCTCGATTGACTTTTTGATGGAGCTGGGACTTACACCAAAAGATTACTCTTCCAATGGAAGTCCTAATATGCACCAAAAACCCTAGGGAGTTGATGTTCTCTCTAGGTTTACCTACAACTGGTGCTAGATAAATGCTCCAACCCCACAAGAGTCTTAAGACCGCATGGGACCGCATGGGACCAAACGGTCTTGGGACCGCATGGGACTAAACGGTCTTGGGACCGCCTGGGACCAAACGGTCTTGGGACCGCATGGGACCAAACGGTCTTGAGACCGCATGGGCTCAAACGGTCTTGGGACCGCATGGGACCAAACGGTCTTGGGACCGCATGGGACTAAACGGTCTTGGGACCGCCTGGGACCAAACGGTCTTGGGACCGCATGGGACCAAACGGTCTTGAGACCGCATGGGCTCAAACGGTCTTGGGACCGCATGGAGTCAGTGTTGTAGGGGTTATGATTGTTTGTGATAGTTGAGGATGATCTGCAGAGGAGAGAGAATGTGAGTTGGGGAAAATGAGATCAAATAAGCTGGAAACTAGGGTTATTTGGGGTATTGATGCACTATTTTCACGAGACTGAAAGGATACTTAAAGTAAGCCCAAAGCGAGGGTAGATCAGTCGATATGCGCCACAAAATCCTTAGAACTGGCGACTATAATGATGAATCTGGAGGATTCATCACCACACCGAACTTAAGCGTTTCTCGTCCCGAGGAATGAAAAAGCTCAAGACAGTCGCCAAAACGCATGTAGTTGGTCTCGTAATTACCTCACCTTCGTGCAAGTGTCGGAATTTTCACAAAAAAGATAAAAGGTAAATGAGGTAAAACAAAAATTAGGAAAAAAAACGTCAAAATCCTTTGAATTGGTGACTGAGGGTGAGTCTGGAAGATTCATCGCCACACCGAACTTAAGCGTTGCTCGTCCCGAGGAATGAAAAAACTTAAAACAGTCGCCAATGAAATTGTTCATCTCGTGTTTGCCTCATCCTTATGTCATATTATAATTCTGTTCATGGCTCAGATCGATACAACATTAGAGCTTCCTTAGATCACGAAATACATCTTATGATATCCTCGTTTCTGAGTTCATTTTGCTGAAGTATTTCCTTCTCATTCTCTGTCGTATCAGTCATGTTAAAGAGTATATGAGGCTTTGAACAGACCAACAAAATCAACAAAAAGCATATGATCTGTCACTGGTGTTGAAAGAGGAGAGAATGGGGGTATGATCAAAAGATAAGAGTCTCTCCTTTGATTGAATCAAGACTCTTATTAATAGTTGACTCATCGAGATACTTTGAATGATTTATGCACAACTCTGGTTGACTTAGCCTTACACCCAATTCTTTTTCTAAAGGTAACTCAGAAGTGTGTATAGGTTGGCTTAAGGCTTTTGGCTATTTTACCTCTTTGAGAGGAGGTAAGGAGGTTATTTTTGGATCCTTAGGATCTCACTACCGGTCACGACACATCTGCCTTTATGAGGGCAGATAATGTACCGGCCGGGCAAGACCTTTATCAGTTATCCTTATTCAGGGCACAACTCTCATGTTTTTATTCACACTCTGGCTTTTATTCATTCTCACTTGGCTTGGGAGAAAGGGTATTTTTGGATTTTTGTAAATTTGGGCTGCCAAGCCTCTTTTTGGAATCGGGGTAGATTTTTCACCAACCTCAGTATGTGCACAATCATCATTGTATACTCTTTGAATCAAGAAAAGAAGGTGATACACCCTTGTTATGTATTTAGGGGTATGGAAGAAGCGGTAATGGGAAGAGGGGTGTGGTGTACCACACCGAACTTAGAGTTTTGCAGAGGTGTGGTTTACCACACCGAACTTAAAGTTCGGCAATGTTCTAGTTTTCACTAGAAAGGAGTGTGGCGTGCCACACCGAACTTAAAACTTTGGCATGGTTAGTGAACAGAGGGGTATGAAAATGAAGGAAGAAGTGTAGAAGAGAGTTCGGATCATTATGCAGTTTGCTTAGCAATTCCATGCGACGGGTCTCTTTTTTCCATCACATTCTGCTCAAAAAGAGACATGATTAAACATCAAATGAGAAATCCATACAACAGATCCATTAATCAGATAAAGGCGTGATGTATTTGATCTATCTCAGTCATATTGAAGTGTATCATCTTTTCCTATTTGAGAGTATGACATTAGGATTCATAGACAAATCAAAATGAAAAACACACATTGGCTAGTTTTAAGTATTCTTTTCTAGGAAATTTGCAACGTAAAAGAGGTGATGATCACATATTCGCAAAACAAAAGCCGACTAGATAAAGGCTTTATTTTTAGAAAACTAACAAAAAGGCGAAAAAAAAACTAAAAAAGAAACTAGAATGGAAAAACATGAAGCAATAAAGATAGAGGGTGGAGTGAAAGTCATACCACCCGCCCTCCACCTCGAACTTATGAATTTGCCCATTTCTAAGCAAGTACTAGGTTCAAGATGGAGGGGAAGGGTTGAGCAGTATTAACCAGGAGGTCCTCATAGTTGGAAGAAGGTCCGACAAAGATATCTCGTGATGGTTGGTGATGAGAACGAGGAAGTGGTCTGAACAACTTGTTGGCTGGGAAGTTGTGGCAACTTGAACGAGTCTTCTGGATGACTTGGATGCACATCACTTTCACCTCGTTGTCCATCCAGGAGAATCCATAGACCTTCCCCCATCAGCGAGGGAGGTGGAACATAGGCAGTCGAAACTGGAGGACTATGCGAGAAATCAAGGTTATGCCCACTTGTGCCCTCCAGTTGTGGCTCACCCTCGAAGTTCAAAGTAAAACTACATTCTTCAAAATCTAGGGCAGTTGATTGAGGGTCGGCCACTTGAACTTCCTCCTGTCTAGGATCAGGTGGTGGATCCGGTTCCGACTTCATTTCGTCACCTGGCTTTTCTTGTGTGGGATATGGTGGCCAGAGTGACGTTTCTTCATCAGAGGAGTTATTTTGAGAAGTATCATCATCTTTATCAATGTTGAAATTGGTAAGAGCGTCGTTCTTCTTTTCAAAGTTTTGTTCAGGATTTTCCTCGTAGAACATCCTTAGTTCATCCAAGTAACTAGAAGAGGATTTGACTGGTAAAACGAACTCTTGCTCGGGTAAGAAAGTCACGGGATCCTGAGATAGGAGTTCCAGTGATGTCTCTTCATGAGAGGGATTAGTCCCTGACATATCATTTTGAGGGCTAAAATCCCTTGATGAACCCATTTCTTCAATATTGGGACTGGTGTATACCATTTCTGAGTTATGTTGCTGTCCCAGTTCTTCTTCATAACACTCCTTTGATTCTATTGAGTGCTCGGGAGGAGTTTCTATAGGAGGAATGGAATCTAGCTCAGGTAATGGACACATCTCAGTTTCTTGAATATCAGGAGGGGCTTCTTTAGAGGTGTGTGTGACTATAGAAGGATAGGTTTGTCACTTGTTGTCTTTCCAAGGGACATTACAAGAGTTCACAGTAAAACCGTAGTTCGTTCTAAGGTCAAGAGATGGCTCATGTTCCTCTTCATATTGCACTATCATCTCATTCAAGTGACTAGAAAGAGATTCAATAGAAATATCATGCTCTTGTTCGAGGACTGACTTCGTCTAGACTTCTTGTAATGGCGGTAACTCTGGTAGCATCATCTCATGAAAAGGATTGGTCATAGATTCGTCATCATGAGATTCATCATCTCCCCATGATTTTTCTTCATCATCATCGGGGTCAGTGAGAGTAATGTGGTTCATCCCTGAATCAAGATCTTGATCAGTCCCATCCTCGAGGTTTGTTTCTAGATCGACCGAATGATCAGAGATTTCTTCATAAGGCCAAATCGGATCCTGCTCCAGCAATGGAGTCATTTGAGTCTCTTGCGTAAAAGATGTCTCCTCATCTAAATCAGTCTCATATTCATCTATGTCTGACTGTGAAGGAGCATAGGGTTCTTGTAGCGTAGACCTTTCTTCATTGGAATTCAATGACAAGATGGTTGCAGTTGAGGAATATTTTTCGTATAAGGGGTCAATCATTGCTAATTGCCCCTCAATCTGTATGGTTGGATCAAGGTCTATGGGAGAAGATGGGCAGGCACTGAAATTTATCCCCAGTTTATCTTCCAATTGTAGAAAATCTTCAGATTGAGTGCTCATTCTTTCATCTAAGAGCATAGTGCATTTTTCATTATCCGAGTCAGACCTTGGCTCAGAAAATGATTCTTTTTCTTGCGATGTTGCGAAGGAGTCATCCTTGAATTCAGTCATAAACTCAGAGGGTGATTCCCCATTTTGCACTGATGCATGCTGATCATTGGAAGGCACCTCCCACATGATCTATATGTGGACCAGGGATGAGCTTAGTTAAAATTTGTGGTTGTTCTTCATGTCGGTCAGAAGCATTTGCAAGTTGTGTAGGTTGATCGAGATTATCTATCAACTTCTTGGTCGCGGCTATCTGATCAACTAGTTGTTGAGCCACTAATAACTGCAAGGCTTGTAGTTCTTCCATCGATGTGTGTTGATCTTCATGAAAAGGCTCTTCACCACACCTGTTGAGTTGATCACGATAATAGCCTTCCTCATCATAGTATTGATTTGCGTTGTTTTCCAGGATCCTTCCTACATTGCAGTCCACACCTTGAAATCCACCATAGTTAGGTTTTTCATAGTAGCCTCCAAGGTGATATGAACTATAACTTGCATTATATCCATAGTTGTATGAAGAGGCTGCTTTGAGTTTCCCAGCTATCCGATTCATGATTACTTGACGCAAGGCCATCACGTAGAGAGGATGAACGTTGAAACAGTTGATCGATGCATGAGAATAGTCGCCACAGAATTGACAACTATTGGTTGGTGGCACTGACTGCTTCATTTTGAAGAGAATTGGTACCTGAAATCAAAGAAAGAGTTTATCAAGTTTGACCAACCACTTCAAATCCAAGATGATATGCAAGATTAAGTCCTTTACTTTTTAGGTTTTTGAAAAAGAAAAAGAAAACCCTAGAGAAACCTAAATCGACACAAAATTTGAAAAAGACGATTCTTATACCGTTGTCCCCGGCAACGGCGCCATTTTTTGATGGAGCTGGGACTTACACCAAAAGATTACTCTTCCAATGGAAGTCCTAATATGCACCAAAAACCCTAGGGAGTTGATGTTCTCTCTAGGTTTACCTACAACTGGTGCTAGATAAATGCTCCAACCCCACAAGAGTGTGGAAGCCTTATCATAGTACAGATTTAGGATCGAACCCAAAGGACAACGTTAAGAATTTGAGTGTCTTTTTCTTGTTTCGTATCAATCTAAGTTAATCATCTAAAACCAGAAGTTTGATTTGAGTTATTTAACCTAAAACATGTAAAAGTAAAGGAAAGAATAAAAACTAGTTTAAGGATTAAAAACTAAGGTTAGCAGATGATGATGGATCACTGGGGTGATGCGGGTATTTGCCACCACTACACATGAATTGTACTTGTACCAAACATAGCAAGACTTGTAAGCAAGATACATGGATGTTGTACAATACCGATGTCTTATAGGACAAGAGTAATGCACACATCCTTCATGGGTTGAGTAACTCTCATTCGGTACGTATCTATGTGTCAATGAAGATATGTAGTCTCCGAAGAGAAAATCTTACTCAACCTCGTGAAACGTGCATCGGAAAACTAACAAGCGAGCGATAATTACCAAATCGATTAGTATCCTTATAGACTACCCTCTTTCGAGGATATAGCTACGAGAAACGTGAGAGTGTTGCAACGTCAGCCATTCCCGAACGAATGGTCAAGTACTTTGCACCACTCTCTCCTCAGAGTGAGTTCCTCGACCTGTCAAGTTTGCACTTTTGTACGTCAACTGATTCCATTTCATAGTACAAAAGTACAACGATGGAGGTGAGTTTACTCCACTCCTTAGAAAGCATTCCTAGATACCGAAACGGATGCGCGGTGGATACACACACCAGAAACCAAAGCTAAATCAGTATTCGAGTCTCAAGAGCGGTCGTAGACAAACCACAACGAAAGACAATAGATGCATACAAGAACGCGGCCAACATTCAAGCATGTATGAAACGATTTAGCATTGAATCGGAATGATAACATCTTTTTAGTACAAGATACAAAACACGGGCAGCGGGGCTAGTTCCCGCACACTACTACAGAAATAGCATTCAGTGTCGCTTTTCTGGGCGTCGGTTATTAAGGAAAACCGACGCCTAACATATAAGGCGTCGGTTGTTTAATAAAACCGACGTCTATATTCGAAGACCAGCCAGACATGGGTACCGCTTTGTATTAAGCGGCGGTTTTTTATAAACAACCGACGCTTAAAGTCGCCCGCGAAATCCATTTTTCGATAAAAAAAAATAGTGTCATTTTCAGCGTCAGTTATCCCTCTCTAACCGACGCTGAAGGTGGTTCCCGCCAAAAATTTCCATGAAAATATCGTCCAATTGGACGTCGGTTGTTTCAACCAACTGACGCTAAAGATGTTTAGGCGTCGGTTGTTGTAAACAACCGACGCTATTTGGGAACTTATAACCCCCCGCGATCGCCCGACTCTTCCCCTTTCTTCTGTTTCATTGCTACCCTATTGCGGCGATTTTCCCTGTTGCGGCGACTTTCCGGCGCTTCTCTGCTGCTGCTGCTCTCCGGCGCTTCTCTCCGGCACCCCATCTCTGGCGTCCTTCTTCTCCGGCGCCCTTCTTCTCCGTCGCCCCTGCTACTGCTGTTGTCCGCTCGTCGCCGCCGGTCGTTGCCCACCGCCCCTACTCTCCTCTAGTCGTCGCCGCCAGTAGAAGCAGCTACGGTGCTGTCGTCGTCACCTCCGCCCCCACCGGTAGAAGCAGCTTTACTCGTGCTGTCCTCGTGCAAGGTAACCCACAAACCTTCACCACCTTTTTTGTCCTCTGCCTTGCTTTTCTCTGCCGCCGCCAACCTAGAACTCACGCAGGCAGCGCCTAAGTAGGTGCCAGGGCACGCCTAGGGTCCCAAGCCCAGGTGCCCTGCCTAGATAGGCCTCTGGGCAGATGCTTGGGCGGCGCCAGGGCACGTCTAGGCTGCACGTCTAGTGGATTTTTTGCTAAAAGTTATTTACTGATTGTGTTTATTTAATAATGTACTGATACATATGTGATATACCAATCTGATAGTCCATGATAGAACAAAACATAATGATGTTGACTGCAACTTTGTGTGTCATGCTATTCTTAATTAAGTGTATATTTACTTCATAATTGAATGTTTAAGTAAGTTATAGATATCTTGATGATGAACTGTAATGCACACATGTGACATGTTTGGAATGTAAATGATGAACTGTAATGCACACATGTTTAACTTATTTTATTGTTGAGTATATTGAGAATCCTAATCACCCTTCTTGCTTAATGATGAACTGTAATGCACACATGTGAATGCTTGGAATTTAAATGATGAACTTTTCCCTAAATTGCCAATCATGCTTTTAAAGACATCAATAATCACCCTAATTTGAAGAACTAGGATTTTAGGTATAAGAATGACAACACATTATTTGTTGGCCTAGAAACCCGTCCAAGATTTACTCATTAGGAGTAAATCTTGGATAGTCCCCGGTTTGGGACTGTTCTTGAACACCTAATCTCACTTAGGATGTAAGTGTATAATGTGTATTGAGTTTTCGAGAAAATTTTGGTAGCATTTCCCCGTTTGTTCTCTAAGTACATATGTACTTAGAGAACAGCGGGGAAATGCTGCCGAAATTTTCTTGAAAACCCAATACACATTATACACTTACTAGTGAGATTAGGTGTTCAAGGATGGGATAGGTGGTACACATTTATTATATATAAGAATGACATCACATGTGTTTGTTGGCCTAGAATGTGAACAATCATTGTTTTTTATATTACTTGTACATTGATATAAATTAGAATGAACAATCACTAAATTATATACTGTTTGTATGGAGTCCGGCTTCATTGTAGATATCTATTATTGTGTTTGTTGGCCTAGAAACCCGTCCAAGATTTACTCATTAGGAGTAAATCTTGGATAGTCCCCGGTTTGGGACTGTTCTTGAACACCTAATCTCACTTAGGATGTAAGTGTATAATGTGTATTGAGTTTTCGAGAAAATTTTGGTAGCATTTCCCCGTTTGTTCTCTAAGTACATATGTACTTAGAGAACAGCGGGGAAATGCTGCCGACATTTTCTTGAAAACCCAATACACATTATACACTTACTAGTGAGATTAGGTGTTCAAGGATGGGATAGGTGGTCCACACATTTATTATATATAAGAATGACATCACATGTGTTTGTTGGCCTAGAATGTGAACAATCATTGTTTTTTATATTACTTGTACATTGATATAAATTAGAATGAACAATCACTAAATTATATACTATTTGTATGGAGTCCGGCTTCATTGTAGATATCTATTATTGTGTTTGTTGGCCTAGAAACCCGTCCAAGATTTACTCATTAGGAGTAAATCTTGGATAGTCCCCGGTTTGGGATTGTTCTTGAACACCTAATCTCACTTAGGATGTAAGTGTATAATGTGTATTGAGTTTTCGAGAAAATTTTGGTAGCATTTCCTCGTTTGTTCTCTAAGTACATATGTACTTAGAGAACAGCGGGGAAATGCTGCCAAAATTTTCTTGAAAACCCAATACACATTATACACTTACTAGTGAGATTAGGTGTTCAAGGATGGGATAGGTGGTACACATTTATTATATATAAGAATGACATCACATGTGTTTGTTGGCCTAGAATGTGAACAATCATTGTTTTTTATATTACTTGTACATTGAAGGATTGCTAATTGATAAAAGATCACAATTTTAGAGACATGTATGTTTATACAAATGCTAAATGTTTTCCTTATTCTAGTTGATACAAATGCTAAATGTTTTCCTTTTTAATGAAATTTTCAGATGGCTAACCATGATGAGAATGATGTCCATGATGAGCATGAAGTCCATGATGAGCATGCTGTCCATGACGAGCATGGCGAGGATACCAACGTAAGTTCTAAAAACATATCCCGTATTTCTATAAAATTCATTATCTTCTAGTTATGTCATATATCCTGTATTTCTATATTGGCTTAATTCAGTGTGTTTATTTTTGTCAAATTTTAGGTTGATGATGCACAGCTACCCACTGAAGCAATTGAGCAACTTGATGCACAACAACAAAAACTTAACAAGAAAAGGGGTATCACTCTGTTGAAAAAGTTACTTACGCTGAGTGGCAGTGGATCCAAATTGGTTGTGGAGTTTGATAATGGAGGGAATGCAATTGGAGTGAACCGCAATAATTTTATAAACTATCTTGGGGTTGTCACTCGAAGCCATTGTGGTGTTAAGTATGATAATTGGCATAAAGTTCCTCAGGCGAAGAAAGACTTGATATGGAAAGATTTATGCGTGAGTTATTATTATTTGCAATTCTATTTTGTAGATTACAAATTCTATTATTTGCAATTATATTTTTGGTACTAGTTAATAACATTTCTATTTTACAGAATCTGTTTGCATTGGATGAGATGTTGCATCGTAAAAGTGTGATGCAACGCGCTGGAAAGATCCTTAGGAATTACAGGATAAATCTGAACAGAGAATACATAAGACAGGGTGATAAGAAGAAGAAGTCAGCCCTTGAACAATGGAACTTCTTGGACAAAGAAGATTGGGACAATTTTGTTGCTTCAAGAAAATCTGAAGAATTCAAGGTATTAGGCGTCACTCCCATTTTAATTAATATACATTGTATTCACCTATTCAAGATTAACATTTAGTGCTACTAACCTAATTATAAATGTGCATACTAACTAGGCCCTCAGTGACGCACAAAAAGCAAGGCGTGCACTGAATGTACATGACCATACTATGGGTCCAAAAGGCTATGCAAGCGTTCGCCAAAGACTACAGGCGGAGTCTGCGGCTACTCAGGAGTCTGCGACTACTCAGGAGTCTGCGGCCACACCCTTCCCTCGCCATGATATCTGGATAGCTGGCAGGAAAAACAAGAAGGGTGAAATAAAGAAGCCTGAAACTGCTGAGGCGGCTGCAAAAATGGTAAAATACAACTCTTAGAGCAATCATTTGAATATTGATTATTTGTGGTGTTAACTTACCAATTTTTGTTTATGGTGATTAGCGGGAGCTGCACGAGCAGAGGAAACAAGGCACGTTCATCCCTCAGGGCACAAGGGATGAATTGACAGTTTCTCTGGGTAACCCAGAGCATCCTAGACGTGTTAGAGGTGTCGGCGCTGGTGTGGGCATCAAAGCATTCTTTGGGCCATCCCAGCGCAAACCCAGAGCGGGACTTTCTCAAGAAGAGGTAACATATTCTATTTTTATAATGTTACTGCAAAAGGAAATTCATTAATAAAAAGCTAATATTTGTTTTATCCATGTATAGGAGAATAAGAGAGTCGAGGATATAGTTGCTAAGAAGCTCAACGATGTGGTTGCTGAGAAGGTCAAGGAAGAATTGCTGCGGTGACAGGCATCTCAGGCTTCCAATCAGCCTATGCTAAACCACTCTTCTCCTGGTGCACAGACTGCAAGTAATCCTGGAGACCCATCGCCTAACACGTCTGCTGTAAGTATTGTTTATGACATTGTAGCTAGTCTTTTCAAGATGATATGTTTTCAAGATGATATGTATATATGTATAACATTCTTTACGTAAATTTGTAGGCATTGAAGCCATGCCGCTTAAGAATGGAAAACTATGTTGTTGCAGAGGCGCAAGCTTACCAGTCCCTTCCTGGGGCAACGTTTCATGGGACTCCAATGCCGCAGGGCTACATTCGTGTGAGCCCGATACATGTATTACCCGATTGGAGGGAAGTTGAGTTGCCATATGCCCACCCAGATATTGATACACTTGGTGAGGCAGAAAGCGGGGTCATATTGTGGCCCAAAGCAGATGTCCTCTACACGACTGAAATTGTAAGATAAATTTACATTGATTTAGACTGTTAATGTGTATATATGATGTCAACTGATCTGAAATTATATATACAGGTTAAAAAGAAGACACCAGGAGCACCTAGGCCTCCACCTCCAATTCCCGCATTACCAACTTGGGTTCCAACTGACCTACAATACCCGTTAGGTCCTGCTTGTAGGGGAATGGCATGTTGGCTACGGGCACATAATATACTTTGCCCTATAATTGTTTCTTTAGATGCAGATTATGCAGGTCAATCATACGACATCTCTTTATTTATACAAGATATTATTGAGCTGTTTATGTATGATTGGTTGAATACATCAATGATAGAGACATGGATAAGGTGAGATCTTGTTTATACATCCATATACCTTGTGTAAGATCTGGTGATCTAGTTTCTTATATATTAATGCATACGTCTATATGTTTTGCAGCTACTTAATCGAAGATCATTGCAAACAATTTGCATATGATCATGTGGGATTTTTGATTCCATCATTGATTAGTATGGTAGCTAAAGACCGTGATAGTGTTCAACAATACTGTATAGATGCTTTTACAATTTTTGGTCATCAAATGAAGACGATAATAATAGCTCCATTCAATGTCAAGTAAGTTTGCTTTATTTATAATTTGGACTTAAGAAAATTCCATTATTATTTTGCATTTTGAGTTATTAATTGTTAACTTTTTACCTCTAGTGGTAGACATTGGGAGTTACTAGTTATTGTCCCTGGGACGTTCACTGTTTATTATCTAGATCCCGCAGGAAGTACATTAAACACTAAAATTGGACACGTAATGAGAATGGCATTATTCTGGTGAGAAATATTTCATTTTTTATATCCGTTAACATCTTTTATTACATGGAACCATGGCATGGTAGTCACAGTCAGTACTCACAGTGATGGTGGTGAGTGTGATTCTTAGACCTGAAATCACTGCACTCAACACATGTCGTTGGGCACACTTTGACATCATCAAACGCAATCCTGAAACATGGGTTGCTATAAAGGTGATGATTGGGTGGCTTTGACACATGGGGCTTTTGAGGGGTGAGTGATAGATATGGGATTTGTCCCTCCTGAGGGAGTTTGATATCCAAGGCCACTTGATGAGTAGGATTGAGATAGGTGTGCGTACGCATGTGTGAATCAGTATGTGATATTGATGTCATACATATCTCCTTCAATCTACTCTGAGATCAAGAAAGTGAATGAACGTTGACAGGATGACTGTTCCATGCCTCGAGTTCATTCGGGATATCAGTGAAAAAGGAATTATACATTCACTGTAACACCATTCACGGATTGTAGGATGAAAGTTGTTCTCCAACTTTCTACTTTCACTTGGGTAGCACTGATGTGTGACTAGGCACCGCTCTTTGCTTGTGAAGTCATAAGTGTTATGGACTTTCACTGCCAACGTGAAATGGACATGCAGGGTCACACACATAGGATTTAACCTGGAAGAGGAGTTTTGTCCACAAAGCAATGTTTAGATTGATTACTAAAGGAGTTTAGTAGTTCAATTAAACACTCAATCAGTTGATAGCTCAATATCATATGGTTCAAGGTGTTGGACGCATTGATTGGAGTATCAGATTGATTGAATTCGCATTTGACTGATTCTGCACAACCTGGACTCCCAACTGATCGGTTCAAGTGTTGAACCGGTCAGCTGAGGTTGCTGAACCGGTCGGCTCAAGTGTTGAGTCGATCGACTCATGGTCAGAGTGAAACGATCGGTTCAAGCGTTGAAACGATCGGTTCAACTGGTGCAACCGAGCAAGTTGGGAAAGTCAGGTCGGTGAGAATTTTCCTTGCGTTTCACTTGCCCAATTTGATGGGAATAGGATTGGTATTCGATACCAATTAGAAACAAAAGAAGGAAAATCAATTGGGAACCGACCAGGACCACGAACCGACCGGTTTAGAAGTGAACCGATCGGCTCATGGGTCCCAACCGATCGGTTGGTGCTCCAACCGACCGGTTCAGGTCCCCAACCGACCGGTTCACTTGTGAACCGATCGGTTCAGGTTGCGAGTTGGTTTCTTTTTATGGAAAATATCGAACCCTTCTACTCCTACTTTAGTCCCATATTGCCGGGAACAGAGAACCCTGTCCCATGACCCGCCTATATATAGGGGTATTGGGGGCTTCTCAGAGGACAACTCAATGCAAGCTGGTTGCTTTGCGAAGTTGTCGTTCTCTCTGGTTTTGGTAACCGTGAGAGATCCCGAGCAAGTGCTTCCCGAAAAAGGGAGGTGCAGCAAGGGAAGGACAACTGCAGTTGCAACTGGTAGCAGGAGAGTGTGTTGGCGACTAGTACGTCAACAGGAGGGTGTGACTCCTTCCACTTCCTTATGGGACAAGGAGAGTGGAGTTCCAGGTGGTCCGTGTGGACTACTACAGAGGCGGGAGGACACTGCCGCTCAGGAGGACTACTGTCATCCGACAGTCCGGTAGGAGGAGGAGTCGTCAGTCCCGGTGTGACCAGGAGCTGCACAGACGTCGTCCAAGATCGGAGTTGAAGACCGCGCATTGCGCGAGGTATTGTCGCCGAGCAAGCCTCGGGACAAGGTATGATTCCACAAACCATCCTTTCCTATTATATAGACGTTGACGCGTTTCCTCGGTATGGGTTGGGGGAGAAATTTTTTGTTTCCGCTACCTTCTCTGTCTCCCCTAAAACCCAACAGTGGTATCAGAGCCACGTCAACTGCTCTATATTTTAGGAATATCGATATGATCGATTTTGGTTTGTCGCTTTTATTTATTGCATACGATGCGAATAATATCGGCTTTATGCATGTCCAATCCTAAATCCACAAATCCCAAATTACATATATGATATGTATTATTAATGCACTCGATACACGTCGCCCTTAAACAAGTTTTGTGGTGGATGTGTGTAGCATGATTATGGCATATAAACCCCTATTTGTGTGTGGTTGTTTGTGGTTGCTTGCATCTCGGTCTGCGCACCGATCTTCCCTCTCTTATTCCTGATGTAACTCAAAATAATTCGAGATTCTTTCCTACATTTGCTCCCCTCGAATGTAACTCGGGGTTTCCCTTTTTAAAGCAATGTAATAATTAGGATAGATTTTATTTCCTGTTATGTCGAAGACCGGCGGACATCAAGACGACTGCTCAGACGATCGGTTCAAGGCATGAACCGATCGGTTGACCTTGCAGACGGTCGGTTCAAGGAGTGAACCGATCGGTTGATGACCGGTTCGAGGAGCGAGACGAGCGGGTGGCGAACATGACGAGATGCACGACGACCAGGCGAATAGATCGATTGGAGGAGCCAACCGATCGGCTGGTGGCACCCAGACGACCGGCTAGAGAGTACAGATCATTCATGTGATGAGTTGATCAACTCGGATGGCAAGGCACAGAGTTCATCTTGTACAGGTTGCATGTGATGTAGACCTAGATGACCGTGATTCCTCTTGGCTCGAGGAATCACATTAGGATGGCCATAATCATCGCTTTTTATCGTTTGTGCATGTTTTCTGTGGGATATAGCATGTATATGATACGTACTATGTATTGTGGTGATTGGATATGTATATGTATATAAAACCAAATCCCTCATTAAAATATTAAGTCTTATATGCCTTCCAAATGCGACACACGTGAAAAGCTTGATCGACCAAGTGTGGGCACGCCCTAGCGTGGTGCACCGTCTATCTCGTGGAAGCGTGAAGGATGAATGTGTGGGTCTGCCCTAGCAGGGTGCATATTCATCGTGTTTGCTTTGGGTTAGACTTAACTGGTGATTCTTAGAGCGTCTAGGCCCAGAGGCAAGGAATGTTCATGGCAAGGTGTTGTGCATGTTCATTCAACAAGAGTTGCATATGATGCAATTGGCAAAAGTTGCCTACCTGAGAGATCTAAGTTGTGGGCGATCAGCCCTAGCTGACTTATGACTTAGAGGATTTCAGGATCTTTCCCACTAGAAGGTTGTACGCTGCAATCTTCCGAATTGATGGTGAGGGCTATCAATTTGAAGTAAAATAGTGGGAGCGATAATTAATTAAAGGCCTAATTATATCGTCAAATTTTCAAATCAATCAAATAAGTCAAAAATGAGTTTTGGACTAAAAATTGCATATATTTCCTTTTTGTTAATATAAATGGTTAATCAACAAATCACTTTATTTGCGATCGGTCTTTGAGACCAACAAATTAAATGGGAATAATTCCACGACTGGTTAGGATGATGATGAGAAGTGTTCTCAATCAAAGAGCGAAACCTCTAAGTCCTAGTTATACCAGAACCAGATGAACTCGATCCCACCACATCAATGGTTGAAAGTATGCTTATGGAAGCATACTGAGGATGACATTGATGAGGAGTGCTTGATGTTGTGTTCTCTGAACTATGAGTTGCAGAGACAACATGAGACATATGATGTCTCCAAGACACTGTCCTAGTATGTCATGATAGAAGGAGATCCAGTAAGGTATTCACACACTCAATGTGATTGGGTATGTGGAAAGACCTGACTAAGAAGGATTCCATCTGAGCTAAGAGTTGGCTATTGGTATGATACTGCAAATGTTGCGAGGATCATACAATTCATGATAAGCTACAACATGAACAACTTTGACAAGCGTTGATAGAGTTGTTGGACATGTTGAGGATAGTAGAGGCAAGGATTAAGAAAGACTAATCCTAATCTTTGATGTGATCAAAGAAAAGGTAAGTCTTAAGGGCAAGGGAAAGGGCAAAGCTAAGAAGTGTTCTGATGCTAGCCAGCAATCCAAGCCGTCTTCAGCCTCAAGGCACATGGGGAAAGGGTATATGAGGGATTTCCCTCTATGTCTGGAAGAACAAAAGAAGATGAAGGAGGGGATGGAGGCCTCCACCTAAGGTATCATGAAATGAACCGCTTCTTTATCTGAGGTATATGATACCAAGATATGGATATGTCATATATGATATGCAATATCCGCAAAGAAGTGATGGCCTTTGTGAAAGGACCAAGAAAGAAATAATCATCATTGGAGCAATTGTTGCTGCCATAGATAGGAGTATCTTTCAGTTTATTTCAGCCTAAAGGGCACGAAATAGAGTTGAGAACTGCTATTTCATATATTGCCGATAGATAGAAACACTTTATTATTGCATATTGTGTGACAATGATGGCAATTAATAAAGTTGATGTTTCAATCCTAAAGATATGATCTTTGAGGCAATGCCTTGTTTATCTTGTGATACATGGTATGCATAAGATAAAATGATACCTAAAGTTAATGATAACTCAAACAATCAAATTAGCATCAATCATGAGAAATTTATTTCTAGTTTCCATGTGATGGATAAATCTAGACTCTTTTGGTTAGAGAACCAATAAGAGACATGAATCTCTTATACATGATTAATCAATCTTCACTAATGTAGTGGGAGAATGATTATCCTATTAGGTATAATACATGTGATGTATTTACATACCTATTGGAACAAATGCTAATACTTCAAATGGTGTTTAGAGAAATACCAATATGAATATCTTGAAGTGTTCAAGATTATCATAGATGAAGTGCGAATTTGGTAGTGTTAATTCTTGATGAGATCAATGAATGAAATACTTGGACCAAATGTTTGAGATCCTTATGAGTGATTATGATAATGTATCATAGTGAACTCATGATTAAGGCATGGTGATGTCTAAATCAAGAAGGAATCGTACTCTAAGGAGTTAGAGAATGATTATCAAATAACTGAATTCTTCTTAATAAATGAATACCCCACACTAATAAAAGAAATTAAGAATCACAAGGGTTGTGAGTTCTTATATCTTTAACAGATACACCTCAATTATCTATGTGATGAGTTGTTCATATGATGAGTCAACTATCCAGATGAATATGAGGAATCATATTTTGAGTTATGGTATAAAACCATTACATCCTAAATGACTTCCATGTGAGCCATAAGGTATGACCTTGATGGTAGCATTCATTGGATCATGTCCATAAGTGAAAATAAGTCTTAAGTGTTAAGACACATGGATAACATTTTGAGAAGGATGATGCTTGTTAATTGCAACTTAATGACTAAGACGTTTGGCATATGGATACTAAAATCGCATTCCTATGAGGAATAAAGCCAGGATGTGTACGTGACACAGCCTATAAGGTTTATGAATCCACTAATGCAAATGAAGTCTATAAATTACAATGGACTAATCAATATGATTGATTGAGTACAAGCAACTCAGAATTGGATCTTTACTTTGATGATATAGTCAAAAGGGTTTGACTGATATGTCAAAGATAAAGAAGGGATCTGTGATTTAGTGGGAGCGTATTCACATTCCACATATTGATGTGAAATGGAAATGTTCTAGATTGGAAATCCAAAAGTGGAAATTATCTTTAAGGAAGATAGAGATGTTTCCTATATGATAGGAATAGAGATCTATAGAGATAGTTCTCGACAAATCTCTTGACCTGGAAAAGAGAGAGCATACATTGGCAATCTGTACTGAAGGGTTCAGTATGCACAGATTCAGTGGGAGAAAACTTGTCCATGTTATATGGATATTAGTATCCCGAGGCCAAGTGTCCAATTCTTATGAAGAATGGGAACACTAAGAATAGATATGGATCTATCATGTATGTAATCATCCCATTGTCTTGCATGTATGACATGGAAAGAATAAAATGCATTCATCATCTTGTATGTAGGACATGGCAATATGATGTGCTCATCCTGATAACTCGTATGTGGGACATGACGAGTGGATGTCTGTCTGATTCCAGTAAGGGTTACTGGTATACCATGAGAACTTGATAAGTACTTGTGAAGTACTAGTTCTATGGAGATAAGGAAGAGTTCGATGTAAAGAGTTACATTGATGCGAACTTCCGAAAGGACAGAAAATTAATCGCAATATATACATAAGATGTATAAAAGTGAAAGTTTGTTGATAATTGGAAGTGTTCCAATAAAACCATTTAAAAGGGAAATGCCGAGTATCTGTGTGTTAGTGAACAACAATGGATACTATATGGATCTGAAAGTTCATGAGATGAACTTATATTCCACTCATTGATGACAAGTCTGGAATCCTTGATCATGCAATGTGGCTAAAGGTTAGCAATGGAATACTAGATCGCATATTACGGCAACTCCATCTCATACGTGCGACGTACAACGAAGAGATGAGAGACATGCAATTTATACTGACTTTGGCAAGGTGTTGCCATTACTCACTATGTTGGCACTAGAGCACAGTAACATGTGGGACATGTTTGAAGATCACTATGAATATGATTCAAGGCTGATTGGCTCGCAGTGCAAGTGGGAGTCTGTTGGTATGTATGCCTTGAGAGCCAATCATGGGATGATTGGTGGGATACATTAAGATTGATTTGATAAACATCAAAGGCAAGCTTCCAATTCTTTCTAGTTCAGTCATATGAGATAGTGATAGAACAGATTGAATGTCTAGAGAATGACAGTACTCAATGACGTATGCTTTCAGGTTGAGGACCTGAACGATGAGATCATACAGATGCTAAGAGTTTGTACATTCTTGTTATGTCCCTAGTCAGATGTCATTGTGGAAGGTAGATAGACAGCAATGACACACAAGACTAGATTGTGGTGTTGGTTGATGACAGAATCTCATTAGTCATGATATAGAGATATTAAACCAAACACATAGGTACTTGTTAGAGGACAAGTGTACCGGATAGACCCACCGTGAGTTTGACACATGGAACCATGGCATGGTAGTCACAGTCAGTACTCACAGTGATGGTGGTGAGTGTGATTCTTAGACCTGAAATCACTGCACTCAACACATGTCGTTGGGCATACTTTGACATCATCAAACGCAGTCCTGAAACATGGGTTGTTATAAAGGTGATGATTGGGTGGCTTTGACACATGGGGCTTTTGAGGGGTGAGTGATAGATATGGGATTTGTCCCTCCTGAGGGAGTTTGATATCCAAGGCCACTTGATGAGTAGGATTGAGATAGGCATGCGCACGCATGTGTGAATCAGTATGTGATATTGATGTCATACATATCTCCTTCAATCTACTCTGAGATCAAGAAAGTGAATTAACGTTGACAGGATGACTGTTCCATGCCTCGAGTTCATTCGGGATATCAGTGACAAAGGAATTATACATTCACTGTAACACCATTCACGGATTGTAGGATGAAAGTTGTTCTCCAACTTTCTACTTTCACTTGGGTAGCACTGATGTGTGACTAGGCACCGCTCTTTGCTTGTGAAGTCATAAGTGTTATGGACTTTCACTGCCAACGTGAAATGGACCTGCAGGGTCACACACATAGGATTTAACCTGGAAGAGGAGTTTTGTCCACAAAGCAATGTTTAGATTGATTACTAAAGGAGTTTAGTAGTTCAATTAAACACTCAATCAGTTGATAGCTCAATATCATATGGTTCAAGGTGTTGGACGCATTGATTGGAGTATCAGATTGATTGAATTCACATTTGACTGATTCTGTACAACCTGGACTCCCAACCGATCGGTTCAAGTGTTGAACCGGTCGGCTGAGGTTGCTGAACCGGTCGGCTCAAGTGTTGAGTCGATCGGCTCATGGTCAGAGTGAAATGATCGGTTCAAGCGTTGAAACAATCGGTTCAACTGGTGCAATCGAGCAAGTTGGGAAAGTCAGGTCGGTGAGAATTTTCCTTGCATTTCACTTGCCCAATTTGATGGGAATAGGATTGGTATTCGATACCAATTAGAAACAAAAGAAGGAAAGTCAATCGGGAACCGACAGGACCACGAACCGACCGGTTCAGAAGTGAACCGATCGGCTCATGGGTCCCAACCGATCGGTTGGTGCTCCAACCGACCGGTTCAGGTCCCCAACCGACCGGTTCACTTGTGAACCGATCGGTTTAGGTTGCGAGTTGGTTGCATTTTGTGGAAAATCTCGAACCCTTCTACTCCTACTTTAGTCCCATATTGCCGGGAACAGAGAACCCTGTCCCATGACCCGCCTATATATAGGGGTATTGGGGGCTTCTCAGAGGACAACTCAATGCAAGCCGGTTGCTTTGCGAAGTTGTCGTTCTCTCTGGTTTTGGTAACCGTGAGAGATCCCGAGCAAGTGCTTCCCGAAAAAGGGAGGTACAACAAGGGAAGGACAACTGCAGTTGCAACTGGTAGCAGGAGAGTGTGTTGGCGACTAGTACGTCAACAGGAGGGTGCGACTCTTTCCACTTCCTTATGGGACAAGAAGAGTGGAGTTCCAGGTGGTCCGTGTGGACTACTACAGAGGCGGGAGGACACTGCCGCTCAGGAGGACTACTGTCATCCGACAGTCCGGTAGGAGGAGGAGTCGTCAGTCCCGGTGCGACCAGGAGCTGCACAGACGCCGTCCAAGACCGGAGTTGAAGACCGCGCATTGCGCGAGGTATTGTCGCCGAGCAAGCCTCAGAACAAGGTATGATTCCACAAACCATCATTTCCTATTATATAGACGTTGACGCGTTTCCTCGGTATGGGTTGGGGGAGAAATTTTTTGTTTCCGCTGCCTTCTCTGTCTCCCCTAAAACCCAACACCTTGTTCTCTAACAAGTACCTATGTGCTTGGTTTGATATCACCATATCATGACTAATGAGATTCTGTCATCAACCAACACACAATCTAGTCTTTAGTGTTATTGATGTCTATGGTTATTTCCACAATAACAACTGACTAGGGACTATACAAGAATGTATACTCTTAACATCCGTATGATCTCATCGTTTAGGTCCTTAACCTAAAAGCATACGTCATTGAGTAAAACAATTCTTTAGACATCTATCATGTTACACCATCATCTCAGAAACAGTTTAAACATATAGATTGGAAATTGCCTTTATTATTATTCAAATCAATTACAAAGTATCCCATTACAATCATCATATGACTTTCTCTATGGGCATACATACCAACATATCTGACTCGCATATCTAAATCATGGTATAATTTTTAAAATAAATCGTTTAATTTCTCTAGTCCATGAAAATGATAACATAGTGTAGAGAATTTGACTAAAATATAATAAAATTTAATATAGTTTGTATATTGGTTTGAAACATAGATTTATACAAATATAACACATAATAAATCATATAAATTAATATAACAAAAAGATCAATCTAAAACCAATATATAATAGTGTATAATCATAAAAAATAAGCATAAGGTGGTTCATTTGTAATTCAACATGTCATTGGGCGAGATGAACTTAAATGTTTTCAAATTTATTTGATATATAATTGCTAACTTTGAGTTAATTGGGTTCAAAGTCCAAATCTAGACTTGACCGTAAAATAATTCTAGATTCTTTGAGTTCTAATCAAATTAAAATAGGGTTGGGAGACCTTAGATGTTACTCACTTAAACAATTCAAATTCAAGGCGGGTCCATTGAGTTGGGTCTGATTTTGCTAAGTAGTAGTGGTTCTGTTGTAGTGCACAATTCAAGGTTGAGTTTGTCTTTAATCCCTTATTTTCATTTTCTTTCAGTACAACATCAATTAGCTTTTCACCACCCTCAAATTTTCTCCTATGAAAGAGAGGGCCATGTTGGTTGTCTATATAGAGGAACCTCAAAATATCAACAACATTAATGTATTTTTAGATTTTAGTCTTTGATCCTATAATATTTAATGTTCTAAAGTTTACACACATGCTTATTTTTTATTTATTTTTCTGACACATGTTTCATCTATCTCTATTTTTCAATATTAAATGAACTATAAGCCAAATAATCTTTAAATTAAGGACATTATTTTTTTGTTATGACAATCATGATGGTGAGTGCAACTCATCTTACATTTCCCAATTTCATTTTCAAATAAAATATAGGTACATATGAGGTTTTAAAAATTAAAAAGGATAATGTCACATAATTGTTTATTATCCAAATCTTACTCCCTTGACTAGAGAGTCGGTGGGGATATGTATTGGGCATTTGTCCATAGAATGGTAGAAGAATCACACAAGTAATATATATGTAAAAGGCAAAATCATTCCATTCATCATAACCATATATAAGGTTTTAGTATATTAAAAGGCCCCAAGACAACATAAAGACAAAAGATAAAGAGAGACTAAGCTATTGCATCACGAAGATAGTTTGCCCTATAATTACTACAAAAAGTAACCCATGATGTTGATGACATTTGGTGCAGCATGAAGTCCCTCATATCATGGAGATAAAAAACAACAACAACATATCTACTTGGCAACATCCAATAAGAAAAAAAATAAGAACAATCAATACAATTGCAAATGTACACTTCTATAAGTTATAAGATCACAAGTCTAAGGTTGAATATATTTAGCTTGGCAAGTAAGAGAAATAAACAAATAAGATGGAAAATTAATATTAAGGAAGTAAACAATTATTTCAAAACATATCTTAGATGTATTTACCATTATACTTCAACAAATTTCATCATAAGGCCTTTTTCGTTGACAACTTCCCATTACAAGAGTCCATGAGGAAAATTAAGGCACAAAACCAACAATTGCCCTTGTTTCAACGTGAGGGACCTCAAATGATTAAGAACATTGACCTAAACCTATTTTCAACATGTGTTGTGCCTCTCACTTGACATCTCAAGGAGAGATCACTGAATCTTATGCTTAAACCCCCATCAATTGGGTAAGGCACAACGGTTTTGTGTCATGGTTATCTAGTTTTTTTAGGGTTTGATCAACATATAGTATAAACAATGACAAAAAGAGTATCATATGAGTAACTTAGTTCAAGTAAGATATCATAGTCATACCCTACATTATTTGTACATAACAAACAATTCATAGCAAGTAATATGGACAATAAAAAGTAGAAATGTACCTTGAAAGTAGAGTGGTGATATATTCTTCAAATAGAGTCTGAGATTAGGTCCACTCAAGGGTGATCTAAGATGTAAATAGAAAAGTAAGGGGTCTTAGATTAGAAAATTTGATGTCATAAACATGTTTCATATTATGTGGATGTTTCCCCTAGACTTGGAATTTAAGTCATTGAAGCATAGTTTTAATATTATCAATATACATGCATTTATTCAACATAGTATAAGTGTGGAAATAATACCTTAGATCTAGTTTGAACATCCACATTAGAAAGGACATAAGAGAAAAATTATCTCTAATTTTGAACTAGGGAAAGCATGAGATTCAAAATACAATCATGTTTCATTTCATGGAGTTATGATGATTAAGATGTAATTTTTATGGATTTTATGCATTAAATTTATTTTACAAAAATCACCCTTCGTCAAACCATGAAATCAGACCTTGAAAATATTTTATTAGATAGAGATTAATTTTCCGATTCCAAAATATATTTATTTGTCAAATTTGGATAAGCGATTTAGAAGATATGAATTTTGCAATACTGACCAGTAGGAAATTGCCACATCATCAAACTGATCGAGATAATTAAAGAGAGAGGGAGAGGGAGAAAACACCATTCGACCAAGATCGGGTTTGAAATTTCATAGGTAACCAAACTAGAGCTTCTAGAGAAGGTAAAATAATAAGAAATCAAAACCTTAGAAGAGCATGGTAAAAAGAGATGGAAATCGTCGATTTTCAACATAAAAACATGAGTTTTAAGCATGTACTAAGCAATATATGAGAACGGTGTTAACCAAACTTGTCTCTAGGAAGGTAATGAGGTTCAAACAGAAAGGATTCCGAGATTAGAAGGTCTGGTTGCTCCAAGCCAAGCTCCTTTCTTGAGCAAAGATCACCTTCTCCACTTTAGAGGTGCAAACCCTAGCAAAAGAGCAAGGAGACACTACTACAGAAATGGCTTATAATGTCACTTTTAACGGTGTCAGTTGTAATAATACACTGACACCTAAAACATACAGCGTCGATGTATAAAATAAACCGACATCAATCTGTGAAGGGCGACCAGACACATGTATCGTTTTTATTCAGTGTCGGTTCCTTAATAATAAACCGACGCCTAAAAGTAACCGCCAAAACTAAAATTTCCAGAGTAAAAAATTACCTCCAAATATTAATATACATCATCGGTTTTTAAAATAGAAATCGACGACTAAAGGTTTTCTGCGAGACAGAAATTTTCCCAATTTTTATCGTCGATTTTGTGACAATATCTGACGTCTTTGTGTTTTCGTGTGCATAACCGCGAAAATTTTCACCTCCTTTTAGTGTCGGTGTTTTGTTCCAAACCGACACTTATAGTTTTTATTGTCGGTTGTTGTTAATAACCGACACCTATTGTTAACTTAACAGCGCGAGGCAGACTCTTCTCCTTACGAGATATTTAATGTATGAGATATAAATAGGGATGAAAAGAATAATATTTAATGTAGATGCAAGTTGGGTTTTATGTTAAATCGAGTGTCATCACAAGTCATATGAACATAAGAAAAATTAAAAAAGCATCAAATACATACAACTAAGAAATTGAAGGTGAGAGTAATAAGATAGAGCAATGCCAAGATAGAGGTACATACATGATAGGAGGAAAAGGTCCAATCCAGTTAGTATGACACGTTCAAACAAAGAAATTGAAGGTGAGAGTAATAAGATAGAGCAATGCCAAGATAGAGGTACATACATGATAGGAGGAAAAGGTCCAATCCAGTTAGTATGACACGTTCAAACATAGAGCTTGCAAAAATAAAGTACTCATGCGTAGGAGGTTTAATTATTAGAAAGTACAGTTTAGTAATGTTTGCATGCGGAAAGGAATATGAACATAAAGTACTTGAAAAGCTTTGTTTGTTACATGGGTGTACGAGGCCAAAAAATGGAATCTATAGTTATAAAATCACCATGTATAAGTGTAATTATTGCTTGATTAAAATAGTGGATGGGCTTAATGAATAACATTTTGTACACCGACATCAACCACATGCTCTCATCACATATCAAATATATACAATCGTTGGAATATATGAAGTAATATTTAGTTCACTTCTTAATGATTATTGGAAAAAAAAATATTGAGAAAGATCTTACGAATTAAACTTTCTTCATTATGTATATTTTATTGATAAATGGAACATGACCAATTATCTCAACCATGTTGTTCATAACTTAAAATGCTCATTTTGTGGATAATAAGAAAAGGCTTCCCTTATGTTGGAATGGATCTACTTGATAAGATAAACCTCAATGCAGACATGAATTCAAGTTCCAATGAGGTCAAAAACATGAAAAAAAACATATAGAAATTATCATGAAATGTTTTTTCATAAATTATGTTTCCTTCTCTAATAGATTCAACAACATAGAAATAAAGATAAGAATAACTTTTTTTCATGACATAAGTTGATATAACAAGATGCCTCTAATTCTGTAAATGAGATCTAATTTTATAAAAACTATTTTCTATAACAAAATAAATTATCAATAAGAAACTATTCAGTTGAGAGGAACAAACTCTTTGTATGCAATATTTACTTAGTATGGATCCAATTTTTTGTAATAAAACACTTAGAGGGAAAAGCTTTACCTGGATGCATACAAATTTAGAGAGAACTATTTTTTTTTGGCATAAGTTCCTTACATGTAGAAAAGAAAATCTTTGTAGCAAACTTACTTACTCGGTAATAAAAGTTCATGTACGATTTTTTTTTCTTCAAGACTTTTATAAATTTGAGAAAGAAAAATCTCAAGAAGAAATTTATTTTTTGGGAGATTATTTACTTTAGGGGAACACGACGTGGAAGGAAGTAGAGATATTGGATATATATGTTAATTGAAGTGAAATTCATTCTTAGCATGAACATTCTTATCTGAATTGCAATATTTTTATTTTGAAAAATAACGTAATCACAGAAATAAAATTGTCATAGGAAGAAAATAGTTAGAGGAAAGTAAGAAAGAAAATATATTTTGTATGAAAAGAAATTTGTGCTGGGAGAGTAATATTTATTGACAGATTTTATTTGGAAGAATATTTTTATGTGAGTGGAAAATATATGTTTGAGAAAATAAATTGACACACATGACTAAATATTTAGTGAAAAATTAAGTTTATCAAAAAGCAACCTTTCCCATCATTTTTAATGTTTTCTAGGAATAGAAAAATAGACCACAATTCTATGAATTACCCATAAAAATTTACCCTTGCTACAATGATGATTTTTAGATATACATTCAACATATATAAAAGAAAGTAGAGGCATCACAAACATGAAACTTTATAGAGTTTGATAGAGAGAGAAAGAAAAACAAAAAAAGAAACTAGCTACAAGAAGTACCTAGAGAATCGACAAAAAGGTCGATGTAATTGGCCCACAGAGAAAAAAAACAATATGGGGGTGGGTTTTCTTTAAAAAACCCATAAAATTGTGTATAAAAATATAATAGAAAAGAGACAACAACATCGTAATAACCATCAGCCAAAAAAGTGATCACCTAGAGTTAATGACCTTTGCTAGCATGACCCCTCATCCTTGAAGTTAAAGGCCTGATGCCATTATCTTAGTACTTATTTGCTAAAGTTGTGTCACTTGAAATTAGAATAGCAAAGGGAGAAAAAAGAGAGAAATGGATTCACATATCATAAATGTTATGAATTTGGTTATCATAAAATCAATTATTTCATGACACCAAACATACAAAATAACAACACTAGCTAAGTATGTTTTATTGTGATTGCGAGATGTATTAATGGTGCCAAAAATTTAAAGGGAAATGGAGGTGTAAGGGGTTGGAGTAGTAGAGAAGCAATTGGTACAATTCTAATCGCAATACCTATGCTTTTCTATTAGGGCACGATTCACCATGTCTCAAATACAACCACAAGGTAATCTGAGGGAAAAATCTTGGTGGAGAATTGGGCTCATTGATATTCCTGGTATAGTAGATGCTATCACACATACAGTCATACTCAATTTGATAGAATTGTTTGATCTTAAAGTGGATCTTCTATAATTTCGAACCATGGGTGGATTAAGGGATAGGAAGTCTCCAATCCTCTACCCCTCTCCCCGAAACAAAAAATATTCATACATGTTTGTAATGAAACAATCATATATTTATATTTCAAACGTCATGTATTGGTATTTCAAGAAAGAAAATAATAAGCTCTTTAATTTAAAATGATTTTCTTATGTTTAGTTTTTAATTATAGTAGTATTATTAAATAACAAATAATTATTAGGTAAAAGAATACACATGATCTGTATTAAAAGTTGCCTAGAAAGTTAGATAAAGAAAGGAGGAAACAAAGATGTTCTAAAATTTATTTTATATTGTTCATTGTTGTTGTATTTTAGAGTATACAGTTTGTTAAAAAGTCATTTTGTGGTGTAATACATATCTCTCACTAACTTGGTCTTTTCATTGTCCCTATGTGGTGATTATTTCCTAAACTATTTTATTATTCTTTACATTTACTTAATTTTCTATTATATGTCGTTACATTTTTCTCTCATACATTGTGAGATCTTTGACATTGAATTATGAAGTTCCTTTATTTCTAGATTGCTTTTTATCTTCTATTTTGTTTATTTTTTGATTGTTTTTTGTTAGTGTAATTTTTATGTTTACATAGGGCTATAATTACTCTAGTTTAGGTAGATCGAGTTCGACTTAAAATTCATACCATATAAAAATTTCTAATTTTAACATATATGACTCATTTTTTATATAAAATACTTTATTAGATAGATAGAAATATAAAAGAGATTGTCAACATTTTAAACTATAATCATGATCTCATTTGTGTGTGAACATTCACATATAAAACTGATGAATCAAGCTAAAATAAAAAAAAGTAATGAATAAAGTTAGACAATTTGTGGTCAAAACTGCTACAAAATGAAGCATGCATTTATATAACTTTTCAATTAAAATATATTACAACCAACTCACTTATTCACGTTATGATTTTAGTAGAGGTCCATACTCAAGTATAGACCGAGCATTGATATTTTTTAGGAAAACTCATCACGTCCATGTTGCCACGTACTATAAAATAAATATGCATACATATGCACTAAGTAAATAGTTAAGGAGTGTCAAGTAACAACGATAAAATAACGAGTTGCTAGTATTATGAATGCTTTCCATTTGGAAGTTAGTAATGTATTAGTTAGTATGTATTTTACTCATCAAAATAACTATTTAGGATCAATTTTCAATATCTATCATTTGTACTCATCTTGTAGTTGTATATTTTAAGAAGACAAGAAACATTCTAATCATTTGATACTTCTCTTAATTAATTTGTTAATATTTCTATTATTTTTCATCTCTTTATCCACATTTAAAAAGATTGATGTCTCCCTAAACTCTCTCTCTCCCTCTCTCTCTCTCTCTTTGTATATATATATATATATATATATATACATATATATATATATATATATATATATATATATAGTCAGGCTAGAATACACTCGAGCATATAGATCACACCGTATACCCCAATGATGTTTGCCTTTCTAGACCATATTTTTACAAAATATAGTCCATTGATCTTCACGATTACAATAATAATAGGTCCCATGTAAAATTTGAGCTCATTTGGATGGGTACAAGTCACTCATCCAAGGACAACAAAATCGATAGACAAAACTAATTAAAATGTATGATTTTTGCCCCTTTTATATGAATGGCCTATAACTATCCAGATGAGCTAAAATTTATTATATATGATGTTCTTAAGATATTTTAGAAGATCAAAGTTTTAGATTTTTATAGTAACTACTTTATGAGGAAAAATGATTGAGGTGTATAGCATCTTCGGTACACTCGAGTGTATTCTAACTTTGCTCTCACTCTCTTTCTCGATATATATATATATATATATATATATATATATATATATATATATATATATATATATATATATATATATATATATATATATATATATATATATATATATATATATATATATATATATATATATAGTCATGCCAGAATACACTCGAGTGTATAGATCACACTGTACACCCCAATGACGTTTGTCTATCTAGACCATGTTTTTCTAAAATCTAATCCGTTGATCTTCATGGTTACAAAAATAATAGCCCACATGCAAAATTTGAGCTCATTTGGATGAGTGTAAGTCACTCATCTAAGGATAACAAAATTGATGCACAAAACTAATTTGAAATGCATGATTTTTGCCTCCTTTATATACACAACCTATAAGTGTCCAAATGAGATGAAATTTATTTTATAGTATGTTCTTAAGATATTTTAAAAGATCAATAGTTTAGATTTTTCAAAAAGTTATTACATCTTTGAAAATGACTGAGGTGTACGGTGCCTCCGGTACACTCGAGTGTACACTAACCTGACTTATATAGACTAAGTCAGGCTAGAATACACTATATATATATAAATATAAATATATATATATATATATATATGATTAAAGTGATTAGATGTGGATTAGGGTTTGTGATTAAAGATTAATAGGCATTTAATTTGTTTACAAAGAAATGGGAATGCTTAAATAAAAATAATTAAAACTGATTAAATCGTAGTAGAAAACTTACTGATTACCGGTGTAGATAATGGGTATTCTTCGAGAGCGTTGAATGCCAAAACACGTCATGATCTTTTGATCTTTCTTTGGACAAAGAAAGGATCTTTGATTGTGATTCAAAGAGGGAAGAAAATGCACACATAATTGATCATAAAAAAGTGGAAATTTTATTGGCAACTAGAGGATTTACACTCGGAAAATATGTAAAAACTAAGAACACATGATTATATAGATGAAATTACAATATAATGTTAAAAATGATCAAGAAAAATTAAAATTATTTTCAAAATATATCAAAATGAATAAAAAAGAAATCAAATCTAAAGGTAGTCAAAACCGAAATATTTCATATGATAATAAAAGAATAACTAAAAAACAACCAACTCTAAAAGACTTCAAAAGAGAGCAAAAAATTATTAAAAAAGAGATAAAGATTTAAAAGAAACTAAAAAGACATATGAAAATTCAGAAAGTCAAGATAAATCCAAAAACAAATCCCTAAATAGAATCCAACAATTTATAAAAAGGAAATGAAAGGGAGATATGGGAACTTTAGGCATTTCCCAATTTTGAATGGATTGTTCTATATTTTCAAAATTAATTTGTTCACAATTTTTTATTGACGTTGTTCGAACTATGGAAGGGTTTGTATGGGAATTGGTAGAAATTCTGAAGAGTATTCTTTCCATTGGTCTTTAGGGATGAATTCTAATATAGAAGAGTTGGGATGTTGATTTCCTTGGAGATAATATGTGGCCTGTCAATAGCTAAACCTAGTCCTACAAAACCCTAAACGCCTCCCACGGCTAAAGCGGGTGCAACGGGCTACCACTACGACAAGGATGCCTCAGACCCTAGAACCCCAAGAAGGAAGACTCCGAACTCTCACCCCTTTAGAGAAAAAGAAAGAGACATATATATATAAATATATATGTATGTATATGTATATATATGTATATATAGCCAGGCTAGAGTACACTCGAATGTACAGATCACACGAATACACTCAAGTGTGTTTACTTATCAAGACTGTTTTTTGCAAAATGTAAACCACTGATCTTCACTGTCATACTATAACTAGGCTATGTACAAATTTTGAGCCCATTTGGATGAGTCTAAGTCACTCATCCAAGGGAAACACAATTGACATACAAAACTAATTTGAAATGTGTATTTTTTGCGGTCTTTATGACATGACCTATAAATGTCCAAATGTGCTCAAATTTTGTATATGAGCTATTCACAAGATGTTTAATAAGATCAACGGATTAAATTTTTGAAAAAAAGTATTGCATCATGAAAAACTACTTGAGTGTATTGTGCTTAAAATACACTCGAGTGTATTCTAGCCTGACTCTCTCTCTCTCTCTATATATACATATACATTATATATATATATATGTGTGTGTGTATATATATATATATATATATATATATATATATATATGGGATAAAGAGAGGCATTCTCTCCCCCTCTCCCACGTCCGTGACGGAGGTTGAACGTCCGGGAGGGTGGTAAACCAAGACATATGCATGTATATATATGTATACACACACACACACACACACACACACACACACACACACACACACACACACATATATATATATATATATATATATATATATATATATATATGTATGTATGTATACACACATATAGTCATTATTGTACCAAGAAGTCAACATGGGTATATTAAGACAGAGGTATTTGTATGCGTTATGTCCTGAAGTTTTCAACATTCCAAAGCATGAAAACTCATATTTTTAAATATTTTTGTTGTAGTTAATTATATATTTCTTTTCTTACTAATCATTAATTTGCATGTAGAATATGGTCTAGTTACAAATTGCTTGATGCTACACATAAAATTCATAATAAGTATAAGCTATAGTATATTCTATAATTATTCAGTATATCACTTATGTGAAGCAAAAATAATATAGTCATTGCGTAGTATCGTTAGCAACAACTCAACTCATTTGACCGACATGATTTTCTCAACCCACCACTGAATATCTTCATATAAGTGGTCAAATTAGTAATCCACTAATAGACTAATAAACCCTTTTTTATATTTCTTTCCGATATGCTATATGTCTTAAAAGTTGTCCCGAGGAGGCTAGTTCTCAAGAGAGGCGCAACATCTCATTATATTATTAATGACACCGAATAATAACTAATGCTAAGGCCGTTGAGTCCATACACCAAAGCATCTATTTTTTTTCTTTATCTCATGATTTGGTTGGTTTGCTCTAATTTGATCCAATTTTCATATTCATTTCCTATTAGAGACACCCCTTTATTCCATGTGAAATGACACAACAAGGCCATTACCATTGATGTAACATACCTAAGCCACGAAATTAACGCTAGCAGACCTATACACATACATAAAGAAGGTGGCAGATCTTAAAGTATGTTATATACCGTAGGCACATGCATATACCTTATGTAATCCGTCGAGTTCCTATACATTTTCTCTGTCGTGAAATATAGTTTTAAATAGCGGGCTTGGAACCATTATTAGCAAAAAACATTTATCGGAGAATTTAAATTAGACTATCTGGTAGAATTTCGACAAGAGTTGAGAAAATAAAATGAAAAACAAAACCCCGACGTTTTGTCTTTCTCGGTTAAACCTAAAATGTGTCATTTTCCAGAAATTTCTTGGACAGCAGCTACATGGTCCCCAAGGACCCCAAGTGAAAGTAACTGCTTATTTTCCTAACAAAATCCTCGACGTCCTCTGTCGTTCACTCGAACAAAACAGACGTTGTGAGGGAGAGGAGAGAGAAGAAAGAGAGTCAGAGAGAGGTTTCCCCTCTCAATCGGCGCCTTCTCCCTGCTTGGGCCTTTTATCTCTGGAGCGCTTTCTTTGCCGAAGTATTTTGGTGAGTATTAGTCTGTAAGTTTTTCCTCCATAAGGTTCGGATTTATACCATCGACAGCAGATATGGTGCTGCAGAAAGGGATTGCCGATGTCGCCTTCCGAGCTCCTATGGCAGCTTATCCACAAATATGGATTTTGTTACCCAACCTTAGATTCCAATTTATGTGGTTCCTGATCTGTTCTTTTGATTCTGCGGATTTTGCAGCTAGGCATCGACAATTTTTGTCGCAAATTTTGTCGTGTAGTATAAATTGCTATCCTGATAAACAGCCTCTATGTCGCGTAGTCCATCGTTCTATGATCGACAATTTATGGACCTAATGCTGGGTAGCATATAGCTGTAAGCTGTGCGTAGGAATCACGAAGGAACCTGACATCTCATAGAATGAAGTTGTCCGTTAGGATTTGTCCAGCAGTCCTTCAATGAAAGGTGAGTACCTTGCTTATGGAATCTGGGTGGCCAAGCCATAAGTTACAGAAAGGAATCAATTAGTTACCTTGGATATATTTCCCTATCTTCCAGAGGTTCCCCTGCTTTGGATTGGGATCTCGTTCTCTGCAACATGGGTTCTCTTGTGTACTCTAGCTAGCATTATTGAGATAGAACTAAAAGGGTTCTTTTTGCCTGGTGCCTGAATATCCAGCTTCACCTTTTGGGGAACGCTACCTGCATATCTCTTCGGATTGTTTATGTTTATATACTTTGAGAGTTCAAGAAAGTATCTTTCTGTTTTATATACTTTGAGAGTTCAAGAAAGTATCTTTCAACGCATAGTTTCATGTTATGGGGATGTATAGTTTTGTTGCATGGTATCACTTTCTTCAATAGTTGTTTCACCTCCAATAATCACGTTGGCACTCTTGTGATAAATTCCTGATTTCTGGTGTCATAACTGGCATCACGTTCCGTATGATGTTTTACTTTTCTTGTGGCATACCAAACCTTATTCTACCTCACTAACATGGTCTTTTTCCTCCCCAGATTATCTTTCCAATGTATGGAAGTTAAAGTGAGAAGCTGCTTGTGATAGGCAAGCTGCTTGTGACCGAATCGCCTCCATGCCTTGTTACAGCAATCAAAGCAGTATGGAGCAACAGCCCATCAACAATTTGAAAATCATCAGACATCCTCTATACCTCCCGAAGAAACGCCCCTGGTTTGACCTTAGAGTCTTCTATGTGAGAGTCAGCAACTTCGAGGTTGATGATTCGACCCCCGACCATCTCACTCTTAATCACATTCCGCTTGGACCTGATACCATCCTTGAAGTAAATGGTGGGAGGAGCAGTGCTTTCTCAGAGTGTGTTTCTTCGCAGCTTAGGAGAGACAGAATGGACAAGAACTCTGAAGAAGCTACTTTTGTGAACACAGATAGCATACGCATAACTGGAAGTGTGAGATTTGAGGTACATGACGGAAATGATTTGTTGCTGTCAGGTGTCTTGGAATTGTCAGACAGTAATGCAGGAGAAAACACTGGCGATACAAAGAAGTGGAACATCAAATGCCAGTCACACATGTCTATTACCAGAGGACTTATTAAGGGAAAACAAAGTATGAATGCAGATATGTTGTTGCCGACTGTTGAGATATATGTTGCTGGTTGTTTCTCAGGTACCCCAATCATCTTGACTAAGACGCTTCATCTTGGCTCACCAAAGAAACAGCAACCAGTGGTGATGTTGGATTCGATTCCTGAATATGATTCAACTGATTCAGAAAAAGAGACAACAGTCACTTCTTCAAAGGTCTTTCACTCTTTTTGATTTCCTTTAGTACTTGATTTGTTGAGCACAGTTTTTTTATTTCTTGTATTGCTTCACGTTATGGATCTCAAACCTCCCCCCATTCATTGAACATGATTAGATGATAAAGATCTATTGGGTCCATTACAATCTTTGACATGATACATTGAAACAAAATCGATGTTCCAGTTTGACACTAGCATCGTTTGTGCGGCACCCTCAAAACTTCCATGAATAATTTCAACTAAGGGAATAGATATTTTCTTGATTTTCATTGTCATTAAAGCCTCAATTCCAACCGTGTTGGGGTCGGCATGGATCATTCTTTTCCAATCAGTTATGTTATGAGTCATATTCTAATCAAGATTTAACGATTCAAAATCTCTATTTATAAGCTCTTCCTAGGTTAATTTAGGCCTGCCTCTTCTTCTTTTAATTGTGCTTGACTCAATGACATTGCTTTGTATAGGCACGTTAGTTGGTTTTTGTTGCACGTCCATACCATCTTAGTCGGCCCTGGTGCAATGCTTGAAAAAATAATCAACTAATGCACACGTTGAGATTGGGAATGGTGCATTAGGTATTTCATATTTCAACACAATACATGTGACTGTATACCTGGCGTTAAGGGATCACAAAAACATAACATAAAAAAGGAGATTAAAATATAGAGATAAACATACAACACTTAAGTGAAGTGAGTATTCTTATCCTCTCCCTCAAGCAGATACATCAACACCAATTTGTAAGGCAAATAGTGAAGGACTTCTCTGGCGATGGCTTAGTGAAGAGATCCTCAACTTTCTTTATGCATGGAATGTGTGGTACATTTGTACAACAATGTTAGAGAGTCCGTTTATTAGTTATTTATATTGTCCTTGTAATATGGGCCTCACTGTGTCTTGGCCCATTAGGGTTTAGTTAAGTTTGTATGCTTCCCTGTTCTCCTATTTATAGGAGCAGGGTTTCTCCTATCTAATACAACGATTTTCCTTCTTTTATCATTTGACAAACAATATTTTCTCCTCCCAAGAAAGCATATAGAAAGCTCGATATGTGTAATCGCGCTCATGCACCATAGGGTTTTAGAAATGAAGATGAAAGAGACCAGAATAAATAATTTATATCTTTTTCTTTGCTTGTTGCATAATAGCAAGTGGCTTAATGGAAGAGGAGAAGCTCTTACATCTGTTGATGGATCTTTGTTTCCATTTCATTTCACTATGGATAAAACAGAGGAACCCATCTGGAAGTAAAAATAATATATTGTATGCCTCCAAAAAAAGTGCAACTTTGTTATTACAAAACACACATGTAAAGCTAACTGGTTGGATAAATTCTTCTCAACACCCTGTGATCCGTATGAGATCATGTGTGGCATCAGAAGTAGCTATGTACTCAACCTTACTTTGACTGGGGCTTGCTTTTTGCTCTTAAGTAATGAAGTCGTCTCCCACAAAAGGTGCACTAAACTAAAGTTGACGAACCTTGACGTTAGATCAGGGCTTTCTTTTTAGTTCACATGCTTGTCTACGTAGAGATGTATTAGCCAAAAGCAGATTTGTTGACAGTATCGGCACACATCATAGTCAAGAGTAAGAATAGGTATTGTTTTGATGTTCCCATGTCTCCAATAAACTAATCTCTTTTCAAGTGAGTGCCTCAAATAGCGTGGATTGTCACACATAACATCCCAATGCCAAATGACACTGGTTTGGTTTTTTGAGGTAATGACTAACCATGCAAACACAAAAAGTAATCTTTGGCTGATGATCAATCAAATGTGTTTCTATAATAACCTCTCATTGTATATTTGAAAAATAAGAAACTTGTCATCATCCAATGGCACATTATGTTTTTCGGGAGTCTTGATATGTAGGCTTGCGCATAGTAACAAGTTCGGGATTCGGCAACTTTTCGGCTGGCTGGAAAAAATCGGAATTCGGAAAAAATCGAGAAAAGTCGTGAAAAGATCGATAAATTTCTGTCAAAGTTCGGTCAACTATTCGGAAATAATCGAGAATAATTCGGCAATATAAGTATATACATATATATATGTATGCATATATATGCATGTATGCATGTGTATATATATAGAATAATGTATGTATGTACATACGTATATGATGCATGTAACTGTTACGGCCACAAGACAATCTTAGTGAGTAAAAATGTAGGAAAAGAAGTAAAAAATAGTTGAGAAATAACATGAACTGTCCAGAGGAGTGGGGGCTTTGAGGTTTAGTGTGTATTAGGAATTTTGTGTACATGGTTTGGTAAAAAAAGAGCAAGCGACTTAAAAGAGAAAAATCGTGAAAAGTCATGAAGAATCGTAAAAAATCGTATAAATCGCGAAAAAGCGGGATTAATTGTGAAAAGTCGTGAAAAATCGGTGATTGGCGTATTAATCGTGATGAATATTCGAGAGCTTATAACATCGTGAAAAATCGCCGATTTTTCGTAAAATTCGGAGACTTTTGTTACTATGGGCTTGCGTAGCCAATACATGTCACTATAACAACTATTATGTATTTGAGCTTGCTCATGATTTAGTAATGAAATGTTGACACAATTAATACTTGGTATCTTGAATGCTATTCATGTCACCGCCATAGATATATAATCGTACTTGGTTTTTCTGAAGGGATTATAATGCATGATATTGTTTACTTCACTGACACACGTCTCTGATTTTCATTTTTGACGTTAATTAAACACACTTTATAGTGGTCATAAATAATTTTTTTTCATGTATAAGTATAGGTCACATTTTATAGAGTGACCTAAATACAAACTAAAATTGTAACTCATAGCTAATGCTACCACCATACTATAACGATCTATACACATGTATATGAACTATGCTAGCTACCTCAATTTATGATAGTTTAAGACTCTTCTTGATATTCTTGTTGTTTCGCTTGCCTTGCACTTGAAAAGTCTACTAAGGGGTGAGTATGACTACAATCTCCGTGGGTAGCTCACAAGATAAAATTATAAATCAATAGAAACATGGCATAAAGTGTTTCATTTTACTAAACTAATAATGAATAAAATATATATGTCACCACATATACAAGAAAGAATATCATAAAAGCTTCCACTTATTCAATTCTTCATCTACGTCACAATTTAGTTTGTTTGCGTCTTACTAGTACGTAATTTTTATTTATCTTTACGTGAATTGCATGGTTCTTCAATTGATTTGGATCAGGTGAACTTGCCTCAATACTGACTCAATAGGGAAAAGCTTCTTAGCCTAAAGGCTTGTTCAACACCATAAACTAACGTGGTGTATTATAAATTGTGAACTAAAACCTCTGCTTACTCAAAGGGTGTCGCGTGGGATGGCAAATGGGCGGGTATGAGCAACGCATACCCAAATCCACTATACCCTTTTATCATGGTTATCAGGACCGAACCGGACCGGCCGGTTGAACCGGGAACCGGTCACCCTACCGGGTCGGTTTCCTCTAAAAGCCGGAAATGACGTCTGACCGACATTAAACCGGTGAACCGACCCGTTGAACCGGTGAACCGGTCCGGTTTTTATCCAACCGGCCAGTTCTCTCATTTAGCAAGGAAATGCATTGTTGCTGCTATTTTATGTTATTTAACATTGAATACTATATAAATGCCGGTGTATAAATGTCCATGAATAGTATAATATTGTTATTTGGTCTTTTTATCAAGTTATTGTGAGCAATTATGCTATTATTCATGTTTCATTACTTTTGTAGGGATAATTTCCACGAGTATCAAAGACATTTATATATTATTAAACTACTAGTGACGTCATGCTGATGTCACCGGTTGAACCGGTCAGACCACTGGTTGAACCAGTGAACCGTGAACCAGAGGCCTCACCGGTTCACTGACCGGTTCGAGTCTGACAACCCTGCCTTTTATTTATTAACTTGACCCATACTTGCTACATTTTAAAAATATACAATAACTCATACCCATCCCCGTTTGAATGGGTAATAGGGATCCCTATATGACCCGTTTTAGCTTGGAAACATGGAAAACTATAAGTATGAACTTTTTGGTTTTCAGAAACCGCAAATGTAGATTTAACTTTGAGAAAATTTCAGAAACTGCTATAAAGTAGTTTATTACATTGTTCTTTGATATTCTAAGTAGAACTTTTTAACTACATTGACCGCGCTTAGAAACCCGATAACACATAAATCTCAAACTCGAACACAACATAGCAACATCTATATCAATAAGTTTCAAGTTGTATGGAGCATGGTAAAGTAAAAACAACTAAATGATACATATCTCTTAACTGTTTAATAAATTCTCTTGTAAACCTTACTAGACACATACCAAAATAAAATATTAGTGATCCAACAGTGTACATTTTTGGATAATTATACTTTGCATAAACTAGTATACTTATCTCCATAAGTGAACTTTTATATTTACAAGTAAATTGATTTGCCTCGAATTGATATCTTGTTCTAAAACGACATAAATAACTACTGTGCGGTAGCAGTGGTTCTTGCTAATCAACTGCATACCTGGTTTATTGCAAACATAGGCCACTAACTTTCCAATTTATCGAGTGTACGTCACAAAGGCATTTTCGTAAACAAATCGGTACAAATAATCAAACAAAGAGGTGTTTCTAGAGGCTAAAGCCAAAAATCGAAGGGAATGTTGGTGCCGAAGAAGCACATGAGGATGGGAGCAGGCATCATTGACCTCGAGACTGTAGACGTCTTTGCAGTTTCACACTCAGAGCATTGAGCAAGATTCACGAGGTTTATGAGGAAGGCATCATGGACCTTGAGGCTGTAGACGTCTTTGTAGTTTCACACTCTGAGCATTGAGCAGGACTTATGAGGTTTATGAGGAAGGCATTTGGCAGGTTGGTGAGAACACCATTGATGTCCTCGAAAAAGTTCGGTTGTGGCAGATCAACTATAGTGCAACATATGTTGGCCATCGAGGGGCGGGGCATGGAGTTGAGAATGGCGATTCACAAAGATGTGAAGAAATGATGTGCGAATATATGTGAAACAACATCAAAAGCTCTTAGTCATCGTAATGACACCCTTCATACCCATGCTTAATGCATGCTTTGAGCAGTGCCATTGGTGCCACCACTGACTATTATTCCCTGTTGAGTTGCGAGCGGGAGCACCTTAGATCCTACTTGAGCCTCCATAGCAAAAAGCAATGAAGGTGTGTAGCAAACATCCATTAGAGGGGCAAATGGCAAATCTGCTTTCTCGCTCAAGTGTATATCTAGCAGCATGACCAGTAGTCAAATAGTCATTCCCTCGTGATGCGGCACCTCTACGAAAATGGATCATGAGGATTCCATTTAACGGATCTTGCTGGGCACAATATCACACAAAAAAATGAATGACGTATTAGGTATGCCCATTTTGGACCATTATTTCTCTTAGGCCCATTTGTTCCAATTTAATTGGGTCAATAGGGTATGGGTTTGGGTCTAATGTGTTATATTGCCATCCCTAACTATGCGTCCGGCTACAAGCCCTAAAAATGGCATATGTATTCAAGTGCTTGCCGCGATCAGTTCGAGGGTTCACCTGTAATTTAACTATAAATGTGTTGACATGCATATATCCATATACACATATGTGTCTATGTGGGTGTAAGTACTGTGCTTTTTAAAACTGGTGTTTGTATGCTCGCTTAATTGTATAGGCGACTCACATGCGGCTTAAGGTCACCTAGCTGGCCGATTAGCAATACGTAGGGCACTTGGGTGCTTGCAGAGTGAGGCCGTGTCGATTTATTTCCTCAACAATGGTTTCAAGACTCATGAGATTTGATTTTAAGATTATTCTATATAAATTAAACCTTTTTAACAACATATGATTTCTATAAACGGGTATACATAGGAACAAATAAATGTAGGGATCATAACAATAAACAATGTGTTATACTATCAAAACTATGGATTTTGGAGAAACCATCATCCTAAGCCTAGATTCATGAGTATCGAGCATCCAATTACTAGGAGAAACAAGCTGTGAAGATCATTTTACATTTCTTAAGCTTGTCCCTAAAAATTTCTAGACAATTGCGTCTCCCAAACCAATTTTGGTCCTAAGTTGGATCTTATTCAATGAGATTCCTCACACATTTCTTTGTTTTTGTTGTTACTTCATCAGTTCATCTATTCTTAAAGTATTTGCCTCCATTCCACGTCTATGATTTCTATAAACGGGTATTCATAGGAACAAATAAATGTAGGGATCATAACAATAAACAATGTGTTATACTATCAAAGCTATGGATTTTGGAGAAACCATCATCCTAAGCCTAGATTCATGAGTATCGAGCATCCAATTACTAGGAGAAACAAGCTGCGAAGATCATTTTACATTTCTTAAGCTTGTCCCTAAAAATTTCTAGACAATTGCGTCTCCCAAACCAATTTTGGTCCTAAGTTGGATCTTATTCAATGAGATTCTTCACACATTTCTTCGTTTTTGTTGTTACTTCATCTATTCTTAAAGTATTTGCTTCCATTCCACGTCTCCACCTCAATCTTCCTTATAAATTTTGCTCCTCAGGGTTTCTTCTTTGTGCTTTAAGGTCTTGGATTGAGTGGAAATGTGTTCACTGTCAAAATTAATGCTTGTTTACTGGAATGTTGCACAAAAGCCCCCCTCTATGTATAAATCAAATAAATGTTAAAAGTATTCTCTACCTGTTTACTTGTTTCATGAACCTTCAAAATGACTACTAATTTTACAACTATTTTTCATCCACGATCCAAAACGTAACGTCATACAAAAATTAGTTTATATAATTTTCACAACTTTATAGTGTACTTTAGAAAATGTATGCCTTCTATAAGAAGAAATCATCATACAATAAGAAGAAATCATCATACAATGAGCTTACCACAACATAATTCAAGTCATTACAAGTTCACACACTCGCCATTTATGAAAGTAAGAGTATCTTACATTACAATGGATTTGCGAATAAACTAAATTTAGGGTATCATACTCTACGTAAGACTACTGAGAGGAGTTGGCCTAGTGGATCAGCTAATGGGTCGCCAATGAAGTGACTCGGGTTCAATCCCTGGAACCAGCGACGATTTAACTCCCCACTACTCATCCCGGGGTCTAAGGGGCAACAGGGGGGTCACTCCCTTCTGTTACTCCTTTAGAATGAATTTGGGCAAAGCACAAATAGAATCTAATGTCTCTCTATGCTATATCATATAATTGTAAAATTCAATAATAGAATCTTGATCTTCACCTTATGATTGATCACTAAACCAATTTGATCCCATCAAAATAATATTACACTATCTGAACAAAATCTATAACATCTGACCTCTGAATTAGTTCCAGGGATGAGATGTTTTGATATGCGGGTTATACATGTCTAAATAAGTTCAATATTTTGATGTGTCTGTTAACATATCAATTTTGTCTTCCAATAAATTATTTACTTTGAAAAGTAGAAGCATAAGAAAAAATGATTTTGTCAGAATAAATCATATTCTAGATTATTCCTATATATGTGTTAGAGCCAAATGAATGAATTCTCCCCTAGGACCCATGGCATGTAGAGGTGCTGCACGGGTAAACTAGTACAACTGAACAATAGTCATTGCAAACAAGGTACTTGTAAGAAAATATCTAAGAATTTGCCATGTAATGGGGGTTTAACTTGGAAACTCATGTGCTCACAGTCCAATAACGGTGCATTATGCTCCCTAGTGACGTAATATGTGTGTTTGTGTGTGTCTTTCTGCATGCATTCATGTGTTTGCGTCTGTGTGTGTTCTTGCAAGCATGTTTGCTTGTGTATGTATGTATCTATCTATATGTGTATGTGCGTAGTCTTTCTATTAGAATGTGGAGTCTTAAGTGAAGGGATTCTTCCCCAGAACCCCACAAGCCAGAGAAGTCTGATACGGGTGAGCTGGGTTAAAACTAGGCTTGGCAATTTAACCCGACCCGACCCGCCCCGACCCACCCCGACCCAACCCGACCCAACCCAAAAATATGGGTCTGATTAGGTCGGTGGGCAAGATTGGGCGAGCCTGGTGGGCAGAAGCGGCACTTGGGCGCCATACGTGGTCCTTTTTTTTCCCTTTAGGCGCACCCATTGCCCGTGCACGCATCTAGACTCCAGACCCGGCCCCCTCGGTCCATCCACTCATCCAGCCATTCCTCTAGAAACCTCGACTACTCCTCAGAGAAATCATAAGCGATACTGGAACCCTAGCCGCCGCCTCTTCGCCCCTCACCCCGATCTTCTCCCCGTCGTCAGTCCTCTTCTCCCCGTTGTCGGTCCTCCTCATCCCGATCTTGCAGCTCTTCGAGATCATGCCTCTGTCCGTGACAGCTACTGGGAAGCAGAGAAGCACCTGCTGAGCAAGGACATCTCCACCTCGTTGAAACAACTGACATCCTGCAGCTGCAACCAACTCGGACCTCGATGATCCCAGACTTTGTTCAGATAGTGAAGATTTCTGATTGTGGCTGGACCAAGCAGTAAAGGTAGAGCCACCTGCCTTTCATATGTCATCTATATTACACAAACCCTACACTCTCTCTCAAGTAGTCACCTCCACTGGTAATGGTATATGCAGGCCTCTGGCGGCAAGGTCAAATACGACGTCTTGGCAGGTCGCTGTGACGGCAAGGTGTCCCTCTGCGCCAACACATTCAAGCTTCTCCCTCATTCCACATCCCACCTCCAGGACCTCGTCCACCTCTTCACCAGCAAGGGCCTTACAGTCGACGAGCTGGTGACACTATCTGGAGGCTCCCATCTCTGTCGGAATCGGCGCGCGTCTACTGTTTGGGTAAGCAGAGGATCTACCTCTGGTTTGACCCCACAAGGAACTACCACAGATTGTGTAAGTGGCTTCTTCTCCTGCATTTTTCTAATCCGTAAAATCATACATCGTGCCATTTCCATCTCGCTTTATTTTCTCGATTTCAGTCAACCTCGGCCGACCGTGACCCTTTCGTTATTCTCTAGCACACAGCAAGCCAGCAACTCAGCGAACGGATCAGATCCACCACATAGCTTGTGCAACATTCCTTCCGTGGGGATGACGACAACGAGGACGGACTTGGGAGATGAAATGAAAGGAAGGAATGGCTCCCGGTTCAGGGCCAAGGAAAGGCTACAACGACAAGGATCTGCTCACTCATGCTAATGCCACGCCGCCCGACGGCAGGAGGCTGGTGACAGAAACTACAACAAGCTCCCCAACAGTGGCTGTCATAGAGAATAGTGTTACACGCTGATGAAATTTTGCTTGGTCTTAGTATAATCATGTGAGCAGTCCTCCATATTTGCATTCGTGCGATGTTGCCACTGACAAATCCCAATAGCTGGAGCATTACATGTTCAACGAATTACAGTGATAAGACAACAACCAACTGGCAAAAACAATAACTTGTCATCATATCGTCATATCTCTCAAGACTTGGTATCCAAATATATTGAATAACAACAATTAGTTCAGATGAGTTGGGTCGGGTATGCTTGGGTCGGGTCGGATGATTTTTGGGTCGGGTGTGTTTGAATGAAAAGAAACCCAAGGAATTTGGGTTGGGTTTGGGTTTGGGTTCACCAAATTTGGGTTGGGTCGGGTTTGTAAAAATCCGACCCATTGCCATTCCTAGTTAAAACAGGGCAGTGACAATTGGTAGTAGCAAAATAGTTATGAAGTTTAAAGGCCCCAAGGTTAACCTCACTGCACACATGCTCTACGCATGTGAGCTGAAATTAATCCACTAGAGGGATTCATTTTGGGACAATCTTCTAGTGCATAGGTTCGATCACTGCTGTACCACACCCTTGACCATGAAGCATGTGGGTATACATAGATAAATGTACACATTTTCATAGATACTTGTGTGTGCATTTTGCAGTTGTATATATCTATAAAGGTATATATGCATACTATATGTGCAGGGTATGAATAAAATGTGTATATTTTACTTATATACACGTATATTTGTCATAATCTCATCATCACCATCTAAACCTCAATGTGAACCACATTGGAGTTGGCTATGTGAATCCTTGTTTTCCCCATTCAGCTTTGTAGAAATAGTTTTTTATCTGGAAATTTCAATGTGCTGCATATTGGTTTACTCTTTGTATTTGACATGGGCAAATGCTCTTCATCCATTTTTAAGCTTCCTCTTCACTCTTACACGTGGTTTGATATATAGGCCATAAATAAAAAAATCACTTAAATACAAAATATCCATAAAAATATTGGTTAGTTACCATCGTACCAGCCAGGCCAAGTTACTGTCTTGGCCATAGAATTAAATGTCCGATTTCGGTGCCGTGTCCGATGGCCTAGAAACAGAAATTTTTCGAAATTTTGATATTTACGGCCCTAACGATTTCAACGACTAAATAATCAAATTAAATCATGAAAATTTACCAGGACGATCTAATCACCAAGATCTACTCAAATATGCAATAATATTTCATATTGGATATGTGTGTGTGGGGGGGTCTCCCACATTTGTAAGTGAAGGAAGCTGAACAATTTCGACAGAATTTCCACTAGATTATATAATAAAGTTATATGTTTAGAGGTTGGGGTGGGATCCATGTCTTGATGAGTGAGTGCACAAATGATCAGAAATGGCAAGTCTGCTAGACAGTTAGACTGTTAAAAACTTCAAGTTACAGCTTAGAACGTATAACTTACAATTGCAAGTTACAAACTTACGAACTACAAGTTGTACAAGTCTAATGTTCACATTTAACAAGGTTACATGGGACATTTATACATAGATCCTCGAAAGAACTTTGTTATTTTCAGAGTATTTCTCCATATCTCCATAGAGGAGTGTAGAAATTGATGAAGGTAATGTATAGATGGTCTAGAGATAAGGGAAACATGCCTTAGAATTAGGAAAAATAGGCTTTAGAAGCAAGAGATTAAAAAACAATTGCCAAAATACCCAAGATGTAGTATTAACAGCCTTAGGAACAAATTTCTCAAAATTGATGAAGGTAATGTATAGATGGTATAGAGATAGGGGAAACATGTCTTAGAATTAAGAAAAATAGGCTTTAGAAGTAAGAGATTCAAAAACAATTGCCAAAATACCCAAGATGTAGTATTAGCAGCCTTAGGAACAAATTTCTCAAAATTTAAGTTGTGTTTCTGTACTATTTCGCGAAATTACGGCCCAAACTGGCCTTTTTGCTGTGAAATTTCACCCTCTTTTGCGAAATTTCGCACCTAGGGTCGAAATTTTCACAAAATGACGGACCAATCTCTGCGTACCAGCGTTTCGATGTCTGATTGGAAAAAAAATCAGAAATTTTGCTTGAAATTTTGTAATTTCGATCGAAATTTCGCAATTTCGATCGAAATTTTGTTCCATGGTTTTGGCGCCTCAACAATAATGAGCTCTGTTTTGGGTCATATTCTTAATCTTACCAAGGTGTCATCATCATCATCATCATAGCCTCAATCCCAATCATGTTGGGGTCGGCTATATGGATCCTTCTTTTCCAATCAGCTCTGTTATGGACCATACTCTGGTCAAGATGTAAAGTCTTACCAAGATGTAACAAATCAAAAATTTCTTTTTAGCTTTCTCCGAGTTGTCGGCTACATGGATCCCTTCTTTTCCAATCAGCTCTGTTATGGACCATACTCTGGTCAAGATGTAAAGTCTTACCAAGATGTAACAAATCAAAATTTTCTTTTTAGCTTTCTCCGAGTTAATATAGGTGTATCTCTTCCCCTTTTGACTTTGTTCTGCTTATGCGCACACACAGACAAATGCATCCCAGCTTAAATTACATAAATTATATGCTTATGGTACTATTATCTTAATGATATCATGACATATAAATCAATATTATCATTGGAATTTTGCTAAATTTTATGATCTCAACCATGATTTCTAATTTTACAAGTGGCGTTTAAAACATAAACTTGCACAGCATATGGTCTATAATGTTTCCACGGTAATGGACCTAATGGTTTCAGTTTTTACATGTATTTGAACTCATCAGAGGTATCAAACACATTAACTTGGATAGCATAGGATACATTTGTTATCACGGCTACAGCTTTGGGTTCTACACTTGTTCGACACTTCATATGCCATGTCATCATGCGGACCCATTGGGTGGCCATCAAGTCAGCATGTGCCACACTTTTGGATGCATGACATAATGTGGGGTCCATGTGTGTGTCATGTCAACTGGCACATGGCACATTAATGAATTAGAGTCAGTTAACAAAGATTATCCACTTATTAATTGTTATAGGGACGAACATGATAGTTTGAAAAGGTTAGGATAGGTGTGTTGCAGCATGTATGGTTTGCTAGATTTATATATAATAACCCCTCCGCTCCCAAATGGATTAATGGAACAATGGTTCCCATGGAGAATGAAAATGGGTTTCCTATTACTTGTGTTCGGTATCATTGGTTTAAACAAATTAGGCGTTCTTTTAGTTGAAACTGAAAGTTTTCTACTCATCTCATCTCTCACGAGTAACTTTGAAAAACACTGTACTCTGTGTGCATCATTAATATGTTAAAAAAGCAACATTATTAGAAAATTCTCAGCCTTAAGAGTAGGCTATACTGCACAGCACAACTCCCCACCCTCTGCCTTGTAAAAAGTTGTTACCACCTCATGTCACACATCAGTATAAGTTGCTCGTCGCCTGCCTTATATATCGTTTGCTAGATTCCACCAATGACCAAGCTGCCCTTTAGTATCATATCACAGAATGAGGATTCGTTTGAGAAAAGGCATCATGAATGGAAACAACTCAACGATCCTGATTGCAACCTGGTGTTTATCTTTGTAATCAATTGTGGCTTTAGCTAAGCAAATACATTGTTGTGACTTAGATGTATATCTCTAACTTTCATTCAGTTATTAAGTTTGTCTCTGAAGATGTTTAGTAGTCAACTGATTGCTAGAAGGTTCCCGAATAGTTAGTTATTGATTTGGATCATTAGACTTTTGTTAATTGATTAGTTGAGGCCTACCTGATGGTCTAGAGTTGGGTGCTTGTTCATATGCTAGGTTTTCAATATAGGAAGAATCACCTGAAGGTTACAAAACTTGATGGAGCCGAAAAGTTATGATCTACCATCATATTCTAATTAAGTTGATTGTAAGAATTTCTTTAATGAAGAAGCTCGACTGTGTTTTATTTACTTCTAGCTTTTCATCTCCATATTTAATATGCAAGTGGAAGCAGTGGAGAATAATATGCAAATCATAATGGTGTTGTGCATCTCTCCTAGTAGTTGAAAACATTTGGCACTACAGATGGCACTGGCTTAAGAATTACCATTTTACCAACCTGCATCATACTTGTAGCCCTGCCAATCGTGTAAAAAAAACAACTATCTGAATGCATTTCAGCTATATTATCAATGCGCTTGCCTATGTAGGTCGGAGAGTTTGAATTAGGACCCTTGCCTTTTTGCCTCTTGACTGTGTTTTATATACTTTAAGCTTTTCATGTCCATATTTAATATGCAAGTGGAAGTGGTGGAGAATAATATGCAAATCATAATGGTGTTGTGCATCTCTCCTAATAGTTGAAAACATTTGGCAAAGATGATTTATGAGACTACAGATGGCACTGGTTTAAGAATTACCAATTTAACAGCCTGCATCATACTTGTAACCCTGCCAATCGTGTAAAAGTAACACAACTATCTGAATGCATTTTAGCTATATTATCAATGCGCTTGCCTACGTAGCTCGGAGAGTTTGAATTAGGACCCTTGCCTTTCTGCCTCTTGAGTGGCCTAGGTAGCCTGCCTATGTGCCAAAAGCTGCTAGCAAAATCACTAATTATTGCATACCATCATTCAACTCTATTAGCTAACTGTATTCATTTCACTAAAGTGATAATTGTGATTTTGTCTTTTTCTTACTTTCTTTTAGGCCTCTTAATTTTCTGTGGAAATGCTTGCTTTAAATTATTAATTTCTAATAGTAATACAATAATGCATCTTTGTTATCATACCCTTACAAAACTTAGGCACATTTAATCGAATTAGTGAACTCGCCATGCAGAAAAGTTAATATTATGGATACGTTGGAAGGCGAACGAGAAGAAGGTCAGAAAGGAAAGAAGGCTCAGGGCAAAGGGCAATAATCTATCGACTCCTGCTACCTTTTCTAGTGAATCCCCAAAGGCTAGGCAGAACCTAGACGGAGAAGTACTCTTGGCAGATGGCAGGTGCCACTGCCCAACTTCCTAGACCATCTTTCATTTCAGGGCACACTATTAATTTATTCATGGCTGTATTACGGTGGTAGATGGCTGGAAGAAATTTTTATGATACAAGAAAAGATGAACTTTCTCTTACCTATTAGAGATGCGAATATCTCCTAGATGCTCAACAATAGTTATTTGGCATATTTGATACTACCATTAGTGAATTAGGGAGATAATTGAAAAGATTAGAAAAGACCTTTTGGAAAAGGGACCTCTAACTGGTATTGGTGCGTAGTTCGGTGGCCAAATGTTTAACTGAGTTTTTTTAAAGTAAATGCTTGTTAATTTTGATGCATAAAGACAAACTGTATGAATATGATTCTGAAGAAATATTTCATTGGGCAGGGAGTACAATCCTCTTCACATTCTCTTTTCTTAAGTCGTCTCTGTTCTGGAATTGTATTATAAAGCAGCTTGACACATTATGATATGGTATATTGGGGAGGGAACTTGCATTACATTCTAGGTTTATTGATGGACGGGGATAATATTTGAGAGGGGATTTTTGTGTGCTTAACAATACTGTAGAGGCAAGCGGACAAGATATCAAAAATGCTAGTTGACGAGCAGACTTGGTAATGGATCTGGAAGGCTTCATGGAGAACAAACTGTTGGAAAAAAAACTGCCATGCTGGGTAATGTAGACGTCACTGAAGGAAGAAAAATGAAGTGGAACATGCATCAGAATCTAGGTTGATAGATGGACGGGGATTTGAGAGAGGATTTCCTTGCACTTATAGATGCTGTAGAAACTTAACCGGGCAAGAGCAACAAATGGTTGGCTGTCAACCTACTACCAACCCTGCTCCCTTACCCGGGCTTGGATCGGTTACATGCACAAGTTGTACGAAACACAGGCTCAACAAGATGTACGGAACACAGGTTCAAGCAGACAAAATACATAAAACATGTTAGTTGCCGTTAGAGCTAGGTAATGGATCTGGAAGGCTTCATGGAATGTAAATCAGTAAATGTCACCGAAGTGGAAGTTGGGAAAGGAAGGAATGCTTACTATTTCTTGTGTGTTAATAATTGGTTCATGGTTTTGAAGTTTGAATTCATGACATGATGATGGTTTTTCCCTCTTTCCTCCCCTTTCAACCTAATCAGTATCCAAACAGTGTGTAATTAGCCTGATTTTTGGGTTTTTGGAGCTTTTGTGCCTTTCCTACAAGAATTAAGCAGGGAATTGATGAGTGAATATCACAACTGAATGATTAATGAATTAGAAAGTGTTAGATTCATGGTTTCATTTATGTGATTGTCTATCTTTGTTTGACTTGTATGCTTAAATCTTATTACATAAGATTTATTGTATAACAGCAATTATGAAACTTTAAATGATGGAAACCCTAAGTTATTTTTAGATTATGACGATACTTGTCATAATCAAAAGTCCCTCCAATTGTAGATCTTAGCTATGAGATTTGTAAAGCTGTTCTATTATGTCTTTTGACACTGTATCTTGTAAACTAAGTTATCAAAGAGGATTTAATTGCAAGAAGGACCAACATCCTTTTACCTTTTATCATTCTTGACATCTAAACACACATAGATACAGATAGGAAAGAACTAGGTCTCAATTATGTTTCAAAGTGTTTCCTAGAGGTGTTGAGGTCCAGGACGTTCCTGTCATGCACACATGGAAGTGTTTGTGGTTCCTAGCTCTCATGAAATGCTAGTTGGGCCGGCTTTTGTTGAACAAGTTGGTGTGCTCAGTCTAAAGGGAGGAAGCTCATGGGGGCTTGAAGGTCCACATTTTCCTTCATTTTTGATGCGTAACTCATAAGTCTGACAATCCGTGCTCTCTGGTTGATTAAGGATTTGCTAAGTCAAGTAGTTGTTAATCGTAGAGTGAAACTAACCCATGTGCTCCTCATGGTCATCCATTCAAGTGCTACTCTCGATGTCCGAAGGTGTGTTGCATTTTAATGTAAAGCTATAACCAGAGAGGCTAGTAGAAATCTGGTGATATCCCTAAAAAGTAAAGGATTTTTGTTGAATTTTAGGAGTTTTATGGATTTTGAATTTATGAAAAAAATGTTGACACGAGCCTTGTTGCTGGGTGCTACAAAGAAAATATGAAGAACGTGCTTGCCAGAAACAGATGCCACATTCTGCAAACTATCATCTTGGTAATGATCTTGTATGAGCAGCAGAAAATTCATAGGCCTGTACCACAGTGTATTCTCTGGCATTCATTGTAGTATTCTGACTTGGCTATGCTTATTTGTTTTGTTCGCTTGTCCTGATATATACCTGAACATATAATATGTATGCATTTATGGTCAACTTGTAAAATACATACCTGCTTGAAACCACCTTACTTCAATAAAAATGGATTAACAAGTCTCATATATCTTGAATATTGAATCTGTAGAAACGTGAAATTGGTATACAATTATATTGCTCTTGAGCCATCAGATTCTGGATGGTATAGTGTCTTCAAATTAAAATATGAATATCAGGCTGCCTCATAAGCTCTTCTTGCCTTTGCATCATCCATGATAGTTTGTTATACATCATTCATTTCATCTATGCTTAGGTGTTCTTTATTGTTATTAACCCGTGTTTTCTTTATATCTACCAGGTTCCACATTATGGAGGTTATAAGCCTGAATGCTACTACGATGAAGATTATGAAACTTCGTATAGCAGGCCAGGCTACATGGAAGAAGAAGATGGGGAACTGTCATGGTTCAATGCAGGTGTGAGGGTCGGTGTTGGGATTGGCCTCGGTATATGTGTGGGTGTTGGGCTAGGAGTGGGATTACTACTGCGCTCTTATCAGTCCGCCTCTCGAAATTTCAAGAGAAGATTGCTCTGATGGCTCACAAGGTCCGCCTAAAAGCTTCATCCTGGTCTGAGCAGAAGCATCTTTGTTTGGTTTTCTCCCCGTCTCGTACGTTCTGTGCAGCTCTCGCTTTTCCATCCTTTGCTTCCATTAAACTTCTAACTGGGTAGTGTTGAACCGTGCTTCCAACCCAACTTGTGGGTCTGTAGTAAGTAGAAACCAGTAGGGAGCCTCTCTAAGCTCTGCTAACCTTAGCTATTCCATGTACATCTATTGCGCCTTTTCCTTGGTTGTTGAGCATGCTTTTGTCTCCTAAATCAGGTTTTTAATGAGGTTGAGTTTTGTAAATTAGATTTTGTAATAATAACTAATAAGATGCCACTTACCGCATCTGCTGTATTTATTAGGTTTTTTGTCTAATAAAATTTTGTAGCCTCTTCTTTCAGGTGCATATGACTATTTCGAATTCTTCTCCGATGCCTAACAATTAAATTAGGGTACGATACTCCTGCCTCCCGGACTAGTGTTCCTCTGCTCACATGAATTATGAAGTTCCGTCTTTGGCTTCAGGCAGGATTTGTTAATCAACTTCACTGTAGAGCTCAAATTGCGACTACTTAGTCTACTAGACGAGCCTTACTAAATCATAATGGTCGTTGTTAAAGAGTAGTCCAAAACATGCATGTAGACAGCAGGACTTAACCGTGCCACTTGATCTACTACTAGAGTATCAGGAGGTTCATGGGCTGAGCTTGATCGAGCAGGGACTGCCCGTACTTTTCCTGTGGTATAGCAGTTGAGACCATTGGGAGTCGGGTCCTGGTCTTCAAACATGTGCGATCGTGACTGTGACTAACGAGTCCGTGGCCATGGTTTTACGTGATTTGGTTGTTTTCCTTATTGAGATCGATTACTTTCTCTTGGGAATATAGCCCAAAGCGAGCTTATTATATAGGAGGACTTCTCAGAGAAAGGAGGCCATCTAGTTTAATCACTGGGTATTAATGGATCCAGCCATAGGTAATTCCAAATACTTACAGTTGGCATCGTCTTAAGCACTGATTTCATTTTTTGCCGGCACAGCCAGCTGGTGGGATTTTCTAAAGGTGGAACATCTTGTTTGATTTTCAGTGATAATTACATGCCACACACTATGCCTACATGCAGGATACATACTAAACTCCTGTGGAAAAGGGAAATAATGGGGAAATTTTCTAATGTGTAGTGGTTTTCCTTATTGATAAGAGGCAACTACCCTTTTCTATATATAGGATAAGGAGGAAGCATACAAACAAAATATAACTCTTAATGAGTCAAGACACAATTGGGGCCATATTACAATAGATTAAAATAACTTAAGTAAATAGACTACAATAACTTAACTAAAATAGACTCTCTAACACCCCTCTCAAGTTGGAGTTTGGGAGAATCCCAAGTCAGCTTGCAAATAGAAAAATAGATAGATTAAACATAATAAAAAGATAACCAAGCCCATACAAGCATTTCTCTCCCTCAATGTTACAATAAGTCATCAAGCACTCAAATACTCCCCCAAAAGCAGATGATCCAAAAGTAAGTAGTAGGAGCTTCTTGATCAATGTGAAGTAGTAGCATCAAGAGTAGATTAAACATCACAACATGTAGGAATCATGGTTTTTCATTGTAGTTGCTAACGTGAAGTTTAGAGTGTGTTGGGTCACACCAATAGTAGTAGTTAATGTATAAACATAGCACAAACGAACTAGAGACTAGTGGTTCACAGTAGCAGAAAGTCAACATGCACATAAGGCATAGACAAGTAGAGACTCAACATGCTAAGGGCACGTACGAACCAAAGAGTACTAGAACACAATAGCAGAAGTCAATGTGCATACAAGGCATGAACAAAAAAATAGTTAACATGCGTAGGACATAAGCAAGCCAGAGATGCTGGAACACAATAGTCGAAAACATATAACATAGTCAGATAAAAGACCATTGGGTCTGAAATAGTAAGTAGCAGAAAGACTCCATGATGAACAATAGTAGTAGAAAAGCCTGAAGATCCATTATACACATAAGTCACTAAAGATACTATCATCATCTCATCATATAATTTCCATCCTAGTAGCAGACGTCACAGTCCAGAAAGTGTTGGGTCACAGTCCCCGAAGAGTGTTGGGTCACAGTCCCCAGAGGGTATTGGGTCACTACAATAGCAATAGTAGACATGTGCAAGGCACATATAAATGGTCAACGTGCAAATAGAACACATATAGTAGATAGTGCAAATGCACAAAAAAATAAGTAAAATGTGCTAATCATAGCACCAAGTAGCAAGAATGACGTCTCCGAATGAATTGCAATCAACAAATATTATCAGTAAAGTAGACAACTGTAACGCCCGGGCCCACTGCCCAAGGCTCTAGTAGAGTTTTAGGAATGACGACTGGCCCCACAAACCACCACTAGCCTTAACTGTGCACTTTGTCCACACTGACGCGCAAGCCAGGATCAACTTCCCGACTGGTCACCCATCCTAGTACTACTCCAAGCTGAGCACGCTTAACTATGGAGTTCTTTAGAGATGGGCTCCTGGAAAAGGAGGTGCACCTTGGTGATATGGGTAGTCCAATCATTCCCTTTAAGATCATGTTATCCTAGGCCTCAGCCACATGCCCATGTGGGCCCCACATACTGGAGGGGTTATGGCTCTAATACCATTTGTATCGCCCGGGCCCACTTCCCAAGGCTCTAGTAGAGTTTTAGGAATGACGACTGGCCCCACAAACCACCACTAGCCTTAACGGCGCACTTTGTCCACACTGACGCGTAAGCCAGGATCAACTTCCCGACTGGTCACCCATTCTAATACTACTCCAAGTTGAGCACGCTTAAGTATGGAGTTCTTTAGAGATGGGCTCCCAGAAAAGGAGGTGTACCTTGGTGATATGGGTAGTCCAATCATTCCCTTTAAGATCATGTTATCCTAGGCCTCAAACCTGGGATGTTACAACAACTTCATAGCAGCAATTGAGATGATGATGAATAAGCAATCATAGTAGCACAAAGCTCCACATAGTAGAAAAAGCAGTAGCAAAACTAGCATGAGCAATCCATATAACAATAGAAGGATCCATATAGAAGCAAAAAGAAACCACATAGTAGCAGAAGGATCCATATATCAAATGTAGTATGAAGATCTATAGAACAATCAAATGAAGTCTTCTTCTTCTCTCTCCTCCTCTTCCCTCTACTCTTCATCCTCTATGCCCCCCTCAAGCCAAACAAAAAGAGTCAAGAGAGTGGTTGGGGTGGAGAGTAAAAAAATGGTAGAGGTAGGGTTTAGGTAGGCAAATATGGGAAGGGGGTAACTGTTGGATTTTATGGCCTAAGAATAGGCAACGGAAACAAAATTTAACTGGCCATTAACCCATAATAGAAGATCACATCAATGAGTATGTAATGGAAAGGATAGTTTTAGCGAGATATAACTGGTCCTGGGGCTTGCCCAGCGACAATATCTCGCAGCCATGTGCGGTCTTCAACGCCATGTCTTGGACGGTGTCTGTACAGCTCTTGGTCTTTGCCATGGACTCTGGCCTCCACCACAGACTATGGATGATGTGTCCTCCTAAGCGACAGACATCTCCCGCCTCTGCAGATAGATCACACAGACCACCTGGAACTCCTGCCTTTCTAGAAGAACTGGTAGGAAGGAGACAACCCTCCTGTTGGTGTACTAGCACCAACCTGCTCTCCCAAACTCAGACTACTTTTCTATAGTTGTCTTTCCCTCACTGTGCCTCCCTAGTCGGGTAGCACTTGCTTGGGATCTCTCGGTTACCAGAACCAGAGAGGACAATAACTTTACAGAGCAACTGATGTTCTGAGTTGTGTTTCTGAGAAGCCCCCAATATCCCTCTATTTATAGTAGAGGGCATGGTCAGGGTTCCCAGTCTGTTCGGGAGTAGAAGAATCTAGAAATTTCATGAATAGTTTGTACTGCGGTAGGTGAACCGATCGTTTCATAAATGAACTAGTCGTTTGGCAAGGTGAGCCAATCGATTCACTGGTGAACCAGTCAGTTGGGGGTATGAACTGGTCCGTTCATTAAGTGAACCGGTCATTTCACTTCCCAGACTTGCCCACAATTGACTTTCCTCAATCATTTCCAATTAATTCAAAGATTAATCCTTATTCCAATCGAATTGAACAAGTAAAACATGAAAGTTTTCCTCCAACTGGGCAAATCCTTATTTCCTCGGTTGGCAGGACTTTGAGCCGCCCAGTTCACCAAGTGAACCGGTCAGTTGGCTCACACCAGCCGATCGTCTCACAAGGGTGTACCGATTGGTTGACAAACCTGACATTGCCAATGCAGTCTCCAATCGACCTGACACTCTAACCAACTAGTTCAACACTTGAACTTGATAGTTCCAAGTCCAGTCAGTCAATTGTATGTTTAATTGAGAACCTAAACACCTTTAGTTTCAATGTAAACATCATTCATGGACAATATCCTCTTCTAGGGGTATCCTATGTGTGTGACCCTGTAGGTTCTAATTTATGTTGGTAGTGAATGTTCATAACACCTTATGACATCACAAGCAATGAGCAGAATCTAGTAACTCATCATTGCTACCCAAGTAACTCAGAAAGTTGGAGAACAACTTCAACCTACAATCTGTGATTAGTGTTACCATGATCGTGTAGATCCTTTGTCTCTAACATTCATATTGAACTCGAGGCATGGAACGTCATCCTCTTCAACATCCAATCCATGTTCCTTGACCTAGTATAGACTATCTGAGATGCATGTGAATTCACATATCATATATTGAATCACGTGAGTATGGCCATACAATTCTCAGTCTCTCTTATCAAGGGGCCCTGGATATCATACTCCTTGTAGGAGGGACAAATCCCATATCTATCATTTACAATCAAGTCCCCATGTGTCAAAGTTACCCAATCATCACCATTATAACAATCCATGTTTCAAGACTGCGTTTAATGATGTCAAAGTGTACCCAATCACATGTGACGAGTGCAGTGATTTCATGTCTAAGAATCACAATCACCACCATCACTATGAGAGACGATTGTGACTACCATTCCATTATATCCATGTATCACTCTCACGGTGGGTCTATCTGATGTACTGTTCTATAACATAAATCTATGTGCTTGACTTGATATCACATATCATGACTAATGAGACTTTGTCATCAGTCAACACACACTCTAGTCTTATGTATTACTATTGTCTATTTTGCTTCCACAATAATATTTGACTAGGGACATAACAAGAATGTATGTACTCTTATCATACATATGGTCTAATTGTTCAAGTCCTCAACCTGAAGACATATGTCATCGAGTCACATCATTCTATAGACATCTATCATGTGTGTGTCATCATCACATGAGTGAGACAAACATAATAGACAAAATTACTTTTATCATGATCAAATCAAGTATCATATGCCTTATTACAGTCATCATATGATTGTCTCTCTGGGCATACTATACCAACAATAACTAATAACTCAATTTAATGTGCAACATGACCCGACTATATATATCCAAATAGAAAAATAAATGGATTTTTTTACAATCTGAAAAGGAGTCTGGGGGTATAAGGGGGTAGCGTGCATAATTTTTTTTAGATTAGGACCAAAAATAATATGGGGGTTAGGACAGAATTGAGGAGGTACGTAAAAAGGTATGTAGGCCTAGAAAGGTGGGGGACGTGAAATAACAAAAGACGGTAATAAAAGTGCCGAAAAAGAAGATAATTATTGCTGGTAAGGATAAAGAAGGGGCTCACCATGTATAGGTACATCTGCTATGTAACATAATCATTGTAGATGGTTAAGCACACCAAGTAATAGTAATAGTAGCAGTTGACACGACGTACCGGGGAAGAGACACATCGTGTTGCACATAAGTAGCTGCACCAGTAGAAGTCAACACTGACAAAAAGTAGGCAAGACACTGTGTCGTATAGTGACACGGTGTGTTAGTTGACAAAAGTCAAAATAGTAATAAGTAGTAGCAGGTGATACACTATGTTGATGAAGAGACATATCGTGTCTGATACAACAACATCATGAGTCAGTGCCGATAGGAAGCTGGTGACACGACGTATCGTACAGTGACACACCATTTTAGTTGACAGAATCTTGGGGCGGAATGCAAGTGACACACTATGTCTTTAGGTGACACGTTGTGTCACAATGCAGACAACACGCTGTGTCAAGAAGAGATATGTTGCCATGTCGTCACGGGAAGATTTTATGAACAAAGTCATGAAAGAAGCAGATCTCCACCAACACGCCATGTCAAACAATGGAACACCATGTTGGTGACGAATAACAATAGAAAAACCCTAGAGATAACAATAAAATAGGGGGAAATCCTTCCGAATCTCCACCATAGCAATATATGGATGATGTATCCCCAATATCAATAGAAAATGAAGAGCTTTATCTAAGATTTTGGATAAGATCTCAAAGATGGTGACATGGATTAGATTGACAGTGGAGTAGATAATGACAACATATAGGATAGCGATGACTTCATTAGCAAGCAAGATGATGGAGACATGACAGTGGTGGGCACGCAAAAGGGGAGGCATCTCTCTTTTGTTCTCTCTCCCTCTTAGAATTGGGGTCGACACAAGAAAGTCTGCTTTGATACCATGAGGAAAAGTGATATAATGGGACAATTTCCTTATGTGTAGTGGTCTTTCTTATTAATAGGAGACATCAACCCTTTCCTATATATTAGATAAGGGGAAAGCATACAAACACAAGATAAACCCTAATGGGCCAAGACACAATTAGACCCATATTACAAATAGATTAAAAACACCTTAAGTAAATAGACTAAAACAACTAAAGTAAATAGACTCTATGACAACACTTACCATGTAATATATTCCACTTCTATCATTACTAAGCTACATAATCATTGTTACATGTCCAAATCCACATAATATCAATTATTCAAAATTCAGCAACTTTTCGAGCAACAATACTTTAAATTTCTCACTAATAATTTTAGAACTATATATGCATTTGAAACAAATATTTATGTACAATACTTCTAAATCCTTTTCCATATATGTAAGTTTCTCTAGTTTTACTATCCTACCATTTTATTTACTTTTATTTATTTCACCAATAATAAATTATTTTATTTTTTCCCTCTAGATTCCTTTTTGTTGTTCGATAGTGATTCTTTTAGGATATTAAATGGACATATGTTTAGAGTTTTTTTTCTCTTTAATACTCCCAATATTCCCTCATTTTAGAATAGAATTTTGGAAATAATCTCTAGAAGAATATTACATATACCAAAGGCTGCAACAATAGAGATACAAGATCCTACCATTTACATACTCAAAAATTTATTATCAGTACCAAAGTTTAGATGTTTGCATAGCTATTCTTCAAAGCTTCACAAAAATCCCATTTTATGTGAAAAATTATTCCAATTTAACTGGAACTATCTTTCACATTCATAAAGGTGGTTTCTGCACACATTTGCTAATATTACAAAAGCTTTAAAGGCATGCTCAGATTTGTTATTCAATAATCCTTCATCCTTCTATAAAACTTCAACACATAAAATTATATGTAAGATTCGTTATCTTGGAGTTGCCAAATACTTAAAAATCATAGTCTGCAACACTAACTTGCATCTGACCCACTGTTAATAGTGATAAAATCAATATATATATTAAAAAATATTACATCTTGAAAATTATCATATATGTGGCTAAAAATCCCCTCATGTACTTACAACAATAAATATCAATCACTAATGATTTAGTTCTCACTGAAAATATAATTATAATCAGATGTGTTTACAATATCCAAATCTTATCTCAATATTTAATATTCATAGGGGATATTTATTACTCACAAATGTTAATCCTAAGTGTAATAATTTCTTCAAATCATTACAAGAAACACCAGTCTTGAATCCAATTGACTTAAATGCATGTAGAAATTTCCTCATGCCCCAATTAAGAAATTTTAAGAGGATAATCAAATATTGTTGCATGATGATCTTCTAGTTGATTTGCTGACACTTGAAGTGCAAGATGTAGTGTTCAAGTTACAAATTGGATTACCTCATTACTATAGAAAATGAATATCACGTCGGTCATTTTAGGTATATGTCGTCGGTTTACAACCGATGACTAAGTTGGCAATGCTAAAACTCATGACATACATCCTCGGATAAGGAAAATGACAACATACATCTACATCATCGATTAATTTTTACAGTCAAATTTACGACATAAGACACAACGTGCGGTGAAAATGTGGTATCCCTTGACCATTCATTGCCAGTTGTTCAAAATGAACTAACAATATATATATATTGAAAATGGTTTTGCTTGACTGTACTTTGTCGGCTTATGAATGAGGGAAAACCAATGACTAATAGCATGCCATCAATTTTATCAGTGAATAAACAATGAAAATTAAGGGACACCCATGAATTTTCTGGAAGTAACCGACAAAGTATGTATATATAGTCAGTTATTTTGAAATAACTGACTACATATCCTGCCACTTTTATTAGTGAGTGAAAAATGAAGTGATATACCATCAGTTTTCTTACAAGTAATAAATGAAGTACTATATGCAATCAGTTATTTTGGAATAACCGACAAGGAATGTCTGTTTTTTTATGTAGTAGGTCAGACCTGTTGTCTAGCTGCTAGTCTGTCTGCTACCTGCACTTCTTTAGAACTGAAAAGGTCATTAGAATTGCAAGCCTCTACAAGCATTGTAGCTTAACAATAGGCCAGAAAACCTGCAAGAAGATATATATATATACATATATATATATATATATATATATATATATATATATATATATATATATATATATATATATATATATATATATATATATATATATATATATATATATATATATATATATATATATATATATATATATATATATATGGGTATATCTTCACTACCCATGCGGGTAACTAAGATTCGCTACCCGTGCATCAATTTTGTAATGGGAAGGTATGCATTTGTAATGAGACGACCGAAATTGTAATACAAAGACTCATTTTGTATTACATCGTTGTTACTGTAACAACGGTGTAATACAAAATGAGTCTTTGTATTACAATTTCAATCATCTCATTACAAATTTGAATTGTCTCATTACAAATGCATACCTTCCCATTACAAAACTGATGCACGGGTAGCGAATCTTAGTTACCCGTACGGGTAGCGAAGATATACCCTATATATATATACATGCATTAGATACAAAATATATAAAAATATGCCAGCATACCTCAACATTCTATCATTTTCACTCCAAATGCACACACATATGCATGAACGTACAACTCAATTGATTCATTTCTTAGCCACTTCAATTCCATATATACACACAAATACACATCATTCTCCTCCTCATGCACTTCAAATTCGATTTACACACATATGCATGAATACATATACATATCAACTGCCACAAAGTTGAAGTCCACAATGCAATAATATAAAAGCAAAATAGTGACATCAAAGTTTGAACTACAAAAATACCAATCAACTCTCCCAATTATCTGACAAGTCTACATGTTTAATGAAGCAGACCATTCAGCTACTCCAATGCATAAAGTTCAGTAGTGTCAGAAAATTACAAAGAGAATGAGATGTAATTCTAATTCGATTTTATTATTTGTATTGTCAAATAAGACTACTTCATTAATATGATCCAAGACAAATAAAATTATCTTATCTATATGTTTGATCTATTGTGCATGCGTCACGATTGTCTACATGTACATCATCACCTAATATGCGCAGGCCCAATCATTATCTTGTACATGGTACTATAGATTTATAATTATGTTAATAAATATAATTAAGCAGAGTTGGTAATATATATACATTGGAATGAGAAGACTACATCAACACTCTTTCAAGTTACTAATTTATTTTTCTTATCTACTTTTCCTTCGCCGCTGTGCAATGCTTTCACACCCTTATAAGTTAAATCAACAAATATTTTCCAGTATTAAACTGTCATATGATGCAAACATCAATAAATATGTTGATCATGAGAAAAATATATTTACGCATGAATCACTAATTTCACTGGGTGTCCTTCATTTTTTGTATGTTTTATACCCGAAGAATAAAAAAATACCCGACCTAAGTCTCGAGAACAATCACTAATAGCTGCCAATGCTTACTTCTGAGTGAATGGAAGGCAAATAAAACAAAAATTAGATTCCATGACAAATTGTATTTATAAATTAGACATATAAATAATAAGATCAAAACGTACACAATGTTTTAGAGGAGCTATGATCACGGTCCTAGAAGCACCAAAAACCTTCATCGCAATACTCACGTAATCTTTGATGCCAATCACATCTCTAACTACATCTCTAATCATTGATGACATTAGAAATGTCACATTTGATATTTCGAAGTCAGCAATCTCGTAAAACAAATGACTGAATATATATATATATGCAATAATAAGTTAATATATAAGAAATAATTAAAATATATATATATTCTTCACATATGACGGGGTATTCAGACTCACTGTATCCGAAGTTCTATCACTGATATGTTCAACCATTGATACTGAAATAGCTCAACAACATATGTCAACACTATAATAGTGTCACGATCTATACCTATGACCTCCTCCTGAAGGACGATCACCACGGTATCTGATTGCTCTATATTGTCTAACCATGTTGTCAATGCCTTGTAGTTAGGGCCTAAAGAGTCAAACAACTCCTATGAAATAAAATGCGGGGAAGGAGGCTTAGGATCCTAGGGGCTTCTTAGCTATTATGGTCTTCATGTATGTATTATCATATTAGTTTCAAATTTTAATATAATTTCAATATATATAATTTATCATACCTCAACCACTATTACGAGCCATTTGGGCCACCCAATAAATCCGCCTTCTACCTATCTTACTGTGGTGACATACAAGCACTTGTATGGGAGTGGTGTTTTGCTCCATGCCAGAATGCCACATATGTCATTCACATGAACATGATCAATGGGAAGGCGAACGCCATCAACCGTATCAACATTTGGATAAACCTCACCATCTACCACAATATTGCATGATGGATGATCGATGGCAAGACAACATCTTTTACCCACCTACAATTTTATGAAACACAACATATCAATTGACAGACATATATATTAACTTGAGGGATTACCTTTATAACAAAGTATAAATTGACTTAAATTGAATCTTACCCTAGGCATGCCATGCAGGTCTGAAGGACTACTCCCAACACCCTATGTGGGTGTGTGACGATGTACAAGTTCCATGACTAATGGAGAAGCTTGCGCCACCTGAGAAGCCTTGAATTCCTCCAAGACTGCAACTATCAATCTTTGCACCTTCTAGTAGTCCATTCCCCCTTTCTTGGCATATTTTTGCTTTTGTTGGGATGCACTAAAAAGATTTTAGCCCAAGCCCAACTCCAGCGACCCTAACATGTCTAGGGTGCTATTCTGTCTCTAGAGCAACCATTAATTCATCATGTGTGTCCTGAGGGGTGAACTTTCCCTCCTTTGTCTCCTCACTCAACTCCAACTATTCATCATCAAAACCAACTAATCAATAAAACTTTAGAATCTAGGAAAAGTGAAAGATGTGCATGCATTGTGAGACTAAGAAATAAAATTTACCATTTTTGAAGCCACATCCTGGGTTGCTTGAATGGAGATTTATCTGGATTTTTTCCCTCGCATATATCCACTCAATATAGCGAGGAAACCATCCAGAAGTACTCAAAGACTCATCAATGGAAGGATTAGAAGTGCTGACAACTTTTAATATAACCAACTAAACCCACCCAACCAGTAGTTGTGCACATTCTTGTGACACCTTTCTTTTTAAGCATTGTGAATGGCCTGATTAACTCAATAAGAAATATTGTTAACTAATCATAATAATTTAATCAATTCAATACCTTGAACGCATCTATTTTTCTCTACTAAACAAACTCCATCAACTCATTTTTATCAAGATATGTCCATTGCAGAGTGGGGTCCTTATCCTTCCCGTCTCCAAAGATGTAGTCTCTTATGAGGATTCTCCACCATCTCTGATTCTTCTCCCAACAAGCTGCATAACAGACTTACAGTGTAACTTTTTATCAAGCTCATACCGGGCCTAAAAAGGTTCAACATTCACTACTTTTTAGAAATGTGAAAAGAAAGAATAGAAAAATACTATAAAAATATAAATGGATACATCTCACCTCTAACTCCCTCTAGAGAAGTCCTTAGTGGCTCTACTCGCTTATCTCCAATCATCAACAAGGACAAACACTTTGCTTCAGACGAGGGGCCCAAATAGCTAACAAGATCCTTAGTAATCGACATGCCTACTTCATTAACTTCAATGACACCCTTCTTCCGTTCCCTATTTGCATCAGTTTTCATCAAAGTTATCCCTCTCTTACGTTTAAATTTGTCAATAGGGTCATCACCCTGGTAAGGAGGCCCAGCATGATCCTCACGCTTAGGATCCTAACGCTTGGGATCACTGCGCTCGTGGTCAGATGCCGTCGATAAAATAAAAAATAAAAATATAAAAAGGTTAGATCACATATGAAAAATTCAAGCTACCTTATAAAAACTTAGATCACATATGAAAAAATCAAATAACATATGAAAAAATAAACATATTATATAATGCAAATAACATATGAAATATTACATGTAGTATACCTTAAACTAATATCCCTTCTGTGTGATCTTCACGTCTATAATCATCAGTGTTAGATTCAACATTTAAACTTGGTAAGCCAATAGAGAATAGAATAGAGTCATCATACTTGTCATAGTACTCTTTTCATTAATAGGATCTGAAATGAATTGTCCTTTCCCATGAAGAACAACAAATCAATTTTCATTTGCAGGATCATTGATATAGAGTACTTGCTTCTCCTGAGATGCCATGATGAATGGTTCATCCTTCTCTCCTGTCCACTCAAAATTCACTATTGTGAAATCAAGTTCATCAACTACAACTCCTTTTTTGTTATCAACCCATTTACACCTAAATAATTGAAATTTGAACTCTGTGTAGTCAATTTCCCATATGTCTTTGACAACACCATAATAAGGCATCTTTCCTTCATGTGGACTTTTATCCTTTGCACTATAAAAATATAATGAATACACTTAAAGGATGACCCCACTATTTAGGATGACACTCTTATCATCTTGACGTTTTGTGCAGTATGGAAATACACTTATGTCAAACCCTTTGTAAGATGTAACGTGCACCTTTGGCTTATATGTGAGCCATTTGATAGTTTTTGAAACATTATTTGGTGTTTGAGATAGTTGACTGAATACTTTCTCTTCAAACCACCTAATAAATGTCCTATTATGCTCTCTAGCAAGCCACATTGAACTGACTCGAGGATAATTTGTCCTCAGCTTGTTGTTGTGTTCAATGATATAAATACCCACACCGTCAATGTTGTGTAAAAGATACAAGTGTGCTTGTTACCACTCGTCATGACTGATATTTGTAAGGACCCTGACCCACATTTTTGGCTAACCCTATTTGCTTTGCTTAAGTGTGTAAATTTGCTCCTTGCTCTAATCATCTAAGCTGTAATTAGAGCATGGTGGAGGCTTGAGTTCCTTATTTGAGCTTGTTTGGTTGATGCTTGTATTTTTGGAGAGGTTTTAGTGTAAATTGCAATTCACCCAAGATAGGGGTTGATGTGCAAGTTTGCCACCTATAGAGTGTTTCTTCTCTCTCTAGGCATCACCTAGAGGAGAAGGCGGTGTTGGGAGCCTTATTTTGGTCTTGGTTGAGTGGTGACATCCTTGGTGATGTTTTGGGTACATGTTTGAGGTGTGCTTTTCTCATAAGAGTGTTGTCTCAGGCTTGAGAGCCTTGGTGAGACCCTATATCGGTTTGTGGTTGCGTTGAGGAGACTTGGTATTGGTTGAGGATGTCTTAAGGGACATCCTATCAGTTTGGTGATGTTTTTAGGATCACCATGTCGGTTTGTAACCTACGGTTTCATCCCTATCAGTTTGTGAAGGGGGGTGGATGGGTGTATCGACCTTGACCTTCCTTAGTGACCAAGGGGGTGAGACATAGATCCTATTACCATATTCCATGGTGTTACATGTGTCCTTTCTATTGGGTTTTAGGGGAGGCAGAGAAGGCAGCGGAAATAAAAATTTTCTCCCCCAAACCCGGAACAAAGAAACGTATCAACATCTATACAATAGGAAAGGATGGTTTGTGGAATCATACCTTGTCCCGAGGCTTGCTCGGTGACAATACCTCACGGATTGCACGGTCTTCACCTCCAGTCTTGGATGATGTCTGTGCAGCTCCTGGTCGCATCAGGACAGACGACTCCTGGTCTCACCGGGACTGTCGGGATTGATAGTTATCCTCCTGAGTGGTAGAAACCTCCCGCCTCTGAAGTAGTCCACACGGACCACCTGGAACTCCAATCTCCTTGTCCTACAAGGAATTGGAAGGAGTCGCACCCTCCTGTCAACGTACTAGTCGCCAACACACTCCCCTGCCACCAGTCGCAACTACAGTTGTCTTTCCCTTGCTGTGCCTCCCTTATCTGGTAGCACTTGCTCGAGCTCTCTCGGTTACCAAAACCAGAGAGAACGACAACTTTATAGAGCAACTGGTTGCACTGGGTTGTTCTTTGAGAAGCCCCCAATACCCCTATATATATAGGAAGGTCATGGGACAGGGTTCTCCATCCCAGGCAATGCGGGACTAAAAGCAGGAGTAGAAGGGTTTTTGATTTTCCATAAAACAACCAACTCGCAACCTGAACCGATCATTTCACAACTGAAATAGTCGATTGGGGAACTGAACCGGTCGGTTGACATCTCAACCGATCGGTTGGGACCTAAGAGCCGATCGGTTCACTTCTGAACCGGTCGGTTCATGGTCCTGATCAGTTCCCGATTGACTTTCCATCTTTTGTTTCTAATTGGTATCGAATACTAATCCCTTTTCCAATCAAATTGGACAAGTGAAACGAAAGGAAAATTCTCACCAATCCTACTTTCCCAACTTGCTCGGTTGCACCGATCATTTCAACACTTGAAGCAATCGTTTCAACCTGATCATGAGCCGATCGACTCACCACCAGATCCGACCAGTTCACCAAGATGAGTCGATCGGTTCATCTCATGAGCCGATCGGTTGGGAGTGCAGATTGTGTAGAATCAGTCAATTGCAGTTTCAATCAATCCGATACTCCAATCAATGTGTCCAACACCTTGAACATTATGATATTGAGCTATCAATTGATTGAGTGTTTAATTGAACTACTAAACTCCTTTAGCAATCAATCTAAACATTGTTTGTGGACAAAACTCCTCTTCCAGGTTAAATCCTATGTGTGTGACCCTGTAGGTCCATTTCACGTTGGAAGTGAAAGTCCATAACACTTATGACTTTACAAGCAAAGAGCGGTGCCTAGTCACACATCAATGCTACCCAAGTGAAAGCAGAAAGTTGGAGAACAACTTTCAATCCTACAATCCGTGAATGGTGTTACAATGAATATATAATTCCTTTGTCACTGATATCCTGAATGAACTCGAGGCATGGAACAGTCATCCTGTCAACGTTCATTCACTTTTTTGATCTCAGAACAGATTGGAAGAGATATGTATGACATCAATATCACATACTGATTCAGACATGTGTGCGTACACCTATTTCAATCCTACTCATCAAGTGGCCTTGGATATCAAACTCCCTCAGGAGGGACAAATCCCATATCTATCACTCACCCCTTAAAAGCCCCATGTGTCAAAGCCACCCAATCATCACCTTTATAACAATCCATGTTTCAGGACTGCGTTTTATGATGTCAAAGTGTGCCCAACGAAATGTGTTGAGTGTAGTGATTTCAGGTCAAAGAATCACACTTACCACCATCACTGTGAGTACGAACTGTGACTACCATGTCATGGTTCCATGTGTCAAACTCACGGTGGGTCTGTCCGATACACTTGTTCTCTAACAAGTACCTATGTATTTGGTTTGATATCTCTATATCATGACTAATGAGATTCTGTCATCAACCAACACCACAATCTAGTCTTGTGTGTCATTGCTGTCTATCTACCTTCCATAATGACATCCGAATAGGGACATAATGAGAATGTACAAACTCTTAGCATCCGTATGATCTCATCGTTCAGGTCCTGAACCTGAAGGCATACGTCATTGAGTACTGTCATTCTCTAGACATTCAACTTGTTCTATCACTATCTCATATGACTGAACCAGATAGAATTGGAAGCTTGCCTTTGATGTTTATCAAATCAATCTTAATGTATCCCACCAATCATCCCATGATTGGCTCTCAGGGCATACATACCAACAGACTCCCACTTGCACTGCGAGCCAATCACCCTTGAATCATATTCATAGTGATCTTCAAATATGTCCCACATGTTATTGTGCTCTAATGCCAACATAGTGAGCTATGGAAACACCTTGCCAAAGTCAGTTTAAATTGCATGTCTCTCATCTCTTCACTGTATGTCACACGTATGAGATGGATTTGCCGTAATATGCGATCTAGTATTCCTTTGCTAACCTTTAGCCACATTGCATGATCAAGGATTCCATACTTGTCATTAATGAGTGGAATATCTATAAGTTCATCTCATGAACTTCCAGATCCATATAGTATCCTGCTGTTCTCTAACACATAGATACTCGACATTTCCTTTTATATGTTTTATTGGAACACTTCCAATTATCAACAAACTTTCACTTTTATATATCCTATATATATTTTGCGATTAATTTTCTGTCCTTTCATAAGTTCACATCAATGTAACTCTTTACATTGAACTCTTCCTTATCTTCATAGAACTAGTACTTTTCAAGTACTTATCAAGTTTTCATGGTATTCCATTAATTTTGTTCTTCCCATGTCGATACATGCAAGATAATGGGATGATTACATACATGATAGATCCATATCTATTCTTAGTGTTCCCATTCTTCATAAGAATTGGACACTTGGCATTGGGATGCTAACTCCATGTAACATGGACAAGTTTTCTCTTACTGAATCTGTGCATACTGAACCCTTCAGTATAGATTGCCAATGTATGTTTTTTCAAGAACTATCTCAATAGATCTCTATTCCTATCACATAGGAAACATCTCTATCTTCCTTAAAGATAATTTCCACTTTTGGATTTCCATTCTAGAACATTTCCATTTCTCATCAACATGTGAAATGTGAATACGCTCCCACTAAATCACAGATCCCTTCTTTATCTTTGACATATCAGTCAAACACTTTGACTATATCATCAAAGTAAAGATCCAATTCTAAGTTGCTTGTACTCAATCAATCACATTGATTAGTCCATTGTAACTTATAGACTTCATTTTTATTAGTGGATTCATAAACCTTATAGGTTGTGTCACATACACATCCTTGTTTTATTCCTCATAGGAATGCAATTTTAGTATCCATATTCCAAATGTCTTAGTCATTAAATTGCAATCAACAAGCATCATCCTTTTCAAAATGTTATCCATGTATCTTAACACTTAAGATTCATTTGCACTTATGGATTTCATCCAATGGGTGCTACCACCAAGGTCACACCTTATGGTTCACATGGATGTCATTTAGGATGTAATGGTCATAAACCATAACTTAAAATTCGGTTCCTCATATTCATCTAGATAGTTGACTCATCACATGAACAACTCATCACATAGATAATTGAGGTGTATCTGTCAAGGATATAAGAACCCACAACTCCTTGTGATTCTTAATTTCTTTTATTAGTGTGGGGTATTCTTTTATTAAGAAGAATTCAGTTATTCGATAATCATTCTCTAACTCTTTAGAGTATGATTCCTTCTTGATTTAGACATCACCATGCCTTAATCATGAGTTCACTATGATACATTATCATAATCACTCACAAGGATCTCAAACATTTGGTCCAAGTATTTCATTCATTGATCTCATCAAGAATTAATACTTTACCAAATATCCACTTCATCTATGATAATCTTGAACACTTCAAGATATTCATATTGGTATTTCTCTAAACACCATTTGAAGTATTAGCATTTGTTCTAATAGGTATGTAAATACATCACATGTATTATACCAAATAGGATAATCATTCTCCCACTACCATTAGTGAAGATTGATTAATCATGTGCAAGATATTAATGTCTCTTACTGGTTATCTAACCAAAAGAGTCTAGATTTATCCATCACATGGAAAATAGAAATGAATTTCTCATGATTGATGCTAATTAGATTGTTTGAGTTATCTATAACTTTTAAGTATCATTTTATCCTATGCATACCATGTATCACAAGATAAACAAGGCATTTCCACAAATATCATATCTTTAAGATTGAAACATCAACTTTATTAATTGCCATCATTGTCATACAATATGCAAAAATAAAGTGTTTCTATCTATTGGCAATATATGAAATAGCAGTTCTCAACTCTATTTCGTGCCCTTTAGGCTGAAATAAACCGAAAGATACTCCTATCTATGGCAGCAACACTTGCTCCAATGATGGGTAGTTCTTTCTTGGTCCTTTCACAAAGGCCATCACTTCTTTGTGGATATTGCATATCATATATGACATATCCATATCTTGGTATCATATACCTCAGATAAAGAAGTGGTTCATTTCCTGATACCTTAGGTGGAGATCTCCATCCCCTCCTTCATCTTCTTTTGTTCTTCCAGATATAGAGGGCAATTCCCTCATACACCCTTTCCCCATGTGCCTTGAGGTTGAAGACGGCTTGGGCTGTTGGCTAGCATCAGAATACTTCTTTGCTTTTCCCTTGCCCTTGCCCTTAAGACTTACCTTTCATTGATCTCATCAAAGATTAGGATTAGTCTTTCTTCATATTTGTCTCTATTGTCATGTTGTAGTTTATCATGAACTGTATGATTCTCGCAACATTTGCAGTATCATACCAATAGCCAACTCTTGGCTCAGAGGGAATCTTCTTAGTCAGGTCTTTCCACATACCCAATCATATTGAGTGTGTGAATACCTTACTGGATCTCCTTTTGTCATGACATACTAGGACAATGTCTTGGAGACATCACATGTCTCATGTTGTCTCTGCAACTCATAGTTCAGAGAATACAACATCAAGCACTCCTCATCAATGTCTTCCTCAGTATGCTTCCATAAGCATACTTTCAGCCATTGATATGGTGGGATCGAGTTCATCTGGTTCTGGTATAACTAGGAATTAGAGCTTTCAATCTACGATTGAGAACACTTCTCAATGTCCTAACCAGTCGTGGAAAAATTCCCATGTAATTTGTTAGTCTCAAAGACTGATCACAAATAAGTGATTATTGTTGATCAACCATTTATTGTACAAAAGGAAATATATGCAATTTTAGTCCAAAAACTTATTTGATTGATTTGAAAAGTTGACGATATAATTAGGCCTTTAATTAATTATCGCTCCCACTATTTTACTTCAAATTGATAGCCCTCACCATCAATTCGGAAGATTGCAGCGTACAACCTTCTAGTGGGCAAGATCCTGAAATCCTCTAAGTCATGGACCAGCTAGGGCTGTCACCCACAACTTAGATCTCTCAGGTAGGCAACTCTTGCCAATTGCATCATATGCAAATCTTGATGAATGAACATGCGCAACACCTTGCCATGAACATTCCTTGCCTCTGGGCTTAGACACTCTAAGAATCACCAGTTAAGTCTAACCCAAAAGCCAACACGGTAAACATGCACCCTTCTTTGGCACTACATGTCTACCCTTCACACTTCCATAAGATAGACGGCGCACCACGCTTTGGCGTAACCTACGCTTGGTCGATCGAGTTTTTCATGTGTGCCACTAATGGAAGGCATATAAGACTTAATATTTTAATGAGGGATTTGGTTTTATATACATATACATATCCAATCACCACAACACATAGTACGTATCATATACATGCTATATCCCACAGAAAACATGCAAAATGATAAAAGTGATGATTATGGCCATCCTAATGTGATTCCTCGAGCCAAGAAGAATCACGGTCATCTAGGTCTACATCACATTCAACCTGTACAAGATGAACTTTGTGCTTTGCCTTTCTGGGTTTGATCAACTCATCACATGAATGATCGACTTGCCATCAGACTGGTAAGCTGGATGCCACCAGCCGATCGGTTGGCTCCTCCAACCAATCAGTTCACCTGGTCGTCGTGCATCTCATCATGGCCGCCACCCGCTTGTCTTTCTCCTCGAACCAGTCATCAACCGATTGACTCACTCCTTGAACCGATCGTCTGGAATGTCAACCGATCGGTTCATGCCTTGAACCGATCGTTTCAGCTGTCGTCTCGATGTCCTCCGTTGTTTGACATAACATGAAATAAAGTCTATCCTATTTTACATTGTAAAAAGAGAAACCTCGAGTTACATTCAAGGGGAGCAAAGGTAGGAAAGAAATCTCGAATTATTTTGAGTTACATCAGGAAAAGGAGAAGGAAGATCGATGCGCAGACCGAGATGCAAGCAACCACATACAACCATACATAGATAGGGTTTATTGGCCATAACCACGCTATACATCCACCACAAAACTCGTTTAAGGGAGACACGTATTGAGTGCATTAATAATACATATCATATATATAATTTGGGATTTGTGGATTTAGGATTGGACATGCATAAAGCCAATTTTATTCACATCGTATGCAATAAATAAAGGCAACAAACCAAAATCGATCATGTCGACAATCCCTGAAGTATAGAGCAGTTAACCTGGCTCTGATACCACTGTTGGGTTTTAGGGGAGGCAGAGAAGGCAGTGGAAACAAAAATTTTCTCCCCCAAACCCGGAACAAGGAAACATGTCAACGTCTATACAATAGGAAAGGATGGTTTGCGGAATCATACCTTGTCCCGAGGCTTGCTCGACGACAATACCTCACAGCTTGCACGGTCTTCACCTCCGGTCTTGGACGGTGTCTGTGCAGCTCCTGGTCGCACCGGGACTGACGACTCCTGGTCTCACCAGAACTGTCAGGATTGATAGTTGTCCTCCTGAGCGGCAGAAACCTCCCGCCTCTGAAGTAGTCCACACGGACCACCTGGAACTCCAATCTCCTTGTCCCACAAGGAATTGGAAGGAGTCACACCCTCCTGTCAGCGTACTAGTCGCCAACACACTCTCCTGCCACCAATCACAACTGCAGTTGTCTTCCCTTGCTGTGCCTCCCTTATCGGGTAGCACTTGCTCGGGCTCTCTCGGTTACCAAAACCAGAGAGAACGACAACTTTACAGAGCAACTGGTTGCACTGGGTTGTTCTTTGAGAAGCCCCCAATAACCCTATATATAGGAGGGTCATGGGACATGGTTCTCCATCCCGGACAATGCGAGACTAAAAGTAGGAGTAGAAGGGTTTTAAGATTTTCCACAAAACAACCAACTCGCTGTTGGTATGTATGCCCTGAGAGCCAATCATGGGATGATTGGTGGGATACATTAAGATGGATTTTGATAAACAACAAAGGAGAGCTTCCAATTCTTTTTGGTTCAGTCATACGAGATAGTGATAGAATAGATTGAATGTCTAGAGAACGACAATACTCAATGACGTATGCTTTCAAGTTAAGGACCTGAACGATGAGATCATACGGATGCTAAGAGTTTGTACATTCTTGTTATGTCCCTAGTCAGATGTCATTGTGGAAGGTAGATAGACAACAATGACACACAAGACTCGATTGTGGTGTTGGTTGATGACAAAATCTCATTAGTCATGATATAGAGATATCAAACCAAACACATAGGTACTTGTTAGAGAACAAGTGTACCAGACAGACCCACCGTGAGTTTGACACATGGAACCATGACATGGTAGTCATAGTCAGTACTCACAGTGATGGTGGTGAGTGTGATTCTTTGACCTGAAATCACTACACTCAACACATGTCATTGGGCAAACTTTGACATCATCAAATGCGGTCCTAAAACATGGGTTGTTATAAAGGTGATGATTGGGTGACTTTGACACATGAGGCTTTTGAGGGGTGAGTGATAGATATGGGATTTGTCCCTCCTGAGGGATTTTGATATCCATGGCCACTTGATGAGTAGGATTGAGAAAGGCGTGCACGCATGTGTGAATCAGTATGTGATATTGATGTCATACCTATCTCTTCCAGTCTACTCTGAGTTCAAGAAAGTGAATGAACGTTGACAGGATGACTGTTCCATGCCTCGAGTTCATTTGGGATATCAGTGACAAAGGAATTATGCATTCGCTGTAACACCATTCACAGATTGTAGGATTGAAAGTTGTTCTCCAACTTTCTACTTTCACTTGGGTAGCACTGATGTGTGACTAGGCACCGCTCTTTGCTTGTGAAGTCATAAGTGTTATGGACTTTCACTGCCAACGTGAAATGGACCTGCAGGGTCACACACATAGGATTTAACCTGGAAGAGGAGTTTTTGTCCACAAGCAATGTTTAGATTGATTACTAAAGGAGTTTAGTAGTTCAATTAAACACTCAATTAATTGATAGCTCAATATCATAATGTTCAAGGTGTTGGACATATTCATTGGAGTATCAGATTGATTGAAATCACAATTGACTGATTCTGCACAACCTGCACTCCCAACCGATCGGTTCATGTGATGAACCGGTCGGCTGAGGTTGTTGAACTGGTCGGCTCAAGTGTTGAGCCGATCGGCTCAAGTCCAGGGTGAACCGATTGTTTCAAGTGTTGAAACGATCAATTCAACTGGTGCAACCGAGCAACTTGGGAAAATCGGATTGGTGAGAATTTTCCTTTCGTTTCAATTGCCCTATTTGATTGGGAAATAGGATTGGTATTCGATACCAATTAGAAACAAAAGAAGGAAAGTCAATCGGGAACCGACAAGGACCACCAACCGACCGGTTCGCGTGTGAACCGACCGGTTGAGGTGTCCCAACCGGCCGGTTCAGGTCCCCAACCGACCATTTCAGTTGTGAAACGATTGGTTCAGGTTGTGAGTTGGTTACTTTTGTGGAAAATCTCGAACCTTTCTACTCCTGCTTTTAGTCCCGTATTGCCCGGGATGGAGAACCTTGTCCCATGACCCTCCTATATATAGGGGTATTGGGGGCTTCTCAAAGTACAACTCAGTGCAACCAGTTGCTCTGCAAAGTTGTCGTTCTCTCTGGTTTTGGTAACCGAGAGAGAGCCCGAGCAAGTGCTACCCGCAAAGGGAGGTGCATCAAGGGAAGGAAAACTGCAGTTGCAACTGGAGGCAGGAGAGTGTGTTGGCGACTAGTACGTCAACATGAGGGTGTGACTCCTTCCACCTCCTTGTGGGACAAGGAGTGTGGAGTTCCAGGTGGTCCGTGTGGACTACTTTAGAGGTGGGAGGTTTCTGCCGCTCAGGAGGACAACTGTCATCTGACAGTCCGGTGAGACCAGGAGTCGTCAGTCCCGGTGCGACCAGGAGCTGCATAGACACCGTCGAAGACCAGATTTGAAGACCACGCAAGGCACGAGGTATTGTCGCCGAGCAAGCCTCAGGACAAGGTATGATTCCACAAACCATCCTTTCCAATTATATATATGTTGACGCATTTCCTTGTTCCGGGTTTGGGGAGAAATTTTTTATTTCCGCTGCCTTCTCTGATTCCCCTAAAATCCAATAGTGGTATTAGAGCCACATCAACTGCTCTATATTTTAGGAATATCGATATGATCAATTTTGGTTTGTCGCCTTTATTTATTGCATACGATGCGAATAAAATTGGCTTTATGCATGTCCAATCCTAAATCCACAAATCCCAATTACATATATGATATGTATTATTAATGCACTCGATACACGTCGCCCTTAAACGAGTTTTGTGGTGGATGTATAGCGTGGTTATGGCCAATAAACCCTATCTGTGTGTGGTTGTATGTGGTTGCTTGCATCTCGGTCTGCACACCGATTCCCTTCTCCTATTCCTGATGTAACTCAAAATAATTCGAGATTTCTTTCCTACCTATGCTCCCCTCGAATGTAACTCGAGGTTTCTCCTTTATGCAATGTAAAATAGGATAGATTTTATTTCCTGTTATGTCAAAGAACGGAGGACATAGAGATGACAACTGAGACGATCGGTTCAAGGCGTGAATCGATCGGTTGACATTCCAGACGATTGGTTCAAGGAGTGAACCGATCGGTTGATGACCAGTTCGAGGAGCGAGACGAGCAGGTGGCGGCCATGACAAGATGCATGATGACCAGGCGAACCGATCGGTTGGAGGAGCCAACCGATCGACTGGTGGCACCCATACGACCGGGCCAGAACGAGCAAGTCAATCATGTGATGAGTTGATGTACTCCAAAGGCAAAGCACAAAGTTCATCTTGTATAGGTTGCATGTGATGTAGACCTAGATGACCGTGATTCCTCTTGGCTCGAGGAATCACATTAGGATGTCCATAATCATTGCTTTTATCGTTTTGCATGTTTTCTGTGGGATATAGCATGTATATGATACACACTATGTATTGTGGTGATTGGATATGTATATGTATATAAAACCAAATCCCTCATTAAATATTAAGTTTTAGATGCCTTCCAAATGTGACACACGTGAAAAGCTTGATCGACCAAGTGTGGGCACACCCAAGCGTGGTGCACCGTCTATCTCGTGGAAGCGTGAAGGATGAATGTGTGGGTCTGCCCAAGAAGGGTACATATTCATCGTGTTGGCTTTGGGTCGAACTTAACAAGGTGACCTAGATAGGATCTAGCACCTTGAGGCATAGAGATGATCATGGCAAGGAGTTGCATATGAAATCTTATAAAGAGTTGCATATGATGCAATTGGTAAGCGTTGCCTACCTGAAAGATCTATGTTATGGGTGACAGCCTAAGCTGGTCCATGACTTAGAGGATTTCAGGATCTTGCCCACTAGAAGGTTGTACGCGACAATCTTCCGAATTGATGGTGAGGGCTATCAATTTGAACTAAAATAGTGGGAGCGATAATCAATTAAAGGCCTAATTATATCGTCAAATTATCAAAACAATCATATAAGTCAAAAATGAGTTTTTGGACTAAAATTGCATATTTCCTTTTGTAGTACAAATGACGACAAACAACAATCACTTTTCTTTGCGATCGGTCCTTGAAAAGGACAAGCTAAATGGGACAAACTTCCACGACTGGATCGGACATTGAGAATTTTTCTCACTCAAGAGCGAAAGCTCTATGTCTTGGATACTCCAATTCCAGAGGAACCCGCTCCTAATGCACCCAAGGCAGAAAGGGATGCTTACAAGAAGCATGTTGATGATGCCATTGATGCAAAGTGCTTGATGTTATGTTCTATGAACCATGAGTTGCAGAGACAACATGAGAACATGGGTGTCATTGAGATGATTCAGCATCTCAGGAACATGTATGAAGATCAGGCACGACAAGAGAGATACAATGTCTCAAGGGCACTGTTCAAGTGCGTCATGACAGAAGGAGATCCAGTTGGTCCTCACACACTCAAGATGATTGGGTATGTGGAGAACCTGCAGAGACTGGGATTTCCACTGAGCCAAGAGTTGGCTACTGACGTGATACTGCAATCGTTGCCAAAATCCTACAGTCAGTTTGTGATGAACTACAACGTGAACAACTTTGATAGGCCACTGTCAGAGTTGTTGGGCATGTTGAGGACAGTCAAGATACAAATAAAGAAGGACAAGCCTAAGGCTGTGATGGTGATCACGAGCAAGAAAGGCAAGTCCAAGCGCAAGGGCAAGGGTAAAGCTAAGAAAGGTTTTGATGCTAGCCAGGAGTCCAAGCCGTCTTCAGCTCTCAAGGCCAAGGGAGGCGTGACCAAGAAAGGAAATTGCTACCATTGTCAAAAGCCAGGACATTGGAAAAGGAATTGTCCTCTCTATCTAGAAGAACAAAAGAAGAAGGAGGCGACTGATGTATCTACTTAAAGGTGTCATGAAAGTAAACTTGTAACACTTTTTGAGGTATATGATAACAAGATGTAAAGTGTAAAGCACTCATTATTGGTGCAAGTGTTGCCGCCATATATAGGAGTACTTTAGTTTATTTTCATCCTATAAGGCATGTAATACAGTTATGAACTGCTATTTCATTTTTGCTAATAGATAGAAACACTTTATTTTGCATATTGTACGACAATGATGGCAATTAATAAAGTTGATGTTTCAATCTTAAAAATATGATCTTTGTGGCAATGCCTTATTTATCTTGTGGTATTTGATATGCATAAGATAAAATGATACCTAAAAGTTATAGATAACTCAAACAATAAATTAGCATTAATCATGAGAAATTCATTTCTAGTTTCCATATGATGGATAAATCTAGACTCTTTTGGTTAGAGAACCAGTAAGAGACATGAATATCTTGAACATGATTAATCAATCTTCACTAATGGTAGTGGGAGAATGATTATCCTATCAGGTATAATACATGTGATGTATTTACATACCTATTGGAACAAATGCTAATACTTCAAATGGTGTTTAGAGAAATACCAATATGAATATCTTGAAGTGTTTAAGATTATCATAGATGAAGTACAAATTTGGTAAAGTGTTAATTCTTGATGAGATCAATGAATGAAATACTTGGACCAAATGTTTGAGATCCTTATGAGTGATTATGATAATGTATCATAGTGAACTCATGATTAAGGCATGGTGATGTCTAAATCGAGAAGGAATCATACTCTAAGGAGTTAGAGAATGATTATCAAATAAATGAATTCTTGTTAAGAATACCCCACACTAATAAAAGAAATTAAGAATCACAAGGGTTGTGAGGTCTTATATCCTTAACAGATACACCTCAATTATCTATGTGATGAGTTGTTCAAGTGATGAGTCAACTATCTAGATGAATATGAGGAATCAAATTTTGAGTTATGGTTTATGACCATTACATCCTAAATGACATCCATGTGAACCATAAGGTATGACCTTCATGGTAGCACCCATTGGATAAAATCCATAAGTGTAAATGAATCTTAAGTGTTAAGATACATGGATAACATTTTGAGAAGGATGATGCTTGTTGATTGCAACTTAAAGACTAAGGCATTTGGCATATGGATACTAAAACCACATTCCTATGAGGAATAAAACAAGGATGTGTACGTGACACAGCCTATAAGGTTTATGAATCCACTAATGCAAATGAAGTCTATAAGTTACAATGGACTAATCAGTGTGATTGATTGAGTACAAGTAACTCAAAATTGGATCTTTACTTTGACGATATAGTCAAAGGGTTTGACTAATATGTCAAAGATAAAGAAGGGATCTGTGATTTAGTGGGAGCGTGTTCACATTCCACATGTTGACGTGAAATGGAAATATTCTAGAATGGAAATCTAAAAGTGGAAATTATCTTTAAGGAAGATAGATATGTTTCCTATGTGATAGGAATAGAGATCTATAGAGATAGTTCTCGAAGAACCTCTTGACCTGAAAAGAGAAAACATACATTGGCAATCTGTACTGAAGGGTTCAATATGCACAGATTCAGTGGGAGAAAACTTGTCCATGTTACATGGAGTTAGTATCCCAAGGCCAAGTGTCCAATTCTTGTGAAAAATGGGAACACCAAGAATAGATATGGATCTATCATGTATGTAATCATCCCATTATCTTGCATGTATGGACATGGCAAGAATGAAATGCATTCATCATATTGTATGTACGACATGACAATATGATGTGCTCATCCTGATAACTCGTATGTGGGACATGATGAGTGGATGTCTGTCTACTTCCAGTAAGGGTTACTGGAATACCATGAGAACTTGATAAGTACTTGAAAAGTACTAGTTCTATGGAGATAAGGAAGAGTTCGATGTAAAGAGTTACATTGATGCGAACTTCCGAAAGGACAGAAAATTAATCGCAATATATATATATATATATATATATATAGGATATATATATATATATATAAAGTGAAAGTTTGTTGATAATTGGAAGTGTTCCAATAAAACCATTTAAAAGGAAATGCCGAGTATCTATGCGTTAAAGAACAACAGTGGATACTATATGGATCTGGAAGTTCATGAGATGAACTTATAGATATTCTGCTCATTGATGACAAGTATGGAATCCTTGATCATGCAATGTGGGTAAAGGTTAGAAAAGGAGTACTAGATCGCATATTACGACAACTCCATCTCGTACGTGTGACGTACAACGAAGAGATGTGAGACATGCAATTTATACTGACTTTGGCAAGGTGTTGCCATTATTCACTATGTTAGCACTAGAGCACAGTAACATGTGGGACATGTTTGAAGATCACTATGAATATGGTTCAATGGTGATTGGCTCGCACTGCAAGTGGGAGTCTGTTGGTATGTATGCCCTGAGAGCCAATCATGGGATGATTGGTGGGATACATTAAGATTGATTTTGATAAACAATAAAGGCGAGCTTCCAATTCTTTTTGGTTCAATCATATGAGATAGTGATAGAACATATTGAATGTCTAGAGAATGACAATACTCAATGACGTATGCTTTCAGGTTAAGGACCTGAATAATGAGATCATACAGATGCTAAGAGTTTGTACATTCTTGTTATGTCCCTAGTCGGATGTCATTGTGGAAGGTAGATAGACAACAATGACACACAAGGCTAGATTGTGGTTTTGGCTGATGACATAATCTCATTAGTCATGATATAGAGAGATCAAACCAAACACATAGGTACTTGTTAGAGAATAAGTGTACCGGACAGACCCACCGTGAGTTTGACACATGGAACCATGACATGGTAGTCACAGTCAGTACTCACAGTGATGGTGGTGAGTGTGATTCTTTGACCTGAAATCACTACACTCAACACATTTCGTTGGGCAGACTTTGACATCATCAAACGCGGTCCTGAAACATGGGTTGTTATAAAGGTGATGATAGGGTGGCTTTGACACATGGGGCTTTTGAGGGGTGAGTGATAGATATGGGATTTGTCCCTCCTGAGGGAGTTTGATATCCATGGCCACTTGATGAGTAGGATTGAGAAAGGCGTGCATGCATGTGTGAATCAGTATGTGATATTGATGTCATACATATCTTTTCCAGTATACTCTGAGATCAAGAAAGTGAATGAACGTTGATAGGATGACTGTTCCATGCCTCGAGTTCATTTGGGATATTAGTGACAAAGGAATTATACATTCACTGTAACACCAATCACGGATTGTAGGATTGAAAGTTGTTCTCCAACTTTCTACTTTCACTTGGGTAGCACTGATGTGTGACTAGGCACCGCTCTTTTCTTGTGAAGTCATAAGTGTTATGGACTTTCACTGCCAACGTGAAATGGACCTGCAGGGTCACACACATAGGATTTAACCTGGAAGAGGAGTTTTTGTCCACAAGCAATGTTTATATTGATTACTAAAGGAGTTTAGTAGTTCAATTAAACACCCAATTAATTGATAGCTCAATATCATAATGTTCAAGGTGTTGGACATATTGATTGGAGTATCAGATTGATTGAAATCGCAATTGACTGATTCTGCACAACCTGCACTCCCAACCGATCGGTTCATGTGATGAACCAGTCGACTGAGGTTGCTGAACCGGTCAGCTCAAGTGTTGAGCTGATCAGCTCAAGTCCAGGGTGAAACGATTGCTTCAAGTATTGAAACGATCGATTCAACTGGTGCAACCGAGCAACTTGGGGAAATAGGATTGGTGAGAATTTTCTTTTCATTTCAATTGCCCAATTTGATTGGGAAATAGGATTGGTATTCGATACCAATCAGAAACAAAAGAAGCAAAGTCAATCGGGAACCGACAAGGACCACCAACCGACCAGTTCACTTGTGAACCGACCGGTTGAGGTGTCCCAACCGACCGATTCAGGTCCCAAACCGACCGTTTCAGTTGTGAAACAATCGATTCAGGTTGCGAGTTGGTTACTTTTGTGGAAAATCTCGAACCCTTCTACTCCTGCTTTTAGTCCCGTATTGCCCGGGATGGAGAACCCTGTCCCATGACCCTCCTATATATAGGGGTATTGGGGGCTTCTCAAAGTACAACTCAGTGCAATCAGTTGCTCTGCAAAGTTGTCGTTCTCTCTAGTTTTGGTAACCGAGAGAGAGCCCGAGCAAGTGCTACCCGCGAAGGGAGGTGCAACAAGGGAAGGACAACTGCAGTTGCAACTGGAGGCAAGATAGTGTGTTGGCGACTAGTACGCCAACAGGAGGGTGCGACTCCTTCCACTTTCTTGTGGGACAAGGAGTGTGGAGTTCCAGGTGGTCCGTGTGGACTACTTCATAGGCGGGAGGTTTCTGCCGCTCAGGAGGACAACTGTCATCCGACAGTCCGGTGAGACCAGAAGTCGTCAGTCCCGGTGCGACGAGGAGCTGCAAAACAGAGTCGAAGGCCGGATTTGAAGACCGCGCAAGGCGCGAGGTATTGTCGCCGAGCAAGCCTCGGGACAAGGTATGATTCCACAAACCAACCTTTCCTATTATATAGACGTCGACGCATTTCCCTGTTCCGGGTTTGGGGAGAAAAGTTTTGTTTCCGCTGCCTTCTCTGATTCCCCTAAAACCCAATACTCGCAACCTGAACCGATCGTTTCACAACTGAAATGGTCAGTTGGGGACCTGAACCGATCGATTCACATCTCAACCGATCGGTTGGGACCCATGAGCCGATTGGTTCACTTCTGAACCGGTCGGTTCATGAACCTGATCAGTTCCCGATTGACTTTCCATCTTTTGTTTCTAATTGGTATCGAATACCAATCCCTTTTCCAATCAAATTGGACAAGTGAAACGAAAGGAAAATTCTCACCGATCCTACTTTCCCAACTTGCTCGGTTGCACCGATCATTTCAACACTTGAAGCAATCGTTTCACCCTGATCATGAGCCGATAGACTCACCACCTGAGCTGACCTGTTCACCAAGCTGAGCCGATCGGTTCATCTCATGAGCCGATCGGTTGGGAGTGTAGATTGTGCAGAATCTGTCAATTGCAATTTCAATCAATCTGATACTCCAATCAATGTGTCCAACACCTTGAACATTATGATATTGAGCTATCAATTGATTGACTGTTTAATTGAACTACTAAACTCCTTTAGCAATCAATCTAAACATTGTTTGTAGACAAAACTCCTCTTCCATGTTAAATCCTATGTGTGTGACCCTGCAGGTCCATTTCACGTTGGCAGTGAAAGTCCATAACACTTATGACTTCATAAGCAAAGAGCGGTGCCTAGTCACAGATCAGTGCTACCCAAGTGAAAGCAGAAAGTTGGAGAACAACTTTCAATCCTACAATCCGTGAATGGTGTTATAGTGAATGTATAATTCCTTTGTCACTGATATCCCAAATGAACTTGAGGCATGGAACAGTCATCTTGTCAACGTTCATTCACTTTCTTGATCTCAGAGCAAATTGGAAGAGATATGTATGACATCAATATCACATACTGATTCACACATGCGTGCGCACACCTATTTCAATCCTACTCATCAAGTGGCCTTGGATATCAAACTCCCTCAGGAGGGACAAATCCCATATCTGTCACTCACCCCTCAAAAGCCCCATGTGTCAAAGCCACCCAATCATCACTTTTATAACAATCCATGTTTCAGGACTGCATTTGATGATGTCAAAGTGTGCCCAACGACATGTGTTGAGTGTAGTGATTTCACGTCAAAGAATCACAATCACCACCATCACTGTGACTACCATGTCATGGTTCCATGTGTCAAACTCACGGTGGGTCTGTCCGGTACACTTGTTCTCTAACAAGTACCTATGTGTTTAGTTTGATATCTCTATATCATGACTAATGAGATTCTGTCATCAACAAACACCACAATCTAGTCTTGTGTGTCATTGCTGTCTATCTACCTTCCACAATGACATCCGACTAGGGACATAATGAGAATGTACAAACTCTTAGCATCCGTATGATCTCATCGTTCAGGTCCTGAACCTGAAGGCATACGTCATTGAGTACTGTCATTCTCTAGACATTCAATCTGTTCTATCACTATCTCATATGACTGAACCTGATAGAATTGGAAGCTTGCCTTTGATGTTTATCAAATCAATCTTAATGTATCCCACCAATCATCCCATGATTGGCTCTCAGGGCATACATACCAACACTTTCTTCTTGGATATGTGTCTTCTAAGGTTCTAAGGTGGTGACACCTTCCCCTTTCTCTCTCTCTCATCGGCCATGTATATATACCCCTCTCTTCCCATGCAAGATAACAATTTTAGTGATCCTTGCTTTCTCTCCTTGGTGTCTGACCTTGAGCTTGTAGAGCACTCTCCCTTGGATCTTGATGGGTGACCGAAAATCTTGCGGTGCTCTCTTTCATCTTCTTCCTTGGTAAGCCATGGTTTTGTAACTTTCCTTCTCCCCTTTCTTCTTCTTGGCCATGAACCTTGGTATCTTCTTTCTCCTCTTTTGCTTTCTTAACCATGGTTCTATATTCCTTCTTGGAGGGGTTGTGGAGATCGAGCTAGGAGGATCTTCTTTTACCTTGAGCTTGGGAAGCTTGGAGCTTAACCTTAGACCTTATATCTTGGTGGTTGTTCTTGAGGCAGGTTATATAACTCTAAACATACTTTGTTATCATCACCTTTCTACATGTCATGTTGATAGTTGCCCTTAGCTTATCATTGCTTGCTTGCTTGCTAGTAGCTTTACTTGTAGCCTTGTGTGCAATTTTGAGAATAATTTTTTTAAGTTGCTTCCATAAGTTGCTCTTTTCCTTGCCTTGTTAATAATGTCATCTTGAGGTAGAAGATGACTAAACCAATATGCCATGTGATCTGATATGCTAGACCGATATGATCTTGTGTAAACCGATATACATCTTAGGATGCTGGTTTGTTTTGATCTAGTGATGACCAGTGAAGGAGAGTGTTGAACCTTGATGCCTTTAGTTAAGTATGGAAGTCGACATGGGTAACCCTAATCCGATACATGTTCAACCCGACACACCTTGCAATCCGATACTCCCTAGTCCGACACATATTGAATAGAGGTGGGAAACACTTCCCTTGAGGTTCAACCGATACAACCAAACCCTAGTAGCTGATATACTATGGAGATCTATGTGGACGATACACAAAGGGGAACATAGGCCGATATCCTAGTTGATGGGTTGTCTGATAGCCTAGTTGATGGGTAGGCTGATACCCTAGATGATGGGAGATGATGGGTAGGCCGATACCCTAGATGATGGGTAGGCCGATACCCTTGATGATGGGTAGACCGATACCCTAGTTGATGGGTAGGCCGATACCCTAGTTGAAGGTGAGACCAATACCCTAATAGATGGTGAGGACGATATCTTATGAGATGGTATGACCAATACACTTTCTCATGTACCTCTAGACTGATATCCCTTGCTGTGCCTTGGATGACACCTTATCATTGAGGTCTTGAGACCGATACCAAGTGATGATAAACTGATATTCTACCTTAATATGGTGGCCAATACCCAACCTTAGTGTGGTTTCCCGATACCTAAGGTTAACGGATACCCTAACCCTAATAGGCATATTATGATGTGTAGTGATGCATCTTGTTCATGCTAGGGGTTACATGGTGTGATGTGATACTCTATGGTGTAATCATGTATGTGATGTTGAATACTAACTCTCTCTTTACGTGTTTCATAGTGATAGAAATATGATACCACACCTTATGTATACACTTCATAACAATCAAGGAAGTGATAACCCAAGGGTGGTTGGTGATCCAGCCTTATAAACCCTAATCGGGTAAAGTGAAACCCTAATTGTTATGATGTAAAGTGCATGATGTGAATGTAAAACATGAGTTATATGAGATGATGATGCTTTGCCTTCTTGTTATCAGCTTCTAACCATGTAGGTGATACTAATTGATGTACATAGCTAGGTATGAGCTATGGTGGTTATGATGTGATGGACATTGGTCCTTGTGATAGACATGTGGTCCTGGTAGTGGACATATGATGAATAGTAAGCATAAAGAGACATGGTGTGATGAGATCACACAATGTGATTCAATATGTTCTGGTGATGAGTCATGCCCTGTTTATGTTGATCTTGTTTAAAGGTTGTATGTTGTAACTTGATTGATGTTTAAAGATGTTTAAATTGATCTAATTAATCAAGTGAAATCTAATAGTGTAGTTTGCCCTATGCCATAGATCCATTCAGTGTCAGCACTTGATGAATGGTGAAACGAGTTTAACTCGGAGCGCATATTGTTGAATATGTGGGGTGCAAGTTGATATATCTCCTTGTACCTTGAATGTATATGAATGGGATTGGTTGTGGTCATACACCAATAATTAGTACAACTGCGGTTGTAGATCAACTTGAGATACAAGAATGGATACAATCATATCCAAGCAAAGAGTGCAGTTGCAGTTGTAACTCACTAGTGTTGTGACCTGTACCAAGGCGGGCTAGACATGTATAGTTAGACTATAAGTTACTGATAGTAGTTTGACTAATGATTTCACTGATAATATCCTCATAGTGACCGAGGAGATGAGGTCGTAGATTTTGGATCTTGCATTAGACCTTGTATTGCACTGATTTTAACTATATATACATATAGTGGTCGGTTGGATTTGGATGGTGTGATTCAAATCCTCATAGCATAATGAATACGTAATCAACCGTGTAGTATAATTGTATAGGATTAAATACGAAAACATTGGTGAGGCCTTGCTTGATCTTTATACAATGTTCTTGATAGTAAATATACATGTTATTCATATTCCTTTTAAATTATTAAGATGTTACATAATTCAACAGTAATTGCCCTTCATGTTATTAATCTTTACGTACTTCATCTTAGTTGTATTTATATTGCTTCTCAGTTTATCTTATCTGTGATAACAATAGAGTTGGTGGTGAGTTATATCTCCCATTGGGATTTGGAATCTCACCCGAGTGTTTTCCACACCCTTTTTAGGTGGACGAGCATGAAGAGGTAGAGATCGTGCAAAGGAGGTTGAGAAGCAACCACAGGAGTGGTAGCTGATAAGGTTGGAAGTGCTGCTGGGTGTCTTTTGTTGATAGAGTCCTAGAGTCGTACCTGTACACTCAGGTCTTTGGAAATGTTTTGTAGATGTTTTGCAAATGTGTTATCTGTATGTGTCCTTTGTATATCTGATATGGTGGAATCATGTATATTCGTTATGGAACTAAAGCATAGGTTGACAACATGCCTTGTGAATGCTTTGAGGCATGAAAGGGTTCATGTGTAAAGGTTCTTTCTATATGGTTGTTTTATGAAAAAGGATTAAAGTTTTAGTGTTTCTCAGTAATTTGTTTGTTAATTTCTCTTCCGTAGTTTTGTTTTGAGTAATCTCACTTTGCGTGGCGCAGGGCGTCACATATTGGTTGGTATTAGAGATTTAGGTTTGTCGAGTCTACATGGACCTAGGACTAGGGTTTGTGTCTGTTCTAGTGTCCTCCAGTCTGTCTTATAGTCACTTCTTCTTATGTAGAAGAAGAAGAAAAGTTGAAAAGATGTCTGGAGAACATGAAGAACATGCTGTCGAGAGCAGTGCTGCTGCACCCGATGGTGGTGCAAAGAACCAGGCACAAGAAGATCGAGTACCTGAGGTCCCCCACTTTGACCCAACCATGATAGAAAACCCTACCTTTCAATCACTTTTTGGGTAGTTCATGGAAACAATGACTCATATGGCAGACAGGATGCCTGCACCTCAGCCTAGGGCACATGCTCCCCATGCTGAATCTCTGGTAACTGGGAAGACTATCGAAAGGCTTCACCATGTTGGGGCAGTTGAGTATGCTGGAACAAATGACCCAGTAGATGCGGATCTATGGATGACTGAGCTTGAGAAGGCTTTCAAGATCCTGAGTATCCCTGAAGAGGACAAGGTGAAGCATGTGGTGTACCTCCTGAGAGGGAGTGCTGGCCATTGGTGGGCCATAGAGAAGGAGAAGAGACTTGGTGTGGTGGTTGGTTGGGAGGAGTTCTGACGGGAGTTCGTAAGTCGGTACTTTCCTCAGATATATCTTGATGGGAAGATCAGCTAGTTCCAGAGGATCCGTAAGGGGTCCATGATGATCAACGAGTATGAGGTAAGGTTTATGGAGTTGTTGAGGTTCTGTCCTCACATGGTTGTGATGGAAGATGAGAGGATTCACCATTTTGAGAAGAGGTTGAATGTTGAGTTGTCTACCCAACTGCTTCTTTAGAGAATCGAGAGAAGTTTGATACGTTAGTGGAGTCTGTTTGAAGGATAGAATGATCTATGAAGGAAAAGAGAGAGGGAAGTACTAAAAAACGGTCTGCAAAGTATTCAGGGAAGTCGTCTGGTGGCTTCAAGAATCCTGCACCACCAACGCCATAGATGTTTAATACTTCGACTCAGTGGTCACCAAGCAAGGACAGAAGCCATAGTTTTCCACCCTCAGGAGCCCAGAGTGTTGCATCAACATCAGTGATAGGGCTGTCTAAGCCACAGATTGAGACCTGAGCCTATCAGAAGTGTGGACAGGTAGGACATCTAAAGTGGGAGTTGCCGATGAGGGATGATGAAGTGACCTAGCAACCTAGATAGAGTCAGAAGGGCTCACAGAGACAACATAATAGTGGCGTAGGAGGACGAGGATGTGGCCAAGCATCACAAGTTGGATCGTATGATCAGGGAAGCAGAGGACGAGGGTGACAACAGGAAACAACTAGATTCTACACCATGAGTCAGCCGGAGGTGGTGGTCAACCCGCAAGTGGTGACATGTCAGATGGAGTTATTTCATTCTGATTTGTCTTCTTCTTGCTTTATATCCATTTTGGTTGACTTGGGTGCTACACACTCTTTTATCACATGTGAAGTGCTTAGTAGTTTCTCTTTGCCTCTTAGTCGTAGGAAGAGTAGTGTGTTGTTAGGAACCCCGTTGGTTAGTTCTGTAGTGTTGCATGATGTGTGTCCTTCCTACGTTCTCTCTTTTTCGAGACACAACATTCAAGTGGATCTCATACCACTTGACATGCATGGATTCGATGTGATACTTGGAATGGATACCCTGGAGAAGTATAGAGTAGTGTTGGATTGTAGTTCCAAGCAAGCGACGTTTGTAGATGGTAGTGAGAGGTGGATCTTCCAAGGATATAGGAAGATTCTCCCGATGTGTCTTGTATCAACTATGGTAGTGAGGAAGCTTCTGAGATAAGGTTGTGAGGCATTTTTGGCACATGTAATGGATACAGAGGTGAGGAGTCCTAGTATCTAGGAAGTGCTGGTGGTTAGGGAGTTCAAGGATGTGTTTTCTGAAGAGTTTCTAGGTGTTCCCCCACCCTGTGGGATTAATTTTGAAATCAATCTGGTCCCTGGTATGCACCCATAGCTCAGATTCCGTATAGGATGGCACCGACAGAGATGGTAGAGTTGAAGAGACAGTTGCAAGAACTACTTGACAAAGGTTTCATCAGGCCAAGTACGTCACCGTGGGGTGCTCCAGTGTTGTTTGTGAAGAAGAAGGATGGGTCTATGTTGTGTGCTTTTCACATCATTTTCTTACATGTTTTCACACACAAATTCAATTCATTTTGTTTCCATTTAGCCTCTATTCATATTCTTCTTGTGACCTTTTTATTATTTTGCTTATCGCCTGATGTGTATTGCAGATATGCTTAAAAAGGATCAAATTGGAGATAGCCCAACTCAACTCTGACATCACTGGGGCTTCTCCATGCTTTGTAGACATTCAGAGTTTTATTTCTGCTAAAACAACATCGCACATGGTGTGTCTAAATTAAGGCACGATGTGTGCGATTCCAGTTAGCCATGCATCCAGCCGAAGGAAAAAAAGACACGACGTGTTCCCTTTTGGAACATGACGTGTGCGATTCCAGAAGGTGTTGAGCAAAGCAAGACACACCGTGTCCCTCTCACACACGGTGTGTACCTAGGATGCCAGAGTCGACTGTATGTATCTGAAAACGTACACAGCGTGTCTTAATTCAGACATGCCATGTGCCTTACACTTGGAGCAACTGTTGAAGACCGGAACACGACGTGTCCGAAGGAATACACGTCGTGTCTCTGTTAGTTTTAGAAAATCTGAAACACGATGTCTCTCATTTTTAAAGGGAAAACCAATGAAAGGGGCAATGATCACTGATCATAACTCAAAAGTCTTTCATCCAAGAACATGTTTAGAGCAAAGGAGGGAAATTTTGGGTAGAAGAAGGTAGTTTCTTACCAAAGAACCTCCATTCTTTTTCACTTCTTCTCCATTTTCTTCTTTGAAGGTGCAACATAGCTTCTTCTCTCCACCAAGCTACTTAGGAGGGAAGTTTCTCCGATTTGGAGTAGCTGTAGGAGTGGAATTTTGTCCCCAAGTCAGAATTTTACTCTTCTTGGGTTACACCTTTGGTTCTCTTAGCTTTTCCTTCACTAAACCATGTTAAACTCTAAAAATTCTACATCTTTTCTACTGTACATCATCATGGACAAGTAGGCTCTTTTTCTTGGGCATGGGAGGATAACTCCCATGTCATGGAATGTATGGAACATGATAATTTTGTACGAAATGCTAAGTTTCTTGTTTTTCTACCTTGTGAGTACCGATTTCTTGCTTCTTGCAATGTATAACTGGCCACTATGTATGCATGTTTTATACTTTCTTGCTTGATCTGAGAAGATAGGTAGGAGAGTAAGGAGGTACTCTCTGGCAACTCCTCTTTTACTATGATAGTGGAAGATATGGAGTTGAGGAGTAAGGTTGTGATCCAGAACAAAATACATACACGAGAGTGTTGTATGGAGTTAGGATCATTGTATTTACATCAGGAGGTGAAGTATAACATACAACTCTCCTTTAAATCAAGTGCTTAGTATGTTTATATTTTGTGCACCATTCTTCATGCTATGATGTGCTAGTGAAATCCTAAGTCAAAGATTGTTTCATATCTAAAATCAAAACCCTTTTAGTAATCCTTTTACTGTTTAGTTTAATTCTAAAAATTTAGTTTAATCAACCAAATCATTCTTAAAAGAGATCTAGATTGTTGAAACTTAGCACTTTTGCATTTAATTGGTACCACCTTGTGTCCGATCTTGACTACAACTACTCATGTATACTTGCGGGAATGGGCTAGTTGAGTAAAAGATCATTTATATGATTGAAACTTTTTAGTGTAACAACCGAACAAGTTTTTGGCGCCATTTCTGGGGAGCTACGATTTATCTAATTAGAGTAACAAGTGCTAACTAGTATTCAAGACTAGATCACCACTTCCATTTTCAAATTTTCATATACCTTTTAGTTGTGTTCTCATTATCTCTTGCTTCTTTTCAGGATGTATGCGTCACTTGCAGAGGGGTCTTCAACCATCTATGTTAGTAGATCCTGAAATTGTGCACACTCTTTCAAGCTTAAGAAGAGAAAGAAGAAAAGAGCAACCACTACTAGAGGGTGTTCCATCATCACCATCACCATCTTCTTCATCCTTTGAAGAAACCACACCAGAAGATCCAACCATGGAGGATGACTGTCCTTTGAAAGACTTCACCATGCCGGTTTCCACAAACATTTGTGGAGCCATTGATCTAATTGCAATGGAAGCAAACAACTTCTCTATTGCTCCTTCAATGATGCAGATGATCCAGCAAAACTGTTTTGGGGGTATCGTTAATGAAGATCCAAATCTTCATGTTGTTGAATTCTTGGAGTACATGAACACTTTCAAAATCAATGGTGTAACCACTGATGGAATAAGGCTACTCCTATTCCCTTTCACCTTGAGATATAGAGCCATGATGTGGCTTTTATCTTTTCCTAAGAAGTCCATCAAAAGCTGGGATCAACTTTTAAATGCTTTCCTTGCAAAGTATTTTCCGCCAAGAAAAACAACCCAACTAAGGAACCCACTCACAAACTTTTCTCAATCAGATGGAGAAACTTTGTATGACACATGGGAGCGGTTCAAGGACCTACAACACCTTTTCCCTCATCATAGATTGACAAATTGGTTGCTGCTTCAAATATTTTACAATGGATTATTCTACAACACCTGTATGACATTGGATGCCGCAACTAATGGAGCTTTAATGAATAAATCTTACAGGGAGGCTTATGATATCATTGAAGATATAACACTCAACCACTACCAATGGGGGTCGGATAGAAAAGCACAATCATCTTCTACACAAGGTTATTCAACTAAAAAGCAAGGAGGAAAGCACAATGTTGATGCAGTTGATTTTATTGCAGCCAAGCTTGATGTCCTTACACAAAAGTTTGAGAAGATGACTACCATACAGATCTAAACAGCTGAGGTAATTTGTGAAGCTTGCGGATTTGGCGGACATACTTATTCTACTTGTTTTGTTCCTAATATGAATCAAGACAACCAAGAGCAAGTGAATGCCGTTTGGATACAGGAGAACAAGCAATACAATCCCTATTCCAACACCTACAATCCAGGATGGAGAGATCATCCTAATTTCTGTTACTAGAACACAAGCAATGCCCAAAACTTTCAACAAGGACATCAACAACCACAACAACAAAAACATTTCAACCGAAAAACAAATGGGAATCCTCCAGGTTTCAACAACAACATGGGTTACCAACAACAACAACAATATCAAAGTTTTTCCTTGGAGACTATGATGGAGAAATTTATTTCTACTCAAGCGTAGCAAAATGAAGAGTTCAGGGGCAATGATAAATTGTTGAAGGACGCAATTGCCCAACTCTCCACAAAAGTGGATGGCATTTCCACTCATACCAGGATGTTGGAGAACCAAATTTCTTAGCAGACCTTGGCGCAGCAAAAGAACACTCAATCCGATTCTCTTCCAAGACAACCTAAGGTGAATCCAAGATAGCAGGTGAATGCTATCACCTTGAGGAGTGGAGCTGAAATCCAAAGACCTTCTCCACCCAAGGAGAAGAGTGTTGAGGTCACTGATGAAGATAAGTTTGACACCCCTAGTGGTAACAAAGAAAAAGGTACAATTGAGGTACCACCTTCTTACAAAGAAAATGCACCATTCCCACAAATACTTGCAAATAAGAAGGAGGATTCTAAGTTCAAGAAATTCATGGGCATCCTAAAAAAACTCCATGTCAACCTTCCGCTGGCCGAGGTTCTAGCTGAGATGACATCATACGCCAAGTTTCTGAAAGACATCCTCACCAAGAGGAGAAAGGTGGACCAGGTTGAAACCATCATGCTTTCTAAGAGAATAAGTTCAATCATTCAAAACAGACTTCCTGAGAAGCTAGATGACTTGGGAGCTTTCACTCTACCATGTAAGATTAGCAACACCACATTTGAAAAAGGTCTTGTAGATCTTGGATCTAGCATTAGTCTTATTTCATCTACCTTGTGGAAGGAGCTAGATCTTGGAGATTTGAAACCTACAAAGATGGCCATTGAACTAGCCGATCATTCCATCAAATATCCCAAAGGTATTGTAGAGAATGTGTTAGTGCGAATTGGTAAATTCTACATTCCTTGTGATTTTGTTGTGTTAGACATGGTAGAAGCTCCTTCCAATCCTGTTCTTTTTGGGAGACCTTTCTTGAGAACTGCTGGATGCCTTGTTGATGTTCGAGAAGGCAAACTTACACTCTGAGGTGGTGAAGAAACCATGGAGTTTTCTATATATGAGGCCATGAAGGCACCTTCATGAGTAGAAGAACTTTTTTTTATAGACTCTATTGATTCTGTTGTGGAGGAAGATCATGATATTTCTAATTTGATACTAAACTACTGTGATGATGCTGAGGGAACAAACAATGAACCTGAAAATCCTAGAGTACTTTCTATTGCCCAATAAAATGCTATTAATGAAGACACTTCACTCATTGATGATAAAGCCAAGGAGAATATAGTTGGGAGAAAGGTAGAACTCAAAGCCCTTCCACCGGGGCTGAGGTATGCATTTCTTGACTCCGATTCTACTTCTCATATCATAATCAATGATGAGTTAACTAATGAACACGAAAATAATATGCTTGCTGAATTGCATTTGTATAAAGATGTCATTGGTTACTCTATTGATGATTTAAAGGGAATTCATCCCTCCATTTTCATGCATATCATAAACATGGAGGATGATGCTAAACCTACCATTGAACCACCTAGATGTTTAAATAAAAACATGCTTGAAGTGGTTAAAAAGGAAACTTTTAAATTGGTTGATGCTGGTATCATTTATCCTATAAGTGACAGCCCTTGGGTTAGTGCCATTCATGTGGTACCTAAGAAGAGGGGTGCAACTGTTATTAAGGGAGATAATGATGAGTTAATACAAACACATATAGTCACAAGTTGGTGTATGTGTATTGATTACCGACATTTGAACAAAGCAACTCACAAAGATTATTTTCCCTTGCTGTTTATTGCCTTGATGCTTGAATGACTTGCAAAACATTCTTACTTTTGCTACTTGGACGGGTATTCCAGGTTTTTCCAGATTCCTATCTACCCTCCCGACCAAGAGAAAACCACTTTTACTTGCACATATGCTTACCGTCACATGCCCTTTGGTCTTTGTAATGCCCTAGCGATGTTTCAATGATGCATGGTGGCTATTTTCTCCGATTTTATTGAAACCATAATGGAAATATATATGGATGATTATAGCGTTTATGGAGATTCATTTGATCAATTTTTATGCAATTTTCATTAGTATTAGCCCGTTGCAAAGAGGTTAACCTAGTACTAAACTGGGAGTAGTGCCATTTCATGGTACAATCTGGTGTAGTACTAGGCCATATTGTATCTAATAAGGGCATTGAAGTTGACAAGGCTAAGGTGGAAGCTATTGAGAAGATGTCTACTACTTATTCTGTCATGGACATCCGTAGTTTCCTTGGACATGCAAAGTTCTATCAGATATTCATTAAAGACTTCTATAAGATTGCAAAACCATTATGTTCCTTACTTGCAAAAGATGCTGAATTCATATTCAATGATGATTGTTATATAGCTTTCAACAAGCTCAAAGAAGCTCTTGTTTCAACCCCTATCATCCAACCACCAGATTGGAGTGCCCCTTTCAAATTAATGTATGATGCAAGTGATTATGCAGTAGGAGCAGATCTTGGACAATGGAAAGATAAGAAGCTTCATGCCATATACTATGCAAGCAAAACCTTAGATAAGGCACAGACCAATTATACAACCACCGAGAAGGAGATGCTTGCTATAGTGTACGCCTTTGACAAATTTAGATAGTATTTGGGAGGATCCAAAGTAATTGTGTATACAGATCATGCTGCCATTAAGTATTTACTTAATAAGAAAGATGCCAAACCTTGTCTAATCTGCTGGATATTGCTTCTTCAAGAGTTTGATCTTGAGATCTGGGATAAGAAGGGGACAAAGAACAATGTTGCTGAAAATCTATCTAGATTGACTACAAATGCTGGAGATTTATTGCCTATTGAAGACCAATTACCGATTGAGAAACTCTATGCTTTATCGTCCACACAAGCACCATGGTTTGCATACATTGCTAATTTTCTTGCCACAAGACAGCTGCCCCCAGACTTGACATATCAACAGAAGAAGAAGTTTCTCCATGATGTAAAGTTCTACTATTGGGATGATCCCTTGTTGTTCAAACATGGGAGTGATGGCCTCATCTAGAGGTACAATCATTTCTGAATGTCATGCTTCCCCTTACGGAGGTCACTTTGGAGGAGAGAAAACTACATCAAAGATTCTCCAAGCCGATTTCTATTGGCCAACCTTATTCAAACATGTCAACCGTTTTGTCAAGGCATGTGATAAATGCCAAAGGGCTGGAGGAATATCAAGGCGCGATGATATGCCTCTTAACTCCATCCTAGAGATTGATGTATTCGTTGTGTGGGGAGTTGATTACATGGAACCTTTCCCATCTTCTTGTGGATATCAATATATCTTAGTTGCTTGCGATTACGTTACTAAATGGGTTGAGGCCATCCCAACACAAGAATCGGATGCAAAATCTATAATCAAGCTATTCCAAAAAATCAATTCCCCCGGTTTGGAGTTCCTAGAGCTGTGATTTCTGATGGAGGCACACATTTTGTAGAGAAACAATTCAACAATCTTCTATCCAAGTATGGAGTCACCCATAAAGTCTCTACACCCTACCATCCTCAAATATCTGGGCAAGTAGAAGTCTCCAACCAAAAGCTGAAAAGCATTCTAGAAAAGACTGTGTCTAGCTCAAGGAAGGACTGGGCCTTGAAGATAGACGATGCATTTTGGGCGTATAGGACAGCTTGCAAAACTATCATAGGCACAACTCTGTTCAAGCTAGTATATGGTAAATCTTGTCATCTTCTACTAGAGCTAGAACACCTAGGTTTATGGGCTATCAAGTTCCTAAACTTTGACATGAAGAAGGCTAGTGAGAAACGTCTATTGCAGCTGCAAGAGCTAGAAGAACTCTGGCTAGATGCATATGAGAATGCAAATCTCTACAAGGAAAGAAAAAAGGTTTTTCATGACAAAAGAATCCACAGGAAAGATTTTAAGGAAGGAAACTAAGTGTTACTGTTTAACTCTAGACTCAAGTTATTCCCAGGAAAATTGAAGTCCAAGTGGTCGGGTCCTTTTCTTGTAATGAAGATATTTCCATATGGAGCTGTTGAACTATAATGCAAAGATGGAGTTTTCAAAGTCAATGGGCAACATTGCAAGTTATACACTTCTGGAGATGAAGTTGACAAGGGAGCCTCTTGCTCCCTCCAAGATTCATAATGGATAGACTGAAGAGTCTCACTCCAGACTCTAAATGGAGGACCTCGTGGGAGTTGAACCCACATTAGCATAGATTTATTTTCAGTTATTTGAGTCAAGAACACTCTTTAGTTTCATAAATAAGCTTGTCATAGATGAATGTAATAACTTAGACAATTCTATTGCGATATCTATCATTATTTCTGTGCTGACGAGAAGCTATTTTATGCAAAAACTACAGAAGACACGATGTGTCTTTATTTGACATGGCATGTCACTGGTCACAGAAACACAACAGCCGAGCCACATCTCTAGGTACATGACATGTCATCACTCGACATGTCGTGTCCATTCTATGGATCATCTTGCTAGAATCTCACACGTCGTTCATTAATTCAACACATCCCGTGTGCAATCACACTTAAGTTAGTAGCAAGACTTTCTGGAAACTCACACAATGTGTCTTTATTTGACACGCCGTGTCTTAATCTTATGGCACAATCCATAAAGGCTTTCTAGAAATTCACACAATGTGTCAAAATTCAAACACGTCGTGTCTAATCAGTGCAAATTTGAACTAGAGATAGCAGGGATGCTATTTAAAAAAAGACATGACATGTCAGCCATCACACACGGCGTATCTCAAAATAGAAAGTGGGGTCTAAACCTAGCACACAAGCCACCTCTCTCACTCATGCCTGCACTCAAGTCGTGTGAGATTTTGCAGCGGTGTGCTCTCTCTACCCTAGCCACCGTGTGCTGCCGCCGCAGTCGTGTGACCTCACTCCCATGCGCGCCGTCGACCCTTATTTAGCCGCGGCCGTGCCCTAGCACCTCTCTATGCTCATGCCACCACCCAGCAAGGTGCTCACACTACCACTGTGCCTCCGTGCATCTCTTAGTCTTCTTTGTGCTCGTACAACCACTCCCAACTTCTCGCCGCATCAACTTGTAGCCGCTGAACAAGTGAGCCACACCCGCCTCCTCGACGTTGAGAAGAAACTCCACCCGATCTCCTCCACAAGCAAGATCCAGAACCCAAGAGCACCGCCGCCGCTCTCTACCTTCTCCAAGCACCTCCTTCTCCAATTTCAGACTACAGAACTTCTCTAGGTACACGTTGTGCCTAGAAAACGACATGCCATGTGCTTCACTAATTCGGTCAGAGTTTCTGCAATAGTACACGCCGTGTCCCTTTTTGAACACGCTGTGTCTTAGCCCGTTAGTATCTATGGCACATGTTAAGCAAACCTCCAATTGCAAGCATGGTGCTAGCTCCTCCTCCACATCGACATACATATCATGACTCAATTTCAGGTCACTCCTGAGGAAAACCCGACGTACCTGTTTCTCATAGTAATGAGGGTGCTTCCTATGCGATTTTCTTGTGAGCAGACTCTCACCACCCTCGGCTTCAAGGATGAGGTCTTCATGTGCCTGCAAGATTTGGGGCTAAGCTACATATGCTACACAGTATCAAATACGTACCCCCATTTGGTTTATGAGCTTTTGACGATGCTTACTACAGAGCAAGACCCATAGAAGAAGATGGAACCCTATGGCATTATCCATTTCTACCTTTTGGGTTGTAGTTTTAAGCTTACCTTCAGGCATTTCTATGAGATTTTGGATTGCCACTATGACGGGGCAATTAGTTATCCACCTACTTTTCACAGTGACAGATTCTAATTTGAGATATCAGATGAGGAACACCATGAAGCTAAGCAAGCTAGGGCGTACACTATTCACAACCCTATTTTTCGATACATGCACAACCCTCTTAGTAACAGAGTGTTTACTAAGAAAGAAACTAAAGGGGTTGTTGGAAAGAAGGATCTTTTCTTTTTATGGGGAATGATGTATGATTATCAAATCAATGCTGCTTATTATATCCTTACACATTTCCTAGACATTAAGAAAGAGGAATTCTGGTGACATAATGTGTGGTGGTTTGATCACTTTGATAACACATAAGTTAGATGTTGATCTGATAGGTCTCGAGGATGCACCAAGTAGAAACCTGGTTGATATTCAATATATTCTTTCTGCAGGATTGATCTCAAGGGTTGCCAATAGTGACACCAAATTTCGGAAATTCTTTGATGACGATCAATACATTGACATTCCAGATCCTGAGCATATCACATTGGAGAACAAAGATAACTGGAAAGTTGTGCTGAACACTGAAGAAGAAGTTGATGCAGCTAGAGCTACTGTTGATACTAAGACACCCCCTACTGTTCCACCACCTCCCTACACCATCACACAGACATATTATACTTGGGCGATGCCCGATGTTAGACATCTTTATGGCTATGTTCATTAGTGTTTTGATCACATTGACGATCACCTGGATCAGTTGGGTACATAATATACTGCAATGCATGACATGGTCCACCTCATGGATTCGTGGCACATTTGACAGGGCCACTACTCCATTCCGTAGTCGTATCAGCCACCGTCGACTCAACAACCCGAGTTTGTACCACAGCCAATGGATGTCCCTGATGATGAGTTTTTCAGCCAGTTCTTTCCACCAGACCATGGGGGCGTTGGCCCCTCTTTTTGATTTCTTCCATGACAGGTACCCGGTGTTTCCTATACAAGTTTGATTGATGCAGTGAGGACACTACATATTTCAAGCTTGGGGGGGCATAACCGACCCGTAATGTAGCTTTTGCTTTCATTTGCTTTCATTATTTTTTTTATTTCATCTTATTTTATGTTATGTATTTCTTTTCATGGTAAGTTTAATATGAAATGAGGCTATTGTGATGCAATGAACTCTTTCACCTTGTATGCTTGAACCATCTAGTCCTCTTTTCAAATGGCTATATGAAAGAATTAGTAAAGAGCATGCATGGATCAAATGAATTTCCCTATGTACTTGATCTTGGTTTATTTTTGTAGCTTGAACATTCAATTTCCACATCATTGATTTCCCAATACATGTAACAGTCAATTTGTTTTGTCAATAAATCAACTCTTCAACACTAATTAGAATATGAGATACTCTTGCCAAACCCTTAGTGTATATACAATCAATTTTTTGGTGAAAAATTTGCAAAACAAATAAATGAAATCTTGCTAACTTAACTTTCTAGTTGACTCTCTTGTGTTGTGCAAATATTTCTTTTATCTTTTCCACCCTTTACCCAATAAAAGACGGCTAATAGCCCACATATCATGCTATCCTAGTGTGAGTCCTATCCGGCAACGATGGTTAGGTGGTATGGATCAAAAGAGGGTAAAACAACACCCCACCGACATTCTACGTGTGCATAAGCCTACATTAGCAGCCGAGTGCCGGAATCCAAAAACGCATTGTCTTATATTTTTAAAAAGAGAAAAGAGAGCACAAATAAGATTGTTAAAGTTAGATAAAATTTCATCCTTTGTATCCATAATAGCTGGAATTTTGTACTGTACATCCACTACTTGTTTGGCTTGATTAACCAAATTCTGTTTAGTGTTGTTTAGTTGATTGATTTACTTAATTTGTGACCACCCCTGCTGAATTAATTTTTCTTCTCTCTTAGATGCTTAAGTTGAATTGATGGCTATGAATATAATCTGATGTACATAGTTGGTTGAGTTTATTGCACACTTCTAATTCATTTAATCCATGCATGAGCTTGAAAATCCCTTCAATTGTGTGATTGTGGTCTTTTTGCTTGAGGACAAGCAATGGTTCAAGCTTAGGGGGATTTGTTGTGTGCTTTTCACATCATTTTCTTACACATTTTCACACACAAATTCAGTTCATTTTGTTTCCATTTAGCCTCTATTCATATTCTTCTTGCCACCCTTTTTATTATTTTGCTTATCGCCTGATGTGTATTGCAGATATGCTTAAAAAGGATCAATTTGGAGATAGCCCAACTCAACTCTGACATCATTGGGGCTTCTCCTCGCTTTGCAGACATTCAGAGTTTTATTTCTGCTGAAACAACATCGCACATGACATGTCTAAATTAAGACACGACGTGTGCGATTCTAGTTAGCCATGCATCCAGCTGAAGGAAAAAAAGACACACCATGTTCCCTTTTGGAACATGACGTGTGCGATTCCAGAAGGTGCCGAGCAAAGCAAGACATGCCATGTCCCTCTCGCACACGACGTGTACCTGGGACGCCAGAGTCGACTATATGTATCTGGAAACATACAGGACATGTCTTAATTCAGACACGCCGTGTGCCTTACATTGAAGCAATTGTCGAAGACCGGAACATGATGTGTCTGAAGGAAGATACGTCGTGTCTCTATCAGTTTCAACAAATCTAAAACATGATGTCTCTCATTTTTAAAGGGAAAACCAACAAAAGGGGCAGTGATCACTGGTCATAACTCGAAGGTCTTTCGTCCAAGAACAAGTTTAGAGTAAAGGAGGGTGATTTGGGTGGAAGAAGGTGATTTCTTACTAAAGAACCTACATTCTTCTTCTCTTCTTCTCCATTTTCTTCTCTGAAGGTGCAGTAGAGCTTCTTCTCTCCACCAAGCTTCTCGGGAGGAAAGTTTGTCTGGTTTGGAGCAGCTACAGGAGTGGAATTTCATCCCCAAGATGGAATCTACTCTTCTTGTGTTACACCTTTGGTTCTCTTAGCTTTTCCTTCTCTAAACCATGTTAAACTCCGAAAATTCTGCATCTTTTCTGATGTACATCATCATGGACGAGTAGGCTCTTTTTCGTGGACATGGTAGAATAAATCCCATGTCATGGCATGTATGGAACATGATAATTTCATACTAAATACTAAGTTGCTTGTTTTTCTACCTTGTGAGTACCTGTTTCTTGCTTCTTGTAATGCATAGCTGGCCACTATGTATGTATGTTTTATACTTTCTTACTTGATCTGAGAAGATAGATAGGAGAGTAAGGAGGTACTCTCTTGGAAACTCCTCTTTTACTACAAGAGTGGAAGATATGGTGTTGAGGAGTAGGTTTGTGATCCAGAACAAAATACATACACGAGAGTGTTGTATGGAGTTAGGATCGTTGTATTTGCACCTGGAGGTGAAGTATAACATACAACTCTCCTTTAAATCAAGTGCTTAGTATGTTTAAATTTCATGCTCCATTCTTCATGCTATGATGTGCTAGTGAAATCCTAAGTCCAAGATTGTTTCATATATGAAATCAAACCCCTTTTAGTAATCCTTTTACTATTTAGTTTAATTCTAAAAATTTAGTTTAATCAACCAAATCATTCTTGAAAAAGATCTAGATTTTTGAAACTTAGCACTTTTGCGTTTAATTGGTTACCAAGCTCCTTGTGTTCGGTCTTGACTACAACTACTCTCGTATACTTGCGGGAATTGGCTAGTTGAGTAAAACATCATTTATATGATTGAAACTCATTAGTGTAACAATAGAACAGTCTATGAGGTTGTGCATAGATTATAGATAGTTGAGCAAGGTCATGATAAAGAATAAGTATCCTTTTCTGAGGATAGATGATCTGTTTGATTAGTTGCATGGTGCAACAATGTTATCAAAGATAGATCTGAGATCAGGATATCATCAGTTGAGGATCAAGGAGGATGACATACCAAAGTCAGCTTTTAGGACAAGGTATGGTCACTATGAGTTCATGGTTATGCTATTCGGATGACCAATACACCAGAAGCATTCATGGATTTGATAAATAGGGTGTTCCAGTCGTTCCTTGATCAGTCTATGGTTGTCTTCATAGATGACATTTTGATATATAGTCGGGATAGTCAATATCATGAATAACATCTTCGTCAGGAATTGACAGTACTGAGACAACACCAACTCTATGCTAAGTTCAGCAAGTGTGAGTTCTGGATGAGGGAGGTAGCTTTCTTGGGGCATGCTATATGTACATAAGGAGTACACGTAGACCCAAGAAGGTAGAGTCTATGACAGATTGGGAGCAGCCGAAGACGCCGACAGAAGTGCACAATTTTCTTGGTTTGGCAGGATACTACTAGAGGTTCATTATGAACTTCAGCGCTATCACCCTACCCCTAATGAAGTTGACAAGAAAGGATGTGCCATTCGATTGTTATGACAGATGTCAACATGCTTTTTAGACGTTGAAGGAGAAGTTGACAAGTGCACCCGTTTTGATTTTTCCCTAGCAAGGAAAAGGATACATTGTCTTTTGTGATGCATCCAGGAATGGTTTGGGATGTGTGTTGATGCAAGACAAGAAAGTAGTTTCTTTTTCTTCCCGATAGCTTAAGAAACACGAGGAAAATTACCCGACTTATGATTTGGAGCTAGCTACTGTGGTCCATTCTTTGAAGATTTGGCGGCACTATCTATATGGGGAGAAGTCTCAGATCTTCACAGATCACAAGAACCTGAAGTATATCTTTACATAGTAGGAGTTGAATATGGGGCAGAGATGTTGGATGGAATTGATCAAAGTTTTCAATTGCACGATTGATTATCATCCAGGAAATGAGAATGTTGTAGCAGATGCATTGAGCAGGAAGTCTTCATCTATGGATAAAGGTCAGTTGAGTTTTTGATGTGTCACAAGTGAGACATGTTGGTCTCCTTACGTCAAATGAATGTCAAGTTGGAAGTCTCTTTGTTTTTCGATTTGTTGGCACAATTACAAGTAAAGTCTACACTGAGACAATAGATCAAAGAAGCTCAATAGATAGATACTGTGACACAACATATTAGATCAGAGTTTGATAGTGAGAAGTGTGATTGTTTTCACGAGATGAAAGACGGGGTAGTATGTTATCATCACAAGATAGTAGTTGCTGATGTGGAAAACCTAAGGAAGATGGTGTTTGAAGAGGCTCATACATCTATGTATGCTATGCACCCAAGTAGTACCAAGATGTACCATAAGATGAAGGATATGTATTGGTGGCCAGGCTTGAAGAAAGATGTAGCTGAGTTTGTCACAAGGTGTGCAGTATGTCAACAAGTCAAAGCTGAGCATCAGAATCCTATAGGAACATTGCAACCATTGCCTATAGCTCAGTGGAAATGAATTCATGCGACTATGGACTTTATGGTTGGTATACCTAGGACAACCAAAGGTTACAATTCCATTTAGGTGATCGTTGATCGATTGACCAAGTCAGCACATTTCCTTCACGTGAAGACAATGTTCATAGCAAAGAGCGTTGCTCAAGTCTATGTTGATGACATAGTGTGTTTGCACGGTATCCCAGCTACTATTGTATATGATAGAGGTCCTCAATTCACAAGTCACTTTTGGGAGTGAATGCATACAACTTTGGGTACGCAGTTGAAGTTCAACACTGCTTTTCACCCACAGACAGATGGTCAGTCTAAAAGGACCATCCAGATCTTGGAAGATCTGTTGAGGGCTTGTGTTCTTTAGTTCTTAGGAAGTTGGGATATACACCTCAGTCTGATAGAGTTTGCCTACAATAATATCCATCAGAGAAGTATTAACATGGTACCATATGAGGCGTTGTATGGGAGACGTTGTAGGTCTTTGTTGTGTTGGTATGAGACATGGGAGTATCAACTTCTGGGTCCTGAGCTTGTACAACAGATGATAGAGAAGATCAAAGTGATACAATAATAGTTGAAAGCATCACAGGTCAGACAAAAGTTCTATGCAGAAAATTATCGCATACCCTTGGAGTTTCAAGTGGGAGATAAAGTATAGCTGAAGGTTTCTCCTTGGAAAGGTGTTTTGAGGTTTGGAAAGAAGGGTAAGTTGGCTCCTAGGTTTATGAGACCTTACCCAATTATGGCACGAGTTGGGAAGGCGACCTACAAGTTGGAGTTGCCACCTAAGTTGCACATGTTTCATCTAGTGTTCCATGTCAGTATGTTGAGGAAATGTCATCCAGATACATAGTCAATGTTACAACCTGTGGAGGTGGAGCTTGATGAGGATATGACCTATGTTGAGGGTCCAGTGTTGATCCTTGATCGGAGGGTGAAGAAGTTGAAGAGGAAGGACCTTATGCTTGGGAAAGTTCTTTGGCATCATTGTGGTGTTGAGGAAGCCACATGGGAGCTCGAAGAGGAGATGAGGAGGAAGTACCCTTCTCTTTTCTCTTAGGATTTCTGGGGCGAAATTCCTATTAGGGGTTTATGGCTTGTAAGGACCCTAACTAACATTTTGGGATAACCCTATTTTCTTTTCTTAAGTGTGTTTCTTAGCTCCTTGCTCTAATCATCTAAGATGTAATTAGAGCATGGTGGAGGTTTGAGTTCCTTGTTTGAGATTGTTTGGTTGATGCTTGTGTTTTATGGAGAGGTTTTGGTGCAAATTGCAATTTACCCAGGATAGGGGTTGGTGTGCAAGTTTGCCACCTCTAGAGTGTTTCTTTTCTCTCTTGGCATCATCTAGAGGAGAGAGGAGGTGTTGGATGCCTTGTTTTGGTCTTGGTTAATTGGTGACATCCTTGGTGATGTTTTGGGCACATGTTTGAGATGTGCTTTGCTCATACGAGTGTTTTCTCGGGCTTGAGAGCCTTGGTGAGACCCTGTATCGGTTTGTGATTGCATTGAAGAGACTTGGTATCAGTTTAGGATGTCTTAAGGGACATACTATCAGTTTGGTGATGTTTTGAGGATCACCATGTCAGTTTGTGACCTAGGGTTTCATCCCTATTAGTTTGTGAAGGGGGTGGATGGGTGTATTGACCTTGACCTTCCTTAGTGACCAAGTGGGTGATACATAGATCCTATCACCCTGTTGCATGGTGTTACATGTGTCCTTTCCTCTTGGACATGTGTCTTCTAAGGTTCTAAGGTGGTAAAACCTTCCCCTTTCTCTCTCTCATAGACCATGTATATATACCCCTCTCTTCCCATGTAAGAGAATTCTTTTAGTGATCCTTACTTTCTCTCCTTGGTGGACGACCTTGAGATTGAAGAGCACTCTCCCTTGGAGCTTGGTGGACAAGACAAAAGCTTGTGGTCCTCTCTTTCATATTCTTCCTTGGTAATCAATCATTTTCTAGCTTTCCTTCTCTCCTTCTTTCTTCTTCTTGGCCATGAACCTTGGTATCTTCTTTCTCCTCTTTTGCTTTCTTAACCATGGTTCTATCTTCCTTCTTGGAGGTGTTGTGGAGATTAATATAGGAGGATCTTCTTCTACCTTGATCTTGGGAAGCTTGGAGCTTAACCTTAGATCTTAGAGCTTGGTGGTTGTTCTTGAGGGGGGTTATAAACTCCAAACCTACTTTGGTATCATCACCTTTCTACTTCTTAACTTGATAGTTTCCCTTAGATCGTCATTGCTTGCTTTCTAGTAGCTTTACTTGGTATCCTTATGTGTGATTTTGAGAATAAAACTTTGTTAAGTTTCTGCCATAAGTTTCTCTTTTCCTTGCCTTGTTAATAACGTCATCTTGAGGTAGAAGGTGTCTAAATCGATATTCCATGTGATCCGTAATGCTAGACTGATATGCTCTTATGTAAACTGATATACCTCTTATGATGTTGGTTTGTTATGATCTACTGATGACCAATGAAGGAGAGTGTTAAACCTTGATGCTTTAAGTTAAGTATGGAAGTCGACATGGGTAACCCTAATCAGATACATGTTCATCCCGACACACCTTACAATCTGATACTCCCTATTCCGACACATCTTAAATAGAGTGAGAAACACTTCCCTTGAGGTTCAACCGATACAACCAAACCCCAGTGGCCAATATACTATGGGGATTTATATGGCCGATACACAAAGGGGCACATAGGCTGATACCCTAGTTGATGGGTTGACTGATACCCTAGTTGATAGGTAGGCCGATACCCTAGATGATGAGTAGGTCGATACCTTAGACGATGGGTAGGCTGACACCAAAGATGATGGGTAGATCGATACCCTAGTTGATGGGTAGACCAATACCCTAGTTGAAGGTGAGGCCAATACCTAATGGATGGTGAGGCCGATACCTTATGAGATGGTATGACCGATACACTTTCTCATGTACCTCTAGACCGATGTCCCTTGTTGTGCCTTGGCCGACACCCTCTCATTGAGGTGTTGAGCTTGATACCAAGTGATGATAAACCAATACTCTACCTTAATATGGTGGTCGATACCCAACCTTAGTGTGGTTTCCCGATACCTAAGGTTAACTGATTCCCTAACGCTGATCGACATCTTTTGATGTGTAGTGATGTGTAACATAACTAAACATGGACATATTATCTTTTTGGCCCCATTTCTAAGCTTTTCCTTTCTTTTCTATCCTCTTTGGCCTTTATGTTGAATTTGTGGAAATAATAGTGGTTTGGTGAATATTTATTCATTGTTATTGCCAACATATGGGTTTATGCACAAATACCTCAGTAAAAGTATACTTAAAGGTCTAATATGCAAATTTAACACTCGTGCGATATATTAATAGATATATTTGTTCTAGATAAATCCTTAGCCTTATGGAGCAAGGAAGAAAAAAAGGAATGAATAATATTTCATTAAACATGTAATGTGCTATTGAATAAATTAATATGGGAAATATTGGTAATAATGGACAATGGGCTAAAATTTATAAAAGGAAGATTAATTGGTTAAAGATAAATAGAGATTCATTTTATTTTGGTTTGATTTGGCTTGGAGGTCAAGTTTCATAATTTTGGGATGATAATAACTTTATCTTTTTATTTTGAAAAGAAAATGTGAGTTTTCTTCAAAATATTGAATAAAATACTTAATGACTCCAAAAGTGGAAAATAATCTTAGATTCGTGATCTACACATTAAAAATAGCCTTTGAGTGAAATTTCATGTAATTTGGATAATCTTCAATATACATGTGAAATTAGGAGAGAGAAAGTGTGTAGAATCTTCAAAATATTGAATAAATATACAAATAACTCCAACATATAAAATTGATGGCAAATTCAGGTCCAGTGCATTAATGTGACTTGTGGGTAAAGTTTCATCAAATTTCGAGAATCTTATAACCATTAATTAAGGAGGAAAGAGAAAATAAGTTTTGATTTATTTAACACATCAAAAGTTCTCAAAAGGAAAATATAATCCATATTTAGATTCCTCATATTAGAAGTAGGTTGGGTGTCAAATTTCATTTAATTTGGGGCTCATTTTCACCATCAAAGAAGGAGAGAGAAAAAGGTACATATATGCATTCTCACTTTATTTGATTTTTATTTTGACAAGGATTAGATGTCACACGAGTCTTTTTTTTCTTCTAATAAGGGGAGTGATTTCCCTCAGTCGTCTGATTCTGGATCTGATGGTCAAGACCTTGTCCCCTACCTCCGTTTCCCCTGTTTCCCATGCGAACTAGGAACCAGTTCTGGTCATTTTTCCTTCTCCGATTTCCCCCCAACTCCCCACCTTTTGCTTCAATTTCTTTTCTCTAGGGTTCGTCGCATCTGTGCGCTCAATCCGGTCCCAATTTTCTAGGGTTTTATCACCTATATAAGGATTGGGGACCCGAACACTCTACTGCGCTATTTGTCCCCTATTTTCCCCTCGTTCCTTTCTTCTCGTTTCTCTAGGCCATCATACCACCATGGGAATGGTCCCTTACCTTCACGGAGGTCCCAAGTTCTATTCACCTACTTTGGTTTTGTCTCGATTGACCCCTAGCATCTTCCCCTATTCCAACTGCCCGTGCTGTAGAGCTGGAGTCGGAGGCGTGACTTCTGGCTATGGGAAAGCCTGGATGAGACCTGGGTATGATTCCCTCATTCTACCAAAGCTTTCTAAACCCCTACTTGCATCCCTTAAGGTGTGTGTTCTTTTTCCCCCTTTCTAGTTTCTACCTTGCTGTGGTTACTTTCAAAACACCAAATAGTGAAATTGATGGTCCACCTGACTCTATTTGATTGCTTTGATGTGTTTCGGGAAGTGTGTATGCTAGTTCCCATTCTAATCTAATCCTTACCTCTTTTCCTTGAGCCAGCAATGGCAGGTACCCTGGATGGAGGTCAATGGATGTGAAGTTCTAGTTTTTGGGACCTTTGGCTTCGGCTAAGTCCCTCAGACACAATTGTTTTCCCTCCAACAAGTTTTAGTGTTCGTATTTGGAATTTGATTCATCAGTTTTGAGCATGTGTGTATTGTTCTGTGTTGAGATTAAAGAGTTGGGTGAGGAAGATGGTTCCCTGGAGATTTACAAATCTAGCCCTTGGTCGTTTTATTTCAATCATTTTTCATCTTGTGGGCAAATTTGTCCTTTTTGGCCAAGTGTTTGCAGGGAGCCCCGCTTCTAGTCTTCATTCAGGATGTCATAATCTGGTGGGCCGCGATTGGGCCAACTTGGCAAGATTGACCATTGACTGGAAAAACTCTGATGTGGATCTTTGTGATTGACCAGTTTTATTAAAATTAAGCTTTTTATTCCTTTGTTCAAAAATTAAAATAAAATATGTTCTGAACTCAGAAAAAGATGCTCTTTCTAATAAAAATATTTTCATGGTTTGATTTCGAGTTTTATCAAAAAGGATTTTTAGAAAATGAATTAAATAACTAAAAATCACCAAAAATACATGTAAACATTCATAACTCCAAAATATGCAAAATTATATGTTTTCTTATTCATAAAAACCTAACTAAGACAATGGTGATAGTTTCAGGGTCAAAAACAAGGTTTTGTTTGAAAATTCCAAAAGTTAGGGTTTCCTTGCCTTTATACATGAGTAAACCCTAATTCATGTTTAAACATTGAAAATAGGAAAACAATCTCTGGAATCGATTAAAGTAGTAAAGAAGGAGGAATTGTATCTCTTAAGAAAAGGTATGTGCTTTCCTTACACCTAAGTTGGAAAATATGTAACTTAACCTAGTTTCCCTAATGAGGCCATTGTAAAACCCTAATTTTCCTTTTTGACAATTCCTTAGCTATATTTGCCTCAAAATTAGTTTTGTTATTTATTTCTTGGGTCTTGTATCCCACTACCATGTTTATATTTATTTGATGCTTATACTTGCCATAGTTTTTAGCATGTTGATTTTATTAGACTATTGAACTAATGTAATGGTACTTTTGTACAACCACCCATAGATAGGGCATGTGTAAATTCACCCTGGGAATGTGTTAATCTCCCCAATATAGAATATTTGTAGGTGACCAGAATGTGTTACTCTCCCTCACCTATTGGTTGAGGGTAAGTAGGTGCCTCAACCCTACATAGTTTAGGTAGTCAATATTAATCATGCATGCAACCTTTTTACTATTTTTGTTATGGCAAGCATCTATTTATTTGTGCCTCATACTTTTGACTATCTTCATCTTATGAAGAAATCTTAGCCTTTATTTCCTTATAGTTTTCTTATCTTTTATCCTTGTTCATTATCTCTGACACATACTTTGTTTCCCTTTCCCTTTTGCTAGGTGCTTTCCAACCACCTAAGGTTAGATCAAGGTGTTGAATAAGGCCTAGGATCAGAGCTGTGCGGTAGGAGCATGGAGGACCATCCTAGGAATAGGATAAGAAGTACATGGCTTTAAGCATGGACCTATATTGTGAAGTTATTTCTTGGAGACAAAATTGGTGTAGTTTAGATTTCCCTCTATCTAGATCCTTTTGTTGTTGTAAACCTTTATGGGAGAATGATGATGTACACTTTTATAAAATTTAATATAGTCATGAAATTATATTCTACTGCATTACTTGTTGGTCTTTTATGTACCATATAAATAAAGATTTGAAAATTTTACACCCATTTCAACATACCTTTTGAGTATGTTGGGAATGGAGGTTTGATTCTTCTAATTTTAGTAAAGGGGTGATTTCATTCTTTTACATGATGCATCTTATTGATGCTAGGGTTACATGGTGTGATGTGATATCCTATGGTGTAATCATGTGTATGATGTTGAAAACTAACTCTCTCTTTACATGTTTCATAGTGATAGAAATATGATTCCACACATTATGTGTACACTTCATAATGATGAAGGAAGTGATAACCCAAGGGTGGTTGGTGATACAGCCTTGTAAACCCTAATTGGATAAAGTGAAACCCTAATTGTTATGATGTAAAGTGTATGAGGTGAATGTATAGAATGAGTTCTATGAGATGATGATGCTTTGCCTTCATGTTATCAACTTCTAACCATGTAGGTGATACTGATTGATGTACATAGCCAGGTATGAGCTATGCGGTTATGATGTGATGGACATTGGTTTTTGTGATGGACTTGTGGTCCTTGTGGTGGACACATGATGAATAGTAAGCATAAAGAGACATGATGTGATGAGATCACACTTAATATGATTCAATATGTTATGGTGATGAGTCATGTCTTGTTTATATAGATCTTTTTTAAAGGTTTTACATTGTAACTTGATCGATGTTTAAAAATGTTTGACTTGATCTAGTTAATCAAGTGAAATCTAATAATGTAGTTTGCCTTGCGCCATAGATCCATTCAGTGTTAGCACTTGCTGAATGGTGAAATGAGTTTAACTCAGAGCGCATATTGTTGAATATGCGGGGTGCAAGTTGAGATATCTCCTTGTGCCCTGAATGTATATGAATGGGATTGGCTGCTGTCATACCCCAATAATGAGTACACTGCAGTTGTAGCTCGAGTTGAGATACATGAATGGATGTGGTCATATCCTAGAAAAGAGTACAACTGCGGTCGTAACTCACTAGCGTCGTGACCTGTATCAAAGCGGGATAGACATGTACAGTTAGACTATAAGTCACTGATAGCAGTTTGACTAATGATGTCCTTGCTAATATCCTCATACTGACCAAGAAGATGAGGTTGTGGATTTCGTCTCTTCCATGAGACCTTGTATGGCTCTGATTTCGAATATATATACATATAGTGGTTGGTTGGATTTGGATGGTATGATTCAAATCCTCAGGGTATATTGAATACGTAATCAACCGTATTGTACAATTGTATAGGATCAAATATGAAAATATTGGTTAAGGCCTTGCTTGATCTTTACACAATGTTCTTGATAGTAAATATACATGTTCTTCATATTCCTTTTAAATTATTAAGCCGTTACATAATTGAATAGTATTTTCCCTTCCTATTATTAATCTTTACATGCTTCCTATTAGTTGTATTTATATTGCTGCTCACTTTATCTTATTTGTGATAACAATAGAGTTGGTGGTGAGTTATATCTCCCACTGAGATTTGGAATCTGACCCCATGGGTTGCCCACACCCTTTTTAGGTGGACGAGCATAAAGAGGTAGAGATCATGCAGAGGTGGTTGAACAATAGCTAGAGGAGCAGTAGCTAATAAGGTTAGAAGTGTTGTTGGGTGTCTTTTGTTGATAGAGTCCTAGAGTTGTCCCTATACACTCAGGTCTTTAGGAATGTTTTGTAGATGCTTTGTGAACATGTTATCTTTATGTGCCCTTTGTATATCTGATATGGTGGAATCATGTATATTCTTTCTGGAACAGTGCTTTCATTACAGGTTGAAAACATGCCTTGTGAATGCTTTGAGGCATGAAAGGGCTCATGTGTAAAGGTTCTTTCTATATGGTTGTTTTATGAAAAAGGTTTTAATTTTTAGTGTTTCTCAGTAATCTTTTCATTAATCTCTCTTCTATGATTTTGTTTTGAGTAATCTCGCTTTGTGTGGCACAGGACGTCACAATATTTATCTGATATTCTTTCGAAGTACCTTTGCTGAATAAATGTCAGGATTCACAATATTAGTAGGAGTTTTGTTGTAACTTCAAAAGTCATTGTAAAAGTCCATAACCTTCCTAGTAACATAGCCCTCAATGATACTCCCTTTGGGCCGAAAATGTTTTCGAACATCACCTTGAAAAACACTCACGTACCACTGAAAAAGATAGACCCAATGCAAGCAACTAGACCCAAAATTTTCACTTCCTTAGTCAAATAAACAACCAAATGTACCATTATATCAAAGAATAAAGGGGAAGAATACTACTCAAGTTGGCACAGGGTAACAACCACTTCCCTTTGCAAATTATCTAGAATCTCAAAATCAATTACTTTGCTACATAGAGTGTTGAACAAGAAGCAAAGCCTAGTGATTGCTAATATTACACGCTTATGAAGGATAGTTAGAATATCCATAGGCAATACATGTTGCATTAGAATGTGACAATGATAAGATTTAAAATCTATTAGCTTTAGATGCTTCAATAATATGGTTGAATCTCCCTATGGTACCTTAACATTAAGCAAGCACTCACAAAAAGTTCTAATCTCCTGTGTAGACAAGGTGTAACAAGAAGGAGGTAAATATGTGCGGCGACCCTTGGTAACTTCTTTTTTTAATTCTTTCCTTATACCCATTTCACATAGGTCCATTCTGGGTTTCATGCCATCTTTGGTCTTGCCTTTCATATATAACAAAGTAGCAATGATAAATTCTTTTTCTCAACATGCATGACATCAATACAATGTCAAACTCTCAAAGAACTCCAATAAGGAAGATCAAAGAATATTGACCTATTTTTGAATAAATGCTTTTCACCAGTGATAGTAATACATGGTATCTTACCAAAATGATTTATAATGTTATTTACTCTTTCATAAACATCCTCCCTCGACATAGGTTTAGGGGCACTCAGTTCCTCAGTTGATCCATTGAATATTTTGTGCAACTTTTTGTTGGGTTTTAGGGGAGGCAGAGAAGGCAGCGGAAATAAAAGTTTTCTCCCCCAAACCTGGAACAAGGAAACGCATCAACGTCTATATAATAGGAAAGGATGGTTTGTGGAATCATACCTTGTCCCGAGGCTTGCTCAGAAACAATACCTTGTGCTTAGCATGGTCTTCAACTCCGGTCTACGACGGTATCGGTGCAGCTCCTGGTCACACTGGGACTGACGACTCCTGATCTCACCGGACTATCGGATGACAGTTATCTTCCTGAGTGGCAGAAACCTCCCGTCTATGAAGTAGTCCACACGGACCACCTGGAACTCCACACTCCTTGTCCCACAAGGAGTTGGAAGGAGTCGAACCCTCCTGTTAGTATACTAGTCACCAACACACTCTCCTACCTCCAGTTGCAACTACAATTGTCTTACCCTTACTGTGCCTCCCTTTGTGGGTAGCACTTGCTCGGTTCTCTCTTGGTTACAAAAACCAGAGAGAACGACAACTTTCTAGAAAAACTGGTTGCACTGAGTTGTACTTTGAGAAGCCCCCAATACCCCTATATATAGGAGGGTCATGGGACAGGGTTCTCCATCCCGGGCAATGCGGGACTAAAGCAGGAGTAGAAGGGTTCGAGATTTTCCACAAAACAACCAACTCACAACCTAAACCGATCATTTCACAACTGAAACGGTCAGTTGGGGACCTGAACCGGTCGGTTGGGACACCTCAACTGACCGGTTCACAAGTGAACCGATCGGTTGGTGGTCCTGGTCGGTTCCCGATTGACTTTCCTTCTTTTGTTTCCAATTGGTATCGAATACCAATCCTTGTTCCAATCAAATTGGGAAAGTGAAACACAAGGAAAATTCTCACCAATCCTACTTTCCCAACTTGCTCGGTTGCACCAGTTGAATCGATCGAATCAACACTTGAAGCAATCAGTTCACCCTGATCTTGAACCGATCGGTTCAACACTTGAGCCGACCGGTTCACCATGCTCAGCTGATCGGTTATCACATGAGCTGATCGGTTGGGAGTGCAGATTGTGCAGAATCGTCAATTGCGATTTCAATCAATCTGATACTCCAATCAATGTGTCCAATATCTTGAACATTATGTCATTGAGCTATCGATTGATTGAGTGTTTGATTGAACTACTAAACTCCTTTAGTAATCAATCTAAACATTGTTTGTGGACAAAGCTCCTCTTCCAGGTTAAATCCTATGTGTGTGACCCTGCAGGTCCATTTCACGTTGGCAGTGAAAGTTCATAACATTTCACAAGTAAAGAGCGGTGCCTAGTCACACATTAGTGCTACCCAAGTGAAAGTAGAAAGTTGGAGAACAACTTTCAATCCTTCAATCCGTGAATGGTGTTACAATGAATGTATAATTCCTTTGTCACTGATATCCCGAATGAACTCGAGGCATGGAACAGTCATCCTGTCAACGTTCATTCACTTTCTTGATCTCAGAGTAGATTGAACGAGACATGTATGACATCAATTTCACATACTGATTCACACATGCATGCGTACGCCTATCTCAATCCTACTCATTAAGTGGCCTTGGACATAAAACTCCCACAGGAGGGACGAATCCCATATCTATCACTCACCCCTAAAAATCCCCATGTGTCAAAGCCACCCAATCATCACCTTTATAACAACCCATGTTTCAGGACTGCGTTTGATGATGTCAAAGTGTGCCCAACGACATGTGTTGAGTGTACTGATTTCAGGTCAAAGAATCACACTCACCACCATCACTGTGAGTACTGACTGTGACTACCATGTCATGGTTCCATGTGTCAAACTCACGGTGGGTCTGTCCGGTACACTTGTTCTCTAACAAGTACCTATGTGTTTGGTTTGATAACTCTATATCATGACTAATGAGTTTATGTCATCAACCAACACCACAATCTAGTCTTGTGTGTCATTGCTATCTTCTACCTTCCACAATGACATCCGACTAGGGACATAACAAGAATGTACAAACTCTTAGCATCCGTATGATCTCATCGTTCAGGTCATGAACCTGAAGGCATACATCATTGAGTACTGTCATTCTCTAGACATTTAATCTGTTCTATAACTATCTCGTATGACTGAACCAGAAAGAATTGGAAGCTTGCCTTTGTTGTTTATCAAATCAATCTTAATGTATCCCACCAATCATCCCATGATTGGCTCTCAGGGCATACATACCAACAGATTCCCACTTGCACTGGGAGCCAATCACCCTTGAATCATATTCATAGTGATCTTCAAACATGTCCCACATGTTACTGTGCTCTAGTGCAAACATAGTGAGTAATGGAAACACCTTGCCAAAGTCAGTATAAATTGCATGTCTCTCATCTCTTCGCTGTACGTCACACGCATGAGATGGAGTTGCCGTAATATGTGATATAGTATTCCATTGCTAACCATTAGCCACATTGCATGATCAAGGATTCCAGGCTTGTCATCAATGAGCGGAATATCTATAAGTTCATCTCATGAACTTCTAGATCCATATAGTATCCACTGCTATTCTCTAACGGATAGATACTCGACATTTCCTTTTAAATAGTTTTATTGGAACACTTCCAATTATCAACAAACTTTCACTTTTATATATCCTATATATATTTTGCGATTAATTTTCTGTCCTTTCGGAAGTTCACATCAATGTAACTCTTTACATCGAAATCTTCCTAATTTCCATAGAACTAGTACTTCTCAAGTTCTCATGGTATTCCGGTAACCCTTACTGGAAGTAGACATACATCCACTCATCATGTCCCACATACAAGTTATCAGGATGAGCACATCATATTGCCATGTCATACATACAAGATGATGAATGCATTTTGTTCTTGCCATGTCGATACATGCAAGATAATGGGATGATTACATAAATGATAGATCCATATCTATTCTTAGTGTTTCCATTCTTCATAAGAATTGGACACTTGGCCTTGGGATACTAACTCCATGTAACATGGACAAGTTTTCTCCCACTGAATCTGTGCATACTGAACCCTTCAGTACATATTGCCAATGTATGCTTTCTCTTTTGAGGTCAAGAGGTTTTCGAGAACTATCTCTTTAGATCTCTATTCCTATCACATAGGAAACATCTCTATCTTCCTTAAAGATCATTTCCACTTTTGGATTTCCATTCTAGAACATTTCCATTTCACATCAACATGTGGAATGTGAACACGCTCCCACTAAATCACAGATCCCTTCTTTATCTTTGACATATCAGTCAAACCCTTTGACTATATCATCAAAGTAAAGATCGAATTCTGAGTTTCTTGTACTCAATCAATCACATTGATTAGTCCATTGTAACTTATAGACTTCATTTGCATTAGTGGATTCATAAACCTTATAGGTTGTGTCACATACACATCCTTGTTTTATTCCTCATAGGAATGCAGTTTTAGTATCCATATGCCAAATGTCTTAGTCATTAAGTTGCAATCAACAAGAATCATCCTTCTCAAAATGTTATCCATGTGTCTTAACACTTAAGACTCATTTGCACTTATGGATTTCATCCAACGAGTGCTACCATCAAGGGCATACCATATGGTTCACATGGATGTCATTTAGGATGTAATGGTCATAAACCATAACTCAAAATACGGTTCCTCATATTCATATGGATAGTTGACTCATCACATGAACAACTCATCACATAGATAATTGAGGTGTATATGTCAAGGATATAAGAACTCACAACTCCTTGTGATTCTCAATGTCCTTTATTAGTGAGGGGTATTCTTTTATTAAGAAGAATTTAGTTATTTGATAATCATTCTCTAACTCTTTAGAGTATGATTCCTTCTTGATTTAGACATCACCATGCCTTAATCATGAGTTCACTATGATACACTATCATAATCACTCATAAGGATCTCAAACATTTGGCCCAAGTATTTCATTCATTGATCTCGTCAAGAATTAACACTTTACCAAATTTGTACTTCATCTATGATAATCTTGAACACTTCAAGATATTCATATTGGTATTTCTCTAAACACCATTTGAAGTATTAGCATTTGTTCCAATAGGTATGTAAATACATCACATGTATCATACCTAATAGGATATTCATTCTCCCACTACCATTAGTGAAGATTGATTAATCATGTCCAAGATATTCATGTCTCTTACTGGTTCTATAACCAAAAGAGTCTAGATTTATCCATCACATGGAAACTAGAAATGAATTTCTCATGATTGATGCTAATTAGATTGTTTGAGTTATCTATAACTTTTAGGTATCATTTTATCCTATGCATACCATGTATCACAAGATAAACAAGACATTGCCACAAAGATCATATCTTTAAGATCGAAACATCAACTTTATTAATTTCCATCATTGTCATACAATATGCAAAAATAAAGTGTTTCTATCTATTGGAAATATATGAAATAGCAGTTCTCAACTCTATTTCGTGCCCTTTAGGCTGAAATAAACCGAAAGATACTCCTATCTATGGCAGCAACATTTGCTCCAATGATGGGTACTTCTTTCTTGGTCCTTCACTTCTTTGTGAATATTGCAAATCATATATGACATATCCATATCTTGGTATCATATACCTCAGATAAAGAAGTGGTTCATTTCCTGATACCTTTGGTGGAGATCTCCATCCCCTCCTTCATCTTCTTTTGTTCTTCCAGATATAAAGGGCAATCCCTCATACACCCTTTCCCCATGTGCCTTGAGGCTGAAGACGGCTTGGATTGCTGGCTAGCATCAGAACACTTCTTTGCTTTTCCCTTATCCTTGCCTTTAAGAATTACCTTTCTCTTTGATCACATCAAAGATTATGGTTTTTCTTTCTTCATCTTTGCCTCTACTATCCTTAACATGTCCAACAACTCTGTCAACGCCTATCAAAGTTGTTCATGTTGTAGCTTATCATGAATTGTACGATTCTCGCTACATTTGCAGTATCATACCAATAGCCAACCCTTGGCTTAGAGGGAATCCTTCTTAGTTAGGTTTTCCACATACCCAATCACATTGAGTGTGTGAATACCTTACTGGATCTCCTTCTGTCATGACATACTAGGATAGTGTCTTGGAGACATCATATGTCTCATGTTGTCTCTGCAACTCATAGTTCAGAGAACACAACATCAATCACTCCTCATCAACGTCTTCCTTAGTATGCTTCCATAAGCATACTTTCATCCATTGATGTGGTGGGATTGAGTTTATCTGGTCTTGGTATAGCTAGGACTTAGGGCTTTCGCTCTTTGAGAACACTTCTCATCATCCTAACCAGTCATGGAATTATTCCCATTTAATTTGTTGGTCTCAAAGACCGATCACAAATAAAGTGATCTGTTGATTAACCATTTATTTTAACAAAAGGAAATATATGAAATTTTAGTCCAAAAAAACTCAATTTTGACTTATTTGATTGATTTTGAAAGGTTGACGATATAATTAGGCCTTTAATTAATTATCGCTCCTACTATTTTACTTCAAATTGATAGCCCTCACCATCAATTCGGAAGATTGCAACGTACAACCTTCTCGTGGGCAAGATCTTGAAATCCTCTAAGTCATGGACCAGCTAGGGCTGTCACCCACAACATAGATCTCTCAGGTAGGCAACTCTTGCCAATTGCATCATATGCAACTCTTGATAAGATGTCATATGCAACTCCTTGCAATGATCATCTCCATGCCTCAAGGTGCTAGATCCTATCTAGGTCACCTAGTTAAGTCCGACCCAAAGCAAACACGATGAATATGCACCCTGCTTGGGCAGACCCACATATTCATCCTTCACGCTTCCACAAGATAGACGGTGCACCAGGCTTGGGCGTGCCCACACTTGGTCGATCAAGCTTTTCATGTGTGTCACATTTGAAAAACTACTAGAGGGGGGTGAATAGAGTTTTAAATATAATTTTAACAATTACTGAAACTAAAACAACCAATCACAAAAATATTGGACAAGGGGACAAGGATTTAGAGTGGTTCCTACCTTAGCAAATACTAAGGCAGTCAGTCCACTACCCGGTTGCTTACCCAACCGGGATTTGGAAAGAATTTAATTTTATTACCTCGCAAGGACTTTACATAAAATTACAATTCTCTCCCTAAACCCTTCAAGCAGCCTTCACCTCGAAGTAATCGCACCAACCTTGAAGCAGCCTTCACCTAGAAGCAATTGCACCAACCTTGAAGCAACCTTCCTCCTGAAGTAGCTTCCCGTTGCAATAACCTTCTTGAAGTAGCTTCCCATTGCGATAGCCTTCTTGAAGTAGCTTGAAGTCCACCTTCTCCTCCGAGAAGAACCTTCTCCAATCCGCAGCCTCCAACCCTAGGAGTAGCAAGGAGAATACAAAAGATACAAAGGAACAAGAAAGAAAATAGAAATTACAATACCACTTGTAGCTCAAGGCTTGATTTCCTATATCAAGCATTTTGATCTCCTAACCAATGTATGTAGAAGTGTAAGTGTTGTGGATAGGAGATACTAGCCTATAGGACACGAAGTTGGAGCAATGGGAATGAATAGCCAATGTAGGAATTGCTCTATTGCTCAAAACAGATTGCCAATGAGTATTCAATCTCAAGTGTAGCACATGTGTAGCTTGGGTGTGTTTAGGTGTCCTAAGGCATGTCCTATTTATAGGAATGACCTACAAGTGCTTAAGGACATTCTAGACACTTTCTAGGGGGTTCTTAGTGCTCAACTAGCCGTTATGTGTCCACTAATTGCATTTGCAACGGCTATTTAATTGACCCTGAAAAGTGCAGACAGAACTTTTCTCGATCGACAATTTGTCGACCGAGAATCCTTCTCGGTCGAAGATTTGTCGACCGAGGGACCTCCTGGAGCAAGTGTTTACAACGTTCATTTCCAACTCCCAACCACTTTGTCTGCTGGGTCTAACGGCTAGTAGGGTCTATTCTTGATTGAAGATTTTGTCGACCGAGAGTTTCTCGGTCGAAGATTTGTCGACCGATATTTTCTCGATCGACGATTTGTCGACCGAGAATATTACTGACTCAATGTATTCATTTACTAAGTGTGTGTATCAATGTGCAATTGTGATACTATCTTGGGGAATGGCCTATCTAAGTGTTGTGAGTCGATAGGGAAGATCTAAACGCTTGATTTACATGATATCTAATTACTTGTACATTATATACTTGTACAAGCATTTACATTTGATTACAATCATGAAAATAAAGCGATTTTATCAAATTGTTTCTTCCAAGTCTTTGTTATCCACCACCTTATATGCTTGTTCCTGAAATACTCAAATAGCACGTTAAAACCACAAGAATGAAATGTTTGTCATTATCAAAACAAAAAGGATTATGCTAATGTCAATTTAGCCAACAATCTCCCCCTTTTTGAAGATGACAAACATTTCCTAAATATAAAATAAGGAAATATAAATCATGTGAGTTTCATACCTGAAGATTACCTTTTGTAGCCATTCTTGTTTTGTAAGTGGATGTTGGCCGAGATATTATGAAACTCATATTTTTATTTTATGTTTTTGATTTTATATTATTTCTCCCCCTTTGTCATTTCAAAAAGATATCCAATATAATAGATTTTATTTCTCCCCCTTAATTTTATGCTATGCTCCCCCTTAAAGAGATATTCAATTAGAAAACAAGGGATTAAAGCAAATCAATGATTGTTAAATTTAGCCATAATTTATTTCTCACTCATTTGCAATGTATGTTAAGCCTTGAAATGATATGAGTTCCTTTTAGGTTCATGGCATTTGTGTATTGATTTCTCATCCATTTTACAAGGGATGTTAAGCCCTAAAAATGAAATGAGAATTCTTTAATCTTAGAGTACATAAAATTTCTCTAGCCAAATGCACGGGATGTTAACCCCTAATTTGTCTAGAGAATTCCTTTAAGAACAAGATATATCATTTTATGAAATTTGTTGATTTCTTCATAACCAAGAGTAAAAATACTAAGGTCATAATAGGCTTCAAATGATGTTTACAATATTTTTGTACGCTTCTTAATCAAATAATCAAATTTGTTTTTATGAGCTCCCCCTTAATCTTACAATTTAAGGCTTCTAAGGTCACAAATGATTTTAAATTTTGATTTTGACCTTTATCAAACGTATACTAAGATTAAGTACAATAAAATGATGTCAATATAAGCATTTTGTCAAAGCTTATTTTAGGTCGTCCTTGACTACGACCATAGCGCCCCTTGGTCAATTTTAATTTCAACCAAGAGGCAAATTCTGCAGATTTCCAATTTAAACATTCATATGTGAAGTATAATTTCTGCAGATAGCTTTAAATAAATATCTATTTGAAGCATGTTAAGATATACCTATTATGAAGACTTAATATGGGCATCATAGTGAAGTCTTTGTCCTTGATTTTTCTAGAACGCATGTTTTACATTCATTGTGAATGATGTTTTCATAAGATTTTCTATGGATACATATTAAATCACATTTCTTCTTATTCCCTTATTTTCATATTAATCATAAGATTCTTTAGAGACATATATTTTGAAAGCAAGATTAATATCTTAAAGTCAAGATTTTTGCTTTTGATTTCTTAGAACAAACAAATAGATAAAAACATTAATATTTTTGTTCTAAGAGGCACCGTTTGGCTTGTCATAGCAACATCATTATTTTATCACAAGCTATGTCCACAATCATTGTTTATTATGTCAAGATGCTTTTATGCTAATGGCATTTTCAATGTATCTGAATCACAATGATCAAGAATAATATCCATTCATGGTTTGTATATATGAATCAAAGATTATTTTAGACAAACCAATGAAACATAATGATCATGATGAAGCATATTCATGGTGTAATGATAGAGCAATAAAGTGATAATTTCATGAAATACAGTGATTTTGATCATTTAAACTAAATGTCATAACACATGATTTCTATATAGATAGACCAGGAGATGCTTTTATTAGAAAATAGTGATTTCTAAACATGATTTTCAGTTTTACCTTATTTAGAGGATCAATCGAAATGATATCATTTATTTTCAAAATTGATTTTCAACTTGTTTTGCATGTAAAACAGTCATTAACAGCAAATAGATAGCCACTTGATCAATCAAATTAGTCAGCAATTTTACTGCAGACTGAAATCAGTGACCTGTTCGGTCGAAGATTTCTCGACCGAGTGACAGCTCGGTCGAAGATTTCTCGACCGACAAGGTTTCTGTACTGTTTTTAGAACTGTTAATTGCTTCCAAAAAACATAGACTATATTTAATTCAATTATGCAATTTAAAAATCATTTTTAGTTGAGATAAACATAGAAATATCAAAGTAACGTTAGATCAAATCTCAACTAATCATATTCAAATCTTTAAGTTTTAAGGACATTAATTTAGATAAATTTTCAAAGATGTGTCTCTGCAGGTTTGTTTAAGATTGTATATTTTCAAGTTAGAAATTTTAATTACTTGAATCATTCTCTTTATGTTAAGTTGAGATATACATAAAGATATGCAATTTAAAGTCTTTGGTCATATCTCAACTTAGTCTAATCAATTCAATTTGGGGGTTTTGGAACCCATACCAACTCAACATCCTTTTTCTTGTATGGGCATGAAAAAGAGTAGTGTCCAAGACGTAAGCAATAATGGCAACATATAGAATCAACCTCAAGTCTTTTTCTATGGTTTTGTTCTAGGTTGTTCTTTGGTACAAATGTATTAGTTCCTTTAGGTACATATAGTGATTGATGTGCTTGTGTCTTTCTCCAACTAAGTTGTTGATAAGATTTCCCCTTAGGCTTGTAACCTAGTCCTCTTCTCCCAATTTGATGATAGGAATCATCCAATATTTTATCAAGGATTCCATTGTTGCTCAACCTACTAACTTCTTGGTGCAACTTAGCAATCTCATCCATTCTTTTCTTAATATGTAGTTTTGCTTGATCTAGATTAGATGATAAAGAATTCCTTTCTTTCACTATATTATCATAATCTAGATGTGTACACAAGACAGGTTGTTTTTGAAGATCATTTAATTTTGCAAGTAATCCAACCTTTTCTTGAGATAGAAGATCATAATTTGTTTCTAGAGTAAAAATCTTCACATTACTACTACTTAGAGATGATTTCAAAGTATGATTTTCAGAAATAATGCTATCTTTTTCAAAACCAAGATCATTTAATTTAGCATATAAATCTTCATTTTCAGATGTGAGAGCAAGAAGTCTAGCATTTAATTCATCATTTTCTTTATTGGATTTCTTTAGTTTCTTCTTGCACTCAACATATTTATTATGTGTCTCTTCAAGACTAGCAACTAGTTCTTCTTTAGATAAATCAAAAAGACTTACCTCTTCTTCTTCTTCACTAGTTGTAGCAATAAGACAATCCTTGTGTTCATCTTCCTTCTTTGATCTCCATGGGCAGCTAGTTGTTGTGTGGCTTGTTCCTAAGCACCAATTGCAACATATTGTAGATTTGTTCAAGCTGCACCTTTTGTTGCGATTGTAATCACCATCACCCTCCATTCTTCAAGACCTGGTTAGGGTTCCTTGAAGCCTGCTCTGATACCAATTGAAAAACTACTAGAGGGGGGTGAATAGAGTTTTAAATATAATTTTAACAATTACTGAAACTAAAACAACCAATCACAAAAATATTGGACAAGGGGACAAGGATTTAGAGTGGTTCCTACCTTAGCAAATACTAAGGCAGTCAGTCCACTACCCGGTTGCTTACCCAACCGGGATTTGGAAAGAATTTAATTTTATTACCTCGCAAGGACTTTACATAAAATTACAATTCTCTCCCTAAACCCTTCAAGCAGCCTTCACCTCGAAGTAATCGCACCAACCTTGAAGCAGCCTTCACCTAGAAGCAATTGCACCAACCTTGAAGCAACCTTCCTCCTGAAGTAGCTTCCCGTTGCAATAACCTTCTTGAAGTAGCTTCCCGTTGCGATAGCCTTCTTGAAGTAGCTTGAAGTCCACCTTCTCCTCCGAGAAGAACCTTCTCCAATCCGCAGCCTCCAACCCTAGGAGTAGCAAGGAGAATACAAAAGATACAAAGGAACAAGAAAGAAAACAGAAATTACAATACCACTTGTAGCTCAAGGCTTGATTTCCTATATCAAGCATTTTGATCTCCTAACCAATGTATGTAGAAGTGTAAGTGTTGTGGATAGGAGATACTAGCCTATAGGACACGAAGTTGGAGCAATGGGAATGAATAGCCAATGTAGGAATTGCTCTTTTGCTCAAAACAGATTGCCAATGAGTATTCAATCTCAAGTGTAGCACATGTGTAGCTTGGGTGTGTTTAGGTGTCCTAAGGCATGTCCTATTTATAGGAATGACCTACAAGTGCTTAAGGACATTCTAGACACTTTCTAGGGGGTTCTTAGTGCTCAACTAGCCGTTATGTGTCCACTAATTGCATTTGCAACGGCTATTTAATTGACCCTGAAAAGTGTAGACAGAACTTTTCTCGATCGACAATTTGTCGACCGAGAATCCTTCTCGGTCGAAGATTTGTCGACCGAGGGACCTCCTGGAGCAAGTGTTTACAACGTTCATTTCCAACTCCCAACCACTTTGTCTGCTGGGTCTAACGGCTAGTAGGGTCTATTCTCGATTGAAGATTTTGTCGACCGAGAGTTTCTCGGTCGAAGATTTGTCGACCGATATTTTCTCGATCTACGATTTGTCGACCGAGAATATTACTGACTCAATGTATTCATTTACTAAGTGTGTGTATCAATGTGCAATTGTGATACTATCTTGGGGAATGGCCTATCTAAGTGTTGTGAGTCGATAGGGAAGATCTAAACGCTTGATTTACATGATATCTAATTACTTGTACATTATATACTTGTACAAGCATTTACATTTGATTACAATCATGAAAATAAAGCGATTTTATCAAATTGTTTCTTCCAAGTCTTTGTTATCCACCACCTTATATGCTTGTTCCTGAAATACTCAAATAGCACGTTAAAACCACAAGAATGAAATGTTTGTCATTATCAAAACAAAAAGGATTATGCTAATGTCAATTTAGCCAACAATCTCCCCCTTTTTGAAGATGACAAACATTTCCTAAATATAAAATAAGGAAATATAAATCATGTGAGTTTCATACCTGAAGATTACCTTTTGTAGCCATTCTTGTTTTGTAAGTGGATGTTGGCCGAGATATTATGAAACTCATATTTTTATTTTATGTTTTTGATTTTATATTATTTCTCCCCCTTTGTCATTTCAAAAAGATATCCAATATAATAGATTTTATTTCTCCCCCTTAATTTTATGCTATGCTCCCCCTTAAAGAGATATTCAATTAGAAAACAAGGGATTAAAGCAAATCAATGATTGTTAAATTTAGCCATAATTTATTTCTCACTCATTTGCAATGTATGTTAAGCCTTGAAATGATATGAGTTCCTTTTAGGTTCATGGCATTTGTGTATTGATTTCTCATCCATTTTACAAGGGATGTTAAGCCCTAAAAATGAAATGAGAATTCTTTAATCTTAGAGTACATAAAATTTCTCTAGCCAAATGCACGGGATGTTAACCCCTAATTTGTCTAGAGAATTCCTTTAAGAACAAGATATATCATTTTATGAAATTTGTTGATTTCTTCATAACCAAGAGTAAAAATACTAAGGTCATAATAGGCTTCAAATGATGTTTACAATATTTTTGTACGCTTCTTAATCAAATAATCAAATTTGTTTTTATGAGCTCCCCCTTAATCTTACAATTTAAGGCTTCTAAGGTCACAAATGATTTTAAATTTTGATTTTGACCTTTATCAAACGTATACTAAGATTAAGTACAATAAAATGATGTCAATATAAGCATTTTGTCAAAGCTTATTTTAGGTCGTCCTTGACTACGACCATAGCGCCCCTTGGTCAATTTTAATTTCAACCAAGAGGCAAATTCTGCAGATTTCCAATTTAAACATTCATATGTGAAGTATAATTTCTGCAGATAGCTTTAAATAAATATCTATTTGAAGCATGTTAAGATATACCTATTATGAAGACTTAATATGGGCATCATAGTGAAGTCTTTGTCCTTGATTTTTCTAGAACGCATGTTTTACATTCATTGTGAATGATGTTTTCATAAGATTTTCTATGGATACATATTAAATCACATTTCTTCTTATTCCCTTATTTTCATATTAATCATAAGATTCTTTAGAGACATATATTTTGAAAGCAAGATTAATATCTTAAAGTCAAGATTTTTGCTTTTGATTTCTTAGAACAAACAAATAGATAAAAACATTAATATTTTTGTTCTAAGAGGCACCGTTTGGCTTGTCATAGCAACATCATTATTTTATCACAAGCTATGTCCACAATCATTGTTTATTATGTCAAGATGCTTTTATGCTAATGGCATTTTCAATGTATCTGAATCACAATGATCAAGAATAATATCCATTCATGGTTTGTATATATGAATCAAAGATTATTTTAGACAAACCAATGAAACATAATGATCATGATGAAGCATATTCATGGTGTAATGATAGAGCAATAAAGTGATAATTTCATGAAATACAGTGATTTTGATCATTTAAACTAAATGTCATAACACATGATTTCTATATAGATAGACCAGGAGATGCTTTTATTAGAAAATAGTGATTTCTAAACATGATTTTCAGTTTTACCTTATTTAGAGGATCAATCGAAATGATATCATTTATTTTCAAAATTGATTTTCAACTTGTTTTGCATGTAAAACAGTCATTAACAGCAAATAGATAGCCACTTGATCAATCAAATTAGTCAGCAATTTTACTGCAGACTGAAATCAGTGACCTGTTCGGTCGAAGATTTCTCGACCGAGTGACAGCTCGGTCGAAGATTTCTCGACCGACAAGGTTTCTGTACTGTTTTTAGAACTGTTAATTGCTTCCAAAAAACATAGACTATATTTAATTCAATTATGCAATTTAAAAATCATTTTTAGTTGAGATAAACATAGAAATATCAAAGTAACGTTAGATCAAATCTCAACTAATCATATTCAAATCTTTAAGTTTTAAGGACATTAATTTAGATAAATTTTCAAAGATGTGTCTCTGCAGGTTTGTTTAAGATTGTATATTTTCAAGTTAGAAATTTTAATTACTTGAATCATTCTCTTTATGTTAAGTTGAGATATACATAAAGATATGCAATTTAAAGTCTTTGGTCATATCTCAACTTAGTCTAATCAATTCAATTTGGGGGTTTTGGAACCCATACCAACTCAACATCCTTTTTCTTGTATGGGCATGAAAAAGAGTAGTGTCCAAGACGTAAGCAATAATGGCAACATATAGAATCAACCTCAAGTCTTTTTCTATGGTTTTGTTCTAGGTTGTTCTTTGGTACAAATGTATTAGTTCCTTTAGGTACATATAGTGATTGATGTGCTTGTGTCTTTCTCCAACTAAGTTGTTGATAAGATTTCCCCTTAGGCTTGTAACCTAGTCCTCTTCTCCCAATTTGATGATAGGAATCATCCAATATTTTATCAAGGATTCCATTGTTGCTCAACCTACTAACTTCTTGGTGCAACTTAGCAATCTCATCCATTCTTTTCTTAATATGTAGTTTTGCTTGATCTAGATTAGATGATAAAGAATTCCTTTCTTTCACTATATTATCATAATCTAGATGTGTACACAAGACAGGTTGTTTTTGAAGATCATTTAATTTTGCAAGTAATCCAACCTTTTCTTGAGATAGAAGATCATAATTTGTTTCTAGAGTAAAAATCTTCACATTACTACTACTTAGAGATGATTTCAAAGTATGATTTTCAGAAATAATGCTATCTTTTTCAAAACCAAGATCATTTAATTTAGCATATAAATCTTCATTTTCAGATGTGAGAGCAAGAAGTCTAGCATTTAATTCATCATTTTCTTTATTGGATTTCTTTAGTTTCTTCTTGCACTCAACATATTTATTATGTGTCTCTTTAAGACTAGCAACTAGTTCTTCTTTAGATAAATCAAAAAGACTTACCTCTTCTTCTTCTTCACTAGTTGTAGCAATAAGACAATCCTTGTGTTCATCTTCCTTCTTTGATCTCCATGGGCAGCTAGTTGTTGTGTGGCTTGTTCCTAAGCACCAATTGCAACATATTGTAGATTTGTTCAAGCTGCACCTTTTGTTGCGATTGTAATCACCATCACCCTCCATTCTTCAAGACCTGGTTAGGGTTCCTTGAAGCCTGCTCTGATACCAATTGAAAAACTACTAGAGGGGGGTGAATAGAGTTTTAAATATAATTTTAACAATTACTGAAACTAAAACAACCAATCACAAAAATATTGGACAAGGGGACAAGGATTTAGAGTGGTTCCTACCTTAGCAAATACTAAGGCAGTCAGTCCACTACCCGGTTGCTTACCCAACCGGGATTTGGAAAGAATTTAATTTTATTACCTCGCAAGGACTTTACATAAAATTACAATTCTCTCCCTAAACCCTTCAAGCAGCCTTCACCTCGAAGTAATCGCACCAACCTTGAAGCAGCCTTCACCTAGAAGCAATTGCACCAACCTTGAAGCAGCCTTCCTCCTGAAGTAGCTTCCCGTTGCAATAACCTTCTTGAAGTAGCTTCCCGTTGCGATAGCCTTCTTGAAGTAGCTTGAAGTCCACCTTCTCCTCTGAGAAGAACCTTCTCCAATCCGCAGCCTCCAACCCTAGGAGTAGCAAGGAGAATACAAAAGATACAAAGGAACAAGAAAGAAAACAGAAATTACAATACCACTTGTAGCTCAAGGCTTGATTTCCTATATCAAGTGTTTTGATCTCCTAACCAATGTATGTAGAAGTGTAAGTGTTGTGGATAGGAGATACTAGCCTATAGGACACGAAGTTGGAGCAATGGGAATGAATAGCCAATGTAGGAATTGCTCTATTGCTCAAAACATATTGCCAATGAGTATTCAATCTCAAGTGTAGCACATGTGTAGCTTGGGTGTGTTTAGGTGTCCTAAGGCATGTCCTATTTATAGGAATGACCTACAAGTGCTTAAGGACATTCTAGACACTTTCTAGGGGGTTCTTAGTGCTCAACTAGCCGTTATGTGTCCACTAATTGCATTTGCAACGGCTATTTAATTGACCCTGAAAAGTGCAGACAGAACTTTTCTCGATCGACAATTTGTCGATCGAGAATCCTTCTCGGTCGAAGATTTTTCGACCGAGGGACCTCCTGGAGCAAGTGTTTACAACGTTCATTTCCAACTCCCAACCACTTTGTCTGCTGGGTCTAACGGCTAGTAGGGTCTATTCTCGATTGAAGATTTTGTCGACCGAGAGTTTCTCGGTCGAAGATTTGTCGACCGATATTTTCTCGATCGACGATTTGTCAACCGAGAATATTACTGACTCAATGTATTCATTTACTAAGTGTGTGTATCAATGTGCAATTGTGATACTATCTTGGGGAATGGCCTATCTAAGTGTTGTGAGTGGATAGGGAAGATCTAAACGCTTGATTTACATGATATCTAATTACTTGTACATTATATACTTGTACAAGCATTTACATTTGATTACAATCATGAAAATAAAGCGATTTTATCAAATTGTTTCTTCCAAGTCTTTGTTATCCACCACCTTATATGCTTGTTCCTAAAATACTCAAATAGCACGTTAAAACCACAAGAATGAAATGTTTGTCATTATCAAAACAAAAAGGATTATGCTAATGTCAATTTAGCCAACAACATTTGGAAGGCATCTAAAACTTAATATTTAATGAGGGATTTGGTTTTTATATACATATACATATCCAATCACCACAATACATAGTACATATCATATACATGCTATATCCCACAAAAAACATGCAAAACGATAAAAGCGATGATTATGGCCATCCTAATGTGATTCCTCGAGCCAAGAAGAATCATGGTCATCTAGGTCTACATCACATGCAACCTGTACAAGATGAACTCTGTGCTTTGCCTTCCGAGTAGATCAGCTCATCATATGATTGACTTTCTCATCTGGCCCGGTCGTCTGCGTGCCACCAGCTGATCGGTTGGCTCCTCCAACCGATCGGTTTGCCTGGTCGTCGTGCATCTCATCATGGCCGCCACCCACTCATCTCGCTCCTCAAACTGGTCATCAACCAATCGACACACTCCTTGAACCGATCGTCTGGAACGTCAACCGATCATGCCTTGAACTGATCGTTTCAGCTGTCGTCTCGATGTCCTCCGTTCTTTGACATAACAGGAAATAAAAATCTATCCTATTTTACATTGTAAAAGGAGAAACCTCGAGTTACATTTGAGGGGAGCAAAGGTAGGAAAGAAATCTCGAATTATTTCGAGCTACATCAGGAATAGGAGAAGGAAGATCGGTGCGCAGACTGAGATGCAAGCAACCACATACAACCATACACAAATAGGGTTTATTGGCCATAATCACACTATAATCCACCATAAAACTCGTTTAAGGGCGACACGTATCGAGTGCATTAATAATACATATCATATATGTAATTTGGGATTTGTGGATTTAGGATGACATGCATAAAGCCAATTTTTTTATTTGCATCGTATGCAATAAATAAAGGCGACAAACGAAAATCGATCATATCGATATTCCTAAAATATAGAGCAGTTAACCTCGCTCTGATACCACTGTTGGGTTTTAGGGGAGGCAGAGAAGGCAACGGAAACAAAAATTTTCTCCCCCAAACCCGAAACAAGAAAACACATCAACGTCTATATAATAGGAAAGTATGGTTTGTGGAATCATACCTTGTCCCGAGGCTTGCTCGGCGACAATACCTCGCGCTTAGTGCGGTCTTCAACTCCAGTCTTCAACGATGTCTGTGCAGCTCCTGGTTAAACTGGGACTGACAACTCCTGATCTCACCGGACTGTCGGATGACAGTTGTCCTCCTGAGCGGTAGAGACCTCCCGCCTCTGAAGTAGTCCACACGGACCACCTGGAACTCCACACTCCTGTTGTATAAATTGGACATTATGATAAATCCCTTTGTTTCGATGATGACAAACATTTCATTCTTGTTGATCTAACGTGCTACTTGAGTGTTGGAGGAATAAGGTGGATGACAAAGCTCTAGGGAATCTATATGCTTGAATGATTGTAAATGTCATGAAATGTAATCAATTGTAAACTTGTACAAATATATAATGTACAAGTACTTAGACTTCATGTAAATCAAGCGTTAGATCTTCCCTAGCTAAACACCACACTTAGTTAGGTCATCTCCTTCAATAATGTCACATATGCACACTCATACACACACTTAGTGCCTTAATTGAAAGATTGAAACAGGGTCAATCTCGGTCGACAAACTCCTCGACCGAGACACTCTCGACTGACAAACTTCTCGACCGAGAAAGACCCAAGTAGTCGTTAGACACAACTGACAAGGTAGTTGGCAGTTGGAAATGAACGTTGATCCAGAGAGCCTATCGGTCGACAAAACTTCGACTGAGTAGGTATCTCGGTCGACAATTGCTCGACCGAGATGGACTCTGACAGCAACTGCAGAATAAAGCAACTAGCCGTTACTAATGCAACTAACTTATACCTAAAGACTAGTTAAGCACTTAGAACCCCATAGAAAGTGTCTAGAACGTCCTTAAGCACTTGTAGGCCATTCCTATAAATAGGACATGCCTTAGGACACCTAAAGACACCTAAGCTACACTTGTGCTACACTTGAGCTTGAATACTCATTGGCAATCTGTTTTGAGCAATAGAGCAATTCCAACATTGGCTATTCATTCCCATTGCTCCAATTTCGTGTCCTATAGGCTAGCATCTCCTTTCCACAGCACTTACACTTCTACACTCATTGGTTAGGAGATCAATACGCTTGATATAGGCAAATCAAGCCTTGTGCTTCAAAGGATAAGTTGTAATTTCCATTTTCCTTCTTGTTCCTTTTATTCTTTGTATTCTCCTTGCTACTCCTAGGGTTGTTGGCTGCGGATTGGAGAAGGTTCTTCTCGGAGGAGAAGGTGGACTTCAAGCTACTTCAAGAAGGCTATTGCAACAGGAAGCTACTTCAAGAAGGCTATTGCAACGGGAAGCTACTTCAGGAGGAAGGCTGCTTCAAGGTTGGTGCAATTACTTCTAGGTGAGGGCTGCTTCAAGGTTGGTGCAATTACTTCTAGGTGAAGGCTGCTTGAAGGGTTTAGGGAAAGAATTGTAATTTTATGTAAAGTGCTTGCGAAGTAATAAAATTAATTTCTTTCCAAATCCCGATTGGGTAAGCAACCGGGTAGTGGACTGACTACCTTAGTATTTGCTAAGGTAGGAACCACTCTAAATCCTTGTCCCCTTGTCCAATATTTTTGTGATTGGTTGTTTGAGTTAAAATAATTGTTAAAATATCTTTAAAACTATATTCACCCCCTCTAGTGTTTTTCAATTGGTATCAGAGCAGGCTTCAAGGAACCCTAACAAGGTCTTGAAGAATGGGTGACGGGGTGCTCAACAACCTTAACCTTGAAGGGACATTTGTTGCTAGGCCTCCAGTGTTTGATGGAACACACTACACATATTGGAAGAAAAGGATGCAGTTCTACTTCCAAGGCATTAGTTGGGACTTATGGAGGATGGTGTCAACCCCATACGAGCTTCCTCAAATGCAATATGCAGAGTGGGATGCAAATACGGTAAAGTCGGCTCAAATGAATTCCAAAGCTGTAAGCATTTTATATTGTTCAATTTTAGTAGGAAAATTTAATAGAATATCAAACTGTGACACAGCCTATGACATTTGGCATAGACTGTCCGTAACTTATGAAGGTACGGTTCAAGTTAAGAATTCTAAGATTAGTATGCTTAAACAGAAGTTTGAACACTTTCGTATGGATCCGAATGAATCCATTAGTGAAATGTTTGCAAAATTCTCTTCTATTGTTAATGGTTTGCATGCCTTAGGAAAAACTGTTCTTGAACAAGACCAGGTATCAAAGGTACTTCGATCACTTCCTCCCAAATACAAGCCCAAGGTGACAGCCATTGAAGAAGCTAATGATCTCACTAAACTGAAAATGGAGCAACTCATTGGCAATCTAGAAGCTCATGAGGCAACTTTAGAAGAGGAAGAAAGAAGAGAACGTGAATGTCAACAAGGGAAAAAGAAGGACATTGCATTCAAAGCATCAACCAAGGACAATCTTGACTCAAGTGAAGATGATAGTGAAGAAGAAACTCTCATTGTAAATGGTAAGCAATATAAAAGTTTTAAAACTAATAAAACTTCTAGTGCTTCCTCTTCCAGGTGCTTTGAATGTGGCAAAAAGGGACACATGAAAGGTGATTGTCCAAAACTCAAGAAAGGGAAGAAATCATCTCACAAAAAGAAAGAAAGAGCATATAAAGCTGCATGGGATGATTCAAGTGATGATAGTGATGATGGAAAAGAAGAAGTAGAATGCCTCATTGCTACAACAAATGAAGACGAAGAAGAGGTAAGTCTTTATGATCTACCAAAAGAAGATCTAATTGGTAGTCTTCAAGATACTCATGAGAAATATATTGAGTGCAAGAAGAAACTTAAGAAATCAAATAAAGTAAATGATGATTTAAATGTTAAACTTCTTGCTCTTGTATCCGAAAATGCAGATCTCAAAAAGGAAAATGAAGATTATGATCTTAAGTTAAAATCGGTAGAAGCTAATTGCAATCTTCTTTCCTTAGAAAAGTTAAACTTGCAAACTCAAGTGAATGATCTTCAGAAACAACCTGTTCTATGTTCACACTTAGATTATGATGAGGTTGTCAAAGAAAGAAACTCTCTAGTTTCTGATTTAGATCAAGCAAAGAAAGATATAAACAAGAAGATGTATGATATTGCTAAGTTACAAAGAAATGTAAATGAGTTAAGAGGAAATGACATGCTTGAAAATATTCTGAAAATTTCCTCTAGTTATAATGGAAGAAGAGGATTAGGATATGATCCAAGGAGAAATAAACCCAAAAGAGTTAAAGCATCCAAGACTAAGATTATGTTTGTACCTAGGAACACAATTCCCAGAAAGAGAAATGAAGTTGACTCTATTAGTTGTCATTATTGCATGCGTCTTGGACATTATTCATTTTCATGCCCATATAAGAAAAAGAATGATGATTTAGCTTGGATTCCTTAAACTTAGTAGCTTAAAATTAACTAGTTGAGATTTGACCTAAACTGATTCTTGATATACAAATGTCATATCTCAACACAATCGAGCTCTAACTCGCATAATCTTATTTTGCTTAGAATAAATTAACAGTTCTGAAAATATTCCAGAAACTTTGTCGGTCGAGAATCTGTCGACCGAGTGAACCTTGGTCGAGAAATTATCGATCGAGCATGTCACTGATTTCCAGTCTGCTGTAAAATTGCTGAATTCTTTTGTAATTGATCAAATCGCTATCTATTTGTGATTAATGACTGTATATATTTTCGAAATTGTGTTAATAACTGTTTGTACATGCAAAACAAAGTATATATTTTGAAAATCATCCCTGAAAACTTATATGAGATTAATTTGGTTTATTCTCTAAATGATTTAAGTTAAAACTGAAATTATGCTTAGTTTAATAAAAAGGAAATTTCTGTTTCATCATTATTCACATGATTTTTCCTAAAGTATTTTCTGGTCTACCCATATAGAAATCATATGATTACAATCATGGAATTATCATTATATGCTTTTATTGTTCTATCATTACATCATAGTTATGATTTCACTGTTTCATCATGATGATGCTGTGTTAGCACGAATAGATAATGATAATTGTATGCATGGATCCTTGACGATACATAGGCAAGCAAAATGATTCATTGGTGATATGTCTCTTAGAAATGCTTGCAAAGAGCACAATGTTATAAAAATTTCTCAATTGGCATCTTTAAAAGACTTGAGATATTAATCGTGCTTTCATTTTTAAGAGGATGTTTTCATATTGAGTATCACTTAACATGCTTTAAAATTGATATCTAATTAAGTTACATATGAATGCTCAATTGGAAATCTGCAATTTCTGCCTCTTGGTTGAAATGAAATTTGACCAAGGGGCGCTATGGTCGAAGTCAAGGTCGACCTAAAATAAGCTTTGACAAAATGCTTATTTGGACATCATTTTATTTTACTTAATCTTAGTATACTTTTGATAATGGTCAAAATCAAAATTTAAAATCATCTGTGACCTTAGAAGCCTTAAATTGCTTTAATGGTAAGATTAAGGGGGAGCTCATACAAACTTGATTAATTGATTAAGAAGCTTACAAAAACATTGTAAACATCATTTGGAGCTTGCTAAGACCTTAGTATTTTTTACTCTTGGTTATGAAGAAATCTATGAATTTCATAAAAATGATATATCTTGTACTTAAAGGAACTCTCTAAACAAATTAGGGATTAACATCCCTTGCATTTGGTTGGAGACATTTTTATGTACTCTAAGATTAAAGGATTCTCATTTGATTTTTAGGGCTTAACATCCCTTGATAGATGAGAAATAAATATACATTCATCCTAAGCTTAAGGGAATCTCATATCATTTCAAGGCTTAACATCCTTTGCAAATGATTGAGAAACAAATTGTGGCTAAATTAGACAAAAATGATATTAAATCCATGTTCCTAAATGAATATCTATTTAAGGGGGAGCATAGTATAAAATTAAGGGAGAGAAGAAATATAAAATATTCAACTTGGATATCTTTTTGAAATGACAAAGGGGGAGAAAGAATATAAAATCAAAAATATAAATGAGTTTCATAACATCTTGGCCAACACTCACTTGCAAAACAAGAATGGCTACAAAAGGTAATCTTCAGGTATGAAACTCACATGCTTTATATTTCCTTATTTCATATCTAGGAAATGTTTGTCATCTTCAAAAAGGGGAAGATTGTTGGATAAATTGGACATTATGATAAATCCCTTTGTTTCGATGATGACAAACATTTCATTCTTGTTGATCTAATGTGCTACTTGAGTGTTGCAGGAATAAGGTGGATGACAAAGCTCTAGGGAATCTATATGCTTGAATGATTGTAAATGTCATGAAATGTAATCAATTGTAAACTTGTACAAATATATAATGTACAAGTACTTAGACTTCATGTAAATCAAGTGTTAGATCTTCCCTAGCTAAACACCACACTTAGTTAGGTCATCTCCTTCAATAATGTCACATATGCACACTCATACACACACTTAGTGCCTTAATTGAAAGATTGAAATAGGGTCAATCTCGGTCGACAAACTCCTCGACCGAGACACTCTCGGCCGACAAACTTCTCGACCGAGAAAGACCCAAGTAGCCGTTAGACACAGATGACAAGGTAGTTGGCAGTTGGAAATGAACGTTGATCCAGAGAGCCTGTCGATCGACAAAACTTCGACCGAGTAGGTATCTCGGTCGACAATTGCTTGACCGAGATGGACTCTGACAGCAACTGCAGAATAAAGCAACTAGCCATTACTAATGCAACTAACTTATACCTAACGGCTAGTTAAGCACTTAGAACCCCCTAGAAAGTGTCTAGAATGTCCTTAAGCACTTGTAGTCCATTCCTATAAATAGGACATGCCTTAGGACACCTAAAGACACCTAAGCTACACTTGTGCTACACTTGAGCTTGAATACTCATTGACAATCTATTTTGAGCAATAGAGCAATTCCAACATTGGCTATTCATTCCAATTGCTCCAATTTCGTGTCCTATAGGCTAGCATCTCCTTTCCACATCACTTACACTTCTACACTCATTGGTTAGGAGATCAATACGCTTGATATAGGAAAATCAAGCCTTGTGCTTCAAAGGATAAGTTGTAATTTCCATTTTCCTTCTTGTTCCTTTTATTCTTTGTATTCTCCTTGCTACTCCTAGGGTTGGAGGCTGCGGATTGGAGAAGGTTCTTCTCAGAGGAGAAGGTGGACTTCAAGCTACTTCAAGAAGGCTATTGCAACGGGAAGCTACTTCAAGAAGGCTATTGCAACGGGAAGCTACTTCAGGAGGAAGGCTGCTTCAAGGTTGGTGCAATTACTTCTAGGTGAAGGCTGCTTCAAGGTTGGTGCAATTACTTCTAGGTGAAGGCTGCTTGAAGGGTTTAGGGAAAGAATTGTAATTTTATAGAAAGTCGTTGCGAGGTAATAAAATTAATTTCTTTCCAAATCCCGGTTGGGTAAGCAACCGGGTAGTGGACTGACTACCTTAGTATTTGCTAAGGTAGGAACCACTTTAAATCCTTGTCCCCTTGTCCAATATTTTTGTGATTGGTTGTTTGAGTTAAAATAATTGTTAAAATATCTTTAAAACTCTATTCACCCCCCCTATAGTGTTTTTCAAATCCTTGTCCCACAAGGAGTTGGAAGGAGTCACACCCTCCTGTTGGCGTACTAGTCGCCAACACACTCTCCTGCCTCCAGTTGCAACTGCAGTTGTCTTTTCCTTACTGTGCCTCCGTTTGCGGGTAGCACTTGCTCGGGCTCTCTCTTGGTTACCAAAACCAGAGAGAACGACAACTTTCCAGAGCAACTGGTTGCACTGAGTTGTACTTTGAGAAGCCCCCAATACCCCTATATATAGGAGGGTCATGGGACATGGTTCTCCATCTCGGGCAATGCGGGACTAAAGCAGGAGTAGAAGGGTTCGAGATTTTCCATAAAACAACCAACTCGCAACCTGAACCGATCGTTTCACAACTGAAACGGTCGGTTGGGGACCTAAACCGGTCGGTTCACAAGTGAACCGGTCGGTTGGGACACCTCAACCGGTCGGTTCACAAGTGAACCAGTCGGTTGGTGGCCCTGGTCGGTTCCCGATTGACTTTCCTTCATTTGTTTCCAATTGGTATCGAATACCAATCCTTGTTCCAATCAAATTGGGCAAGTGAAACGGAAGGAAAATTCTCACCCATCCTACTTTCCCAACTTGCTCGGTTGCACCAGTTGAATCGATCGTTTCAACACTTAAAGCAATCAGTTCACCCTAATATTGAACCGATCTGTTCAACACTTGAGCCGACCGGTTCACCAAGCTCAGCCGATCGGTTCATCACATGAGCTGATCGGTTGGGAGTGCAGATTGTGCAAAATCGTCAATTGCGATTTCAATCAATCTGATACTCCAATGAATGTGTCCAACACCTTGAACATTATGTCATTGAGCTATCGATTTATTGAGTGTTTAATTGAACTACTAAACTCCTTTAGTTATCAATCTAAACATTATTTGTGGACAAAACTCCTCTTCCAGGTTAAATCCTATGTGTGTGACCCTGCAGGTCCATTACACGTTGGAAGTGAAAGTTCATAACATTTCACAAGCAAAGAGCGGTGCCTAGTCACACATCAGTGCTACCCAAGTGAAAGTAGAAAGTTGGAGAACAAATTTCAATCCTACAATCCATGAATGGTGTTACAGTGAATGTATAATTCCTTTGTCACTGATATCCCAAATGAACTCGAGGCATGGAACAGTCATCCTGTCAACGTTCATTCACTTTCTTGATCTCAGAGTAGATTGAACGAGATATGTATGACATCAATATCACATACTGATTCACACATGTGTGCGTATGCCTATTTCAATCCTACTCATCAAGTGGCCTTGGACATCAAACTCCCTCAGGAGGGGAAAATCCCATATCTATCACTCACCCCTCAAAAGCCCCATGTGTCAAAGCCACCCAATCATCACCTTTATAATAACCCATGTTTCAGGACTGTGTTTGATGATGTTAAAGTGTGCCCAACGACATGTGTTGAGTGTAGTGATTTCAGGTCAAAGAATCACACTCACCACCATCACTATGAGTACTGACTGTGACTACCATGTCATGGTTCCATGTGTCAAACTCACGGTGGGTCTGTCTGGTACACTTGTTCTCTAACAAGTACCTATGTGTTTGGTTTGATATATCTATATCATGACTAATGAGATTATGTCATCAACCAACACCACAATCTGTCTTGTGTGTCATTGCTGTCTTCTACCTTCCACAATGACATCCGACTAGGGACATAACAAGAATGTACAAACTCTTAGCATCCGTATGATCTCATCATTCAGGTCATGAACCTGAAGGCATACATCATTGAGTACTGTCATTCTCTAGACATTTAATCTGTTCTATAACTATCTCATATGACTGAACCAGAAAGAATTGGAAGCTTGCCTTTGTTGTTTATCAAATCAATCTTAATGTATCCCACCGATCATCCCATGATTGGCTCTCAGGGCATACATACCAAAAGATTCCCACTTGCACTGTGAGCCAATCACCCTTGAATCATATTCATAGTGATCTTCGAACATGTCCCACATGTTACTGTGCTGTAGTGCGAACATAGTGAGTAATGACAACACCTTACCAAAGTCAGTATAAATTGCATGTATCTCATCTCTTCGCTGTACGTCACACGTATGAGATGGAGTTGTCGTAATATGCGATCTAGTATTCCATTGCTAACCTTTAGCCACATTGCATGATCAAGGATTCCAGACTTGTCATCAATGAGCGGAATATCTATAAGTTCATCTCATGAACTTCCAGATCCATATAGTATCCACTGCTGTTCTCTAACGCATAGATACTTGACATTTCCTTTTAAATGGTTTTATTGGAACACTTCTGATTATCAACAAACTTTCACTTTTATATATCCTATATAACGTTTACCCCACAACTATCTAGCATCATATCAACCATGTCTGTTAGAATTGGTTCGTTCTCATCAACATCGTCAACCATTTCTTATGCGACACAATAACCACTACTGACATCTATTGATTTCATACTAGGGATCTCTCCAAGCCAATACCATTATGTATAGCCCTATAAAATCCCATTGCACATGACATGATCTTTGATCATGTCAACAATGTTAACTTTCAAGTTGTTACTATAATTTATACAAGGGCAATAGAACCTATATCCAAGTTGTTTGCTATGTTCCTTTGAAAATCTTACAAACTCATAGAGACCATTAATAAACTTCGATGTGCAATGATTTGGATTAGACATCCATGATTGATCCATTATATTCTCATATGGGGACTAGAAGCTCATCAGGTGTTAGCTAATAAGTTAATTTTAGAAAAAAAATGTTTGAATTGAGCCCTAATATCCATTAGCATTCACGTTGATGAATGTGTACCACCTATCCTATTTTTGAGCACATAATCTCACTAGTAAGTGTATAATGCATGTTCAATTTCAATAAATTTCGACAACATTTCCCCACAGTTCTCTAAGTACACCGATGTAGATGGACAAATATCCACCTACATACGTACCTAGAGAATAAAAGAGGAAATGCTATTGAAATTTATTAAAATTGAACTCTCATAATACTCCTATATCATAAGTGAGATGAAGTGCTTAAGAATAGTCCCAAAACAAGGACTATCCAAGTTTACTCCTAATGAGTAAATCTCAGATGGATTTCTAGGCCAACAAAGTATAGGGGTTAGGGTTTACAAATTAGAGTTTACTTTTTATAAGTTTAGGATTTAGGGTTAATAAGGCAAATTTGCATCGATTTCAATGTAAATCAAGTAAATTAATGCAATTCATATCAATTTCAGTGTATTAATTCCTAGGTGTAATCATGTACCCATACTAATATTTAATATACATGGAAATTAGAGAAATTCATATCAATTACACATATATACATGACAACTAGAGAAAATTTATATCAATTACACATATATACATGACAATCAGATCACCAATTTGATGAATCTAGTCTTGGATTTATGAGTGAGCTATTCTAGGGTCAGTCTACTTGTGGAGTGCACAAAGGCCAATCCACAATATTAGGCCCATCATGGATAATCAGGTCATTATACATATCACTAGGACATGAAAGACCCATATCATTATATCACATGCCACAAACCATTGGATCTATGGCCGCAACCACATTCAAACATATAACAACATTAAGATGCTGAGAAAAAAAGTTATGCACAAGATTAGGCATAAAAGGGGCCATTTTGAAGCACACATACCTCTACTTCTAGCTAGATGGATTGTCAGTGGTGGATGGAATGGAGGAAGCAGCAGCAAGGAGGAGTAGCGACGTCATCCGAGGCAAGGAGGAGCAGTAGCGACATCGGCTAAGGCAATGAGAAAGTAGAAACGATGGCAGAGAAGCACCGACTAGAGGAGGAGGAAGGAACAACGGTGTCGGAGAAACACCGACAGGAGGAGGAGGATTGCACTAACTTCGGTACCGACGGTGAGTAGCTGTGGCTGACGGATGAAGCTTTGGAAGCAAGCAATGTGGTTGGCAGGCTGTGGTTGGCCAATGGTGAGCAGTTGTGGCAGTGGTGGAGGCAACTATGGCGGATGATGGTGAGTGCTTGGCTGGCGTAGGAGCTGTGGCAGTGAGAAGAGGAGAAGAATCATAGGAGTTGTGGTTTCAGAGAAACACAAAGTAGGAAAAAGAGGGGAAAAAGAGTTTCTCACGGGATTTAAGTAAGATCTATCCCGTCGGTTATCTAAAAAACTGATAACATACACCCTACATCGATGGTTGAAATGTGGCGATGAAATAAAAAAATTGTTGACAATTATTAAACTATGTCATGGGATGGCAAGGCAAAACTAACGACTAACAATGTAACCCAACGATACCTTCATTGTCGGTTGAGGTGGCAACAATCGACGAGAAAAATCAATTTGGGAGAAAAATATACACGAGTTACTTGGTCCGTATACCTTTCTCGTCGGTCCTTGTAGAAAAAACTAACGAGATATACAAAGGAGATGACGACTAACAATGCAACCTAGTTATACCTACACTGTCGATTGAAGTGATGACAACCGATGAGAAACACCAATTTGGGAGGGGGAATTTACCTGTGGGACACTTGGCACATACCTCTTTCTCGTCGGTCCATGTGGAAACAACCGACGATATATATAAATGAGAATTACAAGTAGATGTTCGGCGTGTACCCCTTTATCTCGTCGGTTATGCACCATAAACCACCGATATAGGATTTTGGAGGTAAATGAAATGTCTTCCAAAAATTTTGCTTATCTCGTCAGTTTGTCTGTGAAACAACAAACCATAAAAATAAAATACAGCTCGTATTTTCTCAGTTCGTCAACCCTGGCCGTTTTCTTGAGTGAACCAACGATATAAATTACACAGCCAATTTCCCTTGAAAAAATCCGACAATATAAGTCATATATGTAGTAGTGCCTTTTGACTCCATACAGAAGTGGAAGAATTCTATACTAAATCCAAAAACATATGTGAATTTGGTATTGTAACAACATATTTCTCTAAAGACTCGGGTAATAACACTGGTAAAAGACTATCATTTGTCTGTGTCAAGGATAAGAAATAACCTTAGGTTGTTAAACATATTCTATACATATACATACCAACTACAAAGATAGTCTGTTCAATCCATATTAGACTTCGTCGTAAAATTCACAAAATATATATTATGCCATCATTTCAAGAGATACATAACAATAAACTTCTCGATCCATAGTTGGTAAGACTCTTCCTTCTAATAGAGAGATTCCATATGATATACGCATACTGGTAGGCCTGAATAGAAGTGCATGTAATATTGCGAATCTTTTTAACAATACGAAATGTATTATAAACTATATTTGAAAAAAATCTAGCATTGTCCTTAAACATACATCACTCATCCATGCTGCAATAAGTGACAAGCTTCATTAAAAAGCATGGCTTCTTGAGATTCTATACTCTGTGAAGACGGACATTATGAAATGTGTAAAATTATCTAGAAATTTCCATCTTGGAAAAGGCAATGCAAAATCTATGTTGAATAGTTTGAAGGCAAAAACATAATGGTGATTCCTTCTGTGATTGAGATATAGACGAAGTTGGTGTTCATAGAGATATGTTTTCAGTATTCAAAGATGTAATAAGCGTCTGATACTAGATTTTTGATGAGTGCCCTTTTGACATTAGTTAGTGAGGGTGAATCATCAATGACATTCTATATTCATGGATACTTTTTGTATAGATATTTTTTTGGGTATACTCAATGTCAAGACATGCGTATAAATACTTCAAAGATGTGTCATACTAGTTACCTTTATGATAGGTAAGAAATGGCCTTTTCACATCAATTTGTGAGGGCGAATCATCAAGGACATTCTATTCTCATGGATAATTTTCAAAATTTGCACATAGCAAAAATTTTGTTATCACCAAACAATAGTGTATAAACATAATTTACGTTTAAGTACTGTAATTATAAATAATAGTATTGTACGTAAACAAACCATTATATATTCTTGTAGGAAAACTTCTAGTAATGTATTAATAAAATTTACTAAACAATAGTGTATTGATAAAACTTACTTTTTAGTCCTGTCATTATATTTAGTAGTATTGTACATAAACAAACCATCATATATTTCTAAGAAAAATACCAAAGGGCATCACAACTGACCAAGGCCAACACATAATGAATATTGTAAAGAATGTATTTCCCCAAACTCGACATCATTTGTTATGTTCTATATTGTGAAACATTACCTAAAAAATTAAGAAAGAACTTACGTTTATCTAAACTAGTCGTACATGTCTATTAGAGTACATATGTACATGAGTTTGAGAATAATTGTCAAAGAGCTCTTCATCCTTCTACTATAAGGAAGAAATTTGGCTTACTACTATTCACCAACTAAAACATCATTTTATCCTTATCTATGTGGATCAATTCTTTTGGATAGACATGTCGGCAATCCAAAGAAGTGAGCCAATCAATGCATTCTTTGATAAATATGTCAACTCACACACTACACTAGAAGAATTTGTTTCTCAATGTGATCTAAATCAATGTGAATAATATGAAAGAGTGACAAACGTGCTTTGAATCATTCAAAAATAACATTTCTAAAAAACTCACTCATAATGGAAGCACATTATGCAGATGCTAATATATCAGTCTATTTGGGAAAATCTGATACGATTATGAGGAAATGATGTTTTGAGAGTCTAGAGAGTTGACAAAGGATTTTAACCAAGCATTGGCTGTTGTTATTCAACATTACACCTTGATATTATAAACAATGAAATTAAAATAATTCTAGAAGAAAATATGAAGTACAATACCAATATACCGACAATATTATTTGTTTCTCAAGTCATTCCTTTGAAAAAAAAGAATTATGTGTAGTCATATTCTTCGTGTCATGGTAAGAAGTCTGAACTTTGCTAATATTTCTAAGCAATACATGTTGGAAAGATTGCAGAAAGACATATTGCGTGCTTATGACATATCACATACCCTCTTATTAGGGAGGGTGATGGACCTAAGGAACATGCCATACATATTTAAATTTTTGTGATGACTTTGTCAATGTAGCTAGAGAGTGTACTGAAACATACATGGACGTGTAATGGAGGTAGCAATGCATATGAAAGCTTAACATAATTCTAAAGAGAAAAGTCTTAAATACCATGGTAACCATGTTAACACATACATTTATGCATATTTAATACTATTATTTATTATACATTAGTACAATTGTTAATGGTTTCTAGATTTATTTTTCTAATTTATTGGTACCACAACATGCTGGAGAACACACCTTCCATACAAGACCTATAAATAGCACATCTTCTGGGAAGGCCGTCCACTCAGAGGGAAAAGTCAAAGAGAGAGTTATATCATTAAGACACCACCTCTCTTTTTAAGTATAAGGAGATAATATTTAGGGTATAAGAGAGAGTGCATCATTCCTAATATGTTTCTATATAAACTTTAGTAGCATAATGACTTAACAAAAGGGTTTTTAAAACATTCTTAGAGAAGTTCCATCAACAAGGATGACATATAGTTTGCATTTCATGTACTAATAGGACGTTATTGACTATAAAAGTATTACCATTAAGTTCATTATTTCAACATTAATTGTATGTATGCAAGGGTATGATAAAATCATCATGTTACTAACAACACAAAACTATTTGTGAAGCTTTAATAAAGAAAGCAAGTATGTATTCCAAACTTCCTATCCTAGAGTTGTCCAAGATTTCACCTTTTAGAATTTTAAGAGAGATATCTTAAAAAAGTAATGAGTTTAATGTATAAGGTATGTACTAAATGCATTAAAAGTTATATCACTTTCTTTTTAAAAAGTGAAAACATGTCCAACCGAAGAGGACATTGGCAAAGACTCAGACTTCACAACAAACTCTAAAGGTAACTGGAAACTCTTCAAAATTTGATCTTTCTCCCTTAAAATATTTCTAGACATCAAATCCACAATCTAAAGTCATATAGAGAAAGAGTAGATAAAGAAGGTAGGGGGTAATACTATTGTAGTCAAAACTCTAAAGAAGCATCCTCAAGAACTCATCTTAAGGAGGAAGATGATGGTAGATCTCTAAGATAAAGGAAAGAAAGAACCTTACATAGATTTAGGTCTAGAAGATGCACGGAAGGGTGTTGATCCACACATGTTAAGTGAAGAGAAGTAAACAACAACCTTGATGAAGGTTTATGAGGTCATGCTTTTGATGGATCAGCATCAATTGATAAAATCTTATCACTGCTCCATCTCTTGAAGACAACTAATGGAAATGAGGTGAGGAACGAGGACCAAGGGGGGTGTATGTATCCCCCAAGGAGAGAGAAAGATGCTCATAGATGTCTTACCTCTATTATTGTGTCTACAAATTCATTGAAAGATGGTTCATACCTTCCATTAGTAGACGGATGTAAGCTTCATTGGTTGCCATTGTTAGTCTAAACACACATGGGTTTCATTAGCTTATAGCATTGGCCTCAACCATCAATCCAAGCACCCATGAATTTCATCAGTAGAGGAAGGTTCAATTGGTTCTCAAAAGTGAACTTTTTTGTCAATTCTTGCCCTGACACACTTCATTTATTTGACACGGCATCGGGGGGATCTTCATCGATCATGATCACCAATTCATAACTCCCCTTGGTCCTTGAACAAATAAAGGTCAATGATCTACCAGATAGATCTTCCATCAGTTTTCAACCAAGGAGAGATTAGAAGCCACCAGCTGGCTTTCATTAGTCCTCAATTGACGATGAGTCAATTTCCATCGGTCCTCATTCGCCAGAGCCGAAAACTGACAAAAATATAGAAAGGAACTAGGTGGGCTACATCCATTGGTTCTAAACCAATAAGATGGTAGGGCACTTCCATCGACCCTCACTACTAAAAAAATAGCACACCTCTATCGAGTCTCAACCAATGGAAAAGCAAGCGACTTGATTAGGTGATTGAAGTTCAACCAACCAAGTACAAACAAGAGGGAGAGTGTACCATGTGCAACATACAAGAAGAACCTCCAAGCATGGAGATTTTTCACAGATATCCTAGCAAACAAAGCATCAACCAACTTATCACATAAACAATGAGCATGTAATCATAGCATCCAAACCCATAGTTAGGCTATGAAAGTATGATTAAGAGATTAAACAAGGTGAGGGGTCTTACAACCATAAGCCCCTAATAGGATTTCACCCCCAAAATTCTAGGAAAACAAGATTGGGAACTTCCTACGCATATCTTCCTCGAGTTCCCACATAGATTCTTCTACTCCATGGTGATTCCACAACACCTTCACTTTCACTATGTCCTTCTTCCTCAATTTCTACACATGATTGTCCAAGATCAACAATGGTCCCTCCACATAATATACATCATCATAAAGATGAACCTCGACTGGTTGGATAGTCTGCTTTGTCTCTAGAAGACACTTTCTTTGCATGGATACATGAAATACGTTATGTAGTTTGTGCAACTCAGGTGATAGCTCCAACTTGTATGCTACTTTCCCAACGTAAAAATGATAGTGCAAGCCCCCATGAACCTAGGTGCTAACTTACCACTCTTTCCAAATCCCAAAACTCCCTTCCATAGAGAAACCAAAATATACATTTTATCTCTTACTTGAAATTCTAATGGTCAGCATCTATAATATGTGTATGACTTCTTCCTATCATGTGTTACCTTTGACTGGTGACTGATCACTTTGATCTTTTCTATAGTCTATTAGACTAATTTAGGACCCATGCCTTATACCAACAAAGAGACAATCTGTAATATCTCCCCTATAAAGCCTTGTACTATACTATGTCTAAGCTCCTATGGAAACACTTGTTATAGGAAAACTCAATCAAAATGAGATGAACATCCCAAATTCAGAGAAAGTAGAGTAAATAAGGGCTTATCATATCTTATATTTGTATCACTTCTTTCTAGATGACTGTCTGTCTGAGGATGGAATGTTAAAATTTAACTTCATGCTTCGTGCAAAAAATGACCCCAAAACCTACTTGTAAACTATGGTCTCTATCACATACTATTGATACAAGTACCCCATGTAAGCATACTATCTCGTCAATATAGATATGTGCTAAATTCTATGTCATGTATGTAGTCTTAACTAGCAAGAAGTGGGCTACCTTTTTCAATGTATCAACTTTTACCTAAATGGAATAATGACCCTTATTTGTCTTAGAAAGACCAAGAACAAAATCTAGTGGTCCTAATTCCTATCTAGGATCAACAAAGGTTGTAGTATTCATGTCAACTTTTGATGCTCTACCTTGACTTGCTGATAGAAGAGACATTTGGTCACAAACTATGCTACATCCCGCTTAAATCCTGGCCACTACATATCCTGATATTATGATACATCTTTAGATGGACATGATGTATTGCAAACATTGAAGTATGAGCCTCCTTAAGCACCATCTTGATCAAGTCATCAACATCACAAAATACCATCATGATAAATAGCATCACATTCTTAGACTAGTGGAAATCATCATGATTTCCATTACGAATTATGACATGATATTATTTATCACAATGTCATTCTATTATACATCTCTATTCTGATGCATTAATGTTGGCTTGACCTATAATTGAACCAACAATCCACTAAGCATAGAAACTTCCATGTATATGTTCAATCGACATAAAAACACAAACATATCCCTTCTTTTACAAGACGTATAACATAACTGTGCTAAGTTTGATGAAGAAGATGATGATAAATCCATGCTAAATGCATTTGACACAACATTTGCTTCCCTGGGTGGTACTCTATCGTACAATCATAATCCTTGATGAGTTTAAAACACCATCTCTTCCTCATATTAGTTCTTGTTTTGGGGAGAGATAATGAAGGTTTTTGTGATTTGTGAATATCTGGTACTTTTCCCCTCAAGGATAGTGTCATAAAATCTGTAACACCAAGTCCACTACCACTTACTCTAGATCATGTGTAAGATAGATCTCCTCATGAATCTTAAGATATATATAAGTGAAAGAAATTATGTGTTTCTCTTGCATCAAAATGGATCTAATACCTCCTTTGATGTGTCAAAAAAGACTTTATAACCTTTCCTAGGCTCTAACATTACTAACACATTCAATTATCCTTCAACAACTAGAAGTATCACTATCATTTATCCATCCACACAAAGGGCACATCCTATTTAGTTATCCATTTCAATTACAAGGCTATGGCACTAAAGTAATTAGTGAACTACCTATGATATCCAACTAGACCAAGAATAATCCACACATCAATTTGTGTTATTGGATGTTCCTACATCAAATTAACTCAACCTTCTTGGGATATACACAAATCCCTCATTGGATATGATTTGATAGAGAAAAGGAACTTCAGTCATCCAAAACTCACACATACTAAACTTTACATATGAATAAATGTTGCCTTGATAAATACTACATTAAAAGAAAATATCTCTCATGGTGATCTGGGTCCCAAGAGTAGATCAAGATGTCATCTATGAAGCCTTGAAAAATTGATCTTGATATTGCTTGAAAACCCTATCCCTCAAGTCCATAAAAGATGTCAGTGTGTTGTTTAGACCAAACAATATAACCATGAACTTTTTGTGAACATACTTATGTCTAAATGTTTTATTAGGCATGCCCTCCATTTTAATCCTCAACTGGTGAAATCTTGACCTCAAGTATATCTTCAAGAAATTGTAGCTTCTTTCAACTAATCCAACACGTCATCAATCATAGGTAGGGGATACTTGTTTTTTACCATTACCTTATTAAATTGGTGGTATTCGATACTTAACCTCATTGAACCATACTTCTTATTATTGAAGAAAACTGGAGCACCCACAAGGATGTTCTCAGCTTTATAAAAACCTTATCCAACAATTATCATCTCCTTCATCTCTACAAGTTCCATCCTATAGGGTGTATGTGTTGTTGGTTATGTTCCGGGGATTATATTGATCTCAAAGTCAATCTCTAGAAGGAGAGGAGCATCTAAAATTCATCAGGTAGAGATCCTCGAACTCACACACCATAAATACATCTTAGATACTAGGACTTGCCACCTTATTATCCACTATGTAAGATAAGAAAGACTCACAACATTGTCCCATAAAATTCTTGACTATTGCTATAGAAATAATAAACAAAGGGAGAATGTTCTAGTCTTCTTGGAAGGTTCAAGAGACATCTGCATCTAAAAACTCAGTAGCTCAAGAACAATCCAATAATACCTTTTACTTCTCTAGGGTACCCATAATAAGGGTCACATCAAATCCATGCATATAAAGTAGCATGAGATCCACTTGAATGATGTGTCTATAGAAAATGAGAACATAATATGGACACACTTCTAAAAAAACTACAGAGCTAACTGATGGTGTTTCAAGAATAATAGGTTTGGGTCTAAAACTAACACACAAGTTACAATGTACAATAACCTCTCTACTAATAAATGAATGTTCTCACTTGGTGAACAAAAATAGTTATATATATTTAAATGTAGACATGTCAAAACGACAAATCTCCATTTGACATAAAGGTTGATAGGTCCCTCATGTTGACTTGTGGTGTAGAAGTGGGATCCACACGTAATTTTTCTAATCCTTGACTTCTTCCTGCAAATCCTGACAATCCTACTTGTAAAACTTGGCCACGTCCTCTAACAACACCACTACCATGCTTCTGTGAGCCCTACTGGCCCCGTCCTTGTTGTTGCAACACTCATGGTTTAACTATGGAAAAACATCATCAAGTGCCCTGGTTGGTTGCAGTGAAAGCACTTCTTCCGGGGGAAGATGTGTGGAACAGATGGACCTATCACTAATGTCAACTATGTACTGTATGCTCCATACGACAGAAGTCCTTATCCTCTACCCTTATCCAGTGACCATTATAACTATTGCTGCACTCTTTACTCTGATGTAACCATGCTTTCTTGTGACTTTGTAAACTATTTCCTTGGTCAACCAGTAAACCTTTGTCATTTGAAACCCTAAAATACTACTTTGATGACTATGTAAGCTTCCTCTTGGCATTCTGGTAACAAATGCCAACCACTATCTGCTATATCCTCCTCATAGACTCCACAAAGGTGGTGAACTTCTCACATGACTCTAAAGTTGACACCATCCTAAACCAATATTAAATCAACTCCTTCTCAAAGCATATAATACTCTATTTCCCCATTCATCACATATGTGGACAAAACCTTTGCAGTTTACCATCATGCAAGACACACCACATACTCATTCACCATCATGTCCTATGTATCAATTATTCAAACTCTGTGATATTCTTGTCCTAATAGGACAATAGAATTATCATTCTCAAACTCCCTCCTAAAATATGCCCAAGTGATCATCGTGTCAAGACATTCCCCCTCTCAATGGCCCACAAATGAACAATATTACCCTTCAACAAATTGATCATTTCACTTTATTCTTATCCAGTACATCCAACAACTAGAAAGCCTTCTCCAACTCTGTCAACTATTACTCCAAATTTTCCAGATCTAAGTATACAAATACTCCAAGTTTCCCACATGCTTCAACCTTTCATACGTCTTAACCAAAACCATAGACTTGACATTTGAGGAAGGTTCCCTGATAGAAAGAGTTGGTATTTTTTGAGCAAGATGAGAAAATGCTAACATCATCTTCCCAAACATAGCCTAAAAGGCTAGGTAGATAGACATTGCTGGATACAAAGGTACTATCTAGAGACGTACTGGTTTCAATTAGGGCACCCTCCCCTCAGGTACATGATGTCTCCCTCTAACTCATGGAAGAATGAAAATTTTCTACATACACTCTTCATGGGATCCACCCATATCTGCACAATGATAAATAATGGTTAGACGCGGCGGACTCAAAAGAACAGACACAACAACTTAATCCTATGCCCATGTAAAGTCAACAATCCTCACTCTTATACCACAACCCTGTGACGTCCCACCACCATAAAATCAAGAATACTCACAACAAAACCCTATTTAAAACTAAAAAAGTCAACAATACATAAAATACATCATATGAATAAGGAGGCAAAAAAGTTTCTATTGAGGGATAGAAAGTAATATCATCAAGACTTTAAACCTTTAATAAATTCACCATAGTTCATATAAGTTTCACAAATGTGTATGTCCTCTATCACATCACTCATATATATAATATATTAACTACACCACATAGAAAAACCCTTACAACTTGTAAAACTATTGCACCAAGTACCATGCATGCATATCAAAATCTCAAACTAGGTACATAACTAATTATAAAACATCCTGTCTGAACGGGCTGTACATGGATGATGCTTGACTATACCCGATACATAAACTTCAGTTAATCCTAGGGGGAAAGTCATGCAAACACAACCCTCTTCTGGGAAGGAGGAAGGTCACATTAATATCACCTACCTCTTATACCTTTGCACAAAAACATCACCTAGATCCAAAATATGATCGACCAAAACCACTCTAATCCTATCTGCTACTACCTAGAAAGACTTGTTGATCACTAAAAGATGTTGAAAACCACATTAAGATACCCCAAGTCCCAACAATATGATATAAAAACTACAACATTTTGTACTTGACAAAAAGTGTATGTAAAATTTGGAGGAATAGTAAAGATGTAGGCAATGAATGCATATTCATATTATTTTTAGTCGCCATTTTTGGCCCAGTTTTGCACCGAAAAGCTCTCATATCCCCCTTAAATATGCTCGTATACAATTTTCCTCAGTTTTAGATGATTATTTAGAGTTTTGATCAAATCCATTCATTTCCATTGTAGGATTAAGAATCACACTATGTGCACTAGTATAGGAGATGGTGGTCCCACTAACCGACTAGTGGGCCCAAGAAACTTTTGATAATTTGGACCCTATTTTGATGGCCAGTTCCTTCATTAGAAAGCATCCTCGTCAGTCAGATGATTCATTGATGCTGGCCCATCGACCCATAGCAATACCCCCCCCGTGGGGGTGGGTTTATTCCAAAGGGCCACGACAGTGGCATAAGGATGGCCACGACTGTAATGTAAAAGGGCCGCAACCATGGCCAAGATGTATTCTCGACCGACACTCGATATGACCGGGCCCACCTCAGCACATTCGGGCCGAGGCCAAGGTAGTGCGACTGCGACACCCTAGCGACAGCAACCAAGAAGATGCCACCTCGACTGTAGAAAACACATCGACTGCAAAACTCACCTCTACCATGGAAAATACCTCACGTTCGCGACCCCCCAACATGGTCGGGCGCACCTTGGCACGGTCGTGTCGAGGAGTATTGTGACCGATACCGAAGGCCATGACCGCGGAAGTTAAGATAGTGCTCCACTGACCTGCACCTATAAATAGATGACCCCCTCCTTTAACTGAGGGATTGCTTATGCTCCATGATGCCGAAAGGCTGCTGCTCTGTGCCCAACCAAGGAAGACGATCATCCGCCACCAAAGACTACCTCCATGGTATCCTTGCTACTCCGCCATCTCTGCTCCATTGAGATCTATCTCCTAGCCACAAAAATGGTGGGATTTCATATCTGTAGCACCTTCATTCTTCAGCCATATACCGCTCCATCTCCTACAAGTAAGAGCATGAGAAGAGAAGGAAGAAGGAGAGAGATGATCATCCTCGTCTGTCTTAGAGTTCTTCCCCTCCTCATCCAGATCTACCCCACCATCGTGTAGAAGACCATTTCTCCACCAAGCTGCAACCATCTTCTTCACCATGACCATGGCAGAATCTTCCCTCTCTCTTGTTCTTTTTGTTTTTATCATGAGGAGCGAGTAGTCCTTTTCACTGGGGTGTGGCAACTAGCCCCTGTACCTATGCTTACATGTTCATCTTATAACATTCCATTGATTTTATATAACTTTTCATTTTGTTGTTAACACCTACCTTGCATGATCTATTATATTCCTTTGTTACGAGAACTTCAATACTTAAGATTTGAATATCGATTAACATGGTTGATGCCTGAACAAGAACTTCTAAAGGGATATCTCTAGAGTAGTAAGTGTGTGACCCATGGTTAATGAGACATCAAGCTCGTGGAGATGCTTACACAAACTCTATTTCCTAACGGATGGTTTGCTACTCCATTTGGATAGTTGTATCTTGCTTAGATGTGTTTTGGATGTGTTTGCATGTGTAGTGGTGGTGAAACCCGGTTCCACCCCAATGATTCCCATCATTAATATAAACTCAATTTTAATCCTACTCTTTTAGTTTACTTACAATTAGTTTAACTAAACCCAAATCAACTCTCGTTCTAAATATTAGTCTTAGTTAAACCAGAGTCGACTAGAAAGATTCTTAAAAAAGTTATCCCTTGGGATTTGATCCTTAAATATATTATGATAAGACCCATCTTCTTGCAGGTGGTACTATTGCACAAGGTTTTGGTAAAAACTTAGGGATTTCAGCCCTAAGTGAGTTTGTTAGTGCAGTATAAGCCATGTCAAATTCTGGCGCCATTGCCGGGGACATGGAATCGTCTAGTTAAATGTAGTTTTATTGAGACTAATCTAGGATTTCACTTTCACTTTTGATACTATTAATCATCTACTTGAATCCGGTTCTACTCCATCCATCTAACTCCCAAAAGATCTTTCCATCCCAGGCACTCCCCAAAACTGGTGCATGCTACGCTTCAACAACACCAACCTTGCAGCTATCCTTGACCCTGAGATAGAATAAACTTTTTTCCGTTAGAGTAGAGTGAACCAAGATAGGATGGAATAAGAGGAGGAAGTTGCCCTAAGGGTAACTCAAGCCCTTAATGAAATAAGAGAAAGGCTTATGCAAGAAGCCCGAGCTGCGGTTCAAGAGGAAATCCAAGCAGCTTAAGCAGCGACTCAAAAAGATGAGTTACAAAAGGACCTTAGAGAGTTCTCAATCGCTAAGGTTGATGAAGTTCAACACCCAGTGCAACCTCCTCCCGTCACTGCTCTAAACTTTGAGATCCAGTCACACTGGATTACGCTACTTTAAAAGAACCCTTTCTATGGCAAGCAAGACAAGGATAGTCAAGAACATCTTCTAAGGTTTATAGATTTATGTGCTATGACAAAGTAGAATGGAGTTACAAATGATGCCATCAGACTCCATATATTCAAATATTCCCTTGAAGATAGAGCCATGTGTTGGTATAACTCTTTGCAATGCGACCCCATCACCACTTGGGAACAACTTCAAAATGTTTTCTTAGAAAAATTCTACCCTCCTTCCCTCACCTATGATATTAGAGGCCGAATAACACAATTTGTTTAGGTCCCTAGAGAAACCCTGGAAGAAGCATGGGAAAGATACAATGAGTTACTATGCAAGTGTCCACACCATGTCATACCTAAGAATTAGATCATCAAAATCTTTTATAGGGGTGTGGATGATGATATCAAAAAAATTTTAGACTCCTCATCTGGAGGAAACTTCATGCGTCAAAGTGATGATAGCACATGGAAGCTTGTCACCCTTGGAGCTGAAAATCAAGCCAAATAGAGAAGATCGATAGGCAAAGGAGTGCTGAAGGTAGCTATGGTAGAAAGTAGTCTAGAGTACAAGTCTATCGCCGAATCTCTAAAGCTACTAGTTTCCAAGAAAGACAACCTCGAATCGTCTTTCAATGCCTATAAGAGGAGGTGCTCGCCCCCTCAACAAAAAGAACCAGTCAAGTCAGCTTCTGTGTTCTACGAAGCATGTAAAGGCACTGATCATTCTACACTAGCCTGTAATATTCTCTATGACGTCGTTCTAGGCAATGCTTGTGCCCAAGGAGGTAATGGTTAGATGGAAAATCTGAATGCCATCAACACTATCCCTGGTCAAGGGTATTATATTCTGAATTAGAATAGGAACCATCCTGGTTTTCAGTATGAAAATCCTTTGGGAGCGGAGAACTCACAATAACTCAATTCAGATAATCAACAACGAGGCCCGCCAGGATTCTAGTATAATCAACAACAAAATTTTAGGAATCAAGGGAACTTCAGGGTTAACTTTCAAAATAGAAATTACAATCAATATCAAAACACCCATCAGTTCTAGAATCTCAACCAAATCCCACATCAACAACCACAACAAGGACAACAAGCAGGTCCCATCTCTTTTGATGACAAACTATCAACCATTGAGAAGATGCTACAATCACAACAGACTATGACAGCAAATCAACAAGCCCATCGGAAGGCTATTGAATGCCAACTAGCTCAACTTTTAGCTTGCCTCAAGCTACCTACTAGATCTTTTGCTGGCCAACCAGAGAATAATCCTAAATATCCTGAGCAACTGAAAGTTGTTTCCACTCATTCTGGAAAAGACAATTTTGATCCTCTTGTCAAGACACCCGTGGTAGTTACAAATGAGCATGACTGGATGATTGTCCAAGACACTGAATTACCTGAATCTCAAACGAAAGAACTACTGACGATTGATATGGAAGACAAAGCAAATTCTGAGAAACCTATCATTCCAGAAGCAAAAGATATGCCTGATCCAATTATACCAGTATACAAGCCTCATCCTCCTTTCCAAGCTCAACTAAAGTAGACAAGGCTTGACACTCATTTAACAAAGTTCAAGGAAGCAATGAAGAAGCTTCATGTTGATATACCCTTTCTAGATGCATTGGCAGTGATACCAGCCTGGACAAAGTACTTAAAATCACTCCTCACAATGAAGTATATAACATAGAATATGAGACAGTCAAATTAGCAACAACTACACCCGATATTATTCAGAGAAAAATTCCCAAGAAGCAAAAAGACCTGTGATCTTTTGGGATTTTATGCCATATCAGAGACTCCACATGTAAGAAGGGACTATCTAACCTCAGTGCTAGCATCTCTATCATGTCACTTAGCCTTTGTAAGAGGATAGGGTTTGAAGAACTTCTCCCAACTGGCATGACCATACAACTTGCAGATAATTCTATGACTCTCCCTTTGGGAATCATTGAGGATGTTCTAGTCAAGGTAGGCAAAGACTCTTATGTCCCATGCAACTTTGTAATCATGGTCATAAAATAAGACTCCAGATACCCTCTTATCTTTGGTCGTCCATTCCTTGCCACTACGAGAGCCTCGATTGATGTTGAAGCAGGAACCCTGCTCAGACTCAGAAAAGAAATACTCGAGTCTAGAGTTTTTGAAAGTATGCGAAGACCAAACATGCAAGAAGAAGTATATTTGATTGATTGCATAGAGAAAATGTCACTCCTCATACAAGAGAATCATGAATCAGATGATCCTTTAGAAGTGGCTCTAACAAGCCCATTTGGTGATGACTCCATCAACGAACAAGTAACAAATTATATTCTCCACCTCAACACTGTAGAAGAAGATCCTGAAGCTAAATTTGAGGAACTTAAGGTTGTGAACATAACTGAAGACCTATGTGAGAAACCAGAGGCCCCTGAAATGAAGCCCCTACCTTAAGGACTAAAGTACGTGTTTTGAGATGATCTCAAGGTCTTCCCAATTATCATATATTCTAACCTAACATCCTAATAAGAAGATAAAGTCCTGACAGAATTAAGGGAAAGAAGAAAGGATCTAGGCTACAAAATGAGTGACCTTACCGAGGTCAGTCAAGTGATTTGCATGAACAAAATCCCCATGGTGGAAGGCCACAAGCTGAATGTTGAGCATCAATGAAAGCTAAATCCAAATATGAAGGTAGTAGTTTGCCTTGATGTCATCAAATTACTAACTACCAGAATCATCTATCCTATATCTGACTCGCCATGGGTAAATCCTATAAATGTTGTCCCAAAGAAAGGTGGAACTACTGTGATACGAAATGAAAATAATAGACTCATCCCCACTCGAACAACCACTAGTTGGAGGATGTGTATCAACTATAAGAAATTGAATAAGGCCACGCATAAGGATCATTTCCCGATGCCATTCCTAGACCAAGTCTTAGAGCAATTGACTCACCAGGAATATTTTTGCTATCTCGATGGTTACTCTAGATTCTATTAGATTCCCATACAACCAGACGGACAAGAAAAGACAACATTCATGTGCCCCTTTGGAACATATGCCTTTAGAAGGATGCCTTTCAGGCTTTGTAATGCACCTACCATTTTTCAACGTTTCATGGCAGCCATATTAACTGGACTCACTGAAACTATTATGGAAGTCTCATGGATGATTTCTCTGTATATTGGAATTCATATGACTCATGCTTGAAGCACCTCTTCTTTGTCCTCAAATGATGTGAAGAAGCACATCTAGTGCTAAATTGGGAGAAATGCCATTTCATGGTAAAAGAAGGCATTGTCCTCGACCATAGGGTCATCAATCAAGGGATTGAAGTAGACAAGGAAAATATCGAAGTGATTTCTAAACTCGGTCTCCCAACCAATGTAAGAGATGTCCGCACATTTCTGGGTCATGCATGCTTTTATAGAAGGTTTATAAAGTATTTGTACAAGATAAACAAGCCTATGACAAAATTATTAATAAAGGATGCTGATTTCCACTTTGATGAAGAATGTGTCAAAAGTTTCAACAATCTTAAGCATGCCCTTAAATCAACCTCTATCATCAGAGCTCCAGATTGGGAGCACCCATTTGAAATAATTTGTGATGCCAGTGATTACGCAGTCAGCGTTGTTTTGGGCCAATATATAGAAAAGAAACATCATGTCATCTACTATGCATCTAAGACCTTTGACAAAGCTCAAAGGAACTATGCAACTACTGAGAAGGAACTTTTAGCAGTTGAGTATGCCTTTGATAAGTTTAGATCATACCTCACAAGTTAGAAGGTCATTGTCTACACTAATCATGCTATAATTCATTACATCCTAGCAAAGAAAGATGCAAAACCCAGGATAATTAGATGGATTCTCCTTTTGCAAGAATTTGATCTTGAGATAAGAGATAAGTAAGGCACAGAGAATGTTGTGGCAAACCACTTGAGTCGTATCCACACTCTGGACATTGAAAAGATCCCAATTAATGACTCTCTTCCAGACGACCAACTCATGAAAGCTTTGAAAGCTATCCCTTGGTACGCGTGCTATGTAAACTACCTTGCGGCTGGTGTCATCCACCCTGAGTGCACTGGTATTGCACTGAAGAAATTCATGCATGACGTGAAGCAATATCATTGGGATGAGCCATACCTCTTCATGCTCTATGCTGATGGTCTCTATAGACGTTGTATCGCCGAGGAAGAAGCTTAGCTTGTTCTAGAGAAATGCCACTCAGGCCCCGCTGGAGGCCATATGAGTTCTAAGAAGACTTCTTTGAAAGTTTTACAATTTGGCTTCTTTTGGCCAACCATATCCAAGGATGCCTACAACTTTGTCTTGTCTTATGACAAATGCCAGAGGGTGGGTAACATAACAAAAAGAGATGAGATGCCCCTTAAGCTCTGGTAGGAAGTCGAGATTTTTTATGTATGGGGAGTGGACTACATGGGCCCATTCCCATCCTCATATGGATTTTTCTACATTCTAGTCATGGTGGATTATGTCTCTAAATGGGTAGAGGCCATACCAACCATCACTAGCGATTTGAAACCAGTCATCAAAATGTTCTGAAAAGGGAGATCTATAGGAGCTTGCGCAAATATGGAGACGATGCAACGTTCTAAAGATACAAGCAAGCAAAGAAAGAAGCTAAAAAGGTTATTTGGGAGGCAAGGTCTAGATACTTTGATGATATGTATAAGAAGCTGGACACTAGAGAAGGGGAAAAATATATATAAAATGGCTCATATAAGAGAAAGGAAAGGAAGAAACTTGTGTCAAGTAAAATGCATAAAGAATGAAGATGGTAGAGTATTGGTGAAGGACAATGATATCACAAACCAGTGGAGAAATTACTTCCATAAGTTTTTCATTGGAGATACTGCATATAATGTTAGTGACTCGTGTGACATGAACACAAGAGATATCATTTACACACGACGAGTTTCACCATTTGAGGTCAAGAATGCTTTGAAAAAGATGAAAATGAGAAAGGCATGCGGACTAGACAGTATTCCCATTGATGTATGTAAGAGTATGGGGGGATGAGGGAGTTACGTGGTTAACACATTTCTTTAACAAGATCATGAAGACCAACAAGATTCCGGATGAGTGGTGAAATAGTACTATAGTCCCAATCTACAAGAACAAAGGTGACATTCAAAGATGTAAAAACTACAGAGGTATCAAGCTGCTGAGTCACATGATGAAGCTTTGGGAGAGGATTATTGAGCAGAGGTTAAGATCTATAACGCAGGTATCAAACAACCAATTTGGTTTCATGCCTGGAAGATCAACAACAAATGCTATTTTTCTGAAGGAGGCTTATGGAGAAGTACAGACAAAACAAAAGAGATCTTCATATGGTGTTTATAGATCTAGAGAAGGCTTATGATCGACTACCCAGAGAATTGTTATGGATGGTTTTGAAGAAAGGTGTGCCTATCCAATACATTGACTTGATCAAAGACATGTATGATAGCTCTAATGCAAGTGTCAAAACTCCTGGAGGAGAGACACCAAATTTTCCTATCACAGTTGGGGTACACCAAGGATCCACACTCATCCCATACCTATTCATTCTTATTATGGATGAGTTGACAAAGAATGTTCATGATGATATTCCTTGGTGTATGTTATTTGCTGATCGTATTGTTTTGATTGAAGAAACTAAAGATTGACTGAATGATAAAGATGAACGTTGGAGAAAGACATTGGAATCAAATGGATTGATGATTAGCAGGAGAAAAACTGAGTATATGCATTGCAAATTTAGTCAATCTCGCAGTGTGAATGATGGAGCCAAGTTGGACGAAGTAGATATACCAAAATGTGATAAATTCCGTTACTTGGGTTCTATTATTCAAATAGACGGGGATGTCCAAAATGATGTTTGTCACTGGATCACTATAAAATGGTTGAAATGGAGGAGTGCAACTGGAGTATTATGCGATTAGAAGATCCCTCTCAGGTTACAAAGTAAGTTTTACAGAACAACTATATGACCAACCTTGTTCTATGGGAGTCAATGTTGGGCGGTGAAGAAATAAGGTCTCAACAAGATGAACATGGCTAAAATGCATATTGTGAGATCGATGTGTGGGAAGACAATAAAAGATCGCTTGAGAAATGACTATATCAAGAATAAAGTGGGGGTGGCGAGCATTGAGGACAAGTTGCACGACGGCCGACTCAAATGGTACAGATGTGTGCAACGCAGACCTACTAATGTGCCTATACAAAGCAATGCTATTGAGCCAAACACTATATATAGAAGAAGAGGGAGGCCTAAATTAACATGGGATGAGCTTATAAAGAGAGGTTTTGAATCTCTACATCTCAATTAGAATATGGCCCATGATAGAGCTGAATGGAAACAAAGGATCAATGTAGCTGACCCCAACATAGTTGGGATCGAGGCTTAGATGATGATGTTGATGATGATCATATTAAAGTGTTAATACTTTTACCAAGATAGTTAATCACTTTATTCCTGATCTCCTTGAACACTTCAAGAGATTTAGACTTACATTTCATTAAATACAGAATACCATATCTACTGATATCACCAGTAAAAATAATGAGGTTCTATTAACCACCTCTAGCATTTATTGTAAAAGGGTCTATATACATCAATATGTATGAGCCCTAATGGAATACTCTCTCTCCCACTACATTTAGTGAACGATGCTTTTCCATATTGCCCAACTAATAAGACTTGAATGTCTCTATTGGTTCAATAACTATAAGAGTTTAGATGACCATATTTATGGATTCTAGAAAACTTCTCATTTATGTGATTTAGTTGACAATGCTATATGTAATAATTTTTAAAGTCATCAAATCATTCAATATATGTCTTATACATATATGTTTCTAGAACTATCAGGAGAGACATAGGGCATTTCCATATAAGATATCATATTTTTAAAACAAAAAATAAGTCATTCATAAAACTCTTATCCATACAAGATACATGTTGTTGTTGATTATTGGCAGGTGCATAATAGAAATTCACTAATTCTAGTACATTCCTGTAAATGATAAATTCCAAATGTAGTGGAAACAACTCTTGCCCTTAATAGTATTAGCTTAATTCTTCTAGGGTCCTAAGGTGGAGATCTCTATCTCCTTCTCCTTCTTCTTGAGTTCCTCAATATAAAGAGGGTAGTTCCTTTTCCAGTGTCCAGACTAGTGAGAATGGTGCCACTTTCCTTCCTTACTCACTCCTCCCTTAGCTTTCAATATAGATGACTTTAGTTTTTGATTAGCTTTAGAAATCTTCTTAGCTTTTCCTTTGCCCTTGTATTTCCCTTTGCCTCTGTTGATTATCATCACAAATTTGGGGTTTTCCTTCTTCATCCGTGCTTCATCTATCCTCAACATGCCAAGTAATTCTAACAATGTCTTCTCAAAATTGTTCATGTTGTAGCCATATGATTGTTGAAGTGACTGTAGAATCAAATCTACGACCAACTCTTTACCCAATGGAAATCCCAGTCCAACAAGTTTCTTCACATACCTATTCAACATCAGTGTATGAGGACCTACTAGATCTCCTTCAACCATATTGCACTTGAACAATGCCTTTGAGACATCATATCTCTTTTGTCTTGCCTGATCTTGGCACCTATTCTTAATATGTGTTACCATCTCAATAACATCCATGTTCTCATGTTGTGTCTGCAACTCATAGTTCATGGAGCAAAACATCAGACACTTGACATCCACAAAATTTTCAGAGTGCTTCTTGTAAGCATCCCTTTCATCCTTAGGCATGGTGGGAGTGAGTTCATCTGGATCTGGTGTCTCAAGGACATAGAGCTTGCACTCTTGAGTAAGAATGATTCTCAATGTCTGGAATCAGTCATAGAAGTTGTTCTCATTCAACTTGTCCTTCTCTAGGACTGATCTCAAAGAAAGTGTGTTCGTGTTTTCCATTATATTTTACAAAAGAAATTTTGTAATTTTTGTCAAGACACTTATTATTTGATAATATTAACAATATTAATTAGGCCTTTAATTAATTGTCTCTCCCACTATTTTGTTTGAATCGACAACCCTCACCATGAATTTGGAAGATTGTTGTGTACAACCTGCTAGTGAGCCAAGATGCAAAATAATTAAAATATAACCCAGCCAACGCCGATGTCCATAACCAATTATTAAGGTAGGCAACATTTGCCAATTGTATCTCATGCAACGCTTGGATAGATGGTGTGCATAAATCCTTGTCACCATCCATTTGTATGCTTCTAGGAAGTTAATATCATTAAGGCCCCCTAGTTAAACCTGATCCAAAAGACAACACGATACTAATGAACCCTACATGACATGCCCACATAACTACCATGACACTTCCAAGAGATACACACCATGCTTGGTGTGCCCACACTTGGTCGATTAAGTTTTTCATATGTGATGCTTATGGAAAGCATCTAAGACTTCATATTTATTGAAGGATTTATATAAATACATATACATATATCCCATCACCACATAATTATAGTACATATCATATAGATGCTATATCCACACACGAAACATTTAATAATAAAACATATGAGTGATGGTTATAGCCATACCAATGCAATTCTTTAGAGCCACAAAGAATTGCTACCACCTAAGGTACACATCATATGTAGCATCTTGTAATGGACAATATGTTTGTAGAACATGCCGATCGATCGGCTGGACCCTCTAGTCAATTAGTTGGATTTTCTAATCGTTTGATTGACTTCATCAGTAGGTTGAATGGTCCTGGCTCATGCAGTTGATTGGACTTCTCTAGTGGATAGGTTGGGCCTCCAGTTGATCAGTTGGATCCTCCTATATGTGGCCTCCTTGGTCCTCCAATCAATCAGTTTGACTCCACAATCAGTCGACTCTGCTGGTGCAACATGTCTCTTTTTCCTAAGATTTTGAAATTAAAACTATCTTATTCCATATTACACTGTGAAAGATGAAAGCTCAAGTTACATTCGAGGAGAGAATCGGAAGAAGAGAATTAATTTAGATTTGTAAAGGAGGAGATAGGCTTAGTATACAAACTGAGTAATAATAGGAAAGAAACTAGGGAACCGTGTACACACATCCATAGGGGTTTTGGCCATAACCACACATACATCCACCATTAAAACACTTTTAGGGAAACACATATTGATTGTATATATATTTGTGGGATCATATGATGTATTTAATAGGATATGCGTATTCATCATTTTAAATATTCACATCATATTTAATAAATAAATCCAATCAGATCAATTTAGATCCTTAATACACCGTAAATTGACGTAGCTCTAATACCACTATTGGGAAATAGGGACAACAAAGAAGACAATTGAAACAAAAATTTTGTCCTTATTCCTTGCCAGAAGATGCCTCAACAATCATGTATCTAGGAAATAAGGTAGCAAGAGGTATACTTGTTCCTGGAGCAAGTCTAACGACTACACTTGCATAATGATGTGCACACTTTGCAAGCTACACACTGACAACTGTCAGCGGTGGCCTCTTATTGTAGCACAATGGATAGGTGGTTTTTGTCCTCCTAGTGTGGCAGAAACAACCTCCATGCCTCTACATAGTCCACGCAAACCAGTAGGAACTCCACATCACACTTTCGAAAGCCAACAAGAAGGAGTTGTTTCTTCGAACGTCAATGTGCTAGCGTGCACTTGCTCTCCCTTGTTGTCTCTCCCTCACCATCTCTCTCTTTACATGTAAGACTTTCTTGGAATCTCACATTACCACAACTATGAGAGGAAAACAATTGTCAATTGTGTCTCCTAAACACTTTAACTACCCCTCAATTTATATGAGGACTAGGGTCAGGGTTTCCAGATCAATTGTAAGTTGAATTGACGAATTTTCATGTATTTCTGGCTACTTCGAATCACAAATAGGTCAATTTATTTCTGAATCGACTGGTTCACATGTGAAATGGTTGATTCAATACTTGAACCGGTCGCTTCACTTGTGAAATGGTTGATACAACACTTGAATCGACCAGTTCACTTGTAAAGAAATTGATTCAACACTTAAATTGGTCGGTTTAATATATTTCCTAATCACAAACATATTGAATTTTAGTGTGACAATTAATGCACAACATGACATCATCATAAGTCCTTGATCCAGTCTTACTAATTGCTCAACTGGCCATTTCACATCTGAAACAGTCAGTCATTTTGAAATGGTCAGTTCATTTCTAAACCAGGTGATTCATATTCTTAACCAAGCATTTCAAATTCCAATTCAGTCAATGTATAACTAATATTGATTAAATTGAATACCTAAACACTATATTAATCAAGTTAAACCATTTTCATTAGTAAACTCCTTTTCCAGGGGCATCCTATGTGTGTGATCCTATAGGTCCCAAATTACATTGACAGTGTATGTCATAACCAATTTATGACATTCACTCAATGAGCGGTATCTAGAAACACATCATTACTACCCAAGTAATTGGAAAGTTAGACAAAAACTTCAACCTACAATCCGTGATCAGTGTTACAGTGATCATATAGTTCCTTTCTGTCTGATATCCTATTTGAACTCAAGGCATGGAATCATCATCCTCTTAATGTTCAATCCATGTTCCTTGAGCTAAAGCAGACTATATGAGATGCATGTAAGCTCACATATCACATATTGAATCACATAAGTATGGACATATGTTTCACACTCTTGCTTATCAAGTGGTCTGGATATCAAAATCCTAAAGGAGGGAAAAATCCCATCTACATCACTCACACTCGATCTTCGTGTCTCACAATGTACCCGAGCATCACCTTTATTGCAGCCCTTATTCAAGATCACATTGGATGATGTCAAAATACATTGAATAACATATGAGGAGAGTAGTGACATCAAGTCTAAGAACTAGAATCATCACTATCACTATAAGAGTTGATTTTGACTACCACTCCATGAGATCCATGCATCACTCTCATTGTGGGTCTTCCCGATACTCTATTCTCTACAATGTATCTATGTGTTTGACTTGATATGCCATATCATGACTAATGAGAATCTGTCATCGATCAACCACACTCTAGTCTTATGTATTACTGTTGTGTTTTTTGCTTCCAAAGTAATATCCAAAAAGGGATATAACAAGAAAGTATGTACTCTTATCATACATATGATCTCATTGTTCAAGTCCTCAACCTCAAGACATATGTCATCTGGTTGCATCATTTTTTAGACATCTACCATGTCTGTGTCATCATCTAATGATTGAGAGAAAAATAATAGACATGATTACCATCATCATTATTAAATCAAATATATGATTCCCCATTACAATCATCATATGATTGACTCTATGGGCATATATACCAAAACATTAACATTGAAGTTCTACTTTTTGTGAATGCCTAGATCTCAACTTTCTTGGAAACAAATTTGTGACAAAGTTAAAAGTAGAACAAAATATTGTTCACAACATAGTTTTGTTTCAAGTGGTGATCGTACCACAAATTGGTTAATTTGAGCATTCATGAACTTTGGGAATATATCTTCTAGCTTATTAAGTTGAAACTAATGATTAGTTCTGGATTTATTCAGGTAAAATTTAATGTTTTCAGTATCCCAATGCACCTTATGTTCTAACTCTGGAGGTAGAGGACAAGATATTCCATTAATGACTAGAGTGTAGTTGTGGTATAGTTTCAAATGTGGTACAATAAGCCGGCGCAATATATATTAGTTTGTATGACTAGTATATCCTGAGTTTTCTTTATATCTTACTGGTTATCTACTTCAGTTGACCTAGATGTCCATTTGTTAGTGGTAAAGAATAAATACATTATGCTTGATCCTATAACTTCTTAAAAGAGTAATAAACCATTCATTGATAAAATCTGTCCCACATTTAGAAGTTACCATGGAAAACTAATCTAAGGATTTTTTTTTCCTGAAAGAATTTTAAAACAAGATTGGGGTTAGAAAAACCAATGGAATGGCTTGATTATATTCATAAATGTAATAAACCACAAACAAGATATAAAAAAATACCAAAAAGGGGACACACAGACTCACAAATTTAAATCGTCATACATCAAATGTTTGAATTCTTTTCCATATTGTGAATGGACTTGCATTTTCTTCCACAATATTATCTATTTTGTGGCATTAACCACATGGTTTTATAAAAGTAGAAATATTGTGGAAAAGTTTTTTCTAGTAAAATCTGGCTTGGACTACTTGGAATCCATTTTTGAACTCTTGAAATTATCTGCATAAGTAATCAAGTGGTGAGTTATATGAATTTGCAATCCTTGTTCTTGCACAATGTAATGATGTGAAAGACCATTTGAGCCTTTCTTGAAAGAATAAGGACCACCCCAAACATTGTGTGGAGCATCACCAAGAAATTTCTTTCTTTGAGTATTTGTAATTCCTCTAGAAAAGACTTCACATGTCAAATAATTTTCTAAGTTCACCAACCTAAGGGAAATTATATTCATTAACGAAAAGGAGACCGTGTTCTAGATATGAATTTTCTATAGGTTGATCCATCATTACTTCCTAGATGGGATTCAAGAAAGAAGGTCAGTGACAAGGTTGTGACATTCTTACATATCTTGAATTTCAAGACCATATTATCAGATAAGGAGGATGACGTTATCAATCTTGGTTTAGCATCTTTCTACTCCATCATGTATCTTAGAGCAGCATGACTAGATAGGTTAGTACTTTAGATCCAATCAGGTAGGATCTAATTTTTTCCATTGCAAAAACGACCACCACCAACTAACTTTTGATGGTTGTGCAATTTTTTATATCTTCATCTAAAGTTTTTCCATTGTAATGGAGGAGGTGCAAAACATTGTCTTTCATTTACCCCAATATAGTCCAACTACATAATCACACTTAATTTTGGTTGACGGAGTCCAATTAGGCACTTTATTAATTCGTGAAAAGTGAATCTTGTTTTGATAGGTGAAAAGACCATGATACAGTCTTTCCTAAAGCTGAATTCCACGTATTTGACTAGAAGACTTTAGATAAGTTAGAAATCTTCAAGAAATCATAATGAAATGTATGTAAAAGCCTACATGCCCTATAAAGCTATGTACCAGCTTTAGCATAGAAGGATAGGGTAGCTTATTTACTATGTCATTAAGATGATGTGGCCTGGAACAACTCCTCATGCTGTCCTGAAGTAAAATTTTCCCTAATTTCTCTCAACATTCGTCTCCACACATCTTTGAAATATAGGTGGCATATTTTGTATGATAGAATTATAATCATTTGCATTCAGTGAACACTCATCCACAAAACCTCAAAGATTTTGGAAATAAGATTGAAGAAAATAGTAGTCATGCATCGTTGAAAGATTGTAGGTGCTTTGTAGAGGCCAAAGGGCATTCTTTTTATATGAACATTTCCTGTGTGAGCATGGAGAAGTGTTTCTATTTTTACCATATATATTAATAGTGATATGAAAGAACCCAAAGTACATGCACATTTAAGAAAAAAAAGATTGATGTGCAAATTGTGCTAAGACCATATCAAAAAGGGAAGATGCAAGTGGGATTTCCTAGTCACATTGTGCACTTTTGGTACTCTATGCACATTCTCTAGTCAGTAATAGTTCAAACTAGAATGAGTTCATTTTTCTCATTCAAGACAATCGTAGTTCCTCCCTCTTTTGTCATAAACTATACTAGTCTTACACAAGTACTACTGAAGATTGAATATATTATCCCACAATCTAGTTTTCAAATGACTTATTTTCAATCTACTTACTTTAAGGTAAGATTCAATATATTTTGGTATTCTAAGGATGTGTTTTCCTTAATGTTAGGAATTCTATATGATTATAGATAAATTGATCCCTTTTTTATCCTAGATTGAATATGCAATTGCCTAGGATATCTGGCCAATTCTATCAACAATCAAGATTCCTCTTCAACCATGAAGTGGTAATTATTGATCACTAGAACCTTATCCTTGTCATTCATATAGGATCATTTTAAGATATGAGGTAGGGATTTTAGA